>CM028134.1:382065000-383315000 GCA_016271365.2 Neoceratodus forsteri | reverse complement strand
TGGCTTGTAGGTCTTGGTTATTGTGAAGCAGTTTAATGGCTTGTAGGACTTTATCCAGTATGCATTTTTGTGTATGGTTCTCTTTAGCCATTGAGTTTTAATGAAGACTCTAACAATTGTGTATCTTACATTAAAAGTCCAGTGTTGACAACAGATCTGACCATGAAATGTCAGAGAGTTCAACCTTCAATTGCCACCTTCTTCAAGAAACCTTGTATAGATCCTGTGCCTAAATCAACAGAGATGGTCCCGAATGAAGAAAGAACGAACACGCATTCTGCAGCTTTTGAGGATACATCAGGGCTTCAGCAGTAACGACAGGAGAACAGCAGCCAAGTACAAGTACAGTCCTTGCCACCCTCAACAACAATCAATCAATCAATCAACCATCAGCCAGGCTCATGGTGTTAAACCACTTGAGTACCTTGTTCGATACACTGTCTTCAGAAGTTATAGTCATGGGCGACCTCAACCTAGACTGGCTCTCTCTCTGCTCCAAACCTTTTAAGGAATTGTGTGATGCCTTTGACCTTGCTCAACTTATCTTGGAACCTACCCGCACAAATGCAAAAAATCCAGCCAACAGTTCATTACTTGAAATCATTCTAGTAAACAAGCCTCATCTGTTCACCCATTTGGGCATTTTTTCAATGATCTCAGCGATCATTGTACCATAGCCTGTGTTAGATCCCTACCCAAGCCCATTTCAACTTCCAGATACATATTCAAAAGGAATTGTCACAACTTTGGCACTTATGCCTTCCTATCTGATTTACAATACTCTCATTGGCAGGACGTCTACCTTGCCCCCACCGTCAATGAAGCCTATAACGCCTTCCGTAAAAGCCTCAAGGAAGCGACCAATCGACACACTCCTCTTGTAAAAATACAGACAAAAAAAATTTTTTGCCAATGGTTTTCCACTAGCCTAAAGTCAGCAGTACTCCATAGGGATGCCTTGTGAAAAAAGGACCGCAAAACTAAACTGCCCTCTGATTGGATAGCTTTCAGAACAGCCAGACATCAGTGTACAAAACCTCATCAGAGCTGCCAAGACAAGTTACTATAATAACAAACTAGACACATCCACAAATTGTTGCTCCACATTCTGGAGGACCCTCAAGGAAGTCGAGGAGCATAGGTCCTCTAACTCTCTACCCACAAAAATCAGGGTGGGAAATTCCTCATATACAGAAAAACATGAAATCCTAAACTTGTTAAATAACCATTTCACCATGGCGGGCTTAGCCTTTGACTCCTCACCAGCCAACAACCTGCGAGATCAGCTATGCAGGCAGGACAAGCCCTCTGTCACCCCCAACCCCCTATTGGCCTTACCCTTCTTCTCCTTTAGCCTGATCACTCTAAAACAGGTGGAGAACCTGCTCCTTAAACTAGACACTTGCAAGAGTGCAGGATCAGATTATATTGACCCATACTTTTTAAAAATAAGCTACCACATTCTGGCTATACCAAATTACTCATCTTTTTAACCTCTCCCTTACTCAGGGAACCCTTCCTACAATATAGAAAACAGTCCATGTTATCCCCCTTTTCAAGATGAGTGATCCTAGTGATCTTAATAACTATAGGCTCATCTCCCTTCTTCCCACCCTCTCCAAACTGCTAGAAAAACTAGTCAACTGATTAGGGATTACCTAGACTTCTGTAATCTACTCACAGCAGTTCAGTCAGGTTTCAGATCATGCCACAGCACAATTTCTGCACTTGCCAAAGTGTCTAATGACTGGCTTAATGCCTTGGACAACAAACTTTATGTGTGTGTGCTTTGTTCCTGGATCTAAGCAAGGCATTTGACACTGTTGATCATGCCTTGCTTTTAGACATACTCCAGAATGCCAGACTTGATAGCATGGCCCTTAAATGGTTTGGCTGTTACCTCATTGGCCGCCTTCAACAGATCAAAGCAGGAGAGGACTTCTCCCCACTGAAAACCTTACTGAGAGGCATACCCCAGGGATCAATCTTGGGCCCACTACTGTTCGCATTGTATATTAATAATATCCATGATGGAATTCAGACTGCCAATATCCACCTCTTCACCAATGATACCATGTTGTACATTTCCAGGCCCTCCACTGAAAAAACCTGTTCTGACCTCCAAATTGAGTTCAACCATCATCAGAAAAACTTGCTGCATCTTAAGCTTCTGCTAAATGCTAAAAAAACAAAAGCAATGCTTTTGTCACCTAACACCAAAACACACCTCACCACTACCTTGGGAGCTTTACCCCAGATCACCACCTTCCTTGGTGAACCTATTGAATTTGTGACCAGATTCAAATATTTGGGTGTGTGGATTGACCACAAAATGTCCTTCTCAGAACATATAGAAGAACTAGTTAAAAATCTTAAGTAGAGACTTGGCATATTTTTCCATATAAAGCACTTACTAACAGTTGAAGCAAAAAGCCAGACTCATGCAGTCAACTTTTCTCCCCTTACTGGATTACGCAGATATCCTCTATGGACAAGGTACTAGTACAGTGTTAAAAAAGCTTGACACTGTATACCATCAAGCATTAAGTTTCATCACAGGAGCACCCTACTCTACTCATCACTGCTCCTTATATGCACCAGTTGGATGGACCTCCCTCAGCTGCAGGCATCACAGAAACGCAGACATCTGGACTTACCATGCCATTATAAAGAAATTACCCCAGTATATTGCTGCCTGCCTGCCTGCCTATGTGTTCCCTTGAAGCTGTGCACTAAGAAGATTTTCTTACATATCTTTAGTTATTCCAAATGTCAGAACTCGCTTTAAAAAAATCAGCCATAAGCCACTCCCTTCCCACTCTGTGGAACAAATTACAGAAAACACTTAAAATAGTGGTCCCAATAAAACTGGCCTCCTTCAAAACTTTGCTCTTTCGAGCCATGCCAGAAAACTGTAACTGTACGACTTGAGATATTGAATACATCCCTACATTTCTGCTCTCCTCTCATAACTTTCACTTCTCACTTATTGTCTCCTTCCTCATGCCATCTCTCCTCATTTCCTCCTACCCCAGTACCCTATCATATGCCATGGTTGTTTAATGCATATCCTTCTGTCATTAATTGTTGCACGAAGTCTATGTTTACTATGACATATGTTATATATATCATGTTGTTGTTGTTTCCTCATGTATTCATTTGTTGTACCTATGCCCAGGTCCATCCAGAAAATGAGCTTTGCTCAATGATGTTTTCACCTGGTTAAATAGAGATTGATTTGATTGATTGATTGATTGATTGAGTGATTGAAAGACTGGCAATCCAAACAGTGCATCTGGATCAGCCTCCCCAACTGCCATCTATTGAAGAAACAGTGCATAGAATGGAGATTACAACAGTGGATATGGACTGCCCGTACCAACCCCCTTCTAAGGAAATACCAAAGCAGGACTGTTGAAGCAAAAAGCTCAGATTCCAGGAATCCTGGTACAAAGAATTTTCATGGCTGCACTACAACCCTGAACTGAAAGCTGTGCTCTGCTTTACTTGTGCAAAGTGTGAAAAAATGGGGATGCTTGAGCTGTCAAACAGGTGAGAACCAGCATTCGCCACCACAGGCTTCACCAAATTGGAAGAAGGCACGGGCTAACTTTATAGCTCACCAGAGCTCGAAAATGCATTAGCATGCCTTGTGGAAGATAGCTCATCTATCCTGTGGACAAAGTATTAATTCTACTCTGCTGGTACAGAAGAAGATATTGCAAGATGTGTCTCGCAAGTACTTGTTAAAGTTAATATATTCTTTTTATTTCCTTCTTTCTGCTCTCTCGTAGTTTTTTTTTTCTCTATGGGATATTCTCTTCTTTACTCATATCCTCCTTTTACAGTTTATTAATTGTACTTCTTCTTGAATCATCCCCTTACTACTGTTACTAGGCTAAACTCTAGATATTGCCTTGTATTGACCTTATATATGTAGGATATCTCTAACACAATATATATACAATTTTGTATTATGTCTTTACCGCTATTTGATATCACTGTTTACTGTTTTTCTCCTCTGTTGGTAACAGTCTGTAATTAGATTAATCATATTGTCATGTGTACTTTATTCGCCTTTGTTCTTTTCCCAGTATTTGGAGGATACTTCAGATCTTTATGTGATGTATGTTTTGAAAGTTTTTGAAAATTTCAATAAAAATATAAAGTGAAAAAAAAAGTTAATATATTCTTTACATTACTTGGTCAGACAGGGCTTGACAATTAGAGGTCTCCGGCTTGATGAGGGAAACTATGTGGAGCTTCTTAAAGTACTCAGTGACTGTGAGGAAAATGAGACCTTAGAAACATGGCTGAAATGAAAGCAGGACTACACAAGCCCAGCAATTCAGAATGAACTTATTAGTCTCATGAGTCATGGCATCATCCGTCCTGTTACGAAGGATATTAACAAGTACTCGTATTACTCAGTAATTGTTGATGGAACACAGGACTGCCAATGAAAAGAACAAGAAAGCATTTGTCTTCAATATGTTGATGGCAACATGCAGCCTATGGAGGAGTTCATTGGGTTTTATGAGCCACAGGATACGACTGGAGCTTCAAGAGTAAATGTTATAACTGAAGTCCTCACCAGACTTCCTCTACCCATTGAACTCTTCCAGGGTATGGCATTTGATGGTACAGCAAACATGTCAGGGTACTATTGAGGTGCACAGGCTATCAGAGAAAGTCAGCCACTTGCCACATTGGTGCATTGTGGTGCTCACTATATCAATCTTGTGGTAAAACAGAGCTGTGAAGCAAGCCCTGTACTGCAAAATTCCTTGGGTAGTGTCAATGAACTGGGCAAACTGTTCAGTGAATCACTGAAGTACAGAACACCTTTTTCAGAAATTGCCACATCCGATGATGCATCCACCTCCTTCAAAAAACTGCGACCCTTATGCCCAACTAGGCAGACTGTAAGACTAGCAGCAGTTGAAGCAGTGATACAGCAATATGAACGAATCCTGGAGAATCTGACACAAATGGAGTTGGAAAATGGGGAAGCTGCAACAAGGGCATGTGATCTCCTAGAGCAACTGAGAAAGGGGAACACTTTACTAAGTCTGCTGCTGGTCAAGGTAGTCATGGAACCACTACTTGTCTGAACATGAGTCTACAAAATCGGAACTGTACAGTAGGTGGCATACTTACCCAAGTAAGTTTCATAAAAGATCAGCTGCAAAGGCTAAGAAATGAAAAGACTGTCCTGGATGCTATCAAACAAGCTGATGAACTTGTCCTGAAGCTGGATTGGATCCTATTGCACCACCATGACATCAAAAGCTTCCAGCCTGCTTTGCTGGCAAGGGGGAGCAGCACAATCCTGCCACAGCGGAGGACTATTTCAGGATGGAATTCTTTAAGATGGTAGACATCTCAATTGCCTATCTGGAAGAGAAGTTCCATCAACCAGGGCTGATTGAATATTCAACTTTAGAACAATTGCTTCTTGCTGCTCTACAGGGTGATGGGAGTGACCGTGCACTCGAGGAAAAGATGGTCTGTATTCAAAAATGTCCAGAACTGAATGCTAGAATGCTGAAAGTTCAGCTTGAAATGTTTGCACACAGTAACACTTATGCCTCTTTGAATGAGACTGTAAGCCTATTTAAAGCACTGTCCCCAGATGATCGTGGGCTTTTTAGTGAGTTGGAAAAGTTGCTGTGCCTCTTGTTGGTAATACCAGTAAGCACTTGTGAAGCAGAGTGCAGTTTCAGTGCACTTCAGCACCTAAAAACATGACTCCGGTCAACAATGACTCAGTCACATCTGAACGCAGTTGCTTTATGCTATGTCCACCAAAATAGACTTGATGGATATGGACATCATTGTATGAAATCTTGTGCATGCTCATGAAAGGCGCTGTGCTACATTTGGACTTTCACAATGAAAATGTTGCTATGGGTTGATGCACCCAACATATTGAAATTTATTCAACCACGTCATATTCTGTCATGTAAATACCATTTTGCTAGACATAAAGTTAGAGAATAAATACAGAATATACTTGAAATAAAGACTTCTGTGTCAATTGTTGTCCTTGACATTTCCCCAGTATTATTAGCTTTCAAAGGTATGCTGTTAGAAATAATGGTATTTTTCCATAGAAAAATTACTTTTGGATGGGTAGCACAGCACTCGCAATCAGAGTCTGGTTGAGAATGAAGTTGTCCCCCCCAACATTTACACCAAAGTTACACCTCTGGTCCCATGGGGGGAGTGTTCCAGATCGGGGCCAGCCCATTGCAGCATTGTGAGAATGCATGTGTCACCCCCTGTGGGGGGCGGCATGTGCCAGCAACAGGTGTACCTGGTATGCCCCACAAGGGCCAGAACTGTGTCCAGAGTATGCCATGCAGGGCTGCTAGCAGTGTACAGCCTTATCATGGGCCCACATGCTGTCCTGTGTGCCATTGTGCATTACCAGTTGCATGCCACAGGATCAAGGGTGGGATGGCCCAACAACACAGGCAGAAGGTGGCTATGCATGCCAACACAGGCCTCCATGTCATGTGTGGTACCACCCAGCCATCCACAGTGGGACCCTGCACCATCTGGCTATAGTAGGCAGGTGGTCCACAGTGGAGTGGCAGTGTCTGTGGCAGGGCCAGGGGGTGGGCATTGGCCTGACCGCAACCAGTCCATTGTGGTCCTGTGCCACACGCTGCTATGAGTGCGCACCCCAGCACACAAGCATGTCTCACACTGCCATTGTGCTTGCGCTGCACGGGCCTCAATCGTAGTCCCAGGTCTGTGTGGCGGTACAGGCACACCTGTGGTTCACATGCACCCCAACCATGTCTAGCTGCCTACCTGCATTACAGCCATGTGTCACTCACCATGCTTTCTTTTCTGCCTTTCAGCTCTGTAATGCCTCAGGGATGCTTCACAGTCCAGTGCCCATCCCGTGGCACCAGCAGAGGACAGGGCCATGCCATCAACATCTTCTGGGGCCGTGGCCAGTACTGAAGACCATGGTTCAGCATACATGCTGTTGAACCTACTAGTGTTGGCTGACAATGTCCCCTTGTCCGATCTTCTGTTGGAGGACGACATCACCATGCTTGCACCGACCATGGAGGATGATGATAATGCCACACAGATAGGGGGGGACACACAGGCAGCACCCATCCTACCACTGGCTCGGTACACACATGGGCAGCAACAAGTAGCGCAGGTGGTCCTGTGTCCGCACACACACCTTCCCAGTGTGCACCCCCACCATCAGCCACTGCAGCGGCTGGGGGTGGCCAGGGATGTAGCACTGCTGTGGGGCCTGGGACTGCCAGCATTGTCCAGCAGGGTGCTGCAACAGGTGGCAGGGGACCATGTCCAGCCTGCGCCAGGGCCCGCCGTGCATGCCCACGCACAGTCCCCACTTGAACAGTGGCCTCCTATGTGGCGTTCCCAGACAAAGGACGTGGCACAGCAGGCTGGGACCACCCCTGCCTGTCAGCCCCCCAACCCCAATGCATCATCTGCTGACAGACTTGATGAGCACACCTGGCTCCTGTGAGAAACCATGGTGGGCCAGGCGGCGCTCAAGGAGGAGCTACGTGGACTGTGGGCACTGGTGGGGCACATGGATAAGCATGGTGCCATGAGACATGTGCAGCTGCTTAGTGAGTTATGCCAACTGCGGGTGGCCATGGCTGCTGCGCTGGACAGGATTTCACAGGCCATTGCAGTGGACTTTACTTCCATGGCGTCTTGTGGTCACAAGAGATCCTGCCACACCCTGTGCAGTACTATGAGCACCCCCAGGGCACGGCATCAGGTGGCCCCATTGATGCTGACACTGTCCCCGGTCAGTGTCATGCCCAACACCCCCAGATCCTATCTGGACTTCTGAACTGTGACACCCATGAGCACCTGGTCATAGTCTCTTGAGTCAACCCCTGACAGGATGGAGTCCTCACCCTCTGTGGCTGGTGACCTGCCTGTGGCTTCCACCAGCCAAGGTGTGGCCGCGCATGTGGCCACAGTGGCTGTACTGGCTCATGCTGAGTCCTGCTGAGTGTGGTTGGCATGTCATCGGTACCCTGCAGCCGTTGCTGACCACACACCAGGCTGGCAGTGGCCAGGGCTGGCTGGCCTGGCACAAGCGTATCCCTGGTGTCATGCCTGCCTTTGCTGTCTGTGTGTGGCAATGCAGTACAAAAGGTCTGCAAGCTCAACCCCTGTATTTACAATACAGTTTAATAAATTTAGTGGGGTGGCTCCAGGTGTGTGACCAAACAGAAACATATGGTTAAAGTTCCTGGAACTTTAACCATATGTGTGTGGCACTGGCCATGTGTGGGTACAATGGTATTGTACTATATGGCATGGGCGTGATGAGTGTAGTACAGTGTCTGCAATGCATGTGTGCTGGCAGATTCCCTCTGATCCATGCCAGTCTCCGCACTGACACTGTGTCCCCCCCGTCCTTGGTGACACTGTACTGGATGCCTGTAAATGGTTGTGTGCACTCTGCAGCTGCTGTGCAGTGTCTGCCTACCTGCGTGTGTGTATATGTGTGTGTGTGTGTGTGTGTGTGTGTGTGTGTGTGTGTTTGTGTGAGAGACTGGCTTCCCAGTAGGTTTCTCCTGGGTTACTCATCTCCGGGTTGCCAAAGTGCTCCTCCACAGTGGTGTCCCTATGCCACCATGCCCTTGTGGTCAATCATGGGTCCCTCCTCTCCAGGGTTGGCTGCACATCCCCACCCTGAGGTTCATCCTCATCTGTGCTGTTGCCCTCCTGTGCCTGTACAAGTATTCCATGGTCTATGGCCATGTTGTGTAGCATGCAACAGGCCAGGAATATGCCTCAGGCCTTTTCAGGGCTGTATTGTTGGGCACAACCGGACCTGTCAAGGCATCTGAAATGCATTTTCAGCATGCTGAACAGATGCTCAATGATGTTGCATGTTGCAGTGTGTGCTTCATTGTAACATTCCTTGACCTTGCTACTGGGCCGTTGTATGGGGGTGAGCAGCCATGGCCTGAGGGGCTACACTGTCACCTGGGGGGACAGAGACATGTGTTAGTTTCACTCAGGTGAGCACATGGCCTGACACAACCGCCACCCCCCCTTGCCTATCTGTGCTGCCACTGCCTGTTCACCTGGGTGCCATTCACACCTCCCCACCTGCGCAGCCCCTATACCACCATTGCGGGACCCCACATTTATGTTCTACTTGCAGCATGGCCAGGCACAGCTGAGCCAACCTCTCCCCCATCCTGCAGGCCCCATCCCTGCTTGTGTGGGCACTGTGCCACTGTCCTGTCCAGCCATTGTGCTCATCCATGTCCAGGACAATGATAGTGGCTGGGGGTAGCTGTTGCTTCCTGCACTGCCACATGTGCCTGTAGTGCAGCACCCCTGCCCTGCTTGCCCTGTGGCCTTACAAACCACTGTCTCTGTATCTGTGTGTTCTGGTCTGACAGGACGCTAGGTTCTATGGTTCAACATGGCTGTTTGCCATTGCAC
Organism: Neoceratodus forsteri; assembly: GCA_016271365.2. Classification (NCBI taxonomy): domain Eukaryota; kingdom Metazoa; phylum Chordata; order Ceratodontiformes; family Ceratodontidae; genus Neoceratodus; species Neoceratodus forsteri. Next base: position 383,305,520 of record CM028134.1, on the reverse strand, counting down.
TGTCTCTGTCACTCTTCCCCCAACCCCTGCACTACCACAAGCTGTGTGTCGTGTCACAGAGTACGTGGTGTGGGCATGGATTCCTGCCCAGCTCATCCACTAGGTGGCCAGTGGGGATGTCCCCACCCTCGAACTGGCAGAACAATGCTGACTGGTGCCAAATGAAGGCATCATGTATACTCCCAGGGTGCGTGGCATAGACATTGGTGATGTGCCCTGTGACATTGCACACCACCTGGCAGTTGATGGAATGGTAGCCCTTCCGGTTCATGTATGCCACACCATCTGGGCCAGGTGGTGCCCTGATGGCTACATGGGTGCAGTCAATGGCCCCTATCATGCCCAGCTTGCATGCCACCCTGTGGAATTGCTGCATGGTTTCTGTCCACTCTGCCTGTGTGCTAAGGAATTGGATGAACTCCGAAGCATGTGGCAGCAGAGCGGTGAGGATCTGTGTGAGGAGATGGGACATGGCAGACTGTGTGATCCCAGTGATGTCACCCACTGGTATCTAGAAGGTGCCCGTGGCGAGCAAGCACATTTCTGCTGTCACCTTTGTCTCCACCGACATGGCATGACTCCTTCTGCTGGGTGCCTTCAGTTCATCATGGCACAGCTCACAGAGCTGTCTCAGAATATCCCTGTTGAGTTGATACCGGCCCACAATCTCTGTGTCAGTCAGCTGTTCATAGGTGACATGGGCATGGTACCATCTCTGTTGGGCATACCACCTATGGGCCCTTCCACGGCCACGTTGCTGTTCTGCCCATCTCCTCAAACCCCTCATTACCTCCACCATGAGGAATTCTGACCCATCCATTGTTTGCCTCCTGCTGTTCTGCTGGATGCCTGTGGGTGGCTTGCACTTAGGACACCTCCTTTTATGCCTATTTCATGGGGGGGCGCATCTTTGGAGATGCACCACACATGTGCTGCCCATTTGGGGAATGCATTAAAGGCAAAATATGCCTGTTTGCGGATGGCACCAAACTCTGTAGGAGGGTGGACACCAAGGAGGGGATACAGGACCTGAGGGAGGACCTTGCCAAACTAGAGAGATGGTCAGGAATCTGGCAACTTGCTTTTTTTTTTGGAAGAAAAAAAGTGTTTTTCTAAGATTTCTTTGGAGACATTGTTTGGGCAGAGGAAGCCCCTGTCTCCAGTAAATCTGTTGTGCTAGCTCTCTGTTCTCACCCCCTCCCACAGAATATTTATCTTACATGCCCTACCTTTTGTACTTCCCTTACAGCTTCAAGTAAAATTGGCTGCAGAGACCACTCGCTGGGCCAGAGTTGGACACTCTACCCCTCTGTCCGAAACTGCAGGTACTGCTGAAACACAGTGCAGAGACCCCTCTGAGGTCTTACAGACAGCAACGCTCTGTCTGCCTGTTAAACTCTGCGCCTTTTTTGTCCAGGGACAAGAATTTCCTAACTTGGATACAGTGTCTGTTCAGCTCTGTTAGTTAGTTACTGCATAACTGTTTAAATTTTTTTTTTTTGTGCTGACTTTTCCATTAGCAGATTATATCTTCTAGCCACTAGAGGGCTGTACAGTGCTGAATTTACTCTATCAGACCATTCCTCCATCTGCTTGTTATGCAGCTCTGCCGCTAGAGAGCTTTGATAACCACACCAAAGTTGCTAAGATTTATATAGTGTCTGCTCGCTCCTACACCAAAATTGCTGGCCCTATAAAGTAGATCTACTTTAATGTCTCTGGGCTCAATCCAAAGGTAATACTAAGACAAAAATTGCTAAACTTTACAAAGTTTCTGTTCACCCCTACACCTAAATTGCTGTCCTTATAAAAGTGAATCTGATTGCAGGACCCTTGCTCTAACACCTTTTTTCTGTTTGTTTTAAACTAATGATGGCCAGTCAAGCCATGTTAGTGCTAACTCTCAGCCTGGTCCTACTATCCCTTAGCGTACTTACAATCGGTGTTTCACCGGACCTATATTGAAAACTGGCTAGCTGGACGCACTCAGAGAGTAGTGGTTAGTGGGGAGCTCTCGAACCCTAGAGAGGTCGGTAGTGGGGTACTGCAGGGCTCGGTTCTGGGCCCGATCCTGTTTAATGCATACATATCGGACATCAGGGAGGGTATAGGGTGTGAAATGAGTCTCTTCGCTGAAGACTCCAAGATGGGAGCAGTAGTTGAGGGGGAAGGGAGGAGGTTGGCCCTGCAAGGAGACCTGGACACCCTGGAAAGGTGGGCTCACACATGGAAATTAAATTTCTATATCACCAAGTGCAAGGTGTTACATCTTGGGCAGGGAAACCCTAAACACAGGTACAACCTGGGAGGGGAGGCGCTGAAGGCGTCAACAGGGGAAAAAGACCTAGGGGTCATGGTGGTTGCATGTATGAATAACTCTGAGCAGTGCAGGAGAGCGGCTAGCAAAGCAAACAGGATGTTGGGACGATCGTAAGGGGATCACCTCTAGGAGCAGGGAAGTGATTCTGCCGCTGTACAATGGACTGGTTAGACCACACCTGAGTACTGTGTACAGTACTGGAGACCACACTTGAAGAGGAACATAATCCTGGAGAGGGTACAGAGGAGGGCAACTAAGATGATACGAGGACTAGGGGATTTGACATATGAGGACAGACTTGAGGATCTCTGCCTGTTTTCATTGGAGGAGAGGAGAGGAGAGACAGGGGGGGACATGATTGAGGTCTTCAAGTACCTCAAGGGAATAAATAGGGTAAACACAGAGGGGATCTTTAGACTAAAGCAGGGAGGTATCACCAGAGGGCATGGCTTGAAGGTGGAAGGGTGAGGGGGGAAAGAGGAGGAGGTTTTTCACTGAGAGGGTGGCGGATCCTTGGAACGCACTGCCTGGTGAACTGGTTCAGAGATCCACAGTGGAGGGCTTCAAGAGAGGGTGGGACAGACACAGAAAGCAGATGTATCAGATGATGGCCTGGCCCGGGGGGGTGGGGATGGATGATAGGGGTTTCTGGAACACAAGGGGGGGGCCTCAGTACCCAACTAGGGATCTGAGGTTCAAGCAGACTCGATAGACCGTAAGGTCTAATCTGCTGGCAATTAGTATGTTATATCTGCAAGGGAGTATAGACCCTGATGACTTCACTTACTCACACATGACAATCCAGCCAGGTAGGTACATTGAGGTTACCCCAGCACTCCTCCCAGGATTCCTTATCTACTCCATCACGGCATCAGTAGCAAAACGGTGGTATCTCTATGGTTATCTAATCCCTCCTTTTGTGCCTTGTAAAGTATGGTACCTGGTATTGTTAGCCCTTATGCTGTCTTGAGACTTTGAGCTAAACCCGGGTCCTATTCCCAGCCAAGTATCCATAAGTAATACCGGTTATGGCACTAAGGGTCTGCGCATAGTTCACCTAAATGTTAGAAGTCTGCTCCACAACCATGCAGAACCTGATGCTTGGGTCGACAGCTACCAGCTTGATGTCCTATGTATATCGGAGACATGGCTAAAGCCCTCGATACTTGTTACCTACTCCCTAATTACAACTTTCTAAGGCGGGCTAGGCCACCCCCTAAATGCGTTGGGGGTTGGTGGTCTAGTTCAATAAACCACCTTGACCTGTCCCTAGTGACTGATAACTATACTTCTACATGTGAGTCACCACATACCATCCTAACCCTAGGGGCAAAGAAGTTTCACATTATATGTGCTTACAATCCTCCCAAAGGTGGACAATCTGGCCTGGAGGATTTACTGAACCACAGTATCTCAACAGCTGGGCAGAATGAACTACTCATCTTCGGGTACATGAATATAAATTGGTTGAATAAATCCCACGGTACCCTTCAGTCCCTGGTGCAGAGTTACAATTTACAACAGGCCATCATTGACCCAACAAGAGTGTCACAAAATAATGATTCTAGCACCCTCATTGACTGGGTCATGACAAATCACATAGATAGAGTTGCGGCTGCGGGGGCTCTGCCAGACACAATAAGTGATCACTACCCAGTCTTCTGTGTATGGAGTCACTCAGTAATCCCCATATCTCCCACATGCTATATATCGTTCAGGAACTATGTAGATCTAAACCAGGCTTACTTTCTACATGATGTCGCTATGATTGACTGGTCCCCTATCTACTGGGCCCATAACACTGATGTCGCCCTCAATCTTTTTCTACGCGAGTTTTTATCACTTCAGGATAAGCATACCCTTCTTCACACTTGCCAGGTAAGCAGTAAGCAATCCAAATGGTTGCATAAGGACTTACTTGCATCACTCAAAGCTAGAGACAAATGCTGGAGAAAAGTTAAAACTTCGGGCCTCCAAGTGGATGTTCATTTCTATAGGGAACAGCCCACAAAGTGCAAGAAGCAAATCAGGCTTTCAAAAAGCAAGTACTGCAAGATATTATTGGTGGATGCGGCTGGTGACCCCAGGAAATTTTTGTCACACATAAAAATCTTCCTCCGATCCAAGCAATCCCAGACTACAAATGACATGATACTGAATGGAGTCCACTGCTCAGATCCACACAATAGCAAATGCTTTCAACAATCACTTCTCAGACCTCTCCAAATATACTACTGCCTTCCCCGCCACACTCTCTACTCCTGATATCTCCTCCCCAAAAGGTATGCCAGTGGCACCGCCATTCTACTTTAAAGCTGTCTCCAAAACAGATGTACTCAAATTGCTCAGGGCCATATCAGACAGCACTGTGGTTGGGTCTGACTGCCTGAAACCTAAGCTCCACAAGCTGGCTGCCCTCTTTGTTGCAGGGCCACTATCTAAAATCTTCACTATGTCCCTTAGTGAAGGAGTAGTGCTAGATATCTGAAAAATGGCCAGAGTAACTCAGGTCTTTAAAAAAGGTGACAAGAAGGATTTAGGGAACTATAGACCAATAGCAATATTATCTGTCTTAAACAAAATCCTGGAGAAGCCCGTTGCAAGACAGGTAACCTCACCAAGTATAACCTCCTGTTCACAAATCAACGTGGCTTTAGAAAGGGTCACAGCACCCAAACTGCCCTGCTACAGCTAACCAATGATACACTACATGCCATGGAGCAGGGTCTTCTAACAGGAGCAGTTTTTATAGATCTCATGAAGGCGTTTGATCTCATTGATCACCCCCTCCTGCTAGCTAGCCACCTATCCCTGCGTTTCTCAGCACTGTCTGTGAACTGGTTTAATGGCTACTTATCCAACAGGATGCAAGTTGTAAAGTTCAACTCTGCAACCTCTATAAAACAGTCATTGATGTTGGGGTACCACAAGGATCCATCCTAGGACCTCTCCTCTTTTCAATCTTCATTAATAATACAATGAGAAATGCCTCCTCCTGCTCATCGCTGCTGTACACTGACGACCTCGTTCTCTGTACCAGCTCTGATAACATGCTTACTCTCAACCACAATCTATTGGGGGACTTCCTAAATGTACAATCCTGGATCACTAACCGTAGGCTGGTTCTCAACATTAGCAAGACTCAGGCTATGCTTTTTGGTTCGCCTGCCAAACTGAAAAATAGTCATGATCTCTTTAAAATAGTAAGTGTGAATGGTACCCCTTTGGAAGTGGTAAACTCATTTAAATACCTGGGGGGTTCTGCTCGATGGATCCTTTAACTACGAGATCCATATTACTTCTGTGTGTAAGGTGGTCAATACTAAGCTAGGGTTAGCTTACAGAACTAGTTACGTTCTCACCCCTTCCGCGAGGTTGGCCATTGCCAGATGAATTCTTCTCCCATCCCTTGCATACGGAACTTCAGTCTACGGCAATACATCTAAAACCTCCCTACACAAATGGGACATAACCTATAATAATATATGTCGTTATGCCTCTGCATCGCCTAACTTAAAACATCACTGCCTGCTCTATGCAAACCTTAATTGGCCCTCTCCTATGGTCCACCGGCTCCTTGCTCTTGGGGCTCTTCTGGATGGAATCCTGAGGTCCAGTATGCCTAGCTCTCTTGCCACTGCACTCACCCCACATATCACCTCCTATGGTCTCCATTCTGCTGATCTTTCCTTACTCCACATTCCCAGATGTAACACTTCCAAAGGGAAAACAGGTTTTTCCTATGTGGCCCCCAGTTACTGGAACTCACTGCCCCTTGAAATATGCCAGTCACCTAGCCATGCCTTGTTTAAAAAGAGGCACTGCTCTCTGCTTATTGAGAGTACACAGTGCAATTGTTTTAAACCACTCTGACTCCCTTCACTATTACTGTCTCTGTGTCCTCCTCCAGTACTTATACCTCATAGTTTCTACTTGTTTTACCACCCCTTCCTACCCCACCTCTTACATATCTCACCCCCCCACTTTCTCTCTGTGAAGTCTTACTACCTCAGTCCTTCCTACCTACTTGCTCCCTCTTTGGTGTCCTGTTATTTATGTTATAGCCAGTTTTGTACAATAGAGTTGATGCCTAGATTGTTAATCAACTGTTATATGTGCACTTATCTTTGCTGTGCTTCGATATGTGAAATGTCTGCATTGTCTCCTGGTTACACCAATTGCTCAAGCCGTTACCCAATTTTACTATATCCTTAAATGCTATAGTATAATATTTTATTTACTTACTTATTTCTTTACTTATTTATTTACATTCAATGCAATGTATAACTGATCTTGGTTCTGCAATGTTGTATAACTGAAAAAACTGTAACCTTTAGCTGCCATTCTATGTCTATATGTATTAAGTGTTTGTATTTGTTTTTTCTGATGCGGAGCTTTTGTAAATGAGTCCCTGACTCAAAGGTTGTAATCCTAGTCTGTTAAATAAATAAATAATATGCACTTACTTTCACTTCTAATATGAAGTACATCGGAATGTTTCTCCCATCATCTCAAATTGCTCAAATTGTTATCCATTTTAATTGTATCCCTAATATGTTGTACTCCTATATTGTATTGTATCATCACTGTTTTTTTCTGTTGATGTTGTACCCTATAGGGTCATGCCTGAAAATAGTCACTTCTGTGTCTAGTGCACTTACCCGGTTATCAAAAACTAAATAAAATAAAAATAAAATGCCAAAAAGTGCAAAGTGATGCACGTACAGGCCAGGAACCCTATGGCAGAGTATTACATAGCAGAGATTCAGGCAAATTCTTTCAAAGAGGAAAAGGATTTGGAGTGGTGATTACAAGTGACATGACACACACCTCCCTGTGTAAGAAGGCAGTGGCAAAGGCTAACAGGATGCTGGGGTGTATTGCAAGGGGATTCAGTAGCAGGCAGAGTGAGGTCATATTACCACTGTACAGGTCATTGGTGAGACCGCATTTAGAATATGAGGTGAGGTACTGGCACCACTACCTTAAGAAGAACACCAGAATGCTGGATGGGGTCCAGAGGAGGGCAACCAAGATGATAGAGGGGCTACAGGATAGGTCCTATGAGGAGAGGCTGGGAGTCCTGGTGATGTACTCCCTGGAAGAGAGGAGGCAGAGGGGGATATGATAGAGACCTTCAAGTACATGAAGGGAATTAACAGAGTGCAAAAGGAGGGTCTCTTTGAAATAAGTGAAAACAACATCACTAGGGAGCACAGCCCAAAATTAATATGGGGGGATTCAGAAGGAATGTAAGGAACATTTCTATATGGAGAGGGTGGTGACCACCTGGAATGAGCTGCCAGAGGAGGTGGTATCAGCAAAGATGGTGGGAGCATTCACGAGGGCATGGGACAAACACAAAGGGAACCCTTGGGAGCAAGGAAAGGGGGGAAGAGGGAGGGGCGGTTGGGGGAGCAGGGTCAGTGGCATATGTGTACAACCAGATCCTGCCTCATTATGAGTTGACACGATAGACCAGGTGGTCTTCTTCTGCTGGCTCTTTTCACATGTTCATATTCATTACTGGTGGGTCTGTACCAGAGACACCAGAACCCTGTGGGAGCATATGTCTTTAAAAGCTTTGGAGGCAGGGGAGTCGACATCAGAGACAGCATTGCCCATGAGAAAGACTTACGACATGGCGCTCATGGACTGGCCAGTAACCAACTCCCCCTTGCCTCCTCAGTTCTGTTCTTCCTGCCATTGAGGAAGATACTCTGTGGGAGCATCCACCATTTTCTACTGCGTCACGGCCTTCTGTTCTGTTCATCACTGCTAGATCGACGCCATATAGCTTGTTCAACCTTTCATTGATGCCTTTTCTTCTCCTATCCCCTTTGTGCAGCACTGAGCTCTATTTTTGCAAATTTTTGTTACTTTCCATGAGTTGATCATGTTCAGATCTCAGGGGCCTAAAAAACAGAAGAAAACCGTCAATAAAATGGATTCTCCCTCCCCATACATTGGAGCCCTTATGGGAGAAATATGTCCATTCAGGACCGACATGATCATTGCTGGACCTGCCATGGAGTGGACCATGACATGGACCACTGCAACACCTGCTTCTCAATGGACCTTTGCACCTTTGAAATCCACACAGTGAGGTGGGGACGGGACCCTCCCACCTTTGGAGGCAGGTGTTGCACCCAGGACTCAAAGGTAAGGTCTTTGGGTTCTTCCCCAAGCCCCTCCCTGGTACTATACATACAGAGGGAGACCATGCCTCCACTAGTCCTCATCTCACTGAGATGGGAGGCCTAGGGGAGGGGTCTGTGGGACAGTCTGTCCCCCCCAAGGGGCTGGTTGCGCACCCCTCCCAGTCCAGTATTGGGGGTCTGGAAGCCCCCGGTGGCGGAGTCACAGCTATGTGCTGGGCCTACACCAGTGGGTCCCTTGGGGCCGCAGTCCAGCATTGCTTCATATCCTGGCACTAAGGCCACTGCCAGTGAGCAGTGTGGTGCTGTCCGCATGGCCTGGTTCCCTCCTGCTGCCGTTCATAGATCTGAGAGAGGGAAGGCCTCTGAAGCCAGCCATCCATTGGAGATCTTCTGGATCTAAGCCTCCGAGTGGTTGAATGATCCAGAGGGTGAGGACAGGGATGATCCCGACTGACTTCCTGGCCCAGGTAAAGAAGGAGACCTTTCTGGGCCAAGCAGTGGGCCTTTAGCAACCGTGGTGGCATCTAGGGTTCCTTCTTGACCTGGTTTTGGCCACGGCGCTGCCTCCCCAGTGTTTCACAGTGCTGCTTGCAGCACCGGGGATGCCTCTGGTGCTGATTACAGCACCAGAGGGTATAGCGGCACCTGGTGCAGCACCAGATTGGGTTCCGGAGCCATTTACAGTGCCATCCCAGTGCCAAATCTGATTCCGGTGGCATTTGCGGTGCTGAGGGGGGTTCAGGTGTCATTCATGGTGCTGGATCTCCCTTGCTCCAGGATTCCACTGCTGGGGATGTTTATAGGCAGAGCTCTCTCAGGTAAGGTGGGCGTTGATAGTTCCCAGTTGGCACCACACTCCATGTCTAGAGTGGCTGGGGGCACTAGCAACAGTCGTAGTGCTGACTCTGGTCTTCTGGCCCACTGGAACCACCTGGGCCTGAGGTAGACGGGGATAGGGACCACTCTGTGGGACCTCTGGCTCTAATCTCCCCACCTGGGGGCTCCCCCAAGGGCAGCATCCAGATCACCCCTCTACAGTTGGGCGTTCCTGGGTGAACAAGATGCACAGCCCCTCCCCTCAGGGTAGGTCACCTGTTCACTCTTGTAGCCCCAGCAGAGGATCTGGCCTGGTCCTTTACAACCCACCTCTCCTCTGTCTGTCACCCCTCCTCTCCCAGGCATTTTTGATGCTACGGGACCCATGAGCTGGAAGCAGTTCAGGGCTTCGGCGAGTGCCTTCCTAAACAACCTGAGGGCAATGGACCAGGCTGTCTTTTGATCTGAAACCCTGGCACCTCTACCCCCTGAGTCTAGCTCTTCCTCTTCTTCATCTTCCTCCACTGAGGAAGAAGACTCCTCTGTTCCCCTCTCCTCTGATGCTGACTACACCAATTATCAACAGTTCCTGTTCCTTTTGGAGATGATTAGGGATCTGCAACAGTCCCACTTTTCCAGCCACAGTCCTGCACATCTGATGCTGTATTTCATTGGGGAGTACATCTGTGGCCTCAGCCATTTGCGGAGGTGTCAAGAGACGACTGGCTCCATCCCTCTGCCCCTGCTCCAGCCCCGAGGGATGCCCAGCACAGGTATTGCACATCCCTGGGATCTCCAGGAGCCATGCCATATTCCTCTTCTGGGGTCCAGCTCCTGGACATTCCCTCTGAGCATAGGCACCCACTGCATGACCACCCCCCTAGAGTTGGATTCAGCTGAGCTCAACATTTGTGGTTGTAGGGTTTTCTCGGCAGTGCACACCATGTTGTGCATTGCTGCACACCAGGCATTCTATGGCAGGTACCTATGGGCAATGCTGGGTCAGTTCCTAGCATCTCTTCCACATTGTGTGGCAATCAGATAAGCCATATACCTTTCTGCTCAGCTCAGGGTCTAGAGCTGGTAAGACATGAGGTGAGGGCGTCCTACGATGCCAGTGAGATAGCCTCCACACTAATGAGAACTACAGTCTGCATTAGGTGGATGGCATGGCTGCGTATTTCACATTTGCCATTCTTGGCCCAGCATAGGGTGATTGCCTCCCATTACCAGGGGACCCACTTCTTCTCCTGTAGGGCCAGGCATGAGCTTGTGGGGCATATTCCTGCTCCCAAGCCATGGGAGCCTCCACTTGATCTGACCAGTCTCGGGCCTCACCAGGCTTGTGAAGGGCTCCTGCCTCTCTGTGTTTTCCCCATGGAAGGTTGAGGGAACAACCATTTCCCTCAGGGTTTGCTAACACCACCATTTGGTTGTGGCTTGATACGCAGACCCACCAGTTATGAATGGTGAAGACTGATTCTTGGAAGATATGAAAATTATGTACTCACTGTAGTTCTTAATCTTCCAGAATATCTTCACCATTCATCACTGCAACCTGCCCACCTTCTCCCACAATGACCAGATTTCTGGGCTGTTTTCCTCCTTCCCTTTACTTTCAGCCTTACCCCCTTTTATGTGAAAAAAGGGGGGGTATTAAGGGGCAAACTCCTTCAGGGACTTGTTCCATCCACACGCACCTGTGTGGCCCCTCAAAAAAAAAAAAAAAAGATAAAAAAAAAAAGGAAGCGGGCTTTTGCCTCAAGGTCAACTCTTGCCCCAACCCCTTCCCTTAGCTTTCCCTTTGTTGTTAAAAAAAAAGTTTCTGGAAGGACTCATACTGGGTCCTTGTTTTTCTCTTTTTTCCTTTCCTAAAAAAAAAAAAAAAAAGAAAGAAAGAAACGAAGAGATAGAGAACCTTTTATAGCAAGTGGGCTGTTCTAGCCGTTATCTCCCCTCACGCCAAGGGGATCTATAGTTTTGCTGTTGAATAGCTTTTTCTCGTCCTTCTTTGGGACAACAAGCCCTTGCAAGGGGAGCTGGTGCTCTAGGGGCTAAGAATTTTTGGAGTTGTAGCCCACTTCCTTTACCAGTTCAGCTTTTTCCCCTTGCAGTCCAGCTCCACAATTGTTTCAGTGGCCTGTTACACCTCTCTCTTAATCCCCTATTTTAAGGATATTTCTTCCAGAGACAGAGAGTTAGGAGGAAGGGAATCCTTTCTCTTTTTGAAGATCTCTATTCCTGTCTGTTGTCCTTGGCGAGGACCCCTTTTCCCGGTCATTTTTCCCTCTCAGGAATTGCAATTTTCTCTCTGAGCTTCTTATATCTCTTTGACATAGAAACTGAACATTTTAAGACACTGTTGAGCCCTAGGTCAGCTCTTTCAGACCTTTGAAATCGGAGGCTTGCCTTCTCCCATATTACGTTTTGGTCATATTCCTTAACCTATTATGGTTCTTGTTTCCTCAGATAGACAACTATGGCAGGCTATGTTTTTTTTCCCCAGGGCCTATAGGGTGTTTCTTCTGCTTCAGGGAGGCACTCCTTTCCTTGCAATCCACTCCTCTAGCTGGTCCTTGACATTTTCGTAGACCACGCTTTCCATTTAGTAGTCAACTAGCCTCAGAGGGCGTCAGCCATGTTTTACTACGGCTGAGAGCAAGCCAACTCTTCTGATGCTCTTGTTTTCAATTGAGAATTCGGGATCCCTGCTGTTCTTTCTCTCTCTCTGTCTCTCACTCTCTTTCCCTCTCTCGCTTCCTCTCTCTCTCTCTCTCTCTGTCTCCCTCTCTTTCTCTGTCTCCTGCCCAGTTGTCCTGGTCATTCTTAGCCACTTTGAAGACCCTCCTCCCAAAATCATCTTTTTCTTTGGTTGGTTTTTATTCACTTATAAAGTATGGTGGAACGTCGTTCTAATTCGCTTTTCATATCAGCTGAAACCTTGTTGTACCACAGTTCAAAGGTCATGGAACGCAATTGTACCCTTCTGGGGTACAACAGTGTTTCAGCTGATTTGAAAAGCGCATAAGCCACAGACAACAGAAACTTCAGGATCAACCAGACAGAAATTTACTGCAGCGGCATGATCACGCGACCCTGTAACTCAACAAACCCCGCAGATGTAGGATCAACCAGATATGAAAAAAACATGTAGGATCAACCAGTTATATTAAGTTATACTAAAAAATACAACTCAGGATCAACCAGATATTTTAAATTACTTACAAAATCAAAAAACAATTCCTCACAGTAACTCCTCTCGCTTAGTGAGAAATACGGTCTTTTTTTTTTTTAAATCCCTCCCACATGCAACTGGCAGCCAATGGAAACCTGAGCTAGAGATGTAGGAATGTCTGCTCCCTAACAAAAACACCACTGACCATAGCAACCAGCCTAAAAACCTGGAAAAAGATGCAGCAGCATAAATTTATTTTTCTATAACAAAAAAAGATCCACCTTTTTTAATGTTACTTTTAGGGGCACCGTACACTATGAAAAATACTGGGGGTGGGATATTCAAAGGAGTTGCGCATAGCTCAACAGGGTTGTGCCATGTGCAACCCACCAATGTGCCCCGTTCAATATTCAAAGGGAGGGTTGTGCTGCGCCAACCCCGACGCGCTGGGTGCACCAGTAATGTATACGCAGTGTGGCGTGGCACGCCATGCATATGCACATCCCATATTCAGCCTTGGGATGCATATGCAGACACCCCGCCTTTCGCCACTCGGGGCAGAGTTGTGCCCGCTTAAACAGGGAACAAGTCGGGGACACCCACAGGTGGGCTGCCATATTGTAGGGCGCAACACAGCAGCCGCCTGCCATGGTTGGCCACCTGACCTCCCAAAACACTGTCTCAAGCCCTCTGCCCAGGGAGCACTGTGCCCCCCCTGCCTCATTGCCTGATCGCAGGCATAAGTACAACATCTCCCCGGTGGTCCAGTGGACCGCTCTCCATCACCCGATCACGGGCATACGTATTCAATATCCCTGGTGGTCCAGTGGACCACTCTCCATCACCTGAATGTGGGCATATGTATATATAAACCCTGGTGGTCCAGTGGAACCCCCCCCAGCACCTGATCATGGGCAGAATGAACTACAGCAGACACCCTGGTGGTCAGTGGTAACCCCCTCCCGCCTGTCCCTCCGTCCCCACCACACCTGCATCCCCCATCAGCAGCGGGTGGCAGCACCCGCCCGCAAGCCGCGCCCGTTGACAGCTTGAGAATGCTGACTGTGGCCTATTGGTCCACTGCATGGGCCAATGGGCGTGCAGACTCATGATTACACAGTCCCGGATTGTGACTGAGTGTTCATTCACAATCTGGACTGTGTAGCACAGCATGGTCTGCATGCCCATTGGCCCACGCAGTGGACCAGTAGGGCACAGCCCTACCGTACGCTGTCAGTCGGTGGGTGGCCAGGCGGCTCGCGGGCGGGCGGGTGCTGCCACCCGCTACTGACTGGGGGATGCTGGGTGGTGGGAGCCTCAGTGGGTGGGTGGAGGGGTACCACTGGACTACCAGGTTTTGTTACAGTGATTCCGCCCATGATTGGGCGCTGGGGGGGTTCCACTAGACCACCAAGGATAACATACACCTAAACCCGCGATCGGGCATTGAAAAGTGGTCCACTGGACCACCAGGGATAAGTAGAGCTTATACCTGTGATTGGGCTATACAGAGCAGTCCACTGGACCACAGGGATATTTCAATATATGCTTGCGATCGGGCAACAGAGAGTGGTCCACTGGACCACCAGGGATTAATTTTACACATGCCCGCGATCGGGAGAACGGGAGCGGAGCCCGACGTAGGGTAACTGGGCATCTGTCCCCAACAGCTGCAGCCTGGCAGGGCACCAGGCACAAGTCACCGTGATCGGCGCACCGCATGCAAATGGGGCCATAATGACATGCAAATGGTCCCATTTGTGCCTTGCATGCATAATGGCCTCATTTGCATGCCCAGTGCTGAATATCATGGTTGATGTGCATAGCGCAACCGCACTTGCGCTGGTGCATCCCCCAGCTCCCCTCCTGCCACTTGCACTGGCACAGTGCCACTGCACCATGTACAGTTTCGTGCACCCTCGGTGCCATAGTCAACGGTGCTGAGCCATGGCACAGCACCGTTGAATATCACCTGGTCCCTGCCCCGTCATAGCCCAGATGCGCTGCGCCCAGGATTGCGCCCCTGCCTGGCACAGTCTGAATATCTCACCCATGATGTGCAGCTCTGTGCATAAACAGTGTATTCCGACGCCAAGGGGTTCTGATTCCCATGGACTTCAGAAGGAATCAGAACCCCTCTGTGGCAGAGTACACTGGTTGTGCATAGTTGCCCATCCAGTATTCTCTATATTCCTTTTATATCCTATATCCTTTAGTCTGTCTCTTGAATTCCCTCACCCCAACCCTTCTGTTTTTCTTACCCTTTCTTCTTCTCCTAGGTGAACAGAACTGGGGATGCAAGGGGGCCGCCGTCGGTTACTGCCAGTCCACGAGCACCACATCACACGCCTGTCTCATGGACAGCCGCCATCTCTGACATCGACCCCCTGCCTCCAAACCTTTTAAAGGCATACGCTCCCATGGGGTCCTGGTGCCTCCAACTCAGACACCAGTGATGAATAGTGAAGATATTCTGTAAGATCAAGAATTATGGTGAGTAGGTTATTTTTATTTTTTCTCTCCACGTTGTTTCTCTCCTGGCGAGCAGAACTGAGGTGCTGAGAGAGCTGGTGATGGTTACTGGCTGGCACACATGGCACCACATAAGGTACATAGGAGCCATCAATACCTGATGTCATCTCCCTCCCTGCAAAAAAATGTGCTCCCACGGGGTCATATTGCCTCTGGCCCCAGATATGTAAGTGGTAATTAATGGTGTAGATATTCTGGAAGATAACAATTATGGTAAATACATAATTTTCATTTCCTGAGGTCTCTACTCTAACCTGATGCTAACCAAGCACCATATTTGCAGGGCCAGTAAAACCTAACGAGATAACTTCACTGTATAAAATGACAGTACTTCTAAAGCATATTCATGTCCCTTTATGGAATTTTACTTTGTTTCTTAAAAAAAAAAAAAAAATGTTCCAGGTCTCTGGTTTATTGGGGAGGTGATTGACAACCATGTGGGAGCCTGCTTTACCTTCAGCGTCATCGTCAGTGGCCATTTTCTGGAAGGAAGCTTGACGTTTGTGGTGGGGACTCTGCAGGTAAACTTCAGTTTTAGATCTTCTACATGTTTGTTGCATCTGTGTTGTATTATAAAAAAAATTAAAGTTTCTTTTTTTTAATGACTTTTTCTAAGGGAATGGATACAGTTCACAATCCACATTCTGGCAGTTCCAATGGAAGTGCTAATTCATCAGACATCTTTAAGCAAAGCTCCTCCCACCAACTGGGCAATATATTCTCTGGCTCCGTCCTGTGATATCAGATCTTTCAGCTGGAAGGGACGGGTCTTCTCCTTTGCAGCTCTGCTTGAGTTAGAAAGAGGGTTACTCTGCATATTGATAATTTCTTCGAATATTTCTTTGAGATTTCTACTCTTCAAGCAATTCTTCAGCTACTTCGCTCCGGCTTTGCTTTGGGCGATGATCATATGGACAAAAAGGAAGCTAAGCTGTCCCACGGCTTCAAATTCTACATCACATGTTGGCAGAAAATGTCAAACACAGACCCGCATGTGTTTTGCGTTTATTGGTTAGGTACGCAGGACAATGTATCTGGCTATGGCCTTTGTCAGGTGATGCTTCCAGTCTTGCTGGTGGATTACACGGCAAGGCTTCTAGGTCCGCTGGTCAACAGGGAACCAAAGGTCCGACCTAAGAGCTGCAAGAAGGCCTTGGCTGTGGCAGCAGCAGCTGCATAACTGGCACCCTGGAAGAAGAGGCAGCAGCTGCCGTGGTGGGCACCTCACCAGCCTTGGTGCTTCTCCCTTCTGGGGCCAGTGTCAGAAGGTTTCAAGTTTCAAGTTTATTGTTCTTCCAGGGCCTTCTCTAATGGGTTCCAGGACATGTGCCAGACCCTCCAGTTTTTCAGAGAGAGCCGTGTCCACCATGATGAGAAACATGAGCGTCAGTGGTGCCAGTCATGGAATCAGGAGAGACTGCAGTTCTCCCACTCCCTTGACTTCCCCGAGCACTTGACTCTAGTTGAGCACCCTTCAGTTGAGGGGTTGGGCGACAGCTCCGTGGTGCGCCCGTCAGGCTTGCTGGCCTCAACTCTTGTCGAGCAGATGGTTGAGATTTTTCTTGACCTGTCGGCTGCTTGTTGGAGGAGATTGACGAGGAGTCGATCTCTCAGACCCCGGTTCTTCTGGTCCTCACCCAGGAGGACATGAGCTAGTTGATGTCCCTGATCTGTTCCACCTGGGACCAGCCTTCACCTGTGGTCTTGCTTTCTAAGCCAATGTTGGTGAACATGACTCAGCACATGGTCTACACCAACCCTCTAGGGGCCACTCCTTGATATCAGTCCCCACGTCGTGGTCGAGGCACAATTTGCACTCTCAATCCCGCTCTACTGGGAGGTGCCACCATCAACACTTCTTGACCTTGGGTGAAGAGAAGCACCACTGCAAGATGCAGAGGCACTAAGAGAAAGTCCCCTGGCAGCAGTGGACCATTGTGGAGTGCGGTGGGGTGGGTCTCGGTCACCTGGCAGCCGCCAGTGATGCCCAAGCGAGTCCACCTTCAACAGATGTCTCCGGCATCTGCTTCTCCATTCTTGAGGGTGGAACCACCTCCACTGCAGCATTTGGTGGGAGCCCTGACCAAAGACTCCCAGGCTTGCCAGGCAGGCTGTTGGTGGAAATCACCCAGTCAGAAGACACTCGGGTGGTCCGTGGCAGCAAATGGTTGAGGGACGTTTTTGAGGAGTCTTCGGATGGGTTATCCATTTTAAAAATATTTTTTTTTCGATTTTAAAGGAGCAATACAGTTCCAATGCACAGAATATTTTGACATGCAGTTCAAAGGGCAAAGTATAATGAAGCCTCCTATACAAAACTGTTATATACGTTCAAAGACATAAGGTATTACAGTGGTTTCTGCAACTGCCCATATAAATCCAGTCTTCCTTGATCTATTCCCTTTTGTATAGTCACAAAATTTCCTTCCCCTAATGTGACTTCCCTAAACCCAGTAAGATCCCTATGGAACAATATCCAGGCAGTGATCCATAACCCAAAGCAACCACCCATTCCATGTATTTGAGGATTTTTTCCAGCTTAAGTATTAATGCTGCTGTCAGTTTCTCCATGGTATAGATTTCATGTACCACATTCTCCCAGTCCGTTTGTGTGGGAGGTTCTGGTTGTAGCCATCTCCTGGTTATGGCTTTTTTGGCTGCAATTAGCAACAGACACAGCTATGCTTGGTGGTGTTTCCCTTTGATGTGATCTAGAAGCAGCAGTGGGAGAGCTAATTGTGGAGTAAAGTGTCCCATCCCCAAGAGCAATGCTGGTAACGCCTACTCTGCCTCCCACCAGTACTGATGGAGGACCAGACAATCCCAGAGTATGTGGAAATGTGTCACTGGTGTGTGGCCACATTGCCACCAACAAGACATGCCCCTAGGTGTCATACTTGCCAGTTATAGGGGGAATATGGAAAAAAACAAATGTTGGTTTTCCAACCATATTCTGTCTGTATGTGGGAATGTGTGAGTTTATGTTGCTAGAAACAAAGTATGGTCCAGTCTGCCTCTGATATCTCTATTCCTATTTCTCCTTCCCAACCTCTGCATATTGCCAGCATGATTGTGGTTGGAAGCTGTTCTACTGCCCTGTATGCGATCGATTTTAAATGCGTAACCCCCCTACAAATGGGGGTTCCCGAGAAGAAATCCTTGAGCTTGCCTAAATGCTCACTGCCAGGCTGGTGTTCTGCGTTTTAGTAGATTAAATGTATTGCCAGAGAGTGCCTGTATAGCCTCTGTGTACTGTCTCTTTAAGAGCTGCCTGGATTGCAGTCTTAATTAATCTAAAAGGGAGCTCTGTTAGAAGATGTGCCTGTTTGCTGATCATTTGTTAGAGTAGTAATAATATTGCCATTTGTTCTAACCTGCCTTCTTTGCAGCAAGGACTGTTCTGTTAATCTCCATCAACTTGGCCCAAGGCTGTCAGAATGGGCCAATCAGTACATTTGGGACTCTAAAATGGAGCCTGCCTACAGGGGCTTGGTGGGGTCAAAACTTGTAGGAATTGTAGTTTTTGCATTTTGGCGCCTAAAATAACCTGGAGAGGGAGCCCTTGTTATGACTGGCAGACAGATCAGCCAACCAAACCTTTTGGATCTTGGGTAAATTCCCAAGCTGCTTACAGCTAGTTTCAATTCTGAGTTAGGAAGTGAAGAGATAACAGCTTGAGTGATTCAAGCAGCAGCCCTGGCGTAGATTCGCATGGGAGAACTGTGGAAAAGCCTGAGTTTTGGTCTGCATGCCTGCCTGTTGTCCCTGAGAAGGAACTTGTGCCTTTTTCGGACTGAATCTGAACTTGGAGAGCGAAGTAAGCCACTGAATTGTGACCAGGCTCCTACCTGAAGAAGACCGAAGATTTGCTGAATGCAATTGGCCTGCCTGGACTTCCAGCCACCTCTGAACTCCCGGATTGTGCAGAGACTCTGTAATTGCGACCGGAGAGCCTTTTGCCTGGTACAGTGGAATTTCCTTACATGTGAATGTGTTGTATGCTTATAGTGGGTCGTCATCTGGTTTCCCACTGTGGTTTGAATTGTGTTCTGCTTGCTGGAAGCTGCATTAGAATTTCTTTACGTGTAAATGTGCTGTGTGCTGTTAGTGGGTCACGATTTGGTTCCCCACTGTGGTTTGAACTGTATTCTGCTTGCTAGAAGCTGCATCCAGCCCCACGGACTGAATCCAAAATCATCTCCATTGGGCCTGGGCCTTGCCACACTGGCCCAGCCCAACTACTCGCTGCACAGAGAAAGCCATCGAAAAGAGACCTGCCTGGGGATCAGCCCCCTGCTCAACACTTGAACAGGAACGAAGCCTCGGTGATCTGTGTGGGCCCCGCTTCTCCGGGCACACCAGCTCAACAATCTGCAGTCTCAATTTCATCCTGCCTATGTCCAGTATTGGGTATCGTGAGCAAGGGCGTCGGCAGGCGTACGCAGTGTACGCAATCGTGTACATTCTTCTGTGGTGGGGGTGCCGTTTTGTGATGTGATGCCTGCCCAACCTGCTCGTGTTTTTTTTTTTGATTTATGGCTCTGTCTCTGGGGAAAAACTTAATGCGTTAAATCCAGTCTAAAAGCAGTGGGGTGGGGGGGTGGTATTACAGTGCTCCCATATCTACGGGGATTCCCATATTTTATGGGGTTTTAAACTGAAAACGGGCTACGGGGAGGAAATCACAAATTTAACAAATCCACGGGAATTGTTGCCGGCGCTACAGGGAGACAACAGTGAGGCAGTGAGGAACACTTAAATTGCCCACTGAGACTCTCACCAAGAGTGAGAAATCTTGATTGGCACCTCTGACCTCACACGCTGTGATCACGTGCTCCTGGAGACTGCTGGGAGCTGTGATCATGCTCTGGGATGCGGCCCTGATAGGCTGATGTGATTAGAGCCATGCGCGCCCTCATGGCTTGGCTGCCAGACAAGACTTTGCCTTAGTGGCCCCCTGATAAGCTAGCAGGTCACTCTCCTATAAATCCAGCCCACTGTGCCGAGGCAGGTAACACAACCGCGGGAAGTTTAATTGTGAGAGTGTCAGGGTTGTTGTTCAAATTTTGAGAGGATTGCCGGCGTTTGGATTTGTGAGCACGAGTCAGCACTAGCAGCAGCAAGCAAGCAAGCCTGAACTGGAGAATTCACTGCAGCTGGAGAGTCAGCGGGACCAATCGAGTTTTTTAACCGGCGCCCTGGTACTCTTTTCCAGTGTCTGTGGCAGGGAGGAGCGGTAGAGGTTTTCCGGTTGTGGGCATAGCGCGGTAGGAGTCTGACCACCATCTCGTCAGACTCAGGTAAGCAGCAAGCTAGAGATCTGTCCGGTGCTGCTAGTCAGGATGTCAGGAAGGATCCAGTGTGGAATTACGCTGTATAAACTTACTTTGGAAGCTGTTAAGGAATTTATTTTTAAATGGGACCCCTCTAGGCAGTATTTGGTATGTGACTGATAGAGTTGCTTGTTTTAGAGGCTCATAGTGCTAAGCACTGCAGTCGATTGTATAATTTACCTTAGCTTTTATGTTTGGCCTCAAAACCCTGGTCTCGGTCCTTCATATACGATTATGGTATGTAGAGACCCAGAGCTAATACTCCTTAACCACAAGGCTGGATCCCCAGCTCTACTACCCTCGAGGCAGAGGACCAGCTCTGTGAGAAATTTTTATTCACCTTTTGGAACTGTCTGACTACCTCATATAATGCTGCAGGACTGTTTCTTTGGATTGTATGTCTGAACAGTTTGGACTCTATCTTGAACTGGGTGAGACTTTTCTAGTAATTCATTTGTTGTTTAACCTGTTGTTTGTTGCTGCAATAATAGTAACTGTTGTTGCTGTAAGAAAAACAAACACATACAGTGATTATCAAGTTATGTGCGAAAGATTGACTGATCTCCATTCTCTCTCCTCTCTCCAAGGCCTTGGAAAAAGTGGTGGCCTCTCAAATCTCTGACTACCTCTCCACCTACAATGTCCTTTGACCTGAGCAGCATGGCTTCCGAGCGGGCCACAGTACCAACACAGCCCTCCTAGAGTTCTCCAACTTTCTCCACTCCTCCTTAGACACTGGTTCTCTGGCTGGTGCTGTCTTCATTGACCTCTCGAAAGCTTTTGACACTGTCTCCCACCTCTCCTTCTTGATGCCCTTAGTCTCTGGTTTTGCTGCTCGGCCTATCTCCTGGTGCACCAGTTATCTGTCTGATCTGCTCACAGCGTAAAAATTAATGGGACCTACTCAGACATTTGTCCCATCTTTTCTGGGGTTCCCCAGGGTTCCATTCTGGGCCCCTTACTATTCTCCCTTTACCTTAACACCCTTCCACGCTCTTGCTCGGGGAACATTCTATTGTACGCTGATGATGCAGTCATCTTTGCCTCAAGTTGTAACCCTATTGCCCTCCAGGACTCGCTGCAGAAGTCCTTCACTGAAGCCGAGGGCTGGTTCAAGGAACATAGATTGGTGATAAATCTTAAAAAAACCAAAACCATGTTCTTCACTCATCCCCAAAACAAGTCCTGCAACTTCAAACTCCTCATTCACTCTGGGTCCTCATTCCCACTGAACAAGTTTGCTCCTATAAATACCTAGGGATCCATTTTGACCTCTTCCCTCTCCTTCCATGGACACATCGCTGCCCTAGCCACTGCCACTAATATCCGATTGGGCATCTTACATCGGTATAAACACTGCCTCCCCAGAGCCTCTTCGACTCACAGGTACCTCCTCTATCCTGTCCCTAGTGGACTATGGACTGCCGGTGTATGGTGCTGCTGATCAGACCGCACTCATAAAATGTCACTACTCTGAATAAGGCCTGCAGGTTAATTACTGGAGCACCTAGGATGACACACACCTGTCTACTGTATGCTAAGCGCTGGTACTTGATCTCGATGAGCTTCAGATATCTTACCTGTACCCTTACAAAAGACCTCCTTGGGCTTTCCCACCAGGATTGACTCCACCATACGCCGCCTGTCCCACTAGTTCATACTGGACCTCTGGGAAAACCTCTCTTTTATCCCTAGAGCTAGGACCTCTCACGGCCAAAGAGCCTTCAGCTTTAGGGCCCCTCCTGGTTCAACACACTGCCCTCCATCTCAAGCTCCAACTATATCGGTGTTTCAAACTTCCTTTACGTAACCACCTTATTAACACCCGATGCTGTAATTGCCGCTAGTCAAAGCCGTAGATCAATACTTATGACAAAGCTTATTACTAAGCTGCTAAGGACAACATAACTCTGGTATTGTTTGCATCCATCCTACCTGTACCAGCTTGTTTGTATCTATGTCTTAATTTACTGTTATACTTATGTGTTGTACTGCTATACTGTGTATTTTGGTTTGTCTTACTGTGACAAGGTACCTTTGTAAATGAGCCTGTGGCTCAAAGGTTTTCCAAACTGCTGTTTAAATAAAATAAAATAAAATAAAATAAGATTGTCCAGTCCCCTGGGACTGTTGGGACTTTGATTTGTGGACTCTGAACACTTCAGAGACTGTTTGGCATTTTATTGCCTTAGGTTTTATTCAAAGGGGGTTCAGGGGTGGGGAAGGGTAGTGGGTGTGTGGCCAGAGAGTGTTGGGGATGTGTGTGTGTGCATGTGAGGTGGACGGAGAATATTAACTGTAGTGTGGTGTGGTGTGTGTGTGTGTGTGTGTGTGTGTGTGTGTGTGTGCACGCTAGGAATGTGTGAAGTGAGCTTATCTGTTTTGATGAGTTCATTTAATAATGTACTTGGTTGATATTAATTGTCCTGCAGCATTTTATATTTACAGTACTTCCTCACAGTTTTATTGCTGTTGTTAATAAATTGTTGGGTGGCCGGGTGGTTGGCAAAACTATGTTTAGTCCCTTGTGATGGCAACAGTACATGGATTAGCTGGGGGAGTAGTGTAGGGTCCCTGTGTCCCTGGGTTTAGTTATAGAGTGCTTTTGCACCTGTTGGTGTTACCCCCAGGAGGTCAGGGGAAAAGAATGCACAAATCTCCCCCTGTACTGCTCTGTGGTGTAGCCGGCTGTCCCATTCATTAGGGGGTTAATGGTTTTAAGGGGGGAAGAGTATAAGCACCCCCTGTTGGGGATGCTTACTAAAAAAACCTTCCCACCTTGTCTTCCTTTTCGGGGGTCTGGGGCCTGACCTGCCTGCTTTGCAGGTGGAGCCTGCACCCGCTGGGGATTTAAGGATTGTTGGCACCATTTCGGGGGGAGGCCAGCGGAGTGGATGATTGGGGAACTGAGACGGTATTTAACCTGGCCCGGTAGGGGGTCTCAGCAGCCATCATTGGATGTCCTCTTGGGGAGAGCTGGTGACCAGTAGATGGAGGGAACTGTGGCCATAAGCTGGAGCTGGGTTGGTTTTGGGAGCCACGGCCCAGGGAAGAATGCATGATCCACCTTTGTGCACCATGGCACTAGGGTGGGGAGGCCTGGATCCAGTGTGAGTGAACTGGGTGGTGGGATAGTACAGTGGTGGCAGCCTGCATTGTGGGGAATGTTGTGGTGACAGCCTGCATCCCCTTTACCATGTGGCACTCTGCCCAGGAGTGTGATGGCCTGTGGGGAGTGAGAAAGTATGGTCAGTGTGTCTGCCAGATCACTTGTGCCATGGATGTGTAGGGATGCCTGGAGCCCAGCTACCAAGGCCCTATTGTGCAGGAGGAATGAATAGGGCAAAAGCGGGGAGCGTGACTAGCCAGCATCTGTAGATTAGGCAGCATGAGAGAGTGGAGCCTTGGATAGAGTGTGAGGCCTTGGGATTAATTGTGTAGGCCTGGTGAAAGTGCTGCTTTAGGTCAGTTTTAATTCTTAAAGTAAATAAGAACACTTAAAACAGCCAGAACATGTGTTGTAGTGATTTTATTGACCACTATAGTGATGCCAGTTGCAAAAATAAATTGCCGTGAGCATACAGGAAAATCTACAGGAATTTCACCAAGGTTTTACAGCGAAAATACAGGAAAAATGAGGGTCTGCTACAGGAAAATGCTTTGGCGTATCTGGGAGCACTGGTATTATCTCTCTCTCTCTCTCTCTGTCTGTCCCGAGTCCTGGTCCTGGCTGAATCCAGCTGTGCCTCCCATCGTGATTCGCCGTTTCCAGTCATGCCAGACACGCCAACTAGCTTTCCTGGAGCAGCAGAGCCACCATGCTACAACAAATGCCATCTCTTCCTGTGTTCCCCATAGCACAGACCGTGACCAAGCAGTTAAACAATGTCACACAGATACTGGCGTGTGTGTGCTCATCAGACCAATAGCAGGGCGCCACTCGGTCCGTGCTCTTTCTCGCACCTCCGGCCCTCGGACCTGAACTTTTCTGTCCCCCCTCAGGTCCGAGGCAGTAGAATAAAAGGCATCCCTCTGGCGCTCTTGGCACTGACTTATCCAGCCAAGGAGTCGGATTTCCAGAGCGTCCGGAGAGAATTTGGAGATTGCAGCTCAGCGACAGCGTTGGATTCTTGCCGTTTACTTCAGTCTGGGAGCAGAGTCTCATCACAATTGCACAGCCTAGTCAGCCGAGAGGGACTCGATTCGAAGAGTACAATCAGACAGCCAGCTACTAAATCCCCTGCCTACTGCTGCATTGGCCAAGTAGTTGGCTGCTGCTAACAAAAATAAATAAAAAAAAAGACCTGTTTCATTTATTTGTTGGTCTGACTCAGACCACCATCACATAGTCATTAGTCACTGTGTTTACCGCCAACCACCCTTGACCAGAACACTGCACAGCAGAGCCAGACCATCAGTCGGAGAGTGAAAGAGAAGTTTTTGAAGTCGGACATTGACCAAACCTCCTCCTTTCTGATCTAGGTTTGTTCCAATCTATTTTATAGTACAGTATTTGCTGAATTTGTGTAATATGGAGGATTTTAGCGTACGGCTTTTGTGTGTGACTGTGCATGGGGGGGGGTGTTTACAGAGAGAGAGCATTCTTGAATCTTTCTTATTTTTGTTTAGGTGTGTTATTTAATATTTACTAAATTTCTGACGCTCTGGTGGTGCTGCTGCTGCAGTCATGGGTGGGGGTGGACTGGAGAGAGAGGAGAGAGGAGATAGAAGTCTTCTCATTCTTTTCTATATCCTATTTATGGATGTGGTTTGAGGCTGTGTCTGTGTGTCTGTCTGTGTCGTGTATGTTCTTTTATTATTTGCAACATTTCTGGATGGTCTGATGGTGGTGGTGCTGCTATGGATGGTTTTGGAGTGGAAGATATGGTATTGGGAATGAGCTTGGTCTGACTGGCTGTGCCCTGTGGCAGGTAGACTGGCAGTGTGTGTGTGTGTTTTGACTGTTTACAGGGTGTTTAGACAAAGCCTTATCAGCCTACATCCATTGGTATTCTAATTTCATTCCATATTTTGGCACTGGCTAGCCTGTCATTCTAGTGGCATGCCCAGGTTTTGAACCGCCATGCTGATTATTCTGTGCTATGTGCTATGGTTCCTGTGGCCCATGCCGCCCATTGGTGTTGAGTGTGCTGGGGCGGGGGGTTGGACAGAGTGAGCCTCCTTCTTTCTTATTTATGTTATTTTATTGTTCATTAGGTAAATTTCTTGGCGGTCTGGCAGTGGGGCTGCTGTGGGTGGTTTTGGAGTGGGAGGATGTAGCACCGGGAATGGGTTTGATCTGGGATGTGTGGCAGACGTGTGTGTGTGTTGAATATTATGGATTTAAGTTTTAATGTCTGAATTCACAGCATTTTCTTTGTATGGGAGCAGAGCCAGAGAGGTATGGCTGGAGGCCTTTCTGTGTGTTGGTGGGGGGGGGGAGACGGTATGTTTTTTACTATTGGCTAAATTTCTGGACAGTCTCAGTGGTGCTGCCATGGGTGGATTTGGAGTGGAAGGCTGTAGCATTGTGAATGGGCTGTGAGTGTGTACCAAAGTTTATTTCTGATTTTGCATTTTTGATTTATGTATTACGTATGACTAAGACATGTAAAAGCATACTGCGGCACCAGGGCTCGAAATAACCAGCTGTCTGTCTGTCCCAGACAGCTGCTTTTCACAAAGGACAGGTATTTTGTTATCTTTGCCTGTCCCTGGGACAGGCAGGTGAGCAGTAGCGCAGTTTAGGACCTCGGATCTACAGAAACTCAGTCTGCCAGCATATGTGAGGTTGGGTAGAGAAGGATGCGCTGTGTCAGGACATCACATCGTGCATGTCATTCCTGTGCAACCTGATGACCTCACATGATTTTCCCCAGCTCTGCCCTCACTTTGTGTTTTGGCAGATATAGACTTTGACGGCAGATGAGGACCACTTGGCCCACCTAGTCTGCCCATTTCCATACCTACTGGATAAGCTGCAGATCCTAATTAACCAACAGCCTATTTCTTCCTACCCCCCACAAGAACTGCCTTATGTCTGTCCCATGCATTCTTGAATTCCCTCACTGTTTTTGACCCCACGACCTCCTCAGGAAGTCCATTGCATGCGTCCACCACCCTCTCTGTGAAAAAATACTTCCTCACATTGCCCCTGAGCCGTCCCCCTCTAGCTTCAAATTGTGTCCCCTTGTTCTTGCACATCTCTTTTTCTGAAAGATGCTACCTTCTTGGTCTCTGTTGATTCCCATGAGGTACTTAAAAGTTTCTATCATGTTCCCCTCTTCCTCCTTTCCTCAAGGGTATACATATTAAGCTCCTTTAGTCTCTCTTTCTTTGGCTTCTGTTGCAGACCCTGCACCATTTTAGTTGCCCTCCTCTGGACCACCTCTATCCTGTCTATGTCCTTGCGGAGATGGGGTCTCCAGAACTGTATGCGGTACTCCAGATGGGGTCTCACAATCCCTCTGTACAGAGGGATAACAACTTCCTGTTTTCTACTGGTGATGCCTCTCCCTATACATCCCAGTATCCCCTCAGCCTCTCCCTATACATCCCAGTACCCCCCAGCCTCCCTACTGCCTTCTCACATTGCTTGCTAACCTTTAGGTTATCTGATATGACTACCCCCGGGTCCCTTTCCATTTTGTTGTGCCACCTCCCCACCCATTGTGTACTGTTCCCCTGGATTTTTGTTTCCCAGGTGCATTACTTTGCACTGAATCTAAGCTGCTATACTTCTGGCCATTCCTCCAACCTTGCCAAGTCCCTTCCCATCCCTTCCACCGCCCCCCCTTGTGTATCAACCCTGTTGCAGATTTTTGTATCATCTGCAAAGAGGCATACTTTTCCTTCCAGTTCTCAGCAATGTCACTTATAAAGACATTAAAAAGGACTAGACCCAGTACTGAACCTTGCGGTACCCCACTAGTAACCCCCCTTTCTTTGGAGTGGACTCCGTTTACTATTACCTTCTGTGTCCTGTTGTCCAGCCAATGTTTTACCCAGGCTACCGTCCTGGGACCCACTCCCAGGCTGGGTGACTTGTTTAACTTGCAACCATGAAACGCATGCTGGTCTTGTCCTGTAAGCACAGTTGCCAGCTTGTGCTTGCTTCCGCTGCATTCATCACTGCAATGAGGAGAGTAGCAGTGGGAGGTAAGCTCCTAGAAAACACTTTTATTTACTTTTTAAAAACCCTTGTAAGGGCTTGGGGAGAAATTAAGAAAATCTTTTTCTGAGCTAAGGATGGTTATGTAAGGCAGCAGTCCCAATAGATCGCGGATACCTCAGTACAGGGCCAGTGCAGGAGTTATGGGCCGCTAGCCCAGCTGCACACACAAAACCCAAGAGAGCCTGTGGTTTAGTGTCTATTCACACATTTCACTTTAAATGAGCATTAAACTTTAATGTTAAAGCATTTGAACTAAATTCTCAGTGGAGTGTGATTTTGTTCTACTATTGCGTGCAGGCTCTCTTGGACTTGGTGTGTAAGGCAGGCAGAGGCTGAATTCAAAGTGTTTTGATACCCATGGGGGGGGGCCACTTAAGAAAAACTTTAATGTGCTGCATGAACAACAGTGGACAACAGACTAATTATAATTCAATTCAGAAAAAGGGAAAATTTAAAAGACCTTGTTGGGGCTAAGCAGGAAGGGCAAGCAGACAAGGAGAGGAAGCAATAAAAGATCATTCCAGGGCTGATCAAGCAGACGTGTATGTGAGTGGAGGGGCCTCATTATCCCCCCAATATAGCCAACACATTTTAAACCAATGGGGCTGAAAGTGAGGGGGGGGGTCAATCAAAAAAACTAACTGGCATTAAAGGGGTCAATTAAAAAAAACTTTAATGGCACTAGTCTGTCTTGTCATAGTTGCCAGTTAATCAGCTCTATATAGTGCTCGAATCTGTCCTGTCAGAAGGCACCAGTTACTTAGCCCTATTAAGGGAACAAGTCTGCCATTCCAGGGGGCACTGGTTTCCAAGTCCAGTTATATTAAGAAACAGTTTTTTTTTGTTGTTGTTGTTTGTTTGTTTTTTTATTACTTAGAATGTTCCTGGACATGTATAAATTCTGTGGGACAGGTATAATTTGCATCCCACCTGTCCCTTGGACAGCCACTTCCAAGAAATTATTTATTTCTAGCCCTGTTTGGCACTGGCAAGCCTGTCATTCTAGTGGCATGCCCAGATTTGGAACTCCTACAGGGAGTGGCGTGCCACTGATGTCAAGGCATACACTGACATCTGCCACTTCCCCTAGTCATCAGACTCTGATGCTCTGCTATGCTCCCAGCCTCTGCCAGGGGCCATCCGGTGGTGGGCCTCATCCCCACCCTCCCCCCAGAGAAGGTGAGCAGTCACTGGGATGCTCCAACCTTTCCTCCCAGCTGGCTCTCTAGTGACTCAAGTCCGTTCCCAAGCATGCTTATTCTTTTGTGCTATTTAAAGAGCAGGTACCCGCTGTCGTGTACCCAGCCCCCCTCAAACATAGCAGACCTGCACCACTGTTGAGGGGTATTACAAATTCTATGTGCTTCCCTCAGCTTAAAAAGTTATTAACACCCCAAATTTGCCGGGTCCTATGTAGCCGCACTATTATGTATTGTATCCAAGTTCTACCATTACGTTATATTTGTTATTATTACCACTGTTTCTTTTGTCTGTGGGGGCGCTGCGCTCCCCACACCCCCTGGGTCCTATGCACTATTATTTATTGTTTCCGTCACATAAGCTGCAAGCCTGTTACTGTATGGCTTTCATGTTTGCTTGAGCAACTGGCCGAAATCGTTCACTGTGACCCCCCCCCTTTGTGATGTCAGAAAATGAATACTGAGGCATTTCATTAACCTGTATGTATGTGATATACATATGGCTTTAGTACTATTGAGATGTGCCATGTAGAAAAATCAAAGCAGGCGGCTGAGTAACAGTCCTTTTTACTGGAGTGGTTGCTTCGTTTTTCCCAGTGCCAACTCTAAATAGTGCTAACGGTCAAACAAATGGCACCAATACAGGTCTATGGAACGTACACAGGCTTCATTTTCTGACATCACAAAAGGGGGCTGGGGTACTTTAATATGCTATGGTTCTTGTGGCCCATTGGGGTCGAGCTATCGATTGACATGCCAGTGGTCAGAAGTACAAGTGAAGAGGCCCTGGTTTCTGTCATAAGTTATGATGACCACAAACATACAAAAGTTGCCAGCAGCAAAAGGCCATCCCTGTCTGTCTAGGCTGCTCGAGATTACAGCTATCTCCCTTTTCAGCAGCTGCCCCACCCCCTTCCTCTGCCCTGTCTCACCCTTTCTTGAAGCATTCCATTTTTACATGCCACCACCTCAGCCAGTAGTGCATTCCACTTTGCCACCACCCTCTCTGTAAAGAAATGCCTCCACAAATTATAGGGTCTCAGTCTGCTACCAGTACAGCAACAAGTGATTTATCATTGTTCTTTCTAATTAAAATGCACATCTCTGGTACAGCACTGCTTTCAGTTACTGCCAATCAAGTGCTATACTAGGAATGTGCACTTTTTAGACCACTGCGATCACACAGTATAGTGTTACAAACTGTGTATAACTTCATGCTGTTGACTGTTTTGAGTACCCCTTGTATGTGGACACTGGCAGTATATGATTGCTTGGCTCTTTCATGCATGTGTGCGTACATGTGTGTCTCATTCAAGCCCTGTTATTGTGAACGCTGGGGTAGGGGAGCGTTGGTGAAAAGCAATGCAGCCACGTCAAAGCCTTCCCCTGTGGCCACTGTTTAAAATACAAATATCTTGTCTGCTTTGTCTGCTTCATGCTGTGGCTGACAAGGGCTAGAGGTTTCAGACGTGGAGGACTTGTACACAGGTGTGATTTGGCCAATTCGGGCCAAATGATATTTGAAACTTGGCAGGAGGCACAATGCCTAACCAAGGGTGCAGCAGTGGCACGTGCTGCAAGGACCTGGATCCCCTTCCGCTGGTGCAACACGGGATGGGCCAGCATAGGTGGTGGTGATGGGGGGGGGATCCATGCCAGGAGAGGGGATGGGGCAGGAGGGGCATAGGGACGGTTGTTGTGTCAGCAGGGAAGTAAGGGAGTGTGAAGGCACCTGGCAGGATGGTTGTTGTGTCAGCAGGGAAGTAAGGGAGTGTGAAGGCACCTGGCAGGATGGTTGTTGTGTCAGCAGGGAAGTAAGGGAGTGTGAAGGCACCTCATAGGGACGGTTGTTGTGTCAGCAGGGAAGTAAGGGAGTGTGAAGACACCTGGTAGGATGCAGATGCCTATGTATAACATACGGAGGCATATGTACCCTGCCAGGTGCCAACATAATCCTTTACTGTCCCACTTACACAAAAATCCTCCCTATGCCTCTCTGTGCCCCTTCTGCCCACCGACCCCACATGAAGCCCACCTAGAACAGTTTCCCAGGCTGTCACAGTAGGCTTAGACTGCCTCCTGGCAGGTCTAGGTGGAGCCCCTTGAGACTGCGACTGCCACGGGGTGACTTTTGGAATCAGAAATGAGAAACCTTGAAATAAAAAAAAACAAACACACAGGCCACTGTCAAGTTTTAATTTATTAAACAGTAAAGCACAGCAACAATTTCCTAGCTCCTTTAAAGGGCAACTTCTGTAATAACAAGGCGTAAACACTGGATTCACACTAATTATATTTTTAGCTTTACTGCAACATCACATTTATGAATATAGAAACTGAGTACTGCTTAGTAGTAATTCAGCTCTACTTCACTGGATAAAATGACGCACAGTCATTTGCTGCTCATTATGAACTTTCCAAATGTGAGAGGCAGTGTGTTTGCTCTAAGTTAAAAACTCATCAACAGTTGCTTATATGCAACCAGGAATTGGTAACAACACAATCAACTTTAAATATGGTGCTAACTGCTACAAAGTAATTCTAAGGAGAAAAGCATTAACACATATGCATGATAGTATGCTGCATCTGCATCATGACAAATATCTTTCTGTACGAAGTGTTTCCGGAACTTGGCCCTATAGTTTGATTATCATAGTGCAGGACATACCATTAACTTCTGGTTTCCATCCAAAAACTTTTCTGACACAGCGGGTGAATAGCTAACTGGAAAAGCAGTGGTCTCTTATACCAAACATGTACGTTGAAATTAATTGCATGTGTATTATAATTCCCAGCCCGCAAGATTTCCTGCTAGATTTCTAACTGGTTTTATACTTGCCTTTCTAGGATGGAATCCACACAGAAGAGAAAACTGTCTGGTGCCCAACAGAGGAAAGCTAAACGTGCCCGGCAAGAGGAGACAGCACAGCTGTCTAAGGGTTTGGCCTCTTTTCTAATTCGGTAAGTGAAAACATGTAGTAGTAATAAGCTCTATACAGTATGCCAACCGTCATGTGTCTAACAGCATTAAGATGGCAGGTATATTTGTAATATAACTAGTACACCTCTGTGACTGTCTTTCTCTTGAAGGACTTTTGTTGCCATATTTTACACTAGCCCCCGTATTTTTTCATTTTTACTTCTGTGTAATTGGCCATATTTTTTTGTCAGCTTATGGTTTCATACCAGTAAGAGCTAAATTAAAAGGTAACTTTTGTGTTAATTAGAAATTCTATGTTATTACATTTTGTATGTGCCTTTTTGCTGCAGTTCATGTCACTGTTATTTAATTTCAGGCACGTTGAAAAAACTGCATCTGCTGTGACACCAGTCGAGCACCTTGAAGGACCGTTCTCAGCTTGGTAAGTTATTGTGATACCAGTCATTAACATTCATTGAAATGGCTGTTGTATTTAATACAGTATAATTAGTTTACATCTGTGCATCTCTTTCACTTCTAGGTCTTTTGATACCTTGTTAACAGTACACTAGAAGCATTTATTTTATTGTTCATTACATTGTGCTTCTGTGTAATGTGCTATACTGTTTGGTAAGTTTATGGCCTAATACTGGCAAAAGGTACGATATAATAGGTGAAGTATGCTAATGATAACATTTTATTGCTCTTCAAACACACCTTTGTACTGCAGTTTATATCTAACACCGCTGTTTCATTTTAGGCAAGTTGAAACACCTGCATCTGCTGCGACACCAGCACACCTCCATGAAGGACCATCCTCAAGTTGGTAAGTTATTTTGATGTCCTGTTTTAACTGGTTAAAGCCCACTTGGAATAAGTGTATAGTCCTATAGTCCTCAAAGTGTTATCCTTCCAACCCCTTACAAGGGATGGGGGGTGGTGGTGACTATGTGATAACTTATCTGATACTGTTGCTATGAACGCCTGATGCCCTTATGTAAGTGTAACGAGAAGTCACAGGCTATTGTATCAAATGTGTTATCACACCCCCCCAACCCCTATGTCCGATTTATGCAACCAGCTCTTCACTGGTTTGCTTTATTTTCATTGTTTTAGAACAGCACTCTTTATGAGGCAGCTATTGTAATTCATGTTTTCGGTGAGAACTTGTAACTTGTGTGTATCATGGTTCCATGCTATGATGTGCTTTTTCTGCCTGTGATTTAGCTCTGGAGTGTTAGCTGCTGGCTATGGAATTCTGACTTGATGGTGAAGGCACCTGCTATGGTGTGTATAAAGTGGTCTGTCTTTTTTTTCTCAGTTCGTACAATGGTATGTAATGATTGGTGCCTTTTGTTTCGCTTACTAATTTGATTTCAAAAGAAGTGGTGGTCTCTTGGTATTCACATTGGGGCCCTGCTGTGAAATAGACTCACCCATCTGGTGGGTCACTACCCCAAACTGCATCTGCCTCAAATGGATTACCTTGATATCGGGTGCACTGGCCCAAAAACAGGCTTAAGTAAGGTGTGATTCCAAAGCAAATATGCAGGTAACTGGTGGGGAGCTAGTTAAATGAGAAAGTTATACTTCTCCCTTTTCAAACCTTATCCACTGTTAGCTTCTCTCACTTGCACATTCACAAACTATAAATGGGATTCTAAATGATGGGTGCTACTGCATATGGGAAATAAACAAAAAACAAGTGTGCACCCCCCATGGGCTTAATTGTCACAACAAACATATTATTTTTCAGCCAACTTTCTGATCTGATTTCTAATCAGGAGTGGGGGTCTTTTGGTATTCACTTCAGGGCCCTGATGTGAAGTCACCCAGCTACCATCGTCGAAGTAGACCACACATCAGCTGGGTCCGTAACACAAACTGTGCCTGCCTACAATGGTTTACCATCATATAGGGTGCATCGGTCACAAATTGGCAAGTGACAGAGTACCCTGTTGAGTGAACAGTGTTTTGCAGGCATTGAAAGTGACAAATTATCATTCTTCTAATGTTACTTTTTCTTTTATCTTGTTTTCGTTATAGGCAAGTCCTTGGCAATGGATCCGAATCTGCTGTGGCAGCTCAAGTTTATGTCCCTGAAAAGCCAACTGAAATTTCTGTAGTTGGAGCTTTAAATATTGATACTGCAGCAGCACCTGTTCCTGGGACCACATCTTTGGGTGAAAAACCTGTTACACCACAGAGCAGCAACACAGAGAGCCATTTAAGAAGAGATCTGCATGTGCATGATGGAGGAGACATTGGGTTCTATGACCACCAGACACTGACAGAAGTGCAAAAAAAGAGGATCTTAACAAGCCAATGACAACCACCTCAAAACTTCCAGTTTCCAAAACGAATGATGAAATCTTGCAGTGGGCTGCAGCAGTATCGACGTTTCAATCCTCAGCTTCTGCGAGAGTACAATTTTGCACGATACTCCAAGCATGTCTTCTGTGGACCATGTTTTGTGTTTAACACCTGCAAGGAAACAGTTTTGGTATCTATACCGATGATGGACTGGTCAAATGGGAAAAAGATTCTAGACAGGCACAGCAATTCAAAAGAACGTGGCAATGCCACTGCAAGGGCAGAAGCATTTGTAAGCATATGCGATGGAAGACAGACAACGGCTTATCAGTGCCTTTTAAAGCAGGATCAGAAAACAACTGAACGAACAAGGCATGCTCTGCGACGCATCATGAACATCATTCTCCTTTGTGGAAGGTATAATATAGCACTGAGAGGAAGGCTTCCAACCACTGGAAAGTTCAATGCACTTCTGCAATACACAGCTGAGTTGGACACGCTCTTCAAAGAACACCTGGATTGTGCACCATGGAATGCTCAGTATACATCGGCACAAATTCAGAATGAGTTGATACGGTTGATGGGTCAGCAGATTCAAAGAAGAATTCTGGCACAGGTCAAAGTGGCAAAATTCTTCAGCTTGATTGCAGATGGGACCACTGATATTGCCACAAAAGAGCAGATAACCCTTGCAGTGCGATACGTTCATCGAACTGAAAATGGAGCTGTGTAACTGTGAGAAGATTTCATCGAGTTTGTGAAAGCCTTCCAGACAACTAGGCAAGCACTTGCAGAACTGTTCTTGCAAAGACTTACTGCTTGGGGTATTGATAAGGAATACATGAGGGGCCAAGGCTACGATCGAGGCAGCAACATGAGTGGCCAATTTAATGGAGTGCAAGCCAGAATATGTGCAGTCCTTCCTGAAGCTACCTACAGTGCCTGCAAAGCACATAATTTGAACACTGCAATTGTTCACTCCTGTAAAATACACCAGATTTCAAATATGTTTGACAAATGCATAAAAGTAATTGCAACACTTAAATGCTCCGCCAAGCACAGCGATGTGTGTCTGACAGAACTGAAAGAATTCACAAACTTGCCATGTGACTGGGAAGATGATGAGGAGGAGGAAGACCGCAGTACAGTCTTGCCTGCCCCTGGGAATACATGATGGATGAGCCAAGCAGATTCACTTAGATGTTTTAAAGCAAAATATCTTGTGATAGTCAACACCTTGGAGAAAGTTGCTGATTTTGATGAGGATGCTGACAGATTTAAATTTTCCATCACGAAATTTGATTTCCTCGTTTGTTTGGTGTCTGTGGAAGCAATTCTGGAACTTACTAAACCTCTTCATCTGTACCTGCAATGTGAGGATATTGACTTGATTCAGGCATGTGAAGAAGCAAATGTTGTGGTTGAGACACTTCGGAGCATGAGATAGGATGCGGATACCAGATTTTGTGCACTGTATGATGAGGTGAAATGGCTAGCAAGTTGTGCGTTTGTTGAAGAATCCATGCCAAGAATATGTGGACGACAAATGCAGAGAAACAATATTGCTGCATCGAATCCACAGGAATACCACAGGAGAACCATCTTCATTCCTTTCTTGGACCACGTTATTTCAGAGCTGTTGGAACAGCTGATCGAATGCCGCCCACGTTTTCTCGCGCAGTACTTGTTGCCACATAAACTACATGCTATGGACTCTGAAGAAATGGTGACTGCTGTGTATAATGCATACAAGGGTGACCTCTCCAGCCTGGACAGCTTTAGAGCAGAGCTACAGAGATGGACAACTAAGTGGATGTCTGTCCCAAAAGGAAAACAGCCAAACAGCATCATCTCTGCATTATCTCTGGTAAATCCTGCATTCTACCCAGATATTAACACAGCTCTTTGTGTTTTGGCCACAATACCAGTCAGCATTTCTATGGCAGAGAGATCATTTAGTGCACTGTGAAGAATAAAGACCTGGCTACGGAACAGTATGGGTGAAAGTCGACTGACCAGTTTAGCACTGCTGCATCTACATCACGATATCCCAGTCAGCGTGGAGCAAGTACTGAAGGATTTCGACCCATGCAATGATCATCGGATTAACTTTATGACAAGGTGACCTCTGCCAGCGGAGCTTGTTTTACTGTCTGTGCTGTGGTTTGATGTATTGCTTGGTTTCTGCTGTATTTGTTAAATTAGAAGAAATTTATTGTACATTCTTCTGTTGATGGAGTGGTTATTTGGGTGTGTATGAGTGAGTATACTAATTCTGATTGGCGTGGGTGGTCAACTTTTGATGTGTCTTGTTTTGTTAGATTTGTTGCCCATTCTTAAATGAAACACTCAATTTACACAATTTGCAATTTTTAAACTGGTAATGTACCTAATTCTGTAAGGTATGGGACTAGTTGGTACTAGCATACTGCTGTGGCTATGTTACCATTTTGTTGAGTGGGTGATTTTGGTTACTTTGGGTATGAGTGGGCTTTTGGTTGGTGTCGGGCTCTGCATTCTTTTTGTTTTTATTCTGTTGGTGTTGCATCTTGGTATGATTCATAGTTGCATTTTAAACTGTAAATTGTTGAAGTAAGAAAGTCTGAGTTGCTGGGCTAGTTGATGTGAACGGTTTAGGTGGTTAAGGTGATTGAACCTAAACCAGAACACCAAAACTAGACCACCATCTAGCTTACCCAGCCCTCTCCTACAGAAAGTCATGTACATAATTCCTGTAATTGTAATAGTTAGTAATAGCACACTGCTGTGGGTATGTTACCATTTTGTTGAGTGGGTGACTTTGGTTACTTTGGGTATGAGTGGGCTTTCAGTTGGTTTCAGGCTCTGCGTTCTTTTTGGTTTTATTCTGTTGGTGTTGCGTCTTGGCATATTCATAGTTGCATTTTAAATTGTTGAAGTAAGAAAGTCTGAAGTACTGGGCTAGTTGGTGTGAATGGTTTAGGTGGTTAAGGTGATTGAACCTAAACCAGAACACCAAAACCAGAGCACCATCTAGCTTACCCAACCCTCTTATACGGTAAGTAATGTAAATAGGTACTGTCATTTTCATGTAATTGGTAAGGGTACACTGCTGATGGGATGTTACCATTCAGAGTTTGATTTGACTACTTAACTTCTTTTGGGTGGTGTGGCG
This sequence comes from Neoceratodus forsteri, assembly GCA_016271365.2. NCBI lineage: Eukaryota > Metazoa > Chordata > Ceratodontiformes > Ceratodontidae > Neoceratodus > Neoceratodus forsteri. The sequence continues at coordinate 383,268,423 of CM028134.1, read as the reverse complement.
ATTCAGCTTGAGTGAGTGGATAGAGTGTATGAGCACAGGCACTGGTATGAATGGACCTCTGTGGGACTGGCTACCTTGATGTGGTACAGAGGCTTGTCACAATGCAATATTGTAACCAAAAGCCAGTCTTGTTGCCATGTATGTAGTACTGAGGCTTGTCACAGTGCAACATTGTAACCAAAAGCCAGTCTGTGAGTCTGACACTGAGGGTGATAGGGGTGTATGAGAATAAGAGTGTGGACGGGGGCTCGAGTGGACCCGGGGGTGGGGCTCGAGTGTGGACCGGGGGTGGGGCTCGACATGGAGGGGTGCAGTGTGGCTGCTCTGTGTACAAATTTTAAATCCCTAGCTACACCCCTGATCGTGAGTAAATATCAGGGTAGCTCCCTGCAACAACAGCTAAATCTAAAGTGTTGCCATCTGATTGTCTGGTGGCTTTTTCTTTCACGAACTGAGCCCTCTGGCTCTGGATTACAAATAGTGTGTGTTGTGCATGTTGCTTTCTTCCATCACAGGGCTCCAACCAGCTACAATGTTCCTGGCTAGTCCATCGTCTCCCTACCTGGGTACCCAGAGGTGTGACTACGTGGGGACTTAAAGCGCATGCATAACTGTTTGATTAATATAGCATTTAAGCCAATCAACCTGATTACGCCCCTTCCTTGTTCAAGTCCCCTGAATAAATCAGATCTGACTTTTTTACAGCATTTAACCTGACTGTGATTCCAGTCTGTGCCAAGAGTATTGTACTGTTGCTATTTACTGTGCATAACCTTGTTTTACAGGAGGTCCTCAGGGTTGAGCCAGAGGAACCAGCCTGAGTAGGTGCAAACAGTGTGGGTACTGGTATGTGTACAAGGGGCACTGGGAAGTGATTATCGTATATTGCTCAGGCCACTAGAAGGGAAAGAGGGGGGTTACAGTGTCCCGGAGGGCTGTGCCCAGGTTAGTTTGACCACTACCAACCCTGACCTCCGGGTGAAGGCACCCGTTTCAGAACTCAGGCCCCTTAACCTGCTACTAGCTGCACAGGCAGGGGTAGTAGCCCTTGGGATAGCGCCACCTAGGGGTTACATATGGTCAGGAGTCTGATCCTTCATTACCTGGAATACCAGTTCTACTAAGGAGTGAGTTAGTCCCCATCCCATTTCAGCCACAGCCTGGCATGTGTGTAATGATGACACACTTGCAGGTAATGAAAAGGAATCTAACTTAACCTTTGCACATAGCGCTGTTGGAGTTGTTGAAATGAAATGAAGTTTCTTGCTTCAAAAAACTGAAATATATGGGAGTGCTAGTCTTTCCCATTACAGAAAGGTATGGTGCATAGTGGAGGGTCCAAAGTGGGGATCATGTGCAAGCATTCCAAAATATCTGATACTGTGTTTTATTCTGAGGTTTTTTTTATACTCCTCCAATTATCTACCCCCATGTCAGAATGGACTGAATAGCGATAAGTGGAGTCGTAAGGGGCTGCCATCAGTTCCACCATATGCCAGTGCAAAAGGCATTGCGTCATCTAGCCATCAAAGTGCATGTACCCAGTGCGCTGCCCAGCAACAGTCCCGAAGGTTGGGACATGCTCCTTGATTTTTATGAAGCTTTAATTTACTATAGGCAATCCTCAGTCATTTACCTGACCAGTGGAGCCATGAGATTTGTTTATCCCACTTGTTGAACTCCTCTCTGGGTGTGTGTGGAAGAGATTGAGAACTCTTGGCAGTAGATTCATTCTGACTGCATCCATGCAGTAACAAGGGGGATGGGAAGTGGAGCCCATCTCTGGTGATATTCCTGAATGTGTTTAAGAAGGTCATAATTCAGAGAATATAGTTGGGATAATTTTGTGGAAACATAACGTCCAAATACCTAGTAGCAGGCCTATTCCATTTAAAGGGGTAAACCCATTTGACCTGTTCCAGTGGGTCATAACCCACCTGCAGGACCTCTGTTTTGTCTGTGTTTAATTTGTAACCTGACAGTTCTTTCATCTCTTTCAGTTTCTCAAAAAGTGCTGATAAAGCTGCATCTGGAGACGTAATGTAGCGCAGTAGTCATCAGTATAAAATATCGCATTGTGTTCTGTCTCTCCTGTCACTATCCTCTTGGTCTGGGGGTTATCTTGAATAATTTGTGCCAGTGGTTTCAAATAGATGGCAAACAGAAGAGGGGATAACGGGCAACCCTTATGGGTTCCCCTTATCAAACGGAATCAATCCAATGCACTATTAACTTTTACTACTGCTTGGGGCTCTGTATATGGGGACTGAATGACTGTTCAAAAAAGGTCTGGGAATTGGAACTGCTTCAGTGTGTATTGTACAAATTTCTAGGACACTCGATCGAAGGCCTGATGTGCATCCATGTTTAGTAAAAACATTGGAGTTTTGGTCTTAGAGTAGTGGTCTAGGAGGTAACGGGTCAGTTTAATATTATCAGTGGTCTGCCTGCTAGAGACAAAAACACACCTGATCTTCATGTATTAAGGTCGGTAATAACTTCTGTAGTCTGGTAACTGGGATACTAGCAAAAAATGTATAGTCTTGGTTCAGTACCGAGACTAGGCGATAGGATTCACAATGAGTGGGGTCTTTACAGGGTTTTAGAATAGCTGAAATGTTGGTGTATTGCCAGCTGAATCATCCATATTGTCATGGACCCACACCTTCTGCCAGGCTTTGGTCAAGGAACTGATCACCGACAATTGGCAGGTATCATTTGGGGCATTCCTCCGACTCTTGTAGGAGTCCATGAATGTGTCCTTGGAACCAATTCAAAAATGGACTAAACACCCCTTTACTGATATCCTGGACAAGGACGATTCTGGGGGGGGCATCTTTCCCATGACTGAGGCCATCTTGAGACTGACCCTCGAGCTTTCACAGTATCCTGCATCCTGCCCGGTACCCTCCACCCAAATAGTCAGCAAGTATGTGGTCCCTACAGGGTCCCTTTTGGGATTCTTGGACCACCTCTTGGTCGAGGATTTAGTCTCGTAATTGGCCTTCCAGAAATCTGGAGGCCAAGGGGACATGGACAAGCCACCCAACAAAGAGTCAGAAAGCTTGACCGTGTAGCCAAAAAAGGTCTACGCCACCTTCTCATTGGGTCTGCATCTCTTTGGTTACTCCATGTTGGGAGTGATGGATGAAATCCTCCCAGGTTTCGGAACTGGCATCCGCCCACCAAATGCAGGTGGATTTCAAGTCGGGTTGGTACAAGTTGCTGTGTTGTGCACCTGCCGGGCACCTTTAAGCCTGGACAGTGGACACTTAGCTGCAGTTTCCAGGATGGCTGCTAGGGTGACTGCAGCTGCTGAAAACTGCCAAAAGTGAAACCTTTGTGAACCTTTTCTGACCTACCCAGGTCCACCTTATAAATGAGCATGTCTCAATGGCGTTTCGCCTGGTAAAACAAAGATGATTGATTGATTGATTGATTGAAAGGATGCTCATGAAGAACACCACCAGTGAGAGGAAGATCTGTAGCGCACCGCGAGAGTACACCACGTGAACAAGCAGCCACTGAGCACTGAGGAGGGAAGACAGAGTTCTCGTTGGCACCATACTGAGTCGGTGATGGGAGTCAAGCTCCATGAGTTAGTACCATGATCTAATGTGGTCGAGTCATCATCAGGAATTTGCAATCCAGAAGTCCAGCGAGCCGCTTGCCACAGGAAAAAAAAAGCCAAGAAGGCCTGCCTACCGGTAAGTGGAGATGTTTGCTCTCACTACTCACAAACACAGTCCAGGAGAAGAGGAAACATCTATCAAGTTGGCCGTTTAAAGCAGTTTATCATTACCTGGGATGAGTACACACTACTGGGTTGGCTGCTCAAACCTTGGGGTGGGGGCTACAGTAAATGAAATAAAAACAAATTCTATAGCTGCTGTTTTAGTGGAGAGCATGGCTGAAACATAGAAACATAGAATTTGATGGCAGATAAGGACCGCTTGGCCCACCTAGTCTGCCCATTTTCCTACCTAACAGATAAGCTGCAGATCCTAGTTAACCAACAGCTTACTTCCTCCTACCCCCCACTAGGACTGCCTTATGTCTGTCCCATGCATTCTTGAATTCAACCACTGTTCTTGACTCCACGACCTCCTCAGGGAGGCTGTTCCATGCATCCACAACCCTCTCCGTGAAAAAATACTTCCTCACATTACCTCTGAGCCGTCCCCCCTCTATCTTCAAATTGTGCCCCCTTGTTCTTGCACATCACTTTTTCTGAAAGATGCTACCCTCTTGGACTTTGTTGATTCCCTTGAGGTACTTGAAAGTTTCTATCATGTCCCCTCTCTCCCTTCTTTCCTCAAGGGTATACATATTAAGCTCCTTTAGTCTTTCTTTATATGTCTTCTGGTGCAGAACTTGCACCATTTTGGTTGTCCTCCTCTGGACAGCCTCCACTCTATGTCTTTGCAGAGATGGGGTCTCCAGAACTGCACACAGTACTCCAGATGGGGTCTCACCAACTGTCTGTACAGAGGATAACAACTTCCTGTTTTCTACTATTGATGCCTCTCCCTATGCATCCCAGTATCCCCCAGCCTTCCTTACTGCCTTCTCACATTGCTTGCCCACCTTTAGGTCATCTGATATAATTACCCCCAGGTCCCTTTCCATTTTTACTGTTGTCAGTATCTCACCCCCATTGTGTATTCTTTCCCTGGGTTTTTGTTTCCCAGGTGCATTACCTTGCACTTCTTTGCATTAAATCTGAGCTGCCATACATTTGACCATTCCTCCAACATTGGCAAGTCCATTCTCATCCTTTCCGCTCCATCTTGTGTATCAACCCTGTTGCAGATCTTTGTGTCATCTGCAAAGAGACATACATTTCCTTCCAGTTCCTCTGCAATGTCACTTATAAAGACATTAAAAAGGACCGGTCCCAGTACTGAACCCTGTGGTACCCCACTGATAACCCTCTTTTCTTCACTATGGACTCTGTTTACTACTACCCTTTGCGTCCTGTTGCCTAGCTAATTTTTTTTATCCAGGCTACCACCTTGGGACCCACTCCAAGGCTGGCTAACTTGTGTATTAATCTTTTGTGTAGGACTGTATCAAATGCCTTGCTAAAATCTAGGTAGGCCATGTCCACAGCCCCTCCCTGGTCAACTACTTTGGTCACCCAGTCAAAGAAATCTATTAGATTCATCTGACATGACCTTCCCATTGTGAATCCATGCTGCCTTGGGTCCTGTGCTCCACTGGCCTCTAGGTACTCAACAATTCTTTCCTTCAGAAGTGATTCCATCATTTTTCCTACCACAGAGGTCAATCTAACTGGTCTGTAGTTTCCTGCCTCTGTCCTGCTCCCGCTTTTGTGAAGAGGAATTACATCCACCCTCCTCCAGTCTTCAGGTACCACCCCATCCTCCCATGATTTGTTAAAGAGAGTAGTCAGCGGTGTCACTAGTTCCACCCTTAGTTCTTTTAGAATTCTTGGGTGAATCCCATCAGTTCCCATTGCTTTGTCCATCTTCAATTTTATTAGTTCTTTCAGAACCCTTTCTTCTGTAAATGGACTGGTATTGACCCCCATCTTCAGAGTGTTTCTCTTGTTTGGTTTAGGTACCTCCACCTCCTCTTCCTTTGTGAATACTGAGCAGAAATATTCGTTCAGTATCCCTGCTTTTCACTGTCACCCTCTGCCCACATTCCCTTCCCTTTATTAAGCCTCAGTATCCCTCCTTTGGTCTTTCTTGCTCCTAATGTACCTATAAAGGTCTTATCCCCTTCTTAACAGAGTTGGCTATCCTTTCCTCGGTTTGGGCTTTTGCTATTCATGCTGCCTTCCTGCCTCTTTCTGCTTTAACTGATAAAGTTCTCTGTCCTGCTCCTTCTGTGTTTCCTTATATTTCCTGAATGCTATCCTTTTCTCCTTAATCTTCCCTGCCACCTCTTTTGAGAACCATAACATTTTTTTCTTTCATTGTGTTTTGTTGATTTGCTTTACACAAAGGCTTGTTGCCTCTGTGATGGCTGTTTTGATTACTCCCCATTGTTCCTCCACCCCTCCATCTTGCCTGTTTGCTAGTGCTTTTCTGAGGCACTCTTTCATTTTCCCAAAGTCAGCCCTCCTAAAGTCCAATACTCTTGCTTTTGCATGGCTTGATTGTATGGCTGTGTTTATCGTGAACCACACTGTTTGGTGGTCGCTTGTTCCCAGATGGCTACCCACTTCTAAATTTGAGATTCTTTCTCTGTTCCCATTTGAGAGTACCAGGTCTAAGATTGCTCCCTCCTGAGTGGGTTCCAATACTAGCTGTCTGAGGCATGCCCTTGTGGGAGCATCAAGAATGACCCTGTTCTTGGATGTGCCTGCAGCAAAGGTGCTCCAGTTAACATCTGGCACATTCAGGTCCCCATCAACAATATCTCCTTTTTCTGCCATTCTAAGGATGCCTTCTATCATTTCCTTGTCCATTCCCTCCCCTGAGATGGGGTCTGTATACAACCCCATGTGGATTACTGAGTGCCATTCCTGTCTCCAGGGTAACCCAGAGTGCCTCATCTGCTCCCTGTTTACTCTTTAGTTCTGTTGCTTTGATCCCTCCCTTTACATAGAGAGCTACTCCTCCTCCTCCTCTTTTACCCTCCTTGTCCTTCCTGTAGATTGTGTATCCTGGTATGTTGACATTCCAGTCATGGTTCTCTGTGTACCATGTTTCTATGACTGCCACAATATCCAGGCAACCCTCTTCCATCAAGGCCACCAGTTCAGGGAGCTTGTTACACAGACTACGGGCATTGGTCCTCATCACCCTCCACTTTTGATGCCTTACCCCCTTTTAGCCCCATCCCTGTCCTTACTGCCTTTGCCTTTTTTACATTTACCTCTGTCCTGCTCCTAATGACTTCTCTACCTCGTGTTTACCTCACTAATTACTGTGTTTTTGGGGAGGCTGGGTTTTCCTGCTCCTTTTCAGTGCCTCCCTCCTTGGCTAGTTTAAATGCTTACCAATGAAGCATTTAAACCTCTCCTAATCCTGGTTGCCCCCTGGACAGATGCAGACCATCACGCCAGTATAGGTCTGCATCCCTCCAAATGGCTCCCAGTCCCAAGGAAGCCAAAACCTGAGCTCCACCAGTTTTCAACCATTCATTGAATTCCCTGGTGAGGAGTACCCTAACATCACCCTTGCCATAGACAGGCAGCACCTCCAAGAAAGGTTACCATATGCGCTACTTGTCTATGGCCCCTCCCCAACTCTACAAACTCCTCTTGCACTGCTCTGATCCCATTCCTAGCCAGGTTATTTGTCCCTAGGTGGACAATGACATCCAACTCCCTCCCTCGTGCAGCTGCTCCCACAATCCTGAGGATTTGCTTCCTGTCCCTTCAAGCCATGGCACCAGGCAGGCACCTTACCTCCCTCTCCCCTTCCTTCCCCACTTCTACCCCTCAATGATTGAGTCCCACACCAGGAGTTGTTTCCTTTTCCTGTGGGGTCCCATGCCACCCTCCTGTGGGTCTCCTTTGTGAAGGTTCCCAGCATCCTCCTTGGTCTCCACTGCAGGTGCCTCCACAGAGGAACCACTATCCACCAGAAGAGTGTATGAATTGTGGAGAGGTACAGCTGGAGGGATGCAACTCTGTTCCACCACCCTTTCCCTCCCTGAGCCCACCCTGGTCCATCCTCTCCTCTTTCTTGGCAACCTCTGAGGTAGTGGCATTGGCCCTGGTGGTCCCTGGGTGGGGGAGGAGGTTTCACGAATCCTAGCCAGGTCAGCCTGGAGATGGGCAACCTCCTCCCTCAGACCAGAGAGGTGCCTGCAAACAGGGCAGCATCGCAGCCTCCAGAATGTCTCCCGGAACACTGCTGCCCCACAGCCATTGCACTGCACCACTCCTGTCATGTCTTATTTTGTGTCCCCTCTCCTGTTTCTCTGTATGCTTACTCTCTCTCCTCTCCTTAAAACTCTCACCCTTCCTGTTCTGGGACAGCAACTTCCTATATTCTTCAGTAGCCTTCTTCTTCCTTGTTCAGTGTCAGACCACCAGCAGCTAGCGGGGGAGAGCGAGCTACTTTTTTCCTTTAGGGTTGACAAAACGTTAATGTTCCTCTATGATCCTTCCCTTCCTACAGCTAAACAGGAAGTTACTGTTGTTAGTCAAATACAGTGGCTATGAAAGTAGAACTGGCTTAGGGTGGGTGGGATGGATGGCAATTAGTAAGAAAAAAGGCTAGCAACAGGAAGTTGTAATTGGAGTCACCTGCTTTTATATTGTCTAAGCCACACCCCCAATTAAGCTCTCTCTCCTCCTACTGGTTTAGCAAAGTAAGTTGATACAGTACCTTTCCCAGCACAGAACACACACTGACTTTCTTTCTTTTCTTTTTCTTTTAACCCTAAATAAGACCCCTTCTACTTCTAATAAAATATCTGTCTGCTTAATCTCAACAGACACTGACTCCTGCTGAGATAGAAGTGTTAAATTAGAAGAAAATGGTAGTTTCTTTTAGTTAGCTGCTTTCTGCTCTACAAGCTAGCAACAGCTGAAGAATGTGTATAGGGTGGGATAGGGGACGTGAGCTGCCTACCGTTGCAGCAGTGCTGCAAATGAAATAGGTGCTTCAGAATATTAAAATAAAAAACAAAAACAAATAAGCCTGTCTTAGTACAGCCTGAGTGAGGCAGTCCAGCAACTCAGCAGTGAAAGAGCTACAATGCGGTGTGTAGTGAGAAAACAGCTGGGCAGTTATACTCATTCTTCTAGTCAAATCTGTCAGTTCTGCTACTATTTCTACTACCTTGGCCCTTAAACCAGATTAAACATAGAAACAGAGAATTTGACGGCAGATAAGGACCACTTGGCCCACCCAGTCTGCCCATTTCCCTATCTGATGGATAAGCAGCAGATTCTAGTTAATCAACAGCTTACTTCCTCCTACCCCCCACTAGAATTTCCTTATGTCTGTCCCATGCATTCTTGAATTCTTCCACTGTTCCTGACTCCACAACCTCCTCAGGAAGGCTGTTCCATATATCCACAACCCTCTCTGTGAAAAAATACTTTCTAACATTACCTCTGAGCCATCCCCCCTCTATCTTCAAATTATGCTCCCTTGTTCTTGCACATCTCTTCTTCTGAAAGATACTACCCTCTTGTACTTTGTTAATTCCCTTGAGATACTTGAAAGTTTCTATCATGTCCCCCCTCTCCCTCCTTTCCTCAAGGGTATACATATTCCTGATTTAGTCTCTCCTCGTTTGTCTTCTGGTGCAGACCTTGCACCATTTTGGTTGCCCTCCTCTGAACAGCCTCCACTCTGTCTATGTGTTTGCGGAGATGGGGTCTCAGAGTACGCAGAGTACTCCAGATGGGGTCTCACCAACTGTCTGTACAGAGGGATAACAACTTCCTGTTTTCTACTGTTGATGCCTCTCCCTATGCATCCCAGTATCCCCCCAGCCCTCCTTACTGCCTTCTCACATTGTTTGCCCACCTTTAGGTCATCTGATATAATTACTCCTAGGTCTCTTTTGATTTTTGTTGTTGTTATTAACTCACCCCCCCATTGTGTACTCTTCCCCTGGGTTTTTGTTTCCCAGATGCATTACCTTGCACTTCTTTGCATTGAATCTGAGCTGCCACATATTTGACCATTCCTCCAACCTAGCCAAGTCCCTATTTTCAAACTTTATAACCTAAAGTCATTGACTGCAGTCTGCAGACTGGTGGTGGGGGAACAGCATTGGTGCTGGCTGCTCACAACGCTGAAACCTGTAGAGGAAGTCACTACTGTGGACTAAAGTGCAGGTCGATATCTGTTCCATTGTGCTTGCCTTGCTGCCTGTGATGTGGAATATTATAGCCTAGGACCTGGACTTATGTTGTGTGGCACCTCCTTGTTTTCTTTATTTGTATAAATATTTTTGTGCTGGGCTGGTGAAAAGCCTGCCGGGCTGGTGGATTTTTCCAGTCACTAGCCCTGCTGGCTGGCGGCTGAAAAAGTTTGTTTCAACCCCTGTCCTCCCTCAGCTCCATGCCGACAAGCAGGTGCTGGTGAAATCGGTCAGAGACCAGGGTCAAGCACTCACTAAACACCAGCTCCAGAAGGGTCTTGGACTTGGGTGACTCCTGCACCCATGTTATGACAGCAGCCATTACAATGCATTGCAGGGCCTTATTGAGGCTCTTCACCGTCACAGCAGACACTTGGCACAAGCTGTTCACAGTGGATAGTCAGCACAAGCTGACCAGTGTCCTCTTCTTGGGCACCAACCTCTATGGCCCAGGGGTGGAAGGACATCTCACTAGAATTGAATAGTCCAGTGCCATCCTGGATTCTGTGGTATTGTCCTAGAAGGACCATAAGGCCCAGAAACCTGAGAAAAAGACTTCCATTATAGGTCCTTTCAGCCACAGCAGCCTGGGCAGCAGCCCAAGCAGGAGCAATACCAAGCCTGGTATCCCAAGGCCAAGTTCACTGACCAGGGACCAAAAAGAGGCAGGGGAAAAGGTGCTCCTCTAGTCCCAGCAGTCAGTACCCCCTCCAAAGCTGCCCGATGACAGGTTGGGGGTGTCATCCTTCTGTCTGTCCAATCCCTGATCCAGCTCACAGTGGGAGGTCAGCTGTGCAATGTTTGGCCACATTGGTCCATCATTACTATGGACAAATGAGTACAGGAGGTGGTAGGTAGAGGGTTGCCTCTCAACGTTGAGTCTCTTTCACCTTACGAACTCCACCTTCCTTGGGAGTCCTCAGTGTCGCAGTACACATTGTATGTGCTGAGGGAGGACATCGCTCAGCTCCTTTTGAACGGGGCTACAACCTATGTCCTAGATACCTTGACAAGTAAGGGTATGTGTCCAGGTGCTTACTGGTCCTGAAATGGATGGGGGGGGGCTGGCTTTCCATATTTGATCTGAATGATCTGAACCAGTTCATGTGGAAGCACAAGATCTTCAAAGAATCAATCTTAACTATTCATTCCTGCTTATGGGTCTAAGCCAGAGGTGCAAGGACCCAGCAGGAGCAAATGCTTTTGCAGCCCAGAGGACCAGCATCAGCGCTGATCCCACCCACGAGGCAAGTGTAGTGATACCTTGCCCATAGGTTGACCAGTAACTGATGCTGGCCCCCTCCCTTCCTTATTTCTGTTTTTTCCGCCATTAAGTGTGCGTTATGGGAGACTCATCGTTGAAACTGCATCATCTCTTGCCTCAGTTCATCGCTGCTTTCTTTCAATGCTTATCTTTTCTCGGCACCATTTTCTTGGTGACATTTATCCTTTTAACTTTTCTTTTTGTTTCAGTTCGGTGCCAGGCTCTTTTTCTTTTCTATTGATTTTTCCATATCTCCATGTCCAGTCCTGAGGAGCGTAAGGGCAAGAAAGCCAAACAGAAGAAGAAGAAGAATTGCGACGGCCTCCCATGCATTGGTGCTCCTGTGGGGGCCACACTGCTATTCAGGACTGACATGACACCTGCTGGGCCTGCCTTGGTGCCAGTCATGATATGGAGAGGTGCAATGCTTGCTTTTCCATTGACTACCACATCCTTGAAAAGCACATGTGGCGGTGGCACCATGACCCCCCACTTCGAGGCAGGCATCGCGCCAGGGATACAGAGGTAAGGTCCCTGGGCTCTTCCCCTGAGCCCTTCTCAATACTATATTTACTGAGGAAGACCCAGGCTTTCCACATGCTTGCCTCAATGAGACATTGGAGGCCTTGGAAGAGGGGTCAAGTGGACAGTCGGCTTCCTTTGGGAGGCCAACTGAGCACTCCTTCCAGTCTGTCAGTGGACATTTTCAGTGTTGAGGCCAAAGCTATATGCTTGGTCTACACTGGTGGGCACCTCTGTGTTGGTGGCCTGGTACAAGGCCAGTACCGGTGAGTGAGACTGTGTTGAGTAAAAGACCAGGCCTCCCTCTGGCACCATTCATGGCGCCGCAGGAGGGAAGGGTTCTGGAGCCAGTCCCTCCTTAGGCCTCATGGTTACTGTCATTTGTGAGAGAGAGCTCGTCTGTAGACCAATTTTACCCACTTTTTAAACAAGCATTCCCAGAATTAGATAATTGGTGTTTATGGGATTTTATATATTATATATGTATTGTTTTAAAATGTGTATATTTGATGTACAGCGCTTTGGGTCATAATGAGAATTGCACTTTGTAAATAAAGTTGATGATAATGATTTCTTTCCCCAAGTGGTCAGTTGACCTGGAAGAGGGTGAAGTCATGGACCTTGAGCCTGCGGATAGGGCCGGTGAGGATAGAAGCCTTCCTGAACCTGGTTCCGAGCCTGCCTCAGGGCTGGGTGTCTCCTCTGGAGTTTTCCCTCAGGCTGGCACTGGAACCACTTCTAGCATCATTCGCGATGCCGGCTCAAGTTCTAGTGCCATTGCTGGTGCTATTCATAGCACTGGGGCCGGACATGGTGCCAGGTCAGGGCTGACTTTTCTGGGGGCCCTGGCCTACAGTCTGAGCTTGGCCCTGGGGGCAGGGGTAGTACTGGTGAGAAGATGAGGCAGGGCACTGGGCCTGTGGCTCACCCTTTGTTCACAGGTTAAGACTCTGGTAGGGGTTGCAGTGTTGGTCTGGGGCCCAGCTTCTCTTCAGAAGTGTCAGGCCTTGTCACTGGTGGGGATCAGGACCACCCTGTGGGATGCATACATCTCCATTCTCCTCACCTGGGGGTTCTCCCAAGGGAACCATCTGGACTGGTCCATAGATGTTGGTCATTCACAGATGGGCAAGTTTGCCAGGCCCTCTCTCTGGGCGAGGTTCCCTGAGCATTCTCACAACCCTAGCAGAGGACCTGGCCTGGTCATTCAGGACCCTACCACCCCTTCTCTCAAAGGTATTTCTGGTCCTCTGGGGCCCATAAACTGGGACCAGCTCAGGTCAGCAGCTGGTGTGTTCCACCAATTTCACCTCAGAGGGGATCAGACTATTTCTACACCTGAGGTCCCTGTGCCGCCACTACCTGAATCCAGCTCCTCCTCTCCCACTTCTTTCTCACAGGAAGTGGATTTTTCAGTCCATCTCTCCTCAGATCCTTACTCCTGGTACCAGTAGTTCCTTTTTGGAGATGATGCAAGAGCTGAGTCTTTGCCATTTTACAGACAACACAATACTGTTATCCTGGCACTGTCATTCCTGGCTGAATATAGTAATGACAGTTCTGTCATCACTCTGTGGCCCCGCCCATTTACAGAGACATCCAAGAACATCTAGCTCCATCCTTTTGCTCCTTCTTCAGCCCCTAGGGACATCCAGCATAAGTATTGCACTCCCACGGGATATCCAGGTTTTATCCTTCATCCCACCTTTGGGATTTTGGTGCTGCAGACCCTGTCTGAGCCTAGGCGGCCGATGCAAGACCACTTCTCCTGAGACCAACTCTGTGAAGATCGGTGCTTGGGGCAAGAGAGTTGTTTTTTTCCCATTATGTATTTTATGTGTTTTTTCCCATTTTCGCCAGCCCCAGTCCCAGACACGCATGCGCGTGTGTGGAGACACACATGCTCAGCGTTCTGAGATGCCCTCTTGACTTGCCCCCCCACCTGTGCTGCCACCGGACCTCCACCCGGTGGCAGCAGAACTACGGGGGGGCTGACAACCACTTCAGGAGAGGAGAGCTGCCATTAGGCACTTGATCCTGCTTCACCTCCCCCCCCCCGTGCTGGCACCCCGATGACCCGAGGTTATTTTCAAACCTGGGTTGCTGGCGTGGCATGAGCTGTGGCATCCAGTGCCTCAACCCTCAGCACCAACGGGCTGGCTGGGTCAGAACTGTTTTTATGGTGGCATGCACCATGACGTGCATTTCTGCACACCAGGCAGCTTATTGCAAGCACCTGTGAGGGATGCTGAGTCAATTCTTGGCATCGATGCTGGATTGCAAGGCAACCAGACAGGCCATTCACCTTTCTGCCCAGGCCTGGAGCTGATGAGGCACCAAGCAAGGACGTCTTATGACTCCAACGAGGTAGCTTCCAAGCTGGTTGGAACTGCATTCTGCATTCTGCATTCGGTGGAGAGCATGGCTTCTCCTCTACTGGTTGGCACCCCTGGCCCAGTGTAGGTTGCTCAACTCACAGTGCCAGATACCATTTATTCTCCCACGGGGTCAGATGATAGTTGTTGGGGCGCCCTCCTGCTCCCAGGCCATGGGAGCCTCTGCCTGCTCCTGACCAGTCTCAGGTTCCGCCAGACCCGTAAGAAGTCCCTGCTCCCCAGTAGTTTCCCACACAGAGGGCTGAGGAAAGTATAGTTTTTCCCTCAGGGTGAGCCAACTCCTCCCTTATTTTGGGGATAGCTTGATTCTCTGACCCATAAGTGGGAATGAATGGAGAAGATTGATTCAAACTCCAGGAATCCCTCACTTAAGTTTAAAAGGTGCAATCATTCCCCTGGAATGAGTATCCCGGAGCTTTTGAGTTAATGCAAATTATGAAATTTGGAACAAAATTCAAACTCTGCTCTGTGTGGTCACACTCACCCCTGCACTCTAACGTCAGATTTATTTCTCGGCCTGAGAGAGCAGCCATCCCAAATTCTTTTCTTCACTTCTGGTCCGTTCACGGTTTAAATGTACTTGATTTTATAGTATTTAAATATTTTAGTTCACATCCGATACTCTGCATTAGTTGAGGTCTTATCTATATTATTTGTGCTGTTTATTGTGTATCTTCATCAAGGATATCTCCTCCATTAGGCCACACCTTTGGAATTATAGCTGTTCTAACCCCAGGAATTCTTCAATATTCCTAACTCTTTGCAGTCAGCCTTTAAACTAGAACTGCCCGGAGGTAGAATGTTATGCTAATGATAGATCCTATGGAGATAGAACAGCAAGAGGAAGGAGCTGCTGTTAGAACTTTACAGCTCTACTGGACTAAAGAACTAGAACTCTACTACTGGGAACTTCAATTTAGGGTAAAAGCAAACAAAAATAAACAAAAAAATTGTGTCTGAGTTGGGTGAAGGAATTGTTACCTGTGCAGTTAGCTAGGTGAAAAAGAAACTGTGAATTAGGGGGAGTGGCTTAGAGAGAAGGAAGCCAGGTGTTTGCATTTAAAAACTGACCTAGATAGCTTGTGGCAGAGAAGAAAAAATTACTCACCTTAGTAATTGTGTTTCTTCTAATGGAGTCATGCTGTATTCTGACATATGCAGTTAGCCCCAGCACTTGAACTGCTCTGGAGAGGAAAGAGTTAACTCTATGCAGAAGCATAGAACGTTGAGCTCGAGCTCAGTTCAGACCTCTGTCTGCTGCACTTCAAAGTGTAATCGTCAGATTCTTACGAGCTAATGCTAACTAACTACACTTCCTAAGTGGAAATTGTAAAGAAGACTAGCCAACAAGCAACAATTTTTTGGGTCCCCCAAAAGACTCAAGTTGAGAACCCAAAATAATTACCAGGTAGTGAACCAACATATAATTGCAAAAACAACGTAAGCATAACCCACTCCCCCTTTCTAAAAGGGAGGAGTGCCAAGTACACCCCTGAGGTGCAACATTGTACCTGCCAGACCACTTCCCAAAAACAGATTCTGAGAGGGGATGCAGGGAGGGAGGTCACAATACAGCAAGACACCATTAGAAGATAAATAATTTTTTCTTCAAACATGAAGTCTTGCTGTATTCTGACATATGCAGACTACAAAGCAGTACCTCCAAGGAGGAGGGTACCGAACCTATTTTGGGAATAGGCTGTGCAGTACTGCTGTAGCAAACCTAGCATCACTCCTAGCCTGGATATCCAGAGAATAATGCTTAGTGAATGTATGGACTGTTTTCCAGGTGGCTACTTTGCATATTTCTAGTAAAGGTATATCTTTGGCAGCAGCCAGAGAAGCAGCTGTACCTCTAGTCGAATGAGCCCTCAGGTCTGAAGGGGGTATTTTGCCCAGCTTTTCATAGCAGAATTGTATACAAGAGACAATCCACTTGGCAATAGTTCTCTTAGTAGCAGGTTTACCCTTTCCCACTTCACCATAAGTGAGAAACAACTGAGGACAGTCAACCCTAAGTGCCTTAGTACGCTCAGTGTAGTAGCTAAGTGCCCTCTTAACATCCAAACTGTGTAATCTTCTCTTCCTGAAGAAGAATGATCAGTGAAGAACACAGGAAGAGACATGGACTGGTTCAGATGAAAATCTGAAACCACCTTGGGTAAGAACCTCTTACTGGTTCTGAGGACCACCTTATCTCTATAGAATGAGAGAAAATCAGGCTCCACTGACACAGCTTGTAATTCACTAATACGCCTGGCAGAAGTGATAGCTACCAGGAACACAGTTTTCCCAAGTCAAGTACTTAAGTTCTGCTGAAGCCAATGGCTCAAAAGGGGGTTGCATAAGCTGAGCAATGCAAACATTAAGATCCCAAGCAGGGGTAGGGTCCTTAAAAGAAGGGTTGGTATGGAGCAAACCTTTAAAGAACTTACAGAAAACAGGGTGAGATGCCAGGGAGGAAGCCTTTCCCACTGACAGGACTGTAGAGACAGCTGCTAAGTGTACTTTCAGAGTGGCTGGCCTGAGGCCTAAGCCATTAAGATGAACCATATGATCCAGAACTGTAGCTAAATCAGTAGTATCTGGTAGGACATCCCTATTGGAACACCAAATGCTGAATCTTTTCCATTTGGAATTATAAGTTTTTCAGGTGGCAGGTTTTTGAGAGGCTTTAAGAATATCCAGAACCCCCTGAGACAGATGCAGACTTGCATATTCTAACTCTTCAAGACCCAAGCTTTGAGGTTGAGAGACCGAAGGTTGGGGTACCATATCCTTCCCTGAGAGGAGGTTAACAGATTGTGCTTCTTGGGAAGAGATAAGGGAAGATGGACTGCTAGGGACATCAATAGAGGATACCAAGGCTGTCTGGCCCAGTCTGGTGCAATCAGGATCACCTTGCGTGATTGTGACCTTGTCTTGACCAGAACCTTGAACAACAGAGGAAAGGGAGGAAAGGCATACAGGAATTTCCCCTCCCAATCCAGAACCAGAGCATCCAGAGGAACTGAGCCCATGACTGGGGGTCTGCAACAGAAGAGAGGAAGTTGATGATTGTCTGGGGCTGCAAAGAGATCTATTTCTGGAGTGCCCCACCTTGAGAAAATTACTTTCAACACAAAGGGTTCCAGGGACCATTCGTGATGGCCCTGAGATATCCTGCTCAGAGCATCTCTTAGCATATTGTCCTTCCCTGGAAGGTGGACTGCTACCAGAGATGCCTGCAGGGAATAAGCCAGAGACCATAATTTCATGGCTTCTGTGCACAAGGCCGAGACCGAGTGCCTCCCTGCTTGTTGATGTACCACATGGTGGTGTTGTCTGTCCTGACCTGAGTCACCTTGTTCTTTACTGAGTCTGAGAAAGCTTGGAGAGCCAGGAATACTGCCCTGAGCTCCATAAGATTGATATGAAGTAGAGACTCCTGAGGGGACCACACTTCTTGTGCTGTGAGGGCTCCTAAGTGAGCTCCCCAACCAGAAGAGAAGCATATGTGGTTAACACCACTGAATGAGTCTGGCTGTTGAATGGGACTCCTTGTCTGAGATTGTCCTGATCCAACCACTATTGGAGAGCTTGGATCAGAGTCTGAGTCACTGGAATCAATTTGGTTAGAGGATCTTTTTTTCTGAGACCAAAAGGACCTCAGATGGAAGTGAATGTCCCTTATCTGAAATCTGGCTCCCTCTACCACTGCAGTGGAAACTGCCATGTGGCCCAGGAGCTGAAGAAAATGTCTTGCTGGTCAAGACACCAGAAGATGGAAAGAAGAAGCAAGGTCTGTAAGGGCCTTTGCCCTTAGCAGAAGAAGAAAAGCCTTTGCTTGGACAGTATCCAGCTCTATCCCTATAAAGGTCAGGAGTTGTACTGGTTCGAGAACTGACCTTGGTAGATTGAGGAGGAACCCTAGGGAAGTGAGCAACTGTTGTGTCACTTGTAGATCTGACTTGACTTGGCCTGGAGACTGTCCCACAATGAGCCAGTCGTCCAGGTATGGAAAGATAGAGATATTCTGTCTCCTGAGAAAAGCCACTACTACTGCTAGGCACTTTGTGAACACCCTTGGAGCTGATGTTAAGCCGAAGGGCATTGCTCTGAACTGATAATGGCCTGAAGGCAACTCGAACCTGAGGTACTTTCTGTGGGAGCACCTGACTGGGATGTGAAAGTAGGCATCCTTGAGGTCCAAGGAGGCTAACCAATCCCCTGGCCTCAGAGAGGGAAGAATTAATCCCAGAGTCACCATTTTGAATCTTGGCTTGACAAGGTGCTTGTTTAAGTACCTTAGGTCTAGGATGGGCTGCCACTCCCCTGTCTTTTTTGGGGTAAGAAAGTATCTGGAGTACAGACCCTTGCCCCTGTGTAGAGTAGGAACACTCTCTATGGCTCTGAGAGCCAGCAGAAAGGAAACCTCTGCCTCTAGGGCAATGGTTTCGGAGATGTTTGTAGGTGGCAAAGACCTGACCCTCAGTTTTGGAGATTTTTTGAAGCTGAGGGCCAGTCCCTAGCTTACTACCTCCAGGACCCACTTGTCTGAAGTAACAGACTTCCAGGCCTGGAAGTAGTAAGCCAGCCTGCCTCCTGCTGGAATAGGGGAGTCAACCTGGAGTCAACCTGGGCTGACACATCAGGGTGTCTGCTTGGCAGGAGCCTTAGACTGGGAGGAGGATGCAGCCTGCACAATCCCAACATGGCTGCATTGTTGGAACAAGAACTCTGTACCTGAGCCTTAAAGCATATACCTCCTGTCCATTCTTTTATCCACAGGAGTTAAAAAGTTTGGTGTTTGGAGAATTTTTTGTGTCTGTTTCCCAAGAAACTTGTGGAGGGGAATAGACAGCCTTTTGGACTCTGGGATGTCCATCGTTTCTACAAAACCAGGCTCCTCTTGTTCCTCAGTAGCTTCAACCAGAGGGAGCTGGAGGGTCTCTGCCACTTTTTTGTAAAACAAATAGTGGGATGGGGACTCAGAAAGCCTGGGAGGGGAAACATTAGAAGGTCTGTCTGGAGAAATGTCCAGTTCAATGGGCTCATCCAGACCTTCCACACCATCATCATCATCATCATCGTCATCATCCTCTTCCTCCCCTTCCCAATCCAGTTCATAATACTCATCCGGACAATAATCCGGAACCAGAGGAACCGACCGAACTGGGCGCCTACCAAGAGGTGCCGGATCGGACGGAACTGGACGGAGCGATTCTACAATAGGTATCGCCCTGGCTATCTCTTCGGCAGTTGGACGCTGCGGTTCTGGATCTGAACCGGCCAATTTCCTCTTTTTCTTTGATGGAACAGACCCCTCAGGATCGGCTCTCCTTTTGCCCAAGGGAGTATCACCCAGGTCAGTGGGCACCCCCTCAGGTTTGGTTCGGAACTGAACTGGGCTGGCCATCCGGATTATCGGACTTCTCTGCCTCTTTTTCCCTAAGCCTACCCAATCTCTTATCCAGGGTAGCCTTTGGAAAATTCTTGCAGATTTGGCAGTCTGAATCGAGGTGGTCAAACCCCAGACAATAAACACAGGTGGTGTGAGGGTCTGCCTTAGCAAAGGCATCCCCACACTCACTACAGTGTTGAAACCCAGTGGGCCCATTTTTTTTCTTGGGTTTCTCAGACATGGCCAGGCTAACAACTTACCCTTTATAGCTTAAAAGCCAGGTAAGACACCCCTACCAGTAACCAACCGTGTTATGGGTCATGGAAAAAAACATTTAAAATTCCGTTTTTTTGAAACCGATAGGAACCTGTACCTCACACTAAAACACAGAAAACTTAAGTAACCCTAACACAATCGGTTCCTAACCGGTCCGATCGACAGGTTTTACAATTTCCACACAGAAATAAACAAACAAACTAAGGTCCACTACCTACAACACTTACTGTACCGCAGACAGGAATTTGAAGCTGAAAATAAAGAAAAAACAGTATTTAAACTGACATATTGCTTCAACCAAACTGACAAGCGAAGGAGCAATCTCCAGAGCGACTGTTCAGTTAGGCGGAGTAAAGAATTTGACGGTTACACTTTGAAATGCTGCAGACAGAGGTTTGAACCAAGGTTGAGCTCAAAATTCTACGCTTCTGCATAGAGTTAACTCTTTCCTCTCCGGAGTAGTTCAAGTGCTGGGGCTAACTGCATATGTCAGAATACAGCAAGACTTCATGTTGCTTGAACAACAAGAGGAAGGAGCTGCTGTTAGAACTTTACAACTCTACTGGACTAAAGAACTAGAACTCTACTACTGGGAACTGCAATTTAGGGTAAAAACAAACAAAAAAAAGAGTGTGTGTGTCTGAGTTGGGTGAAGGAATTGTTAACTGTGCAGTTGGCTAGGTGAAAAAGAAACTGGGAATTGGGAGGAGTGGCTTAGAGAGAAGGAAGCCAGGTGTTTGCATTTAAAAACTGACCTAGATGGGCCTGGTGGCGCTGAGGGTTGAGGCACTGGACACCACACCATGTGCCACGCTGGCAACCCAGGCTCGGACGCTAGCCCGGGTTGTCAGGGGTCAGCAGGGAAGAGATAGGATTGAGCGTCGGGAGGACTGCTCTCCTATCCTGGGGAGGGATGTGGGTTGCCACCGCTCTGCAGTGTCTCCTGGTAATTACCGGGGCACTGATGGAGTCCGTGCAAGTGAGAGGGGAGTGCAGCGGACATCAGTACGTTGTTGCGCAGATGTCATTGCACGCCTGCACTCTGGGGAACAAGCTACAAGGAGGAACATGGCAGCATTGACCGAGGCAGCTTGATAGCCACAGCTTCCTGAGCTCGGCGGGGCTCGTTGTGTGCAGCTGCATGCCGGTATTAGTTCCTGGTCTAGCGTGGGGACCAAAGGGAGGGTCCCTTTCACAGGTATAGCTGGTGTGGGAATGTACCTCCGAGGTCGTCGGGGAAGTGGAGTGGTGGCTGGATTCACAGCAGGTTAGTGGCTGCAGGAGGAAAAACATAGATGTGATAAAAAAAACGATCTAGATAGCTTGAGGCAGAGAACAGCAAAAGGAAAGAGCTGCTGTTAGAACTTTACAACTTTACTGGATTAAAGAACTAGAACTCTACTACTGGGAACTTCAATTTAGCATAAAAACAAACAAAAAAAGAGTGTGTTTGTCTGAGTTGGGTGAAGGAATTGTTATCTGTGCAGTTAGCTAGGTGCAAAAGAAACTGTGAATTAGGAGGAGTGGCTTAGAGAGAAGGAATCCAGGTGTCTGCATTTAAAAACTGATCTAGATAGCTTGTGGCAGCGAACAGCAAGAAGAAGGAGGTGCTGTTAGAACTTTACAACTCTACTGGACTAAAGAACTAGAACTCAACTACTGGGAACTTCAATTTACGGTAAAAACAAACAAAAAACAAACAAAAAAGAGTGTGTTTGAGCTGGGTGAAGGAATTATCTGTGCAGTTAGCTAGGTGAAAAAGAAACTGTGAATTAGGGGGAGTGGCTTAGAGAGAAGGAAGCCAATGTTTGCATTTAAAAACTGACCTAGATAAGCTTGATGACCTAGATGAGCTGTTTTTACTTCTTGAACTGCCATGGGGGAGACTGGGCAGGAGATCCAGGGGCACTTGTCAGTGACAGGAAGCTTAGGGACCACATCGGTGGTGGGAGGGCCGGAGGAACCGTATCGGCGGGGATAGGAGAGTCGGAGGGCCGCCGCTGCTCAGGAGCAAGGAGCGGTGGGGCCAATCAGTGCCGAGCGCGCAAACTTTTGGATTGAGCGACTGGGCTATAAAGGCATTAGCCCAGTTGCGAGTGCTGCAGAGCTGTTTTTGCTTCTTGAGCTGCCGTGGGGGAGACTGGGCAGGAGATCCAGGGGCCGCATCGGTGGCAGGAAGCTTAGGAACCACATCGGTGGTCAGAGCAGTGCCAGAGGAACCGCATTGGTGGGGATAGGAGAGTCGGAGGGCCGCCGCCACTCAGGAGCAAAGAGCGGTGGGGCCAATCAGCGCTGAGTGTGCGAACTTTTGGATTGAGCAACTGGGCTATAAAGGTATTAGCCCAGTCGCGAGTGCTGCAAAGCTGTTTTTCTTCCCACACCACCCACCCCGGCCCTGACCTCTATTAAATAGTTGGTGGGGTGGAGCTTTGGTGGGGGGAAGCCTGTGAGTGGGTGTCCTGGACTGCTGCTGCGGATTGGATCCAGGTACAAGGGAGCTGTGCGCTGTGCCTGCGAGGACAACACTGATCACAAGTGAAGAGCAAGAGGAGCGAATGGGACTGGACTTTTGGGGTATTTAAATGAGGGCGACTGTATGCTGTGCCTACTTGGGAGACATTGACTACCTGATATACAGCTGCGAGATATGATGAATGTGAACTGACTCTGGACTGAACTGTTTACTGCTGCTGAACTTTGGTAGGTAGGCAAAAACGGAGCTAGTCCTGGTTTGTGGTAGGTTGCAGTAAAGGGGGACTGTATGCTGTGTCTGCTTGGGCACCATTGAATGCATGCTATATATATATGTAACCCCCAGTTGGTGCTAAACTGAGAGGGCTACTACCCCTGCCTGTATGGCTAGTGAACAGGTTGAGGGGCCTGGGTCCTATGACGCGGTGCCTCCATTTTTATAAGCTGAAAATTGGGGAGAAAGGTGTCACTCGGCATGTTGGCTAGGTTTGGCTACTCTGCTTAGGGGCTCCCAAATAACTCCAGACACAGGAAGCAATAATTGTAATGTCCAATACCAGAAGTTGGGATTCTAAAGTGTGGCTTTTATTCACATCCAACAGAATAACAAAGCATAGATGGACCCCCACGGGGCTACACTCCTGGTAATGCAGATTTATGGAGATCAGAACACATCCTCTTTACACTGAAACCCTCAGGTTTCGAAACACACAGGGCATACTGCCCTAATTCAACTCTTTTTAGGTTTCCCTGGCTCGGCTCCCTTGCCAGCCCTCTGGACTACCTTTCTTCCATGGCCCGGCTCTCATGCCAGCCCTTGGACACTTTCCATATAGCATGAAACATTTCTCGGTGGCTCCCTAAACCACCTCTGAGCACTTCTGGCTCCATCAGGGAATCTTCTTCATCAATCCCATGTCTGTGTACTTTTCTCAGGCACTGGCCAAGTACCTGAGAGAAAGCAACAGGTGTCCCAAAGCAAACCCGTAGAGGTGAATTTGGTTACTACTGATGGGGGGGTCTCCCACCTCTCGCTCCCATAATTCATACCCGGCCATTTCTCTGGACTTTAACATCTCATCCTCTGAAAACACTTTACTTTGTAGATTCTCTTTAAATGTATGTCACATTTAATCTACTGTTCTTCCATCCAACTTGTGCTGAACTTGAAACATACTTAAATAGTGGCTGTGTCCATTGCTCTAGACCCCCCCAGAGTTAAGTAGTCCAATTCCCACAACGTTCAAAACTGTACTTGGCTGTCTTTTCCTGACCCCACAGTACCAGTCACTTAACTTCATCCTGTCTCAGGTGAAAACACATTGGTCCTTTATCAGAGCAGACTCACCCCTTGGTTGCAGGTGCCCCACAGGCTTTTTCTTCTTCACTGAACTCTCATCCAAAACTTCTAGTGCCTCAGCATGAACTTAAAATTAGGCAGCTTCTTCTTCCCCTAGCCAGACCAGGGGATTGCCCCTGGAAGTAGGCGGAATCCTTCTCCCCATCCCCGCAGGGATGGCGCCCTGAACCCCTGGAAGCGGTCTCTACCACTTCATCAGGCTCTTTTTGTGTTCCTCTTCAGGTGAGAACACACACCTTAAACTAAAAATAGCTCTTTGACAGAGCTGAGGGCCTGCTGCTGCAGCACACCTCCTCCCTCTTCAACACTCTACTACAGACTACTACTCAACTCACTTCAAATTCCCCAACAGTGTGGCTTATGCAGCTGCAACAGTTCTAAATGATGTCATAGCTCCAGCTCAGCAGAGACTGAAAACAGAGCAAGACATAGTGAAATCCATTTAACTGGAGTTTCACTAGCTGCCTGTCCCTGCCTGCCACTAGGTCTTACTGGGATTCTTGTAACCCCGGGTAACAGGGGTGTTACATATATGTGGCTGTGGGCTTTGTTAATTTTGTTAATTGTGAACTGTGATATCTGCTGAATTGTATAATGCTGTCTGATCTCATGAGGTAGGCAGGAACTAAATTGGGCTGCAAGTGGTTAGTACTGCTCACACCAAAATGAGGGTGGACTTGTGGCTGGCCAGAGCAGGCATCTTTGGCAGGGTGATTGGGTGCACGGGATGCGGGGCAGCAATAATCCTAAAGTGGGCATGGAGGAACGGAGGGTGTCCAGTATGTTTCCAGCTGGCAAGACTTAGGGAGGAGGTAGAGGGGATCAGAAGAGAACTGAAAGCATGAGGGGGGAAGGAGGGGGAAGGAGTGGAAATGGTCCTGTGGAGGGAGGCGAGGCCACTGCAGCATACCCCAGGGAACGGGTAGGCATGGGCCCAATGGAAACTCTGGTGGGGTAGGGTGTACTACGAGCAATGGATGGAGAACACCTCACAGGAGGGGGGCTGCCCTGGGGGAGCAAAGGAGGGAGAGGGGCAAGAGAAAACATGCCGGGGGCAGGCATTACACTTAGCAACAGATACACCATGCTGTACCCAGGAGATGAGGTGGATGAGGGCTGGTGGGGGAGCAGGCGGTCAGTGAGGTTTGGTCCAGCAAGCCGGGGGTGGGAGTAGAAGGGTAGTGAAAACTGGAGGGCGGGCAGACAGTGAGGTGGGACTAGTAAGCCGGGGGTTGGAGGCAAGAGTGGTGATGGGGACAGAGGGAGAGGGAGCGGGGGTGAACAGGCACTCAGGCTGGGGAAGTCAGCCAAGGGAGGGTGGTAGGGGTCACTCTGGGTGGGCCAGTGTTGGGGAGGAGAGATCTGCTGAGGATGGGAGGGGAGACGAGGAAGGGAGGTAGGGAGAAATATGCCAGAATGGAGGGGGGAGACAAGACCGGAGGGAGGGTTCGAGGCAGGGAGGAAATCAGTAGAAGGATGTAGAGGAGGGGGACCTGTGGATTCTGATCCAAAAAGGGAGTCCGGGGGGGGGGGATTGGGGGGACCATCAGTGCCGACCAGGAGGTAGGAGGGTGAAGAGTAAACTGGAAACTGCATGCAGAAGGAAGAGCATGGTAGGACACGCCCAGACTAGTAGTCCCCGGACTGAAGGGGGTGGGAGGAGTAAACTGGGGGCCGAGGATAGAAGGAAGAGCCTGGAAGGGGTCAAAAGGGCCAGTAAGGTGGGGGTGAAGGTGATCCTGCTGGGGGACTCCATGACCAGGGGCATCCAGTGGGAGGGAGTGGGGGAGGATAAAAGCAGCCTGGTCAGGGCCAAATGTATCCCAGGCCTATCCGTTCACAAGGCCAAATTCCAGCTTTATTCATTAGCATTGGAATGCAGGGGATCCCCAGATTTCCTGGTACACCTGGGCGCAAACAACTTGGAAGGGAACAGTGATCTGGAAATCCAGGCAAGGTTTCGGGAACTTCACTATTATAATTTTTCCTTTCTCTACTGCCTGCTTTGCTAACCCCGTCTGTTTTACTCTGCACCTTGCCTCACCTTCTTGCCCTCCCCCCCCAACCAAACGAATCACAGATACGAGCGTCACCACTCTATTGGCTGCTTTGCTTGGTTGTACAGATAAAAACTGCTTACTTACCTGTGCCTCTTTCCTTTCCCCCCCAGATCGGATGCCTGGACCGACCAGCCGTGTGCCCCGTTGGCACGGCTGGGACCCGACGCCACCACCAGCCACTGCAAACCCGCAGAAGCCAGGTAAGGATTTCCACTAGGCCGGGGAAGCAGGGATCGGCTGCTATTGGATAAAGTGTTTGGAGACGCTCGCCCATTGGCCACCGGTTTCCAGCCACTGTCCTCCCATTGGTACTGCTGAGAGTGTGCTGTGCTGGGCTCGGTGCCCATTCACTTGCACTGCTCTCGGATGAATTTTTACACCCGCCCCCCCTTCGACCTTTATTAAATAGGCTCATCGCTCCACCCAGGCGCCATAGACCCACCCCCAAACCGTGCCTCCCACTTGTCCCACAGTTTTTACTCTCCTCCTCCTCCCTAGCACTGCGTGACCCTCTCCCTCTGCAACTCCTAAGCTTGCATCCCTTTATATTTTTTTCTTTTGCTTTTTCCTCTCTCTTTTTTCTTTTCGCCTCATTTCATTCGTTATTTCTCCCACCCCCTGTTGCTTGACCCCCACCTTAGATTTCAGTACTCCCCTCGCTACTGCTCTAACTATACCCTTCCTAAACCCCATAAATCTTTCCTTTACTTTCTCCCCCGCCTCTGATTGGTTTCTCCCACCCCTTGCCTGCCACCCCCTTACAACTCAGTGGTGTGCTGCCCCATTTAACAATGCCCTCCCTTAGTTTCTACCTCCTGTCTCTACTGGCCCTCTCCCTCCTTTTCCCACTATGCCAACTTCCTTTCTCTTCCTACCCTGCTCTACCTCCCACCTTTATCATCAAATCCTGCTACTCACAACATGGAACCATGGCAAGTCCTCCGTACTTTTATAAGAGGCACCCCCTTATTAAGGATTGTGTACAAAATGCAACATACTCTACTGGAAAGTTGTCAAATCAAAATCTGTCGCTAGCCATCACCCTCTGCTGGGACCCTAGAAGACCACGCTGACCCCAAACAAATAAAAATCAGAGACACACTTTAACCTACTGTGAGCTTCGGGTGGTATCATTAAAACTCCTGCTCCTCCTACTTCTAATGTCAGGTGGGGTGCACCCAAACCCCAGCCCTGTCTCAGACAAGTTAACAAAACTAGAGAAAGCAGATAGAGGCCTCTCCATTGTCACCCTAAATATCTGCAGCCTCTTTCCTAAGCTGGCATCCCTTCAAGTCTTCGTTGGGCAACAAAATCCTGACATACTAGCTATTGTTGAGACTTGGCTGTCTCCGAGTATCCCGGATCATGCTGTCTTGCTTCAAGGCTACAATCTCTTCAGACTTGACCGGGCAAAGGAGAAGGGTGGGGGTTGTGCTATCTACATAAAGGACAACCTCTCTAGTCACCTTGGCAGTTTCACCTCCACAAACACCCAAGTGCAACTTCTCCCTATCAAACTGCTCCTTGGTGCTCAAAATAAAGTGCTCATAGTGGCTGCAGTCTATATCCCTCCTAAAGATCCTCGATCCAGTCTCAAGTCAGTTCTTGAATTTGTAAGCTTGCAACCTCCTGAAACTGAGCTCCTCCTCCTTGGTGACTTCAATATAAACTGGCTCGCCTCGGACACTGGATCCAGCAAAGATGCCATCCTAGCAGCCAACCTGACGCAGATGGTCAATTCCCCAACTAGAAAAAACTACAAGACTGGAACGTGCACTCTCATTGACTGGGTACTCACTAGTCACCCGGACCGGATAAAAAACATTACAGTTCTCCCTGACTCTCTCAGTGACCACTCCCCAGTGTCATGTACCTGGTCGAATAAATTTCTCAAACCACCCCCCAAAGTTATCTCAAGTAGAGTGCTGCCACATGAAAATCTCACTAAACTAAAGACTTGTCTCCTACAACAGGACTGGGCACCAATCTTAAAAATGGTTGATGTTGATGCTGCTCTAGAATACTTTATCACAACCTTCAATACTGCATGTGACATTTACACACCATTAAAAAAGCGTAAAATCAAAGCTCTCTCAAATCCTTGGCTCACTGCCAAACTACTGGCCCAGCTCAAAGCTCATGACCATCTCTGGGCCATAGCCAGGGACACAGGCTCCTTGCAGGATATACAGAAGTACAAACAGGGATGAAACATATGTACCTCACAAATCAGGCAAATGAAGAGCGCCTATTTCAAAAATGCCCTTGAATCCACCTGGGGTGACGGGAGAGTTTTCTGGGACAGCATCCGAAATATAATGGGTAAGCAATCTAAATCCTCTCCCACCATTATGAATCTTGATGGCTCCACCACACTTGACCCAAAGGCTATGGTAGATGCTCTAAATAAAACTTTCACAGACCTCAGCGGAGTCCTCCCCCCAGATTTCTTCTTAGACTTGCCTTTGTCTAATCTAGTATCCCAAAGCACCTCAAGTGACCAACAACTATTTTATTTCAAGACAATCAAAGTGCACGAAGCCTACAAATACATAAAAAAGGCCTGCTCTAAATCCAGAACAAGCAGTGACACTATAGATCTAAAAATCTTGTCTCTCACCTTGGATGAAGTGATCCACCCTCTTACCAAAATTCTCAATCTTTCCCTTTGCCAAAGTCAATTTCCCAACAAATGGAAGTCTGCTATAGTTACACCAGTGCTCAAAGGGGGTGACAAATCCACACCAGGGAACTGTAGACCTATATCAATACTCCCACCCCTCTCCAAAGCACTTGAACGCATTGTGGCGGACCAACTCTCAGACTACCTGCAAAAGTACAATCTACTCTGTAAGCAACAGCACGGATTTAGGAAAGGGCACAGTATGTCGACGGCCCTACTAGATTTCTCTGGAGAAGTCCACTCTGCCCTGGACAAAGGCTACCAAACCGGAGCGGTCTTCATTGACCTCACAAAAGCATTCAATACTGTCCACCATGGCCTACTAATCTCACTATTGCCCAGGCTTGGGCTGGCCGAAGGACCTAGTGCTTGGGTAAAAAGTTACCTGACAAAATGCTCACAGGCAGTAAAAATCTCTGATGTACTCTCTGACTCTAAACCTGTCCTCTCAGGTGTACCACAGGGATCAATCCTAGGCCCTCTCCTCTTTAGCCTGTTCCTAAACTCCCTCCCTGAATCCTGCCCTGAAAAATTAATCTTATATGCTGATGACGCTGTAATTCTCTCTTCCTACAAGGAGCCAAACCCCCTACGTCAGAGCTTACAACTTGCTTTCTCCAGTGTCGAAAAGTGGTTCCTTGATAACAAGCTAGTCCTAAACCACAAAAAACAAAAGCCATGCTTTTTACCAATTATCAAAACAGAAATAGACATATTCCACTCACTATTAAAACTTCCGCTGGAAATACACTTGAACAAGTGAATACTTTCAAATACCTTGGTATCACTTTTGATCAAGGTCTTACCTTCGCGACCCACACAGACAACACGGCGAAAACAGTGAACCAACGCCTAGGAATACTATTTCGAAACCGCCAATTCCTTAACCAAGCTGCACTGAGGATTGCTATACAAAGTTCCATAATCGCAGTTATAGACTATAGAAACATAGAAACATAGAATTTGACGGCAGATAAGGACCACTTGGCCCACCCAGTCTGCCCATTTCCCTACCTGATGGATAAGCTGCAGATCCTAGTTAACCAGCAGCCTACTTCTTCCTAACCCCACCCCCTAGAATTGCCTTATGACTGTCCCATGCATGCTTGAATTCCACCACTGTTTTTGACTCCACAACCTCCTCTGGAAGGCAGTTCCATACATCCACAACCCTCTCTGTGAAAAATACTTCCTTAAATTACCTCTGAGCCGCCCCTTCTATCTTCAAATTGTGCCCCTTGTTCTTGCACCCTCTTTTTGAAAGATGCTACCCTCTTGGACTTTGTTGATTCCCTTGAGGTACTTGAAGATTTCTATCATGCCCCCTCTCCCTCCTTTCCTCAAGGCTATACATAAGCTCCTTAAGTCTCTCTGCATATGTCTTCCGGTGCAGACCCTGCACCATTTAGTTGCCCTCCTCTGGACAGCTTCCATCCTGTCTATGTCTTTCGGAGATTGGGTCTCAGAACTGCGCAGTACTCAGATGGGGGTCTCACCAGCTGTCTGTACAGAGGGATAATAACTTCCTGTTTTCTACTGGTGATGCCTCTCCCTATGCATCCCAGTATCCCCCAACCCTCCTTGCTGCCTCTCACATTGCTTGCCCACCTTTAGGTCATCTGATATGACTACCCCAGGTCCCTTTCCATTTTTGTTGTTGTTAGTATCTCATCCCCCATTGTGTACTCTTCCCCTGGGTTTTGTTTCCCAGGTGCATTACCTTGCACTTCTTAGCATTAAATCTAAGCTGCCATACATTTGACCATTCCTCTAACCTTGCCAAGTCCCTTCTCATCCTTTCCACTCCACCTTGTGCATCAACTCTGTTGCAGATCTTTGTGTCATCTGCAAAGAGACATACTTTCCTTCCAGTCCCTCTGCAATGTCGCTTATAAAGACATTGAAGAGGACCGGTCCTAATACTGAACCCTGCGGTATCCCACTACTAACCCCCCTTTTTTCAGAGTGGACTCCATTTACTATTACTCTCTGTGTCCTATTCTCCAGCCAATTCTTTACCCAGGCTGTTATCTTTGGACCCACTCCCAGGCTGGCTAACTTGTATATTAATCTTTTGTGTGGGACTGTGCCAAATGCCTTGCTAAAGTCTAGGTAGGCCATGTCCACAGCCCCTTCCTGATCAACTGCTTTGGTCACCCAGTCAAAGAAATCTATCAGATTTGTCTGGCATGACCTTCCTGCTGTGAATCCATGTTGCCTTGGGTCCTGTGCCCCTCTGGCCTCTAGATACTCAACAATTCTTTCCTTCAGAAGTGATTCCATCATTTTCCCTACCACTGAGGTTAAACTAACAGGTCTGTGGTTTCCTGCTTCTGCCTTGCTCCCACTTTTGTGAAGGGAATCACATCTGCCCTTCTCCAGTCCTCGGTACCACCCATCCTCCCATGATTTGTTAAAGATGGTAGTCAGTGGTGTCACTAGTTCTACCCTTAGTTCTTGTAGAATTCGGGATGAATCCCATCAGGCCCCATTAGCTTTGTCCACCTTCAGTTTTAAGAGTTCTTTCAGAACCCTTTCTTCTGTAAATGGGCTGGTATCAACTTCTGTATCCAGAGTGTTTCTACTGTTTGTTTTAGGTACCTCCCCTCTTCCTTTGTAAATACTGAGCAAAATATTTGTTTAGTATCTCTGCCTTTCACAGTCACCCTCTGCCCACCCTCCCTCCCTTTATTAAGCCTCACTATCCCTCCTTGGTCTTCCTTCACTCCCTGATGTACCTATAAAGGTTTTATCCCCTTCTTAACTGAGGTTGGCTATCTTTTCCTCGGTTTGGGCCTTTGCTGTTCTGACTGCCTTCCCAGCTTCCTTTTGCTTTAACTGATACAGTTCTCTGTCCTGTTCCTTCTGTGATTCCTTGTACTTCCTAGATGCTTTCTTTTCTCTTGAACCTTCACTGCACTTCCTTTGAGAACCATAGTGGTTTCTTACCTCATTTGTTTGTTTATTGCTTTACAAGGCTTGTTACCTCTGTGATGGCAGTTTTATTATTCCCCATTGTTCTTCCACCCCTCCTTCCTGCCCATTTGCTAGTGCATTCCATAGGCACTCACCCATTTGACAAAGTCAGCCCTCCTAAAATCCAGTACCTTTGTCTTTGTAAGGCTTGACTCTATTGCTGTGTTTATTGTGAACCATACTGTTCGATGGTCGCTAGTTCCCAGATGGCTACCCACTTCTACATCTGTGATCCTCTTCATCTCCATTTGAGAGAACCAGGTCTAAGATTGTTCTCCTCGAGTGGGCTCCAATACTAGTTGTCTAAGGCATGCCCCTGTAGAGAACTAGAATAACCCCACTCTTAGAAGTGGCTGCTGCAACTGCACTCCAGTTAACATCTGGCATATTCAGATCACCCATCAGCAATATCTCCCTTTTTCTGCCATTCGTATACTTTCTATCATTTCCTTGTCCATTTCCTCCCCTGAGAAGTCTGTACTCTAACCTGTATGCGGATTGTGTGCCATTGCGGTCTCCAAATTTACCCACAGTGCTTCTTCTCCTCCTGTTTACCCTTTTGTTCTTTTGCTTTGATTCCTTCCCTTATGTAAAATACTCCTCCTCCTCTTTTACCTCCCTGTCCCTCCTGTAGATAGTGTATCCTGGTATGTTTACGTCTCAGTCATGGTTTGTGTGTACCATGTTTCTGTGACTGCCACGATATCAGATGTTCCTCCTCCACCAAGGCCACTAATTCAGGAAGCTTGTTACTCAGACTACGGGCATTGGTACTCATTGCTCTCCATTTTTGATGGCTTTACCTTCTGTTGCAGCATCCCCCACTGACCTTTCTACCTGGTCTTTTCTCATTTAGTACCCTGTTTTGTAGGGAGAGGCTAGGATTTTCCTGCTGCTTGTCAGTGCCTCTCCCCTTGACTAGTTTAAAAGCTTGCCAATGAAGCATTTAAACCGATTGCTCAAAAGACTTGTTCCCTTCCTGGACAGATGCAGACCATCCTGCCAGTATAGGCTGGTGTCCTCCAGGTGGAACCCCAGTCCCCAATGAAGCCAAACCCTGTGCTCCCACCATTTTTCAACCATTCATTAAACTGCATGGTGCAAAGTACCTCGCCTCACTCATGCCATTAACAGGCAGCACCTCAGAAGGATACTGTGTGTGCTACTTGTCTTAGGCCCCTCCCAATTCTACAAAGTCCTTCTGCACTGCTCTAATCTCATGATGAGCCAAGTCATTTGTCCCTAGGTGGACAATGGCGTCCAGCTCGAACTCCCGTGCAGCTGTTCTTGTGATCCTGAAGATGCCCTTCCTGTCCCTCCAAGCCATGGCACCAGGCAGGCACCTTACTTCAGTTTTCCCTGCTCCCCCCAGTTCTATCCCCCTAATAATTGAGTCCCCCACTAGGAGCTGCTTCCTTTCCTTGTGGTGTCCTCTGTCTTCTTCCTGTGGGCCTACCTTGTGACAGCTGTCCTCAGCCTCCTTAGTCTCCTCTGCGGGTGCATCCATAGGGGAGCTATGCTCCCCCAGAATGGTGTATGGATTGTGGAGTGGAACAACTGACTGGGTGTGCCTCTGTTCCACCACCCTCACCCTTCCTGAGCCCACTGTGGTCCAACTGCTGTGTTTTCTTCGCAACCTCTGAGGTAGTGGTGGTGGCTCTGGTGCTCCCTGGATAGGGAGGTTCCCTTCCTACCATCCAGTGTGGCCTGGGGGAAGGTTCCCTTACTATTGTCCAGCATGGCCTGAAGACGGGCAACTTCCTCCCTCAGGGCAGAGAGTTGTCTGCAAATAGGGCAGCATCTCAGCCTCCAGAAAGACTCCCGGAAGACTGCTGCCCCACAGTCATTACATTGTACTACTCCCCACATGTTTATCTACTTTTTCTTTGTGTGTGTGTGTGTGTGTGATTGGTTTGTTATATAGAAATATATATATTATACAATGTGTATGCTTATATTGTCAGTGCAGTGTGCTAGAGAGATATGACAGTGATATACCTTGCACTCTTGAGAAAGATGTCAGAACCCCAGGAATAAAGGAACTATTTCCAGGGGTGGGTGGGCTGAGGGTGGGAAGGGTTGGGCCTAAACTGTGCCCTCACAAAACAAGCAGCTGAAAGCTCTGACCCAGCGCTGCGATGAGTGCCTTCGTGTCAGCAAGATGCCCTACACAACAATTTGACAGAGAAAATACCCTGCTAATCAAACAGAGAAAAATCCAGACATCCAAGTCAGACACAAGTAAACCTCCCCAGCCCCAAAACAGCGTGGTAGTTTGTGCTCTGAAAGTGGTCAGCCCCAAAATAAGTCAGCTGTGCTTTACACTCTTCCTGCACTGAAAATCTTAAGAATTAAGCCAATTGATTGACTAGTGACACCTGTGATGTAAGCAGGCCTTTCAATATAGGCAGGCTGCTATGTCTGATTCCAATACACAAAATCTTACAGTGAAACCAGGGATAAAAACTTAACTTCTCAGCCAGCAGGACACTTTTAAATGTTGCAAAATATCCTTCCAAATCCTAGGTCTCAACCCCAACAATCAAGCAAATTCAGTTGTATCTCACTCCCTCTGGTTATAAAATTACTACACTTTTAATGGAATCCTGCAATTCTCTGCTTAATGCCAATAAGGAAAAAAAAATGAAACTTTTTGTAAAGCGTAGCTCCCCTGCTTTACAATATTATGCCTTACCAAGTTTCCAGCTCCTAAATGGAGTTATAGTTTGTTCTTTGCAGTGTAGCAAGGTTCTCAGCTTCAGACAAATCAAAAGTCAGATGGACTATGGCCTAATTATCTATGGCTCAGCTACTACCACGACACTAAGACGCATCTCAACTGCTCTAAATAAGGCATGTCGGCTCTTCACGGGGGCACAGAGACTGACCCACACTTGTGAGCTCTACTCTGAAACCGTCTGGTTGCAACTATCCAATCGCCTTGTGTATCTCACCTGCATAATGGCAAAAAAAATCAATCCTGGGTCTGACTCCACTGTGTATCCAAGACCTACTCTGTCTGAATAATGGCACGCGTCCCACCAGAAGATCTGAACACCAACCTTTTCTGGTCCCCAAATGCCGGACTGCTCAGGGACAAAGATTGTTTGCGTACAGGGCCCCAACCTGGTACAATGCACTAAGCCTACCTACTCTATCCTCCACATCTCTTGGAGCTTTCAAATCCATGCTCTATGCCCACCTCTCTGCCACCAGCACCTGTGACTGCTTTGACTAAAGACTTATTCCTCCGCTGTCCATCCCTCAACATGGCCTATCATCTTTGGATAAAGAACCCGTTAATACCACTAACTGCTCCTGTCTGCTTCCGCAATCTCTCTCTTCTACTTTCCCTCTTTCTTCTCTTCTCTCCCTCTACTGCCTCCTACTTTCCCTACTCTGCTGTTCCCTGAATCCCTCTAAGTGTCTCTCTTTCCTGGAAAAGTAGTTTGTTTTGAATTATTACTGCCTTGGAAACTGCTGAACAAATTTCTTATGTAACATTTTTCTGTTAATACATGTAATGTTTTTGTTTGTTTGATGTTCTATGTGACGTGGAACCTTTGTAAAAGAGCCCTGGCTCCAAGGTATTAATTACTAGACCAATAAACTAAACTAAACTAAACTAAACTGGCCAGAGTCTGTCATTCTATAGGGAGCTCAGTTTCCTTCTCGGAAATCCTGCCAGCACCTAGGACATCTGGGGAGACCAAGAACAAACTCAGAGGTGTGAATCAGTGGCTCAGGGATTGGTGCAGGGCAGGAGGGTATGGGCTGGTGGGGGACTGGGGGAACACATGGGATGACAAGGGATTGTATGCTAGGGATAGGATACATCTTAACCTAGAGGGGAAGGAGATCTTAAAACTGAAACTTGCTGAGTTCATAAACAAGAAGTGGGTTTAAACTTGTCAAGGGGGGAGGGATGAGTGAAGGAATGGAGACAGGAGGACTGTCCGAGGTCCCCGATCTAGGGCGGCTGAGGGCAGGTGACTGCAATGTACACAAAGCAAGAGCTGTGCAGGAAAGGGCAAATAGGGAATGCGCGGGGCTGAGTAAATTGTGTAGGGGAGGGGGGACAGGGTGGAGGACGGTCCTGATCAACGCCAGGAGTATGGGCAACAAAATGCCCGAGCTCCAGGTGATGCTGGCAGAGGGATCAGCAGATATGGCAGAGATTACGGAAACATGGGCCACCAAGAAGAATAATTGGGACCTAAACTTGGAGGGCTACATAATAGTCAGGAGGGAGAGAGAAGAGGGTGGGGGAAGGGTAGCACTGATAGTCAAGAATGGTATATTGGTGAGTGGAGTGGAGGAGGAAGAAGGGGGAGTGGAAGCAATTTGGATAACCCTACAATCGGGGGAAGGTAAAAGATTGAAAGTAGGGGTGGTGTACAGACCCCCCCGCAATGGATGAGGAACTGGAGGGGAAATTGGTGGAGAACATCAGGGGACACTGTGATCATGGAAAGGGTAGGGTGGCAGTCATGGGGGATCTAAATATGCCAGGGGCAGACTAGGACACCACGACATCAGCAGTGGCCACGGAGAAGAGGCTGATGGATGTGTTCCAGGAGGCCTTTCTGGTCCAACAGGTGGGGGAACCTACTGGGGGGGGAGACACTGGACGTTGTTCTTGCAGACAGTGACCAGGTAGGGGGTCTGGAGGTGTGTATCCCACTGGCAGGAGGAGACCATGCCACGGTTTGGTTTCTGCTGTGTCCAGGGGGGAGGAAAACCGCTCAAACACAATAGTGGTGGACTTCAGGGGGGCAGACTTCATGGGCATGGTCAGGATTCTGAGGGGGAGCTTGAGCCAGATTAGGCCAGATATAGATGTTAGTAGCTTGTGGGAGACCATTAAAGAAGGGGTACAGGAGGCTACTAGTTTGTGTGCAAGGGTAAGGTGTAAAAATGGGAGCGCCATCAAGCCGTGCTGGTGGACCAGGGAGGTGCAAGAGGCAGTGAGGGATAAGAAAGCTGCCTATGCACGTTTTAAGCACTCCAGGGCGGAAAAGGAGAGAGGTGAGTACGAGTTGTCAGCTAGAAGGGTCACAAGAGTGGTGAGGGGAGCCAAGGCGAGGCTGGAGCAAAACCTGGCCAGGGATATCCGAAGGGGTGGAAAGGGATTTTATAGATACATAGGGGAAAAGAGGAAAGGGAGAGCACACATCTCCAGGATTAGGACTGGGCAAGGATGGGCTCAGGAGGCGGGGGAACAGGCAGAGGTACTTAACAAGTACTTTGCCTCGGTATTTGGGAAGGAGACATGGGACCCATTCAACTAGAAGGGAGAGGTGGGACAGCTAAGAGAGAGGACAGATGGAAATGAGAGGACCAGATGAGGCTGGGGTACCGAGTGGACCAGGCCTAGAAGGGGATGGGTTTCTTTTTGAGGGGGGGTTAGGGAGGGAGAAATCACAGAGGACAGCGTAAGGGAGGCCCTATGGGCACTGAAAACTGACAAGGCACCAGGCCCGTATGGGCTGCATCCAAGAGTGCTGAAGGAACTGGAGGACGAACTAACAGCTCCACTAGCTGCGCTGTTCAATGCCTCTCTCCAGACAGGAAGGGTGCCCCAGGATTGGAGGGTGGCTCATGTGGTGCCTATCCACAAAGGTTGGTCTAGGGAGGAGATGGGAAATTACAGGCCTGTCAGCCTAACATCGGTGGTAGGCAAACTAATGGAGGGCTTCATCAAAGGGAAGATCGGGAAGCAGCTGGAAAGGCTGAGGCACATGGATGACAAACAGTATGGCTTTGTCCCTGGGAGATCGTGTCAGACCAACCTCATAGGTTTTTATGACTGGGTGACAGGGACCCCGGACAGACAAAGACCGGTGGATGTCTTATACCTGGATTTCAGCAAGGCGTTTGACTTGCTACCCCACATCGGGTTATTGACAAAGTTGGGGGGATGGGTGTGGGAGGACAGTTGCTTAGATGGGCAGTTAACTGGCTTACAGATAGAACACAGAGGGTAGTGGTTGGTGGGATAGTCTCCTCCCCTAGGAAGGTCTTCAGTGGGGTGCCCCAAGGTTCAGTACTAGGACCACTCCTGTTCAACACCTATGTCTCTGATATAGGGACGGGGGTTAGGCGTAGGATGAGCCTCTTCGTGGATGACTCAAAACTGGGAGCATTGGCTGATGGGGAGGAAGCGAGGGTGGCAGTTCAGAGGGATCTGGATACCCTGGAGGGTTGGTCAAGGAGGTGGGGGGCTGAGGTTTAATCCAGGAAAGTGTAGGGTGTTGCATCTGGGAGTCAGAAACCCAGGTCATGTATACACCCTGGGAGGTGTCTCACTGCAAGCCACATTGAGTGAAAGGGACCTGGGGGTGGAGGTAGATACCAGAATGAACAGCACTGAAAACTGCAGGAGATCGGCGTCAAAGGCAAACAGGATACTGGACTGCATAGCCTGGGGAATAACGTCCAGGAGGAGCGAGGTGATCCTACCTCTGTATAATGCCTTGGTCAGGCTGCATCTTGAGTATTGCGTGCAATTCTGGAGGCCTCACCTTAGGAAGGGCATAGCACTGTTAGAGAGAGTCCAGAGGAGGGGGACCAGGATGATCCAGGGCATGAGTGATAAGACCTATGAGGAAAGGCTGGAGGCCCTTGGACTTTACTTGCTGGAGGAGAGGAGAGACAGGGGGGACATGATTGAGATATTTAAATATGTGAAAGGGATTAACAGGGGTGGAACCAAGGAAATGTTCAGGCTAAAGAAAGGGGGAACAACCAAGGGGCATGAATGGAAGTTGGAGGGGAGAACCTACAGGGGAGGACGTAGAGGGCGTTACTTCACTGAGAGGGTGGTGGAGCCATGGAATGCATTGCCCGGGAGTCTAGGCGAGCAAGGCACTGTGGAGGGCTTCAAAAAGGGGTGGGACAGATGCATGGGTGTACTGAAGCCAAGGTTGACCCTCTCAGGGGCCGGGGGGGGAGGAGGAGCTAGTGCCTAATAGGGTCTGGCTACCGAGCAGACACAGAAGACCATTAGGCCTATTCTGCTTGGTTTTAGTATGTTAGATAGCTTGTGGCAGAGAACAACAAGAGGAAGGAGCTGCTGTTAGAACTTTACAACTCTACTGGACTAAAGAACTAGAACTCTACTACTGGGAACTTCAATTTAGGGTAAAAACAAACAAAAAAAGAGTGTTTGTCTGAGTTGGGTGAAGGAATTGTTATTTGTGCAGTTTGCTAGGTGAAAAAGAAACTGTGAATTAGGAGGAGTGGCTTAGAGAGAGGGAAGCCAGGTGTTTGTGTAACCCCCCTGTTACCCGGGGTTACTAGAATCCCAGTAAGACCTAGTGGTAAGCAGGGAAGGCAGCTTGTGAAACTCCAGTTAAATGGATTTCACACTGTCTCACTCTGTTCTCAGTCTCAGCTGAGACTGAGGGATGACATCACCATAGAACTTTCGCAGCTGCATGAGCCACATTGGAATCTGCAGTTGGGAGTTAGGTTAGAATGTTAGGAGTTTTTGAACAGTGAGCTGCAGCAGTTGTGTGTGAGCAGTCTTGAAGAGAGGAGCACAGCAGTCTGTGCACAGGCTCTTGGAGCACAAAGCTCTGATATAGAGCTACTTTAAGGGAGAGGTGTGTGTTTCCGCCAAAAGAGGAACATAGTAAGCTGTTCGTGAAGTGGTGGAGACCGCTGTTACTGGTCTCTGTGCCCCATCCCTGAAGGGATGGGGGTAAAAGGTTTGCCTGTTATTCCAGGGGCAACCTCCTGGTTCCGGCTAGGGAAGAAGCTGCCTTATTTTCCAAAGTTGTGCTGCAGCACCAGAAGCTGTCAAGAATCGCCTGTGGGGCACCTGCAACCAAAGGGTGAGTTCTGCTCTTACATGGGGCCTATGTTTCACCTGAACTGTTGTGAAGTGGGGATTGGACTGCTTAATCAGTGGGAGGCCTAGAGGAATAGGCTAAGCCAAAGTAAAAGTATGTTTAAGTCCAGCACAAGGGGAAAGCCAAGACATGTAGAGGAAATGTGCTATGCATTTACCCTTTAATCTACACTGCCAAGCTTTTCAGAAAGAGATGTTTAAGTATGTTCGAGTCTAGTAAAAGGGGAAAGTCAAGACATGTAGAGGAAATATGCTATGTGTTTACCCTTTAATCTACATTGCCGAGCTTTTCAGAAACAGTTGTTTAATGTCCAGAGAAATGGCCGGGTATGGATTGTGGAAGCTAGAGGTGGGAAACCCCCCATCTTTAGTAACCAGGTTCACCTCTATGGATTTGCTCTGTGGCCCTTTTACTTTGCCTCAGGGACTCGGCCAGTGCTGAGGGAAGTACCCAGACATGGGATTGAAAGGAAATTTCCCTTAAGGAGTCGAAGGCTCTAAGGTGGTTTAGAGAGCCACCAGGAAAATGTGTCCATGTCATATGGACAGGATTCGAGTGGCCGGCAGGGGAGCCGGGCCAGGGAAAACCCAAATAGTGTACAAGTCGGGTTGTGTACCCAAGGCTGTGTGCAAGTCCGGGCTGTGTGCCTGGTGGGTCCAGAACCTGAGGGCTGAAGTGTTGAGGAAGTGTTCTGTTTCTCTTATCTGCATTACCAGGAATGTAGCCCCGTGGGGGTCTCTCTATGCTTTGTTTGTTCAGTTTGGATGTGAATAAAAGTCACACTTTAGAATCCCATTCCTGGTTCTGGACATTACAGTTATTGCTTCCTGTGTTCGGATTTACTTGGGTGCCCCTGTGCAGAGTAGCCAAACCTAAGCCCTTGTGCCGAGTAACCTAGTCCTCCCCGAACCCAGTCCCCTAGCTGGTACTGCTGTTAGCTTCAACAGCATACCACCTGTCATTTGCAAAGAGGCAGGGGTGAGGGGTTACATTTGCATTTAAAAACTGACCTAGATAGTGTGTGGCAGAGAACAGCAAGAGGAAGGAGCTGCTGTCAGAACTTTACAACTCTACTGGACTAAAAAACTAGAACTGTACTACTGGGAACTTCAATTTAGGGTGTGGGATAACAGATGGACACTCACAACCAGAAATAGGTTTAACGCACTGTTGGCTTGGCGCAATGTTTATTTGTAAGCAACCAAAATTAAAAAGAAAGTAAATAAAGGCTTCACTGGTGAGCAAATAAAATGTAACTGGTTTAAATAATAACAGAAAAGCTCTCACAGCCGTGGCAAACTTGTATAGTCTGTGTCCACAAGGGTGCTAGGACTCCCCTCAGTCCTTTGTCTACCCAAGTCAGAAAGCACTGACCCTAACTCTCTCACATGCTGAGCAGGTAGACTCCTTATATACCTGTCCACCAGATCATGTGATATTAGCATCATCAGAAACATTAAAAACATTTTAAACAGCTCCTTTTAATTTATATAAAGCCAGGAAGTTTTTATGTATATTATTAATGTCATGACTTTGCATTTTAAACAAAGGAGAACTGAAATAAAAATATGTGGTTTTACCTTAAACCTGATTGACAGTACTTGTATTATAAATGTGGTCACTAGAGGCCGCTGCCACCCTATAGTGGGGCCAGACAGGGCAGCTGAGCAACAAGGAAGTAGCTACAATTAACAGGAGGAGTTTTCCCCCGTTGATATTGCAGCCTTTTCGTCAGCTTTAAGTTTCCCTTTTAAAATAACCTTTATTTTAAACTAAATGCAGCAATTTCTGTTGTGCTTTTACCATTATTGTTTTGGGAGACAAACATTTATTGTGCTGAGACCCCATCTGGAGTACTGCATGCAGTTCTGGAGACCCAATCTCCGCAAAGACATAGACAGGATGGAAGCTGTCCAGAGGAGGGCAACTAAAATGGTGCAGGGTCTGCACCAGAAGACATATGAAGAGAGACTTAAGGAGCTTAATATGTATAGCCTCGAGGAAAGAAGGGAGAGGAGGGACATAATAGAAACTTTCAAGTACTCAAGGAATCAACAAAGTCCAAGAGGGTAGCATCTTTCAAAAAGGGTGTGCAAGAACAAGGGGCACAATTTGAAGATGGGGGCAGCTCAGAGGTAATTTAAGGAAGTATTTTTTCAGGAGAGGGTTGTGGATGCATGGAGCGGCCTTCCGGAGGAAGAGTCGTGGAGTCAAAAAGCTGGTGGAATTCAAGCATGCATGGGACAGTCATAAGGCAATTCTAGGGGGTGGGGGTAGGAAGAAGTAGGCTGCTGGTTAACTAGGATCTGCAGCTTATCCATTAGATAGGGAAATGGGCAGACTGGGTGGGCCAAGCGGTCCTTATCTGCTGTCAAATTCTATGTTTCTATGTGCTCCTTTTCAATGGCTTACTTTTCAGCTGAGTAGCACTGGTACATTCACATGGGGCTTGTGGAAAGGGAGAGCCTCTCCCGATTCATTTCAGCAGGGGAGTAGTGCTTTGTTATTTACATTTCCCTACTGCTAGCGAGAGTAGCAATGCTGGTGGGTTACCTGAGTTCTGTAACAATTTAAAGCATATTTAAAGGAGCGAAAGTGGCTAACAGAAAACAGAATACTGCACACAAAGGGCACAAAAATGACTGTTGTCACTATTACTATTTAGGCTACATGCACATAATAAAAACAGCTACTCTGGGGCTTAGAAATATAAACCAATATTCCCCAGGCTATTATACTGAGACAAGAAATGTTTTGTATTTCTCTTGAGGCATACTGAAGAACATGTAACCATTTTGTGGGCATAAATGCAGCATATTTTATGTAGGACTGTACTGCCTACCATAATGAATTATGTTACATGCTGTATAATATTATGTACAATGCTAGGTCACGTTCTGGCCAATTAACTGTACCCTTTCAGTGGGCCCCAGTGGAAATGGAAAAACGGCAGAGATAGATAAGAGAGAGATGGGGGGGAGGGGGCGGGCACACAGAAGTGGCCAACTTCTGAACTAGAGCTGAAAGGATAGAATAAAGGACAAAGGATAGAACTGTTGCAACAGAAGTTTTTGTACAAGGAGAGGAAACTAAAGTCTACATCAAGGGACAGGGCTGATCCCTGTCACGGGGTTAAAACAAACAAATAAAAGAGTGTGTTTGTCTGGGTTGGGTGAAGGAATTGTTATCTGTGCAGTTAGCTAGGTGAAAAAGAAACTGTGAATTAGGGGGAGTGGCTTAGAGAGAAGGAGGCCAGGTGTTTGCATTTAAAAACTGACCTAGATAGCTTGTGGCAGAGAACAGCAAGAGGAAGGAGCTGCTGTTAGAACTTTACTGCCCACCCCCCACCCTTAGCCGGCCTCTACTTTTATAGGCACAGGATTTGACTGACAACAGGAACTTCCTGTTTGGGAGCAGGAAGGAGTGACTCACAGAGGCACAAAGACTCACCATCCTAGAAGGAAAAAGAGCAGCGCCCATCCCACTAGCTGCCGTGGAGGTCTGACTCTGAGCAAGTAAGAAGGAGACTACTGAGGAATATAGGAACTTACTGTCCCAGAACAGGAAGATCAGGAGCTTTAAGACACACGGAGGCAGTAGGAAAGTAGGGAGAAAAAAAAATATATAAATAATAAATAAAGAGAGAGAGGAAAGAGTAAGTATATAAAACAACAGTTAAGGGACCACAAATAAGACATGATGGGAGTGGTGCAGTGCAGTGGCTGTGGAGCAGCAGTCATCCGGGAGACTTTCTGGAGGTTATGGTGTTGTCCCATCTGCAGGCACCTCTCTGGGCTGAGTGAGGAGGTTGCTAATCTCCAGGCTGAGTTAACCAGGATTCGGGGGACCTCCTTTCCCACCCAGGGACCACCAGGGCCACTGCTACTTCCTCAGAGGTTGCCAAGAAAGAGGAGCAGTTGGACCACAGTGGGTTCAGGGAGGGTGAGGGTGGTGGAACAGAGGTGGATCCCTCCAGTTGTACCTCTCCACAATCCATATGCTGTTCTGGCAGAGTGTGGTTCCACTATGGTGGTACCCGCAGTGGAGACCAAGGAGGATGCTGGTAATCTCCACAAAGGAGACCCACAGGAGGGTGGCATGGGACCCCACATGGGAAGGAAACAACTCCTCGTGGGGGACTCCATTGTTAGGAGGGTAGAACTGGGGGAGAGGGAGGTAAGGTGCCTCCCTGGCGCCATGGCTTGGAGGGACAGGGAGCGAATCCTCAGGATCGTGGGAGCAGCTGCATGGGGGGAGGGAACTGGATGTCATTGTCCACCTAGGAACAAATGACCTGACTGGGAAAGGGATCAGAGCAGTGCAGGAGGAGTTTGTGGAGTTGGGGACAGACCTTAGACAAGTAGCATGCACGGTAACCTTCTCGGAGGTGCTGCCTGTCTATGGTATGGGTGAGGCTAGGGTGCTTTGCACCATGGGATTCAATCAGTGGTTGAAAAACTGGTGCACAGCTCAGGGTTTTGGCTTCACTGGGGACTGGGGTCCACCTGGAGGGATGCAGGCCTATACTGGCGCAATGATCTGCATCTGTCCAGGAGGGGAACCAGTATCCTAGGAGACAGGTTTAAATGCTTCATTGGCAAGCATTTAAACTAGCCGGGGGGGGGAGGCACTGAAAAGGAGAAGGGAAATCCTAGCCCCCCCCCCAAAAAAAATCAGGGTAGTTAGTGAGGTAAACACCAAGATAGAGAAGTCGATAGGGAGAAGGGCAGGGGTAAATGGAGAAAAAGACAAAGGCAGTAAGGACAGGGATGGGACAAAAAGGGGTAAGGCCATCAAAAAATGGAGGGTAATGAGTACCGATACCCATAGTCTAGGTAACAAGCTCCCTGACTGGTGGCCTTGATGGAAGAGGGATGCATGGATATCATGGCAGTCACAGAAACATGGTACACAGAGAACCATGACTGGGATGTCAAGATACCAGGGTACACAATCTATAGGTGGGACAGGGAGGGTAGAAGAGGAGGAGGAGGAGTAGCTCTCTATATAATGGAAGGGATCAAAGCAACAGAACTAAAGGGTAAACAGGGAGGAGAGGAGGCACTGTGGGTCACCCTGGAGACTGGAAATGGCACCACAATCCGCACAGGGGTTGTATACAGACCCCCGTCTCGGGGGGAAGAAATGGACAAGGAAATGATAGAAGGCATCCTTTGGATGGCAGAAGAAAGGGGAGATATTGCTGATGGGGGACCTGAATATGCCAGATGTTAACTGGATCACCATTGCTGCAGCCACATCCAAGAGCAGGGCCATTCTCGATGCCCTACAGGGGGCATGCCTCAGACAGCTAGTGTTGGAACCCACTCGGGAGGGAGCAGTCTTAGACCTGGTACTCTCAAATGGGGATGGAG
Source organism: Neoceratodus forsteri (assembly GCA_016271365.2). Lineage (NCBI taxonomy): Eukaryota > Metazoa > Chordata > Ceratodontiformes > Ceratodontidae > Neoceratodus > Neoceratodus forsteri. Next base: position 383,223,996 of record CM028134.1, on the reverse strand, counting down.
AGAAAATCTCAGATCTAGAAGTGGGTAGCCATCTGGGAACAAGTGACCACCAAACAGTGTGGTTCATGGTAAACTCAGCTGTAGAGTCAAGCCATACAAAAGTGAAGGTACTGGACTTCAGGAGGGCTGATTTTGTCAAAATGGGAGAGTGCCTCAAAAGCACTAGCAAACAGGCAAGAAGGAGGGGTGGAGCAACAATGGGGAAACATCAAAACTGCCATCGCAGAGACAACAAGCTTTTGTGTGAAACAAATAAACAAATCAAAATGAAAAACAAGCATTTGTTAATGCGAATGTTGTCTTGCTGACATTGGCATTGGTAGTGCCCAGGAGTTAGAAGAGGCCATAATAGGAATGGCAGTGAAGTATTGAACTGAAGCGAATTACCACCCTCACCCTGCAGAGACTGACAGGTGTTGGGGTGTGCCTTTGGTGCCGTCAGCTATAATGCTTATGCCATTCTACCTCACCCTACCTTGCAGACACTGACAAGTGTTGTGGTGTGCTTTGGGGTCATTGGGCCTTATATTTACACCATTCCACAAGGAAATACGCTGAGGTGGGTGCAGTATGGGAGAATGGGGTGAACTTTAGGGCCAAACACTCCAAGGCAGACCTCGATGCCTGTCAGTGGCTGCAGGGTGGGTGTGGGGGTGTGGGTGGGGAATGGTGTGAGCATTACAGCTAAGGATCCCAAGTCACACCCCTGACGCCTGTCAATCTCTACAGGGTGGGGAGTTGCAATTGGAAACCCTAACACCGTAGGCGTGTGTTGGTATTTTTACTCCAAATTTTTAACATAGGCTTTTTGTGACTCCACTTCATGAAGAGCGGCACTATCAGTTAGTTAGCTGAAAGGTAGTTTTGCACAGTGGCTATGCCATTTGGTGACACAGAGATGAAAACACATTTTGGGTAGTATGTGAAAAATGACAACTGTATTGTTCATGAGGAGGTGTAAAAAAATTGAAACATTAAAAATTTGGAGTGAAAATATTAAAAATTGGTGAAGTCATGAGCATGCATAAAAAGTATGCAACACACATCTGTAACCCAATTATTTTTGGGAGTTTTTTAACCACATTTCAAAATAGGCATTTTGGGACCTCCCCTCATGAACAGTGGCATTGTAATTTTGTTAAATTTGTCCCAAATGTTGATTTCCCACAGTGACCACGCCATTGTGTGCCAGAGGTGCATAAACACATTTTGGGTAGGATGTGAAAAATGACAGCTGTACTGTTCATAAGGAGGTGTGAAAAAAAATGCCAGTGTTGAAAATCTGGCATGAAAATATTGCAAATTTGCAAAGCTACAAGGGTTCGTGGAAACTGTGCAATGCACGCTTGTAACACAGTAATTTTATGTACTTTTGTCACTAGATTTTCAACGTAGGCATTTTAGGACCTCTGCTCATGAACAGTGTCACAGTCATGTACTCAAACTGTCCCGGAAACTGATTTCGCATAGCGACTGCACTATTCTGCGCCAGATGAGCGAAAACACATTTCGGCCAGGATTTGTAAAATGACAGCTGTATTGTTCACGAGGAGGTGTGGAAAAATGCCCATTTTGAAAATGTGGAGTGAAAATATTACAAATTCACAAAGTTACGAGCATGCTTGGAAACTGCACAATGCACTCTCGTAAAACAGCCATTTTTTTGATTTTTCCACCAAATTTGCAACATAGGCTTTTTGAAAGTCCCCCTCATGAACAGTGGCACTGTCATTTCGTTAATCGGTCCCGAAAGGTCATTCCGCGCAGTGACACCGAAATCACCTTTCGGGACCGAATAATGCCATGACAGTGACTGAATTCATAAGGAAGGGTGCCAATAACCCCATGTTGAACATTTGGTGTAAAAATTCCCAAAAATGCCTGAGATATGCACCAAAGTTGAAAAAAACCTATTTATGCCGTTATACAGCTTACCGGCATTTCTTCAGTTCGCGGTTGGCTTTGAAGAGTGCAGACGTGTTCCCGGTCCACCGAAGATCATTGTGCCGGACTCCGGAGGTAAGTATGGGGTGGAGGAGGTGTGGGGAGGCTGGGTGTGTAGTGGGTGGGCGCGGGTTGTGGGAGGGGGCAGGGAGACCACGAGGGACCGTTTTCTTTTTTACAGGGTTAAAAAAAAAAATGGGAACATTGTGGGATGGTTTCTGTTTTTCAGGGGATTTGGCACACTGGGGTAGGCTCCCAATGTGCCACCTAGGTCATTTTTGGGGGGATGCTGTGGCCGACAGGATTGGGCACCCTTGACATATACCGAAGGGGGGGGAAACAAGAGCCGAGGGGGATTGGGCACCCCTCTCAGCACAGAACAAAAGCATGGGGTGGACATTACGCCCACGGGGAGTGGGATCCCCCATCGGCAAACAAGACGGGGAAGGGGGATTAAAGCCGACAGGGATTGGGCCCCCTTTCGGCAATGAAAGACTGTTGGGGGACGCATCATGCTGAGGGGGATTGGGCACCCCCTCGGCATACATTGTGTAACCCCTCGGTGGCGCTATCCCAAGGGCTACTACCCCTACCTGCTTAACTACTAACAGGTTGAGAGGCCTAGGTCCAATGGAGGGTGCCTCCACCTAGAGGTCAGGGTTTGCAGTAGTTAAACTAACTTGGTCACAGCCCTCTGGGACACTGTAACCCCCTTTTCTTCCCACTAGTGGCCCACGCAATGCATTAGAAATATCTTCACAATGTACACTTACCCCCAGGACTGACTCTGTCGACTGGACTCTGGAGACTCCCTGTAAAACAAGATGATACAGTGCAAAAACCACAGTACAATACTTTAACATAAATGAATATCTCAGTCAGTGAAACTTTGCTGAAAACCAACAGATCTGATTTATTTAAGGAGCTGTAACAAAGAAGGGGGAATCCGGTTAATTAGGTTAAACACATTAATAATCACAGTACTAGCACATATTCAGAGTCCCAAATTGTCACTTTCACTGGGTATCCACAATGGAGGGCTAGCCAGGATCGGTGCAGCTAGTTTGGGGCCCTGTGATGGAAAAAACACTTCACAATACCCAGTTGTAATCTGGAGCGGAGGGCTCAGTTCGTGAAGAAATGAAAAAGGCAACAATTAGATGACACACTTGCAATTCGATAAACAGATGGCAGGGAGCTACCCTGCTTTGTACTCACAAACTCAGTGCTGGGAACTGGATGGAAGGCAGATTGTCCTGGATTGCCAGGACGAGCAGACCATGTGGACAAGGTCCTTGTGACTGGACCCCACTGCAGTTTAGAGCAAATGGATGTAGTCTGGATTAAGCTGGGGTTTACTTCCAGCTTCATGCACTCAAGTCACTGTACAGGGGATTTGAAATGTGATTCCCCACAAGCACTACACACATTTATATGTAAAAGGAAAGTACTATACCAGGCAGGCTGCTTCTTGATCCCGATTGCAATTACTGCACAATACCTGGGAGAACACACAGCAGATTCAGTTCCTGACAGACCAAGCGCGATTCAGCAATTTCTCCAGTCTTCTACAGGGTGAGCCTGGTTTCTGCTCTTCAGATCTCCTTGATTCTCTTCACAGTTCAGATTCAGTCTGAACAGGTGCTTGCACAGGCTGCAGACCGAAACTCAGGGCCTTACACGGGCTTACCGTGCTAAAACTATACACAGCAGAAGCACATAGCTCCTTTTCTCTTCACTGTTTCACCTCATCTGATCTTTCCAGTAGACAGAGCCGGGCATTTCCTTTGAGTTCCTCCCAGTTCAGTTGGCTGGTTTGGCTGTCACTCACAATCAGACTCCCCCTGTTGGTGCAAAAAGGCGCCGAAGTCCAAACTACAATTCCCAGAGGCATTGGCCACACAGTACATAGGTGGCTGGCTCCACAATGAGAGTCCAAGTTCTGATTTGCCAGCAGCAGGCTCCATTTCAAAGGACCCCCCACACTGATTGGTCCAGTTCAGCAGTTCAAAACCAGAATGGCGGGCTACTGTAGGCAAACACAGTTCTGACTGCAAAGAAAAGCAGGTTAGACAAACTGTATTTTCATTATTACTCTAAATGATTTCTGGCAAACAGTTACATCTTTGAAAAGTGCTCACTCTGCCCACTTAGCGACAGCAGAAATGGAGCGATTTGGCAGCAGCTAGAGTGGGACTCAAGCAGGGAAACACACAGTCCCCCCATAGAAACTAATTATGTCTGCAAGCAGACAGCTCTTAAAGAGACAGTACCAGAGGCTCTAAAAGCACTCACAGATAAACGGCTTAAACACCAAACACCATTCAAGCTTGGAGCATTCGTGCAAGCTCCTGGAAGACTTTTTGGGAACCCCCATTTTCAGGGGGTTACACCCTTCCCGGCCTGGGAAAGCTTGGCGTCCGCATCAAGCAAGTACCCCCATAAGTTTCAATACTACCATATACATTTTCAGCAGTATCACATTAGGCTTATACATGTAATCATCAGTCAATATATCACTTTACCAGGAACACATTTCTGAAACTTTGCAGTACGTCACTCTTTACACAGTATTACACACACATTGTACCATAACTCAGGTTATTACCTCTTGTACAAGAAACCTGAAGAAAGGGGGCCCTTCACTATCAGCTACCTTGGGGCTGGATGGGGCAGAGGCACCATATCTAGACGGCAACACAAGTAACTTGGAGTTAACACTGATGTTCAGTTTGGGCAATGAGCTCGGGGACACATACATTCCTTTATGGACAACATTGACAGGCAAGTCCACAGACCTCCCAGGGGAATCATAACTGAGGTGCACCACAGGCTTTATAGCTTGACCAGTCTTTCTAGGGGGAACTGTTACAGTCTCTGCACTCTGAGCCTCATGTTCAGCATTGTTCTCACTTGTCAGGGAAGTCTCCATTGGGGTAGAGAGGCTAGAACTTGGGGCACTTTCAGCTCCAGGAGTTACAATCTCTGAGTCCACAACACTTGGCTCACATGGAGAGCTTTCTGACACTGACAGTGAATTATCGGGGCACTCAACACACTCTTCTTGTTCTGGTATGTCACCAGTCTGTTCCAGTCCATCATTTTCCTCCTCTGAAAGCTCAAACAGTTCAACCATACACAATGATTCGTTATCTTCTGACATAATGCTTTGCACTTCACTTTCTAGGAGCATTGGCTCCAGGGACAAAGCTGGGGGCTTAGACAGGCCAGAAGACCCAGCTTCATCTCCAGGATTGACTAGGGGATTGCCCCGAAACAACTGACTCAGTTCGTAAGAAGGGTAGTATTCAAAACCACACTCTTTCCTCTGACATGGACTGACAGACTCATATTCAACTGGGACTTGTGGAGGGGAACACTAACTCAGCTTCTGTAGGTGCAGACTTTCTTGATTTTTTCTTAGCAGCAGCTCTAGTCACTGGTCCAGAGGGGGCATTTTCTGGGGGCTCAGACTCAATCAAGATTTGTCCAATGGGCAGTAAATGATTTCTATGCATTGTTTTAACATCTTTTTAATTATTCTCAGGCCTTACTTTGTGCACAGGCAGATCATCTAGTTTGCCCACTACAATGTGAGGGAGATGATGCCATCTGTTAGCAATCTTGTGTTTGCCATGCAGTCCCAGATTTCTTAGCAATACCCAATCTCCCTCCTGGAGTTCCTGTGCTTTCACCTTTTTATCATACCTTTCTTTGTTGGCCAGATTTCTTTTGGCAGCCATGGTGTGAGCCAGATGGTACGCATGATTTAGCTGGGCCTTTAACTTTTGTACAAACTGTAAATAGTTGTCAGCTCGAACCCCATCAGGAGAGACCCCAAAGCGCACATCTACCGGCAGTCGAGCTTCTCTTCCAAACATCAGGCGGTAGGGGGAGAACCCAGTGGCATCACTTTTGGTGCAGTTGTAGGCATGTACCAGGTGCTAATTTGTTGGCTCCATCTAGGCTTGTCCTTTGGGTGGAGGGTGCCTAGCATATCTAGCAGTGCGGTTGAAATGTTCAGGCTGTGGGTCCCCTGGGGTAGTGAGGGGGTTCTGGACTTGCACTCCCACAGAGAAAGCATCTCTTTGATCAGAGCGACTCTCAAGTCTCCCTTGATCAGAATGGATTCTTTGTGGAGCCCATAGTGAACAAAAAAGGTTTCTACAAGTACTTTTGCCACAGTGGATGCCTTCTGGTCCTTGGTGGGGAAAGCTTGGGCATATCTCGTAAAATGGTCAATGACCACCAGCACATTACTAATATTTCTTTGATCTGACTCCAAACTCAGAAAATCAATACAGACCAGCTCCATGGGTGCACTGGTGGTGATGTTAACAAGAGGGGCAGCCCTCTGGGGCAAAGCTTTCCTCTGTAAGTAGCGACTACAAGTTCGAATGTGTTGCTCCACATCAGCCCCCATCTTAGGCCAGTAGAATCTGGATCTCACCAAGTCAAGTGTTCTGTCTCTACCAAGGTGCCCCATGTGGTTGTGTAAGGACCTCAGCACTGAGTCTCAAAGCAGTGGGCAGCACTAGTTGTTGTTTGTCTACTTGTCCCCTCTGTCTACTGTTTCTCTGTATAACAGTCTATTGATCAGTTTCAACTTAGGACCCTCTTTGTATAACAATGCAGTTCTCAAATCAGTGGAATGTAATTTGGACACATCTTTCCCGGCATAGAGGGCTTCTAAAGCTAATTTGATCATGGGATCTCGGGATTGAGCCCGCTGAATACTGTCATTGTCCAGCTGAGGCAGTACACCAATGTCTATTGCAGAAAAGTGGCAATAAGCAGCAGGTATGCAATTCTCAGAAGGTCCCAAACAATCCACCATACAGTCCACTGCGTCCATGGACATTTGTTCCTCCCTGTCAAACTTCTGTCAGAGTGCTCGAATATCAGGTTCTGACAGTCTGACCCAGTCATTCTGGGGAACAGGCCTCCGGAAGAGAGCATCAGCATCTATGTGGTTCAAGCCTGCTCTGTATTCAACAGCATAGTCGTATGTAGATAATGCAGAAAGCCACCTATGGCCGGTGGCATCCAACTTAGCTGAAGTCTGCACACAGGTCAAAGGATTATTGTCAGTTTTTACTAGTATCTTAGCCCCATACAAGTACTCATGGAATTGATCAACAATGGCCACTTCAAGGCTAGAAACTCTAACTTGTATACAGGATAGTTCTTTTCGGAACGGGTCAGACTTCTGCTGGCAAAGGCCACTGGTCTCAGGCCATTCTCATGCTCCTGATACAACACAGGCCCCAACCCTTGCAAGCTAGCATCAGTGTGCAGGACATAAGGTTTTGTTGGATCAGCATAGGCCAACATGGGAGCGTGGGTAAGTTGATGTATGATCTCATGAAAAGCAGTCTCACAATCAGGAGTCCAGCGGGCCCCAAATACTTCACTTGGATGAAAATACACTCTTTCAGTCTCGAGGGACGCTGACTTCTTGTATTTTTTGTGGGTTGGGGGATACCCTTGAGTCAGGTTAAGTAAAGGGCGGATCACTCTTGAATAGTCCTTGATGAAACGCTGATAATAACCACAGAATCCCAAGAATCTTTACAGTTCTTTTAGATTTTTGGGCTGTGGCCAGGTGGTCAAGGCCTCAACTTTGCTTGGGTCGGTCTCTATTCCCTCGGTGGATACTATGTGTCCCACATACTTTACTGATGTTTGAAAGAATTGACACTCATCAATGGACAGTTTAAGGCCAAAGTCTTCCAGTCGGTCCAATACCTTGAATAATCTGCTCTCATGTTCCTCCAGTGAACTGCCAAACACAATAACATCCATCTAGGTATACCAGGCACTCTAGTAAGTTCATATCCCCCACTGCACGCTCCATCAATCGTTGAAAAGTGGCTGGGGCGCCTGAAATCCCTTGAGGCATCCTCATGAATTCATAGAAGCCAAGCAGACAGATAAAGGCTGTCTTCTCACAGTCCTCTGGGGCCATCGGGATCTGGTAGTACCCACTGCGGAGATCCAGCACAGAGAACCACTTGCTCCCGTTCAGGCAGTCCAAAGCATTCTGAATGCAGGGCATTGTGTACTGATCAGGGATAGTCCACTGGTTTAAAGTGCGATAATCCACGCACATCATTACTGTCCCATTCTTTTTTCTCACTACCACAATGGGGGAAGCATAGGGGCTTCTGGATTCTTGTATTACACCAGCAGCTAGCATCTCTTGCAGATGCCGTCTCACATCATCTATATCAGCAGATGCCAGGCGTCGAGACCTCTCACGAAATGGCCGCATGCAGCCAGATATGGTGCTCAGCTCCTTGCATGCATCCTACATCCCATTCCTTTAAAGAAAACACCTGGTCTCTCTGGGCAAGCTTCTCACTGATCCTCACTTTCCATTCAGCTGGCAACGGGGAGTCACCGAAAACAAACAAGTCAGGCATTACTCTGTCATTCTTCCCCGAACTCTTGCTACTGGGTAGCACTGCAGTGTCTGCACAATGCACATTAGCCAGGGTGCAACCTCTATTTAATCGAATCTCTCTGTCAGACACATTATGAACTTGAACCATTACCCTTCTGGCATAAGTATGGGCTCTAGCAGGCAAAATACTAGGCTTGACCAGCAGTCCCCCGGCAATTTTCCATCGTCTGGTGCATCCAACATTAATATTTTATTCTTGACATCCTTTCTGATATGGACCTCTCCCTGTAAGGTACACTGGGCATTTGGTGCCAGGATCAGAGACTCAGGATACTTCTTCCAGACAATTCCAACCGGTTCCTCTGGTTCTACTTTTTCAGCATCTCTCTGTGCCTCATAGGCCTTCTTGATCAAGGCAGGAATTCTTAAAGCTCTGCTGGCCCTTGACCCCTGTTTTTTATAACACAACTGTGCCAGCCATCCAAACATATGTGCATTAGTCCCAATTAGTAAAGGAACCCCATCATGCAGTCCAGTAGGAGGACACACTAAACCCAAGGTCTCTACTTGCTCTGCCACCCCAGCCACGGAGGTGGGAAAAGACAGCCAAATTCGGATATGTCCAGAGTAGGGGTAGGCCTTCTCACTTAACCCTCAGACATGCAGCCCCTCCAACGGTTGTAAGGGTACATCAGACAAGTGCTTCTGATACCAGTCTTGGAACATAATTGTCACTTGGGAGCCACTGTCTAGTACAGCTCTTGTAGACACTCCATTCACCTTTACAGTGGTCTCCATGGAGGACCACTATTCGGGACCAGTCTGGAGAGGCAGCAGAGGCCTGGGCAACTGACCTTGCCACAAAGGGACGTGAGTTAGCATTTTGGATCCTCACTGTGATCATTTTGTGTACCTCTCAACCACTGATTTGTCCTCAAGCTCTCCTTGTAGCCTATATACAACTTTGTCTGTGTCTTTTGGGGACCTGCATTCTCTCTTCATGTGCCCATCCTTCCCACAGTTATAGCAAAACATACTTTCTGGAGTTTGAGCTGGCTGAGGTGCCACACTGGGAGCCAGGATGGGGGTACCACTAACTGGACACCTTGGTGCCATCTCTGTCTGCGGTGTGATAAGCATTTGGAGGCATTTCGTCAATTTCCCCACTTCCATGGTCAAGACATTGAGTTTTGAGCTGTTGTCAGCAGGAGATGCCTGGGTGGGTACCCCCACCCCCATAGCAGATGCAGTTGGATATAGGTCGGGGCCTGTACTTGCAGGCGTGGCCTTCATAAAGGGACTGTTTTTGAATTCCCTGATCTCTCTCAGCAGTTCACCCCATGGTGGCACACCCACATTGGTCCCCACTTCACAAGGACCTTCCGATGCTGTGATCACTTGGGCTGCGCTCACCCCAAAATTAGAATCCCCTTCCTCATCTTCAGCCTCCCGAAGTTCTTTTATTAAGTCACAATAGTCCAGTGGGTTACCCCTTCTGTCTGGGAGCCTTAATTGAAGAAGCTGCAATTTAGAATGCTTTGCATGCTGTAGTAGGTGCTCCAAACTCACACGGTTTAAGTCACTGGTGGCTACCCCACCTTTTCGGTAAGCCTTCTGCAGAGCTCTCTCCAGACAAGTAACATATGCAGAGAGACTTTCCCTGGCCACTGTTTTGTACCTTGAAATTTCCACATCAAGCTCTCTCCTGACTCAATGCTTCCAAAATTGCCTTCAAGCACAGATAGGTACTTCTGGGCAGATGCATCAGGATTTGTGGACCTCAGAAATTTAATGGCCTGTAGGGCAGGACCCCTCAGACTTTCTATGATTCTTTTTCGCTTCTCAGCCTCCACACACACTGCCATTCAGGTATCAGGGGGGCAACACAATCTATCCAGGTGTCCCAATCATCCTCCCCCTGGGGCGTGGGGAGGGTGTCAGAGAAGATCCTCAACCTTCGGTAAGAGTTGTGACTAATGGCAGGTGCAGAAATAGGAGCCTGCATTGTTTTAGCCACCATCACGGGTACTGGAGCGGGAGAGGGTGTTGGGGGAGGAACACCCCCAGGTGGCAAGAATAGTGTCTTTAAGTCCTCCACAGCTTTCCCTTCCCCCAGCAACCATTTAGCAAATTTCTCTCCAAAAGTTTCAGATAGTTGGGGGGGGGAGGCTCATTCCCCCCCCGGATCTTTACTGTCCTTAGTTATCACTCTCCAGGCAGTGAGGGCTCCCTCTGGGGTAATAGTCTGTGGATCTTTGGCGCTATCTATGAGATCCTTAAACTCTACTAGGGCCAGGAAAGTGTGGGTGAGCAGATTAGCATGTCGACCCACCACCACAGGGTTTTGTAAACCCTCCACCTTGGAAAGTACTCCCTGTACAGTGTCCGTATTGATACCCAGGGGGATGTCCAGGATAAGCATAGTATTTTGGGGTCGATCTCCTCCCCAGTGCACCACTCCACCAACCGGTGCACAGCCACTTCTGTGAGGGTACCCATTTATTTACTTTATTTTTTACAGTGGTTTGTAAATGTGGCCACTAGAGGACACACAATCCCAGCAGTGAGCTTCCAAGATGTAACCCCTCGGTGGCGCTATACCAAGGGCTACTACCCCTGCCTGCTTAAATACTAACAGGTTGAGGGGTTTAGGTCCAATGGCTGGTGCCTCCACCTAGAGGTCAGGGTTTGCAGTAGTTAAACTAACTTGGTCACAGCCCTCTGGGACACTGTAACCCCCCCTTTCTTCCCACTAGTGGCCCACACAATGTATTAGGAATATCTTCACAATGTACACTTACCCCCAGGACTGGCTCTGTCGATTGGACTCTGGGAACCCCCTGTAAAATAAGATGATACAGTGCAAAAACCACAGTACAATACTTTAACATAAACAAATACCTCAGTCAGTGTAACTTTGCTGAAAACCAACAGATCTGATTTATTTAAGGAGCTGTAACAAGGAAGGGGGAAATCAGGTTAATTAGGTTAAACACATTAATAATCACAGTACTGTGCGCATATTCAGAGTCCCAAATTGTCACTTTCACTGGGTACGCAAGATGGGGGGCTAGCCAGGATCGGTGCAGCTGGTTGGGGCCCTGTGATGGAAAAAAACCCTTGCACAATACCCAATTGTAATCCAGAGCCAGAGGGCTCAGTTCATGAAGAAATGAAAAAGCAACAATTAGATAACACACTTGCAATTCGATAAACAGATGGCAGGGAGCTACCCTGCTTTGTACTCACAAACTCAATGCTGGGAACTGGGTGGAAGGCAGATTGTCCTGGATTGCCAGGAGGAGCAGACCATGTGGACAAGGTCCTTGTGACTGGACCCCACTGCAGTTTAGAGCAAATGGATGTAGTCTGGATTAAGCTGGGGTTTACTTCCAGCTTCATGCACTCAATTCACTGTACAGGGGATTTGAAACACGATTCCCCACAAGCACTACACACATTTATATGTAAATGAAAGTACTATACCTGGCAGGCTGCTTCTTGATCCCGATTGCAATTACTGCGCAATACCCGGGAGAACACACAGCAGATTCAGTTCCTGACAGACCGAGCGCGATTCAGCAATTTCTCCAGTCTTCTACAGGGTGAGTCTGGTTTCTGCTCTTCAGATCTCCTTGATTCTCTTCACAGGTCGGATTCAGTCCGAACAGGCGCTTGCACAGGCTGCAGACCGAAACTCAGGGCCTTACATGCGCTTACCGTGCTAAAACACAGCAGAAGCACATAGCTCCTTTTCTCTTCACTGTTTCACCTCATCTGATCTTTCCAGTAGACAGAGCCGGGCATTTCCTTTGAGTTCCTCCGAGTTCAGTTGGCTGGTTTGGCTGTCACTCACAATCAGACTCCCCCTGTTGGTGCAAAAAGGTGCCGAAGTCCAAACTACAATTCCCAGAGGCATTTGCCACACAGTACATAGGTTGCTGGCTCCACAATGAGAGTCCAAGTTCTGATTTGCCAGCAGCAGGCTCCATTTCAAAGGTCCCCTCACACTGATTGGTCCAGTTCAGCAGTTCAGAACCAGAATGGAGGGCTAGGCAAACACAGTTCTGACTGCAAAGAAAAGCAGGTTAGACAAACTGTATTTTCGTTATTACTGATTAATGATTTCTATTAATTATTAATGATTTCTGGCAAACAGTTACATCTTTGAAAAGTGCTCACTCTGCCCACTTAGCGACAGCAGAAATGGAGCGATTTGGCAGCAGCTCAAGTGGGACTCAAACAGGGAAACACACAGTCCCCCCATAGAAACTAATTTTGTCTGCAAGCAGACAGCTCTTAAAGAGACAGTACCAGAGGTTCTAAAAGCACTCACAGATAAATGGCTTAAACGCCAAACACCATTCAAGCTTGGAGCATTCAAGCAAGTTCCTGGAAGACTTTTTGGGAACCCCCATTTGCAGGGGGGTTACACATTGTAAATGGGATGGGGTGATTATGCCGATGGGAGTGGAATCCCCGTCGGCAAAAGAAGTACATCGGGGCACTCTGCAGGCGCTGTCACCAGGCATGTCAGGAGGGCGTGTTATTGTGCCTTTGGTTAGATCTGGTGGCCACTTGACGTATGCCTGGTGTCAGTGCCTGCAGCTGCCTCATTGGGGAATGAGGGACGCATCTTCAAATCTGCTACTACCGCAATATGTTGGCTGAGCATGCGTGAGCCAACATAAAAACACTATGGTTCTCAAAAGAAGTGGCGGGGAAGGTTAGGAAGAAAAAGAGAGCATTCAGGAAGTATAAGAAAACAGAAGGAGCAGGACAGAGAACTGTACCAGTTAAAGCAGAAGGAAGCGGGGAAGGCAGTCAGAATAGCAAAGGACCAAACCAAGGAAAAGATAGCCAACTCGGTTAAGAAGGGTGATAAAACCATTTATAGGTACATTAGTGAGCGAAGAAAGGCAAAGGGAGGGATACTGAGGCTGAATAAAGAGGAGGGTGGGTGGGCAGAGAGGGACAGTGAAAAAGCAGGAATACTGAACGAATACCTCTGCTCAGTATTCACAAAGAAAGAGGAGAGGAATACGTAATCCAGTCAATAGAAGCACTCTGGATAGGGGGGGTCAATATCAGTCCTTTCACAGAAGACAGGGTTCTGAAAGAACTCCTAAAACTGAAGATGGACAAAGCAATGGGGCCTGATGGGATTCACCCCAGAATTCTAAAAGAACTAAGAGGAGAACTAGTAACACCATTGACTACCCTTTTTAACAAATCATGGGAGGATGGTGTGGTACCTGAGGACTGGAGGAGGGTGGATGTGATTCCCCTTCATAAAAGTGGGAGCAAGACAGAGGCAAGAAACTACAGACCTGTCAGTTTGACCTCGGTGGTAGGGAAAATGATGGAATCACTTCTGAAGGAAAGAATTGGCCAGTGGGACACAGGACCCAAGGCAGCATGGATTCACAGCGGGAAGGTCATGTCAGACAAATCTAATAGATTTCTTTGACTGGATGACCAAAGTAGTAGACCAGGAGGGGCTGTGGACATGGTCTACCTAGACTTTAGCAAGCATTTGACACAGTCCTGCACAAAAGATTAATAAACAAATTAGCCAACCTGGGAGTGGGTCCCAGGGTGGTAGCCTGGGTAAAATATTGGCTGGACAACAGGATGCAGATGGTAATAGTAAACGGAGTCCACAGCAAAGAAAGGTGGGTTACTAGTGGGGTACCGCAGGGTTCAGTACTGGATCTGGACTTTTTTAATGTCTTTATAAGTGACGTGTCGCCCCTGAAAAAGGGACCTTCGGGGCTCAGTGGGCCTACCCAGTCACCAAAATTTAATAAATCAATAAATAAATAAAATACATTGCAGAGGGACTGGAAGGAAAAGTATGTCTTCTTGCAGATGACACAAAGATCTGCAACAGGGTTGATACACAAGGTGGAGTTGAAAGGATGAGAAGGAACTTGGCAGGGTTGGAGGAATGGTCAAATGTATGGCAGACTTAGATTCAACGCAAAGAAGTGCAAAGTAATGCACCTGGGAAACAAAAACCCAGGGGAAGAGTACACAATGGGGGTGAGATACTGACAACAACAAAATGGAAAGGGACCTGGGGGTAGTTATATCAGATGACCTAAATGTGGGCAAGCAATGTGAGAAGGCAGTAAGGAGGGTTGGGGGATACTGGGATGCATAGGAAGAGGCATCCCAGTAGAAAACAGGAAGTTGTTATCCTCTGTACAGACAGTTGGTGAGACCCCATCTGAGTACTGCGTGTAGTTCTGGAGACCCCATCTCTGCAAAGACATAGACAGGGTGGAGGCTGTCCAGAGGAGGGCAACCAAAATGGTGCAGGGTCTGCACCAGAAGACATACGAAGAGAGACTAAAGGAGCTTAATATGTATACCCTCGAGGAAAGGAGGGAGAGGGAGGGACATGATAGAAACTTTCAAGTACCTCAAGGGAATCAACAAAGTCCAAGAGGGTAGAGAAAAAGAGATGTGCAAGAACAAGAGGGCACAATTTGAAGATAGAGGGGGGACAGCTCAGAGGTAATGTTAGGAAGTATTTTTACATGGTGAGGGTTGTAGATGTATGGAACGGCCTTCCTGAGGAGGTCGTGGAGTCAAAAACAATGGGGGAATTCAAGAATGCATGAGACAGACATAAGGCAATTATAGTGGGGGGTAGGAGGCAGAAGCCTGTTGGTGAACTAGGATCCATTAGGTAGGGAAACGGGCAGACTGGGTGTGCCAAGCGGTCCTTATCTGCCATCAGATTCTATGTTGCTATGCTAATGAAAGAACTTATCATTGGCTTCTGCCACTTATTCAAATGCTGCCCTTACCAACTGCTGCATTCTATTAACGCCTCCGATTTCACTCTCCACCTGCCAAGTCAAGACGCCTCGGAGACGTCTCCTCACAGCCTTTCCTAAGCGTTTATTTAGAAAAACTTAAGTATTTCTTTTATTTCTTTCATTTCCTGCCTTTACTTTCTACTTTTTAGTAATAGCGCTAGTTTTATGTAGAATAGAGTTTATTTTTTGAGGTTCCTCACGGTTCGGTATAACTGCTGAGGAACTGGGGGTTTCTAGATCATTTTTCTTAAATCTACTTAGTTTAGGAAAACTTTCCGTATATTTTATATTTGTGGGAACCAATATTTTCGGTTCATTTTCCTCAGATCTCGGTTTTCATCAGAAAATACTCGGTTTAGGAACCGGGCGTAACCACTATTTAAAGTAAAAGTTTTACAGGCTTTTTAAAGTTAGCGGTCTCATTTTTGGGTAAAATTTTTAAGAATGTCAGAGAAATCAAAAAAGAAAACTGGGCCACCAGGGTTCGAAAGCTGCACTCGGTGCGGAGAGGTGTTTGCCAAGGCAGATAACCACGACCAGTGTGTGGTTTGCCTTGGTGAACCCCATTTCACAGCTGATTGTGAAATTTGCAAGTCTCTCCACAGAAAACGATTGAAAAATGAATGAAACGACTTAGAAAGAAGCTGGCTTCATCAGGACAGGGAGATCAAGGCTCTGACCAGCCTATCCCTTCTAAAACCGCAGGTGAAACCGCTGATCTGAAACAAAATATCCCTGACAAGGGTGAACCTTCTACCGGAAAAAGAACTGGTAAAGCTAAAGAACACAAAGCACCCAGAACCCCCAGCTGGAATGCCAAAAGGGACTTCTGTAGTGCAAAGTGAGATGCCAACACCTGAGGCTATTGCCCAGGCAATAAAAGTGATACAGGCTCTCCAAGGAGTTGTACTGGTTCAAACTCCAGTAAATCTTATTGTATTCTGACATATGCTCTATGGTCTCACCATAGGACTGCCCCAGAGTTGAAATGGTTACTAGAACTTATACTAATGATGGAATGCTAGGCTCGAGCTCAGTTTTCAAACCACTGTCTCTGGAATACATCCTCCAATCGTCAGATTCTTTACTCTGCTTGCCTAAGTAAGACGCCTCTGAGAGCTCTCCTTCATTTTTCTTGAAGATTTTTATTTTCTCGGTTTTTTAAAGTACCTATTATTTCTTGTCATTTTTAAAGCACTGTTCTTGGTATTACAGGTAGATTAGTCTAGATTTAGTGTTGTTTCAGTAAGTTTTTCGGTTGCTTGCCGGTTCTTCACAACCGGGAAATATTTTCTTAGGTAAATATCTTTAAAACTCGACTTCTCTGGGCTGGTTTTTTATTTACATTTAATTTGTGCTGAGAACCGGGGTAACTCTCGGTTCTCTCTTACGTCGCTAAACTGACCAAAAAAAAAAAAAAAAAAGAGAGAGACAGAAGTCTTTGTTTACAAGTGTGCGTATTTGACTCCGAGAAACCCAGTTCAAGGTTTTTTTGTTATGTCACAACCCAAGAAAAGAACCAGCGCTATGGGTTTTCAGCATTGCACAGAGTATGGTGAACCATTTGCTAAAGTTGCACTTAATTTGTGTTTTCTGCCTAGGGTTTGACCACCTGAACGCAGATTGTGTCACAACTTTCCCCAGTCAACGCTTGATAGGTGATTGAACCAACTGAGGGAAAAGATGTCCAATAAGGCTGCTGACCCGGCCTCAGATAAACCGACTCCTTCTCACGCTAAAGAAAAATCCAAGGAACTGGATGAGCAGCCCTCTGACAAGGGTGAAGTTTCCCTGGGAAGAAAGCGAACCGCAGAAACTGCCACTGAACCGGCAACATCTTCTAAAAAGAAGGAGAAGCACTTGGGGAAGGAACCGCAGCTGACAAATCTGCTGATTCCTACCACTGAGGAGACTGTTAATGCCATTAAGATAATCCAGTCGCTGTAAACTGGTACCTCGGTTCCGGTTCCGCAATCCGGTTCACATCATCCATCGGTTCAAACTTGGGGTCCCTCCTCGGTTCCCAGTTCCTTTGAACATTACCTTGATATTTATGGCAGTGATGATTATGATGAAGGAGATGATGATGAGGATTTTGGGGAGCTCTCTGAACTAGATGTTTCCCCTGATCCTCAACACACTGACTCCCCGATTAGGGACCTGAGAATTTTACCTCTTATTTTGCTTTCATGAAGTAGGTGGCATAGACTCTGGACCTCTCCACTCAGGAATCCACAGAGGAGGAGGAGGAGGAGGAGGAGGAGGAGCCAGATTACACGGAAATGATGGATGTACCAACAACTAAGAGGTTGCTACTACCCATCCATAAGTCCCTAAAGAGAAAAGCCACTAGAGCTTTGCAAACTCCCACTTCAATTCCCCCAGTGGACAAGAAGATGGATAGGAAATACTAGGTGGTCAAGGCTGGAGCTGAGTTCCTTTTTGGGCATCCCAGTCATGAAGGGGTGGTGCAGGCTGCTGCATGTGATAAGGCAGGCATTCACCTGGCATCACACCCACCTGATAAAGATTCTAGGAAGATGGATTCTATGGCCAAGAAGTCTTACCTGGGTTCTTCTCTGGCCATTAGGCAGGCCACTTACATGGCTTATGCTTCCAGATACCAGAAGAGTCTCTGGAATACGGTTTTGGAGATTGCTAAGGCTTGCCCTGATCCCATGGCATCTGACCTAGCTGAGGCTGCAAAAAGGGGCATAGAGGCTTCCAAGTACCAATTTGAGATGGCAGTGGATGCCAGTGACATTGCAGCCAGACTGATGGCAAGTTCAGTGTCCTTATGGAGATTTGCTTGGCTAAGGGACACTAATCTATCCCAGGACACCCCGGCGAAGGCCTTTGATTTTCCTTGCGAGCCCACATCCCGCTTTGGTGAGCAAACAGAGGCCTACATGAAAGAGATGGATGAGTACAAGGTGGCTTACAAGAGTGCTGCTGCTAAGGAAAAGGCAGCAACACCTCAGAAGTACCAGAGTAAAGGGGGTAGGGGTACAACTCACTACAGATCTTTCATCCAGACTCAGGCTCTCTCAGTCTATCAGCCACAGAGAGGGTACTTTAGAGGCAGGGACAGAAGGGGCAGCAGTCAAGCTGGCCCCAATTCCTAGTCAAGTGCACAAGCAAAGCAGACCCCCTGAGGGGTCTGCCAGGGTCACTTTCCCATTCCCAGGAGGAGGCAGGCTGGCTCACTACCTCCAGGCTTTGAAATCCATCACCACAGACAAGTGGGTCCTGGAGGTAGTGAGCCAGGGTCTTGTTCTCAGCTTCAGGATCTTACCCAGGCTGGGGGCAAGATTGTTCAGACCTGCCAGCCCATCAGAAGCAGTTCTATTGGAGGCAGAAGTAACAACACTCCTTCAAGAGAAGGTGGTGGTAGGCCGGCCTGGTGGCACTCAGGGTCAAGGCGCTGGACGCCACACCTCGCGCCACACCAGCGACCCGAGTTCGGGAATGAGCTTGGACCACTGGGGGTTGGCAGGGGAGGGAGAGGATCATGCATTGTAGGACAGAACTCCTCTCCCTGGGGAGTGATCTGGGGAGTCTCCGGAGCAGCAGCGGCCCCCAGTGGAGACCAGAGGTACAGGTTGCATAAAGGAGCTAAAACTAAGGAGGAGCAAGATGGACGTCGACGTCTGTCCATCCAGACGACATTGCATGGCTGAACTCCAGGGGAAACTCTAAGAAAACCCCCTCTCAGTCCTGGTAGGCAAAGGTGAGGGCAGGGATCACCTCTTCATGCCTGTCGAGTTCGCCAGCTGCCTCTGTTGCTCCGTCCACTCCCGAAGCCTGCCCAGATTTCAGATGGGTCATTGAGGGAGCATGGTGGTCCCACCCTGGGGGGCTTAAATCCGGGGGAACAGGCACCAGGTAGTGGAATGGAGGTGGCAAACTGGATGGCAGGACTGAGCCTACGACAGGGTAGAATGGAAGGTGAGTCATGTGCCTACACCAGAGAGAGTCTAGGACGGGGTGTACAAAGAGTTGGGAAAAAAAAAGAGAAGGCAGTGGAGCCTGTTCCCTTGGCCCAAAAGGGAAAGGGACTCTATTTAAGATACTTCCTCACTAAAGAAAACAGGGAAGTGGTGACCCATACTGGATCTCAAACATTTAAACAGGCATTTGACAAAGCCAAAGTTCAGAATGATCACTCTGGCTACCATTCTCCCTACACACAGGCAGGGAGATTGGCTGGCATCCCTGGACTTAAAGGATGCTTACTTCCGCATTCCTATCAGGCAATTCCACAGAAAGTACCTCAGTTTCAGATTGCCATCAGGCCATTACCAGTTAGAGCCATGCCTTTCAGCCTGACTTCTGCCCCAAGAGTGTTTACAAAGTGCCTAGCAGTAGTGGTAGCACACTTAAGGAGGCAGGGAGTTAGTCTTCTCATACCTGAACGATTGGCTAGTGGTAGGCCAGTCCCCCCAGCAGGTGAAAGATGCACTGACCACCACTCTGGATACCCTGCAGTCCTTAGGCTTCCTGTTAAACCAAAAGAAATCAGTTCTGAGACCAGTTCAGCTCCTGGAATTTATAGGAGCAGAATAGGACACACTAAGAGGAAAGTCATTCCTCCCTCAGGAGAGGGTGGACAGCCTCGTACAATTGGCAATCACTTTCCAGCTGCATATTCCCAGACCAGCACGGCACTTTCTCCAGCTGTTGGGACACATGGCTGTAGCAGCAGTGCCAGGTTCCAGATGAGGGACATTCAGTTCCATCTCAGATCTTGCTGGTCGCAGAGAAGAGATTCTCTGTCAAAGATGGTGCCTGTCACAGGAGCTCTTCTTCAAGCACTCCAGTGGTGGCAGGAAAAGGACAACCTCAGAGAAGGTGTACCTTTCCTTCAGCAGCCACCATCAGCAGTGCTAACAACGGATGCCTCCCTTCTAGGATGGGATGCCCACCTGGGGGAGCACACCGCACATAGTACTTGGCTCCAGCAGGAATCTCTGCTTCACATAAACCTGCTGGAAGTCAAGGCAGTTTACCTAGGCATTCATTCCTTTGCCTGATTGCTGCAGGGCAAGGTGGTTCAAGTTAGAACAGACAATACAACCACAATGTATTACATCAACAAGCAAGGGGGCACAAGGTTATCCCCCCTTTGTACAGAGGCCATGAAAGTACGGAATTTCGGCCAGCCCGCCAGCACAACAATAGTGCTACCGCTTGGGATGCCAGTGACCCATGTTCGTAGCAAGCCTGGGCTGCTGGAGGGACAGCTGGGGGAGAGGATTGAGTGCCTGAAGGGCGCTGTCCTTCTCGGGGAGGAGGAGGCTATAGTCCCCATTGCTATACCGCCACCTGGGTGACCATGGGTGGTGGTGGTGCAGTCGGGAGACGCAGTAGTGCAGGGAGGGGTGGACGTTGACCAAGGGCCTGGAGCGGAGGCATGTCTCTGTGTCCCTTCATCTCCTTGACCCTCCTCAAGTGCTGGTGTCTGCAGCGGTGGGACCAGAAAACAGAGAAAAGCCCCATGCCTGCACCTGGAGATGGATCCTGAGGATAGATGTGGGTGTGGTATCAGGGGGGCATAAAAAAAGGAAGTGTAAAAAAAAAAAAAAAAAGTATGGGATGTGGCCTACTCCCTGGGGATCTCCTCATCAGCAGTTCATCTCCCAGGGAAGGACAATGTCCTCACAGATGCCCTCAGCAGGATCAACCAGAATCACCATGAGTTGTCACTAAACAGGCAAATTGTGTTCTGAAGGTGGGGCACCCCAGAGGTGGACCACTTCGCAGCCCCAGACAATCACCAAGTGCCACAGTTCTGTTGCAGACCTCCTGCAGTGGGCACAGTGCTTCTGGATGCACTACTGTTGGATTGGACAGAGAAGTTTCTGTACGCCTTCCCTCCATTTCCCCTGTTACTCAGAGTACTGAACAAGCTCAGGGTTCAGCCAGCGACAATGATCCTCACAGCTCCAGACTGGGCCAGGCAGCCCTGGTATTCACTACTCCTGACCCTGTCAGTATCCAGACCAGTCTCTCTCCCCAGGAGGCACAACCTACTGACCTCCTTACAGGGTAGGATTCTTTACCCCATTCTCCAGTCCCTCAGGCTCAAGGCTTGGCTCTTGAAGACTTAGAGTATGCTGACCTACACCTCTCTGAAGAGGTTCTGGAGATCCTCAGAGTTTCTAGAAAACCCTCTACTAGGAAAACTTACACCTCTAAGTGAAAGAGGTTTTCTATTTAGTGCCAGCAAAAACATACAGACTGTAGCCAGGCTGGCTTGCCAGTCATTTTGGATTATCTAGCACACCTTCATTCCCTCGCCCTCAGGCCATCTACCCTTAAGGTACACCTGGCAGCTGTTTCTGCTTATCTCTCAGTGGGTAAGGGTTCATCTCTGGCTGCTAACCAGGTATTCAGAAAGTTTTTCAAAGGTCTTTTACACTTTCTTCCCCCACACAGGGAGCCAACGCCTGCATGGGACCTCAGTATATGTATTGGCCAGCTAATGTAGCCACCCTTTGAGCCCATGTCTTCAGCAGAGCTTAAATATCTGACGTGGAATACGGAGTTCCTGATAGCTATCACCTCAGCCAGGAGAATTAGTGGACTCCAGGCCCTGTTCACAGAACCAAATTACATCTCAGTCCATAGGGACAAGGTAGTTCTCAGGACTAACAGGAAGATCTTACTTCAAGAGGGTTCCTGCAGTAGGTCTTCACATATAGGACTGTGCCCCCTGGTGAAGGACCGCACGGCAAACTTATAGCTAGCAAACTATAGTGGGGGACCGCCCCTGGCGTCACATGATGGGACGTTGGCATGACTTTATATAGGGGGCGGTCCCCATGCCCACCCTCCAGTTCTTTCCTGCCATCAACCTGAATTCGTAGGACCTCGCAGTGAACTCAGCTTCAGTCGACCGCCATTTTACATAAGTATTTCTAAGTTTTTCTGTCCATTTTCTTAAATTTTGTTGCATGTCTTCGCACAAAATTTAAAAGAAGTGCTCACAGTGCAGTTCTCAGATCTTGCATGGGGATGATCACTCCCACTTCGTCCTCCTCCTGGGCCCCAAACACCAGGTGGCTGATTGTGAGATCTGTCAGTCCTTTAACCAGGCCACGCGCTCCTGGCACTAGAAGGTCCTTGATGCCCATCTCCTAAAACAATGCTTTGCATCGATGGAAAAGGAGTTTCAAAAGCTGAGGGAACGTTCCTCTTCATCCACTTCAGAGAAAAAGAAGAAGTGGCGGGAACAGAAACAGTTTCCCTCTACTCAGCGTCACCAGACAGCCAATGCCACTTCAGGTGGGGCCTCCACATCAGTAAGTAGTCTTCCTCTTAGGTCTCCATCCGCCCTGGTGGATCAGACACCTCCCGTCAGTGTGCAACAAGGGGATTCCTCTTCAGAGGACTCACTTTCGGGGCCTATCAACAGCTCAGCTGACAAGCCTCCCTCTGGCTCCGCCGCCCGGTGCAGGGCCTCGATCGATAAACCAGACTCCAGCTCCTCAGCAGTTGTCCACTCGACTACGACCGATAAGTCAGACGTTTGCTCCTCTGACACCCACCTGGTCGAAGCTGATCAGTTGGTCGTCAGCTCGTCCGACGACTGCTCGGCTGAAGCTCTCTCGTTGGGTCTTTCCTTGGTTCCCGATGTCGTGCAGAGCCAGCTTTCAGGCTCCCCTTCGTCCCACAAGGGTTCTCTCTCCCAGGCCTCACTGACCCAGCCTGACCTCTCATTTTCCCTGGAACTCCAGGACTTGAGTTCTGCTGTCAAGGAGACCTCTCCTACGTCAGGCCTTCAAACCAAGATTTCTGCTTCCCCAGCAGACCTGTCGATGGGGGTATCGATTCCCTTACTCCCCTAACCCTTCTTGGATCAGACGTCAGGGGCCAATCTCCAGTTCTAGTCCCCACTGATTTGGTGATGGACCCAGGTTTTTACGTTCTGACACTACAGCCCCCTCCTGGCCCATGAGGGATCCTTATAGAGACCCCAGACCTGCCGGCAGACCTGCATGCTCCCAGTGGTCCCTCGGCACCACCACCCTTTGGGCCTTCAGTCCCTCTGCTGTCGGACCCCTCTGGCAACTACGCCAGCTATCCGCTGCCACAGTTTCCATACTAACTGACACCTGGAGGGCCTTCGCCGGGCTACCCATTGCAGGTGCCAATGCCAGGGTACCCGATACCAGACCACATGTACCAGGGGTGCCATACTTACCCCTACTGGTGTCAAACTCCTGGCTATCCCCCTTACTGTACCACAGGGTGCCCAGGCTACCAGTCTCCACCACCACCTCCTCCTCAGCTGGAACCACAAGGGACGATTCCGGCCTGGTGGAAGGATGCCAAATTCCAGCTTCTGCAGGAGCTGGGACAACCCCATCTGGTCGTGGCTGCCACCCCAATCCATAGGGCAGTGACAAGGAGCCCATCCACAATAAACCATCAGTCATCGGATAGGGACTCAGGCAGGCATCCAACCGGGGCTTTCTCTGGAGCTAGGACCGTGGAGGTGTGACCTCCCTACCAAGCAGACTGAAGTCTTCTGACTCTGACTCTGACTTTGACTCTGTCAGTCATTCGGAGCCTTATTCCCATATAGAGCCACAACCGAAGGAGTCTCCCAAATCTCCACCGGAGGACTCAACCTTTGAGAAGTTCCTCAGGTTCATCCAACAGGCCTGCAGTTGGGCATCTCAGGAGATGGACCCCAAAAGGAAGAGGCTCGTAGAACATCTTGAGCTAACTAATGTGGACCCCCTCCCCATCCCACCATGGATGGGGCCACACAAGAAGTTAATGTTGACAATATGGCAACAACTGTTCTCCATTCATGCAGTTTTGAAGAAAGCCGACAGGACTTATCAGCCCCTGGAAGGGGCATGCCTTTTAACAAGTCAACCTAAGGCCGACTTTATAGTTATCACTGCACCCCATGATAGGTCGGCCTAGCCAAAGCACCTGAGTGTCTCCCCGCCAGACAAAAAGTCCAAGCAGATGGACCAATATGGCCGCAAGGTATACGTTTCCTCCACCTGCGCCATTCGGTCTCTAAATTATGTGGCCCACATGATGTCCTTCCAGAAGTCTGCTTTATCCGACTTTGAAAAGGAACTACAGGCTATTCCAGATGAGGACCTCAGAAAAAAGCTTCTGGAAAAAGCAAGACTCAACAAGTCTTCCTGCTGCCATGCTTTGCAGACCACCTATGATTCAGTTCTTTCGGTGGCCCGATGCACTGCTATGGGCATTTGTTTGAGGCATCTGGCTTGGCTCCGGCTTGTGGGACTGGCATACGATGTCCAAAGCACTCTTCTGGATGCCCCTTCAGGGGTTCTGTCCTTTTTGGAGGCAACGCTAAGGATAATATAACGGAGCTACAGGAGAGCGGCAGGTCACTTAAGGACATCCGCTACATGTACCGCTCAGGCCAAAAACTCGAGCAGCGTTTATGTCGCTCCCAGAAGAGGTGGAATAAGCAGAACCAGGGCAAGCGCCATGCCTCTGGTTCTGGTGCCCAAACTCCCCAGGCAAAAGCCCAAAAGGCTGCTGGAGATGGCAAAGCGGCCCTCCCCACTGCATCCTGACTCAAGGGGATCCCCTCCACCTTCTTCCGTTTTTCAGGAGGAACCCGTGGAGGGAAGGTTTGCCCTACACCTGGAAGGGTGGAAGGCGATAACTGCAGATGCTTGGGTACTCCAGCTAATTGCACGAGGGCACTCAATCGAGTTCCTGGACAGACCCCCGGATAATCCACCAGGCAAGTCTCACTACACGTCAGGCCACCTAGGCCTCATTCAGCAGAAAATCCAAGCTCAATTGGAAAAGTCAGCTATAGAGCCAGTTCATCCAGGGCAGATAGGAAGGGGATATTACTCCCACTTCTTCCTAGTGCCCAAAAAGACGGGAGATCTGGGACCCATTCTAGACCTCAGACTGCTCAACCTCTGTGTGGAATACAAGAGATTCCACATGCTAACCCTCCAGGGATTCTTGCCTCTGCTCCAACAGAAACAATGGCTGTGCTTGCTGGACATGCAGGATGCTTGTCTGCACATCCCTGTCATCCAGGCCCACCGCAGTTTCCTGAGATTCTCCTTTCAGGAGAATCATTATCAGTTCGAGGCCCTCCCTTGTGGCCTCTCCTTGGCACCTCGGGTGTTTTGCAAATGCCTGGCGGTGGTAGCTGTGGCATTGCGCCACAAGGGGATTTATGTGTTCCCTTACCTGGACATCTGGCTATTGTCTGCTCCATCTCAGGACAGTCTGATGGCTTCTCTTTCCACCACCCTGGACGTCTATTCCAGACTTGGCATCACTGTAAATTATCCCAAGTCTCAACTCTCACCCTCTCAGCACCTCCAGTTCATTGGAGCAGTGCTGGATATGGTCCAGGGCAGGGCCTTTATACCTATGGACAGGGCGGAAACTCTAATTCAACAGGCTGCATTGGTGTCCAACTCTCGGACCACAGAGCGATCTGTCCTCCGACTGTTGAGTCTCATGGTGGCTGCCATCCCCACAGTTCTTTTGGCCAGACTACACATGAGGGTGACCCAGAGGACCCTCAGGGTCCAATGGGACCAGCGACTGGATGACATGGACCACAGGGTCTTAGCT
Source organism: Neoceratodus forsteri (assembly GCA_016271365.2). Classification (NCBI taxonomy): domain Eukaryota; kingdom Metazoa; phylum Chordata; order Ceratodontiformes; family Ceratodontidae; genus Neoceratodus; species Neoceratodus forsteri. Next base: position 383,198,208 of record CM028134.1, on the reverse strand, counting down.
TCCAGCAACTTGAAGAGGGATTTCCTCTGGTGGCAAGATCTATCCAATCTCTCCCTGGGAACCCCCTTTCTTCCCCCGTCCCCTTCCGTGACCCTCACGACGGATGCCTCAGGTCAAGGTTGGAGAGCCCACCTGGGAGACTATTAAACTCAGGGTAGATGGTCTCCACAAGAGGAGCCTCTACATATAAACATTCTGGAGATGAGAGCTGTGCTGTACGCTCTCCAAGCTTTCCAGTCCCTCTTGCTTCCGAGAACACTCCTAATCCAAGACTGACAACACTGCCACGGTCTGGTACATCAACAAACAGGGAGGCACCCGATCGTACCCCCTCTGCAGGGAGGCAATGAGGATGTGGTACTGGGCAGTCCATCATGGCCTGTTTCTGATAGCAGTCCATGTTTCAGGAGTTCACATCTTGGAGGACGGTCTCAGCCGCACTGTCGCGTGGGCTCACAAGTGGGCACTAAGGCAGGAAGTAGTGGAAGATCTCTTCAATTAGTGGGGTTGGCCAGAGATAGACCTCTTCACCTCCCCATCCATCGCAAAACTACCCAGCTTTTGCTTGCTCGTACCCGGGCGTGGTATTTTTTTGGTGAGACGCGCTGTCTCTATCCTGGACAGGGAGATTTCTGTACTCTTTCCCTCCCTTTCCAATTCTTAAGAAGGTTCTGCTGAAGCTTCAGGCAGAGGGGGCTCACATGATTCTCATAGCTCCTCTTTGGCCTCAGCAAATTTGGTTCCCTATGCTGCAGCAACTGACATTGGAACCCCTGGTACCACTTTCTCTCTCTCACGACCTTCTGTCTCAGGAGCAGGGCAGCCTGGTGCATCTGAGCCTCAAGTCTCTCTACCTGCATGTGTGGCACCTTTGGACATAGCAGATGCATGTTTTGGCATCTCTTCTCGAGTCACCCAGGTTCTAGTGGAGGCGAGGAAACCCTCAACTAGATCCACATATGCTATGAAGTGGAAGAGATTCTCTATCTGGGCCACAGCCAAGGGCCTGGACCATTCTGTTGTTCGTCTCCCCAGGTTCTTGAGTACCTCTTGCATCTGTCTGATTCGGGCCTGTTATTCCTTTCTGAAGGTCCACCTTTCTGTGGTTTTCACTCACCACCTTCCAGTGGGGGGAAAACCCTTGCTCAGTTGGAAGTCTCCAAAACCTTTCTTAAGGGGATCCTCCATCTTAAGCCTCCAGACCGTAATCCGGCTCCCCCCTGGGATTTAAATTTTATTTTAGAGAAACTTACTTTGCCCCCTTTTGAGCCAGCAGCAAGTTGCAACATGCACTATTTGTCTTGGAAAGGGCTCTTTTTCATCGCTATCACTTCAGCTTGTAGGATTTCAGAGCTTCAGGCCCTCGTTTGTAAGGGGCCGTATTTGATTTTCCACAGAGACCATGTGGCTCTACGGACTAACCCTTTCTTCCAAAAGTAGTCTCAGAATTTACTTTGAACCAAGATATTCAATTGCCAGTTTATTACCCAGAGTATTCCAATAGGGGGGAATACCTCTTGCACACGTTGGATCTGCACAGGATGCTAACACAGCACAGTCTATACCGCGCTACCACGGACAGCGACAGGGGAATTACAGCACTATGCAGTAAGCACTACCCTGGTCACTGTCCATGTTACTAGTACCTTGCAATGGTCGCTGTCCAGGGTACTAGTAGCTGGGTCAAGTGCCGGGGAATAGAGGAGGCTGGCCAAACTACTCCCATGGCGTGGAGTGATAATGCAAGTGCAGTTCAGATGGAAAGGTGATGGAGACCAGGGTTCTAATCCTGATCTCCACAATTGTACGTTTTTTTCCCCCATAATCCAACTCCAACTCAGAGTTGATTATTTTAATTATGGGGGGTTGGGGGGCAAAGACGATTTTCAGTGGTAGCGATCGCGAACTGCACTTGTAATCGCTACCACTGGTGCTGATATTGTTGTAGGCATTGTCTCCTGCCGCTTCTGATGTGAGCGTTGTTTGGACGGTGCTGTTTTTGACAGCGCTGTTCATACAGGCACTGTTCTAACCTAGTGCCGTGAAGAGGGCTATCATTTACTACATGGATCATACTAAGAATCATAGGCAGGATAGTACTCAGCTCTTCCTGACTTATGGAGAGGTGGGCAAGGGCAAACCTGCCTTGAAGAGGACCATTGAATGATGGATTGTCACCTGTATTCAATTCTGCTACAGCAAAGTAAGCAAAGAGCCTCCTGTTGGCCTTATGGCCCACTCTACAAGGGGTACAGCTGCTTCTACAGCAACTGCAAGAGATATTCCTTTGTTGGAAATTTGTAAAGCTGGAAGCTGGAAAACTGTTCACACATTTACCAAACACTGTAGCCTGGATACCCAGGCCAGAAGTGATGCCAAATTTGATACAGCAGTACTGCAAAGCCTGTTTCCTAAATAGGTTCTCTGCTCTCCTTCAAAGGTACTGCTTGGGTAGTCTGTATATGTCAGAATACAATAAGATTTCCTGAGGTTTGAAGAAAAAATTACTTACCATAGTAATCTTGTTTCTTCCAAGGGAATCTTACTGTATTCTGAGCACTGCACTACAGCTGTCCATGCTGTCTGAAACTTGTGAGTGTTTCTTGATTGGGGCATTTGTGACTTGAGTTTTAGTGATGCCCACACTTTTAAATAAAAGGGGACCGTTTGTTTTGGGGGGATGTTAGTTATTTATTAGGATAGTTTAGATAGCTTGTTATTATGCATGCTCTGTAAGAATTTAATGGTTGCAGGATGTATTCCAGGGACAGTGATTTGAAAACGGAGCTCGAACCTAGCATTCCACCATTAGCATAGGTTCTAGTAACCATTTTGGCTCCGGGGCAGTCCTAGGGTGAAACCATACTGCATACATCAGAATACAGTAAGATTCCCTTGAAGAAACAAGATTACTATGATAAGTAATTTTTTCTTCCAGTTAGCTAGACACTGGTTCACCAACCAATATCTTCAGTTTGCCCCGCTCTACAAGAGACTTTGGATTATGAGGAGAAGGAGGAGGAAGATTATGGGGATGACAATGGGGGACCCATAGAACCTGAGGTATCCCCGGATCAGGAATTTGGGTCACCACCTAGGACTACTGAGGATTTTTCCTCACACTTTTCATTTGTGAGGAAAATGGTGGATGCCCTAGACATTGCCACTAATGAAGTGGTAGAGGATGAAGAGGAGGTTGAATACCTCAAGCTTATGGGGCTTACCCCAACCAAGAAGCTTTTGCTCCCCACGAATAAATATTTCAAAAAAGACATTTTGAAAATACTGCAGACACCCAATACTGGGCCACCCCTGGACAAGAGGGCTGACAAGAAGTATCAAATAGAGAAGGGGCAGAGTTTTTATTCTCTCACCCTGACCACCAAGGTGTCATGCAGACAGTAGTCTGTGATAGGGCAAAAGTGCCTTTGGCATCTCACCCTCCTGAAAAAGATTCCAGAAGGATTGACAGCATGGCCAAAATGGGCTACCTGTCAGCCTCCCTGGCTATGAGACAGGCTAACTATCAAGCCTATGCTGCACAGTACCAGAAGTTACTGTGGCAGTCAGTATTAGCTATGGCTGCTAAGGCTCCCTCTGGTCTCTCAGCTGATCTGGCTGAGACTGCCAGGTTTGGGCTAGAGGCTGCTAAATATCAGTTTCAGATGGCAGCAGATGCCAGCGGCACTGCTGCCAGGTGTATGGCCCTCTTTGTGGCATTCAGGAGGTTTGCATGGCTCAGGGCTACCAACCTCATGTAGGATACTCAGGGAAAGGCTATGGATTTTCCTGTTGAAAACAGTTCCCTGTTTGGGGATAAAACAGAGGCCTACATGAAGAAGGTGGATGAGTACAAGGCCACCTACAAGAGTAATTCGGTCAAAGAGAAATCCTCACCTTCCACCAGACCCTACGGAAGGGGAGGCAGGGGTAGACACTGTTCCTCAGTACCAACAGTACCCTCAGCAGATGGGTAGGGCCAGAAGGGGGTCCAGGCATGGATCCCAGGCTGGACAGGCCCAGCCCCAACCCAAGCAGAATCCCTGACTTAGTTGCTAAGGCCACCCCCCCAAGTTCCAGTAGGGGGTAGACTAGCTTACTACTTCCAGGCTTGGAAATACATCACCACAGACAAGTAAGTCCTGGGAGTAGTGAGTCAGAGTTTGTCCCTCAGTTTCAAATCCTTCCCACCTCTAAGAACAAGAGTATTCAAACCAGCTTCAAATGCAGAAAGGAAGCTGCTGGAAAAGGAGGTACAGAATCTGCTGCTGTCAAGGGGCAGTGGAACCTCTTCCTCCACAGCAAAAGGAAACGGTTTTTACTCAAGATACTTCCTCACCACAAAGAAAAATTTAGAGTGGCAGCCTATTCTAGATCTAAGACTACTAAACAGGCACCTGACAAAACCAAAGTTCAACATGACAACTTTTACTGTAATTCTGCCAACCCTCCAAAAGGGGGACTGGCTGGCATCCTTGGACCTAAAGGATGCTTACTTCCACATCCCCATAAGGCAGTCCCACAGAAAGTGTCTCAAGTTCAGACTCCCATCAGGCCATTACCAGTTCTTGATGTAACCCCTAGGTGGCGCTATCCCAAGGGCTACTACCCCTGCCTGCATGGCTAGTAGCAGGTTAAGGGGCCTGAGTTCTGAAACAGGGGCCTCCACCCGGAGGTCAGGGTTGGTAGAGGTCAAACTAACCTGGGCACAGCCCTGTGGTACACTGTAACCCCCCTCTTTCCCTTCTAGTGACCTGAGCAATATACAATAATCACTTTCACAGTACCCCTTGTACGCCATACCAGTACCCACACTGTTTGCACTTACCACCAGGGCTGGTTCCTCTGGCTCGACCCTGGGACCTGTAAAACAAGGTTATGCACAGTAAATAGCAACAGTACAGTACTCTTGGCACAAACTAGAACCACAGTCCAGTTAAATGCAGCAAAAAAGTCAGATCTGATTTATTCAGGGGACTTGAACAAGGAAGGGGCATAATCAGGTTGATTAGCTTAAAGGCTATATTAATCAAACAGTTATGCATGTGTTTTAGGTCCCCACACAGTCACCCACTCTGGGTACCCAGGTAGGAAAAAGGTGGACTAGTCAGGAACATTGCAGCTGGTTGGGGCCCTGTGATGGAAGAAAGCAACATGCACAACACACACTACTTGTAATCCGGAGCCGGAGGGCTCAGTTCGTGAAAGAAAAAGCAACAAGAAAATCAGATGACAACACTTTAGATTTAGCTGTTGTTGCAGGGAGCTACCCTGATGTTTACTCACGATACCCAATACTGGACACAGGCAGGACGAAATCGAGACTGCAGGTTGTTGAGCTGGAGTGCCCGAAGAAGCGGGGCCGACACGAATCACCGAGGCATCGTTCCTGTTCAAGTGTTGAGCAGGGTGCTGATCCCCAGGCAGGTCTCTTGTCGATGGCTTTCTCTGTGCAGCGGGTAGTCGAGCTGGGCCAGTGTGGCAAGGCCCAGGCTCAATGGAGATGATTTTGGATTCAGTCCGTGGGGCTGGATGTGGCTTCCAGCAAGCAGAATACAGTTCAGACCACAGTGGGAAACCAAATCGTGACCCACTAGCAGCACACAGCACATTTACACATAAGGAAATTCTAATGCAGTTTCCAGTAAGCAGAATACAATTCAAACCACAGTGAGGAACCAAATCACGACCCACTATAAGCACACAACACATTCATATGTAAGGAAATTCCATTGTACCAGGCAAAAGGGTCTCCGGTCGCAATTACAGAGTCTCTGCACAATCTGGGAGTTCAGAGGTGGCTGGAAGTCCAGGCAGGCTGATTGTACTCAGCAAATCATCGATCTTCAGGTAGGAGCCTGGTCACAATTCAATGGCTTACTTCACTCTCCAAGTTCAGATTCAGTCCAAAAAAGGCACAAGTTCCCTTTCAGGGACAGCAGGCAGGCATGCAGGCCAAACTCAAGCCTTTCCACAGTTCTCCCGCATGAATCCACTATGGATTGCTGCTCGAACTACCTCGAGCTGTTACTTCTTCACTTCCCAACTTAGATCTAACTGAAACTGCAAGCAGTTTGGGACTTCCCCCAAAATCCAAAAGGTTTGGTTAGCTGATCTGTCTGTCAATCACAACAAGGGCTCCCTCTCCAGGTTATTTTAGGTGCAAAAAGCCCCAAACCACAATTCCTACAAGTTTTGACCCCACCAAGCCCCTGTAGGTAGGCTTCATTTTAGAGTCCCAAATGTACTGATCGGCCCATTTCAGCCGTCCAGGACCAAGATGATGGGAACAAACAGAACTGTCCATGCTGCAAAGAAGGCAGGTTAGAGCAAACTGCAATATTATTACTACTCTAACAAATGATCAAAAAACAAGCACATCTTCTAACAGAGCTCCCTTTTAGATTAATTATGACTGCAATCCAGGCAGTTCTTAAAGAGACAGTACACAGAGGCTATATAGGCACTCTCTGCCAATCACATTTAAACTGCAAAAACGCAGGACACAAGCCTGGCAGTGAGCATTTAGACAAGCTCTAGGAAGACTTTTCGGGAACCCCCATTTGTAGGGGGTTACACCCTTCTCTGCCTGGAGCAAACTTGGCGTCCGCGTCAAATCTGTACCATCACAATATCAAAACTGCAATATAAACGAGACATATTTATATCATTAGCTTGTTACATTACTGTACCTTTCAATATACTTCACATTACTACATCCATATTGACAATAATTATGCATGTTTCATACAAGTAATACTGATTCATTTAATAACTTCTTGTACATTAAACAATATAAGAGGGGGCCCTTCCCTATCAGCTAACTTGGGGCTGGATGGGGCAGGGGCACCATGGTGAGAGGCAAAAACAAGTAACCTGGAGTTGGTCATCAAGCTCAATTTTGGCAGTGAGCTTGACGAAACATAAACCCCTTTGTGAACCACATTGAGAGACAAATCCACTGGCCTCCCAGGGGAATCATAACTAAAGCGTAGCACTGGCTTGATAGCTCGGCCAGTCTTTCTGAGGGAAGCGACCATAGTCTCTGTACTTTCAGCACTAACTTTGGAGCTTCCATCACTTGTGAGGGGTGCCTCTGCATGGATGAGAATGTCCAAACTTGGAGCACTGTCAGCTTCTTGCTCTGTAGGCTCTGTTTAAACAACACTTTGCTCATTATCTTCGGACGAAGGCCCAGGTTACTCATTTTGAGGAGGCTCTGGCACAATTAGGCTTTGCAGCACTGAAGGGGGGGCTGTCAACATTGTTCTTCAAGTTCTGATGTGTCACCAGAGAGACTCTGACTGTCAGACCCTTCTTCAGGCAATTCACATAGTTCCACAAAACACAGAGAGTCTGCAACCTCAGACGTAATACTTTGCACTTCACTTTCAGGGAGCATTGGCTCCAAGGACGAAGCTGGGAGGTTAAGCAGTCCAGAAGACCCAGCTTCATCCCCACAATTAGTCATAGGGTTACCTTGAAACAGCTGACTCAATTCATAGGAGGGGTAATAGGCATTGTTACACTCACTTTCATCAGACGTGGACTGACAATCACTATCATTCTGGGCCTGCTGCGGGGGAAACCTTTAAATCTGTAACTACTGGGGTAGGTTGACTCTGACTCTCTTTTGCAGTAGCACGAGTCACTGGCCCAGGGGAATCAATCTGTGATGGTTCAGCCTCAATTATGACTTGGCCGATAGGTAGCAAGTGGTTATGGTGCATGGTCTTGACAGCTTTGGAGTTATTCTCTGGGTGCACCTTGTACACTGGTAAATCATTCAACTTTCCAACTACTACATGGGGAAGGTGGTGCCACCTATCAGCAATTTTGTGTTTGCCATGCAGTCCCAAATTGCATAACAACACACGGTCTCCTGGCCAAAGCTCTTGAGCCTTTACTTTTTTATCATGCCTTTCTTTGTTGGCGAAATTTCTTTTGGCGGCCATTGTCTGGGCCAGTTGATAGGCATGGTTCAACTGAGCTTTTAGTTTCTGTACATACTGTAGGCAATTTTCGGCTCAGATCCCATCTAGAGAGACGCCAAAGCAGACATCAACAGGCAGTCGGGCCTCCCTCCCGAACATGAGGCAGTAGGGGGAGAACCCAGTAGTGTCATTTTTTGTGCAATTGTATGCATGGACCAAGGTGCTAATCTGCTGGCTCCACTTAGGCTTGTCTTTGGGATGGAGGGTGCCCAGCATGTCTAGAAGGGTGCGGTTAAAAAGTTCTGGTTGAGGGTCCCCCTGTGGGTGATAAGGGGTGGTTCTTGACTTCCGCACCCCCATAGAGAGAGCATTTCTTTGATTAGCCAACTTTCAAAATCTCTGCCTTGGTCAGAGTGGATCTCCTGAGGGGCACCATAGTGGACAAAGAAATTTTCCACTAGCACCTTGGCCACGGTGGAGGCCTTTTGATCTTTAGTTGGAAAAGCTTGCTCATACTGTGTGACATGATCCGTGACCACTAACACATTGCCAATATTCCGCTGATCAGGTTCTAAGCACAAAAAGTCTATGCAGACCAGTTCCATGGGGGTGCTGGTGGTAATATTGACAAGGGGTGCAGCTCTCTGAGGTAGGGCTTTCCTTTGCAGGCAACAACTGCAGGTCTTTACATGGTGCTCAACATTGGCTCCCATCTTGGGCCAGTAAAAACGAGATCGTACCAAGTCAAGAGTTCTATCAGTACCAAGGTGCCCCATGTGATTGTGGAGGGACCTCAGTACCAGATCTTTAAAAGCCGTGGGCAGGACCAATTACTGCCTATCTACTTGACCGCCACGATCCCCTGTCTGTCTGTACAACTGATTGAGTAGCTTCAACCTGGGGCCTTCTTTAAACAATAGAGCAGTTCGCAAGTCAGGGGAACGCAACTTGGATACATCTTTCCCCGCATGCAGGGCATGAAGTGAGGGCTGAATCATAGGATCTTTGGATTGAGCCCACTGAATGCTGTCATTGTCAAATTGAGGTAGTGCACTAATATCTAGAGCAGAAAAGTGGCAATAGGCAGCCTGTATGCAGGTATCAGGAGGGCCCAAGCAATCTACTAAACAGTCCACTGTGTCCACAGACATCTGTTCATCTCGGTCAGATTTTTAGCACAATACTCGGATGTCACATTCAGACAGCCTGACCCAATCACTCTTGGAAACTGGCCTTCGTGACAAGGTGTCAGCATCAATATGATTCAGTCCTGGCCTATATTCAACAGCATAATCATAGATTGACTAAGCGGAAAGCCACCAGTGCCCAGTGGCGTCTAACTTAGCTGAAGTCTGTACATAGGTTAATGGGTTATTGTCGGTCTTCACCACCATCTTTGCCCCATAGAGGTATGCATGAAACTGGTTGACGATGGCCCATTTTAGTGCAAGGAACTCCAGCTTGTGCACAGGGTAGTTTCACTCCGACGGGGTCAAGCTCCTACTGGCAAAGGCCACTGTTCTCAAACCATCCTCATGGGCTTGATACAGCACAGCCCCTAGACCCTGCAGACTGGCATCCGTATGCAGCACATAGGGCTTGGCAGGGTCAGCATAGGCGAGGATGGAGGTGTAGGTGAGCTGGTATATGACTTCATGAAAGGCTGCTTCACATTTGGGTGTCCAGCGGGGCCCAAGAAGTTCACCTGTGTGGAAGTACACTTTCTCTGGTTCTTTGACGGCCCATTTTTTTATATTTATGGTTCCTAGGAGGGTAACCCTGGGTAAGATTCAAAGAGCGGGCAAATCATCTTTGAATAGTCTTTTATGAACCTGCGGTAGTAGCCACAGAACCCCAGGAAACATTGTAGTTCTTTCAAATTATGGGGCTGGGGCAAAGTAGTCAGTGATTCAACCTTACTGGGATCAGTCTCTATCCCTTCTGCAGATACTATGTGTCCTACATACTTCACGGAGGTTTGAAAAAACTGGCACTTGTCAATGGACAGTTTGAGGCCGAAGTCTTTCAATCGGTCTAGGACTTTAAATAGTCAGGTCTCATGCTCCTCTAACGTGCGCTCAAACACGACATCGTCTAGGTATACTAGACATTCCAGCAAGTTCATATCTCCCACCTCACGTTCCATCAGTCGCTGAAAGGTGGCCAGGGCACCTGAAATCCCCTGTGGCATTCTCAGGAATTCGTAGAACCCCAAAGGACAGATGAAGGCTGTTTTCTCATGGTCCTCCAGGGCCATCGGGATGTGGTTGTATCCACTGCGAAGATCCAGTACCGAAAACTGTTTGCTTCCAATCAAACAATCCAGGGCATCTTGTATACCGGGCATGGTGTATTGATCGGGGATGGTCCTCCAGTTCAGGGTTCGATAATCAACACACATCCTTACTGACCCATTCTTCTTACGCACAACCACAATGGGAGAGGCATATGGGCTCCTGGATTCTTGTATCACACCAGCAGTGAGCATTTCCTACAGGTGTCTCCTCACATCATCTATGTCGGCTGGGGCGAGATGTTGAGATCTCTCTCGAAACGGCCGGTGGCTCAGAAATGGCATATGTGATGCTCTGCACTCTGGACACACCCCACGTCCCATTCTTTTAACGAAAACACTTGGTCCCTCTGAGCACGTTTCTTGCTAATTCTAGCCTTCCATTCAGCTGGCAACGGTGAGTCACCAAAGTCAAATAAGTCTGGGGTCACTCTCTCCTTCTCACCAGAGCACTTGTTGCTGGGCAATACGGCAGTGTCGGCGCAGTGTACTGTAGCTAGGGTGCACCCTCTGTTCACTCGAATCTCCCGATCTGACACATTCTGAATCTGGACCATCACTCGTCATGCATAGGCATGGGCACGAGCAGGCAAGATGCTGGGTTTGACCAATAACCCCTCTGGCAACTTTCCATCTCCTGGTGCATCCAACATTAATATTTTGTTCTTTATGTTTCTCTTTAGGCGGACTTCTCCAGGAATTGTGCACTGGGCGTTGGGGGCCAATACCAAGGAGTCAGGTTCCTTTTTCCACACTGTCCCCACTGGCTCATCTGGGTCCACTTCTTTGGGTCTGTGTTGCCAGTCATAAGCCCTTTTTACTAAGGCTGGAATTCTTAGGGCCCATCCAGTCAGCTGCCCTTGTTTCTCATGGCAGAGTTGTGCTAGTCTCCCAAATATGTGCGCGTTTGTTCCAGTTAACAGGGGAACCCCATCATACAGTCCAGTGGGGGGGACACACTAGGGCCAGTGTCTCTACTTGCTCATCTTCGCCAGTGACAGTTGCAGGAAAAGACAAACAGAGGTGGGCATATCCTAGATATGGATAAGACTTGTTGCTCAGCCCCCACACATGTAGGCCTTCCAGGGATTGTAAGGGCACGTCAGATAAGTGTTTGTCATACCAGTCCTGAAACACAATGGTCACTTGTGACCCACTGTCAAGCACAGCCCGAGTAGAAATACCATTCACAGCCACATTAGCCTTCATTGAAGGGCCCACTATCTTGGACCAGTCTGGAGGGACATTAGCAGGGGCCAGTACAGACGACTTAGCCACAAAGAAGTTGGAGTTGGGATTTCCTGAGCCTTCACTGCGGTCGTTTCCAGCACCCCATCGGCCATGATTTAGCTTTCCGGAGCTCCCTTTGAAGTCTGTATACAACCTTATCTAAGTCTTTTGGGGACTGGCATTCTTTCTTCATATGCCCCTCCTTCCCACAGTTATGACAGAGTATGCTTTCTAAAGTCTGGCATGGCCGAGGCATCACATTGGGGGCTGAGGCGGGGGTACCACCAACAGAAAATCGTGATTCAACCTCTGTCTGGTGTGTGGTGAGCATGGGGAGATGCCTCAGTAATTCCCTCACTTCCATAGTCAATTCATCAATCTTTGAGCTGCTGTCAACAGGGGATGCCTGGGAGTGCACCCTCACCCCCGTAGCAGACACGCTCTGAGAGGCGTTTGGGCCCATTGTATCTCTGGAATGGGCTTGTAGGGAAACGGTAGTCCTCATTTCTCGGACCTCTCGCAGTATCTCGCCCCAGGGTGGAGTGTCCTTGCTAGTCTCCCAATGTTCAACTGGCACTGTATTTCACCCCTGAGCATCACTCACATGTGCATCCTCAGTCATCTGGGCAGCAGCAACAGCAGATACAGAAGGGGCCCCCCACGTGGCTGCCTCCTCTCAGTCCTCTGAATTTCCTTCATCTGTCCGTCATAAGTAGGAGGCGCATCCTACCGAGCAGCAAGGCGTAGTTGGAGCAGCAATAATTCAGAGAATGGGGCTGACTTGAGAAGTTGGTCCAACCTATTCCGATCTAACTTAGCTGGGGCCATGCCACCTTTCTTTAGGCATTCCTGTAGCACCGCTACATGTTAAGGCACATACACGGATAAGGGCTCCCCTGGGTATTGCTGAGTGTTTTTGACCCTACCCCACTGGTCCTCATCCAAATTGGGACTCCCATACACATTTTCCAATGCATTCAAAAAATCTTGAGCAGTTGCTTCTGGATTACTAGCCTGTGTAGCGTGGGTAATAAGTTAGGTGGGGCCTCTGAGGCTTTCATCCACCCTTCTCTTCTCTGGTTCGGGGCATTGCCATTCTCGGATTTGAGGGGCAACATGGTCTAACCAAGTCTCCTAATTGTCCTTCCCCTGGGTGTGGGGAGGGTTCCTGAAAACATCCTCAGCCAGCGATACAAGTCGTGACTAATAACGGGTACAGATATAGGGGCCAGCACTGGCACAGGCACAGAAGGCGGGGCAGTAACAGGTGCTGGAATGGGAGGGGGGTGTTGGGGAAGGAACACCCCCAGGTGGCAGGAACTGTTTCTTAAAGTCCTCTACAGTTTTCCCTTTCTCCAGCAATAACTCAGCAAATTTATCCTCAAAAGTCTGAGATAATGGTGGGAGCTCATCCTCCCCAGGGTCTTTACTGTCTTTTGTTATCACTCTTCAGGCGGTTAGGACCCCTTCTGAAGCAATAGTCTGTGTCACTTTAGAGCTGTCCACGAGGTCACTACACTCTACCAAGGCTATGAAAGTTTGGGCGATCAAATCAGCCTGTCAACCCACCACCACAGGGTTTTTTAAATATTCAACTTTGGAGAGTGCTCCCTCTACAGTGTCCTTAGTACCCAGGGGAATATCCAGTATAAGCAGAGCATTTTGGGGGTTGATCTCCTGCCCAGTACATCACCCCACCAACTGTTGTACAGCCATTTCTACTGAGGTAGCCATTAATCTTTAACAATAATTCATCATTTTTGGCCACTAGAAGGCACAAAATCACAGCGATGAGCCTCCAAGATGTAACCCCTAGGTGGTGCTATCCCAAGGGCTACTACCCCTGCCTGCTTGGCTAGTAGCAAGTTAAGGGGCCTGAGTTCTGAAACAGGTGCCTCTGCCCGGAGGTCAGGGTTGGTAGTGGTCTAACTAACCTGGGCACAGCCCTCTGGAAAACTGTAACCCCCTTTCAAACAACATGAAGTCTTGCTGTATTCTGACATATTACAGTTAGCCCCAGCACTTGAACTGCCCCGGAGAGGAAAGAGTTAAATTCTATGCAGAGCATAGAACGTTGAACTCGAGCTCGGTTCAAACCTCTGTCTGCTGCACTTTGAAGTGTAACCGTCAGATTCTTTACTCCTCCTAACTGAACAGTCACTCCGGAGATTCTCCTTTGCTTTTCAGTTCGGTTCCAGTAAAATCGTTGGTTTTATACCGCTATTTTCATTTATATTCAGTTCAGATCCCTGTCTGTGGTACTGTAAGTAGTATAGGTAGTAAACTGTACTGTAAGTTGTGTGCAAATTGTAAAAAAAAAAAAAAAAAACTTGTGTGTTGTTTGGTCGGTTCGTTGAACCGATCACTTCCTGACTGAACTTTTAGTGTGAGGTACTTATCGGTTCTAAAAAAAACATGTTTTTGCGTTTTTTTCAAATACCCGTAACACAGTTAGGAACTGATAAGTGAGTCTTGCCTGGCCTGAAGCTGTGTAAAGGGTAAGTTGTGGTTTAGGATGGCTTTGTCTGAGAAACCCAAAAGAAAAACCGGGCCCACTGGGTTTCAGCACTGCGGTGTGTGTGGGGAGGCCTTTGCTAAGGCTGATCCCCACACCACCTGTGTTTACTGTTGGGGGTTTGACCACCTCAATTCAGACTTCCAAATTTGCAAAAATTTCCCTAAAGCCACCCTGGACAAAAGATTGGGCAGGCTTAGGGAAAAGGAGGCTGAGAAGTCCACTGACCCGGATGGCCAGCCTGGTTCACTTCCGACCGAACCTGAGGGAGTGCCCTCTGACCAGGACGATACTCCTTCGGGCAAAAGGAGAGCCAATCCTGAGGGGTCGGTTCCAGCTAAAAGAAAGAAAAAAGATAAATTGGCTGGTTCGGATCCAGAACCGCATCGTCCAACCGCCAAAGAGATTGCCAGGGCGATTGCAATTGTAGAATTGCTCCGTCCGGTTCCAACTGATCCGGCGCCACCAGGTAGGAGTTTGGTTTGGTCGGTTCCTCCGGTTCTGGATTATTCCCCTGAACAGTTTTACGAACTGGATCTGGAGGGGGAGGAAGAGTATGATGATGACGACGATGGTGATGGGTTGGGAGGTCTGGATGAGCCCATAGAACCGGACATCTCCCCAGACAGATTTTCTGGTGTTTCCCCTCCAAGGCTTTCTGAGCCCCCTTCCCACTTTATGTTCTACAAAAAAGTGGCAGACACCCTCCAGCTTCCTCTGGTTGAAGCTGTTGAGGAACAAGAGGAGCCTGACTATGTGGAGCTGATGGACATCCCAGAGTCCAAGAGACTGTCTATTCCCCTTCATAAATCTTTTGGGAAACAGACACAAAAACTGCTTAAAACACCAAATTCTCTACCCTCTGTGGACAGACGAATGGACAGGAGGTATATGCTGTCAGGCTCAGGTACGGATTTCTTGTACCAGCAATGCAGCCATGTTGGGGTTGTGCAGGCTGCAGCCTGTGATAAGGCTAGCATACCCTTGGCATCACCCCCCCCAGATAAGGATTCCAGGAAGATAGATGCCATGGCTAAGAAACAGTATTTGGGATCCTCTATGGGACTCAGGCAGGCTAATTACATGACCTATACAGCCAGATACCAGAAGTCCAGGTGGGATACTGTTCTGGAACTGGCTAAGCAGGCTTCCTCCCAGCTAACCAAGGAGCTGGAGGAGGTGGCTGCTGATGGGATAGAGGCATCAAAAGTCCAATTTCATGCTGCTGTGGACTCCAATGATGTGTCATCAAGAGTCATGGCTACATTTGTGGCTCTTCGGAGAATGGCTTGGCTCAGATGTACTAGCCTCTCACAGGATACCCTGGCTAAGGCCATGGATTTCCCTGTGCTGGATAATTCTCTGTTTGGGGAGCAGACAGAGAATTATGTGAAGAAAATGGACGAATATAGGACCATCTACAGGAGTGCACAGGCCAAAGAGAAGCAGGCAACTCCTCAGAAGCAGCAAGCTAGGGGCAGGGGCAGGCCTTTTCACAGGCCTTTTTAACAAGCACAAGCCTCTTCTCCCTTTCCCCAGAAGGGGGATGAGCAGCGCTGCATCCTCCTCTCAGCCTAAGGCTCCTGCCAAGCAGACACCCTGATGTGTCAGCCTAGGTCGACCCCCCATTCCTGTAGGAGGCAGGCTGGCTTACTACTTCCAGGACTGGAAGTCTGTTACCTCAGACAAGTGGGTCTTGGAGGTAGTAAGCCAGGGAATGGCTCTCAGCTTCAAAAAGTTTCCAAAGCTGAGAGCCAGATCTTTTCCACCTGCAAACATATCCGAAACCATTGCCCTAGAGGCAGAGTTTTCATCTCTTCTGGTCTTAAGGGCCATAGAGAGAGTTCCTACGGTCCACAGGGGCAAAGGTCTGTACTCCAGGTACTTCCTTACCCCAAAGAAAACAGGGGAGTGGCGGCCCATCCTAGACTTAAGATACCTGAACAAGCATCTATTAAAACCAAAGTTCAGAATGGTGACTCTGGGAATAATTCTTCCCTCTCTAAGGCTAGGGGACTGGCTAGCCTCCCTGGACCTAAAGGATGCCTACTTTCACATTCCCATCAGGTGCTCCCACAGAAAGTACCTCAGGTTCGAACTGCCTTCAGGCCATTACCAGTTCAAAGCATGCCCTTCTGTCTAACTCAGCTCCAAGGGTGTTCACAAAATGCCTGGCAGTAGTAGTGGCATTCTTAAGGAGAAAAAATATCTCCATATTCCCTTACCTAGACGACTGGCTCATAGTGGGTCAATTTCCAGACCAAGTCAAGTCACATTTAAAAGTGACCCAACAAGTGCTCACTTCTCTAGATTTCCTTTTCAATCTTCCCAAGTCAGTTCTCAAGCCAGTACAACTGTTGACTTTCATAGGGGTGGAATTAGACACTGTCAGAGCAAGTGCATTCCTTCCCTTGGTAAGGGTGAAGGCCATCATGGAGCTGGCTTCTTCCTTCCACCCTCTGGTCTCTCAACCAGCAAGACACTTTCTTCAGTTGCTGGGCCACATGGCAGTTTCCCCACTGCAGTGGTCCAGGGGGCCGGATTTCAGATGAGAGACATTCAGTTTCATCTGAGGGCTTTTTGGTCTCAGAAAAAAAGATCCCTTGACCAAACTGATTCCAGTGACTCAGACTTTGATCCAGGCTCTTCAATGGTGGCAGGATCAGGACAATCTCAGGCCAGGTGTCCCATTCATTTCGCAGTCTCATTCTGTGGTCCTAACCACAGACACCTCTCTCCTGGGTTGGGGAGCCCACTTGGAGGCTCTCACAACCCAGGGAGTCTGGTTCACTCAGGAGTCTCTTCTCCACATCAACCTTCTAGAGCTCAGGGTGGTTTACCTGGCTCTACAGGCTTTCTCACAGTCAGTAAAGAACAAGGTGGTTCAGGTCAGGACAAACAACACCACCACCGTGTGGTACATCAACAAGCAGGGAGGCACTCGGTCTACGACCTTGTGCATGAAAGCCATGAAGATATGGTCCCTGGCTTACTCACTGTCCCCTGCGACCAGCCCTGTAATGACATGAGAGACAGGCTAAGCCATGGGGGATGTCTGTGCTGGCAGTGAATAAAGTAAGTTAATGCTCTGCAACAATGCATTTTTGCACTTAAGTCTACCAGTACTGATCATGCAGACTTAGCATGATTAGTGACGGTATGCTCTCTGTATGGCGACACTATTACAGCGAACACACCGATGCCGACAACATCAGCAGTTCACTGTGATAGTCCGCCCGAGACCCCAGCACTCTGTCCCCCGGTCCTGCACCCCCTCCCTGAATTAACTCTGACTCAGAGTTGATAATCTGTAAGTTCGGGGGTGCATGGAGCAGAGCATCCTCATGGGGGTTAGGGGGTGAAGCCCCAATAGAAAGGAACTTGGGTCTCCTTTCGGATTTATGTCAACTGCAACTTGCGGTCGACATAACTCCATCGCTGTGATGTCAGTCGACAAAATAGTTGTCGAACCAGCGTCGTAGATCCCTGGCAGACTAAGCATGAAAATGCGCTGTTGTACAGTAATAACTTACTTTATTCAGTACCAGCACATAGACTTCCCGCATGGCTTAGCCCATCACTCATATCTTCACAGCGCTAACTGCTGGGGACACTGAGAGAGTTAGTTTAGCAACATGGCACGTGGAGGAACACAGGATCGAGCAGATAAATACTGAGGAATCTTAACAGGTCAGAATGTACAAAAATTATTCCTTTATGTGGTCTGCTTAATCGGAACCTCTAGGTCTCGCAGTATTATGGCAGGGAAGCTGAGGGTTCCTCTTTAAATTGAAATTTTTTTTAAAACTTTACTGCCGGGTTCTCTAGCCCCCCCTTCCCTCCACCATTTTTATTTACATACATTTTGTTTCTATAAATTTTAAGTTTTTCCAGTTTTTCTTTACATGCTTTACTTTTTGTATATTGTTGAGGTTATATTTGGAGATATATGAAGGGTTGGTTTATATTTCTTTATGCATATCACATTTTTGAGTGTTCTTTGTTCGTATTATGTTATCTGTTTTAAAGTACACAGTGGTATATATCTTTAAATATATTATTCTGTCCCTGCTTCAGAGCAGACTGACGTCAAAGGGGAATACCATCCTGATCTCGTCCTCCCTGAGGAAGAGGATGAAGAGGAAGATGTTGATGTGGAATTCTCTGACAGGTCCATTGTCTCCTCCAGGAGTGAGGAGTCTGTCAAGCACACTCCCAGGTCCCCTCACAGAGGACCCCTCCTTTTTCAACATTATGAAGCAGCTCTCCTCCACCATGGGATTCCAAACTGAGGAGGAGGAGGATGAGACTAGGAGGAATCTGGTGAATTTCCTGGAGATCCATGAGTATCCACCCAAGGTAATTACTCCTCTGCTGCCAGCCCTGAATGATGCTGCCACAGCGGCCTGGCACAGGTCCAACATGGTACCAGCCATGCCTAGGAAGGTCAACAAGATCTATCAGGCACCTCAGGAGTTGCTCTTTTATGCGGCCCAGCCTGAAACCAACTCAGTGGTTATCAAGGCCACTCATGACTGAACTAAAGCCCCTAAGTACCTTAGTTCCCTGCCTCCTGACTGTGAGTTCAGGAGACTGGACCTCTGGGGCAAGAGGACTTTTACCTTGGCCACCCTCAATCTTCGGATTGCCAGTTATTTGGCCCATCTTATTAAGTACCAGAATACCCTTTGGAGGAAGGGCAAGACGGCTGCATAGGCCTTCTCTGAGGGTTCTCAGAAACAGGAGCTTCTTAAGGTACTCCAGCCCTCGGAAGATGTCAGTAAGCATCTCCTCAGAGCCACCTATGATATGACTGATACCACAGCCAGTGCAGCTGCCTCTGGCATTTGCCTCAGAAGACACTCCTGGCTTAGGGTCTCTGGCTTAGCAATGATGTCCAGCTAAAGGTGCTGAATGCCCCTTTTGTGGGTCACAAACTTTTTGGTCCAGATGTGTAGGATATTATCAAGGAACTGCAGGCCTATAGTAGGGCTATTCAGTCTGTCCACTCCCTGTACCATACCCAGCCCAGTAGTAGGCTGAGGTCCTTCTTTTGTAAGGTCTCTCACAAGTCGGGTTCTGGAGCCAAGCTTCAGGGTAAGCACATAGCCAGCTCCACCTTGCCTGCCCCCTCTTCCACCTCTGGTCCCTCTGCCAAGCAATCCAGAGGAGGCGGTACTGCCCCAGCAGCCGGTTCAGCCTCTCCACCTGACTCCTTGTTAAGACCCCGCTTCTCCGTCCCCAAGCCAGGAGGTGGTGGTCAGAGGCCAGTTCTCCTTGCATCTGTCTCGGTGGAGAATCATCACAACAGATTTATTTATTTATTGAAAAGTTTCACCAGGAAAGGCACACTGAACAATCGAGATTGCTCGTCTCCCGGTGCGACTTGGGGGAGAGGGTAGTGGAATGCTAACATCAAACAGTACAAGTCGCCAAGGAAGGCTACATTAAGTAAATAAAACATAAAATTACACAATGTGTAATAAAATCTGATAACAGGTCAGACAATTGTGAAAGACATAAACATCAGGAAATTGTACAAATAGACTCACAAATCATAAGAAGTGCTTTTAAAATATTGAGATAATAAGGAGCACAGTTTTGTGCTACAGCATTGGTTTTCGGATGAGACTAAGACCAATAAGTATGTACAGGAGAGACTTGACAAGTGGAGAAGTTTAGGGTTGGTGACAGATTGAATAGGGTTAGTAAACTCCTGAGGTGAAAGGGGTACTAGATTGGGTCAGCTAGGGGAAGGGAAGGATTGGAACAGTGGGGAAGACAAATAGCTTGGATGGAGAAAAAGCGCCTCAGGTAGGCTAATGGGGAGATAAGTGAAGTTAGGTGCAGATACCATTTGGAGAGAGGAAGTTATGTAGGGATGAGGAGATGGATGCAGGGGAAAATGAGTGCCTTGTCTGGTGGAGTAAGGAGTTCCAGATTTTAGGAAAGCAGTACGAGAACACCGACTGTTCTATGGTGGTAGTTGGGTGAGGGACCATTAAAGTGCGTGAATCGCTAGATCTGAGTGAGAGGGGGAGGGGGAATGGTTAAGGTGGAGGGGAGGTAGGAGGGGAGTGTGCCAAACCAAAATTTGGAGATGAGTTTGGCACTATGTGAGAGGCATCTATGGTCAAGAGAGGGAAATGCCAGAGAGCGGTATAGGTTGCAGTGATGGGGGGGGGGTGGAGTCCAGGGCAAACTGATAGAAGGCATTGAAGAGGGTATCCAATCTGGTTAGGGAAGTCATAGAAGCAGCACTATATGCTACGTCACAGTAGTCGAAAATTGATAGTATCATTTTCTGGATGAGCTCATGCCTGGCCAATAGAGGTAGTCAACTATGGTTCCTGTATAGGGCGCCAAACTTGGGGTGCAGCTTTTTCAGGATGGCGCCCACATGTCCAGAAAAGCTGAGGTGTTGGTCGAGCCAAACTCCAAGGTACCTGAAGGAGGAAGTGTCCTTAAGAGTAGTCCCGTCGCTTGCGACGCCGGCGACCCGGGTTCGGGAACAGACCCGGGTTGTCGGAGGGCCGGCCGGGGGGATAAGGATGGAGCATCCGATGGGCAGCTCTCCTTCTCCAGGGGGAGGGTGGGGACAACACTCGGAGCACGGAGGACCCCTGGTGGAGGCCAGGAGACCTCGCGCTGCCGACGTTCAACAAGCGGGGGGGAGGAGGCGGGACAGACGCTGGCGTCATTGCACATCCCCGCCTCCTCTGAGGAAAGAAACCAGGGAAAAAGAATGGCGGGCCGGACCAGCGAAACTGAAGTCCTACCGGAGGTCCTCGATTCACCAGATAGCTTCTGGGACCCCAACTAGTCATAGTTCGTGGTCACGATGGTGACCAAGGCCCCACCCTCCGGGAGGCAAGCCAGGGGTGACCGTGGGTCCCTGGCAGCAATAGGCGGCGGTGGAGGTCTCCGGGGGCCGTGACCAGGGCAGATAAAGATCGGTGGCCTGGCCAGGAAAAAAAAAAAAAGTAGTCCCGTCTAGGGTGTAGAAGGAGGACAGGGAGGGTAGCCTAGAGAGTCTCTGCTTAGTGCCAAAGGTCATGGAGACTGTCTTCTTGGCTTTTAGGAAAAGTTGATGAGAGCATAACCAGTGCAGAACCTTATCGAAGTCATGCTGTAGTCTGGTTGCTACATCGGAGGGAGATTGACTGAAGATGTATAGAACAGTGTCATCTGCATACATATGGATGGAGAAAGATGTACAGAGTGCCGGGAGTTCATTTAGGAAAATGGAGAATAGTAGCTAGCCAAACACAGAGCCCTGAGGCACACCAGTAGTAATTTGGAGTGGGGGGATATCGCGTCAGCGATTCTAACTGATTGTGTTCTGCCTACAAGGTAGACTCTGAACCAGTTTGCAGCAGAGTCCGATAGGCCTGCTGATACAAGGTTACTTAGTAGGAGGGTGTGGGAGACCATGTTGAAGGCCTTGGCCCGGTCAACAAAGATAGCAGAGGTGATTAGGCCATTATCCATCCCTGAGAGGATGGAGTCTGTGAGTCTAAGGAGAGAAGTTGTGGTTGAGTGGTTTTTCCAAAACCTAGATTGGAAAGGTGTGAAGAAGGAGGAGGAGTCTGAGAGATAGGAGGAAAGCTGGGAGAGAACCATGTGCTCCTGTAATTTTGCAAGGACAGGTAGGAGCGATATTGGACAGTAGTTCCCTGGTGAGGAAGGATCACCACCCTTAGGTAAAGGGAGGACGATGGCATGTTTCCTACCATCCAGGACTGATGCGGAAGAGAAGGAGATGTTTAGGAGATCTGTTAGTGGGGCGGCAATAGCAGGTGCAGCGAGATAGAGTAGCATCGGGTCGAGCCCATCAGGAGAGCTACCTTTTGAGGGGTTTAGCACCAGGAAAGCTTCAAGGGTGTCAGTAGGAGTGATCTGGGAAGGAAAAACTCTCAGGTAGGGAAGGTATAGTGGGGTGGGGAGAGAAGGCAGGGTAGAGGCACAAGGCGTAAAGTAGGAGATGAATTCAGCGGTGGGATGGTCAGTAACAAGGGAGTTGTTTACTTTAATGAGAGGAGTTGGGGGGGCTGAAGGGGGGGAGAAAAAGGAGTGAATGACCTTCCAGAATTTTGAAGGGCTAGTTATATTATTTTGGAAAGTGGAACGGAAGTATTCAGCCTTGGCCAACCGAGTAGCTTTGGTGCACGAGTTCCTGAGTACCCAGTATTTTACAAAGTCACTAGACTGCTTAGAACCTTTATAAGTTTTCCAAGCATGGTCACGTGCACTTTGATAGGCCAACAGTTCTTGAGTGATCCATGGGAGGTGATTACCATGGGCTCTGGAGCATTTAAGATGGGCATGGTTTTTCCATGCTTTGAGAAAGTTATATTTAAAGTAGTCCACCGCATCATCAATAGATTTTTTTTATTTTATGATTTTTGGGGGGAGCCAGTAGGGAGCTCCGGTCCCTCCCTAAGAGGGACTTGTTCTCCAACCTGATACTCGGGTCATCATGGACCCTGTCAGCTCTCGATTTTTTGTGCTGCCTTGTCTACAGGCCCATGACCTTGCAATGGGTGGACCGGCTGTCTCTGCCTCTGCGGAGGCAGCCTAATGCCCTGGATGTGGTCCCTTCCCCATTCTTGGTGGCACGCCTGTGCTAACAGCCGCCCACAGATGGGTGTCAGTCTACAGTGCACCGCACAATCCCCCCCCCCAAGGAAGGAGAGCTGTTTACAGATGCTCAATCCTTCCTCACCTTGCCGACCCCCAAGCAACCCGAGTCCGTTCCTGAACTCAGGTCACCAGTGTGGCACGAAGTGTAACATCCAGTGCCTCAAACCTCCATGCCATCAGGCCGGCATCATCTAAGATTTTGCTGAAGCTATAGGTGCCCAGTCAGTCTGGGTTAGGTCTTGTTGTAGAGGAATGAAGTCCAGAGATTTGTAGGAGCGAATTAACAGTACTTTGTGGGGAGCCTTTGTCCTGTGAATTTTACAAACCAAGAAAATCATGTGTTGGTCACGTAGAGCATCAGGAAGTAATCTAGATTTGATGAGTCTGTGCGGCTGAGAAATGAGAGCCCAATCGATCAGGGATTGATTTGGGGTTTTATGGTTCAACCAGGTTGGTTCATGGATTAGTTGCATTAGGTTTTGGGCAAGTAGGTCATTTTGTGTCTTGCCTAGGGTTGTAGACAGCCAATTTTTATTGAAATCACCCATAATATATAGTTCACCTGCAGATGTGTGTGACACAATGGTGGTAATGAGATCAGTGGCAATGGAGGAGTGGAGGCCAGGGCGACAGTAGACCCCAGCTACAAAGTTGGGGACAGAGAAAGGCAGGGATAATCTTAGAATTAATGCCTTGTATGCAAATGGGACAAACGTGGCTAGGATAGTAGTGGTTTGGATTGTGGAGGAGGTGTAGATTTCCACTCCTCCTGCCCTGGCAGCACAGTCTTGGCAGGGAGATGGTATACCAAGGGACAGAGATCGAAGCGTTGTGAATTTTATTATTTAGCCGTGTTTCTGAGAAGATGAAGACGTCTGGTGCAAGTGAAACTATGAGTGGCTGTAACAGATCAAGTTTAGGTAAGAGGCTACGTATATTAAGGTGTAGTTGTCTAAGGTCTTGTGGGAGTGAAGGTGAGCTTAAGGAGGAGGGGCTAGGGCAAGTGTTTAAGAGGTCAGGGTTGGTGGAGGGAATGGGACCAGGGTAGGGGTTAATATCACCAGCAGATAGGACTAGGAAAGAGATGATGATGAAATGGAGTTTGGGACTCTTATACCCTGGCCTGAGGGTCTTGGGGTGGGGGAGTGCTTTGCTAGGGCAGGGATCACATTTTTAGTTGCTGTAGTAGGGCATAGGAGTTAGGCACTGATGTGAGTGATGCACAAGGTGAGAAAGGAAAATGGGACCACTTTTGACTGAAGGGGGATGGAATGACCTCAAGGGGGAACATAGGATCTTGCAGGGTAGGAAAGCAGCAGAAGGGAGGAGTATTAGGTGATGGGTGTGGAAGGAAGGGGAGAGTGGATAGAGAGAGGATGGGAAGGAAGGTAAGGAGTAGACAGGGAGGAGCAGTTAGCAATGAGAACATTGGTATGTTTTAGTTGACTTATAGTATAGAAGAAAATCGTTCATATGAGAACAGGATCTGGGAGAGAGGAGACAAAAATAATTGTGTTTGGCTAAGTGCCCTCTAGTGGCTGAGATGTATTCCGAGCTAATGGGAAAAGTCCACACTTAGGATTATTCGCAATCGGTGTCATGTGACCACCTGTAACTACATAAGTGGTTGTCCATTTACGATGGGGGCAGGTGGGGAGCCAGCGCACAGCGTCAGTGGGATTCTTGTTGTTCTGAGGTGGGCAGTCAGTAAGCGGGCGGCAGCTGGGAAAGGAGAGCCATGCCACACCACAAGTAGCAGGAGAGCGGGTCGAAGAGGGAGTGCCCGGTCAGGCGCCTCCTGTGTGGAGGGGAAAGGGGAAGAGAAACAAGTTATTTAGCAACACAGTAAATGGTGGGCAGGGGAGCAGACAGAGCAGAGATGGAAACAGCAGGGGAACAATAGAACCAGAGATCAAGTTTAATAGGGGGGAGGGCACCAAAGACTATTCTTAAGAGAGAGGCTGGGAGAAGCAGGGGAGGACACACACAGGTCAGTGCAGATTATCTGGCAAAGGGCGTTATCCCATGTGTGTTAGAGAAAGAGAGAGAGAGAAAATTAGCAAAATAAACACTTTAACAGTCTGTCTAGATGAAAAATTCCTAGGTTACACTACACAATTACTGAAGTTAAATTGCGGTTACAATTTTAGTAGCTGTAAGTTTATGTAAGAAACCTTACAGGCTAATTATTAACAGAGTTGCTAGATTTTTTTTTTTTAAACTTTAAATAATACGTAATCAATGCAGGGTAAGATAATCAGAAAAATACAGTTTGAGCAGAGAGTAGGGGCTGGTGCCCCAGCACCACCTCAGTTTTTTTTCCCCTGCCGTCAACCCGTGCATCTCGGCTCCACGGACACCTCCTGCTAACAGTTGACTGCCATGTTTTCGTGCTTTGTGCAGTTACCGTTTCTCATCAAGTTATTCAACCTTGTTGTGCATGTCTACCCAGCCAATTTCATCTACAGAGCAGCAGAAATCGAAGTGTACATGCAGCAAGCAAATCCCGGTGAAAGATGGCCATTCAGCCTGTCTTCTGTGCCTGGGCCTTGACCACAAGCTGGATGCCTGCCCGCATTGCCTCAGCTTCAATAGGAGGACCCACATCCACCGCCTGAAGACCTTGAAAGCCTACCTCCTAGAACAAGTGGCCGCCATGCAGAAGACCCACTCGGGACACAGCTTGTCTTCTTCTTCGGCCAGGGACACCTCCCCTAGAGAGGAAAAATCTAGTGGGAAGCACCATCATCGAGACAAGGACAGATCCAGGTCAAAGTCCCAGTCCAGGTCTCCTCACAAGAGTTCCCCCTCTGGCGTGATGTCCGGCTAAGCCCCTCCGCTTTCCCTTGCTCTTCTCAGGTTACCACTGAGGAAGCTTCCTGCCTCTACCTAGACATCCGGCAGAGGGGGGTCTTCTGGGCCAGGGCCTTCTAAGGCCTCCATTTCTCTGGCTATCAGGACCCACAAACACTCGACTGGGTCTCAGCCAGAAGGATCGTCCCACCTTCCGGCGGCAAGTCAGAGCCTGCCATCCGCAAGACTGTTTCCTCAGGGTCGTTGGACAAGCCAACAGGATCCAACTACACCAAGAGGCGTCAGGAACACGAGCGCCACAAGAAACCACGCTCACCTTCTAAGCTGTCATCGGCCGGGGCTCCAGAACGACAACAGACCACAACTCCCTCTGACTCCACCTCCACAGAGCCGGATCTGATGACACCCTTTAAGCCGTCACCTGAACTGCAGGGATCCAAAAAGTCTCCACCCACAGAGCGGATGACAGAGGACCTGACGCCAGGCTCCACGGAACCTAAGGACGTGGCATCACACACTCCGTCACCACCTCCACCACTGGAGCCTGACGAACGGACGCCAGCGCACCCGGCAGCGGGGGTGAGACACTGCCAGACCCTGACACACAAGGCGATGGGCAGAGCCAGGCCTGGCGACAGGGGAGCTACACTGAAGGGCCCACACCAGGCCCCTCGGCACTCTTACCCCGATGCCTGAACCGCCGACAGCCCCTATGGTACCTCTGACTGAGGTCAGGGCCCTGTTTACTAGTTGGTGGAACACAATCAAGGGAGATCTGTTATGCGGACTGCCGGAGCTGAACCCCACACCAGCTCCACCTAGGCAACCTGCCCCCCCAACGCAGAATGCCTTCGCCACCCCTGATGCCAGCCTGCCCGACTGTAGATGACACAGAACAGAAGTCCCATGAGCGGCGGTGGCAGAGTCACCACCCGTCATCCCAATCCTCCTCTAAACACCGGAGTCGCTCCAGCGGACACCGATCCACATCCTCAGAGAAGTCCAGCAGGGATTCCTCCTCCTATGACTCTTCAGAGAACAACTTGTCTCTTCCATCTCCTTATCCGAGGAAGTATTCCCCAAGGCCTCCTCCAGACGTTCCCCATTCCTAGATGTAATGAGGCACATACAATTCCTTAACCAGTGGGAGACAGGGAACTTCGACCCTGAGAGATGCTGTCTGGCAAAGTTCTTAGGGGCCAGTGACCCAAAACCATTGGTTATCCCACCATTAGTGGTGTCATTCCAGGACATGACGAAACTAGCCTGGAAGCACCCTTCCACATCCCCAGCGGTCCCTAAGAAAGCTGACCGCTTATATAGGACCCCGAGGGAAGAACCACATTTAAGTGATCAACCAAAAGCAGACTGTATGGTCCTTATGGCTGCACATGAAAGGACTCAGCAACCCAAGCATATGAGCTCCCAATCACCGGATAAGGAGTCCAAAAAGATGGACCAATTTGGCCATAAGGTATACTCATCAGCCACTTGCACGGTCCGGTCACTAAATTTTCTGGTACACATGGTTAAGTACCAGAAGTCTCTCTGGAACAAAGCTAGAGACCTGGCTAGGTCATGACCTGACTCCCCTAATAAGACAGAGCTCTTAGCCATTCTACAGTCTGGTGCTGACGTCAGTAAACACGTCCTCAGGTGCTCATATGATTCGGTAGACAGTGCAACAAGGGCAGCCACCACAGGGATATGCCTCCGGCACTACTCTTGGTTAAGCATCTCGGGCTTCCAGCAGGATTTGCAGGATGCTATCCTAGATGCCTCTTTTCAGGGACCAGTACTTTTCAGCCAGGAGGCAGAGAAAATGATCACAGGTTTGCAGAACTCAGGAAAGGCAGTTTCTAATGCCCACAAGATGTATAAGTCAGAGCCCACCCCATACAGACGTCGGTCCTTTCACAGGCAACAAGACCAGCAAGCAAAAAGGCAGCACCACGGAGGGGGATACAAAAGGAAAGCTCCTTCTCAAAAAGCAGGAACACAGGGACCAAAAAGTGCTAAAAATGCTAGAGCCCCCTTGCCCACCCCAACAGCCTCTGCATAACTTCCTGCCTGCCTCCCTCCTCTGGCAGAGCTATGAGGGGAGGCAGTAGGAGAGCGATTCTCCCTTTACCTTACAGGCTGGTCCAACATCATGGCAGATCAGTCGGTACTCCAAATTATAGAAAGGGGTTACGCTCTGGAGTTCACCCAAATTCCTCCAGACAACTCACCAATTCCTACCCTTTGCTCCGTAACCCACGCAGGCCTCATTCAGGCAGAAATTCAAGCACTCCTGAACAAAAAGGTGATCCAGGTAGTCCCATCGAGCCAAAGAGGAAGGGGTTACTACTCCACTTCTTGTTAGTGCCAAAAAAGACAGGAGACCTTCGTCCCATCCTGGATCTCAGTCAGCTGAACAATTATATCAAATACAAAATGTTCAGGATGGTGACATTGCTGGGATTACTTCCCATGCTACATCAGGGGGGACTGGCTCTGCTCCCTGGACATGCAGGACGCATATATCCACATACAAATCCTGCCGTCCCACAGAAAATACCTTTGCTTTTCCTTCCAGGGAGAGCATTACCAATTTCGAGCACTGCCGTTCGGTCTTTCCTCGGCACCTCGAGTATTCACCAAGTGCCTGGCAGTGGTAGCAGCAGCTCTCAGGAGGCAGGGACATTACATCTACCCCTACCTCGACGACTGGCTCCTGACAGCTCCCACAGGAGACCAGCTTCATCATACACTGGAAAGTACTTTCCAACGGTTCCAAGACCTGGGGATCACCTTGAATCTTCCCAAGTCGTGCCCTTGGCCCAATCAGAAACTGCAATACATAGGAGTCATATTGGACACTGTCTAGGGAAGACCCTTTCTCCCTTCAGACAGGGCAGATCATCTATGAGCGTTGGCTCGGAAAATCACTGCCTCAAGCCAGGTTCCAGCCAGAATGATCCTGCAACTTCTAGGCCACATGGCAGCTGCCATCGTGACAGTGCTCTTGGCTCGTCTGCACATGAGAGTACTCTAGTGGAACCTCAGAGTACAGTTGGATCAGCGTTCGGACGACCTTGAGTAGCAAGTTCGGATCTCCAATGCAGTGTGTCAGACTTTGGAATGGTGGCTCACCCCTTCTTGTCTAGAGACTGGGGCGCCCTTCCGAAGTCCCAGTCCACAGCAGATCCTTACAACGGATACCTCAGAACTGGGGAGGGGTGTACATTTCAAAGAAAAACAGACAAGAGGGACATGGACTCCTTTGGATTACAGCCTCCACATAAATGTGTTGGAGATGAGAGCCATTCTGTACACCTTACAGGCATTTCAGACGGTCCTCCTTCCAGGCCCCTTACTGATCCAGACAGACAACATGCCAGTTGTTTTTATATCAACAAGCAAGGGGGCACACACTCTTATCCCCTTTGCAGAGAGGCTATGAGAGTCTGGTACTGGGCAATGGAACACAGTCAGGAACTCAAAGCAGTTCATATTCCAGGAGTACAAAACACCTTGGCCGACAGCTTAAGCTGTTCTCAGTCTCAGGCTCATGAGTGGGAGCTACTACACAATGTAGTAGATGACCTGTTTGAAAGATGGGGCCTTCCAAAATTGGACCTCTTTGCATCCCCTCTCAGTGCCAAACTGCCCAGTTTCTACTTGCTATATCCAGGGCCTGGTGTTTTCTGGCGAGACGCGTTGTCCCTCTCTTGGACAGGGAGGTTTCTTTATGCCTTCCCTCCCTTTCCACTACTTCAACGAGTACTGCTCAAGCTGCAAGCGGAGCGAGCAGGCATGATTCTGATAGCACCATTCTGCCTCTGCAGATTTGGTTCCCATTGCTACAGCAATTGGCGATACAACCTCCACTTCCTCTACCCCTGTCATCTCACTTGCTCTCCCAGAAGCATGGTACTCTTGTACACCCGAATCTCAAGTCTCTGCACCTGCATGCACGGCTCCTGCAGACCTACTTAGGGACCGGTACGGGGTGCCAGCAAGCGTAGCAGATGCCTTGGTGGCTGCAAGAAAACCCTTGACTAGGGCCACTCATGCCATGAAATGGAAGTGTTTCTGCCTATGGGCTTCTGCCTATCATCTGGACCCATTCACCTGTCAGGTGAATTCGGTCCATCTTCTTTCCCTGTCTGACCTGGGTCTTAGCTACTTGCCCATAAAGATACACCTTTCTGCAGTATCAGCTTTTGTACCCGTGGACAGCAGGACCCTGGCACAAATGGATTTGTCTTGCACCTTCCTGCGAGGTATAATGCAT
Source organism: Neoceratodus forsteri (assembly GCA_016271365.2). Lineage (NCBI taxonomy): Eukaryota > Metazoa > Chordata > Ceratodontiformes > Ceratodontidae > Neoceratodus > Neoceratodus forsteri. Next base: position 383,168,500 of record CM028134.1, on the reverse strand, counting down.
ATTAAGCCCCCCATTTTGGACCCTATTCCCCCATGGGATCTTCTATTTATGTTGGAAAAACTTACATTACCTCCCAGTGAACCAGCCGCAAGTTGCGAGCTACACTTCCTGTCTTGGAAAGCGTTATTTTTAGTTGTCATTACTTCAGCCTGCTGCATTTCCGAGCTTCAGGCTCTGATGTGTAAAGAGCCCTATTTAGTTTTCCACAAGGACAGGGCATCCATGCACACTAATCCTAAGTTTCTCCCGAAGGTGGTGTCCGAGTTCACTCTTTTTTTTTTTTTAACTTTATTTTTATTTTTTCCATATATCATTACAATATATATAAAGCATATAGTAAACAGTCCATATAGACATTTAGCACCATTGGGAATACAGAATAATCCCTTACAATACAGGATATAAAAATTGCATCCACTATATTGTGTTACATCATATGAGGGTCCATTCTAATTACTATCCATAAAAGATCCCAAATATGCTGTGTGAAACAGCCCATGAGCTACATGGCTAGCTTAACATCATAGAATTGTCCATCAGTGCCCAGCCTTATAAAAGGAAACAAGCCCCAAAAGGAACTTAGGGTGCCATGTTAATACCTAAAGGTGATAATGCAGATTCTAAAAGGTAAACATTAAGCAGCAAAGTCATTAAACAATCACAATTAAACATTTTGAACCTAAGCTGAGAAATTTCTCATCTACAGAGCCACCTACATATGTGTTATCTTATCCTTTCCTTTTATTATTTAACCTTATAACAAAGCTCTCCTTCACATTGAGCCCAAATTAAGTAATTTAAACTTAAAAATACTACTGGGGTAGTATGACAAGTCTCAGCCACAGATTAAAGGAACATCGTGGTAGGCCTAAAATGACCCCTTTAGATTTAATCCCAAAACATTCAAAGTAGGCAAAGAAAATTAGTCACTAGTTAAAGTCACTTTAGTGAACAGCTGCTCATCTTTTTAACATAAAAAAAGGCAAAGTGGATCAGACAATGCGCAGAATCACTTATCTGGGAAGTCTGGAGGAAAACACAGACAGCTTATTTACAAGTGCTTCCCACTCAGGTATCTCCATCAGAGTCATCGGAATCAGCAGCTTCTTCGTGATGTCTAGCGACTGCAGCCCAATGCGTGGCCCATTTCCCTGCATTAGCCGGGTCTGAGAACAGAAAGACCTTCCCTTGGTGTGTAATCCGGAGCCTTGCTGGGAAAATCATGGAGTGCACTACCCCAGCATCTCTCAAAGTCCTTCTCACCCCTTCAAAACGTTTACGCCTCTGGCGAGTAGGGTAGCTGATGTCAGGAAAAAAATAAACATGTTGTGCCTCCTGCATTATAGGGCTTGCCTTACGAGCATATCTGAGGATCCGATCTCGGGAGCCCACTCCCAAAGTGACGATCATCAATGTCCTAGGTTCTTCTGTATACTGGGAGCGGCACCTGGGATTAATTCTGTAAGCTTTCTGTATGTCCCAAGTAATATCATCCCCCTCTGGAACAAGCTTTTCTGTCAGCCATTCTTGTAAATACATAACGGGATGATCTCCCTCACTGCCTTCTGGAAGGCCTAAAATCTGAACATTCCCAGAGCGAGCCTGATTTTCTAAGACCTCTAAGTGTGCATGCAGATGTTGGTTTTCCTTCACCACGAGGGCGTTGATTGTAGTGTTGGAATCCGTTTGCCGTAGGACATCATGTAGCTCTTTTTTAAGGCCATCCATGGCGGTTTCCATGACCAAAACCCGACCATTAAAGTCATCCACCTTTTGACTAAGGGTGGAGACCGAAGCGATTAGGTTTTGGAGTTTATGCCCCAAGGAAGCAATGGTTTCTTTTGATCCGGTTTCTGCATCTGCCTGCTGTGTGGATTGCGATCGCAAGGCCCCACCTGATCCTTTGCTTCTATCTGCACCAGCTTGCAGCTTTTCTTTTTTCGGATTGCCCATTTTGGTATGTCAGGGTCGCCCAATCTGATGATAACACCAAAGTTAACTTTGCTTAATGCTAAATAGTGATTTTAAAGCAAAATAGAGGAGAATTATCAGGAGCCCAATAAACTGCTGCTTCTCTGCTCGGGTTCCACAGTGCCCCCCCCCCCCCGAGTTCACTCTTAACCAGGACATTCATCTCCCAGGTTATTACCCAGAGTACTTGCAGAGTGGAGGCCTTGTTGCATACTCTGGATGTTCACAGAGCTCTTCGTTTTTACGTGGACCGTATTCGGTCTTCCAGGAAATCTGATGAGTTATTTGTATCTTTTGCCCCGCAAATGTTAGGGGCTCCTGTGACCGAGCAGACCTTGTCTAAATGGTTGGCCAATTGCATTGTCTTTTGCCATCAGAAATATAACAAACCTTTACCGTGCTCGGTTAAAGGTCATTCCACTATGGGTGTAGCAACTTCCTTTGCATCCCTTCCAAATGTGTCCGCAGCAGATCTCTGTGCTGCTGCCACCTGGAGTTCAGTCCACATTCATTAAAAATTACAGTTTGGACATTGCTTCCAGAAGGAGGGAAGGGTTCAGCCTTGCTATCCTCCAAGGACTGCTCTCTTAAGAGCTTCTCAGGGTTTCCATACCCACTGCCCTACTGACATGGATTCTGTCTTTGTACTTCTTGGGACCAAGTCCTGATGGTTATTGCCTGCTGAAAGAGCGCTCTCTCTAGAAGTGACATAGTACAGTTACGTAAGAACGTACCGTAACAGTAGATCTTTGAGAAGAGCTGTTGCGGCAGGCATGTTTTCCCTCCCTCCTTCACCCTGGTTATATTTTCTTTTTCTTCTCCCTGTTGGGATGTTTGAACGTCCTTGGTTCCCTATCTTTTATGCAAGCCAGATCGCCGGTGGGTGAACTGAGTTGGTGCTGGGAGACCGCCCCTTTATACCATTGGGTGACATTGGGGGCAGGGCCGACGTCAGGGGCAGTCCGCCACCTTGGACTGCTAGCTATAAATTTTCCCATGGGGTCCTAGTGCCTGGTGACATAGTCCTGATGGTTATTGCCTGCTGCAAAAGCTCTTCTTGAAGATCTGCTGTTATGGTAAGTTCTTATGTAACTGTACTTTCCTGTTCCAGGGGGAGTATTACTTGTTCATGGCATTGTCTTTGGCTTATCCTCTGCAACACGGGTATTTACCAAGTTCACTGAAGCTGCAGCCCTTCAGCGTAAAGGCATCTATGTGTTCCCATGTCTAGATAACTGGTTACCGAAAGCTCAGTCCAGAGAGCTTGTTGACCCTAGAACGCACCCTGCAGTTATTCCAGTCCTTGGGTGTCACTGTCTGTTGACCCAAGTCTGTGCTGATCCCTTCTCAGTGATCGCAATACATAGGGGCAGTCCTGGACTCCACTCAGAGCAAGGCCTTCTTTCCTCAAGACAAGGTGGACCACCTTATTGCCCAGGCCCAGGAGGTGGCTCAGAACGGCATGTTCCAGCCAGCACTTTCCTCAGGTTGTTAGGCCTCATGGCCGTGACCATTGTTACAGTCCTTCTGGCCAGGCTGCATGTGAGGATTCCACAGTGGACCCTCTGGGTTCAGTGGGATCAGGGCTCAGACCGTCTAGGTCAGCTGGTCCTTGTCTCCTCGCCAGTATGCAAAGTGCTTCACTGGTAGATGGACCCAGCCAATCCCTTAAAGGGGGTTCCCTTTCTTATCCCCACTCCTTACCAAATCCTCACTGTGGATGCTTTGGGTCTGGGTTGGGGAGCCCATCTAGGTTCTTATCAGACCCAGGGTCTTTGGTCCGTCTGGGAGACTCACTTACACATAAACATCTTAGAAATTACGTGTGCCTTATGGCCTTCCAGAACCATCTCTCCTTGGGCCCTCTGTTGGTGGAGTCAGACAATCTCAGTGTAGTCTATTACATCAACAAGCGGGGGGGGGCCCACTCCTACGCTCTGTGCCGGGAAGCAATGAGGGTCTGGTACTGGGTTCTAGATCATGGTGTAGAACAGTCAGCCATCCATGTGCCAGGTGCACAAAACAACTTGACCTCAGCAGGTCACAGTCTAAAGTGCACGAGTGGGAGCTGCTGACCTCGGTTGCAGAAGACCTTTTTGACAGGTGGGGTCATCCAGAGTTGGACCGTTTTGTGTCCCCACTCAATGCAAAACTGCTGCTTATCTGCTTGCTAGATCCAGGGCCTGGAGTTTTCTGGTGAGATGTGTTGTCCCTCTCCTGGAAAGGAAAGTTTCTTTACGCATTCCCTTCCTTCCTTCTGATTCAGAGGGTTCTCATCAAGCTACAGATGGAGGGTACCACCTTAACTCTAGTGGCCTCGTTTTGGGGCCTCGGCAGATATGGTTTCCATTACTGCAACAATTGACTGTAAAACCTCCAGTTCCCCTGCGCCTCTGCTGGGACGTGCTGACTTTGGCCAAGGAGACCCTGGTCCATCCAGACCTCAAGTTCCTCCACCTGCATGCATGGCTCCTGAGGACATAGCCATTGCTTGGTTTCGGGTGTCACAGAAGGTGGCTGGCATCTTGGTGGCTGCTAGAAAACCTTCCACCAGGGCCACTTACTCTGTGAAATGGAAGCAGTTTGCTATCTGGGCTGCTCTTCATGGCCTGGAACCTTTCACCTGTCTGGTAAACCAGGTTTTGGAGTATCTCCTAACCTTGTCTGATGCAGGTCTCAAATACTCCTCCCTTAATTTGCACCTTTCAGCCATATCAGCCTTTCATGTGCCCATCGAGGGGCATAGGGTGGCACAGCTGGATGTGGCCCATATTTTTCTGAGAGGCATTCTCTACTTGAAGCCTTCTATCTGTAATCTGGTTCTGGCTGGGCACCTGAATTTTGTTTTGGAGAAGCTGACCCTTCCTCCTTTTGAGCCGGCCCCATCTTGCAAACTACGCTTTCTGTCATGGAAAGCATTGTTTCTAGTTGCCATTTACTTCTGCTTGAAGAATTTCAGAGGTTCAGGCTGTCATGTGTGAGCAGCCTTATTTGATTTTCCACAAGGATAGTGTCTCCTTGCATACTAACCCTAAGTTTCTGCCTGAGGTGGTGTCTGAGTTTACCCTAAATCAATCCATCCACCTGCCTGTTTATTATCCAAAGCATGCCAATCCAGGGGAAGATTTGCTCCATACTTTGGATATGCATAGAATTTTGTATTACTATATACACCGTACAAGGGACTGCAGGAAGTCCTCCCAGTTGTTTGTTTCTTTCGCTTCTGGCAGAGAGGGCGTTCCAGTTTCGAAACAGTGCTTGTCCAAGTGGTTGGCCAACTGTATTATTTTTTGTTACAGAAAGTACGGTAAGGAACTTCCCGGGGTGGTTAAAGGCCATTCCACCAGGGGAATGGCCACTTCTGGAGCACTGTCCACACTTTCACCAAGCACTACAGTCTGGACATTGTTTCCAGAAGAAGGACAGGTTTTGGTCTTGCTGTGCTTCAGGGCCGTCTTTCTTAGGCCTCTGGCCTTCTGCCACCCAGACTGTCCTTGCTCTCAGCACTGCTTGGGACTCATTCCTTAGGTGTGACCTGATGACAGAGATATCCCCAAAGATAGAACAGTTACACAAGAACTTACCATAACAGTAGATCTTCGAGGGAATCTCTGTCATCAGGTTATGCCATCCCTGGGACTCCTGTCTCTCAACTGAACTGAGGAGGGAGCAAAACCGCCCATGCTTTTTTAGGGTAGGTGATGCCAGAGCCTGACGCCGGCATGGGCTGCCCCTAATAGACTGCTGCAGGAAAAAGTTTCCATGGGATCCTGATGCCTGATAGCGGAGTTCCTTAGGTGTGACCTGATGACAAAGATTCCTTCAAAGATCTACTGTTATGGTAAGTTCTTACGTTAACTGTTCTTTCTACGAGTGGTATACACTTCAAAGTGACACAACCCATCCTGCCTTCCCTGGCAAATGGCACACGGATCCCTGCTTCCAGCGTGCAAAGATCTGACATCACAGGGTGGAGCCAGAGGATATACCACCTGGGTGGTGGGAGTAGCTTAGCTTAAAGACATCTGACAATTTGGCAGTTGCACAGAGTATGGAGGTGAACTGTATGCTACTCCTAGAACAATGGTCACAGGTGAGTAACCTGTCTTTCTAGGGGCTTGGATATGGTTCACTTATCGACACAATGGCAGTTCCACCAGAAGTGCTGATTCATCAGAATGTCTTTAAGTATATCCTCCAGCTCCACCTCATGACATCAGAACTTCCTTTCTGCTGGAAGAGGTTATTCTCCTCCTTTGCAGCTCTGTGCGATGTAGGGCTTAAAGTGTGCCACTGGCAAACTTCGATCGTTTTTCTTCAAGTTCTGAGTTTTGCTACTTTCCTCAGTCCTTCTCCTGTCATCAGTGATAGAAGATGGAATGCAAAGAAGTGAAGCAAGCTCCCAGCTTCAAGAAGTGCGTCACGTGCCAGCAGAAGAGGTCACAGATGGACTCACACGTGTTATGCCTTTACTGCCTAGGGACGGCACACTTTGCGGGTTGTGGCCTGTGCTAGCTGATGTTTCCTACTTCTTAGAGGATCACAAGGCTTGTCTTGTTTTTGGCTGGCTGGCCGATCAAGATCCTAAACTCTGGCCAGAGGCAGTCTCCACTGTGACAGGGTCTGCATCTCAACTCACGACAGTGGAAGAAGTGGCAGCAAAGGCAACAGCAGGCATCTCTTCGGCTGCACTGCTCCCAGCAGGGGCCAGCGTTGGAGTGTCAATCACAGGAGAATTTCGTGAGATACATTAGGCCCTCAAGACCTTCATGGAGAGCTCTGCCACCATAAGAAGAAGCACAGAAATCACCACTGTTGCCACTGTTGGTCATGAAACTGGAAGAGATCATGCTACTTGACTTCCCTGACTGCTGGAAACTTGTCAAGCACTCAACTTCGACTGAGCCCAGATTGGTCAAGGGGCAGGTCACTAACTCCATGGTGCCCTCGTCGGGCTTGATGACCTCAACATCTGCCGATGAGGTAGTCAAGATTTTCCTCAACTGGGTTGACCAGTTATCGGAGCGGATCGATGAGGAGTCGCTCTCCAAGACCCTGGTCTTCCCTGTCCTCATGCAGGAGGAAAAGGAGCAGTCGGTGTCTCTGGTCGCTGCCATGTGGGAACAGACTCCTGGAGGTTGTGCAGCTGAAGCCAGTGCATGTTATTTCTTCGGCAGCTTCTTCTCGACATCTGCCCCCAGGTTGAGGTCAAGATACTCTTTAAGCTCTCGATCTGTTCGATCAGGAGGCATCACTATTAATGCTCCTCATCCTTGGATGACCAGAGGCTCTGCTGGCATATGCAACTGTGCTACAAGGAGCTTCTTTGGCAACACTGGGCCTTGGCAGAGCAGGGTAGGGCTCTACTCCAACCCCTGCGGTCGACTGGCTAGTGCCAGTCTAGCCCACACCAGTCCTTCAGAGACAGCCGTTACTGACTCCTGTCTCACCACCCTTGGAACCACCCCCACAGCAACATTTATGGGGAGTCCTGACCAAGGACTCCTGTACTGTGACCAGCTTACCAGGCCACCGATCAGTGGTAATCACCTAGTTGGATGACTCTTGGATGGTCCACAGTGGTAAACAGCTGAAGGATATCTTTGACAAGTCCTCTGATGACTCCAATGGATCCTCCATGCAGTCATCAAGGATGCATACTGTTGACTGAGAGTTGGTCAAGGAATTGACCACTGACCACAGGCTGGTGTCATTTGTGACTCATCTCCGACTTATGGATGAGTCCATGAACATCCCTCTGGAGCCAGTTCAGAAAGGGCTAAATACAATTTACTGACATCCTGGATAGGGACAAATCCACAGGGGTTGTCTTTCCGATGACTGAAGCCATTATGGAGCTGGCCCTGGAGCTTTGGCAGGATCCAGCATCTTGTCTGGTGCCCGCTGCCCATATGGCCCACAAATATGCGCTCCCTACTGGGTCTCTATCCAGGTTCTCAGATCATCCTTTGGCTGAGGGTCTGGTTTTGGACTTAGTCTTCCAGAAATCCGGAAGCACAGGGGATGTGGACATACCCCCCAACCCCGACAAAGAGTTGAAGAAGCTTACCCATATGGCCAAGAAGGTCTGTGCTGCTTCCTCACTTGGTCTCTGTCAGGTGAGCTATACCTTGATGGTGGCTCACTTTGGTCACTCCCTGCTGTGAGTGCTGGATACTGTCTTTCCTTACCTTCTTGGACATGGGCAACTCCTAATCTTCATCGAGGATATCTCTTGCAGCAAGCCACACCTTTGGAACCATAGCCCTCAGGCAATAGGACCACACTGAAACATTTAAGCTAGCAGTTTGTTGGAGCCACCCACTATAACAGTGTCAACCGATGTTGCCACTCTTTTATATATGTGGGAAGCCCCATGCCCTCCTCCGTTCTTTTCACGCCATCGACCAGTGCACATCAGACTCCTCGGAGACACACCGCTTCAGTCAACTACCAGACTTCTTTACTTTTCTGTTTTGTTATTTTTCTCAGCCTAGTTCATCTAATAACTTTATTTTAAAGTGATTCTTTCATTCGGTGGTATATGCGGACCAATTCTTCTAAACTTTTCCGTCTCTGCCTTCCCTTACCTGGATGACTGGTTGCTCAAAGCACCGTCCAGGGACCTGTTGATCCAGGCTTTGCAATGGTGGATGGAAACCAGCAACCTACTGAAAGGGTTTCCCTTCCTCCTTCTCCTCAGCAGATCATCATGACAGATGCCTTGGGGTCAGGCTGGGGGTCTCATCTGGGGTCCCATTAGACTCAAGGGACTTGGTCTCCGGTGGAGACTACCCTCAACATCCTGGAAGTGAAGGCAGTTCTGAATGCCCTTCAAGTCTTCCAGACCAGCTTATCCCTGAGACAACTGCTGGTCCAAATGGACAACACCAGTGTTGTCCATAACGTCAACAAAATAGAGGGGACTCGCTCTTACCCCCTGTGTCAGGAGGCGATGAGAGTCTGGTCCTGGGCTCTAGAACACAGCCTAGAATTATCAGTTGTTCATGTTCCAGGCATGCAAAATGCCCTGGTGAACAGTCTCAGTTGCTTGCAGTCCAGGTTGCACGAGTGGGAGCTGCTGACCTCGGTTGTAGAAGACCTGTTTGAGAGGTGGGGCTGTCCAGAGCTGGACCTTTTAGCATCCCCACTCAATGCAAAACTGCCACTTTTCTGCACTCTTGCTCCAGGGGCTGGTGTTTTCTGGCAAGATGCATTGTCTCTCTCCTGGAAAAAGAGGTTCCTCTATGCCTTCCCTCCCTTCCCCCTAACTCAGAGGGTTCTGATCAAGCTTCAGATAGAAGAAGCCACTCTGATCCTTGTAGCCCTCTTCTGGCCTCATTAAATCTGGTTCCCTTTACCACAACAGTTCACTAGCCCACCCTTGGCTGGGACAGTGCTCTTTGGTAGCCAATTCTAGACTTCGAGCATCCTGGTTCATTTCTGAACTGAGGTGGCCAGCTTGGCAACACAATGCCCTGTCACTGGGCCTTTAGAAACTCTTTTCCCTCTTTTAAATTGCTTTTTTTTTAGCATTTAGTATTGCATTTACACCTTCCCTGGGACTTAACCATGCCTCTCCCATGTTCCCCCCGTGGATAACCCCCCATGGGTAGGGTCATCCGGTGGGGCACCTCTATATCTCCGGGCAGAGTTAAAGTGTCGTTAAGGGAGAGTGAGCCCAGACAGCAATGAGGGACCTGTGGCAGAGCAATGGGCACATCCTGTGCGGTTGGGGATTTTCTTTAATTACAACCCCTTCCCTCGAGTGTCACGAAGTGTAGAACTGGCATCACAACATCAAAACACCAACACTTCCCACCCTGTGCACTGGCTCCATGCATGTACAGCCACCCGTGGTCACCCAGGTGGCACTGTAACAGCAGGAAACCAGGAACTCTCCCTCCCCCCGAGGGAGTGAGTGGCCATGGGACACTCGGCCATCCTCCCCTGACTGGCCCGCCAGCAGCCCAGACTCATTCCCAAACCTGGGTTGCTGGCATCACATGCAATAGTGCTACCACTGTGCTGGCGGGCCGGCTTAATTGCCTTTTTTTATTGATTTTGTAATCATGGGTGTTCGCTCTTGGATGCCTATTGGCCTTCATTAGCCCCAGACCTCCCAGCTGTTTCATCCACCTTCTCTGGGACCAACCCCTCTATCTGGTAAGACTCCCATGGCAGAGCTGGTCGGGCCCTTCTGGAGCACAACCCAGAATCTGGAGGAGTGGCCCTGTGGAGGACCGGAGCACCATCCTGCTGATCGTGCAATGAAACACTACACATGAATATCACCATCTGATGGCAGCCTTCCCCAAGCTGACTCGCCTTCTCTCAGGGATAAATAAAGTACAAGAGGAAAGTATTTAAAAAAAAAAAGGGGGTGCATAAGAACAAAGGGACATGCTATTAAGTTGGAGGGGGGTAGATTCAGGAGAGATACAAGGAAGTATTTCTTCACAGAAAGAGTGAGGGATTCCTGGGACAGACTGCCAGCCGAGGTTGTGGGGGTGAAAACAGTGGTGGGGTTCAAGAATGCATGGGATAATCATAAGGGAACCTCAGTGGAAAAGAACTGGGGAGGGACAAAGAGCCCGAGATCAAGTAAGGTCTATGGTGATACTTTAAGTAGGGAAAAATGGGCAGGCTGGCTGGGCCCAAGCGGTCCTCATTTGCCAACAAATTCTATGTTCTCTGCTGTACTGCCATCCAGCTGGCAGACAGACAGCTGACCGACCAGTCCCTCCTCCCCAAGAGGGGAGAGCAGTTTGTGGGACCGTCTGTCCTCTCCCTGCTGACCAGCCCCCATATAACCGAGTCTGATGCTGAATCCAGATCACTGGTTTGGCACGCAGTAATTTTGTCACCAGGTTACAACAGAGTCAGTGTTGGCACATCGCTTAACTGCACAATGCATCAGTACACCCAGCTACACAACTAGGTAGAAACAGGACCTGTGATGCAAACAGGATGTTGTGCCTCAGTCAGGCTGTCCTGGTCCATACAATCAAAATAAAATCTGATTATAACAATAATAATAATAAAATTTATTTGTATGGTGCCTTATCTGCAACCAAGGCACCTCACACTTTAAAACAACAAAGACAGTTTAAAACATAACAAGCATCAATAAAATTGACATCAAGATATCAGTGCGCAAGTTGAGATTTTGTTGTTCAGTCTGAGTGCAGCAATATCAAGCCACAGCATTACTCTGCTTATCAAATTGCTTATTGAATAGCAAGGCTATAGCGATGAATTAAAAAGCTATAAAAAAATGGATGGTTAAATAGGTGTGTGGGTATTTTCCTTGACCACACAGTTACAACTAGTACAAATATTACAAACCCTACTGTATGACTCGCTTCTTTACAGTACTGTACTATACTGCTGCAGCTCCAAACAGTGAAAGGCATACACACTCCTGTCATAAGAATAAAGGAAGCAGGCCCAGTGACTCTGAGGCACTGGATGCCTTACCTCGCGCTATGCCGGAGATCCAGGTTTGGGAATGACCTCGGGTCGCCGGGGTGTCGGCATGGGGGGGGGCAAGATTGAGCAGTAGCTCTCCTCTCCTGGGAAGGGGGGTTGCCTGTCTGTAGTCCCACCATCACCGGATGGAAGTCCAGTGATAGGCGCAGGCGGTCAGCCGAGTGACTGGTAGGGTGGGGCGTCCCATAGGCATGCATATGCATGCCTCCACACACGCACGTCACGTCGGGAATGTGTGGGAGTGGGATTGCGGAGAAAATCGGAAAATGACGGGGCTCGACAGGACCCGTGATGACCCGATCGCTCCAGTGAGTCCACCCCCTGCCACCAGATCTGACATACTGGGGGGGGGGATGCCGGCACCTCCCACCCTGGCCCTGCTGTGGCGGAACCTCAGGGGTGGACTAGCTGGGGATCATGGCAAGAGGATGTACCCCTCCAAAGGAGGGGTCATAGCCCTGTTGAGCCTGCGGGGGTGGGGAGTATAAAATACATATGGAAAAAAAGAAAGAATAAAGGAATCGGGGATCATGTGACTCATTTACTTAATTATTATAAACAAATATTTTCACAGTTTATATTTAGTACCCCATGAAATTCACAGGCACAAATGAAACATTTTCACGTCAGTCATAGTAAGAACAACAAATTTCACAGGGTGCCTAAACAACATATTAACACATAGGAAGGGATAGCAAAAGTTATTTTTTGAGGGGAGGGTCTTAACTGCTTATTAATACATACTGTAATACAGGTTTAACAGCCTCTAGAAGCGAAAACAGCATGACATGGGGTTTTCAACCCAATGAACATCTAATACCAGTAAAAACGGTTATAGGATGTGGTTTGGACTCATTGTCATGGTGAAGTCATGGGTTTCCAAAGATTTCACTAGAGATTCCAGATATACGAACAGCAGAAGAAGGCCATGTGGTCTATCAAGTCTGCTCATATTGCAGGGTCCACAGCTTGAGCTAATGTCCCTGCCCTCCCTCCCCACTCATCCAATCCTCCCTACCCATGATCCTTACCTTCCCCCTATACCTATCCCAGCCTCTCTTAAAGCTGCCCACTGTCTTCAACGAGATGACCTCTTCCGGCAGTGCAGTCCAAGTATCCACCACCCTCTCTGTGAAGAAAAACTTCCTGATCTCCCTCCTAAACCTCCCACCCTCCAACTTAAGACTGTGCCCCCTCGTGTTATGGTTGCCACCCAGCTTAAAGAGACTCTCTTTATCAACCTTATTTCTCCCTTTCAAGTACTTGAAGGTCCCAATCATGTCCCCTCTCTCTCTCCTGTCTTCCAGGGAGTACATGTTCAGTGGCCTCAACCTCTCCTCATATGCCTTACCCTGCTGACTAGCTATTATCTTTGTAGCCCTCCTCTGGACCTTCTCCCAGCTGGTTAATGTCCTTTTTGAGGTGTGGACACCAGTACTGAATTCCATACTCTAGATGTGGCCTTACCAGTGACCTGTACAAGGGCAGCATAACCTCCTCTCTACTACTACTTGTAACTCCCCTGCAAATGGGGGTTCTCAAAAGTCTTCCAGCAGCTTGCTTGAATGCTCCAAGCCTGGATGGTGTTCGGCATCTAAGCTGTTTATCTGTGAGTGCTTTTAGAGCCTCTGGTACTGTCTCTTTAACAGCTGTCTGCCTGCAGACATAATTAATTTGGATGGGGGGTCTGTGTATTTCCCTGCTTGAGACCCACTCTAGCAGCTGCCAAATCGCTCCGTTTCTGCCATCACTAAGTGGGCAGAGTGAGCACTTTCCAAAGATGTAACTGTTTTCCAGACATCATTTAGAGTAATAACGAAAATACAGTTTGTCTAACCTGCTTTTCCTTGCAGTCAGAACTGTGTTTGCCTAGTCCCCCATTCTAGTTTTGAACTGCTGAACTAGACCAATCAGTGTGGGGGGACCTTTGAAATGGAGCCTGCTGCTGGCAAATCAGAACTTGGACTCTCATTGTGGAGCCAGCCACCTATGTACTGTATGGCCAATGCTTCTGAGAACTGTAGTTTGGACTTGGGCGCCTTTTTTCCACCAACAGGGGGAGTTTACTGTGAGTGACAGCCAAACCAGCCAACTGAACTGGGAGGAACTCAAAGGAAATGCCCAGCTCTGTCTACTGGAAAGATGAGATGAGTTGTGACTGTGAAGAGGGAAGGAGCTCTGGGCTCCCACGCTGTTGAGTTTTCGCGCGGGAAGCTTGTGTGGGGCCCTGAAGTTTGGCCTACAACTGTTTGTGAGTGCCACTGTGGACTGAATCAGAGTTGTAAGGAGAAAGAAGCACCAGAAGTGAGGAAACCAGGCTCACCCTGTAGAAGACTGGAGAAATGGCTGAATCGCGCTCGGTCTGTCAGGAACTGAATCTGCTGTGTGTTCTCCCGGGTATTGTGCAGTAATTGCGATCGGGATAGAGAAGCAGCCTGCCTGGTATAGTACTTTCCTTTTACATATAAATGTTTGTAGTGCTTGTGGGGAATCGCGTTTCACATCCCCTGTACAGTGAATAGAGTGCATGAAGCTGGAAGTAAACCCCAGCTTAATCCAGACTACATCCATTTGCTCTAAACTGCAGTGGGGTCCAGTCACAAGGACCTTGTCCACATGGTCTGCTCCTCCTGGCAATCCAAGACAATCTGCCTTCCATCCAGTTCCCAGCATTGAGTTTGTGAGTACAAAGCAGGGTAGCTCCCTGCCATCTGTTTATCGAATTGCAAGTGTGTCATCTAATTGTTTGTTTTTTTTTGTTTCTTCACGAACTGAGCCAACCAGCCCCGGATTACAATTTGGTATTGTGCCAGTGTTTTTCCATCCCAGGGCCCCAACCAGCTGCAACCGATCATGGCTAGCCCCCTCCCCCCATCCTGGGTACCCAGTGAAAGTGACAATTTGGGACTCTGAATATGCGCACAGTACTGTGATTATTAATGTGTTTAACCTAATTAACCTGATTTCCCCCTTCCTTGTTACAGTTCCTTAAATAAATCAGATCTGTTGGTTTCAGCAAAGTTACACTGGCTGAGGTATTCGTTTATGTTAAAGTATTGTACTGTGGTGTTTGCACTGTATCATCTTGTTTTGTAGGGGGTCCCTGGGGTCCAGTCGACGAAGCCAGTCCTGGGGGTAAGTGTACATTGTGAAGATATTCCTAATGCATTTGTGGGCCACTAGTGGGAAGAAAGGGGGGTTACAGTGTCCCAGAGGGCTGTGACCAAGTTAGATTAACTACTGCAAACCCTGACCTCTGGGTGGAGGCACCCGCCATTGGACCTAGGCCCCTCAACCTGTTAGTAGTTCAGCAGGCAGGGGTAGTAACCCTTGGGATAGCGCCACCTAGGCGTTACATCTTGGAGGCTCACCGCTGGGATTGTGTGTCCTCTAGTGGCCATATTTACGAACCACTGTTAAGAAAAATAAATAAATAAATGGGTACCCCGACAGAAGTGGCTGTGCACCGGTTGGTGGAGTGGTGTACTGGGGAGGAGATCGACCCCCAAAATGCTATGCTTATCCTGGACATCCCCCTTGGTATCAATACGGACACTGTACAGGGAGTACTTTCCAAAGTGGAAGGTTTACAGAACCCTGTGGTGGTGGGTCGACATGCTAATCTGCTCACCCACAATTTTCTGGCCCTAGTAGAGTTTAAGGATCCCATAGATAGCTCCAAAGTGCCACAGACTATTACCCCAGAGGGAGCCCTCACTGCCTGGAGAGTGATAACTAAGGACAGTAAAGACCCGGGGGGGGGGGAATGAGCCCCCCCACTATCTGAAACTTTTGAGGAGAAATGTGCTAAATGGTTGCTGGGGGAAGGGAAAACTGTGGAGGACTTGAAGAAACTATTCTTGCCACCTGGGGGTGTTCCTCCCCCAACACCCTCTCCCGCGCCAGTACCCGTAATGGTGGCTGAACCAATGCAGGCTCCTATTTCTGCACCTGCCATTAGTCACGAGTCTTACCAAAGGTTGAGGATCTTCTCTGGCACCCTCCCCACCCCTCAAAGGGAGGATACTGGGAGACCTGGATAGACTATGTTGCCCCTCAAGTGCTAGAATGGCAATGCTCGGAAGCCGAAAAGCGAAAGAGGGTTAGTGAGAGCCTCTGAGGTCCTGCCCTGGCTACCATCCGTGCTAAATGGGCCAGTAACCCTGAAGCGACTGCACACGACTATCTTGAGGCCTTGCAGAATGTGTATGGGAGCCCAGATTCTGATGAGGACCTATGGTGGAGGGTAAGAAATGCACAACAGTACTAAGGGGAGCTGTTGTCTGTGTATGTATCTCCACTGGAAAAATTGTTGCAAGAATGCCTCAGAAAGGGTAGTTTGCCAGCAACTGAACTGGACCGAACCGGGCTGGACAGGATCCTTAAGTCTGCCCCCTTCTCAGAACTGCTGTTGCTTCAGTTATGCCTGGCGATTCGACTGGAATCCCCACCCTCCTATGATGAGCTAATGAGAGAACTTCAAGTAGTTGAGAAAAGGCGACCTCGGGAGGGACTTGCACCAATAGCTGCGGCTACGACCCAAGTGACTGAGGGTGACCCATCAAGTGAAGTTCGGGGCAGAGGCTGGCAGTTAATGAGTGCTCCGAGAAGGAAAAAGATATGCCACAATGGGGTGAACTGTTGAGAGAGTTCGGGGAAATAAAAAACAGTCTCTTTATGAAGACCGCTCCTGCAAGTACAGGCCCTGACCCTCATCCGACTGCATCTGCTATGGGGGTGGGGGTACCCACCCATGCATCTCCTGCTGACAACAGCCCAAAACTCGATGTCTTGACCATGGAAGTGGGGAAATTGATGAGAAGTCTCCAAATGCTTATCACGCCGCAGACAGAGATGGCACCAAGGTTTCCAGTTAGTAGTACCCCCGGCCTGACTCCCAGTGGGATGCCTCAGCCAGCTCAAACTCCATAAAGTATGTTTTGCTATAATTGTGGGAAGGATGGGCACATGAAGAGAGAATTCTGGTCCCCAAAAGACACAGACAAATTTGCATATAGGCTACAAGGAGAGCTTCGGAGAACAAATCAGTGGTTAAGAGGTGCACGCAATGATCCCAGTGAGGTCCCCAAAAATGCTAACTCACGTCCCTCTGTGGCAAGGTAAGTTGCCCAGGCCCCCACTTCCACCTCTCCAGACTGGTCCAGAATAGTGGGTCCCTCCATGGAGACCACTGTAAAGGTGAATGGAGTGTCTACAAGAGCTGTATTAGACAGTGGCTCCCAAGTGACAATTATGTTCCAAGACTGGTATCAGAAGCATTTGTCTGATGTACCCTTACAACCATTGCAGGGGCTGCATGTCTGGGGTTAAGTGAGAAGGCCTACCCCTACTCTGGATATATCCGAATTTGGCTGTCTTTTCCCACCTCTGTGGCTGGAGTGGCCGAGCAAGTAGAGACCCTGGCCTTAGTGTGTCCCCCTACCGGACTGTATGATGGGGTTCCTCTACTAATTGGGACTAATGCATATATGTTTGGATGGCTGGCACAGTTGTGTTATGAAAAACAGGGGTCAAGGGCTGGTAGATCTTTAAGAATTCCGGCCTTGATTAAGAAAGCCTATGAGGCACAGAGAGATGTTGAAAAAGCAGAACCAGAGGAACCGGTTGGAATTGTCTGGAAGAAGGATCCTGAGTCTCTGATCCTGGCGCCAAATGCCCAGTGTACCTTACAGGGAGAGGTCCGTATCAGAAAGGATGTCAAGAATAAAATATTAATGTTGGATGCAGCAGGCGACGGAAAATTGCTGGAGGGACTGCTGGTCAAGCCTAGTATTTTGCCTGCTAGAGCCCATGCTTATGCCAGAAGGGTAATGGTTCAAGTTCATAATGTGTCTGACAGAGAGATTCGAGTAAATGGAGGTTGCATCCTGGCTAATGTGCATTGTGCAGACACTGCAGTGCTACCCAGTAGCAAGAGTTCGGGGAAGAATGACAGAGTAACACCTGACTTGTTTGATTTCGGTGACTCCCCGTTGCCAGCGAATGGAAAGTGAGGATCAGTGAGAAGCTTGCCCAGAGAGACCAGGTGTTTTCTTTAAAGGAATGAGACATTGGATGCATGCAAGGAGCTGAGCACCATATCCGACTGCATGATGAAAGGCCATTTTGTGAGAGGTCTCGACGCCTGGCACCTGCTGACATAGATAATGTGAGACGACATCTGCAAGAGATTCTAGCTGCTGGTGTAATACAAGAATCCAGAAGCCCCTATGCTTCCCCCATTGTGGTAGTGAGAAAAAAGAATGGGACAGTAAGGATGTGCGTGGATTATCGCACTTTAAACCGGTGGACTATCCCTGATCAATACACTGTGCCCTGCATTCAGGATGCTTTGGACTGTCTAAACGGGAGCAAGTGGTTCTCTGTGCTGGATCTCCGCAGTGGGTACTACCAGATCCCTATCCCGAGGACCGTGAGAAGACAGCCTTTATCTGTCCGCTTGGCTTCTATGAATTCATGAGGATGCCTCAAGGGATTTCAGGCGCCTCCGCCACTTTTCAAAGATTGATGGAGCGTGAAGTGGGGGACATGAACTTACTAGAGTGCCTGGTATACCTAGATGATGTTATTGAGTTTGGCAACTCACTGGAGGAACATGAGAGCAGATTATTCAAGGTGCTGGACCGACTGGAAGACTTTGGCCTTAAACTGTCCATTGATAAGTGTCAATTTTTTCAAACATCAGTAAAGTATGTGGGACACATAGTATCCACCGAGGGAATAGAGACCAACCCAAGTAAAGTTGAGGCCTTGACCACCTGGCCACAGCCCAAAAATCTAAAAGAACTGTAAAGATATCCTGGGATTCTGTGGTTATTATCGGCGTTTCATCAAGGACTATTCAAGAGTGATCTGCCCTTTACTTAACCTTACTCAAGGGTATCCCCCAACCCACAAAAGATACAAAAAGTCAGCGTCCCTCGAGACTGAAAGAGTGTATTTTCATCCAAGTGAAGTATTTGTGGCCCGCTGGACTCCTGATTGTGAGACTGCTTTTCATGAGATCATATATCAACTTACCCATGCTCCAGTGTTGGCCTATGCTGATCCAACAAAGCCTTATGTCCTGCACACTGATGCTTGCTTGCAAGGGTTGGGGGCTGCGTTGTACCAAGAGCACAAGAATGGCCTGAGACCAGTGGCCTTTGCCAGTAGAAGCCTGACCCCATCCGAAAAGAACTATCCTGTACATAAGTTAGAGTTCCTAGCTTTGAAGTGGGCTATTGTTGACCAATTCCATGAGTACTTGTATGGGGCTAAGATACTAGTAAAAACTGACAATAATCCTTTGACCTATGTGCAGACTTCAGCTAAGTTGGATGCCACTGGCCATAGATGGCTTTCTGCATTATCTACATACGACTATGCTGTTGAATACAGAGCAGGCCTGAACCACATAGATGCTGATGCTCTCTCCCGGAGGCCTATTCCCCAGAATGACTGGGTCAGACTGTCAGAACCTGTTGTTCGAGCACTCTGCCAGAAGTTTGACAGGGAGGAACAAATGTCAACGGACGCAGTGGACTGTATGGTGGATTGTTTGGGACCCTCTGAGAATTGCATACCTGCTGCTTATTGCCACTTTTCTGCAATAGACATTGGTTCACTGCCTCAGCTGGACAATGACAGTATTCGGCAGGCTCAATCCCAAGATCCCATGATCAAATCAGCTTTAGAAGCCCTCTGTGCAGGGAAAGATGTGTCCAAATTACGTTCCACTGATTTGAGAACTGCATTGTTATACAAAGAAGGTCCTAAGTTGAAACTGATCAATAGACTGTTATACCAAGAAACAGTAGACAGAGGGGGACAAGTAGACAAACAACAACTAGTGCTGCCCACTGCTTTTCGAGACTCAGTGCTGAGGTCCTTACACAACCACATGGGGCACCTTGGTATAGACAGAACACTTGACTTGGTGAGATCCAGATTCTATTGGCCTAAGATGGGGGCTGATGTGGAGCAACACATTCGAACTTGTAGTCACTGCTTACAGAGAAAAGCTTTGCCCCAGAGGGCTGCCCCCCCTTGTTAACATCACCATCAGTGCACCCATGGAGCTGGTCTGTATTGATTTTCTGAGTTTGGAGTCAGATCAAAGAAATATTAGTAATGTGCTGGTGGTCACTGACCATTTTACGAGATATGCCCAAGCTTTCCCCACCAAGGACCAGAAGGCATCCACTGTGGCAAAAGTACTTGTAGAAAACTTTTTTGTTAACTATGGGGCTCCATAAAGAATCCATTCTGATCAAGGAAGAGACTTTGAGAGTCATCTGATCAAAGAGATGCTTTCTCTGTGGGGTGTGCGAAAGTCCAGAACCACCCCTTACCACCCCCAGGGGGACCCACAGCCTGAACATTTCAACCGCACCTTGCTAGATATGCTAGGCACCCTCCACCCAAAGGACAAGCCTAGATGGAGCCAACAAATTAGCACCCTGGTACATGCCTACAACTGCACCAAAGGTGATGCCATTGGGTTCTCCCCCCGACCACCTGATGTTTGGAAGAGAAGCTCGACTGCCGGTAGATGTGTGCTTTGGGGTATCTCCTGATAGGGTTCGAGCTGACAACTATTTACAGTATGTGTAAAAGTTAAAGGCCCAGCTAAATCATGCGTACCAACTGGCTCAAACCATGGCTGCCAAAAGAAATCTGGCCAATAAAGAAAGATATGATAAAAAGGTGAAAGCACAGGAACTCCAGAAGGGAGATCGGATATTGCTAAGAAATCTGGGACTGCATGGCAAACACAAGATTGCTGACAGATGGCACCATCTACCTCACATTGTAGTGGGCAAACTAGATGATCTGCCTGTGTACAAAGTAAGGCCTGAGAATAATTTAAAAGATGTTTAAACAATGCATAAAAATCATACTGCCCATTGGACAAATCTTGATTGAGTCTGAGCCCCCAGAAAATGCCCCCTCTGGACCAGTGACTAGAGCTGCTGCTAAGAAAAAATCAAGAAAGTCTGCACCTACAGAAACTGAGTTAAAGTGTTCCCCTTCACAAATCCCAGTTGAGCATGACTGTCAGTCCATATCAGAGGAAAGTGTGTGTGACTTTCAATACTACCCTTCTTACGAACTGAGTCAGTTGTTACGGTGCAATCCCCTTGTCAATACTGGAGATGAAGTTGGGCCTTCTGGACTGTCTAAGCCCCCAGCTTTGTCCCTGGAGCCAATGCTCCCAGAAAGTGAAGTGCAACGCATCAAGTCAGATGATATGGAATCATTGTGTATAGCTTAACTGTTTGAGCTTTCAGGGGAAGAAAATGATGGACTGGAACACACTGGTGATACACCAGAACAAGAAAAGTATTTTGAGTGCCCTGACAGTCCACTGCCAGTGTCCGAAAGCTCTCCATGTGAGCCAAGTGTTGTGGACTCAGAGATTGTAACTTCTGGAGCTGAAAGTGCCCAAGTTCTAGCCTCTGCCCCAATGGAGACTCCCCTGACAAGTGAGGACAATGCTGAACATGAGGCTCAGAGTGCAGAGACCGTAACAGTTCCCCCTAGAAAGACTGGTCGAGCTGTAAAGCCTGTGGTGCACCTCAGTTATGATTCCCCTTGGAGGCCGGTGGACTTGTCTCTCAATGTTGTCCATAAAGGAGTGTATGTGTCCCCGAGCTCATTGCCCGAACTGAACATCAGTGCTAACTCCAAGTTACTTGTGTTGCCCTCTAGGTATAGTGCCCCTGCCCCATCCAGCCCCAAAGTAGCCGATAAGGAAGAGCCCCCTCTCTCTTCAGGTTTCATTTACAAGAGGTAATAACCTGAGTTATGGTACAATGTGTGTGTAAAACTGTGTAAAGAGTGACGTACTGCAAAGTTTCAGAAATGTGTTCCTGGTAAAGTGACATACTGACTAATGATTACATGTATGAGCCTAATGTGATCCTGATGCAAATGTATATGGTTGCAATTGAAACTTATGGGGGTACTTGCTTGACGCGGACGCCAAGCTTTTTCCAGGCCGGGAAGGGTGTAACCCCCCCTGCAAATGGGGGTTTCCAAAAGTCTTCCAGCAGCTGGCTTGAATGCTCCAAGCCTGGATGGTGTTCGGCGTCTAAGCCGTTTATCTGTGAGTGCTTTTAGAGCCTCTGGTACTGTCTCTTTAACAGCTGTCTGCCTGCAGACATAATTAATTTGGATGGGGGTCTGTGTGTTTCCCTGCTTGAGTCCCACTCGAGCTGCTGCCAAATCGCTCCGTTTCTGCCGTCACTAAGTGGGCAGAGTGAGCACTTTTCAAAGATGTAACTGTTTGCCAGACATCATTTAGAGTAATAACGAAAATACAGTTTGTCTAGCCTGCTTTTCCTTGCAGTCAGAACTGTGTTTGCCTAGTCCCCCATTCTAGTTTTGAACTGCTGAACTGGACCAATCAGTGTGGGGGGACCTTTGAAATGGAGCCTGCTGCTGGCAAATCAGAACTTGGACTCTCATTGTGGAGCCAGCCACCTATGTACTGTATGGCCAATGCTTCTGGGAACTGTAGTTTGGACTTGGGCACCTTTTTTCCACCAACAGGGGGAGTTTACTGTGAGTGACAGCCAAACCAGCCAACTGAACTGGGAGGAACTCAAAGGAAATGCCCAGCTCTGTCTACTGGAAAGACGAGATGAGTTGTGACTGTGAAGAGGGAAGGAGCTCTGGGCTCCTAGGCTGTTGAGTTTTCGCATGGGAAGCTTGTGTGGGGCACTGAAGTTCGGCCTACAACTGTTTGTGAGTGCCAGTGTGGACTGAATCAGAGTTGTAAGGAGAAAGAAGCACCAGAAGTGAGGAAACCAGGCTTACCCTGTAGAAGACTGGAGAAATGGCTGAATCGCGCTCGGTCTGTCAGGAACTGAATCTGCTGTGTGTTCTCCCGGGTATTGTGCAGTAATTGCGATCGGGATAGAGAAGCAGCCTGCCTGGTATAGTACTTTCCTTTTACATATAAATGTGTGTAGTGCTTGTGGGGAATCGCGTTTCACATCCCCTGTACAGTGAATAGAGTGCATGAAGCTGGAAGTAAACCCCAGCTTAATCCAGACTACATCCATTTGCTCTAAACTGCAGTGGGGTCCAGTCACAAGGACCTTGTTCACATGGTCTGCTCCTCCTGGCAATCCAGGACAATCTGCCTTCCATCCAGTTCCCAGCATTGAGTTTGTGAGTACAAAGCAGGGTAGCTCCCTGCCATCTGTTTATCGAATTGCAAGTGTGTCATCTAATTGTTTATTTTTTTTTATTTCTTCACGAACTGAGCCAACCGGCTCCGGATTACAATTTGGATATTGTGCCAGTGTTTTTCCATCCCAGGGCCCCAACCAGCTGCAACCAATCCTGGCTAGCCGCCCCCCCGATCCTAGGTACCCAGTGAAAGTGACAATTTGGGACTCTTAATATACTGTGATTATTAATGTGTTTAACCTAATTGACCTGATTTCCCCCTTCCTTGTTACAGCTCCTTAAATAAATCAGATCTGTTGGTTTCAGAAAAGTTACACTGGCTGAGGTATTAGTTTATGTTAAAGTATTGTACTGTGGTTTTTGCACTGTATCATCTTGTTTTGCAGGGGGTTCCCGTCAACGGAGCCAGTCCTGGGGGGTAAGTGTACATTGTGAAGATATTCCTAATGCATTTTGTGGGCCACTAGTGGGAAGAAAGGGGGGTTACAGTGTCCCAGAGAGCTGTGACCAAGTTAGTTTAACTACTGCAAACCCTGACCTCTGGGTGGAGGCACCCGACATAGGACCTATGCCCCTCAACCTGTTTATAGTTAAGCAGGCAGGGGTAGTAGCCCTTGGGATAGCACCACCTAGGGGTTACATACTGATCCCCCTAGCTATGCATTCCAGCATCTTGTTTGCCTTTGCTGCTGCTATCTTGCACTGCGTGCAGTGCTTCCTGTCACTAGTGATCATCGCTCCCAGGTCCTTCTCCTCTGATGCAGATACTCTGACTCCACCCAGGTAGTACTCTGTCCTGGGATTCCTGGCTCCACTATGCATAACTTTGCATTTCTTGGCATATAAGCCAAGCTGCCAGATCCTGGACCACCTCCCCAGCTTTTCCAGATCTTTCTGTAGGTCCTGTATCCCTTCAGCTGTATCCACTCTCCCACAGAGCTTGGTGTCATCCGCGAATAGGCACATTTTACCTTTAATGCCATCCCCAATGTCATTGATGAAGACATTGAACAACATTGGCCCCAGCACGGAGCCCTGTGGGACCTCACTGGTGCCAGATGGATCCACGATAGGTGGTCGACAAATTTCCCATCAAACACCCTGGCAGCGAAACCGGCAGGTCGACCGCAGTTTGCAGTCGGCTGCTGCTTTCTAGTGGCTGGATGTGTTTTCTTAGGGGGGCTTTGCCCCACTGCACCCCCCCCCACTTAAGGATTATCAACTCCGAGTCAGAGCTGATTCGGGGGGGGGGGTGCAGGACCCCTGACAGACAGTACCCAGTTCCAACGGGTCCCCTACAGCGGCATGGCGCTGTAGTCACTGTGGGGGACCTTGCTGTCAGGTGGGTAAACCGTGCCAGATAACTCCCCCCCCCCACAACCACCCTCTGGGTTCTGTCCCTCAGCCATTTTTCCACTCATCTGGCCATCTTTTCCCCAACTTCAAGATACATCAACTTCTTGATCAACCTTTTGTGGGGCACAGAGTCAAAGGCCTTGCTGAAATCAAGATAGAGGATGTCTACCGCTTGGCCCCTGTCAACTGTTTTAGTGACACAGTCAAAGAAGTCAATCAGATTTGTTTGACACAATCTCTCCCCCATGAACCCATGCCGCTTCTCATCCTGGAGACTATGCTCCTCTAGATATTCCCCCAACCTTTCCTTTAGTAATATGTTGATTTTTACAGAAATCAGGACTCCGAAAAAACATGATTTACAGGGGGCACTATTTTTTTTGTAATACTTCCTGTGGGGCTTTTTTCTACAGTGGAAGGATGCCACATTTGGTTTTTGATTTTCAAATTTAAGAAGTGTTTTGTTTTTATTCCCCCCTTTGTATTCATGCAGCCTTTTTTAAGTGCAGTAGCACACTTTAAGGTGTGCAGTCTAGGGAACATACTCACTTCCTGGGTGTGTTTAATGGCACTTGACCTCTGGACTCATACTTGACAACACGCCTCAGCCATATGCATATTCCCCAATGACCGGGCATCCTCTGGTGTTTTATTACTAATGTAAACTATTGCTGGGAGCTCAAATGGCTACATACTAAAAGCTGGTCAGTTTCTGACCTCTAAAACCTTGTCTACAGTAGATGTTCCTTGTTAGCATTCAGAATCATCTCTTTCTCTATTTTTGTTTTTCTAGGTGCTGTTTTTCAACCTCCCCCTGAACTGTTACCTGGGTTGGTGTTTGTCACTGCGTTGCCGTGGCCACTGTTTCCGGTCCCACATGCAAGATATTGGGAGACTGTGCATTGTGACAATTCATCTCGCTATGCTGTTGGTCCTTGCGTGGCAGAGCTACTCCTGTGTTTTCCTCTTGCAGACGTATGAGGTCCTCGCCTTTTTTGTGTCCCCGCTGCAAACCTGGTCCCTGCTGCTGGTGGTGTTTCTGGTCCATAAGACCTGGACGTCCAATGATTCTTGGCTGTGAACTTATGTAGCAGAAATAAAAAACTGCCAGACCTCTTAACAGCTGCTGATAGGAAGTTTGTTACTTGATACTGTGAAAGCTGCAAAGAGTCAGTTAAAGGAATAACAGTTCCATTATCCTTCAGAGACAATACCCCCACCCCACCCCCAAAAAAGCAGTATTCTCAGTGTGGAAGTTATTTGATAGGGTCTCTGCTTGTACAGCTGTTGTCCTGCTGGAAGCTTTCTGAGAGATGGTACCAAGCCTGTGATGTGGGGGATCATTTAGACAGTCCCTTGTATTTAAACAAAAATTGTTCCAACGCTAAGCCAGCTCTGACTAGTTACAGATCCCTGTGAGGGCTAAGAAAAGGGTGCAGGCTGAGTAGCTCCTGTATCTGTAGTAGGATCCCACAGTATGATTTTTCCATGGAAGGTAATATCACAGAAATGGTTCATATAGTACAGTCTTCAGTTCATCCATTGGATAAACGTAATGCAGAGTGTTTCATGCAAACAGTTCTAAGTTCAGTTTGCATAGTCTGTTTCCCCACACAGGGGTTTCTCTTATTTTCTGCATTGTAAACCAATATGATTTTAAATTCAAGTTCCATTTTTAAAAACAGAATTCTTTAACATTATTTCTAATATGTTTCTATGCACAGCTACAGCATCTGTTATTGCTGTGAGTGCCTTTCTGAAGTCCTTCATGTGCCAGAACTGCTTAGCTTCATTACAAAGTTCTCACCCCACAAATAATTCGAGAATGTGCTCTTATAGGACTATAAGAGACAAAGTAACTATACATACATAGCATAAACAATATGTATTATGTAAGTAATAAGCCATGACTGGATGTGCATTATAGAATTTTAATGCATGCATCAGGAGTGTAGTAAGGCACGGGGCCAAAGCTGAGTGTCCTTATGCCCCAGGGTAGTGCATTAAAATTCTATGATACACACCCTGTAGGGGATTATTACACTTATAAAATGGCTCTAAGTTGCCAGCCTGGTGGTGATGAGGCGCTGGATGCCTTGCCTCCTGCTAGACCGGCGATCCGGGTTCGGGAACAACCTCGGGTCATCGGGGTGCCAGCATGGGGGGAAGGGGAGTGGAATCGAGCAGCTTTATGGCATCTCTCCCCTCCAAGGGGAGGTTGTCACCCCCCATAGTTCCGCTGCCACTGGTGAAGGCTCGGTGGCAGCGTAGGCAAGAGGGAGCGGCAAGTCGGGAGGTCTCGGAACACAGCATGTGCGGACCTCCACATGCACGCGCTCGCATCCGAGAATGGGGTTGGGAACAAAAACTGGAAGAAAAAAAAAATAAAATGGCTCTAAGTAGATTTTGGAGGGGAGGCAAATGAGATTCTGCACCTGACTGTGCATTTAAAGAGATTTAATTCACTGTCAGGTGACGTCTCTTGGCCAATGAAATTTCTAGGGTTTTTCTTGTCATTTTATAACTAAACTTATATCACATGCTTTCAGCTTTATTGCTTGTTTGCCACAGGGGTATTTATGGAGAAGATTTATCATGTGCCTGCCCAATACACATTTACCGCTATAGAATGCCCATTCTGGGTCTGTAAGTACATTGAAAGCAGCAAGGTCAAGTGGCTAGAGAACTGGCTTGGGAACCAGATTCAAATCCACTAAACTCTGGGTGCTTCAGGTCCTCAGCTGTAAACTTAGGTGAAGGCAGGACCCCACCAAAGATGAGAGATTACATCTCAGATGGGCTATTCTAGGTAAATAATTTGAGAGAAAAAATGTGTAAGTAGTTATATTTGGATTTATATAGCACTTTTCTTACAAGAAACACTTTCTCAGAGTATTTTACAAAGTATGAAATTAGATACTGGTAATGCAGTGACCGTGTGCAGACAGATACAGGAGCATCCCACATTTTGAGTAAGAGAAAATTTGAGTAGGACACCAAGGATGTTCCATACATTTTCTCAGTAGTGCCATGAGATCTTTTAATTGTCACCTAGATGAACACAAGTGACAGGCAGAAAAGACCTCAGCCGATACCTCATCTGAAGGGGGTTAGGTTGATGAGCGAAGATGCAGTACTGGGAGCTCTGCAGAACCCCCAGGTTCCTGCCCGAGCAGTGGATCACTTTGGCAGACTGACTGGATGTTGGGAGAAGCCATCAGCAGATGCTTTCCTCATAGAAGGTGTTTTGGGGGTGGGGGGGGTTATGTCTGGCTTGATGAGGGATTCCTTACTGGTGGCCCAGGGGACAGCTTCCGAATGAGAGTATGGTGGGGGTGCAGAAACACCATTCCTGCCATTGTAAGAGCACATTCCTAGGGCTGTGTCCTGATGGGGCATCTAAAAATTGGGGAAAACATAAAGATTATGGCATGAGCCTCTTCTGCTCTGGGGCCCTGGAGTTCAGCAGCCTTGAGAGAGGAGTGAGACACTGCTGTTGGGATAAGCCCTGCAGCCACACGGGGTAAAAAGAGGACTGGCATCTGAAGGATATAAGCGGGAAATGCAGAAATAGTAAGGAGGAAAGAAATTTTATCTGATGTACAGCATGTCTAACTGTACAGCACTGCAGTCTCACAGCACTAGGTATGGAGCTAGGTACCTCGTGTGGGGTGAGACCCCATGACCAAGGCCACTGATTTACAGTAATTAAATAACGGAATTCCATTCTCAAGATTTGAATTTCCAGGATTGCACCCGATTACTTGTCTAATTTCCAGATTTTACTGGGATTCTACTGTCACTCTCTTTGTATGTGTATAAAAAAAGGCTTAATATACAGATTTAATTAAGCAAAATGAAAATACTACAGAAAATAATTTAAAGAACAGTACTAGTTTTGTAGACTCCCTGATCTGCTATAAAATGCCAAATTCTGAGAAATTTGTTGTTTTTACCAATGTGCAGACAGTCCAAATTCTGGTATCTTACTGGGTTTTCTGTTAAAAACCAAAACCAGAGGCCTTGCCCATGACCTTGGGACTCTAGGGTGAGACTCCCGACTGAGCCATGCTGTTTTTTTTTCTTCCTTCAGGAATTCTACCTATTCACTGGACTCCCTAGTTTTGATTCAAGGCTAGGTTATTATATTGTTTTGTGGCTAGTTTACAGTTTCATTCACTAGCCTACAGTGATTGGGTTATGATTTATTATAAATAAGGATGCCACGCGAGTTATTTTCTTTTACCCTGCTACTGGCAAAGGTTGCACTTCGATTGAATATAGGTGTTGGTTATCCAGTGTGATTTTATAAATGGAAAAAAAAAAGTGGATCTCTGAGGATCAAATGAGAGTTATTTATTTTAATTGTGCTGCTGATACATTTTATTGATTGTTTTTGGTTTTTAAATCTCTGTGTGCTTGATACCTCATCAGTGCACTGCTTATATAAATGTGTTGTTTTTGGTGGAGGAGTCTCACTAGCTAATAGTGAACTGGGTAAAATTGCTGGTGAGATGTTCCTGGGCTGCTATAGAAGGGCCTAATACCAGAGGGACTGTCTCATGGTGGGGTGGTGGCATTTTGGAATGACACATCACCTTAAAAAAACAAAACAAATATATTGTCATATAGGCTGGCCTGATGACTCCACAGCAGAGCTCTCTGCTGGCATCTAGGAAGTGCAAGTTTGAACCCCAACTCTTGCCTAAATGATATATTTATTTGATTTACAATCAATGGACTTTTTCTATCTTTTTTTCTCCATTCCCCCTCTCTCCTAGCCCCACAGTTAGGGTCAGCATGGCCACACTCTTTGGCCAGTTGGGAGAGCTGACCATCTGACAGTGATTGCCAGTGCTGCTTCTTCCTTGAAGAGGGAGAGAGTAAATACTGGGTGGCACCTGCCACCACCACCCCCTACCCCCGGGAGCTGAGCTGTGTTGTCATGGTATGACATTCTGACAGTAATAACTTTCCTGTAATACAGTTGCAATTATTGTAACATCATGGTGTAACCCCCCCTACAAATGGAGGTTTCCAAGAAGTCTTCCTTGAGCTTGCCTAAATGCTCACTGCCAGGCTGGTGTCCTGCGTTTTAGCAGTTTAAATGTGATTGCCAGAGCCTGTATAGCCTCTGTGTACTGTCTCTTTAAGAGCTGCCTGATCACAGCTTAAGTAATCTGAGAGGGAGCGCTGTTGAAAGATGTAACTATTTGCTGAAAATCATTTAGAGTGATAATGATAAGGTAGTTTGTCTAACCTGCTTTCTTTGTAGCAAGGACTGATTTGTTTGTCTCCACTATCTTGGTCCTGGACTGCAAATTGCACCAAACAGTACTGATGGGACCTAAAATGTAGCCAGACTACAGGAGCTGTCTGAATTCAAAATCTGTAGGAACTGTAGTTTGGAGCTTTTTTGTGCCTTTTTTGCAGATGAAGGGGGAGCTCTTGCTTTGACTGACAGCCAACCGAATCTTTTGGATCTTGGGGGAAGTCCCGGGCTGCTTGCAGTTTTCAGTTAGATCTAAGCTGGAAGCTGAACAAGAAGGAGCTAAAGTGATTCTGAGCAGCAATCCTGAGTGGATTCGCATGGGAGAACTCTGAAAAGGCTAAGTTTTTGGCCTGCATGTCAGTATGCTGCTCCTGAGAGGGAAAGAAGATAATTATTTTGGACTAAATCCAAGTTTGTGTGACTAAAGTAAGTTACTGAAGTGGGCCAGGCTCAACCTGAAGAAGACCGAAGATTTTGCTGAATGCGATCGGCCTGTCAGGAGTTACAGCTACCCCTAAGTTCCCAGTGTGTGCAGAGACTTTGTGATTGTGACCAGGGAGCGCTTTGCCTGGTACAGTAGAATTCCCTTACATGTAAATGTGCTATGAGCTGCTAGTGGGTCGTGAGTTAGTCCCCCACTGTATGAACTGTATTCTGCTTGATGAAAGCTGTATCCAGCCCAAAATGGACTGCATCCAAATTTGTCTCCATGCGGTCTGTGCCTTGCCAGACTGGCCCAGCCAGACTACCCACTGCACAGAGAATCCATCGACGAGAGACCTGCCTGTGGATCAGCCCCCTGCTCCTCACTTGAACAGGAACGACGCCTCTGCAACTCATGTGGGCCCTGCTTCTCCTGGCATTTCAGATCAACCACCTGCAGTCTCAATTTTCGTCCAGCCTGTGTCCAGTCTTGGGTATCATGAGTAAATACCAGGGTAGCTCCCAGCAACAACAGCTTAATCTGAGTGTGTCATCTGATTGTCTCGTTGTTTTGTTTCCTTTATGAACTGAGCCCTCTGGCTCCGGATTACAAATATTGTGTACTGTGCATGTTGTGTTTTCCATCACAGGGCCCCAACCAGCTGCAACCCCGGCATCGGTCCTGGCTAGCCCATCTCTTCTCCACCTGGATACCCAGAGGTGGACTGTGTGGGGGGACTCAAAGTGCATGCATAACTGCTTGACTGATATAACCTTTAAGCTAATTAACCTGATTTTGCCCCTCCCTTGTTCAAGTCCCCTGAATAAATCAGATCTAACTTTTTCTGCATGTAATCTGACTGTGGTTCCAGTTTGTGCTCAAAGTACTGTACTGTTGCTATTTGCTGTGCATAACCTTGTTTTACAGGGGGTCTCCAGGGTCGAGCCAGAGGAACCAGCCCTGGTGGTAAGTGCAAACAGTGTGAGTACTTGTGTGGTGTCCCAGGGGTATTGTGAAAGTGATTATTGTACAGTGTTTAGGCCACTAAAGGGGGGTTACAGTGTCCCGGAGGGCTGTGCCCAGGTTAGCTTGACCACTACCAACCCTGATCTCTGGGTGGAGGCACCCATTTCAGAACTCAGGCCCCTTAACATGCTACTAGCCAAGCAGGCAGGGGTAGTAGCCCTTGGGATAGTGTCACCTAGAGGTTACACTAGTATTACTGAAGCAGTCAATTTTGTAACAAAAAAATGTCTTCTCAAACTCATGTTTTTTAAGGATGTCTGATCCTCTTGTTCCAGGTCTCAATGACATAAAACAATTACTTTTAAGGGCCTGAAAACTGCAGTTATCCCAGTATTAGAAATTGCTCACAGTATCAATACTGTGACTTCTGGAACTGTCATATCATGACAACCCTTATGAGTGGGTCCCAAGATGATAGCCTGGGTAAAGAATTGGCTGGAGAATAGGACATAGAGGGTAATAATAAATGGAGTTCACTCTGAAGAAAGGGGGGTTACTAGTGGGGTACCGCAGGGTTCAGTATTAGGACCGGTCCTCTTCAATGTCTTTATAAGCGACATTGCAGAGGGACTGGAAGAAAAGTATGTCTTTTGCAGATGACACAAAGATCTACAACAGAGTTGATGCACAAGGTGAGGTGGAAAGGATGAAAAGGGACTTGGCAAGGTTAGAGGAATGGTCAAATGTATGGCAGCTTAGATTCAATGCTAGAAGTGCACCTGGAAACAAAACCCAGGGGAAGAGTACACAGTGGGGGGTGAGATACTAACAACAACAAAAATGGAAAGGGACCTGGGGGTAGTCTTATCAGATGACCTAAAGGTGGGCAAGAAATGTGAGAGGGCAGTAAGGAGGGCTGGGGGGATACTGGGATGCATAGGGAGAGACATCACCAGTAGAAAACAGGAAGTTGTTATCCCTCTGTACAGACAGCTGGTGAGACCCCATCTAGGGTACTGCATGCAGTTCTGGAGACCCAGTCTCCGCAAAGACATAAACAGGATGGAAGCTGTCCAGAGGAGGGCAACTAAAATGGTGCAGGGTCTGCACCGGAAGACATATGAAGACAGACTTAAGGAGCTTAATATATATAGCCTCGAGGAAAGCAGGGAGAGGAAGGACACGATAGAAACTTTCAAGTACCTCAAGGGAATCAACAAAGTCCAAGAGGGTAGCATCTTTCAGAAAAAGAGGTGTGCAAGAACAAGGGGGCACAATTTGAAGATAGAGGGGGGCGGCTCAGAGGTAATGTAAGGAAGTATTTTTTCACAGAGAGGGTTGTGGATGCATGGAATGGCCTTCTGGAGGAGATTGTGGAGTCAAAAACAGTGGTGGAATTCAAGCATGCATGGGACAGTCATAAGACAATTCTAGAGGGTGGGGGTAAGAAGAAGTAGGTTGTTGGTTAACTAGGATCTGCAGCTTATCCATTAGGTAGGGAAATGGGCAGACTGGGTGGGCCAAGTGGTCCTTATCTGCCGTCAAATTCTATGTGATGGCATGTGTACCCATCTGCCTTACAAGCTGCTAGCACATTGTACTCAAGTGCATACTACATTATACAAGTGAGTGTTATGGCAGATCAGTGCACTGAGGGACATCTCCACCATTGGGGTGTGCACAGTTCCTTGAGCACAGCTCTTTAGCCTGTGCTGTCAGAGTTCTTTGAGGCAGCATCTGGCCTTACAGTTTTGCAGGGCTGATCTCAAGTGAGTCACTTGACCACCCAGTGCTTATGTTCTTCCAGCTGTGAAATTGGGCCATAGCAGGACCTCACCATAACTGACCTGTTGCACCTCAGCCGGACTCCCTTAGATAAACTGATGTAACTAACACAAAATCTATTTCAGACTCTTCTAACAGGAACAAAATGGAGTCCAGATAAGAGCACATCTTAAAAGATTTGCTGTTGCCTCAAAGAAAACTTAGAAAAACATAATAATTAGGTACACCTTAGCTAGCATTCAGTATATATTCTATAGATTTCTCCTTCTTGTTATTTATTACTGAGGAAATTTGCATGGAAACATGGGCTGTATCCCTTAGAGTTCATCTGCTTCTGTAGCTGGCTTCCTACTTCAAGTCATAATCCTGTTTTGACATCGCAATCTGTGACTGTGGGAGTAACTGTGATGTCCTAGGCAGTGCATTATGAGCTCAGGTAGCAAGAATAGATGAACACTTCCCCCTGATGAAGACCTACTGTCGAAGTGCTGGGGTTACTGGTAATTGCTGCCAGCTTTTTACTTCACCAGCACGTCTATTTTCTAAAGGAAATGTTTTTTCACTTTTGCAATACTGCAGCGTGTCCCTAATCCTTGTGTGAGTGTGGGGCTTCTTGCTACACTGTCTATGGTTTTAGGTCTGACTGACCTGCCCCAGCGCCGTATCCTCTATAGTACCTGTGCACGAGCTATTTTCTTGTTTTTAGATGAACACTTCAGGAGCAAAGATACTGTTGCATGCAGTTGGCCTCAGTACTAACTAATGAGGATGAGAAATACAGAATTAGTGTGAAATACAAGCTGAACTGTCTAAAAGCTTTGTTAAAGTTTTCCTGAAGATGTCAGCTGCTCTTTTTAAGTTGAAGCATGTTGTTTGGACCGTTGAATGTAACAGAGATATTTAATTTGATTATAATTGCATCTTGTCTAAAACATGAGATATTTCAGAGCCAGACTGTGGTAATGGGAGCCCACCAAGAAGGTGGGTAAAGGGGGATGCATCAGAAGTAGCATGCCACTTCGGATTGGTGTGTTGGCTCCATGTTCACATTCTGTATTGACAAACAGAGATAAGGAAGAATCTAATTTATTACAAAATAGATGTTACAATAAAGGATACTTGGTATTTACACAGTGGAGGGGGGTCAGCAGGGAAATTTCCAAGTGGGCCAGTCCAACACTGGTTCTTACTAAGGTTTTTATTGTAATTCTAGGGTTGTTTTCTTTTTTTGGTGGTGGCAAAGATGTCATTTACACAGAACATGGAAATCCACCACTGTTATGTATGTTGTTTGTGCAGCTCTATGAAACACTAGTCATAACAATATGCAGGCTGACCTCTTGTTAAAAATAAAGTCAGCACTGAGGGGCTAGAAGATAATATATTTGTTACAAACAAAACAGTCTTTCTGAATTATTGTATTAAAACATTATAAGTATTTTAAGATGTTTTACATACTTCCATAATCAGGAAATGCTGATTTGCTCTTTAAACCAGATATGACGGACATTCCTAACACTGAGGTCAGTTTCAGCTCTTAAAATGGCACGGTTGTGTTTTCCTGACCTTTTTTGTTCATGTTAAGTGGTAATGTGTTTGGTTTTTCCATATAAATGATGTGTGTTTACACAACAGCTGGATGCCCAACCCACGCTATCTCCTGGGTCCATGCCAACCCCCTCCGTAGCTGGCAACAGTACCTTTCTGCACATAGAGGCTGTTACAGAGCAAATGCAGTTTGGGTATCCAAAACCTAGCAGCAGTTTTGCGCTAATTTGCTATATGCAAAAGCGCCCCTGCAGATGGCCTTTACACCCATACAAGGCACTCAGAGATTACTTGTGTCCCATTGTGGCCTGATTAACAAGTGAGGCCTAGCATTTGCTATGTGGATTGTGTGAAGGGGTGTTCCTATGGTAGTGTGTAGATGTGCACCCCCTTAAAACTAAGCCTGCACTAGATCCCCCACCCATGCCAGTATTTTAAATCTAGATCTACTTCCCCTGAGGGTCACCGCAAAAAGAAGGAGAAGCACCGGGACTCCTCTTCCATGGCCAACGCGACTTCGGCTGGAGTCGCCGTGTTAAAGGTAATATCCCCCCCTTGGGGGACTGCTCCGTAACTGCCATCTTGGAGGCTTCAAAGGCGGTGACCCTCCCGTCAGACTCATGCTCGGGCCCATCGGGAGCCTCCAGGTCAAAGGAGGCAGCCGTTCCCGGCAAGACCGCCACTGTGCGGCCTTCCAGTTCGAGCAGCTCCAGTAAGCCAGACATCAGTGCTACTGACGCCAGCATGGACAAGGCTGCTAAGTCGCCCGACCCTTCGGGGCAGTGCATGGCCTCCAAAATGCCCGTCAAGACCGCTCCTCCCTCACGGCCTTCGTCGAGCATTGTTTCAGATAAGTTGGATGCTGGCTCCTCCGATGGCCACCCATAAGGCGGTCGTCGGCTCCTCGGATGCACAGCGTTGGAGCCGACGATGGACCAGTCCACTCCCGGCTCACCACAGCGTTCGCTGCTGCAATCCGAGGTCCCCACATCTCCCCTGTTGGACCCTGGGGATTTTAGTCCCCCTTCCCCGGGTAACACCGGGGATGCAGGCACACTCCCATCAGGTCTCCCTCCCGCAGGGCCGGATGACCTGACATCGGACCCTCGGATGCCGGCCCTGACACCAGCCCTTCCGACACCGGATAACATTCCCTTGCCGGACGCCGTCCCTACGCCGGACCCGACGCCCGCCGGGCCTCCTATCCCTGGCCCACCTGCGTGGCCTCTCCCAAGGACACCTGCTCCATCAGAGCCCCTGATGCCCGGGTATCGACTCAGTCTTATCCGACACCGTCCTACCCGGGACCGCATTATCTGGCACCGCAGTACCCGACGCGGTCTACCTGATGCCTCAGTACCCAACACCGGGCTTCCTGCAGTTGGGTTATGGATACTCGCTGTACGGCTACCCCCAGTATCCGTATCCCCCTCCTCCTCCTCCACTGCCCCCTCAGCCACCGGTGGACCTGAAGGAGACTCTGGCTTCCTGGTGGGCTGAGGCCAAGGCTCGGCTCACCAGGGAGGTGGAGAGATGCCTTCCGATGCCGGACCCAGTTCTGGACTCCCGTCATCGGAGGCAAGAGACTCCCTCCCCCCCGCCTGACACCAGAGGTGAGCCCTCCGGTACCAGGGCAGGGGAGGACACGCTTCCCCGCGGGTTGCCCAAGGGGTCCGTTCCTTCCCTGCACCGGGAGGGATCTTCTTCCTCTTTTTCTTCTTCTTCGGAGACCTCGGATGATTCCAACAGGTGCTCTGATCCGGATGAGCCACAACTCTAGACAAGCCCAGGCCCAGGACTCCTCTGAAGTCCCCTCCGGAAGATCCTTCCTTTCTGGAGGGGCTGCGTAAGATCCAGTCAGTTCACCAGTGGCAATCTTTGGAGCCTGATCCACAGCGGAAAAAACTCGCTGCTCATCTGAATCAGCCAGAGATCGCTCCAATGCTGATTCCACCCTGGATCGAGCCTCATGCGGACCTTGTTTCCACCATTTGGAAACAACTGTCGGCATTAACCCCCCTTCTAAGGAAGGCGGACATGCTATACCAGGCTCCTGAGGGTGATGATTCCCTGAATACACACCCCAAGGCCGATTCAGTCGTGATTAGCACCACTCACGGCTGTACGGCTAACCCTAAGCATCTGAGCTCGTCCCCACCTGACAAGGAATCCTGTCTTCTGAACCAGTATGGGAAGAAGGTTTATGCTTCTTCCACTCTGGGTATAAGGGCCCTTAATTACGTTGCTTATATGGGGATTACCAGAAAACGATCTTTAGTGAGGTGGAAGTGAAATTGGACTCCCTTCCTGAGTCTCAGACTAAGTAGGAAGCAGCAGATCTGGTCCGGTCTGCTCATTCGGCCAGTCGGCACATACTTCATGCCACGTATGATGCAGTGGATGCTGCTGGTCAGAGCTCGGCTTTCACTGTGGGTTTGCGGCATCATGCCTGGCTCCATGTGTCAGGTTTGGTCCCGGAGGTGCAGTCTGCTATCCAGGAAGCGCCCTTCAGGGGTTCGGTGCTGTTCGGTGGGGATGTCAAGGACATTATCACCGATCTGCAAGAGAAGGGTACTGCTCTGAAGTCTATCGACTCTCTGTACAGGCCCCCTCAAGGTCAGCGTCGCCCTTTTCGCAAACAGTATCGGCCCAAAGAAGGGATCACAGATCTCCAGGTAGAAGGTCACCTGGGGGCCAGTGACCATCACATGGTATGGTTCAATTTGGCTACTACATCTAAATCATCCCATTCCAAGGCAAAAATATGGGACTTCAGAGGAGCTGACTTTGATAAGATGGCCAACAGAGTTAAGCTAGCCCTGGCAAAAAAGAAACACAGGTGAGGGTACAGGCAAAGTGGGCAAGCATTAAGGATGCAATACTTGAAGCAACATCCCATTGTGTTAGACAGAAAAGGAAGTGCAAAAGAAGAAGGAAACCACTTTGGTTCTCAAATACAGTAGCAGAAAAGGTCAGAGCCAAAGGCTGGCCTTCAGGAAATATAAAGGAACACAGCGGGATGAAGATAGGGAGGCATACCAAATTGCCCTAAGGAAGCAGGTAAGGCAGTAAGGCAGGCAAAGTCCCAAACTGAGGAAACACTAGCACAAACAGTAAAAGAAGGTGACAAGACTTTCTATAGATACATTAGTGAAAGGAGAAAGTCCAGAGGGGTATTGCTAAGCTTAATGGAGAAAGGGAGCATGTGAGGAGGAGAACCCTGTAAAGGCATCTATCCTAAATAGATACTTTTTGCTCAGTATTTACTGAAGAGAAGGTGAGGCAGGGCCCACAGCTCAACATCATGGACACAGGGGAGGAGTGAGCACTACTCCCTTCACAAAAGAGGGTCCGACAAGAGCTTGCTAAGCTCAGGGTGGATAAGGCAATGGGACCTGATGGCATACATCCCAGGGTACTAAGGAGCTAAAGGAGGAATTAGCAGAGCCATTAGCAGAATTGTTTAGTGAGTCTCTGAGCACAGGAGAGGTCCCAGAAGACTGGAGAAGGGCTCATGTGATCCCGCTCCACAAGAGTGGTAGCAGGGAAGAGGTGGGGAACTACAGACCGGTCAGTCTTACCTCAGTAGTGGGCAAGATTATGGAGGCACTCCTTAAGGAAAGGATAGTGCAACACCTGGAATCCATAGGGGCACAGGATCCAAGACAGCATGGGTTTACAAAAGGAAGGTCCTGTCAAACTAATCTCATAGATTTCTTTGACTGGGTAACCAGAGTGGTGGACCAAGGGGAGCAGTTGATGTCGCCTACCTTGACTTCAGCAAAGCTTTTGACACTGTTCCACATAGAAGATTGATAAATAAGCTAGGTAGGCTCGGGGTGGGTCAGGGTTGGTCAACTGGGTGGCAAACTGGTTGACTGGCAGAAAACAGAAGTGGTGGTAAATGGTATACAGTCAGAAGAGATGCAAGTCACAAGTGGGGTACCTCAGGGATCAGTCCTGGGGCCAGTCCTATTCAACATCTTCATTAGTGACCTCGCAGATGGACTAGAGGTAAGGCTTGTCTGTTTGCAGATGACACCAAGATCTGCAACAGAGTAGATGATCCAGATGGGGTGGGCAGAATGAGAAGAGATCTGGATAAACTAGCAGAATGGTCAGAAGAGTGGCAACTGGGATTTAATGCAAAGAGTGCAAAATCATGCACATAGGGAAGAGAAACCCTGAAGCCACTTATAGGCTGGGAGGGGAGTTGCTAGCAGTCACAAAGAAAGAAAGAGACTTGGGCATCATCATCACTGATGACCTAAAATCATTCAAGCAAACCTCTAAAGCAGTAGGTAAGGCTAGGGGGGTGTTAGGGTGTATTAGTAGGGGTATCACAAGTCGTAAGAGGGAGGTAATAATCCCTCTGTACAAGACATTGGTTAGGCCCCATCTGGAGTACTCGCGTGCAGTATTGAGGCCACACCTTCACAAGGACATTAACTAAATTGAGGCAGTCCAGAGAAGGGCAACCAAATGGTGCAGGGACTGCATCAGAAGACATATGAGGACAGATTAGCAGAGCTCAATATGTATACCCTTGAGCAAAGGAGGAGAGAGGTGATATGATCGAGGCATTCAAACACCTTAAGGGCATAAACAAGGTGAAAGAGTCTAACATGTTTAAATATAAGAAAATAGCAGGACAAGAGGACACAGCATGAGATTAGAGGAGGCCGATTAAGGGGAATGTGAGGAAATTCTTTTTCACAGAAAGAATTGGTAGATGCATGGAATGGCTTACCACAAGAAGTGGTGGCTATGAATACAGTGCAGGGCTTCAAACAGGCATGGGATAGGCATAAGGGAGCAATACAAATGACTATGAATAGATAGGTCACTGACAGAGCAAAGGCCAATGGCACATTTATAAGGTAGAAAAAGAAATGGGCAGACTGGATGGGCCTTGCGGTCCTTATCTGCTGTCAACTTCTATGTTTCTATGTTTCAAAGCAAAACCTCAGGGCAAGCGGGCCAACAAACGTCAGGCCCCTCCAGCTGCCAAGCTCCCCCGCCCAATAAAAACATCAGGAGCTTCAGCCACAGCACTGCCCCACACCTCCCAACTCCTTTCATCTCCCACAGCCTCTGGACCTTCCAGAGGAACCAGTAGGAGGGAGGTTCTCCTTCCATCTACCAGATTGGAAGAAGATCACTTCAGACACTTGGGTGCTCCAGCTGATAGCAGAAGGACACTCAATCGAGTTTCTACAGAAACCACCCAGAAACCAAGGTCGTCTTACTCCCTGGAACATCTTCTTCTGGTTCAGGAAGAAATATCCTCCCTTCTGCTGAAGGCGGCGATAGAACCTGTCCCAACCCACCTTCGAGGGACTGGTTACTACTCCCATTTCTTCCTGGTTCCGAAGAAATCGTGAGACGCGAGGGCTATCCTAGACCTCAGCTCCCTGAACCTGTTCGAGGAGTACAAACGGTTCAGAATGCTCTCTTTGCAGAGCCTTCTGCCCTTACTTTGGCCAGGACAATGGCTGTGTGCCCTGGACATGCAGGATGCCTACCTGCATATCCCTATTCGCCCTTCCCACCACAAATACCTTCATTTTTAATTTCAGGAGGACCACTACCAGTTCAAGGCCCTCCCATTTGGTCTTTCCTCGGCGCCCCGAGTGTTCACCAAATGCCTTTCCATGGTAGCGGCCCACCTGCGTACCCTGGGAGTTCAGGTGTTCCCGTACCTGGATGATTGGCTCCTGGCGGCCCAATCCAGGGAGGAACTTTTGCGCTCCCTTTCCCTTACCCTGCAGGTTTTTACCAGCCTGGGTATTACTTTCAACCAGGCCAAGTCCCATTTGATCCCATCCCAGAGGCTCCAGTTCATCTGGGCAATCCTAGACACTACCTCTGGCATGGCACTGCTGCCACTGGACAGGGTTGCCACCCTCCAGGCTCATGTAAGCCTGTTGTCCAGTCACAGGTGGGTCAGTGCCAGGTCAGTCCTTTGCCTCCTTGGGCTCATGACGGCTGCTATTCCGACAGTCCCTCACGCTCGGCTCCACATGAGGATCTCTCAGTGGATGCTTCGGTCTCAGTGGGATCAATTGGTGGATGACCTAGATCAGGAGGTCCTGGTCTCCAACCCTATGGTTCGGGACTTGCAATGATGGATGGTTCAGGAGAACCTTTGCCGGGGAGTTCCCTTCTGCCTCACTCCCCCCTCCCAAACATTGACAACAGATGCCTCGGGAGAGGGTTGGGGAGCCCACTTGGGGTCTCACAGGACCCAGGGCTCCTGGTCCAGGCTCGAACAGACTCTTCAGATAAACGTGCTCGAGCTCAGGGCTGTACTGTATGCTCTACAAGCTCTGCATCTATATCTGCTTCCCGGTCATCTGGCGATCCAGACGGGCACATGGGCGTAGTCTGGTACATCAACAAACAGGGAGGAACTCGTTCCTACCCTCTTTGCTGGGA
This sequence comes from Neoceratodus forsteri, assembly GCA_016271365.2. Lineage (NCBI taxonomy): Eukaryota > Metazoa > Chordata > Ceratodontiformes > Ceratodontidae > Neoceratodus > Neoceratodus forsteri. Next base: position 383,128,046 of record CM028134.1, on the reverse strand, counting down.
GGCAATGTGGGTTTGAGATTGGGCAGTGCAACACAACCTTCACCTCATGGCGGTTCATGTTCCAGGGGTCGAAAACATGCTGGCAGACCACCTCAGCCAGTCGTCCGCTCAGGCTCACGAGTAGGAACTGGATCAGGGGGTAATAGATTATATTTTCCTGCGCTGGGGGACACCTCAGGTAGACCTGTTTGCATCTCCTCACAATGCAAAACTTCCCGCCTTCTGCTCGCTCGCTCCAGGGTGAGGCATTTTTTGGAGCGATGCTCTGTCTCTCAATTGGAAGGGCAGATTAGTCTATGCCCCGATTCCCTTAATTCTGAGGATCTTAAACAAACTCAGCTCAGAAGGAGCTTGCATGATCCTAATCGCTCCTTTCTGGCCCAGGCAAGTTTGGTTCTCTCTTCTGCAACAGTATTCAGAGGAACCTCCTCTTCCTCTGTCGCAAATTTTGCTGACCCAGGATCAGTGGGCCCTGGTGCAGCCAGGTCTCGAATCCCTTCAGTTGCATGCGTGGCTCCTGCAGACATAGCACAAGCCCGATTCGGGGTTTCCCCACTTGTGGCTGACATTCTGGTGGAGGCCAGAAAGTCCTCCACTAGATCTACCTATGCCATGAAATGGAAAAGGTTCTCTATTTGGGTCTCTTCCAAAGATTTTGAGCCTTTCTCTTGCCCTGTTGGAAGGCTTCTGGACTACATGTGCCATCTGTTTGATCTGGGTCTCAGTCATTCCTCTCTAAAGGTTCACATGGTGGCCATTTCCGCTTACCATGTTCCTTTCTGGGACAGAACGTTCGCGCAGTTGGAAGTCTCTCAGACCTTTTCTAGGGGGGTTCTCCACTTGAGACCCCCTATTCACGTTCCTGCCCCTCCTTGGGATCTGAATTTCATTCTGGAGAAGCTTACCCTGCCTCCTTTCAAACCGGCAGCCTCAGCAGACCTAAAGTTCCTTTCTTGGAAGACTCTTCCTCGTGGCCATTACTTCTGCTCGAAGAATTTCTGAGCTTCAGGCCTTGATGTGCAAAATCCCGTATTTGATTTTTCACAAGGAACGTGTGGCTCTGTGTACCAACACTAAATTTCTCCCTAGGGTGGTAGCGGAATCTACGCTGAATCAATCCATGGAACTGTCTGCTTTCTTTATGCAACACTCCAATCAAGGGGAGTACCTTTTGCATACTTTGGATGTTCACTGGATTCTGAGATACTACACCACCAGGACAAAGGATCTCAGAAAGACTGAGCAACTCTTCGTCTCTTTTCTCATAAAGAGAAGGCAATGCTGTCTCCAAGCAATGCCTATCTAAATGGTTGGCTCATTGCATCACTTTCTGTTATGACAAGTATCACAAGACCCTGCCGGGTCAAGTCAGAGGCCACTCCACCAGGGGTGTCGCTGCCTCTGCGGCTTGTTTTAAGAATGTGTCTGCAGCTGACATTTGCGCAGCCGCAACTTGGACTTCTGTTCATACCTTTATGAAACACTACAGTTTGGACACTGCCTCTCGCCGGAGAGCTGGCTTTGGGTTGGCTGTTCTGCAAGGTCTCCTTTCATGAGACCTTTACAGCCAGAGAGTCTACATTTAGGTAGTTTTCCTCCTCCCGTGTGCTTCTCCTTGTTCCAGACTGCTTGGGACTCAGTCCTATATGTAATTACCAACTGCAAGAGCCCTCTCAAAGTAAGATAGTACAGTTATGTAAGAACTTACTGTAACATTAGATCTTCGAGAGAGGCTCTTGCAATAGGTAATGCCTTCCCGCCCTCCATCCCCCTTAGCTTTTTCAGTTCCTTTTCCATGGGGGAAACATCCACGTCTCTCTCATCTTGCCTTTTTGGCCCTTGGCGGGAAAGTACTGGAAGGCGGGCATGGGGGACCGCCCCTTTATACTGACGTCGGTCACCTGCCGTGGGGGCAGTCCCCCACCAGAGACTACTAACTAGAAATTTTTCCGTGTGGTCCTGACGCCTGCCGGCTTCAGTCCTATAAGTAATTCCCTACTGCAAGAGCCTCTCTTGAAGAGCTACTGTTACGGTAAGTTCTTACGTAACTGTACATTCCTGGTAGTCTAGTAGACCCCTCATCTGACTTAGAAACATAACATTTATATAATTCCTGGTAGTCTAGGGGTTGCCCCTCTCACACACACACACCAGTACCATGCCCCGGCACCTGACACTTACTCTCGGCTAACCTCCGCAGCCAGCCACATTCTGCGTAGCAGTTCCAGAAATGATAGACATTAGACATTAAACATGCACGATAAAGGACTTGTGGTACAACCCTTTTATTTTCTATGAAGAGTTAACATGTGCTGGTAGTAGAACAGCTTCCACTGGTTGCTTCTCTCTGGTACACTTGGTGGCTGGTAGGAGCACGTGCCATTATTTATCCCACCCCAGGAAACCATGGTGCACACATTCATGGGAGGGAGCAGGACATAAAAAAAAAAGTGGAAACAGAAGGCCCTATGTTGGATGAACTGCTGAGTGTCTCCACATGCTTCCTGATGCCACAAACCCTCCAGCGCCTCTGACTCCACCACCCAAGCCGAAGTCACTCAAGCTGATACCTGTGTTTTTCCCCAAGCAGTAGTATGGGAGCCCTCCCAGCAGGGTAACAGCCGAAGCATGGGGATGTCAGACCACTCAGGAAAGGCTGAGGATATGAGCCAGACTCTGAAGGGCAAGCCTGATGGGGAGTACCTGAGAGACCTAACCAAGGAGAAGCATGAAAAGAAAGGGGTAACAACAAGAAGCATAAACAAAATGATAACAGAACAGGTCAGACCAAACAACTGTATACAGGAGGTTTTTATTACAAGTTATAAATGTCTCAGAATTCTTCAGTTCTGCATGATAAATGAAAACAAGTGTTGGTGTTAATCGTGTCAGTTTACAATATTTAAAAATGTTTTTTGTTCATTTTGGCGGCATGGTGGTTGAATTAAAATCCTACTGAATGTGTATAAATAAACTAAAAGATTTCTAAGCAGCGGATTCCAAGGGAGGGTAGGAATAGGAAGGGTTTTGTGGCAGGGACAACCATAAACATCTGCATTCAACACAGTTTTGTTTTGCGTGGCACTTCAGCTGCTCCAGCAAAAGGTACTCCATCCTAGTCAGATACGCTTACAATCTGCTTCCCAATGTTACCGCCCTTCATCATGGACTGGAACGCAGCTGCAAGAGGGAGAGAAGTGCGCATAATGCATGAGTAGACATGTATTGCATGGAATTGAAAGATGATCTGAAAAGTCATTATAAATCACTAACATGATTTCAGCCACTCAATACATCCTGTGTACAGTGTGTTCTCGTGTGGGAGTATTAGAGAGAGCACTCAGCTTAACCGCTGGGGGCAAGGATGGCATAAGAAAATAAACAAAAAGGCTCCAAGCCTATTACAAATCATTCAAGCTAAACTCACGTGATTAATATGTTAATAGGGCCTCCAAGGGGTGTGTTTTATGATATGAGAGACACATCTCATGAGGTTTGGGCAGACAGAACCGCTCAGCTACCCTTCACGGTCCTCTCGCCCAAGCCTCATACTCTGTCTCTTATACCATAAAACCCGATGGAGGCATAATAAGAGCAGTATTTCTGTCAGGGTAAATTTGGGAGAAAATCATGGAACTGTAATGAAAATTATAGTAAACGTCAAAAAATAACATGGATCCATCGTGTGTTCAACAGATTACCTTTGTTTTGACTTTTTTCCATAGAGGCAAAGCAAAGATTTAGAGGTGATAGGAGACCATTTTTACACAGTTAACAGCCTTCCTAGTTTCCCTTTCATGCCAGTAAAGTACTCTGATATGCTCAGACCAGTTTTTGATCAATTCAGGTTTATTTGTAGGAAAATCAACTTGAAACTTGAATTTATGAAATTTAAGTAGAGTGCTTATAAAATTTTATTTTTTCCGAAATTCAAGGAGCACCTTCTTGGTGCCCTTCACAGCAGCTTGTTGGTTGAATGCTGGCCTTGATTTGTACAAGAAGGGTTGTAAATCTTATTAAAAAAAGAAGTAAAAAGTCAGCGCTGAGGGTTGAGTGGATACCTCATTCCATGCCAGCGACCTGCGTTCAGGAGCAAGTGCAGGTCACTGGGGGGGGATGGATTAAGCATCCAAGGAACTGCTCTCCTCTCCTGGGTGGGTGGGCTGCTGCTCCCAGATGAACGATTGCCCCCAGGTGAAGGCCTGAGGGGGTAGTGCGGGACAAGGGAGCGACACGAAGGGAGGGCATTGCGGGTGGCAGCATGCGTGTGCATGCCTGCAGTGAGGGAAGGAGGGAGAAAAAGTGGAAAATGGAGCTGGCAGGCTCCACGATGGCCTGGATGCGACTCTGTATCAGCCTCCTCAACTTCTGGATTGTGCTCAGGGGGGGAGGAGGGCTGGCACTCCTCTCTCTGGCCCCTCCACGGCAGGGGGGGATTTCCGGGGTAAGTCTGAATCGGAGGATGAGCCTTCCGAGAGAAGGGTCAGAGCTGCCTGCCAGCTCTGTGAAGGCAGAGAAGAGTGTTGTTAAAAAATACAGTAAAAATATTTCCCCCATAGACTTCTATGGTGCACGCTCCATATACACACGTCATTCAGCATAAGAGCTCTGGGGTAGGACCAGCAATGTATGAAGTTGACAGGATCGTTGGGCTGGCCCTTGGGGGCAATTTACGATCCTTTCCAAGGGGGCAGCCTGAGAAGATTATGAAAGTCTGCTAAAACAGCTTCTAACCAAGGAAGGGAGCTCGTACTTTGTTAGCAGGGCATGTCTAATAATGCAGGAAAGGTGCTTTTTAAGAAAAAAAAAATCTAGGTTTGGGATGCCCCCAGATCTACATAAAGTTTCGCTCTCCCCAGCAGATATGGCTCTTTCCTTTCATATTTCTAAGACATTCCATGGCATCGGTTACACCATTCCACGCTGTTGATCTGAATGGCCTGCAGTGGTATTACTGATGTCACAGAATATTCAGGCAGTATGAAAAGAGAGAGCAGCAACTGCTGAGGAGAGATGGATTTAAAGGGTATTTAAAAAGGCAACAAAAGTTGATTATTAATTGAATAAAAAAGATCAAAACATATCAGAATACTGGACAGACACAAAGGAAAACAGGAGGGCATCTAGAGCTGTAATCTAATCCCACTGCTCTTCCCTCCATACACTCCCTCCCCCCCACTGCCCTGGTTTATTGATCCACTTATCCCTTTGACTAGTCCCCTGTTGTACTCTTGTACTCAGTCTCCTTCCTGCCAGTTGCACTTTGCAGAACTGCTGCTATTGATACGCTATGTTCTGCACTACCTACTTTGCGCTTCCTCTCAATTGTCTACTGTGGACCTTTTACGATTTTTATTATTTTATAATAACATTACTGATGTAACTTGTTACTATGCTCTCCACATCCCCTTCCCCCAGGACGCACCTGGAAATGAACTGTTAGCTCAGTATATCTGTTTCTTATCACCTCTAAAAATTACAGTTAGGCTCACCCAGTGGCAGGAAGCAGCAGTGCACTGCCATCTTGGAGACTGGTGCTAGCATGCAGGCTCAGGAATTTTTAATTTTTTAGTTTTTTTTGACCGGGTAAGTGCACTAGACAAATCCTGCCTATTTTCAGGCACGACCCGGGGGAGTGGGATACAGATGAATGCCAACTGATCTTGAACCAGATTAAGCTGTTGGTGGTATTTTTTAGTGAATGAGGGGAAATTTGGCCAGGGCACTGGGGAAATTCCCCTACTCTTGCTGCAGGGTTCCTTGCTTCCTGTGAGCAAGGATGGAGGAGCCCAGTTCATTGGAGACTGAGGAGGAAGGAGGTTCTGTCTGTGGAGCTCTTGGTTGAAACGCCTATTGCTAGTATGGATACTATGCTGCCTTCAGATCAAGATATTGTTCCAAAGTTAGGGGATCAGGTTCTGATACCAGAGACATCAAAAATTGAGATAAACACTGAAGATTTGCTGCTTAAGGAATCACAATAAAAAAAAAAATCACAATTATTGGAATTAATTGCAGTGACTGAAAGAGATTATGGTCTTTGTCAGAAATGTTTGGAAGAAGAGAAAAAACAGAAGAGATCCTTGGTTTTCCCTTCTTCTTCTGGAAATAAGAGACTGCCCACGATTAATATAGAATTGCTGCCAAGTTCTCCAAATTTGCAAGAGATTCAGGACAAGCAACAAGACCTTTCTTCACAGGATGTACTGGAGGAAAAGGATTCGTGGTCGGCTGGTGAAGTTCTACAAAGAGCAAGATGGATTAGACAGAATAATATTTGGATTCTGGATTCTGGATCCAGGATCTTCAACTAATTCTGCACTTAATCAGATTGTTGAGTTACTGGATATTGAGGTGACGTCTACTCTAACATTTTCAGACACCCGAATTTCCCCTAATACGAAAGCGCTATATGAGGGGGAGGCAGCCGACAATAGAACTGCGACAGATGCTACTGAAAGAACACCTAGTGATTCTGACAAGAAACAAGATCATATGAGGGTGAGTTTAAATTCTGGTATTGGGGTAAGAACAAATAATATGCAACATGATGGTCCTGAAGTTACTTCTGTGGAAAATGATACATCTTCTCCAAAACCAGCTGATGAAGTAAGACAGAATAAGACTTCTGGGAAAGAAACTTATGCTAGACTGTTTAAGAGACCTGCTATGGAAGCCAAGCGCCGGTTTCTAGTCAGGTTATGGTACAGGGGTAAAGCGCCTGTGGTACCTGATAGAGTATGGGTAGGAAAAACATTATTAATTGACAGTTTGGATTTTTCTCCATCTGATGTATATGCTTTTATACATTCATCTGGGGATCATAATTATGATGTTAGTTTCTGTACAATGAAATTGCTGGATACATTTTGGAAACTGTATTATGAAGTAAAAGATTTGGAAATATGGAGGTTTTTTTTAGTAATTCCAGTTATGAAACCCACAATAAAACAGTGACAATACTCTTTCGTAATGAAGGTGTGAATGTTGCCAATATTACATATTGGCTGGAGCAACAATGTACTATAGTGGAACACCCAAAACCTATGATGGATGAAAATGGATTTTGGACTGGGGGTTGGACTTTTAGGGTTCAGCTGCCACATAATGACACTGGGATTCAACATTTGCCTAATTCATTTTTTTTTTGGGAAGGGACAAAGGCATTATTTTTACGCTGGTCAACCAAAAAGCTGCTATAAATGTGGTTCTTTAAAACATTTAAATAATGATTGTGATAAGATTAAATGTTTTCTCTCTGGGGTTCTGGGTCATATTGCTGCAGATTGTGAGGAGTCCCTTGTTTGTAATTTATGTGGGGACACAGAACATGCTTATGAAGATTGTCCCAGGGCAACACATGACAGAGATGAAGCTTCTGACCAGGAACATTTTTTGTATAAGGCTAGACTCCCTTATGTAGAACACCTTGAAGTAGAAACAGTGTCTGGAATGAGAGGCAGACATTGGGGGAGAGGGGGCCAGGGGAGGAATAAGTATGAGACCCGTTATTCTGGAGGTCAGTGGTCTTCCACCTTTAGAAAGACAAGTAGTTTCATTTGGTAATGTGGAGAAAGGTACTCCACAGCCTTTGGGTGGGGTTCTGGAAGGTAAAGATACACTGTATGTTATACCACAAAGTTCTCCTATAAGGACTCATAGTGTATTATCTAAAGAATTGTCATGTAGTTTACACCTTGAAGATTCTGATGAAGAGGCCTCTTTGGTTATTCAAGGTTTGGAGGAGCGTATTCCAGAAGAAGGGTCTTTTACATTGGTAAAAAAAAAAGGGGGGAGGGAAGGGCTATGTTGCTAACATACCTCTCTCACCAGTCCCTATCTCAAATAGATTTGTTCCCTTGACATCTGGGGGGGGGGATCACATGGAACAGGAAAGTCCTATGAATATGGAAGGTAGGGGAGATTCACAGATACCTGTTTTAGAAGATAGGGAGGAAGATTTGCTGGTTAGAACTGCCTGATTACCCGATCCTTCTAAAAGAGTGACCAGATCTAGCAGGAAAATCATAAAACCCACTCCATGATTGAATGATTTTTTCGATAGCAAGCCTTAATGTAAATAGCATTAAATAGGGAAAAGCCATCTTACAACTTTTGGTATCCTACATTCTCTGATGTGTGATATATATTTTTTACAAGATACCAGATTGCATCTAGATAGTGAAATTGTACAAGCTACCCAGGACTGGGGATGGGGGGTTTCCTATTGGTCCCTGGAGATAGACCAGAGTAGTGGAGTGGGTATTTGTTTTTCATCTGTAGCTGTTATAGTACACAAAATGGTTGATATCGAACCTGGAAGGGCTTTTCTGTTAGATATCGAATTTAATGATGTTCATTTTCGATTAGTAAACATTTACAATCTGCAAACGAAAGCGCTTAGAATTGATTTATTAAAAGAAAAATACAGCCTTATCTGTATACAAACAGACAACTTATTTTTGCAGGAGACTTTAATATTAATTTTTTTTGGGAAAAACACAGTGTTGGGGAAACAATACTGTGATAAAAACTTTTTGAAGCAGTTGGTTGTACAGACAGGTCTAAGAGATGTCTTTTCTTGTACATAAAAAAAAGGATATCAACTTATTTTAAAGGAGTACTTTCCTCCTGTATAGATTTTATGTGCATACAGAAGTCCTCTCAGGTTGATTCTACACTGGTGATACCAATAGAAACTTCTGACCACTGTCTTCTTGGTATACAGTTGAGTCCCCTCCAAGCGTGTGGCAGGAAAGGATTGGAGACTGAATATCTCCTTATGAACAGAAGTGGCTGTATTACAAGAATTTCACACAATAGTACAGGATAGATTAACTACCTTGGTTTTATATGATAATATAGGTTTATGGTGGGCAGATTTCAAAGAGTGTTTGATTGGGTTCTTTAAAGCAACAAGTTCATATCGGTCACAGAGTAAGAAAGATGTATATATGACTTTAAGGAAAGAATTAGGGACTTTGTTAACGCAACAAGCAATGGAGGGACTAGATTTGAGTGAGCAAATTTTTTAAATCAGACAAGATATGGGAGATTACCAATATTCACAAATCACTTCATTACAAAAGGAACAAATGTTCAAAACACAGGGGAAATGTGAACATATAAATCCATTTTTAGCAAGTAATCAGAGACAGGAGAAACATAGATTTACCATCCTCATAGATTCTACAGGGGTTGTACATGGGGATAATTTAGTGATCATGAATATAGTAGAATATGTCAAATCAGCTTTTTGTTAATCTTTGGAGCCAGCAAGTCAGATGGAGCAAATTTTACAAATGGCTGGGCTTCCTCAAGTGCCTAGTTCACAGTGTAGCTCTCTGGTGAAGTCTTTCTTGGTCAAGGAATTAGACAGGGTAATTAATTCTTTGCACTCAGATGTTTTGCCTGGCTTACACGGTTTGTCTTGTGAATTTTATAAGATTTTGTGGAAAATAATTCCTTCCACTATGCTTTGTCTGTACAACTACTTTTTGGAGGAACATAGTTTGCCTACCCAGATGTATGAAGGGTTGTTGATTTTTTTGTATAAATCAGGGACCGCGCAGATATCAGGAATTGGAGGCCTTTGTCTTTGTTTAATGCAGATTTTAAAATGTTTGCAAAACTATTAGGAAAAGGATTATCCAAGGTTATGCTTATGTTAATTAGCCCAATGCAATTTTGTGCTGTTCCTGGGCATTGCATTTCTGATGCTTTATTGATTCTAAGAGAAGTTATGGGACAGTGTGGAGAAGAAAGAGATCTTTTAGACTCAGAGGAGTACCTTGTGAGTCTAGACCAAGCTAAAACGTTTGATGCAGTCTCGCATTCCTTTTTGTGGAAGTGTTTGAAGGCATTTGGTTTACCTGATGAATTTATTGAATGGTTAAGACTATGTTACGCCTTGGCCTATGTAGTGCCATATGAAAATGGGTGGAGAGGTTCCCCACATTTAATATATAGAGAGGTAAGATAGGGATGCCATCTCAGTCCCCTTTTATATGTTTTGTTTTGGACCCATTATTAAGAATTTTGCAACGTTCCCCACTGATAACAAGGGGTGGACTGGAATTTTGGGATTAGCTGTAAGATAATAGCATATGCCGATGACTTGTGTCTGATTTTGAAGGATAAGTTATCAGTTCAGACAGCTTGTGAATTAATACAAGAAATCAGGAAAATCACGGGTGCAGCTCTGAACTTATGTAAAACTAAGATTCTTAGTTTGATAGGGTTTTCTACAGTAAATAACTCTATTGGTGAATTTTTAGTGGCACAGGAACCTTGTAAAATTTTGGGAATATATTTAGGGGGTAGCGATATGGCATATTTTAATTGGGAATGAGCGTTAAATATCGCGGTAAATAAAGCTGCAGTTTGGACTTGATGGAAGGTTGCAAAACAAAAGAGAGTATATTTCATTAAAATTTTTTTACTTCCGGTATTTTTGTACATTAGTGCGTTTTTTTTAATTACCGAAGCAGCTAGAGAGTAAGGTATTGCAAGTTTTCTTTAGTTGTTTCTGGGGTAGCAGATTGAATCCCATGAAGAGGAATACTTTATATTTAAGTATAAAGGAGGGAGGAGTTGGTATGATTAATCCGGTTCTATTTTTTTTTTAACATATTTTTATATACTAATTTGGTTCCTCTGATGAGAGATGAGGTGAAAGTATGGGCTTTGTAGGGAGTGCCGGTATTAGAAGGTGTTTTAGGTGAATGGAAAGCTGCAAAGTTTTTACATAAAAATTAAAGACACCCTAGGTTGGTTAAGAGTTGGGAAGGGGTATTTGATAAAATTAAATTATGGAACATTGGTCATACACAAGTACTGAGACAAACAAGGAAACAATTGTATGAGGAGGTGATTGGTACTTATTTTGTAGAAAGTCATTTTTCTGAATTATCTGTTTCTCAACAGGAACAAATTTTTGCTTATATTAAAAATGATAGAATCCCTTCGCATATGTGGGATACCGCTTGGCTAGGGATCCATAATAGAATAAATGTGAAAAGTAATCAGAAACATAAGGCCTTGCAGGAACGATATTACCCTAGGGTGGATTGTGTGGCTAAACTGGAAACAATGCACCATGTATACTTCCAGTGCCCATATGCTGTGAGATTTTGGGATGCTATGAAAGATAGATGGAAATGTTGGGTTATGAGTCCACCTCCATTGGAAGCTTTGTACTGTGGCATTTTTTTTCTTAAATATGACGCCAGATTGTTTAAATTCATTAAGGATCATACATTTACATTTCTTATATTGGTTGTGGTTAAGCAGATGTCGTTTGGTGTTACAGCAACAGGAAATTTCAGATTTGGTTCTTGTCCATATAGTGTTACCAGATTTGAAAACTTTGAAAAAGGGTGAACGTCAGATTTTTTTCAACTTCCAAATGGACAGCATTTTGGAGTCAGTTTGATTTCATAGAGGGATAGTATGGGAATATTAATTAGTGTCCTTGTGTGTCCACTATTTAATGGGGTTTACATGTCTAGCCCTTTCATTATCTGTATTGGGCATAATGTATGTTTGACATTTTTATTAAAAAATTTTTTTATAAATTATGAGACGGAGGGGTCAGTATCTATTACGATTTTTTAAGATACAGATTTGTATATGATGGAAATGTATTTTTTTTTAGTTTTTTTCTTATATGTGCTTCAGTAGAACAAAGTTGTTACTATATGAAATATTTTTCTGTTTTTTAGAACAGTATGATTATAATACTTTTCTGATTTACTATGATTTATATTATTTGTGTGATTTAACATTGTATTTGAATGTAATTTTTTGATGATTATGATGCAAATTCCCCTACTCTTATAGTGGGGGTGGGGGTTGTTTATTTTGTTTATAATGGTTTTCTTATGTCTGGGGTTCTTGTATGAATCAATTCTTATTTATGTTTGAATTTCTCCTTTTAATGGTTTTGTATGTCGTAATACTAATTTGTATATAATTTGTTATGATTTCAATAAAAATTCCCCTACTCTTTTCGAGAAGTGCCATGGGATCTTTAACATCCACCTGAACTAACACCAGAACAGGCAGATGGGACCTCGGTTTAACGTCTCATCCGGAAGACGGCACCTCAGGAGTGCAGCACCCCTCTCATGCTGCACTACAGTGTCAGTATTGGGATATTAACCCAAGTGCCTGGTGTGGGGATAGAACCCACAGCCTTCTGATCTCCCGGCCTCAGGGGTGAGTGTGCTACCTGCTGAGCCACTGGCACTAAATTTCACACTGGGGCCAGCTGGGGACAGAGTACTTTGTGGAGTGCAAGCACAAAATCATGGATCTGTCATTTAAAACCACCCAGAAAATCTGTGCTTTCATGGCAAATAGAAAAAAATCATATTGTTTCATAAAAATGGGAAAAATCCTGGTATCTACGATTTGTGTGACAAAAATACAGCCCTAATCATGATTGACAGTGGTGACACCTGAAAATCCTGACATTACAGAGTCAAAACTAACATGAGCACTCCCAGTTATGAGTGCCATCGTAGAGAAATAGATTGTTAAAACTCACTGGCAGACTGGTCTAATGGCCTTATGGAAAACACATCCATTTACTATAAGGATCTGGATTTGATCCCAGTCAGGCAAGAGGGAGCCAGAATATATAAAAAATAAACCACACCAGGATGGGCACTGTGGGGATCAAGGCACACCACTGATGTGTTGTGAGGCTTGAGGCACTGCCAAGTGCCTTCAGCCATCTGGGAGTGCATCTATTCCCCCACAATACCAAACCTGAAGGAGCTTACTGCACTTATAGTCTTTTTCTCAAAATTTAAGAAAAAAAGAACATTTTAAAATAAGTTGCAAAACTGAATTGGTATTTGTTTACCTTGCTATGATATGGTTTTCTTAACCTCCCACCACCAATTTCTCATCAGCAGCAGCCAGGTCTTTTTTCTTCCTGCTCCAGCCTGTCTGCCCATCACAGAAGTCCTTCAGTGGTTCCACCCACCACCAGCCTGTGCTCAACATCATCTCTGGAAGTCTAACCACAACTCACTGCTTGTCCCCTGTGGGTGAGCCCCCCCAAAACTGGCAGGAAGATACTTCACATGATAGTTAAGATCCAGCAGCAGAAGCTGGTGAGATGCAGCAGGAGTCAGTGGAGTCCTGCTGTGGTATGGGTCCGCTTCATCTGCCTAGGGTTGCTGGAGAATTTTATCCCACTAAGCCTTCCCCAGAGCATGGTCCTGAGGAGTTACCTCCCAGAACTGTCCGTCAGGGCTGTCCAAAGGATGGTTATACTCTGCCTTACCCTTGGAACTTCTCTTTGAGCCCCACTGTGGGTGTGTGATGCCTCTGTGTCACTCACCAGGCAAATGGGTATGTGCCAACATAAGGACACTTCAGAGGGACTACTTGTTCCTTCCCACGACACACCCTTTCCCTGGACCATTGAGGGGCAATCATGCAGTGGAAGGAGTTGCCTCCCTGCCCGAGGCAGGGGGCATCCTAGATGGATTCCAGATCCCCATCTCATCAGTTGGCGCTGGATGTCTCAGGCTTGGGGCATGAACCTGGTTGTCTGGATGGCAAGCTTGTTTACATTTATTTTTTTGGTTTTCCTCTCTAGCTGGTAGTTCATCTCAGGGATATACCCAGTTCACAGATATATACTCTGATGAGGCCAAACCCAGCTGTCATTCAGATGGTTACTGGGTTTTTCTCCCGTGTTTCTTTTCCCTCCCACCAACCCTGGCAGAGGTGGTGCCTCTGTTAGCCTCACACAGCCACAGCTTCCCCCATAGCAGGAGCAAGCTCCCTGGCCCAGCTGCAGGGTTGTTATGGTGACAGATCCTGCCATGAACCCTCCCTGACCAAGATGCTGTGCCATGCAGCAGCTGCCTCAGCCTTGGCCTGCCCCCCTATGCAACTTCCTAGGCTCACCTCCGAAGGCGGGTCATCAGCATGGCAGTGCACTGCCATCAGGGTAGCCTACTTAACTTTTTTTTTTAAATGTTCAGACCACGTGATGCAAGCAGCCAGGTGCTAGCTCCTTTTACTCGCTCTAGCCACCCGTTCACTTTTTTGTCTCATTTTCTGAGCTAATCTACTTAAAAAACTCTCAAAACCTGCTCAGAAGATGTCTGAAGGGATCGTTTCACAAATACTGAAGGGATTTCATTCATGGAGATCCAGATGCGAAAAGCCCTGCCAAAATGTACCCCACTGGCGATGCCCAAAAAAGGCCCTAAAAAGCATAGACGCTCTACCACCATGGACACCGTGAGTACTGCGATTAACTCGCCAGAGACAGAACCTCTTACCCCAGCCAGTTTTCTGGCAGAGTTTCGCCCCTTCAAGGAAGAATTGAGGTCTCTTATGTCCGAGATTAAATCAATATCACAAGCACTGGAAGACATCTCTCGGTGTACCTCCAACTCTGAAACTTGGATCATATCCATGGAAAAACGCATAGACAAGCTTGATCCTGAGTTAATTGTGACCTGGCAGAAACTCACAAAAATGGAGCTTAAAGTAAAGGACCTCGAGGGTAGGAGCCGCAGGCACAATGCGGTGCTGATTGGGCTGCCTGAAACAGAGGAAGGGCACAACGTTATATTATTTATTCAAAAGTTTGTGGAAAAAGAGGCAGGCCCTTCCCCCTTTGGTCCCAAGTACATAATTGAAATAGTGCACAGAGCTCTTAGACCGATTCCTACAACTGGAGCTCCTCCAAGACCACTTATTTTTCGTTTTCTTAATTATCTAGAGTGTCAGCATTTTCTGTCAAATGTCAGAGAAATTCAAGAAGTTTGTTGGGAGGGTATTAAAGTTCAGATTGCACAATATCTGCCTGCCACCATTCGGCAATGTCGTACAGCCTTCCACCCCTTGGTATCCAAATTGATTGCTGCGGGAGTTCGATTCTGAATGAATTATCCTGCCAGATTACAGGTCTTGTTGGCAGGTACATGGCATTCTTATGAAGACCCAGAAAATGCCCATGCCAGTCTTAAGGCCTCTCTACCAGATCTCTTCAGAGATACCTGATCGGTTACCGTGGTAATGTGTGTATGCCTGATTATGTCTGGAATTTAGTTCTAATACTCCACTGAAACATTTAGCTTTATTATCCACAGATGTTATTTTGGATTTGGATTCAATCCGAATGTGGAGACAACAAGTGGGTCATGTGTTTTCCGCAGGGGGCTCTACCTAGAGCGGTGGCGTTCTGATCTTGATTTCTAGAAAAATCCCCTTTTCCCTCATTCAGATTGTGGGTGATCCACAGGATAGATTTATTTTTATTCACTGTATTTTATATTCTACTGAATTGTTGTTGGGTTCTGTCTATGGGCCCAATCTGGATTCCCGGGTTTCTTCATGCAGCTGGTTAACACTCTAATTCCTTTCTCAGCGTTGCCCATAGTTCTCGGGGGCGATATGAACATTGTTTTCGACCCATCACTAGACCGCTCTAGTGGGCCTTGCAGGGGCCTCTCTCCTGCACAAAGAGTGTTCCGCGAACTCATAGATCACTTTGGGCTTTATGATATATGGCGTCTATTTAATCCCACTGAAAGGAGCTATACCTTTATTTCCCCTGTCCACAACACCACATCCCGTATTGATTATTTGTTTTTATCACAATCCTTTTTGGTCGGAGTTATGGATGTGTAACCCCCTACAAATGGGGGTCACTAAAAAGTCTTCCTTGGGTGAGCCTAAGTGCTCTCCGCCTGGCTGGTGTCCTGTATTTCAGCCGATTTTAAAATAATTTAGTGAGAGTGCCTAATGCCTCTGTGTACTGTCACTTTAAGAGCTGACAAACTGCAGTGGAATTAATTTGAACTGGGGGGGACCGTGTGTTTCCCTGCTAGAGTCCTGCCTGGGCCACTGAGCAGATCGCTCCGTTCTGCAGTCGCTATATGCACGGGGGGAGCCCTTTCAAAAGATGTAACTATCTGCTGGTAATTTGTTAGAGTGATAATGACAGTACAGTTTATCTAACCTGCCTTTCTTGTAGCTGGGACTCTGTGTGTTTTGCCCCTCCATTTCGGATCTGAACTGCTAATGGGTCCAATCAATGGGGAGGGGTTCCTTAAAATGCAGCCTGCTGGCAAATCAGCACTTGGACTCTCAAATGGAGCCAGCCACAAGGGGCTTGTATGAAGAGAGCCTCTGGGAAATGCAGTTTGGACCGTGGCACCTTTTTTCGCCAATAGAGGGAGCCTGTTGTGACTGACAAGGAGAATCAGCCAACTGCAACCTTTTGGATTTGGGGGAAATGCCTGGACTGTCTGCTGAGAGAGTCAGTCTGAGCGTGGAGATGGAAGAGTGAGCAGCTCGTGGGGCTGCTGCCCACAGGGCAGCCCGGGAACCACACGAGAGGCCTGAAAAAGGCCTGTCTTTCGTCAGCTCTCTTGAAGGGAGAGAAGAGGACTGTGTTTTCTTGGATCAAGTATCTGAACATGTGTGAAAAAGGAAAGCAGTTGTTGTGGCCTAGATCATGGGCAACCAAGTGTGGAGAAGAGATTCCGAAGAGGAACCTTGATTTTCAGACAGAGATTCTGATGAGGAGCCTTGATTTTCAGACAGAGATTCTGAAGAGGAGCCTTGGTTTTCGGACAGCAATTCCAAAGAGGAACCTTGATGCTGAAGTGCCCTGAGGTTTGGGGCAGGACAGAACTGTGTTTGAAGTTGGAAGCTGAGGGGGAAACCGCCCTGAGTGTTCATGCAGCCGTTGTGTGCAGTAGATTCGCACAGGAAGCACATGTGAGGCCATAAAGCTGGCCTGCATCCATTAGTAAGTGTAATTTGGACAGCGACTCCGAGCTTTCAGAGTGAGAGAAGAAGCAGAAGTCATTTTGGGACCAGACTTAAGCTGAAGAAGACCGAAAGTGTGCAGAATTGCGATCGGCCTGTCAGGACTCTGTGGTCTGGTACAGTAAGTGACCTTTACATATAAATGTGTATAGTGCTTGTGGGGATTGAGCTCTGAGTAATTCCCCATGTTGTGAACTGTGTGCTGTGCTGGGAGTGTGATTCTATCTGATTAATTTTCCTTTCTTTCTTCATGAACTGAGCCTTCCGGCTCCGGATTACAAATTGGGTATTGTGCAAGTGTTTTCCATTTCAGGGCCCCAGCCAGCTGCACTGACCCTGGCTAGCCCCCCCCCAATCCTGAGTACCCAGTGAAAGTGACATTTAGGGACTCTGAAATTGTGCACAGTACTGTGATTGTTAATGTGTATAATCTAATTAACCTGATTTCCCCCTGTCCTTGTTATTGCTCCCTAAATAAATCAGATTAGGTTGTTTTGCAAAGTATACTGCCTGAACTGCATGTCTGTATTGAACTACTGCACAGTGGCTATTGTATTGCTGCATCTTACTTTACAGGGGGTCCCCAGAGTCAAGCTGCTCGAATCAATCCTGGGGGTAAGTATATACTGCAAAGGTACTTCTGATATATTGTGTGGGCCACTAGTGGGAAGAAAGGGGGGTTGCAGTGTCCCAGAGGGCTGTGACCAAGTCACACCAGGCTGTCTTAACCCCGAACTCTGGGTGGAGGCACCCGCCATTGGACCTAGGCCCCTCAACCTGTTAGTAGTTAGGCAGGCAGGGGTAGTAGCCCTTGGGATAGCGCCACCTAGGGGGTACAGATGTATCTATTGAACCTGGCCCGTGTTCGGATCACGCACTAGTAACATGCCACCTATCATTTACATCCACTCCCAAATGAGAAGCAAGGTGGAAAATTAATAACCAGCTCTTGAAGGAACCCGCAGTAATTACTACTCTCAATAATCATATTGATCAATTCACTGACGCTCATCTCAAGTCCACTTCTAGACCCGACTTTATATGGGTAGCCTTTAAGGCCTATATTAGGGGGATATTGATCAGTTTAGCCTCCCTCAGGAAGAAGAAAAAAGAGCAAGAGTTACTTAACCTTCTCACCCACATTCGCACGATTGAGGCATCCTTAACTCCAAATTCATCAGATGAGGTTAGACAAAGCTTAGCCAAACTAAGAGATGCACATCTTGACAACCTGAGAGAAAAGGCAGAATTTGCCATCTTGAGAACAAAAGCATCATATACAGATCAGGGAGAGAAGGCTGGGCGCCTCCTTGCATTCAGAATTAAACAACAGGAGTCTTCTAGATATATCCCCTCTATTCGTTCACAAGAAGATGGCATCTTGAAAACTTCTCCAATTGATATAGTCTCTGAATTTAAAACCTATTACACCAAATTATATGGTGCCATGTTGGACCCACCCTCAAATTCTGTTTTGGACTCATACTTATCTGCATCTGATCTGCCTATTCTCTCAGAGATAAATCAACAGATGCTCATAGCCCCCATTTCCTATTCAGAGATTGCCAATACCATTCAAAATGTACCTACTGATAAACCACCTGGCCAATTTTTATAAAAAATACCAAAAACAGTTAATCCCCTTGTTATTGTCCCTATTCCAGCACATTTTACCAGGCACTTCGGTAGCTCTCACCCTCTTTGAGGCTTTAATAGCATTGCTCCTTAAACCAGACAGAAACCCAGAATTACCTGCGAGCTACCGCCCAATATCTTTACTAAATCAGGATATTAAAATAGTACCTAAGCTGATAGCTGAGCATATTAACAGGGTTCTACCAGAACTTATTGGATCCGAACAAGTTGGGTTCATGAAAGGGCACTCCTCTGTCGACCATCTTCGTTCGCTCTTGCACGTTCTTTCAGTGTCTAGGGATGCCCATTTTCCCACAGTTCTGGTCTTGCTTGACGCTGAAAAAGCGTTCGATAGGTTTGATTGGAACTTTCTATTCTGATCCCTGAATGCTTATAATTTCCCTTTACTATTCCAAAATTGGATAAAAGCACTCTATCATGCCCCTTTGGCCAGGATTACTGTTAACGGAGCAATATCTAATGTTTTCCGTCTACAATCTGGCACTAGACAGGGCTGCCCCTTGTCCCCTTTACTTTTTAACTTATACCTAGAACCTTTAATACATAGATTACTGTCAAGTAAGCAAATTCAGGGCATGCCCGTGTCATCTCAAGTAATCAAAGTGTCGGCCTACGCCGACGACCTACTTTTACAATTATCCTACCCATATACATCGATCTCCTCCATGTTATCTCTTATTTTTTTTTTTTTATTTAGTTGTTTAACCAGGTATAGCACACTAAGCTGAAAGCTTTTTTACAGGAGCGACCTGGGAGCACAAGGAGGTTAAGTGACTTGCTCAGGGTCACACAGTATACAAGTGGAAGCTGTGGGATTCAAACCCTGGTCTGGTCTGCTGGATGTCACCGGATTTGCAGCTCAGAGCCTTATACCACTGCGCTATACTGCCTCCCATAGAAAAATATAGAAGAATTATTAGAATTGTAGAAGAATTTAGTCAATTATCTAACTATAAACTTAATATTGATAAGATGGTAGTGTTCCCACTTAACCATGAGGTCAATAAAAGGTTTATCACCGATTTGGGCTTGGCTTGGAAACAGGACTCCTTAAAATACCTGGGTATTATAATTCCAAAAAATCCTGCTCTTTGCCTAAAACTAAATCTTGATTCTCTGGTGAAAGTCATAGGACTGGATCTAGCTAGATTGTCCAAACTTCCAATCTCACTCTGGGGGAGGGTCAACTTAATCAAGATGAATGTTTTTCCCAGACTTTTTTGCCTTTTACACTTACTTAATATCTGGCTTCAGTAAAGTACATAGGCTCATTACAAAGTTTATCTGGGCCAATAAACACCCCAGACTGGCCTATTATAAGCTAGCTGCCCCCAAGGATAAAGGGGGCCTATGTCTTCCTCAGTTAACATTCTATCACTGGGCCAGTCATGCCGTTAAAGTTCTCAGATGGTTATCCCCTAAAGAAGAAGTATTTACTTCTTCCTTCTCCCACCAATGGCTTAAAATTGAATTATCTCTTTTTCAAGCTTACGCTTTAAATCCAATCACACTTTTCCACACTAAAGCCAATACACTTCCAGCTAAGTTAAAACAAACTCTCATTGCCACCGCCATTAAAATCCATTCAGAGTTATGCAGCTTTTTTTTAAATATAATCATATTCAGGATCCAAACCAGCCCATATGGGGAAACCCTAATCTACAAATTGACAAGAAGGTACTTTCAGTCAACTGGCTACCCCATATGTTAGATCCACATCTTACCTTGTTTATCTCAGAAGAAAACCTTTGGCTTTCCTCACCTGAAATAGTGAAAACCTACAATATACCCACTAATTACACCTTTGAAGTGTTCCAGTTAAGACATTTAATGGTGACAGTCTTTGGATCCATCCCTCCGTGGCAAGACACACCATCTTTTCGTCAGGAACCAGGTCTCACTGTTGGCTCTCAAATTTCAGTATCCAGTTGTTACAAGGTCTTGTACAACAGAGCCTATCCTACTTGCTTTGCACCGGCGACCATTTGGACTCCCCTTTTTCCTGCTTGTGTATTAGATTGGGATACCCTATGGCAAAACTGTCATGAATACATCACCCAAGATAGACTTCGTCTGACCCAATTCCATATCCTACATAACTTATATTATTCTCCACAGAAATTATTTAAATTTAGTCTCCTGCCTGCACCCACCTGTACCCGATGCATGAAAGAAGAGGGATCTCTGTATCATATTTTCTGGACCTGCTCCAAAGTTACCCCACTTTAGACTAACATCCAACTAAAAGCAGACCCCTTATTAGGCCTCCAAGACCTATTCACGCCAGAAATATGTCTGTTAGGTGACTATACCGAGCTCTTTATTCCTATCAGAAGATACCACATGGCCCTTATCTCCATATCGGTTAAAAAAGTAGTTTTATGTAACTGGAAGGACAGTGAAGACATATCTTAGTCCGAATGGCTCAATGAACTTCTGACCAATCTCAGGATGAAAAAAGCAATAGCAAGCCTTAATAATAAGCCTGAGAAATATGTTAAAATATGGGGTCCCTTACATACTCTGTTTTCTCTGTAGTATGTACACATGATGATTTAACATCCCAGTAGGCTATAGCATTCTCTCGATATGTCAGTGTTGAAGAGTTAAGGGGAAGGGGGGAGGGGACTTTGGTGGTGGTGGTGGGCAGGGAGGAGGACAGATCCTATATTTTGAATACTTCATGCTAATGTACTTTGGTTTCTTGGAACTGTTCTCTTTTGTATTTGTAGTAAAACTTAATACATTTTAAATTGAAAAAAAAAATTAAATGAAATGTTAAGTGCACTGTTACCATAGCATTCTACAAAACTCCTTGATTATTTCAGTTCAAAATGTTAAGATACAGAAGTTTCTTTAGACAACTGGTCATATATGGGGGAAGTGATTCACGGTCATGTGATATATTTCAGCTAGTCAAAGACCATGGAATCTTATGCTTATTTTATAAAATCCAACCAGACACAGAGCCCAACCGTTAATGCTGTACACTGGTGCAGAGGGATGCTAAAACCCATGGAGGGTCCACTCCACACATGCAGAATACTCCATGAGATCTTGGAACTCCCACTCTGCACCTGCGGAGAGACTTCCAATGCCGAAGTGTTAGCTTGCAGGAGGGGCATGGAATAAAGCTTACCAGGATCCCCAAAGACAAGTATGCATGGATTTGGCTGCACAGAGTTAGGGTGTCGTGGGTGCCGGTGTTGGAGCCTCGAACAGGCATCCGAGCCTTATCTTACAGCCCTCTGGAATAGCAATGACTGGGAGGGCTAAGGAGATGGGTCAAATTTTTTATTTAATAAAAATTCTGTGTAACCCCACCCCCTACAAATGGGGGTTCCCAAAAAGTCTTCCAAGAACTTGTCTAGTTGCTCACAGCCTGGTTGGTGTTTGGTGAAAAGCCATTTAAATGTTGTTGCCAGTGAGCGCTTTTAAAGCCTCCATGTACTGTCTCTTTAAGGGCTGCCTGCTTGCAGTCATAATTAGTTTGAATGGGGGTCTGTGTGTTTCTATGCCCGAGTCCCGCTCAGGCTGCTGAATAATCGCTTTGTTTCTGCCATCGCTACTTTGTGCAGAGGGAGCCCTGCTGAAAGATGTAACTAATTGTTGATAATTATTTAGAGTGAGTGGGATATTGCTGTTTGTTCTAACCTGCCTTATTTGCAGCAAGGACTGTTCTGTGTAGCTCCACCATTTTGGTCCCGAACTGCCAAATGGGATGAATCAGTACTTAGGACTCTCAAAAGGAGCCTGCTGAAATGGGGCTGTGTGGAGTGAGACTCTGGGAATTGTAGTTTTTGGACTGTTGGTGCCTTTTTGCACCTATAGAGGGAGCCTGTTGAGACTGACACCTGAACCGACCAACAAAACCTTTTTGATCAGAATGAAAGACCCTGGGATATCTGCTGGCAAGCCAGATCTAAGTTGGAAGCTGAGAGAGCAGCAGCTCGGATACTCAAGTGGCCGTTTTGTACAGTAGTTCACGCGGGAAAACTGTGGAAGGCCTGCCTTCTGGCCTGCTGGGTTGATTCTGCCCTGAGAGAGAGAGAGGAAAAAGTACATTCGGACTGAATTCGAGTGTGTGACAGTGAAAGAAACTACTGAAGTGAAACCAGGCTCAACCTGAAGAAGACCGAAGATTTTGTTAAAAGCGATCGGCCTGTCAGGAACTTTTGCTACCGCTGTGCTCCCAGGTTTTAGCAGTGATTTTGTGATTGGGACCGAGAAGCAGCCTGCCTGGTACAATAAACTTTCTTTACACATAAATGTGCGGTGAACTGGAGGGGGGTCGCAACCTGGTTCCCCCTCAAGCTGAGTTGTGTGCTGAAGGTTGGAAGCTGTACCCAGCTTGCATCGGACTGAATCTGCCTGCTATCAAATGCAGTTGGGCCCTGCCAGGAGGGCCTTGTCTCCATACCCTGCTCTTTCTGGATATCCAGAACAACCATCATCCATCCTGTTCTCAGCTTTGGGTATTGTGCGTAGTAAACAGGGTAGCTCTCTGCAACATATCTTTTAAATCACAAGTGTGTCATCTGATTAATTTGCTGTGTTGTTTTCACAAACTGAGCCCTGCGGCTCCATATTACAATTGGGGGGTGTGCATGTTGTTTCTTGCTTTACAGGGCCCCAACCAGCTGCAACACCAGCCTACCCCGGGCAACGGTCCTGGCTAGTCCATTTCTCCATCCTGGGTACGCAGAGAGTGTGACTGAGTGGGACTTCAACTGCATGCACAGTGGTGTGATCCTTAGTGTGATTAAGCAAATTAACCTGATTATCCCCCATCCTCGTTATAGTCCCTTGAATAAATCAGATCTGTTTTTTTCTGCAATTTACATTGGCTATGGTGTCTGCTTATGTCTAAGGTATTGTACTGTTGCTTGTTGCCTTGCATCACCTTGTTTTACAGAGGGTCCCAGAACCAAGCTGAAGGAACCAGTCCTGGGGGTAAGTGCCAAACATATGTGTATGTGCCAAGCCTATCAGGGGTATTGGGAAGGTGAACATTGTATACTGTGTGGGCAACTAGTAGGAGACAAGAGGGGTCACAGTGTCCCAGAGGGCTATGGCCTGGTTAGTTTGACTCATACCAACCCTGACCTTTGGGTGGAGGCACCCGTCACCGAACCTAGGCCCCTTAACCTGCTACTAGCCAAGCAGGCAGGGGTAGTAGCCCTTGGGATAGCGCCACCTAGGGGTTACATCTTGGAGGCACCGCTGGGATTAGCGTCCCCTAGTGGCCAAAATCATGAATCATTGTTAAAGATAAATGGCTACCCCAATAGAAGCGACTGTATACCAGTTGGTGGGGTGGTGTACTGGGCAGGAGATCAACCCCTACAATGCCCTGCTTGTATTGGATATTCCCTTGAACAGTGGTAAAGATGCTGTAGAAGGAGTACTATCTAAGGCCGAGTGTTTAACAAATGCTGTGGTGGTGGGGCGACAGGCTGATTTGACCACCCAAACTTCCATGGCCTTAGTAGAGTGTAGTGACCCAGTGAACAGTTCCAAAGTGCCATGAACTATTGCCGCAGAAGGGGCCCCAGCCACCTGGAGGGTGATAACTAAAGACAGTAAAGCCCCCGGAGAGGATGCCCCCCCAACTATCTGAGACATTTGAGGAGAAATTTGTTAAGTTGTTGCTGGAGGAGGGGAAAACAGTAGAGGACTTTAAGAAACTATTCCTGCCACCTGGGGGTGTTCATTTCCCAACATCCACTCCCCCTCTAGCACCTGATACTGCCCCATCTTCTATGCCAGTGCCTATGCTGGCCCCCATATCTGTACCTGCCATTAGTCACGACTCCTACCGAAGGTTAAGAATCTTCTCGGGCACCCTCCCCACCCCCCAAGGGGAGGATGACTGGGAGACCTGGAGCAACCATGTTGCCCCTTTGGTATCCGAGTGGCAGTTTGGGGAGGCTGAGAAGCAGAAAAGAATTATAGAAAGCCTGAGGGGCCCTGCCCTTGAAGCCATTTAGTTTTTGAGGTATACAAACCCTGAGGCCTCTGCGCAGAAATACCTATCAGCACTTGAGGACAATTTTGGGAACATTGAGTCAGGGGAAACTTTGATGTGGAAGTTCCAAGGTACCAAACAATGGAAGGGGGAAGGCTTGTCTGCGTATGTTACTCGCTTAGAAAGAGCTCTGCAGAAAGCTTACAGGAAAGGTGGGGTAGCTGCAAGTGATCCAAACTGTATGAGATTGGGGCATATACTGCAACATGCCAAGCATTCTAAACTGCAGATCATCCAATTAAGACTCCAGGAGAGGAAGGGTAACCCCCATGACTATTGTGACTTGAGAAAAGAACTCTGGGAGGTAGAAGGTGAAGAGGGAGACTGTGATTATGGGGTGAGTGCAGCCTCAGTAATTAGGGCACCAGAAAGCCCTTCTGAAATGGAGGCCATTAAGAGTACCCCACCATGGGCTAACCGGTGGGGAGAGAAGTTACTGAAGGAAGTCAGGAAGGTACAACCGGGTGTGTTCACTGAGATATCTCCTGCTGACCAAGGCCCTGGCCCTGTCCGGATGTGGCTGCTATGGGGGTGGGGATGCATTCTCAGACATCCTCTATGGAGAGTTGCTTCTCGGCTGAGCTCAAGGAATTGACTGCCGCCCTAACAGAACTTTTGAGACATGGCACCCTACCAGCAGGAGGCAGAACACAATCTCCCATTGATGCTCCAGAACCCCCTGCAATGTTTTCTCCAAAGGTGCCCCGAGAGCCTGTCATTTGTCACAACTGTAGCAGGGATGGCCATTTTAAAAGGAAATGTTGGTCTCAGAAGGACTTGGAGAAAGTGGTGAACCGACTCCAAGGAGAGCTTCGGAAAATGAATCAGTGGTCAAGGGGTGCACAAAATGACCGCAGTGAGGGTTCAAGAAACCCTAATTCAAATTTCTTTGTGCCTAAGTCATCTGTCCGGGCTCCTGCTGCTGTCCCTCCTGAGTGGTCCGAGGTGGTGGACCCTTCAACGGAAGCTACAGTAAAAGTGAATGGTGTGCCCACCAAAGCCATGCTTGACAGTGGGTCTCAAGTAACTATTCTATTTCAAGATTGCTAAAGTAAGCACCTGCCTGATGTGCCGTTACAACCCTTGGAAGGTTTGCATGTCTTGGGGTTGAGTGAAAAGTCATATCAATACTCTGGGTATATCCAGATCTGGCTGTCTTTCCCTACTTCTGTGGCTGGAGTGGCGGAACAAGTAGAAACCCTGGCCTTAGTGTGTCCCCCTACTGGACTGTATGATGGGGTTCCCCTGCTAACTGGGACAAATGCTCATATGTTCGGGAGGTTGGCGCAACTATGCTATGAGAAACAGGGGCAGTGGACTGGTAGAGCGTTGAGGATTTCTGCATTGATCAAGAAGGCTTATGAGTCATGGAAGAATGCCGAAGAGGTGGATACAGATGAACCATTTGGGGTTGTATGGAAGAAAGATCCTGAGTCCATGATCCTGGCCCCCAATGCTCAGTGTACCTTACAAGGGGAGGTCCGCTTATGAAAAGATGTCAAGAATAAGATACTTATGCTGGATGCTCCAGGCGATGGAAAATTGCCGGAAGGATTGCTGGTTAAGTCCAGTATCTTACCCGCTCGGGCTCATGCCTATGCTCAACGGGTAATGGTCCAGGTTCATAATGTATCAGACCAAGAAATTCGGGTGAATAGAGGCTGCACCTTGGCTACCATGCATTGTGCGGACACTGCAGTGCTACCCAGTAACAAGTACTCAGAGGAGACTGACAGAGTGATGCCCGACTTGTTTGATTTTGATGACTCCACATTGTCAGCTGAATGGAAGACTAGAATCAGCCAGAGACTCACTCAGAAAGATCAGGTGTTTTCACTAAAGGAATGGGATGTGGGATGTGTACAAGGAGCGGAGCATCATATCTGCCTACATGATGAACGGCCATTCCGTGAGAGGTCTCAGCGCCTAGCACCTGCTGATATGGATGATGTAAGAAGGCACCTGCAGGAGATGCTTGCAG
The DNA here is from genome assembly GCA_016271365.2 of Neoceratodus forsteri. Classification (NCBI taxonomy): domain Eukaryota; kingdom Metazoa; phylum Chordata; order Ceratodontiformes; family Ceratodontidae; genus Neoceratodus; species Neoceratodus forsteri. Next base: position 383,101,569 of record CM028134.1, on the reverse strand, counting down.
CTGGTGTGATTCAAGAATCCTGAAGCCCTTATGCTTTGCCTATTGTGGTGGTGAGGAAAAAGAATGGGACAGCAAGGACATGTGTGGACTTTCGGACTCTTAATAGGCAGACCATCCCCGACCAATACACCGTGCCCCGTATTCAAGATGCTTTGGACTGTCTGAATGGAAGCAAGTGGTTCTCAGTGTTGGATCTTCACAGTGGGTATTATCAGATCCCCATGGCACCAGAAGACTGTGAGAAAACAGCCTTCATCTGTCCGCTTGGGTTCTATGAATTTATGAGGATGCCCCAAGGAATCTTGGGTACCCCCGCCACCTTTCAACGATTGATGGAGCGTGCAGTGGGGGACATGAACTTGTTGGAGTGCCTGGTATATGTAGACGATGTTATTGTGTTTGGAAGTACATTGGAGGAACATGAAAGCCATCTTTTTAAAGTGTTGGACCGACTGGAAGATTTTGACCTTAAGCTGTCCATCGACAAATGCCAGTTCTTTCAGACATCGGTAAAGTATGTGGGGCACACAGTATCCACCGAGGGGATAGAGACTGATCCTAGCAAAGTTGAGGCCTTGACCACCTGGCCCCAGTCCCACAATCTAAAAGAATTGCAACACTTCTTAGGATTTTGTGGTTATTACAGGCGTTCATAAAAGGACTACTCAAGAGTGATTCGCCCACTTCTGAATCTTACCCAAGGTTACCCTCCCAGTAACAAAAAATACAAGAAAATGGCCTCCACCTAAACAGAGAGAGTATATTTCTGCCCGAGTGAATCTTTTGGGTCACACTGTACACCTGATTGTGAAGCTGCTTTCCACTAAATCATATATCAACTTACCCACGCTCCTGTCCTTGGCTATGCTGACCCTGTTAAACCCTGTGTGTTACATACTGATGCTAGCCTACAAGGTTTGGGGACTGTATTATATCAAGAGCACGAGAATGGCCTGAGACCAGTGGCCTTTGCCAGCAGAAGTCTGACCCCATCCGAAAAAACTATCCTGTGCATAAATTGGAGTTCCTAGCGTTGAAGTGGGCCATTGTTGACCAATTCCATGAATACTTGTATGGGGCAAAGATACTGGTAAAGACAGATAATAATCCATTGATTTATGTGCAGACTTCAGCTAAATTGGATGCCACCAGCCATCGGTGGCTTTCTGTGTTGTCTACCTATGATTACGCTGTTGAATACAGAGCAGGCCTGAATCATGTAGATGCTGATGCTCTCTCCCAGAGGCCTGTTTCCAGAAGTGATTGGGTCAGACTGTCCGAACCTGACATTCGAGCAATATGCCAAAAGTTTGACAAGGAGGAACAAATGTCCACAGACGCAGTGGACTGTCTAGTTGATTGCTTGGGGCCCTCTGACACTTGTATACCTGCTGCTTACTGCCACTTCTGTGCATTAGATATTAGTGCACTGCCTCAGTTCGATAATGACAGCATCCAGCGGGTGCAATCCCGGGATCCTATGATCAGATCAGCACTTGAAGCTCTCTACACAGGGAAAGATGTGTCCAAGTTACGCTCTTCTGACTTGAGAACCGCATTGTTGTACAAAGAAGGCCCTAAATTGAAGTTGATTAACCAGTTGCTGTACAGAGAAACAGTAGACAGGGGAGGTCAAGTAGACAAGCAACAGTTGGTTTTGCCCACCGCTTTCAGAGACATGGTACTGAGGTCCCTACACAACCACATGGGTCACCTTGGTATAGACCGAACCCTCAATCTAGTGCGGTCTAGATTCTACTGGCCTAAGATGGGGGCCAATGTTGAGCATCATATACGGACTTGTAGTCACTGCCTGCAGAGAAAGGCCTTGCCCAGAGGACTGCCCCCCTTGTTAACATCACCACCAGCACCCCCATGGAGTTAGTTTGTATTGACTTTCTGAGTTTGGCGCCTGATCAGCGGAACATTGGTAATGTGTTGGTGGTCACTGACCATTTTACAAGGTACGCCCAAGCATTCTCCCCAAGGACCAAAAGGCATCCGCTGTGGTCAAGGTACTGATAGAGAATTTCTTTGTTCGCTATGGAGCCCCCGCCCCAGAGAATCCATTCTGATCAAGGGCGAGATTTTGAGAGATGCTTAATCAAGGAGATGCTCTCTCTGTGGGGAGTGCGGAAATCTAGAACCACCCTGTACCACCCACAGGAAGATCCACAGCCAGAGTGTTTCAACAGCGCCCTGCTTGACATGCGAGGCACTCTCCAACCGGAAAACAAGCCCAGATGGAGCCAGCAAATTAGCACCTTGGTACACGCTTTTAACTGCACCAGAAATGATGCTACTGGGTTCTCCCCCTACCACCTTATGTTTGGAAGAGAGGTTCGGCTGCCAGTGGATGTTTGTTTCGGGGTCTCTCCCAATGGGATCCAAGCTGACAATTACCTACAATACGTGCAAAAGTTAAAGGCTGAATTGAACCATGCATACCAACTAGCTCAGACCATGGCTGCAAAGAGAAGTTTGGCTAACAAAGAAAGATATGATGAAAAGGTGAAGGTCCAAGAGCTCCAAGTGGGAGACCGAGTGTTGTTGAGGAATCTAGGACTGCATGGCAAACACAAAATTGCTGACCGGTGGCACCATCTGCCCCACATTGTAGTAGGTAAATTGAATGACGTGCCTGTGTATAAAGTGCAGCCTGAAAACAACTCAAAAGATGTCAAGACCATGCATCATAACCATTTGTTGCCCATTGGTCAAATAATGATTGAATCTGAGCCCGAAGAGATTGCTTCCCCTGGACTAGTGACACAGGCTGCTGCAAAACAGAGACAGAGTAAGCCTGCCCCTGTAGTTATGGCCTCAAGGTTTCCTCCACAGCAAACCCCAATTGAGAATGACCATCAGTCCACTTCAGATGAAACTGAGTGCAACTATGGTTATTACCCTTCTTATGAACTGAGTCAGTTGTTTCAAGGTAACCCCCTGGTCAATTATGGGGATGAAGCTGGGCCTTCTGGACTGCCTAAGCCCCCAACTTTGTCCTTGGAGCCAATTTTGCTCCCTGAGAGTGAAGTGCAGAGTGTCAAGTCTGATCATATTGAATCACTATGTATGGTGGAACTGTGTGGCTTCCCTGAGGAAGAGACAGATGAGCTGAGACCGACTGGTGACATACCAGAGCCTGAGGAGTACTTTGAGTGTGATGATAGTTCCCTCCCAGTGTCGGAGTGTCATTCAAGTGAGCAAAGTAGTGTGGAACCAGAACTTACAGAGCCAGGGGCTGACAGTGCCCCAAGTTCGAACTTTTCCACCCAGACAGAGGTCCCCCTTGCAAGTAATGAAAGCACAGAGATTGAGGTGGAAAGTACAGAGACTGTGGTGGCGTCCCCCAGGAAGACTGGCTGAACTGTCAAACCAATAGTACGCCTCAGCTATGATTCCCCTGGGAGGCCAGTAGATTTGCCTCTCAACATGGTCCACAAGGGAGTTTATGTGTCCCAGAGTTCACTGCCCAAACTGAGCTTAAGTGCAAATTCTTGGTTGATTGTTCTGCCCTTCAGATATGGTGCCCCTGCCCCATCTAGCCCCAAGGTAGCTGATAGGGAAGGGCCCCCGTTATCATTGTTCAATGTGCAGGAAGTGATAACCTGAAGTTGTATAGTAGTATGTGTAAGTTACCTGTGTAAAGTGTGCCTGATGTAATGCAAAAAATGAGTATAGTAACATAAAATGTAAAAAATATGTATAGTAAAGGTTAAGAATGTTGACTGATGCATAAAATGTGATTGGTATAACATGTTACTGGTATAATTGCAAAGTATAATTTGCATCTGAAATTATAGTGATGGTACCCACTTGTCGCGGACGCCAAGTTTTTTCCAGGCTAGGAAGGGTGTAACCCTCCTACAAATGGGGGTTCCCGAAAAGTCTTCCAAGAGCTTGCCTAATTGCTCACAGCCTGGTTGGTGTTTGGCGAAAAGACCTTTAAATGTTGTTGCCAGTGAGTGCTTGTAAAGACTCCATGTACTGTCACTTTAAGGGCTGCCTGCTTGCAGTCATAATTAGTTTGAATGGGGGGGTCTGTGTGTTTCTATGCCCGAGTCCCGCCCGGGCTGCTGAATAATCGGTCCGTTTCTGCCATCGCTACTTTGTGCAGAGGGAGCCCTGTTGAAAGATGTAACTAAATGCTGATAATTATTTAGAGTGAGAGAGATATTGTTGTTTGTTCTAACCTGCCTTATTTTCAGCAAGGACTGTTCTGTGTAGCTCCACCATTTTGGTCCCAGACTGCCAAATGGGACCAATCAGTACTTGGGACTCTCAAATGGAGCCTGCTGAAATGGGGCTGTGTGGAGTAAGACTCTGGGAATTGTAGTTTTTGGACGGTTGGTGCCTTTTTGCACCTATAGAGGGAGCCTGTTGTGACTGACCCCTGAACCGACCAACCGAACCTTTTTGATCAGAGTGAAAGCCCCTGGACTGTATGCTGGCAAGCCAGATCTAAGTTGGAAGCTGAGAGAGCAACAGCTCAGATACTCGAGTGGCCGTTTTGCGCAGTAGTTCGCGTGGGAGAACTGTGGAAGGCCTGCCTTCTGGCCTGCTGGGTTGATTCTGCCCTGAGAGGGAGAGAGGAAAAGTACTTTCGGACTGAATCAGACTGTGTGAGAGTGAAAGAAACTACTGAAGTGAAACCAGGCTGAACTTGAAGAAGACCGAAGATTTTGCTAAAAGCGATCGGCCTGTCAGGAACTTTAGCTACCGCTGTGCTCCAGGGTTTTAGCAGTGATTTTGTGATCGGGACTGAGAAGCAGCCTGCCTGGTACAGTAAACTTTCTTTACATATAAATGTGCGGTGCACTGGAGGGGGGTTGCAACCTGGTTTCCCCCTTGAGCTGAGTTGTGTGCTGAAGGCTGGAAGCTGTACCCAGCTTGCATTGGACTAAATCCGCCAGCTATCAAATGCAGTTGGGTCCTGCCACGAGGGCCTTGTCTCCTTACCCTACTCTTTCTGGCAACCCAGGGCAACCATCATCCATCCTGTTCTCAGCTTTGGGTATTGTGAGTAGTAAACAGGGTAGCTCCCTGCAACATATCTTTTATATCACAAGTGTGTCATCTGATTAATTTGCTGTGTTGTTTTCACAAACTGAGCCCTCCGGCTCCGGATTACAATTGGAGGGTGTGCATGTTGTTTCTTCGTTTACAGGGCCCCAACCAGCTGCAATGCCAGCCTACCCCTGGCAACGGTCCTGGCTAGCCCTTTTCTCTATCCTGGGTACCCAGAGAGTGTGACTGAGTGGGACTTAAATTGCATGCACAGTGGTGTGGTCCTTAGTGTGATTAAGCAAATTAACCTGATTATCCCTCGTCCTTGTTATAGTCCCTTGAATAAATCAGATCTGTTTTTTTCTGAAATTTACATTGGCTATAGTGTCTGCTTATGTCTAAGATATTGTACTGTTGCTTGTTGCCTTGCATCACCTTGTTTTACAGGGGGTCCCAGAACCAAGCTGAAGGAACCAGTCCTGGGGGTAAGTGCCAAGCATATGTGTATGTTCCAGTCCTATCAGGGGTATTGGGAAGGTGAACACTGTGTACTATGTGGGCCACTAGTAGGAGACAAGGGGGGGGGGGTCACAGTGTTCCAGAGGGCTGTGGCCTGGTTAGTTTGACTCATACCAACCCTGACCTTTGGGTGGAGGCACCTGTCACCGAACCTAGGCCCCTTAACCTGCTACTAGCCAAGCAGGCAGGGGTAGTAGCCCTTGGGATAGCGCCACCTAGGGATTACATCTGTCCACCACTGTATTGGCAAACTGCTGTATCCCACAACCCCCTGCCTGCATGAAACAGTGGATCCAGCCACTGTGAACCTGGCTTTTAACTAGAATCCTGATGACAAGCCCAACTCTGACCACCAGACCACCCCGGTTTCCACACGGTGGTCATGGACATGCATAGCGTGAGGCTATAGATGCCGTCTGTGAGCTGGGTCTGTACAGGCACATTGGGGTGCAGCGCAGACTGTTTAACTGCTAATCTCACATATATTGGTTGGACTGTGGAACAGGTCTCTAGTCTCCAGAGAAGAATACGGTAGTGTCTGCTGGTGGGCACACGGGGAGAGAAGTCTTGTAGGCAGACCACCACTGCTGCTGTGGTAGTCTTGTTTTTGAGTTGTTTGGCAAATGCAGGACAGTGAAGAGATTGCATAAGTTGATGATTTAAGGAGGCAGCAGAGATGGGCAGCACCCAGAAGAGGACAAGGAAGGGCTTGGGGGCATTTAGTGGCATAGTTCAGTTAGACACTAAGAGTTCCCTTGGAAACAGAGTTTGACGGCACATAAGGACTGCTTGGACCACCTAGTCTGACCATTTTCCCTACCTACTGTAGCACAGCAGACCCTACTTGATCTCTGGCATTTACCACTAAGGTTCCATTATGCCTATCCCATGCCTTCTTGAATCCCATTACAGTTTTTGCTCCCACCAGCTCCTCCTCTGGGAGGCTGTTCCAGGCATCCACCACTCTTTCTGTGAAGAAATACTTCCTTACATCTCCCCTGTGCCCCCCCCTCCAGCTTTGTAGCATGACCCCTTGTTCTTGAGCATCTTCGTCTCTGAAAAAGGCTTCCCTCTTGAACCTTATTTATACCTGTGAGGTATTTGGAAGTCTCTATCATAGTCCCTGTCTCCCTCCTTTCCTCCAAAGTGTACATATTGAGGTCCTTCAGTCTCACCTCATAGGGCTCTTGATGCAGGTCCTGCATCCTTTTAGTTGCCCTCCTTTGGACTGCCTCTACTGTCTACATCCTTCCAGAGATGAGGTCTATAGAACTGGGCACAGTACTCTAGGTGAGGTCTAACCAGTGATTTATACAGAGGTATCACCACCTCCCTCTTTCTGCTGGTGATACCCCTCCCTATGCACCCTAGCAGCCCTCCCCACTGCCTTATCACACTGTTTGGCCACCTTTAGGTCATTACAGATATGATTACCCCTAGGTCTGTTGGTCACCAGTACCACTCCTCCCATTTTGTACTCCACCCCTGTGTTTCTGCACCCCAAGTGCATGATTTTGTGCTTCTTCACATTGAAACTTAGTTGCCACATTCTTTACCCATCCTCAAGTTTTCTTAGATCTCTATTAATTTTTTTCACCCCCGCCCCCCGGAGTGTCTACCATATTGCAGATCTTCATGGCATCTGCAAAATGTCCACAGGCAAAGTCCATCTCAAACCACAAGGGATGTGCCCAGCATTAAAACAAAATCACAGAAAAAGAGGACTGGTCCCAGTACTGATCTTTGTGGCACCCCGTTGGTCACCCTCCCTTCCTTGGAGTGAACTCAGTTTACCACCACCCTCTGTCGCCTATCCCACAACCAATTTCTTACCCAGTTTACCACTTTTGGACCTACTCCTAGGGTGCCCAACTTGTCTGTGAGTCTCCTATGTGGAACGGTGTTGAAGGCCTCACTGAAATCTAGGTAGGCCACATCCACCGCTCTATCCTGATCTACTTCCCCGGTCACCCAGTCAAAAAAAATGTTTGACATGACCTCCCCTTAGTGAATCCAAGCTACCTTGGATCTTGTAAGCCACAGGATTCAAGAGATTCCACAGTGGTTTCTTTCAGTAGCAATTCCATTAATTTCCCAACCACCAAAGTCAGGTTGACTGGCCTGTAATTGCCAGCCTCTTCCCTGCTGCCACTTTTGTGAAGTGGGAGTACATCTGCCCTCCTCCAGTCCTCCGGGACCACTCCTGTCTCCAGTGAGTGTCAGAGGTACAGTCAGCACCTCTCTGAGCTCCCTCAATAATATCCTTGGATGTTTCCCATCTGGCCCCATTGCCTTGTCCACTTTCAGATTTGCAAGTTACTTCAGGACTCTCTCCTCTGTAAATAGAATAGTGTCCATGTCTCTTCCTTCGCTATCCCTGACACCCATTTGTGTTCCCTTACCTTCCCTTTCCTCTGTGAACACTGGACAAAAGTATTTGTTCAGGAAGTCTGCTTTTCCTTGTTCCCACCCCCCACCCATCTCTCCTTAGCTTTACAATCTCTCCCCTGGTCTTTTTCCTTTCGCTTACATACCTGAAAAATGTCGTCACCTTCCTTTACTGCCTGGGCTACTTTCTCCTGCGTTTGTTCCTTTGCACTCCTGACTGCTTTCCCTGCCTCCCTCCTGCTTTTCCGGATACAGCTCTATCCTCATCCCTCTGTGTCTCCTTATACCTCCTGAATGCTAACTTTTTTGCCTTTACCTTCCCAGCCACCTCTTTTGAGAACCATAGTGGTCTCTTTCTCCTCATTTCTTTCTTACTTGCCTGATGCAGAGGTTTGTTGCCTTCACAAGTCCCGCTTTTAGTTTCGCGGACTGTTTCTCCACTCCACCCAAGTCCTCCCTCCCCCCAACCCATGGGCATCCCTGAGGTAATCCTCTATCCTTGCAGAATTGACCCTCCTGAAGTCCAGGACCCTCGCCTTTGTGAGTTGCAACCTTTTTTAGTCGCAGTCACTTGTGCTCGAAGGATTTCAGAGCTACGGGCTGTAATGTGTGAACCACCTTTTTTGATTTTCCACAAAGACAAGGGCTGGGATATTCAAACTGTGCTGGGCTGTGGTGCAGACCAAACTGTACTACACAGTCCCAAACTGTGAGTGAGCGTTCATTCACAATTCGGGACTGTGTAATACAGTTTGGTCTGCACGCCCATTGGCCCACACAGTGGACCAATAGGTGTACAATCAAGCTGTACGCTGTCAGTCGGTGGGCGGCCGGATGGCTTGCGGGCGGGGTGCTGCCACCTGTCGCTGACTGGGGGGTGTGGGTTAGCGGGGACTGCAGTGGCAGGTGGGGAGGGGTACCACTGGACCTGGACCACCAGGGTTTGTATGTGTGCCCGCGATCGGGCGGGGGAGGTTCCACTAGACCACCAGGTTGTGAAATACTCACGCCTGCGATCGGGCGGGGGAGAACGGTCCACTGGACCACCAGGGATTTTACTTAATGCACAGCCCGCGATCGGGTGAGAGGATAAGGTCCACTGGACCACCAGGGATTTTATTTGTATTACTGCCCGCCATCGGGCGGGGGGTCAGGCCCACTGGACCACCAGGGATTTCATTTATATTACTGCCCACAAGTGGGCGAGGAGGGGGGTCCACTGGACCACCAGAGAGCTGTGTGCACCTATCTGGTGTCTGGGGAAGGCGGGTGGCCACCCACAGGCAGGCAGATGCTGTGTTGCGCCCTGCAACTCGGCAGCCCGCCTGTGGGTGTCCCTAACTTGTTCCCTATATTTTTGGGCACATCTTTGCACCCCCTGTGCAATGCAATGTGGGGGTGCACTGGCATATGCGCTGCACATTCCGGGCTGAATATCAGGATGTGCCGCATATGCATGGGCACACCCCCTACCATTGCGCCGCATACATTATGGATGCGTCACAGTGCATCGGGAGTTGGGCAGCTCAGCTTGCCCTTTTAAATATCGCCCTGGGTGCACTGGTGGGTTGCCCATGGCGTAATCCTGTTGCACCATGCGCAACCCTTTTGAATATCCTGGCCAGGGTGTCTTTGCATACTAATCTTAATTTTCTGAGTTTACTTTAAATCAAACCATCCACCTGCCAGTATATTATGCAGGGCATGCCAATCCAGGGGAAGCATTGCTCCATACTTCAGATGTGCATAGAATAGAACAGTTACGTATTTACCATAACAGAAGATCTTCGAGAGAATCTCTTTTATCAGGCCATACTTATGGAACTGTAGCCACCAGGCACTAGGACCACATGGAAACTTTTTGTAAGCAGTCCACTAGGGGCTGCCCATGATGACGACGTCTTATGTTGACATCTTCCGTATATAATCATGGGCGGCTCCTCTCCCTCCTCAGTTCCCCGCAGATCATACTCAAGTGACCTCCCACTAGCAAACCAAGAGAGAGAGAGAGATGAAGATCTTGCCTGTATTAATCTTCACCATTCATCACTGGTGGGTTCTAGCTGGAGGCACTAAGACCCTGAGGGAAGCTTATTGTTCTAAACTTTTTCAGCTTTCCTATGGAGGAGGGGCAGACGTCAGGGATGGTGCCGCCCTCAAGGCCAACGTATTGCATGGTGCTCTTGGGTTGGCCAGTAACCGACACCGGCCCCTCCACCACCTCAGTTCTTTTCCTGCTGTTGAGGTCCATTATCCTGTGGGAGCTGAAACCAATTTGGAAATCCACCTGCGAAGTCTGCTAAAGTTCTGCCACTGCCATTATCTCAACACCGTAGACTTCCAGAATACCGGTAAAACTGTTTCATTTATTCTTTTAGATATATATACAGTGTCGGCAGATAAAGGCCTATGGCCCACCCGGTCTGCCCATTTGAGCTTGTAAGTTCAGTTTATGTTTTCCTAGAAGTCTGTTGCCCCTTACCCCTGACCTCCAGAATTCCTTTATGTCTATCCCATGCATTCTTAAATCCCGTGATTGTTTCAGCCCCCACCACTTCCTCTGGCAGGGTGTTCCACTTGTCCACCACCGTTCTGTGAAGAAATTCTTCCTCACGTTTCCTCTAGATCGTCCTCCTCCAACTTCATCCCATGCCCTCTAGTCCTGGAACATCTTTTTCGCTTAAAAATAGTGTATTCCTGCACCCTGTTCCTCCTGTAAGATACTTGTATGTCTATCATATCCCCTCTCTCCCTCCTCTCCTCCAGGGAGTACATGTTCAGTTCCTTCAACCTGTCCTCATAGGACTTGTGATGCAATCCATGCACCATCTTTGTTGCCCTCCTCTGAACCTTCTCTACCCTGTCTATGTCCTTACGTAGGTAAGGTCTCCAGAACTGCACAGTGTACTCCAGGTGGGGCCTCACTAGTGTCTTGTATAGTGGAATTATGACCTCCCTTTTCCTGCTGGTGATGACCCTGCTTATGCATCCCAGCATCCTATTTGCTTTACCTGCTGCCTTGTCACACTGCTTCCCTACCTTGAGGTCATCAGAGATGATAACAAGATCCCTTTCATGCTTGGTGCATGCTATATCCTCACCCCTCCAACTGATATATTGTGCCAGGGTTTTTGTGCCCCATATGCATTATCTTGCACTTCTTTGCATTGAATTTCAACTGCCAAACCCTGACCATTCTTCAAGTTTCTGCAGGTCCTTCTCATTCTGTCTACACCCTCTGGTGTGTCTACTCTGTTACAGAGCTTTGTGTCATCAGCGAACAGTGAAATTCTGCCTTCTAGGTCCCTAGCAATGTCACTGATGAAGATGTTGAATAGGACCGGTCCCAGCACTGATCCCTGTGGTACCCTACTGGTCACTCTTCCCTCTGTGGGTGACAGCCATTTACCACCACCCTCTGTGTCCTGCCCCAGCCAGTTACCTACCCACCACACTACTGTCCTGCCCACCCATATTCCCAGTTTGTGTAATAGTCTTCTATGTGGCACAGTGTCAAAGGCCTTGCTGAAGTCCAGATAGGCCATGTCCACTGCCCTCCCTGATCCACCTCCCTAGTCACCCAGTCAAAAAATTCAACGAGGTTGGTCTGACATGACCTCCCCCTGGTGAAACCATGCTGCCTTGGGTCCTGTAGTCCATTGATAACCAGATGTTCCACCAATCTCTCCTTCAGTAGTGCTTCCATGATCTTCCCCACTACCAAGGTGAGGCTGACTGGTCTGTAGTTCCCCGCCTCCTCTCTGTTCCCACTTTTGTATAAGGGGACTACATCTGCTGTCCTCCAATCGATGGGTACCTCCCCTGTTTCCAGTGATCGGCTAAACAGGATAGCTAGAGGTTCAGCCACCACCTCTCTTAGTTCTTTAAGGACCCTGGGGTGCATCCCATCTGGCCCCAGTGCTTTATCAACTCTTATTACTTCCAGTTCCTTCAGGACCCTTTCTCGTGTAAAGGGACTTATATCCATTTCTGCACCATTCTCACCCCTTTTCTTCTGTTTTTGTCCATTTCTACAGCACCGAGTCTGTTACTCTGTTTTTTTCCATGTGATTATATCCAGTTCGGGGCCTAGTTTGAAATCTAAGGTGGGGCATGCCCCTATGCATCAGCACCCGTGGCAGGCTGATGATGGTAACAGACCACCATAATCGCTGTTTAACTTGCCTGGGTCCATCGCACGACAAAGACAAGTGCAATGCCTGCTTCTCCATGGACTGCTGGATCCTCGAGTTGTGTGCACTGAAGGTGGGTCGGGAACCTCCCACCTTTGGATGGTGGCGTCCATCCTGGGACCCGGGTCTCCCTTCAGTACTGTACGTGCCGAGGGGGAGCATGCCACCTCTGATTCTGGTCTTGCTGAGATGGGAGGCCTGTGTGAGGGGTCTGGTGGACAGTCGGCCTGCTCCTGGGGGGGGCGACTGAGCACCCCTCATGGTCTGTCACCTCCTCGGAGGCGGAGACACCCCTGGTGTTGCGGTCGCAGCTATACGCTTGGCCCAAGCTGGCAGAGTCCTCGGTGCCACCTGTTGGCACCACTTCAGCTCCCAACACCTTCCTTTGTGCTGGTGAGTGAGGTGGTGCTGCTGTCAGCACTGGATCCCCTTCCAGTACTGTCCATGGAACCGGGAGGGGGAGAGTTTCAGGGGTGGTCTCTTTGGCAGTCTCCTTGATGATCTCGTCTTCAGAGGTGGAGGACTGGGATGACCCCGACTGGCTACCTGACTCCCAGGGGTCCCGTCGCTTTCTTGCTCCCAGTGGTTCAGTCTCCGGTACAACGGGATTGGATGCTGCTATTTCTGGGTCTGCCCTTGGGGCTGACTCCTTCATGGCCTCTGGCACTGGGGGAGCTGCCAGTGCTGATTCTGGTGCCAGGGAGGGGGGTCGACGCTGACCCCAGTGCCAGCTCTGGTTCCTGCGCTGGGATGGGCTCTGAAATGGATCCCGAATACGGACTGCCATTCTGCTTGCCTCTTCTGTCTAGGCCCTGCCATGATGTCCAAGCCTGCCAGAAGTTCAATCTAGCCACCAGGAGACGATGCCAGAGGACCCTCAAGAGCCACATCCTCAAGCAGAAAGTTGCCCAGATGGAACAGGAGCTGCAGGCCCAGAGCTACTCCACTTCCCCAGCCCAGTCTTCAGGCTCTTCTTCCTCCAAGTCAAAGGAAAAATCTTCAGAGAAGCACAAGCACTGGGACAAAGACGGGGACCATCCCCAGTCTTCCTCCCACTTGTGGTCGCTGCCTAAGGCTCCTCCATCGACCGCTTCAGGGTCTTCCTCCCTCGGGGGGGGGGTCAACCTCCAGGACCCAGCATGCCCTTCCTCCCTCAGGGCTGCCAGTGGCCCTACCACTTGCCTGAGTCTCTCAGCAGCTCTTCAGGGCAGAGTACATCAGTCCCTGCCCATCAACCCCTGCTTTTCCAGCTCTTGTTTTTGGCGGGCTCTTCAGCAGGAAGCTTGATTGGAGCTCTTCCAGTCGGCACAGGTGCTACTGGCACCACTTCTCACCCTGCCCCTGTCATCCATACCTCTGATGCCGATCTCGGTCTCTGGGACCTCTGTTGGACCTACCTTTCAGTCGTGGGGGCAGGCATCATTGGGTACCAGCGTCTCTTTGAGCCCAGTTTACCCCAGCCTTCGCTGGCACAGCCCTCTTCTGTGGCGCCAGTTTCTTCTCTTCAGATGCAAGTGCATTCTGCCACAGCATCCCTCAGGCTGACACTTGCTGGGCCGCCCCCTATACTCCCACAACCCATGAGTCTGGCACTGGTCCTACCCCTGACGCCAGTGGGCCTTCACCCATTCTACCTCTGCCTACACTAGAGGGACCTACACCCAGCCTCCTGCTACTGCAGCCTGCAGGACAGATGCCTGTTCCTCTACCTGATGCCCACAGGTCCTGCGCCTGCCTACCCATATCTGGTTTCCGTAGGGCTGGCACTTGCCTACTCGTATTCTGCTCCGGTCAGATCCCAGCTGTGTCTGGGGGTCCATCTCCAGCACCCATGGACTATCACGGCTTGATCTCAGTGCACTGAAAATTTTTGCAGTTGCTGGCCCCTCAGGTGGGTCTGCCTCAGCCCTCCTGCCCGCAGGGGCCTCCAAGGGGCACCCCTTTTCCAGCCCCACCTCATCTGCCACCCAGCGATCCTCCTGCACATAGGGACACTGGTACCCCGGTTCACCCAACTGATCTTCCCCTGGGTGATAGTGGGGCAGAGGACTCTGCCTCAGATAACAAAGCCAGTTCTGAGTCCTCTTCACTAGAGGGGATCTCCTCAGGGGACAAGCATGAGCCCACTAATGTCCTCAGGACTCCACCAGATGACCCCACCTTCATGGATATAATGTGGCATATCTAGACTACGATGGGGTGGGAAACTGAGAAGCAGGACCTGGTGTGCCATCACCTGGCCATTTATCTCCACCGGTGCGAAGCCCCCCGATGGCGGAGTCATACGATGATGTTACCAGGGCCACATGGCTTCAACCTCACATTATCCATGTGGTACCCAAAAAGGCATATAGACTATACCACCCTCTGGCTGGCAAGTCCTTTTTCAGGGAGCATCCGAAGGCTGAGTCGGTGGACATCAGTGCAGCACATAACTGCACCAAGTGTCCGAAACACCTCAGTGCCCTCCCTCCAGATGGGAACGAAGCAGCTAGACCAAGTGAGCAAGCATGCTTTTGCCTCGGCCTCCTTGCCATCAGGGCCCTTAACTTCCTGGTGCAATACTAAAATTTGTTGTGGGACCAGGCAAGGGAGGCAGTAGCAGCTATGCCTGATGACCCTCCAAATAGCAGATCTTTCAGGCCTGGAAGACCAGGTCCGATGTCGGTACCCATGTCCTCCGGGTGGTGTACGATGCAGTGGACGCCTCTGAATGAGCAGCGCCACACCTGGCTTAGGGTCTCAGGCTTGACCCCCAATGTTCAGTCCAGTATTCTGGATGCCCCCTTTCGCAGGTCTAAATTGTTCAGGGGTGATGTCCAGGACATTATCTCCAAGCTCCAAAACTTGGGACAGGCATTAAAGTCAGTCCACTTGATGTACCACACCCAGCCAAAACTGGGTTATAAGACCCCTTTTGGTCACTCCTCCAAGAGACAGTCTAGGCCCCTCCCAAAGCCCTGGAAGTACTGCCCTGCCTGTGCCATCCCTGGGCAGCCAGAGGGAACTGCAGCCCAGTCAGGGGCTGCCCCCATCTCCTGACTCCTTGCCGCCCCTCCCCCTCCAGTAGGGTTTCAGGAGGTGGCAGTAGGGGCTTGCTTCTCCCTCCACCTAGACCAGTGGAGAGCCATCACAACAGACAATTAGATTATTCAGCTCATAGAGCATGGGTGCACTCTACAGTTTGGAGTGGCCCCCTGCATATCTGCCAAGGGCATCCACATGTCCACCAAGCCATGTTCCTCTCATAAACAGAGCCCGTGCCTCCCTTCCAACAAGGTCAGAGGTGCTACTCCCATTTCTTTCTGGTTCCCAAGAAAATAGGGAACCTTTGCCCCATCCCTTACCTGAACAATCTCAACGTGTACACAGAGTACAAACCTTTCAGAATGGTCACCCTACAGGGCTTACTGCCTCTGCTCCACCAGGGATACTGGCTATGTTCTTTGGATATGCAGGATGCTTACCTGCACATCAAAGTTTTTCCGGCCCACGGGTGTTTCCTCTGTTTCCATTTCATTGGGGGGGGGGGGACATTTCCAGTTCCAGGCCCTGCCATTTGGCCTTTCCTTGGCCTCCAGAATGTTAACCAAGTGCCCGGCAGTAGTGGCGGTAGCCTAAAGGAGGCAGGGTTTTTACGTTTTTTCCTACCTGGACCACTGGCTCCTGGTGGCCCGATTCAGGGACCATCTCTTGCAGACTCTGGAAGATACTTGTAGCCTGTTCCAGTCCCTGGGCATTACTATCAACCTGCCCAAGTCCTTCCTTACCCCCTGCCGGTGCCTCCTTTACATAGGGGCTCTCCTGGACATAGCTCAGGGCAAAGTTTTTTTGCCTCAGGACAGGACAGAGCGACACATGGCTCAGGCCCACCTCCTGCTCCACAACCACCACACTCAGGAAAAGGAATTCCTCAGGCTCCTGAGGTTTATGGCTGCAGCCATTGCGATGGTTCCCCTAGCCAGGCTACATATGAGGATCCCACAATGGACCCAATGAATGCAATGGGACCATCATGTAGACTCCCTGGATCAGTTGGTGCTGGCGTTGAGCGCCCTATCAAGTAGGTTCTTCTGTGATGGCTGGAGCCCAACAATCTGTTTTGGGGGGTGGCCTTTACCTCCCCTCCCCCTCAGCAGATTCTCACGACCGATGCTTCGAGCCTTGGTTGGGATGCCCACATGGAATCTCACCAGACCCAGGGGACTTGGTCCGAGTTTGAGCAAGATCTCCACATCAATATTCTGGAGATGCGGGTGGTCTTGTATGCGCTCCAGGCCTTCAAGACTCAGCTCTCCCGCGGTCCGCTCACAGTTCAGATGGACAATCTGTGTGTTGTTCATTATTTATTTATTTATTTAAGCGTTTAACCAGAAAGGCATGCTGAGCAGGCGACTGCTCGATTCCAGATGCATCCTGGGGGAACGGGGAACAAATACACAAGTGAATGACAAACAGCACAATTGAGATTCATGAAGGGTAATCGCTACACAATGGGTCCAGATATAAGGACATAATGGATCTGGGGAACAAGCAGAATCCGGGCTCAGTTTACATACATTGGCATAAATATAGCTTCATAGGTATAACAATTCGTTGATAATTACACAGAATGGTTTAACAAAACTGTCTAGGCACATGTGCACGTAGTGGAGAAATGAGCTTGGAGCAAGGAGCTAAGATGTGGGGGGGAAGAGAAGTGCCGAATGTGTATGGGGAGGGAATTCCACAACTTTGGAATGCGGTAGCTAAATGCTCCCTGTCCAGCAGCAGTGGCCCTATGTGGGACAGTTAAAGACTGGAAGTCAAGTTTTCTGAGGGAATATGCTAGGTTCTGGGGTTGGCTAGAGCAGTGGTGAGGTGGGGGGGAGCGACTGGGACCAGTACTTGGCTGGGATCTTGGCGCAGTGGAGCTGCCTGCGATTGTCAAGAGATGTGAGATTCATTGAGTGGTATAGGGCACAGTGGTGTGTGGAGTAAGGACAGTTTAGTACAAAACAACAGAAAGAGTGGAAAAGGGGGTCCAGCCTGGCTATGGTGGACATGGGACTGTAAACTACGTCCCCATAGTCGAAGACTGGGAGGATCATTTTCTGCACAATGGCCCTACGGGTGGATTCTGGGATGTTGTTTCTGTTACGGTAGAGTGCTCCAAGCCTGGGGTGAAGCTTCTTGAGTATGGAGTGAACATGAGCAGAAAAGTTGAGGTGCTGATCAAGCCAGACCCCGAGATATCTGAAGGAGGTATAAGCCTCGAGGACCGTTCCTTCCAGGGTTTAGAAAGTGAGCAGGGAAGGAAGCCTCAATAGTCTCTACCTTGTACCAAAGGTTACTGAGACTGTTTTCTTGTCATTGAGGAAGAGTTGATTGGATTGAAGCCAGTGCTGGACTGTATTAAAGTCCAGCTGCAATCTGGTCATAAGTTCTGAGGCTGAAGGGCCCGAAGTATACAGTACAGTGTCCACATACATGTGGATTGAGGTGTGTGGGTAGGCAGAAGGCAGGTTATTTAGAAAGATGGAGAACAGGAGCGGGCCTAGGACTGAGCCTTGCGGTACCCCTGTGGTGACAGGAAGGGGTGCCAAGGTGAAAGAACCAATTCTGACAGATGGGGACCTGTTTGCTAGGTACAAGTGGAACCAACTGGTGGCCCAGCTGCATAGACCAGCTTTGGCGAGTTTGGTCAGGAGGAGTGAGTGGGAGACAGTGTCAAACGCCTTGGCCAGGTCAATGAAGATGGCAGCCGTGATGTGACCAGCATCCATCCCAGTAAAAATGGAGTCAGTGAGCCTGAGGAGGGAGGTAGAGGTGGAGTGGGATTTCCTAAAGCCAGACTGGAAGGGGGTGAAAAAGGTGGAGGAATCCAGAAAGGGTGATAGTCGAGCAAGAACTAGATAGTCTTGTAGTTTTGCCAAGACTGGGAGTAGGGAGGTGGGCTGTTAGTTGCCTGGGTTTCAAGCATCCCCACCCTTTGGAAGGGGGATTATGGTGGCATTTTTTCATTCAGAGGGGAGTTCAGCAAGGGAGAAGGATAGGTTGAAAAGGGAGGCCAAGGGTATGGCTATGGCGGGGGGCCGAGAGATGCAGCATTTTGGAGTCCAGCCCAGTGGGACATTTGCCCCTGTTTGGATTAAAGGCAATCAGCGCCTTATATACATCATCCGGGGTGACCTGCAGGAAGGAGAAGGAGTGAGCTGTGGGTGTGGGACTGACTGGGGTGGAAGAGGTGGTGTGCTGATGTAGGAGAGGTGAGGACAAAAGGGTGGCATGGCTGTTTGTGAAGTGGGAGCTAAACAGCGTGGTCACTGCTGGGGGGTCAGCTATGGTGAGACCACCTACCTGGAGGGTAGGAGTGGGTGGCTGCGATAGAGGGCTGAGAAGTGATTTTACCACTTTCCAGAAATTGGCTGGGTGATGGGAGGTGGAATTGAATGTGACTTTGAAATAATTGGCTTTTGCTTGGCAGAGTTTCCTAGTACAGGCATTGCGTAACACACAATATTCCTGGAGGTCAGCTGGTGAGCTGGAAGACTTGAAAGATTTCCAGGCCTTGTCCCTGCTTTGGAGGTGGGCTAGGATTTCAGTTGTGATCCAAGGGAGGTGAATGCCTCTGACCCTAGTGCGCCTGAGGGGAGTGTAACGATCCCAGACGGCTGTGAACTTGGTCTTAAAGAACACCAGGGCCTCATCTATGAAGGTGGATTGACTGATGCGTGACCAGTCAGAATTAGCCAAATCATTAAGTAAGGAGGTGAGGTCCAGTGATTTGAAGGATCTGGTCATAAGAATTCTGGGTGGGGGAGCTTTTGGTCTGAAGATTTTTCTTACCAAATAGATTCCGTGGTGGTTGCTAAGGGCACTTGAAGAAGGCCTGAGGCTAGGATCCTATGTGGGTGTGAGGTGAGGGACCAGTCTAGAAGAGTGTGGTGCGATGATTTGTGGTTTAATCGGGTGGGTTCTGAGATTAGTTGAGCTAGGTTAAGGGCAGTCACCTTGTCCTAAAGCTTGAAGTTAACCCCGGCGAGCCAGTTTTTGTTAAAGTCTACAAGTATATGGCGCTCTCCTCCTGAGGCCAGAGAGTTAAGCATGCCCAGGTGATCCAGTATCTCAGGCGTGCTGGTGTCGGGAGCGCAATAGGTACCGGCAATAAAAATCAGAATTGAGTGGGGGAGGGAGAGTTTTACCATTACAGTGTCAATGGACTCTGAAGGTGGGGATAGGGCAACTGAGGAAAACTGGATGGTGGAGGCAATGTACGTGGCTATGCCACCCCCTCTTTTACCCAACCAATCATGTTGGATGAGTGTATAACTGGGCATAGAGAATTCGGTGTCCAGGTTATGGGGCTTCAGCCAGGTTTCAGAAGTAATCAGTGTAACCCCCCTACAAATGGAGGTTCCCAAAAAGTCTTCCTTGAGCTTGCCTAAATGCTCACTGCCAGGCTGGTGTCCTGCGTTTTAGCAGTTTAAATGCGATTACCAGAGCCTGTATAGACTCTGTGTACTGTCTCTTTAAGAGCTGCCTGATTGCAGCATAAGTAATCTGAGAGGGAGCTCTGTTGAAAGATGTAACTATTTGCTGAAAATCATTTAGAGTGATAATGATAATGTAGTTTGTCTAACCTGCCTTTTTGTAGCAAGGACTGTTTTGTTTGTCTCCACTATCTTGGTCCTGGACTGCAAATTGGACCAATCAGTTCTGGTGGGACCTAAAATGTAGCCGGACTACAGGAGCTGTCTGGAGTCAAAATCTGTAGGAACTGTAGTTTGGGGCTTTTGGCGCCTTTTTTGCAACTAAAGGGGGAGCTCTTGCTTTGATTGACAGCCAAATCAGCCAACCAAACCTTTTGGATCTGAGGGAATTCCCCAAGCTGTCTGCTGTTTAGGGAAGATCTAAGCTGGAAGCTGAAGAGTAAAGAGCTGATGTAATTTTGAGCAGTAATCCTGAGTGGACTCGTATGGGAGAACTGGGAAAAGTTTTTGGCTTGCATGTCTGCCTGCTGCTCCTGAGAGGGACAGAAGAGAATTATTTTGGACTAAATCCAAGTTTGTGTGACTAAAGTAAGCTACTGAAGTGGGCCAGGCTCAACCTGAAGAAGACTGAAGATTTTGCTGAATGCGATCGGCCTGTCAGGAGTTCCGGCTACCCCTAAGCTCCTGGTGTGTGCAGAGACTTTGCGATTGTGACCAGGGAGCGCTTTGCCTGGTACAGTAGAATTCCCTTACATGTAAATGTGCTATGAGCAGCTAGTGGGTCATGAGTTAGTTCCCCACTGTGTGAACTGTGTTCTGCTTGCTGGAAGCTGTATCCAGCCCAAAATGGACTGCATCCAAATTTGTCTCCATGCGGTCTGGGCCTTGCCAGACTGGCCCAGCCAGACTACCCACTGCACAAAGAAGCCATCGATGAGAGACCTGCCTGGGGATCAGCCCCCTGCTCCACGCTTGAACAGGAATGATGCCTCTGTGACTCATGTGGGCCCTGCTTCTCCTGGCATTCCAGATCAACCACCTGCAGTCTCGATTTTCACCCAGCCTGTGTCCAGTCTTGGGTATCGTGAGTAAATACCAGGGTAGCTCCCTGCAACAACAGCTTAATCTGAGTGTGTCATCTGATTGTCTTGTTGTTTCATTTCCTTTATGAACTGAGCCCTCTGGCTCCGGATTACAAATATTGTGTACTGTGCATGTTGTGTTTTCCATCACAGGGCCCCAACCAGCTCTGACGCCGACCAACCCGGGCAACAGTCCTGGCTAGCCCATCTCTTCTCCAACGTGGGTACCCAGAGGTGTGACTGTGGGGGGGGGGCTCAAAGCGCATGCATAACTGCTTGATTGATATAACCTTTAAGCTAATTAACCTGATTTTGCCCCTTCCTTGTTCAAGTCCCCTGAATAAATCAGATCTAACTTTCTCTGCATGTAATCTGACTGTAGTTCCTGTTTGTGCTCAAAGTACTGTACTGTTGCTATTTGCTGTGCATAACCTTGTTTTACAGGGGGTTCCCAGGGTAGAGCCAGAGGAACCAGCCCTGGTGGTAAGTGCAAACAGTGTGGGTACTTGTGTGGTGTACCAGGGGTATTGTGAAAGTGATTATTGTACAGTGTTCAGGCCACTAGAGGGGAAAGAGGGGGGTTACAGTGTCCCGGAGGGCTGTGCCCAGGTTAGCTTTACCACTACCAACTCTGACCTCTGGGTTTAGGCACCCATTTCAGAACTCAGGTCCCTTAACCTGCTACTAGCCAAGCAGGCAGGGGTAGTAGCCCTTGGGATAGTGCTACCAAGGGGTTACATCAGGATGTCTGGTCTGAGGGACAGGGTGAGGGGTTGAAGCAGGGTTATTTTATGTAGAAGGCTACATATATTTAGATGAACCAGTTTTAAGCCTGAGGGGAGGTGGAGTGGTACGGAGGTGTTTGGGGTGCGGCGGTTAGGGCCAGGGTTTGGCTCAATATCACCTGCTAGGAGTAGCAGTAGCGTGAGCAAGAATTTGGTATTATGTGCAAACCAGTGTAGCTTTCTGGTGTAAGTAAGTATGTATGTAAGTAAGCAGGGCAGAACTCATTCCTACCCCCACTGCAGGGAAGCAATGAGGGTCTGGTACTGGGCCATCGAGCATGGCTTTCAGCTCTCAGCCGTACATGTTCCTGGTGTATAAAACATCCTGGCAGACACTCTAAGCCGCTCAAAGTCCAGGGCTCATGAGTGGGAACTTCTGACCTCAGTGGCAGAAGACCTCTTCGACAGATGGGGTTGGCCCAAGCTGGACCTTTTTGCGTCCCCACTCAAAGCAAAACTGCTGCATTTCTGCTCGCTAGATCCCTGGCCTGGAGTTTTCTGACAAGACGCATTGTCCCACTCCTGGACTGGGAGGTTCCTGTATGCCTTCACTCCCTTCCTGCTCCTGCAATGTGTTCTAATCAAACTCCAGATGGAAGGGGCAATGGTGATTCTTATCACCCCCTTCTGGCCTCGCCAGTTCTGACGTCCCCTCCTGCAGTAACTGGCAGTGGAACCTCCACTCCCCCTGTGCACCAGCTTGCTTTCCCAGGACCAAGACACAGTGGTCCATCCGGACCTCAAGTCACTAAATCTCCACGCATGGCTCCTGAAGACGTAGCCATAGCCAGATCCGGGGTTTCCCCCAGGGTGGCCAATGTGCTGGTGGAGGCCTGGAAGCCTCCACCAAGGCCACCTATTCCATGAAATGGAAGCGCTTTGCTCAATGGGCCATGTTGGTGGAGGCCAGGAAGCCTCCACCAGGGCCACCTGTTCCATGAAATGGAAGTGCTTTGCTCTATGGGCTGCTTTGCACCAGTTTGATCCCTTCATCTACCTAGTGGACCAAGTCCTGGAGTACCTCCTGTTCCTCTCGGACTTGGGCTTAAGACACCTCTGCCCAGTTAGGGCAGATGAACCGAGGGTACCGCAGGAGTGGTTCCTCCAACGGCAGACCCACGCTTCACTAACCCCTGCCCAGCAATAAGGCTCTGCTTCCCACCGCTCCTCCTCCTCAGAAGAAATGCCACTGCCACTGCAGTCAGAAAAGGTGCTGCTCCATGCTGACTCTGACTGATCCCGAAGGAGCTGCCTAGAACTTTGTCCTGTGCCCTCCCTCCCTGTCTAAGGAAAGCTTCCACGGCCGAAACCAGACACCTCTGCCCAGTTGGGGCAGGTGAACTGAGGGTACCGCAGGAGCAGTTCTTCCAGTGGCAGACCCGCGCTCCACCGACCCCTGCCTGCTGGGAAGGCTCTGCTCCCCACCGCTCCTCCTCGGAAGAAATGCCGCCACTCCGGTCAGAAAAGGCACTGCTCCCTGCTGACCCTCACTCATTCTGAAGGAGCTGCCTAGAATTTTGTCCTACGCCCTCTCTCCCCATCTGAGGAAAGCTTCCATGGCTGAAACCAGGTAACGGCACACTGCCAAAAGAGCTCCCACCAGAGCTGTGCATTCTTAATCTGCTTAAAATTAAGTTAAATTTTGGTGCCTCTATTCACCTCCTGCGCCCAGCTCCTGATTGGTGCTTTGCGGTCTCTTCAGGTCCACTGATTGGCTCACTCGTGGACATACTAAAGCCGGCTTTGGAGACTGCTCTGCCAAAATCTAATTACTGCTTGCTGATCAAACTGTTCTCCCACCCGCCCTATCTGGTCTCTGACTTATATAGGTACAGACTGTCACGTGATTTTACCTAACAAACTGCAGTTATGCCCTAGACCTGAGACTTCTTCGCCTTACTCTCCCAGAAGTCCTTTTCCCTCTCACCCACATAATAAATTGCTCCCTTTGTCAAGGGCATTTCCCCTCCCAATGGAAACTGGCCTCTATGACCCCTATCTATAAGAGTGAGGACTGCACCTCCTCTAACAACTACCGCCCTATATCCATTCTCCCCACTCTATCTAAAGCCTTAGAGCACATTGTCGCAGACCAAATCACTGACCACCTTACAAAATACAATCTTCTCAGCAGCCAACAACATGGCTTCCACAAGGGGCATAGCACCACCACTGCCCTCCTCGCTTTCACCTCACATACACACTCTGCCCTGGACAAAGGCCACCTCACTGGAGCCATCTTCATTGACCTCTCCAAAGCTTTCAATACTGTCAACCACACCCTCCTCCTAAACACACTCTCCTCCATCGGCTTCTCCGTAGACACCCTCAGCTGGTTTACCAGCTATCTGTCAGATAGAACACAACAGGTTAAGGTAGGCATTGTCCTGTCCCCATGCCTTCCTGTCCACTCTGGTGTTCCACAGGGATCAATTCTGGGGCCCCTGCTCTTCAGCCTATATCTGAACTCCCTCCCATTGGCTGTCTCCAGTAACCTGCTTCTCTATGAGGACGCCGACGTCCTGTACACCTCGGACCCCGACCCATTTAAACTCCACCAATCACTCCAACATAGCTTCCAAGAAGTGAAACAGTGGTTCTCCACCCAGTGACTAACAATCAACTACAAGAAAACTAAAGTCATGGTCTTCTCACACCCTCAGAACCCCCGCAGGTACCTCTGCCCCCCATTTCTCACTGTCAACCACACCATTCTTGAACAAGTTAGCAGCTTTAAATACCTAGGGATCACTCTAGACCCTGCCCTTAGTTTCAAGGAACATATTCTACACCTAACCTCTGCCCTAAACTCGAGACTAGGTGTGCTCTATCGGCACAAGCACTGCCTACCCCCGAGGCTCTACGGCTCGCCATAAATTCCTCTATCCTCTCCCTACTAGATTATGGTATCATCATATACAATGCAGCCCCAACCTCCACTTTAAACAGTCTCTGGCTGGTACTCAAAAAATCCTGCCGCCAGATCCTCGGGTGTGATCGTCTCACCCACACCTGTTCACGATATAGCTCCACTAACTGGCTAAACCTAGATAGCAGAATCAAGTATCATACTTGCCTTATAGCAAAGAAGATACTCCTTGGTCTAGCCCTCCCCACTCTCACCACTATTATCCACCCAGCAGCACCTGTCAGATCCACATGAAATTCGGACATGCCATTACTATGGGTACCCCGACCTCGCACCTCTCACTTTCAAAGATCTTTCAGCTACCTAGCCCTGTACTGGGCAAACTCTCTCCCTATCCCAGTAGCCAACGAAACTAAGCTAGGCTCCTTTAAATCTAGACTAAGGGAGCACCTTCAGGATGCAATTGTATGTGATTGCCCTGACTCTGTCTTACAGCATGATGTCCTTCACCGCTCAATCTATTTCCATCTCTAGGTCTCTAATTCCCCCCCCCATATCATCATAAGACTATCAACCTGTTCCAGTCTCTCCTGCAACTATATGGCTGTGCTAATTTCCTCTTCTTTACTATTTTCCGTCTGTTTTGCCTCCTACTGCCTCTTTCTTAAACTGCCACATACACAAACAAAATGAAAAGTTTCCTACTCTGAACTGTTCTATTTCCCCCAGCTCTGCCTCAGGTGATTGCCATCCACTGTAATGTAATCTTATTGTAATGTAATGTAATGTATCCTACTTGTACTGTACTGTATCTGCATCTTTAACAAATGTTATTCTGTACCTAAATGTATGACGTGGAACCTTTGTAAATGAGTCTATGACTCAAAGGTCTTTCTGATTATCTCAAATAAATAAATAAAAAAATAACAGGCCACTTTCCAATTAGCTCCTTATATATACTCACCACTAGGGGAGCTTCTTATCCTACCTTTGCTAGCTTGTGTTTCAGGCTGGTTTTGCTCTCTCCAAAACCCAGTTATTCTAAATATTTCTCATCTCTAAATCACTTAGCCAGTTTTTCTTGATGGCTGCACAATTCCTCAGTTCTGTGGGGGTCTTCCTTGGCCTGCTCTTTCTTGCATTTCTTACTTCTGGCCCAAGACTCCATGTGATGGCAGGCTCATTGCCTAACTTAATGGAGTTCTTCTTCTCTAATATAATTGTGGGGCCCTCTACACCAGGGGACTATACACCACTGTTACTCCCAAGGCTAACCTTTTATAGTACCATAGTATCATCTGCGTATCGTATCCGTAGCTACCTATCCTTTTGCCCACCTTCTGCCATTTGTAAACTCTGGTATATGATTCTACTCATGCTCCTGCTATCAGGAGACACTGAGCTAAACCCCGGCCCTCTATCAAATGCCACACAGGACAACATGACTAGTCCCATGCCTAAGGGCATATGCTTTATGCATCTCAATATAAGGAGCCTGCAGCGCAACTTTGCTGAGCTGAAGGCTTGGGTTGATGTACCGCAGCCTGATGTTCTTTGTCTCCCTGAGACTTGGTTAAAACCCTCCACCCCTGATTCCACCTACTCCCTACCTAACTACAACCTGGTCAGACAGGACAGCGTTTCGTCCAAGAAAGGTGTGGGGGGTGGCAATCTACTACAAAGCCTACATGAATCTAATGATTATACCTAATACTACTGTATCTTCCTGTGAATCTCTTCATACCCTACTGTTACTGGGTACCGAAAAGCTGCATGTCATATGTGGCTATAATCCGACAAAATCTGGCTACACAGGGCTTAAAGAATTCCTAATTATGTCCACCATCATAGCTGGTCAGAATTAACTATTGATATTGGGAGACATGAACCAGAACTGGCTGCGGCACACCCATAAGAAAAAATTACTCACCTTAGTAATTGTGTTTCTTCTAATGGAGTCTTGCTGTATTCTGACATATGCAGTTAGCCCCAGCACTTGAACTGCTCTGGAGAGGAAAGAGTTAACTTTATGCTAGAGCATAGAATGTTGAGCTCGAGCTTGGTTCAAACTTCTGTCTGCTGCACTTCAAAGTGTAACTGTCAGATTCTTATGAGCTAATACTAACTAACTACACCTGCTAGGTGGAAATTGTAAATTAACTAGCCAAAAGGCCACCAAATGTTTTGGGTTCCAAAAGACTCAAGTCAAGAACTCCAAAACAAAAACTAGGTAGTGAACAACACAATTATCAAAAACAACATAAACATAACCTACTCCCCCTCTCTATACAGGGGGAGTGCTAAGTGCACCCCTGAGGTGCAGCACTGTACCTGCCAGCCCACTTCCCAAAAACCAGGTTCTGAGAGAGGAGGCAGGGAGGGAGGTCAGAATACAGAAAGACTCCATTAGAAGAAACACAATTACTAAGGTGAGTAATTGTTTCTCCAAACAACATGAAGTCTTGCTGTATTCTAACATTATGCAGACTACCAAGCAGTACCTCCATGGAGGAGGGATCAAATCTATTTTGGGAATAGGCTCTGCAGTACTGCTGTACCAAACCTAGCATCACTCCTAGCCTGGATAGCTAGGGAGTAATGCTTAGTGAATGTACTGACTGTTTTCCAGGTGGCTGCTTTGCATATTTCTAATAATGGTATATCTCTGGCAGCAGCCAGGGAAGCAGCTGTACCTCTAGTCAAATGAGCCCTCAGGCCAGAAGTGGGTATTTTGCCTAGCTTCTTATAGCAGAATTGTATACAAGAGACAATCCACCTGGCAATAGTCCTCTTAGTAGCAGGTTTGCCCTTTCCCACTTCACCATAAGTGAGAAACAACTGAGGACAGTCAAACCTAAGTGCCTTAGTGCGCTCAATGTAGTAGCTAAGTGCCCTCTTAACATCCAAGCTGTGTAACCTTCTCTCTCCTGAAGAAGAATGATCAGTGAAGAAGACAGGAAGAGACATGGACTGGTTCAGATGAAAATCTGAAACCACTATGGGTAAGAACCTCCTGTTAGTTCTAAGGACCACCTTATCTCTATGGAATGAGATAAAATCAGGCTCCACTGATGGAGCTTGTAATTCACTGATACGCCTGGCAGAAGTAATAGCTACCAGGAACACAGCTTTCCAAGTCAAGCACTTAAGTTCTGCTGAGGCCAAAGGCTCAAAAGGGGGGTTGCATAAGCTGAGTAATGCAAACATTAAGATCCCAAACAGGAGCAGGATCCTTAAAAGGAGGATTGTTATGGAGCAATCCTTTAAAGAATTTACAGAAAACAGGATGAGATGCCAGTGAGGAAGCCTTCCCCACTGACAGAAATGCAGAAACAACTGCCAAGTGTACAGTACTTTCAGAGTAGCTGGACTGAGGCCTAAGCCATTAAGATGAACTATGTAATCCAGAACTGTAGCCAAATCAGCAGTATATGGAGATATCTGCCTATTGGAACACCAAATGCTGAATCTTTTCCATTTGGAGTTATAAGTTTTTCTGGTGGCAGGTTTTCGAGAGGCTTTGAGAATATCCAGAACCCCCGAGACAGATGCAGGCTTGCATATTCTAACTCTTCAAGAGCCATGCCTTGAGGCTGAGAGACCGAAGGCTGGGGTACCAAATCCTCCCCTGAAAGGAGGTTACCAGATTGTGATTCTTGGGAAGAGACAGGGGAAGATGGACTGCTAAGGACAGCAATAGAGGATACCAAGGCTGCCTGGCCCAGTCTGGAGCAATCAGGATCACTTTACAAGACTGTGACCTTATCTTGACCAGAACCTTGAACAATAGAGGAAAGGGGGGAAAAGCATACAGAAATTTCCCATCCCAATCCAGAAGTAGAGCATCCAGGGGGGCTGAGCCCAAGACTGGGGGTCTGCAACAGAAGAGAGGAAGTTGGTGATTGTCTGGGGCTGCAAAGAGATCTATCTCTGGAGTGCCCCATCTTGAAAAAATCACTTTTAAGACCAGGGGATCCAGGGACCATTCATGATGGCCCTGAGATATCCTGCTCAGAGCATCTGCTAGCACATTGTCCTTCCCTGGGAGGTGGACTGCTACCAGAGATGTCTGTAGGGAATAAGCCAGGGACCATAATTTCATGGCTTCCATGCACAAGGCCATAGACTGAGTGCCTCCCTGCTGGTTGATATACCACATGGTGGTGGTGTTGTCTGTCCTGACCTGAACCACCTTGTTCTGTACTGAGTCCAAGAAAGCTTATAGAGCCAGGTAAACTGCCCTGAGCTCCAGAAGATTGATATGAAGTAGAGACTCCTGAGGGGTCCACACTCCTTGTGCTGTGAGAACTCCCAAGTGTGCTCCCCATCCCAGGAGAGAAGCATCTGTGGTTAGTACCACAGAATGAGTCTGGGTGATGAATGGGACTCCTTGTCTGAGGCTGTCCTGATCCAACCACCACTGGAGA
Source organism: Neoceratodus forsteri (assembly GCA_016271365.2). Taxonomy (NCBI): domain Eukaryota; kingdom Metazoa; phylum Chordata; order Ceratodontiformes; family Ceratodontidae; genus Neoceratodus; species Neoceratodus forsteri. The sequence continues at coordinate 383,072,824 of CM028134.1, read as the reverse complement.
GCCTGGATCAGAGTCTGAGTCACTGGAATCAGTTTGGTTAGAGGATCTTTTTTTCTGAGACCAAAAAGCCCTCAAGTGGAACTGGATGTCCCTCATCTGAAATCTGGCCCCTTGTACCACTTCAGTGGAAGTTGCCATGTGGCCCAGGAGTTGAAGACAATGCCTTGCTAGTTGAGACACCAGAAAGCGAAAAGAAGAAGCCAGGTCTGTAAGGTCTCATTAAAGTAAAAAAAAAAAAAAGTGTTTTTTCTGAGGAAGGGGACAGTATCAGCTTAATTTACTGAGAGCAGAGAGTGAATCTAAATTGGGGGTGTGGCTTAGCAGCTTAGGTGTACAAAAGCAGCTGTCTCCACTTACAGCTTCCGGCTGTTTCTGGCAGAAGAGAACTGGTTGCAGAGCAAGAAACAGAAGCCCAGAACTACAGATTTTTTACTAATTAATCACTTCTGTCTCAGCAGCAGTACCTGTTTGGATTAAGCAAACAGATACTTTAATAGAAGAAGGGGGTCTCATTTAAGTAAAAAAATACAGGTTACTCACCTGTAACAGGAGTTCAAGGAATGGTATATGGTGTTCATCCACACTTTCTGGCAGGTATCCTTGCCACTTTAAATCTTGCCGGAAGATCTTCAAGCTGGCTCCTCCCTCCCACCCGGGTGGTACAACTCTCGGCTCCGCCCCATGACGCCAGATCTGGCCCGCTGGAAGCTCAGGTAGTGCGTCAAAGCCGGGGAGGTCGGGTGGGTCGCGTGTGGATGAACAACATATACCATTCCTAGAACTCCTGTTACAGGTGAGTAACCTGTATTTCTAGGGACATGGATATGTTGTTCATCCACACTTTCTGGCAGACTCCTAGCAGTTCTCCGGGAGGAGGGAGGCAAGGCGCACACCCCCTACTTAGGGAATAGAGTCTGGAGAACCGAGGCCCCAAAACCAGCATCCCGGCATGACTCAAGGTCGATGTGGTAGTGGGTGATGAAGGTGTGTGCTGACTTCCAGGTAGCAGCCCTGCAGATTTCCTGGATAGGGACGTCCCTGGAAGCAGCCACCAATGCAGTGGTATGGCGGGTAGAATGAGCTCTTATCCCTCTGGGAGGCTCCATGCCCGCCAACCTATAGCAGAGATCTATGCAGGAGGTGACACACCTGCTTATTGTCCACTTGGCTGCAGGTCTGCCAGGTGCGGCTTCAGTGTAGGTGACAAACAGCTGGCGAACCTCTCCCCGAACTTCAGCCGTCCGCTCCTTATAGTAAGCGAGCGCTCTTCTAGGGTCCAAAGTATGGAGCCTATATTCGGCCTCCGAGGTGTGATTGGGGTAGAACACCGGCAGAGTCAACACTGGTTAAGGTGAAACTCCGACACCACCTTCGGGAGGAATTTTGGATGGGGGCGCAGGACAACCATGTCCCTGTGGAAGACCAGGTAAGGAGACTCGATGGAAAGCGCCTGGAGCTCTCCCATCCTTCTGGCTGACGTGATAGCGACCAAGAAGGCGGTCTTCCATGACAGGTGAGAGATATCATACCTGTGCATTGGTTCGAATGGCTTGCCCATGAGCTTTGCCAATACCAGCAGTAGATCCCACGGAGGTGGAGGTTCTCGCACCGGAGAGGAAATATGATCAAGGCCTTTGAAAAAGCGCCAGACCACCTTCTCCTGTGCCACCGACTGCTTCCCGGCCCACGCCCGGTAAGCAGAGATGGCTGCCAGGTGCACCTTTAGGGTCGTCGACCTAAGCCCTTGCTGAGAAAGGGACCATAGATAGTCCAAGATGCTTGCCAAGGAACAGGAGGAAGGGTCCTTGCCCTGACACCAAATGGAAAATCTCTTCCATTTGAAAGCATAGCATTTCCTGGTCGACTCCTTACGGGACGCCTCAACTACATTGAAGACCTCGTCGGAAAGACCCAAGGCCTGGAACTCTAGCCGCTCAGGAACCAAGCCGTCAGGTGCAGGGATTGAAGGTCCGGATGGAACACCTTTCCCTGATTGACTGATAGCAGGTCCGGGTGAGCTGGAAGCCGCCTCGGGAGCCTGGAGCTGAGGCTGAGGAGATCTGGATACCAGCATTGGTGGGGCCAGTCTGGGGCTACCAGAATCACCTGCGCCTTGTCCTTCCTCGCCTTGAGAAGCACCTTGTGGATCAAGGGAAATGGGGGAAAGGCATAGAAGAGGCCCGGGGTCCACGGCCTCAAGAAGGCATTCCCCTGCAGCGAGCCCTGCTGAGGGGGGCGGGCATGGAACAGCCTCAGCTTCGCATTCTCCCTGGAGGCAAACAGGTCCACCTGAGGTGTGCCCCAATGGGAGAACAGATCTTGTACTACCTCCGGCAGGAGAGACCACTCGTGAGACACAGCCCCTATCCGGCTTAGGGCATCGGCCAGGGTGTTGGAGACTCCTGCCACATGAATGGCTAGGAGATCTACCTCCAGGCTGCGCACGAGTGACCAAATGCGGAGAGCTTCCTTGCACAGAGGCATGGAGCGCGTCCCGCCCTGGCGGTTTAGGTAGTACATGGTCGTGGTATTGTCCGTCTGGACCTGAGCCACTTGACCCCGTAGAAATGGAGCAAAGGCGGTGAGACCTAGACGGACCGCCCGAAGCTCCAGCAGGTTGATTTGGCATCGGGACTCCCGCGGGGACCAGAGGCCGTGCGCTCTGTGCTCCCCCAGATGGGCACCCCAACCCATCAGAGAGGCATTGGTCGATAGAGAGACCGTCAGCTCAGGGCGGACAAATGGGATGCCCTCCTGCAGATGAGCTGGAACGGTCCACCACTGGAGAGCATTCCACATCCCCTGGGTCACCGTCACTAGCTGGCCCAATGGATCGCAGCATTGTGACCACTGGCTGGCCAATCCCCACTGAAGGGGACGCATGTGCCAGCGGGCCCAACGGACCACGCTGGTGCAGGCTGCCATGAGACCCAGGAGGTGCAGGAAGACACGGGTAGGGCGCGATTGCCCAACCAGAAATGATTGGGCAAAGGAGGAAAGAACCTCTTCCCTGTCCACTGGCAGCCGTGCACTGGCTCGAAGAGAGTCGAGCTCTGCCCCGATGAAAAGAATCACCTGCTTCGGTCCGAGTTCCGACTTGGCCTCATTGATGAGGAGGCCGATCTGGGAGCAAACCTGGAGGGCCAGATCTCTGGACTGCTCCACCTCCTGTCTGGAGGGGGCTGCTATCAGCCAATCGTCAAGGTAAGGGTACATCCAGACCCCTCGGTCGCCGCAGGAATGCTGTCACCACTGCCATGCATTTGGTGAAGACCCTGGGAGCAAGAGAAAGGCCGAAGGGCATGGCTCGGAACTCGTAAAGGGATCCCTCCGCTCGAAAGCGAAGGAATCTCTGGTGAGACGGACAGATAGGGATGTGAAAGAACGCGTCCTGTAGGTCCAGAGAGCAGAACCACACGCCCCGTTCCAGGGATGATATTATCTGAGCCAGAGTGACCATCCTGAAGGGCCGAGACCTTAGGAACTTGTTTAGGTCGTGCAGGTCGAGAATGGGGCGCCAGCCCCCCGTCCGTTTTTGGACCAGGAAGTACCTGGACACAAACCCCGGGTCTAAGGGAGGGTCCGCCACCTCTCTGATCACCTCTTTCTTGAGGAGCAGAGCGATGTTGGCTCGGTGAGCCGACAGCGAGGCTGCAGACCCCGAGGCCCCCCGGGGGCGATGGCTTGGAAGGGTGGGGCCTGCTCGAACTCCAGAGGCAGGCCCTTTCCCACCACTTTCAACACCCACTGGTCTGTGGTGATAGCAGGCCAGGTGGAAAGGAAGTGGCAAAGCCGTCCCCCCACGGGGGGAACCAGGGGTGGGGTGACGAGGTTGGGGGCCATACCCCTCAACCCGTCACTGAGCAGGCTTGGAGGAGGGACCGGCCGAGGGACCACCTGGGCCTTTACCTCCCTGCTTCCTGGAAGAGGAAGCCGCGGGCTTGAGTTTGGGATGCCAAGCGCGAGCCTGCTGGCCCTGATGCTGCTGGGCCGGACGTGCCGCGGGTGCAGACGGACGAAAGGGCTTGGGTTGCGGTCTGTGGTCCTTGTCCCTCTGGGAAGATGAGACTGAGTCCAGAGTGGCATTGGACTTTTCGATCCTCTGGAGGTGACCTTCCACTCCAGGGCCAAAGAGGTCGGTCCCCAGGAAGGGGACATCCGCCAAACTTGTGCTGGGTATCCGCTGTGAAGGTGGATATCCTCAGCCATGCCCGACGGTGCATAGCCACTGTGGCCACGACTGACCTGGCACATGAGTCACCGATGTCCAAAGCAGTCTGAAGTTGCTGCTTGGCCACTGCCCTGCCCTGGACCCGCACCTGCTTAACCGTGGTCTGCAGGTGAGCCGGGAGATGAGGGACTACCTCGTCCAGGGAGCCCAACAAGGCGTGAGAGAAGTGTGCCATCAGCACGGCCGAGCTGGCCTGACGAAGGCCAAGAGAGGATGCAGCGTAGACTTTGCGCCCGGCATAGTCCAACTTCTTGGACTCCTTGTCGGGAGGCTTGTCCTCATCCCTGGCACTTCCGGCACGCCGGAAGACGCTGTCGGTAACCAACCCCTCGGCCGAGGGGTGTTCTGAAAAACCAGACAAGGAACTGGTAGGGACGGTGTACTTCCTCGCCATCCTGGCCGAGGGTGCAGTACAGGAAGCAGGGCGCTGCCAGAGCTCCAAGGCCGGGCCGACAATGGCCTCGGCCACCGGAAAGGCCTCCGTGGGGGAATCCCCTCGGTCCAATATCTCTGTGAGGAGATATTTGGCCCGCTTGGATACGGGCTCGAGCTGCATCCTGATGGACTCCGAGATGAGCCTAAGCAAACCCATGAAGGACGATGGGCTATCGTCCAGCGACTGACCTCCGGAGGACTCCAAGTCAACCTGCCTGGAGAACAGGAAGGAATCGTCGTCGGACCCGGAAGAGTCCGCAAAGAGCTGCCTTGGGCCTGAGCCACCCTCCACCTGCCGAGGGCGATCGGGAGTGAGGGTGACAGACAGCCTATGGGGCAGACCCTGGGCCGGCCGAGAGTTCTTGGTCGGGGCCCCAAACATCGGCTGTGGAGGCGGAGGTTCCACCAGAATCGGTGGGGCAGCCGGTTTTGGTCGAGCAACAGGCCTGGGAGCAGGCGCCTCAGCTAGAGCGAGGGGTTGCTTCGGCCGCTCCGGTGACAGCCACTTGATAGCCGGGGAAGGCGACGACATCGGCTTGCTCCCGGACAGAAGGAGCTGTTGCCACATGAGGTCCTCGTAGTGCTGAAGCAACTTGCGTCAAAGACTCTCCTCGTCTGAGGAGGAAGACGAGGACGAGCGGCGACGCCGCTTACTACGGTACCGAGACCGAGACCGCCTATGACGGCGGGATCGGCTGGACCGAGAAGAAGTCCGAGACGGAGACTGAGAACCTCGGGGTTTCTGAGGAGGGTTCTGGGGCAGGATGGGGGAAACCCGCTCTCCCCTCGGCTCGGAAGGTTCAACCATGGACTCCGGAACCGCAGGCACAGGCAAGGCCATGGAAACCTCAATCTCCGCTGGGGGAACCGGGGAGTGAGGGTTTTCGGCTTCACCGGTAGACAGCCCATCCGATGGGTTGAGAAAGATCTCGACTGCGTCGACGGGAGTCTCAGTCAACTGACCTGACAGGGACACCATGAGGCCAGTGGCCGAAGCCGAAGGATCGACCGAAGTCGATGGTCGACTACTCGGGGGAGGGGGACCTCTTCCGCTCCCAAGAGCATCGATGGAGGGACTTACCTTTGTGGTCCTTCTTCTTGGACTGAGAGGAAGGCCCTGAGGATGTTGGTCCCTCTCCCTTGGTGGAAAGGGACAGACAGAGCTCCTTAAAAGAAGCTTAATAGGAGGATCCTAGGGAAAGCGGAATAAAGGCCACGGCCGAGGTAGACGAAGATGCGGCCTGCGCCGCCTCCTCCTCGAGGGTGATCATCTGCTCAAGCTGTTCCGCCGAGCCAGCCACCGCGGAAACCACCAAGCGGGCCTCCTTGACTTTACCGAGGGTAATTCGGTGCCAACAAGTTGTAAACAGGTGGTGCGGTCTTCCAGGACGTAGGCCGAAAAGGAAGAGCACAGGTCGCAAGCCTGCGGGTCATGCTCAAGGCCCAAGCAGTAGACGCACGTGGAGTGCGGATCCGTCCGAGACATCCTCTGCCCGCATGGGCACCTCCGAAAACCAGGAGTCGATTTGTCCATCGCAGCCGCGAGGGAAAAAATTACGAAGTCTTGAAAACCTTAAAAGTAATTTTGGGTAAACCGAAGAAATAGGAACCAGTCTTATATGCAGAGCGTTAAGGAGGGAACCTGACCTTCCAAGCGGTAAGGAAGATCTGGTGTCATGGGGCGGAGCCGAGAGTTTTACCACCCGGGTGGGAGGGAGGAGCCAGCTTGAAGACCTTCTGGCAAGATTTAAAGTGGCAAGGATACCTGCCAGAAAGTGTGGATGAGCAATATATCCATGTCCCTAGAAAAAAGTGTTTTTTCTGAGGAAGGGGGCAGTATCAGCTTAATTTACTGAGAGCAAAGAGTGAATCTAATTGGGGGTGTGGCTTAGCAGCTTAGGTGTACAAAAGCGGCTGTCTCCACTTACAGCTTCCGGCTGTTTCTGGCAGAAGATAACTGGTTGCAGAGCAAGAAACAGAAGTCCAGAACTACAGATTTTTTACTAATTAATCACTTCTGTCTCAGCAGGAGTAGTACCTATTTGGATTAACCAAACGGATACTTTATTAGAAGAAGGGGTCTCATTTAAGTAAAAAAAAAGTGTTTTTTTCTGAGGAAGGGGGCAGTATCAGCTTAATTTACTGAGAGCAGAGAGTGAATCTAATTGGGGGTGTGGCTTAGCAGCTTAGGTGTACAAAAGCAGCTGTCTCCAATTACAGCTTCTAGCCGTTTTTGGCAGAAGAGAACTGGTTGCAGAGCAAGAAACAGAAATCCAGAACTACAGATTTTTTACTAATTGCCCTCCTTCCTACCCCTTCACCCTCCCACCCAAAGTCAGTTCTAGTTTTATAGCCACTGAATTTGACAGACAACAGGAACTTCCTGTTTGGCAGTAGGAAGGGAAGGATCACTGAGACACATTAGTTTCAGCAACCTTGAGGGAACCTAAAAAAAAATATATATATATTTATCCCCCCCCTGGCTGCTGGAAGTCTGAATCCAAGCACAGAGGAAGGAGACTACTGAAGACTACAGGAAGTTCCTGTCCCAGAACAGGAAGAGTGAGAGTTGTAAGGGCACATAGGCAGTAGGAAAGTAAGTGTAAAAATACATAGAGGGAGAAGACAATAAGCATACAAAGCAACAGGAGGGGGGACACAAAATAAATCAAGATGGGAGTGGTGCGGTGCAATGGCTGTGAAGCAGCAGTATTTCGGGAGACATTCTGGAGGCTGCGATGCTGCCCTGTTTGCAGGCACCTCTCTGGTCTGAGGAAGGAGGTTGCCCTTCTCCAGGCTGACCTGGCTAGGATTCATGAAACCTCTTCCCCCACCCAGGGACCACCAGGGCCACCACCGTTACCTCAGAGGTTGCCAAGAAAGAGGAGCGGTTGGACCAAGGTGGGCTCAGGGAGGAAGAGGGTGGTGGAACAGAGGTGCATCCCTCCAGCTGTAGCTCTCCACAATTCATAGCTGTTCTGGCAAAGAGTGGTTCCTCTATGGAGGCACCTGTAGTGGAGACCAAGGAGGATGCTGGGAACCTCCACAAAGGAGACCCACAGGAGGGTGGCACGAGACCCCACAGGAGAAGGAAACAACTCCTGGTGGGGGACTCAGTCATTGGGGGGTAGACGTGGGGGAGGAAGGGGATAGGGAGGTAAGGTGCCTGCCTGGTGCCACGGCTTGGAGGGACAGGAAGCGAATCCTCAGGATCGCGGGAGCAGCTGCACAAGGGAGGGAGCTGGATGTCATTGTCCACCTAGGGACAAATGACCTGGCTGTAAATGGGACCAGAGCAGTGCAAGAGGAGTTTGTAGAGTTGGGGAGGGGCCTTAGACAAGTAGCATGTACGGTAACCTTCTCGGAGGTGCTGCCTGTCTATGGCAAGGATGATGCTAGGGTATTCCGCACCATGGGATTCATTGAATGGTTGAAAAACTGGCGTGGAGCTGAGGGTTTTGGCTTCACCGGGGATTAGGGAGCCACCTGGAGGGATGCAGGCTTATACTGGCGTGATGGTCTGCATCTGTCCAGGGGAGGATCCAGGATCCTAGGTGACAGGTTTAAATGCTTCACTGGCAAGCATTTAAACTAGCCAACGGGGGGGGGGTACTGAAAAAGAGCAGGGAAATCCCAGCCTCCTCCCACAAAGCACAGTAGTTAGAGAGGTAAACACCAAGGCAGAGAAGTCAGTAGGGAGCAGGACAGGGATAAATGCAGAAAAAAGTGTTAAGGACAGGGATGGTGCTAAAAGGGGTAAGGCCATAAAAATAAATGGAAGGTGATGAGTACCAATGCCTGCAGTCTGTGCAACAAGCTCCCTGAACTAGTGGCCTTGATGGAAGAGGGATGCCTGGATATTGTGGCAGTCACTGAAACATGGTACACAGAGAACTATGAGTGGGAAGTCAAAATACCAGGATATCAGAGGGACAGGGTGGGTAAAAGAGGAGGAGGAGTAGCTCTCTATATAAGGGAAGGGATTAAAGCAACAGAACTAAAGAGTAAACAGGAAGTTGATGAGTCACTATGGGTCACCCTGGAGATAGGAAATGGCACCACCATCTGCATGGGGGTTGTGTACAGACCCCCATCTCAGGGGGAGGAAATGGACAAGGAAATGATAGAAGGCATCCTTAAAATGGTAGAAAAGGGGAAATATTGTTGATGGGGGACCTGAATATGCCAGATGTTAACTGGGGTACCTTTGCTGCAGGCACATCCAAGAGCAGGGTTATTCTTGATGCCCTACAGGGGGCATGTCTCAGACAGCTAGTGTTGGAACCCACTCAGGAGGGAGCAATTTTAGACCTGGTACTCTCAAAAGGGGAAGGAGAAAGGATCTCAGATTTAGAAGTGGGTAGCCATCTGGAAACAGGTGACCACCAAACAGTGTGGTTCACAATAAACACAGCCATATAGTCAAGCCATACAAAAACAAGAGTATTGGACTTTAGGAAGGCTGACTTTGGGAAAATTTGAGAGTGCCTTAGAAAATGGGCGAGAAGGAGGGGTGGAGGAACAATGGGGAATTATCAAAAGAGCCATTGCAGAGGCAACAAGCCTTTGTGTGAAGCAAATCAATAAAACAAAATGAAGGAAAAAACACTATGGTTCTCAAAAGAGGTGGCAGGAACAGTTATGGAGAAAAGGATAGCATTCAGGAAATACAAGGAAGCACGGAGCAGGACAGAGAACTTTATCAGTTAAAGCAGAAGGAGGCAGGGAAGGCAGTCGGAATAGCAAAGGCACAAACTAAGGAAAAGATAGCCAACTCTGTTAAGAAGGGGGATAAAACCTTTTATAGGTACATTAGGGAGCGAAGAAAGACCAAGGGAGGGATACAGAGACTTAATAAAGGGGAGGGAATGTGGGCAGAGGGTGACAGTGAAAAAGCAGGGATACTGAACGAATATTTCTGCTCAGTATTCACAACAGATGAGGAGGGGGAGGTGCCTAAACCAAACAAGGGAGAAACTCTGAATAGGGGGTCGGTACCAGTCCATTCACAGAAGAAAGGGTTTTGAAAGAACTCTTGAAACTGAGGGTGGACAAAGCAATGGGGCCTGATGGGATTCACCCAATAATACTAAAAGAACTAAGGGTAGAACTAGTAACACCACTGACTACTCTCTTTAACAAATCATGGGAGGATGGAGTGGTACCTGAGGACTGGAGAAGGGCAAATGTGATTCCACTTCACAAAAGTGGGAGCAGGGCAGAGGCAGGAAACTACAGGCCAGTTAGTTTGACTCCAGTGGTAGGAAAAATGATGGAATCAGTTCTGAAGGAAAGAATTGTTGAGTACCTAGAGGCCAGTGGGGCACAGGACCCAAGGCAGCATGGTTTCACAGCAGGAAGGTCATGTCAGACGAACCTAATAGATTTCTTTGACTGGGTGACCAAAGTAGTAGACAAGGGAGGGGCTGTGGATATGGCCTACCTAGATTTTAGCAAGGCATTTGACACAGTCTTACACAAAAGATTAATATACAAGTTAGCCAGCCTTGGAGTGGGTCCCAAGGTGGTAGCCTGGATAAAAAACTGGCTGGACAACAGGACGCAAAGGGTAATAGTACACGGAGTCCACAATGAAGAAAGGAGGGTAACTAGCGGGGTACCGCAGGGTTCGGTACTGGGACCGGTCCTCTTTAATATCTTTATAAGTGACATTGGAGAGCACCTGGAAGGAAAGGTATGCCCCTTTGCAGATGACACAAAGATCTGCAACAGGGTTGATACACAAGGTGGGGTGGAAAGAATGAAAAGGGACTTGACAAGGTTGGAGGAATGGTCAAATACATGGCAGCTCAGATTCAATGCAAAGAAGTGCAAGGTAATGCATCTGGGAAACAAAAGCCCAGGGGAAGAATACACAATGGTGGGTGAGTTAATAACAACAACAAAAATCGAAAGAGACCTAGGAGTAATTATATCAGATGACCTAAAGGTGGGCAAGCAATGTCAGAAGGCAGTAAGGAGGGCTTGGGGGATACTGGGATGCATAGGGAGAGGCATCAACAGTAGAAAACAGGAAGTTGTTATCTCTCTCTACAGACAGTTAGTGAGACCCCATCTGGAGTACTGCGTGCAATTCTGGAGACCCGATCTCCGCAAAGACATAGACAGAGTGGAGGCTGTTTAGAGGAGGGCAACCAAAATGGTGCAAGATCTGCACCAGAAGACATACGAGGAGAGACTAAAGCAGCTTAATATGTATACGCTTGAGGAAAGGAGGGAGAGGGGGGACATGATAGAAACTTTCAAGTATCTCAAGGGAATTAACAAGGTACAAGAGGGTAGTATCTTTCAGAAGAAGAGATGTGCAAGAACAAGGGGGCACAATTTGAAGATAGAGGGGGGACGGCTCAGAGGTAATGTTAGAAAGTATTTTTTCCCAGAGAGAGTTGTGGATGCAATGAACAGCCTTCCTGAAGAGGTTGTGGAGTCAGGAACAGTGGGAGAATCCAAGAATGCATGGGACAGGCATAAGGCAATTCTAGTGGGGGGCAGGAGGAAGTAAGCTGTTGATTAACTAGAATCTGCAGCTTATCCATCAGGTAGGGAAATGGGCAGACTGGGTGGGCCAAGCAATCCTTATCTGCTGTCAAATTCTATGTTTCTATGCTTCTTGCTTGGACAGTGTCCAACTCTACCCCTATGAAGGTCAGGAGTTGCACTGGTTCGAGAACTAACTTTGGAAGATTGAGGAGGAATCCCTGAGAATCCCTGAGAAGTGAGCAATTGCTGGGTCACTTGCAGGTTTGACTTAACTTGGTCTGGAAACTGCCCCATAATGAGCCAGTCGTCCAGGTATGGAAATATGGAAATGTTTTGTCTCCTTAGAAAGATCACTACTACTGCTAGGCATTTTGTGAACACCCTTGGTGCTGATGTTAGTCTGAACTGATAATGGCCTGAAGGAAGTTCGAACCTGAGGTACTTTCTGTGAGAGCACCTGATGGGAATGTGAAAATAGGCATCCTTGAGGTCCAGGGAGGCTAACCAATCCCCTGGCCTCAGAGAGGGAAAAATTACTCCCAGAGTCACCATTTTGAATTTTGGCTTGACTAGGTGTTTGTTTAAGTATCTTAGCTCTAGGATGGGCCGCCACTCCCCTGTCTTTTTCTGGGGTGAGGAAGTATCTGGAGTACAGACCCTTGCCCCTGTGTGTAGTAGGAACTCTCTCTATGGCTCTAAGAGCCAGCAAAGAGCAAACCACTGCCTCTAGGGCAATGGTTTCGGAGATGTTTGCAGGTGGAAAAGACCTGACCCTCAGCTTTGGAAATTTTTTGAAGCTGAGAGCCAGTCCCTGGCTTAGTACCTCCAGGACCCACTTGTCTGAAGTAACAGACTTCCAGGCCTGGAAGTAGTAAGCCAGACTGCCTCCTACTGGAAAGGGGGAGTTGGCCCGGGCTGACACAGGGTGTCTGCTTGGCAGGAGCCTTGGACTGAGAGGAGGATGCAGCCCTGCTAATCCCCCTTCTGCCTCTCCCTCTGAAGACCCCCTCTGAGGAAAAGGAGAGGAGGCCTGTGCCTGGTAGAAAAGCCTGTGAAAAGGCCTGCCCCTGTCCCTAGATTGCTGCTTCTGAGGAGTTGCCTGCCTTTCCTTGGCCTGTGCACTCCTGTAGGTGGTCCTATACTCATCCATCTTTTTCATGTAATTCTCTGTCTGCTCCCCAAACAAAGAATTACCCACCACAGGAAAATCCATGGCCTTAGCCTGGGTGTCCTGTGAGAGGCTAGTACATCTGAGCCAAGCAAATCTCCTAAGAGACACACAAATGTAGCCATGGCTCGTGATGAAACATCATTAGAGTCCAGAGCAGCATGAAATTGGACTTTGGATGCCTCAATCCCATCAGCAGCCTCCTCCTCCAGCTCTTTGGCTAGCTGGGGGGAAGCCTGTTTAGCCAGCTCCAGAACAGTATCCCACCTGGACTTCTGGTATCTGGCTGTGTAGGCCATATAGTTTGCCTGCCTGAGTCCCAAGGAGGATGCCAAGTACCGTTTCTTAGCCATAGCATCCACCTTCCTAGAGTCTTTATCTGGGGGTGTGTGAAGCCAAAGGTATATTAGCCTTGTCACAGGCTGCAGCCTGCACAATCCCAACATGGCTACATTGTTGGAACAAGTACTCTGTACCTGAACCTGACAGGATATACCTCCTGTCCATTCTCTTGTCCACAGGAGGTAATGAATTTGGTGTCTGAAGAATTTTTTGTGTCTGTTTCCCAAAAGATTTATGGAGGGGAACAAACAGCCTTTTGGACTCTGGGATGTCCATCATCTCTACATAGTCAGGTTCCTCTTGTTCCTCAACAGCTTCAATCAGAGGGAGCTGGAGGGTCTCTGCCATGTTTTTGTAAAACAAATAGTGGGAAGGGGACTCAGAAAGCCTAGGAGGGGAAACACTGGAAGGCCTGTCTGGGGAGATGTCCGGTTCAATGGGCTCATCCAGGCCTTCCACACCATCATCATCATCGAACCCTTCTTCCCCTTCCAAATCTGGTTCATAGTAATTATCTGGACAATATTTCGGAACCAGAGGAACCGACCGAACTGAGCGCCACCGGGGGGCGCCGGTTATCTGGAACGACAGACGATTCTACAATGCTAATCGCCTGGCAATTACCGGCGGTTGGGCGTAGCGGTTCTGGATCCAAACCGCCGATTTCTTTTTCTCTTATAATGAACCGCTGGATTGACTCTCCTTTGCCTGAGAAAGTATCACCCAGGTCAGTGGGCACTCCCTCAGGTTCGGGTCAGAACCAAACCGGGCTGGCCATCTGGATTAGCAGACTTCTCTGCCTCCTTTTCCCTAAGCCTACCCAATCTCTTGTCCAGGGTGGCCTTCGGGAAGTTCTTGCATATTTGGCAGTCTGAATCGAGGTGGTCAAACCCCAGACAATACACACAGGTGGTATGAGGGTCTGCCTTAGCAAAGGCATCACCACACTCACTACAGTGCTGAAACCCAGTGGACCCGGTTTTTCTTTTGGGTTTCTCAGACGTAGCCGTCCTATCCACTTACCCTTTATTTATTTTATTTTTTTTATTTTATTTAAACAGCAGTTTGGAAAACCTTTGAGCCATAGGCTCATTTACAAAGGTACCTTGTCACAGTAAGACAAACGAAAATACACAGTATAGCAGTACAACACATAAGTATAACAGTAACTTGAGACATAGATACAAACAAGCTGGTACAGGTAGGATTGATGCAAACAATACCAGAGTTATGTTGTCCTTAGCAGCTTAGTAGTAAGCTTTGTCATAAAAGCTTTAGCAGCTTTAAAGCCAGGCAAGACACCCTATCGGTTACCAACTGTGTTACGGCTGTGGAAAACAGTCTAAAAATATGTTTTTATGAAACCGATAGGGACCGGTACCTCACACTAATACAAATAAACCAAATACTTCACAGAATAAAGAAAGTAAAAACAATCGGTTCCAGCTGGACCGATTAAAAAGATTTTACAATTTACACACACAGAAAATAATGTCCACTACCTACAATGCTTACTATACCACAGACAGGGATCTGAACTGAGAAAAACAATAAAATCTGCGGTTTAAAATCGACGTTTTACTGAGACCGAACCGACAAGCGAAGGAGATTTCTGTGGAGCGACTGTTCAGTTAGGCGTAGTAAAGAATCTGACAGTTACGCTTTGAAGTGCAGCAGACGGGGGTTTGAACCTTGCTCGAGCTCAATGTTCTATGCTCTGGCATAGAGTTAACTCTTTCCTCTCCGGAGCAGTTCAAGCGCTGGGGCTAACTGCATAATGTCAGAATACAGCAAGACTTCATGTTGTTTGAATATCCTTCTCTCCCTAATTCAGAGTTATAACTTGCACCAAATCATAACTGACCCCACTAGGACTTCGTCTTCCTCTACCTCCAGCACCCTTCTTGACTGGATCCTTATTAATCAAGTTCATAGGATTATGTCAGCAAGGACACTACCTGATGCAATTAGTGACCATAATCTGGTCTACTGCATCTGGGGTCCCTCCACAGTCTCCTCTCCTCTACCATGGTACATTATGTTTTGTAGCTTTGCCAAGATGGACACTACTATATTCTTACAAGACGTCTCCACTATTGACTGGTCCCCTCTCTATCAGGCTAAGGATACTCAAACTGCGCTACACCTTTTTTTATCCAGCTTCATGCCTATACAGGATGCACATGTACCATATTGTAAAAGACGGGTACGTGGCAAGCAGACTAGATGGCTACATAAGGACTTGCTCAGTCAGCTCCACCATCAGGACAAGTGCTGGAGAAAATTCAGAAAGTCAGGCCTCGTATCAGGTTATGAACATCACAGAGCCCTGAGAAACCTCTGTAAACATCAAATTAGGCTGGCAAAAAGTTCCTATTGCAAAGACCTACTCCTAGATGCTGCCGGTGACTCCAACAAATTTTGGTCCCATATAAAAACCTTCCTGGGTGCTACCCAGCCCCACTCCACAAACAACATGGTAATTGATGGTGCCCAATGTAATGACCTAAACACTATTGCCAACTCCTTTAACAAACTTTTCTCTGACCTCTCTAAATATATCGCATCCTTTCCGACCCACCAGCTTCTCCTGAAGCCCCCTACTCTCGGTCTAGTCATCCCCCTTTTTACTTTAAGGCTGTCACTAGATCAGTAGTCCTTAAGCTACTTGGGAATATGTCAGATAGCACCAGTGTAGGCTCCGATGGCCTAGAACCAAGGCTCCTAAAATTGACTGCCTCCATCATTGCTTCTCCACTGGCCAGAATATTCACGCTGTCACTATGCCAAGGCCACGTACCTGACATATGGAAGATTGCTAGGGTTACACTGGTCTTTAAGAAAGGGGACAAAAAAGACCTTGCTAACTATCAACCCATTGCAATACTTTCTGTCCTGAGTACGATACTTAAAAAACTGGTTTCCTTGCAAGTGACTGACTTCCTCACCAAATATAATCTACTGTCACCTAACCAACACGGTTTCTGGAAGGGCTACAGCATCTCCACTGCCCCTGTTCAACTTACAAACTACATACTATGCGCCATGGATGACAGCCTACTCATGGGTGCCATCTTTATAGCTGTGACCAAAGCTTTCAATCTTGTTGATCATCCTGTCCTCCTGGAAAATCTCCTAGCCCCTGCGTTCTCAACACAATCTGTGGCATGGTTCCAAAACTACCTATCCAATAGAATACAAATGTTCAAATTCAATAATGCTCTGTATGAACAATCCTATATTGATACTGGAGTCTCCCAGGGCTCTATCCTGGGCCCACTCCTCCTCGCTATCTTTGTTAATCACATATCCCCTAGCACTATCCCCTGCAACTCTATCCTCTATGTGGACGATCTGGTCCTATACAACAGCGCCAGCTGCATGACTGATATTAACCATAACCTCTTCACTGCCTTTCAGGAAATCCAATCTGGGCTAACCAGAAATAAGTTAGTTCTAAATGTGTCCAAGACACAGGCAATGCTATTTGGCTCTACTGCCAAACTGAAAGATTGCCGCAAGTTTTTTTCTATAACCTGTGCCAATGGCGATCCTCTTACGGCCATCACCTCTTTCAAATATCTGGGAGTTCTTCTCAATGCCACACTCAGCTTTGACCTGTGTAACCTCTAGGTGGCGCTATCCCAAGGGCTACTACCCTTGCCTGCTTGGCTAGTAGCAGGTTAAGGGGCCTGAGTTCTGAAACGGGTGCCTCCACCCAGAGGTCAGGGTTGGTAGTGGTCAAGCTAAGCTGGGCACAGTCCTCTGGGACACTGTAACCCCAGTCTTTCCTTACTAGTGGCTGGAACAATACACAGTAATCACTTTCACAATACCCCGATACACCACATAAGTACCCACACTGTTTGCACTTACCACCAGGGCTTTCCTCTGGCCTGGTCCTGGGGACCCCCTGTAAAACAAGGTTATACACAGCAAATAACAGCAGTACAGCACTCTTGCTCAAACTGGAACCACAGTCAGGGTAAATGCAAAAAAGAGTTAGATCTGATTTAAGGGACTTGAACAAAGGAGGGGCGTAATCAGATTAATTTGATTAAAGGCTGTATCAATCAAACAGTTATGCATGCACTTCAGAGTCCATAAACAGTCACACACTCTGGGTACCCAGATGGAGAATGGTGGGCTAGTCAGGAATGTTGCAGCTGGTTGGGGCCCTGGGATGGAAGAAAACAACATGCACAACACACACTATTTGTAATCCAGAGCCAGAGGGCTCAGTTCGTGAAAAGAAAACAACAAGACAATCAGATGACACACTTTTAGATTAGGCTGTTGTTGCAGGGAGCTATCCTGATGATTACTCGTGATACCCAAGACTGGACACAGGCTGGACAAAAAATCGAGACAGCAGGTGGTTAATCTGGAGTGCCAGGAGAAGCAGGGCCCACATGAATTGCTGAGGCGTCCTTCCTGTTCAAGTGTGGAGCAGGGGGCTGATCCCCAGGCAGGTCTCTCGTCAATGGCTGTCTCTGTGCAGTGGGTAGTCTGGCTGGGCCAGTGTGGCAAGGCCCCCGGCCAAATGGAGACAAATTCGGATGCAGTCCATTTTGGGCTGGATACAGCTTCCAGCAAGCAGAACACAGTTCACACAGTGGGGAACCAAATCATGACCCACTAACAACTCAAGGCACATTTACATGTAAGGAAATTCTATTGTACCAGGCAAACCGCTCTCCGGTCATGATCGCAACGTCTCTGCACAAACCGGGGATTCAAAAGCAGCTGGAAATCCGGAGAGGCCGATCACATTCAGCAAAATCTTCAGTCTTCTTCAGGTCTGAGCCTGGTTAAAAATCAGTGGCTTACTTCATTCTCACAAACTTGGATTTAGTCCAAAATAATTCTCTTCTCTCCCTCTCAGAAGCAGCAGGCAGACATGTAGGCCACAACTCAGGCCTTTCACAGTTCTCCCATGCAAAACTACACAGAACTCTTGCCCAAATCACTTGAGCTGTTACGTCTTCACTTCTCAGCCCAGAATAAACTGAAAATTGCAAACAGTCTGGGAAATCCTCCAATATCCAAAAGATTTGGTTGGCTGATCTGTCTGTCAGGCACAACAAAGGCTCCCCCTTCAGGCGCAAAAAGCCCCAAACTATAATTCCTACAGATTTTGACTCCAGACAGCTCCTGTAGTCCGGCTTCATTTTAGGTCCCACCAGTACTGATTGGTCCAATTTGCAGTCCAGGACCAAGACAGTGGAGATAAACAAAACAGCCCTTGCTGCAAAGAAGGCAGGTTAGACAAACTACATTATCATTATCACTTTAAATGATTTTTAGCAAATAGTTACATCTTTCAACAGAGCTCCCTCTCAGATTACTTATAACTGCAATCCTGGCAGCTCTTAAAGAGACAGTGCACAGAGGCTATACAGGCACTCTCTCTGGTAATCACATTTAAACTGCTAAAACGCAGGACACCAGCCTGGCAGTGAGCATCTAGGCAAGCTCAAGGAAGACTTTTTGGGAACCCCCATTTGTAGGGGGGGGTTACACCCTTTCCTGCCTGGAGAAAACTTGGCGTCTGTGTCAAGTCTGTACCATCACAATATTGCAAATGCAAACTATGCAAGACATTTATACCATTATCATGTTATGCAAGTGGTATCTGATGCATCAGTCAACGTAAACTTATACCTTTACTATACATATTCTCTACACTTCACAATACTATATCCATTCTGACAACACATTTTGCATATTTCATGCAGGTAAATTGAACATTACTATACTGAATCAGGTAATAACTTCTTGTGAGGGGCCCTTCCCTATCAGCTAACTTGGGGCTAGAGGGGGCAGGGGCACCATGGTAAGAGGGAAAGACAAGTAACCTGGAATTGGCTGTCAAGCTCAATTTGGTCAGTGAGCTTAGTGAGACATAAACACCTTTGTGCACCACATTGAGAGGCAAATCCACTGGCCTCCTGGGAGAATCGAGTCGACTCTCAAAGTCTCTGACCTGGTCAGAGTGGAACCGCTGAGGGGCACCATAGTGGACAAAGACATTTTCCACTAGCACCTTGGCCACGGTAGATGCCTTTTGATCTTTGGTGGGAAAAGCTTGTGCATACCATGTGAAATGATCTGTAACCATTAACACATTGCCAATGTTCTGCTGATCAGGTCCTAAAGACAAGACGTCTATGCAGACTGGTTCCATGGGGGTGCTGGTAGTAATATTAACAGGAGGGGGGGGGCAGCCCTCTGAGGCAGGGCCTTTCTTTGCAGGCAGCGACTGCAAGTCTTTACATGATGCGCAACATCGGCCCCCAATTTGGGTCAGTAGAAGCAAGATCGTACACCAGGTCAAGGGTTCTGTCAATACCGAGGTGCCCCATGTGATTGTGGAGGGACCTCAGTACCAAATCTTTAAAAGCCGTGGGCAGGACCAATTGTTGCTTGTCTACTTTGCCACTATGATCTACTGTCTTTCTATACAACAACTGATTGAGCAACTTCAATCTGGGGCCTTCTTTAAAAAATAAAGCAGTTTGCAAGTCAGTGGAACGTAACTTAGACACATCTTTCCCCGCATGCAGGGCATCAAGTGCTGGCTGAATTATAGGATCTTGTGATTGAACTCACTGAATGCTGTCATTGTCAAATTGAGGTAGTGCACTAATATCTAGAGCAGAGAAGTGGCAATAAGCAGCTGGTATGCAGGTGTCAGAAGGGCACAAGCAATCTGCTAAACAGTCCACTGTGTCCACAGACATCTGTTCATCTCTATCAAACTTTTGGCACAATGCTCGAATGTCAGGTTCAGACAGCCTGACCCAATCAATCAATCTTGGAAGTGGGCCTTCGTGACAGGGCATCAGCATCAATATGGTTCAGGCCAAGTCTGTATTCAACAGCATAATCATAGGTTGATAATGCAGAAAGCCACCAGTGCCCAGTGGTGTCTAACTTAGCTGATATCTTTACATAGGTCAATGGGCTATTGTCAGTCTTCACCAATATCTTTGTCCCATTGAGGTATTCATGAAACTGGTCAACGATGGCCCAATTTAGCGCAAGGAACTCCAACTTATGCACAGGGCAGTTTCGTTCAGACGGGGTCAAGCTCCTACTGGTGAAAGCTACTGGTCTCAGGCCATCCTCATGGTCTTGATACAGTAATGCTCCTAGACCCTGCAGACTAGCGTCCATATGCAGCACATAGGGTTTGGTGGGGTCAGCATAGGTGAGGATGGGGGCATGGGTGAGCTGGTATATGATCTCATGGAAGGCTGCTTCACAGTTGGGTGTCCAGTGGAGCCCGAAGAGTTCACCTGGGTGGAAGTATACTTTTTCTGGTTCTTTAACGGACCCTTTTTATGTTGCTTGCACGCATGTGCAAGAAACATAGTGCCATCATCCGAGTTTTCGGAGGTGTGGCACCCGTCTTCCAATTCAGTCAGTGTGTTTGCAGGTGTGGCCGCATTTCTCCAATGAATGTTGCAGCTGTCTATGACAGCAGTTGAAAATGCAGTGGCCGTACAGTTGAAAAGGAGAGCTACGCTTCAGTGAGCAGCGATAAGATCGCGTGCTCCGCGCCCACACACACACACACGCATACTGCATGCTCATGCTTCCCCCACGCACTTACTGTATAGCCGACGGGGTGCCCAATCCCCTCGGCTGTGCTGCCTCCCCCCCAACAGAGTTCCAGGTGCCATGCTGGGAGCCCACCCCAGCAAGGCAGCAGTCTGTATGTCCGACGGGGGTGCCCAATCCCCCATCGGCTCCACTGTTCCCCCCAGAGACTATCGGGTGTCATGCTGGGAGCCCACCCCAGCGTGGCAACAGTTCCTGTGGCCGACGGGGGTGCCCAATTCCCCGTCGGCTCCACTGCCCCCCCAAACAGCCTTCCAGCTGCCACACTGGGAGTCCACCCCAGCATGGCACAAGTCCCGTGTCACAGTCCCGCGTCATCTAAGTAAAAAAAAAAACCTAAAAGAAAAAAACTTCCCTCGCTGACTGTCCTGACCACCCTCCCCACCCGCGCCCACCCTCTGTGCATCCACCTCACCACACCCCACCTCACCCCATACCTACCTCCGAGTCCGATCGGCGATCTTGATGGACCGGGAAATATCTGCACTCTTCAAAGCCGACCGCAAACTGAGGAAATGGCGGTAAGCTGTATAATGGAATAAATAGGGTTTTTTTCAACTTTACTGCATGTCTCGGGCATTTTGGGGAATTTTTTCACCAAATTTTCAACATGGGGTTTTTGGTACCCCACCTCATGAATTCTGTCACTGTCATGGCGTTAATCGGCCCCGAAAGATGATTTTGCGGTCACTGCGCGGAACCACCTTTCGGGATGGATTTATGAAACGACAGTGTCACAGTTCACGAGGTAGGCCCCCCAAAACCCTATGTTAAAAATTTGGTGAAAAAATTCATCAAAATGACTGTTTTACGCGCATGTGTTGCGCTGTTCCTATGCACGCTCGTAAGTTCTCGAATTTTCAATATTTTCACTCCAGATTTTCAACACTGCCATTTCACCACACCTCCTTATGAGCAGTACAGCTGTCATTTTTCACATCTCGCCCAAAACATGTTTCTGCTCATGTAGCGCACAATGGCGCAGTCGGTGTGCAAAATCAGTGTATGGAACATACTAAGAAAATCACAGTGACACTGTTCATGAGCAGAGGTCTTAAAATGGCTATGTTGAAAATTTGGTGAAAAAATTCCTACAAATGATTGTTTTACGAGCGTGCGTTGCGCAGTTCCTACGCACGGTCGAAAGTTCGCAAATTTTTAATATTTGCACTCCAGATTTTCAACATTGCCATTTTGCCACACCTCCTTATGAGCAGTATAGCTGTCATTTTTCACATGTCGCCCAAAATGTGTTTCCATGCATGTAGCGCACAATGGCGCAGTCGGTGTGTGCAATCAATGTTTGGGACAGATTAAGAAAATCACAGTGACACTGTTCATGAGCAGAGGTCATAAAATGGCTATGTTGAAAATTTGGTGAAAAAATTCTCTTCAGCCATTCTGCAATGTTACTAATGAAGATATTGAACAGGACTGGCCCCAGGACCGATCCCTGCAGCACCCCATTGGTCACCCCCTCTCCCTAGACTGCACCCCATTTACCACCACTCTCTGCCTCCTGTCTGTTAGCCAGTTTCTAACCCAGTTTACCACCCTTTCAACCATGCCCAGCCTACCCAGCTAGTTTATCAGCCTCCTATGTGCGATGGCGTCAAAGGCTTTGCTGAAATCAAGGTAAGCGTTGTCCACTGCCCCACCCTGATTCACTTCCTTTGTCACCCAGTCAAAGAAATCAACCAGATTTGTCTGACATGATGTCCCCACTGTGAATCCATGTTGTCTATGGTCCTGGGCTTTGATGGCTTCTAGATGCCCCACTATTCTTTCTTTAAGCAATGTCTCCATGATCTTCCCCACTACTGAGGTGAGGCTGAACGGCCTATTGTTCCCCGCCTCCTCCCTGCTGCCGGACATGTGTAGAGGGACCACATGTGCCCTCCTCCAATTCACTCATGTTGAATGACTCAGTGAACATGGCTGCCAGAGGTACTGCTATCTCCCTTCGCAGTTCTCTTAATATCCTTGGGTGTATGCCATCTGGTTCCATCGCTTTGTCCACCTTCAATTTAGTGAGCTCCTGCAGGACTCTTTTGCCTTTGAATGGTCTATTGTCCACCTCTTCACCCCCTTGCCAACTACTGTACTGCTGTGGCCCTTGCCCCTCCCACT
Source organism: Neoceratodus forsteri (assembly GCA_016271365.2). Taxonomy (NCBI): domain Eukaryota; kingdom Metazoa; phylum Chordata; order Ceratodontiformes; family Ceratodontidae; genus Neoceratodus; species Neoceratodus forsteri. The sequence goes on along the minus strand of CM028134.1, from coordinate 383,050,391 downwards.
CTTCTGTGAATACTGAATGGAAAGACACAGTGGATGTCTTGGGAGGAAGGCAGGGAACTATCACTTCCAAATACCTAAGCAGCACATAACAAGCAAGCAACATTCGGCATTGACAAATGCTTGTTTGTATTTACGATTGGTAGGAGGGTAACCCTGGGCAAAGTTCAAGAGTCGGTGAATCACCTTGGAATAGTCTTTTATGAACCTGTGGTAGTAGCCACAGAACCCCAGGAAACGTTGTAGTTCTTTCAGATTATGGGCGGGGGCCAAGTATTCAGTGCTTCAACCTTACTGGGATCAGTTTCTATCTCTTTTGTAGATACTGTGTGCCCCACATACTTCACGGAGGTTTGGAAAAACTGGCACTTGTCAATGGACAGCTTGAGGTTGAAGTCTTCCAGTCAGTCTAGGACTTCAAACAGTCGGTTCTCATGCTCCTCTAAGGTGCTCCCAAACACAATGACATCGTCCAAGTACATCAGGCATTCCAGCAAATTCATATCTCCCACTGCACATTCCATCAGTCGCTGAAAGGTGGCCAGGTCGCCCGATATCCCCTGTGTCATCCTCAGAAACTCGTAGAACCCCAATGGACAGATGAAGGCTGTTTTCTCATGGTCTTCCTGGGCCATCAGGCTCTGGTAGTGTCTGCTGTGTAGATCCAACACCGAGAACCATTTGCTCCCATTCAAGCAGTCCAGAGCATCTTGTATACGAGGCATAGTGTATTGGTCTGGGGTGGTCCGCCGGTTCAGTGTTCGATAATGAACACACATCCTCAAAGACCCATACTTCTTATGCACAACCACAATGGGAGAGGTGTATGGGCTCCTGGCTTCTTATATCATGCCAGCAGCGAGCATTTCCTGCAGGTGTCTTCTCACATCATCTATGTCTTCTGGGGCTAGGCATCGGGACCTCTCTCGAAATAGCCGTTCGTCGTGCAGGCATATGTGATGCTCTGCACTGTGGACACATCCCACATCCCATTCCTTCAACGAAAACACTTGGTCTCTCTGGGCAAGTCTCTTGCTAATTCTAGCCTTCCATTCAGCTGGCAATGGGGAGTCACCAAAATCAAACAAGTCTGGAGTCACTCTCTCCTTCTCACCAGGGTACTTGTTGCTGGGTAATACTTCAGTGTCTGCGCAGTGTACCGTAGCTAGGGTGCACCCTCTGTTCACCCGGATCTCCCGATCTGACACATTGTGAATCTGGACCATCACTCGTCGTACATAGGCACGAGCAGGCAAGATGCTGGGCTTGACCAATAATCCTTCTGACAATTTTCCATTGCCTGGTGCATCCCACATCAGTATTTTGTTCTTGACATCTTTCCGGAAGTGGACCTCCCTTGAATGGTACACTGGGCGTTAGGGGCCAGTACCATTGAATTGGGATCCTTCTTCCACACATTCCCCATTGGTTCATCCTGGTCTACTTCCTCGGGTTTCTGTTGCAAATCATAGGCCCTCCCGATCAGAGTCGGAATTCTCAGGGCCCTCCCTGTCCATCGCCCTTGTTTCTCGTGACAGAGTTGTGCCAGTCTCCCAAACATATGGGTGTTGTCCCAATTAACAGGGGGACCCCATCATACAGTCCGGTGGGGGGGACACACTAGGGCCAATGTCTCTATTCACTCCTCTACACCAGTTACAGTTGCAGGAAAAGACAACCAGAGATGGACATACCCTAGGTAGGGATAAGACTTGTCGGTCAGGCCTCTCACATGTAGGCCTTCCAGGGATTGTAAGGGCACATCAGATAAGTGTTTGTCATACCAGTCCTGGAATACAATACTCACTTGCGACCCACTGTCAAGCACAGCCCGAGTATGAATACTATTCACAGTCATCATAGTCTCCATTGAAGGGCCCACTATTTGGACCAGTCTGGGAGAGGCAGTAGCAGAGGCCTGGACAGACGATTTAGCCACAAGGAAATTTGAGTTAGGGTTTCTCGAACCCTTACTGCAGTCATTTCGGGCACCCCTTGGCCACTGATTTGCTTTTCGGAGCCCCACTTGGAGTCTGTTTACTACTCTTTTCTAAGTCCGTCTGAGACCGGCATTCTCTTTTCATATGGCCATCCTTTCCACAGTTGTGACAAATGATAGACTCCTGAGTCATCCTGGGAGAGAATATTGTATGAGAAACTGAAGCAATAGTAAGAAATTGGGGTCTAGTATCTGCTTGCAGTGGTGAGAGTGGTGCAACGTGTCTTAACAGTTCCTTTAGAGTAGCAGTCAATCTGGTGATCTCAGTCTTGGGGCTACCCTCGGTAGGCTGAGGGTGTACCCCCACCCCCATGGCAGTCACATCCTGAAAGGGACCAGAATCTTGTTCCATGGGGGAAACCCTTGCAGAGGCACCCGTCTTCAGCTCTGGGACTTCCTTTAGTAGCTTGTCTTTCCAATGCTGGGCCCAGGGCGGGAAGTCCTTTGCATTCTCAGAGTGCTCGTTAAGTGCCAACTTTTGCCCCTGAGCCTCACTTGGCTGATCACTCTCGGTCACTTGCGCAGCAGCAGCAGATATGGGTGCAATTCCCCCACAGGGTCGCCTTTGCTTAACCACCCGCATTTCTTTCATTAGCTCGTCATAGGAGGGGGGCGATTCCAGTCGGGTGACAAGGTGCAACTGAAGCAGTAACAATTCTGAAAACAGAGCAGACTTAAGTATCCAGTCCAGCCTAGTTTGATCTAATTCATTTGACGCAAACTACCCTTTCTGAGGCACTCTTGTAGCAGTTTTTCAAGCCGAGGTACAGACAATGGCTCCCCTAGGTACTGCCACGTGTTTCTTACTCTCCACCACAGATTCTCATCTGAATCCAGGCTCCCACACACATTTTCCAATGCATCAAGATAGTCCTGTGCAGTTGCTTCGGGGTTATTGGCACGCTTAGCACGGATGGTAGCCAGGGCAGGACCTCGGAGGCTCTCACTCAACCTCTTTCATTTCTCTGCTTCTGAGCATTGCCATTCAAGTACTAGAGGGGCAACATAGTCTATCCAGGTCTCCCAGTCATCAGGAGTCATGACTAATGGCAGGTACAGATATAGGGGCCAGCATTGCCATGGGCACAGAAGGCGGGGCAGTAACAGGTGCTGGAGTGGGAGGGGGTGTTGGGGAAGGAACACCCTCAGGTGGCAGGAATAGTTTCTTAAAGTTCTCTTCGGTTTTCCCTTCTTCCAGCAACAACTTAGCAAATTTCTCCTCAAAAGTCTCAGATAATGGTGTGAGCTCATCCTCCCTGGGGTCTTTACAGTCTTTTGTTATCACTCTCCAGGCAGCTAGAACCCCTTCTGGGGCAATAGGCTGTGGCACTTTAGAGCTGTCCACGAGGTCACTACACTCTACCAAGGCTATGAAAGTTTGGGCGATCAAATCAGCCTGTTGACCCACCACCACAGGGTTTTTTAAACATTCAACTTTGGAGAGTACTCCCTCTACAGTGTCCTGACTGGTACCCAGGGGAATATCCAGTATAAGTAGAGCATTGTGGGGGTCGATCTCCTGCCCAGTATGCCACCCCACCAACTGGTGTACAGCCATTTCTACTGGGGTAGCCATTAATTTTTAACAATAATTCATAATTTTTGGCCACTAAAGGCACAAAATCCCAGCGGTGAGCCTCCAAAATGTAACCCCTAGGTGACGCTATCCCAAGGGTTACTACTCCTGCCTGCTTGGCTAGTAGCAGGTTAAGGGGCCTGAGTTCTGAAATGGGTGCCTCTGCCCGGAGGTCAGGGTTGGTAATGGTCAAACTAACCTGGGCACAGCCCTCCGGGATACTGTAACCCTCTTCTTTCCTTACTAGTGGCGGGGAAAAATACATAATAATCACTTTCAGAATACCCCTGATACACCGCACAAATACCCACACTGTTTGCACTTACCACCAGGGCTTTCCTCTGGCCTGGCCTGGGGGACCTCCTGTATAACAAGGTTATACACAACAAATAACAGCAGTACAGTACTCTTGCACAAACTGGAATGACAGTCAGGGTAAATGCAAAAAAAGAGTTAGATCTGATTTATTTAAGGGACTTGAACAAGGGAGGGGCGTAATCAGGTTAATTTGCTTAAAGGCTGTATCAATCAAACAGTTATGCATGCACTTCAGGGTCCATAAACAGTCACACACTTTGGGTTCCCAGATGGAGAATGGTGGTCTAGCCAGGAACTTTGTAGCTGGTTGCGGCCCTGTGATGGAAGAAAACAACATGCACAACACACACTATTTGCAATCCGGAGCCAGAGGGCTCAGTTCGTGAAAAGAAAACAACAAGACAATCAGATGACACACTTTTAGATTAGGCTGTTGTTGCAGGGAGCTACCCTGATGATTACTCACGATACCCAAGACTGGACACAGGCTGGATGAAAATCGAGACAGCAGGTGGTTATTCTGGAGTGCCAGGAGAAGCAGAGCCCACACGAATCGCCGAGGCGTCATTCCTGTTCAAGCGTGGAGCAGGGGGCTGATCCCCAGGCAGGTCTCTTGTCAATGGCTTTCTCTGTGCAGCAGGTAGTCTGGCTGGGCCAGTGTGGAAGGCTCGGCCAAATGGAGACAAATTCAGATATAGTCCGTTTGGGCTGGATACAGCTTCCAGCAAGCAGAACACAGTTCACACAGTGGGGAACCAAATCACGACCCACTAACAACTCACAGCACATTTACATGTAAGGAAATTGTACCGTACCAGGCAAACCGCTCTCCGGTCACGATCGCAAAGTCTCTGCATAAACCGGGGATTCAAAAGAAGCTGGAAATCCTGACAGGCCAATCGCATTCAGCAAAATCTTCGGTCTTCTTCAGGTATGAGCCTGGTAAAAAATCAGTGGCTTACTTCGTTCTCACAAACTTGGATTTAGTCCGAAATAATTCTCTTCTCTCCCTCTCAGGGGCAGCAGGCAGACATGCAGGCCACAACTCAGGCCTTTCACAGTTCTCCCATGCAAAACTACACAGAACTCTTGCCCAAATCACTTGAGCTGTTACTTCTTCACTTCTCAGCCCAGAACTAACTGAAAATTGCAAGCAGTCTGGGAAATCCCCTAAGATCCAAAAGGTTTGGTTGGCTGATCTGTCTGTCAGTCACAATAAAGGCTCCCCCTTCAGGTGCAAAAAGCCCAAAACTACAATTCCTACAGATTTTGACTCCAGACAGCTCCTGTAGTCCGGCTTCATTTCAGGTCCCACCAGTACTGATTGGTCCAATTCGCAGTCCAGGACCAAGATAGTGGAGATAAACAAAACAGCCCTTGCTGCAAAGAAGGCAGGTTAGACAAACTACATTATCATTATCACTTTAAATGATTTTTAGCAAATAGTTACATCTTTCAACAGAGCTCTCTCTCAGATTACTTGTGACTGCAATCCAGGCAGCTCTTAAAGAGACAGTGCACAGAGGCTATACAGGCACTCTCTGGCAATCACATTTGAACTGCTAAAACGCAAGACACCAGCCTGGCAATGAGCATTTAGGCAAACTCAAGGAAGACTTTTCAGGAACCCCCATTTGTAGGGGGGGTTACACCTGCATATTTAGGCCATTTGTAAATTGGTAAATAGCAAACTGGGAGTGACCTACAAAACCTGTTATGCTTTCATGCTCTCTGCCAGACTCAAGATTGCCTGTGGCATTCTTCTTCCATCCCTGACTTATGGATCTATTATCCACATGAACGCTTCCAATACTTCTCTCCGTAATTGGGACGTTACTTACAATAACATATGTCGATACGCCTCTGCGTCTCCTCGACTCAAACATGCTGACCTCAAGTGGTTCTCTCCCTACTCCTATCGGCTTATGGTGCTAGGATCCCTGATGGATGGTATCATAAGCTCTAATACTCTTCTGTCACTTGCCTCCTGGCTCACCCCCCCAAAGTCCTCCCAGTATGGCCTGCACTCCTCAAACTTATCTGTGCTACAAGTCCCTAGAAACAAATCTGCTAAAGGCTCCAGTGCCTTTTCCCATGCTGCCCCCAAGTACTGGAACTCTCTACCGCTTGAGATCCATGAGGCGCCCAGCCATCACATCTTTCTAACGAGACATCACACCCTACTTATTGACCTTGCCGCCTGCATCTGTTTCAACCCACCTTAGACTTACTGCCCCCCAGAACCCTGCTAGCCTGTTTGGTTTTCCTGCCTCCCTTCTTCACTACCCATCATCTCTTCGCTCCTAGCAGTTTCTCTCTTACATCTCTCCTTACCCTAACAAATACCCCTTCTCCTCACCTATTAGATGCCCCACTGACCCCCTCCTACTCCTCAGGTGTCCTGTCATAGTCTCCCATTATAACCATACTTCGTGTCACCACTCCTCTGCCCTGTCTCGAGCCCCAACCCCCCCACTCTTTACTCTTATACCCTCCCCCCTCCCTCCCTGCTGCCAGCCCTTATCCAGTGTCTCAACCCTACATCTGAACTTAATACTCTTTTTTACCTAGGCAATTCGCAGCTCCCCCACCCTTGCTCCTTCTCCCTCCTGCACTTATCAGTTATTTGTTCTCCTTCTCTCTGATCTGTCTGCTGTGTTCTTTCATGATTACACTCGCTGTAGTCTTTTATCTCATCCTCCCTCAACTTGCTCAATTTTCTATAGAATTTCTTCTATTCTTGTCTTTCAGTCCTCACTGCTTTGCTTTTGTCCTCTTGACTGTACTGATGCTTTGAACTGATTGTTGAAATTGTTTTGACGTGAATTGTATGTAGTTAAATGCTGCACATCCGATGTACAATTTTTGTATCCTGTTTTGTATCCTGATATTCTCTACTACCTATTTTGCTTTTCCTTAGAAACATAAACTTTGATGGCAGATAAGGACCGCTTGGCCCACCTAGTCTACCCATTTCCCTACCTACTGGATAAGCTGCAGATGCTAGTTAACCAATAGCCTACCTCTCACAAGAATTGTCTTATGTCTGTCCCTTGCATTCTTGAATTCTCCCACAGTTTTAGACCCCATAACCTCCTCAGGAAGGCGGTTCCATGCGTCCTCCACCCTCTCTGTGAAAAAATACTTCCTCACATTGCCCCTGAGCCACCCCCCCTCTATCTTCAAATTATGTCCCCTTGTTCTTGCACATCTCTTTTTCTGAAAGATGCTACCCTCTTGGACTTTGTTGATTCCACTGAGGTACTTAAAAGTTTCTATCATGTCCCCTCTCTCCCTCCTTTCCTCAAAGGTATACATATTAAGCAGAGGTGTAGCCAGAAATTTCCGTTTTGTACACACAGTCTCAACAGTTACACCCCCCCCATCAAAAAATGTACACATCTTCTCCAAATGGTACACCCTTCCAAACAAGTCAGATGGTTGTCATATGATTCCTCTAATCTCTAAAGAGGTTATACATGTATCTGTCTCCTAAACAACAGAAGTTTAAGGAGAGACACTCCTCAGTGGCCTACACTAACCTAAATACTACAGATTAGAATGAAAATGTTAACAGAAAGGCATATGGTTTGTGACAGGCACTCAACAAAACTGTACACAAATGTGTACAGTGAGTATGCCTGTCTACACCCATGATATTAAGCTCCTTTAGTCTCTCCTCATACTGCTTCTCTTGCAGACCCTGCACCATTTTAGTTGCCCTTCTCTGGACTGCCTCCATCCTGTCTATGTCCTTGCGGAGATGGAGTCTCCAGAACTGTCTGTACAGAGGGATAACAACTTCCTGTTTTCTGCTGGTGATGCCTCTCCCTGTACATCCCCGTGTCCTCCCAGCCCTCCCTACTGCCTTCTCACAATGCTTGCCAACCTTAAGGTCATCTGATATGATTACCCCCAGGTCTCTTTCCATTTTAGTTGTTGTTAATGCTTTGACCTGAATTGTTTAGTCTTATTGCTGCACATTCTATGTATTATACCCTGTTTTGTGTATGCTAATGTCATTTGCTGTCTGTTACACCCGAAATGTTTTCCCCTGTAACCTCCCAGGTCATGCCTGAAAATAATCATATCTATGGCTAGTGCACCTACCCGGTAAACAAAAACTAAATAAATAAATATACATCTTTCTGCCATCTCTACGTACCATGTACCTGCGGATGGGTGCACAGTGGCCCAGCTTGATGTGTTCTGCACTTTTCTGAAGGGAATTCTGAACTTGAAACCCCCAATTTGGGATCTTGTCCTGCCCTGGGACCTTAATTTTGTGTTGGAAAACCATACATTGCCTCCCTTTGAACTGGACGCATCTTGAGAGCTACGCTTTCTGTCACAGAAAGCAGTGTTTTTAGCTGCCATTATTTCTGCTTGAAGGATTTCAGAGCTTCTGGCCCTTATGTGTAAGGAACCTTATTTAGTTTTCCACAAGGACTGGGTCTCTTTCCATAACAATCCTAAGTTTCTTCCTAAGGTGGTGTCTGAGTTTACTTAAAATCAGTCCATCCACCTACCTGTTTGTTTCCCAGAGCATTCCAATCAAGGAGAGGCATTGCTCCATACCTTGGATGTAAACAGAATCCTGAGATACTATACACATCAGGCTAAGGACTCTCATACATCCAGTCAGTTGTTTGTTTCGTTTGCCCCTGGGAGAGGGGGCTCCCCGGTTTCCAAACTGTGTTTGTCTAAGTGGCTGGCAAATTGTATCGTTTGTTGTTACCAGAAGTATGATAAGGAACTTCCTGGGGCTGTCACGGCCATTCCACAAGGGGCACGGCTGTCTCAGTAGCGTGCTTTTGCAACTTGTTTGTTGCTGACATTTGTGCTGTAGCCACCTGGACTACTCTCCACACCTTTACCAAGCACTACATTCTGGACATTGCCTCTCAGAGGCGTGCCAATTTTGGCCTGGCGATTCTTCAAGGCCTTCTTTTGTAGGCTGTCATATTTCCAGCCAGCTCCCTATCTTGTCTGCCTCTGCTATGAGAACTGCTTGGGACTCAGTCATACCAGTGATGGCCTGCTGCAAGAGATACCCTTGAAGTAAGATAGTACAGTTACGCAAGAACTTACTGTAACAGTAGATCTTCGAGAGGATCTCTTGCAGCAGGCCCTGCTTTTCCCTCCCTCCTTCCCTCTTTCTTTTCCTGGGTTTTGCTCCCCTTCCATCAGGGCACGCCATCTACCTTTTTCTACTTTCTTCTCTACTGCAGGGTTACCTTGGCATTCTCTTCAGTTCCTATTTTACAGAATCCTGCTTCTGGTCACCAATGGGAGAACTGAGGAGGGCTTGGGGGCTGCCTACCTTACATAGGATAGGCTGACATCAGAGGTGGGTGTCCCCCTCTGGTATACTGCTAGCTAGAAAGGTTTCTGTATGGTCCTAGTGTAACCCCCCTGCAAATGGAGGTTCTTAAAAAGTCTTCCAGCAGCTTGCTTGAATGCTCCAAGTCTGAATGGTGTTTGGCGTTTAAGCCGTTTATCTGTGAGTGCTTTTAGAGCCTCTGGTACTGTCTCTTTAACAGCTGTCTGCTTGCAGACATAATTAGTTTCTATGGGGGGGACTGTGTGTTTCCCTACTTGAGTCCCACTCGAGCTGCTGCCAAATCGCTTCGTTTCTGCCATCACTAAGTGGGCAGAGTGAGCACTTTTCAAAGATTTAACTGCCAGAAATCATTTAGAGTAATAACGAAAATACAGTTTGTCTAACCTGCTTTTCTTTGCAGTCAGAACTGTGTTTGCCTAGCCCTCCATTCTGGTTGAACTGCTGAACTGGACCAATCAGTGTGGGGGACCTTTGAAATGGAGCCTGCTGCTGGCAAATCAGAACTTGGACTCTCATTGTGGAGCCAGCCACCTATGTACTGTGTGGCAAATGCTTCTGGGAATTGTAGTTTGGACTTCGGCGCCTTTTTGCACCAACAGGGGGAGTCTGATTGTGAGTGTCAGCCAAGCCAGCCAACTGAACTGGGAGGAACTCAAAGGAAATGCCTGGCTCTGTCTACTGCAAAGATCAGATCAGTTTGGGTAGTGAAGAGACAAGGAGCTGTGTGCTTCTTCGGTGTGTAGTTGTAGTGCGGGAAACGTGTGTAAGGCCCTAAGTTTCGGTCTGCAGCTTGTGCAAATGCCCGTTTGGACCGAATCCAACCTGTGAGGAGAATCAAGGAGATCTGAAGAGTAGAAACCAGGCTCACCCTGTAGAAGACTGGAGAAATTGCTGAATCGCGCTCGGTCTGTCAGGAACTGAATCTGCTGTGTGTTCTCCCGGGTATTGTGCAGTAATTGCAATCGGGATAGAGAAGCAACCTGCCTGGTATAGTACTTTCCTTTTACATATAAATGTGTGTAGTGCTTGTGGGGAATCGCGTTTCAAATCCCCTGTACAGTGAATTGAGTGCATGAGGCTGGAAGTAAACCCCAGCTTAATCCAGACTACATCCATTTGCTCTAAACTGCAGTGGGGTCCAGTCACAAGGCCTCGTCCACATGTTCTGCTCCTCCTGGCCATCCAGGACAATCTGCCTTCCATCCAATTCCCAGCATTGAGTTTGAGAGTACAAAGCAGGGTAGCTCCCTGCCATCTGTTTATCGAATTGCAAGTGTATCATCTAATTGTTTTTTTTTTTTTATTTCTTCACGAACTGAGCCAACCGGCTCCGGATTACAATTTGGGTATTGTGCCAGTGTTTTTCCATCCCAGGGCCACAACCAGCTGCACCAATACTGGCTAGCCCCCCACCCCATCCTGGGTACCCAGTGAAAGTGACAATTTGGGACTCTAAATATGCGCACAGTACTGTGATTATTAATGTGTTTAACCTAATTATCCTGATTCCCCCTTCCTGGTTACAGCTCCTTAAATAAATCAGATCTGTTTGTTTCAGTAAAGTTAGACTGTCCGAGGTATTCGTTTATGTTAAAGTATTGTACTGTGGCTTTTGCATTGTGTCATCTTGTTTTACAGGGGTCCCCAGCGTCCAGTCGACAGAGCCAGTCCTGGGGGTAAGTGTACATTGTGAAGACATTCCTGACGCATTGTGTGGGCCACTAGTGGGAAGAAAGGGGGGTTACAGTGTCCCAGAGGGCTGTGACCAAGTTAGTTTAACTACTGCAAACCCGGACCTCTGGGTGGAGGCACTAGCCATTGGACCTGGGCCCCTCAACTTGTCAGTAGTCAGTCAGGCAGGGGTAGTAGCCCTTGGGATAGCGCCACCTGGGGGTTACACTAGTGCCCGATGGCTGAGTCCTGCTGGTGATGGCCTGCTGCAAAAGATCCTCTCGAAGATCTACTGTTACGGTAAGTTCTTACACAACTGTACATTCCTGAAACACACAACAGAAGTAGCCATGCCTCTGGCTGAATGGCCACAAACAACCCCCGAAGTTCCTTACTATACTTACGAAATGCCAGCAGATTAGGCCATGAGGTCTATCACGTCTGCTCAAGATGCAGCTCACAGCTTGAGAACTGTCGCTGCGTCCCCCTTCCCCTCCCTTCCATCCCTCCCCTGATTTCCATTATGAGTTCCCATGGACTCTACCCTCCCTACCTGTACCCTGCCCATGTATCTATCCCATCCCTTCTTAAAACCTCCCACTGATTCCCCTGATACCAACTCCTCAGGTAGCACATTCAAAGGTATCAACACCCTTTCCATAAAATAATGCCTTCTCAGGTCTTGTCTATACTTCCCACCACTAGTTTCAGGCTATGACCCCTCGTGGTCCCTTCCCCCTTTGGTCTGAACACCCTCTTTGTGTTTACTCTTTTAATACCTTTCAAGGTGTAACCCCCCTACAAATGGGGGTTCCCGAAAAGTCTTCCTTGAGCTTGCCTAAATGGTCACTGCCAGGTTGATGTCCTGCGTTTAGCAGTTTAAATGTGATTGCCAAAGAGTGCCTATATAGCCTCTGTGTACTGTCTCTTTAAGAGCTGCCTGGATTGCAGTCATAAGTAATCTGAGAGGGAGCTCTGTTGAAAGATGTAACTATTTGCTGAAAATCATTTAGAGTGGTAATGATAATGTAGTTTGTTTAACCTGCCTTCTTTGCAGCAAGGACTGTTTTGTTTATCTCCACTATCTTGGTCCTGGATGCTGAATTGGACCAATCAGTACTGGTGGGACCTAAAATGGAGCCGGACTACAGGAACTGTCTGGAGTCAAAATCTGTAGGAATTGTAGTTTTGGGTTTTTGGTGCCTTTTTGCACCTGAAGGGGGAGCCTTTGTTGTGACTGACAGACAGATCAGCCAACCAAATCTTTTGGATTCTGGGGAAAGTCCTAGGCTTGCTGGCAGTTGAATCAGATCTAAGTTGGGAGCTGAAGCAGCAACAGCTTGAGACAGTCAAGCAGCTGTCTGAGTAGTTTCGCGCGTGAGAACTGTGGAAAGGCCTGAGTTGTGGCCTGCATGTCTGCCTGCTGCCCCTGAGAGGGAAAGAAGAGAATTATTTCGGACTAAATTCAAGTTTGCGAGAATGAAGTAAGCCACTGATTTTTTTACCAGGCTCATACCTGAAGACCACCGAAGATTTTGTTGAATGCGATCGGCCTGTCAGGATTTCCAGCTGCTTTTGAATCCCCGGTTTGTGCAGAGACTTTGCGATCGTGACCGGAGAGCGGTTTGCCTGGTGCAGTACAATTTCCTTACATGTAAATGTGCTGTGAGTTGTTAGTGGGTCGTGATTTGGTTCCCCACTGTGTGAACTGTGTCTGCTTGCTGGAAGCTGTATCCAGCCCAAAATGGACTGTATCCGAATTTGTCTCCATTTGGCCGGGGACTTGCCACACTGGCCCAGTCAGACTACCCGCTGAACAGAGACAGCCATCAATGAGAGACCTGCCTGGGGATCAGCCCCCTGCTCCACGCTTGAACAGGAATGATGCCTGAGTGATTCGTGTGGGCCCTGCTTCTCCTGGCACTCCAGATTAACCACCTGCTGTTTCCATTTTCGTCCAGCCTGTGTCCAGTCTTGGGTATCATGAGTAATCAACAGGGTAGCTCCCTGCAACAACAGCCTAATCTAAAAATGTGTCATCTGATTGTCTTGTTGTTTTCTTTTCACGAACTGAGCCCTCCGGCTCTGGATTACAAATAGTGTGTATTGTGCAGGTTGTTTTTCCATCACAGGGCCCCAACCAGCTGCGACGCCAGTCGACCCCGGGCAACAGTCCTGGCTAGCCCATCTCTTCTCCACCTGGGTACCCAGAAGGTGTGACTGCTTAGGGACTCTAAATGCATGCATAACTGTTTGAATGATAGAGCATTTAAGCAAATTACCCTGATTACGCCCCTCCCTTGTTCAAGTCCCTTAAATAAATCAGATCTAACTGTTTTTGCATTTCCCCTGACTGTGGTTCCAGTTTGTGCAAGAGTACTGTACTGCTGTTATTTGCTGTGTATAACCTTGTTTTACGGGGATCCCCAGGGCCGAGCTAGAGGAAAGCCCTGGTGGTAAGTGCAAACAGTGTGGGTACTTGTGTGGTGTATCAGGGGTATTGTGAAAGTGATTATTGCGTATTGTTCCGGCCACTAATAAGGAAAGAGGGGGAGTTACAGTGTCCCGGAGGGCTGTCCTCAGGTTAGCTTGACCACTACCAACCCTGACCTCCAGGTGGAGGCACTAGTTTCAAAACTCAGGCCCCTTAACCTGCTACTAGCCAAGCAGGCAGGGATAGTAGCCCTTGGAATAGAGCCACCTAGGAGTTACATCTTGGAGGCTCACCGCTGGGATTTTGTGCCTTCTAGTGGCCAAAAATTATAAATTATTGTTAAAGATTAATGGCTACCCCAGTAGAAATGGCTGTACACCAGTTGGTGGGGTGATGTATTGGGCAGGAGATCGACCCCCAAAATGCTCTACTTATATTGGATATTCCCCTGGGTACCAGTAAAGATACTGTGGAGGGAGCACTCGGCAAAGTTGAATGTTTAAAAAACCCTGTGGTGGATCAACAGGCTGATTTGATCGCCCAAACTTTCATAGCCTTGGTAGACAGTAGTGACCTCATGGACAGCTCTAAAGTGCCACAGACTATTGCCTCAGAAGAGGTTCCAGCTGCCTGGAGAGTGATAACAAAAGACAGTAAAGACCCGGGGGATGATGAGTTCCCACCATTATCTGAGACTTTTGAGGAGAAATTTGCTAAGTTGTTGCTGGAGGAAGGGAAAACTGTAGAGGACTGTAAGAAACTATTCCTGCCACCTGGGGGTGTTCCTTCCCCAACACCCACTCCCATTCTAGCACCTGTTACAGCCCCGCCTTCTGTGCCCATGCCAATTCTGGCCCCTATATCTGTACCTGCCATTAGTCACGACTCCTACTGAAGGCTGAGAATCTTCTAGGGCACCCTCCCCACCCCCCAAGGGGAGAATGACTGGGAGACCTGGACAGACTATGTTGCCCCTCTAGTGCTTGAATGGCAATGCTCAGAAGCAGAGAAACAAAGGAATTTGAGTGAGAGCCTCTGAGGTCCTGCCCTGGCTACCATCCATGCCAAGCAGGCCAATAACCCTGAAGCAACTGCACAGGACTATCTTGATGCATTGGAGAATGTGTATGGGAACCCGGATTCAGATGAGGATCTGTGGTGGACAGTAAGAAATGCTCAGCAGTACCCAGGGGAGCCATTGTCTGTGTATGTACCTCGGCTTGAAAAGCTGCTACAAGAGTGCCTCAGAAAGGGTAGTTTGCCATCAAATGAATTAGATCGAAGTAGGCTGGACCAGATCCTTAAGTCTGCTCCGTTTTCAGAATTGTTACTGCTTCAGTTGCGCCTTGCCACCTGACTGGAATCGCCCCCCTCCTATGACAAGCTAATGAAAGAAATTCGGGGTGGGTTGAGCCAAGGCGACCCCATGGGGGAATTGCATCCATATCCGCTGCTGCTGCGCAAGTGACCAAGGGTGATCAGCCAAGTGAGGCTCAGAGGCAAAAGTCGGCACTTAATGAGCACTCTGAGAATGCAAAGGACTTCCCGCCCTGGGCCCAGCATTGGAAAGACGAGCTACTAAAAGAAGTCAGAGAGTTGAAGATAGGTGCCTCTGCAAGGGTTTCCCCCATGGAACAAGATTCTGTTTCATCTCGGGACGTGACTGCCATGGGGGTTGGGGTGCACCCTCAGGCATCCTCTACCGAGGGTAGCTCCCAGGCTGAAATCCAAGAATTGACTGCCACCCTAAAGGAACTGTTAAGATACGTTGCACCACTCTCACCGCTGCAAGCAGATATTGGACCCTGATCCCTTGTTACTGCCTCAGTCCCTCATGCAATGTTCTCTCCAAAGATGACCCAGGAGTCTATCATTTGTCACAACTGTGGGAAGGATGGCCATATGAAGAGAGAGTGCCTGTCTCAGAAAGACTTAGAAAAGGTAGCAAACAGACTCCAAGGCGTGCTCCGAAAAGCAAATCAGTGACCGAGGAGTGCCCATAATGACCGCAGTGAGGGTTCAAGAAATACTAACTCAAATTTCTTTGTGGCTAAATCATCTGTCCAGGCCTCTGCTACTGCCTCTCCAGACTGGTCCAGAATAGTAGGCCATTCAATGGAGACTTCTTTGACTGTCAGTGGTATCCATGCTCGGGTTGTGCTCGAGAGCGGGTCACAAGTGACCATTGTTTTTCAGGACTGGTATGACAAACACTTATCTGATGTGCCTTTGCAATCCCTGGAAGGTCTACATGTGTGGGGCCTGAGCGACAAGTCTTATCCCTACCTAGGGCATGTCCACCTCTGGTTGTCTTTTCCTGCAACTGTAACTGGTATAGAGGAGCGAGTAGAGACATTGGGCCTAGTGTGTCCCCCCACTGGACTGTATGATGGGGTCCCCCTGTTAATTGAGACAAATGCCCATATGTTTGGGAGACTGGTGCAACTCTGTCACAAGAAACAAGGGCGACGGTCAGAGAGGGCCCTGAGAATTCTGGCTCTCATCAAGAGGGCCTATGATTTGCAACAGAAACCTGAGGAAGTAGACCAGGATGAACCGGTGGGGATCATGTGGAAGAAGGATCCCGATTCAATGGTACTGGCCCCTAACGCCCAGTGTACCATTCAAGGGGCGGTCCGCCGCCGGAAAGATGTCAAGAACAAAATACTAATATTGGATGTGTCAGGCGATGGAAAATTGCCAGAAGGATTATTGGTCAAGCCCAGCATCTTGCCTGCTCGTGCCCATGCCTATGCATGACGAGTGATGGTCCAGATTCACAATGTGTCAGATCGGGAGATCCAGCTAAACAGAGGGTGCACCCTAGTTACGGTACACTGTGCAGACACTGCAGTATTGCCCAGCAACAAGCACCCTGGTGAGAAGGAGAGAGTGACCCCAGACTTGTTTGACTTTGGTGACGCCCTGTTGCCAGCTGAATGGAAGGCTAGAATTAGCAAGAGACTTGCCCAGAGAGACCAAGTGTTTTCATTGAGGGAATGGGAAGTGGGATGTGTCCAGGGTATGGAGCATCACATATGCCTGCATGATGAACGGACATTTTGAGAGAGGTACCGAGGCCTAGCCCCAGCAGACATAGATGATGTGAGAAGACACCTGCAGGAAATGCTCGCTGCTGGCGTGATACAAGAATCCAGGAGCCCATACGCCTCTCCCATTGTAGTTGTGCATAAAAAGAATGGGTCTGTGAGAATGTGTGTTGATTATCGAACCCTGAACCAGTGGACTATCCTAGTCCAATACACTATGCCTTGTATACAAGATGCCCTGGACTGCTTGAATGGGAGCAAATGGTTCTCGGTGTTGGGTCTTCGCAGCGGATACTACCAGATCCTGATGGCCCCAAAAGACCATGATAAAACAGCCTTCATCTGTCCATTGGGGTTCTACGAATTTCTGAGGATGCCACAGGGGATATTGGGAGCCCCGGCCACCTTTTAGCGACTGACAGAACGTGCAGTGGGAGATATGAATTTGCTGGAATGCCTGGTGTACTTGGACGATGTCATTGTGTTTGGGAGCACCTTAGAGGAGCATGAGAACCGATTGTTTAAAGTCCTAGACTGACTGGAAGACTTCGGCCTCAAGCTGTCCATTGACAAGTGCCAGTTTTTCCAAACCTCCGAGAAGTATGTGGGGCACACGGTATCTACAAAAGGAATAGAGACTGATTTCAGTAAGGCTGAAGCACTAACTACTTGGCCCCAGCCCCATAATTTAAAAGAACTTCAACATTTCCTGGGGTTCTGTGGCTACTACCACAGGTTCATAAAAGACTTTTCCAAGATGATTCGCCCACTCTTGAACAGTACCCAGGGTTACCCTCCTACCAATCATAAATACAAAAAAGGGTCTGTTAAAGAACCAGAAAAACTATACTTCCACCCAGGTGAACTCTTCGGGCCCCACTGAACACCCGACTATGAAGCAGCCTTCCATGAGATCATATACCAGCTCACCCACACCCCCATCCTCGCCTATGCTGAGCCCACCAAACCCTATGTGCTGCATATGGATGCTGGTCTGCAAGGTGTGGGAGTGGTGCTATATCAAGACCATGAGGATTGCCTGAGACCAGTAGCTTTCGCAGTTGGAGCTTGACCCTGTCCGAATGAAACTACCCTGTGCATAAGTTGGAGTTCCTTGCGCTAAAATGGGCCATCATTGACCAGTTTCATGAATACCTCTATGGGGCAAAGATATTGGTGAAGACTGACAATAACCCATTGACCTATGTACAGACTTCAGCTACAGTAAGTTAGATGCCACTGGACACCGGTGGCTTTCTGCATTATCAACCTATGATTGTGCTGTCGAATACAGACTGGGCCTGAACCATATTGATACTGATGCCCTATCATGAAGGCCCACTTCCAAGAGTGATTGGGTCAGGCTGTCTGAACCTGACATTCAAGCATTGTGCCAAAAGTTTGATAGAGATGAACAGATGTCTGCGGACACAGTGGACTGTTTAGTAGAGTGCTTGTGCCCTTATGACACCTGCATACCAGCTGCTTATTGCCACTTCTCTGCTCTGAATATTAGTGCACTACCTCAATTTGACAATGACAGCATTCAGTGGGCTCAATCCCAAGATCCTATGATTCAGCCAGCACTTGATGCCCTACGTCCGGGAAAAGATGTGTCTAAGTTACATTCCACTGACTTGCGAACTGCTTTATTGTTTAAAGAAGGCCCCAGACTGAAGTTGCTCAATCAGTTGTTGTATAGAGAGACAGTAGATCATAGTGGCAAAATAGATAAGCAACAGTTGGTTCTGCCCATGGCCTTCAAAGATTTGGTACTGAGGTCCCTCCACAATCACATGGGGCACCTTGGTATTGACAGAACCCTTGACCTGGTACGATCTCACTTCTACTGGCCCAAAATGGGGGCCGATGTTGAGCACCATGTAAAGACTTTTAGTCGCTGCCTGAAAAGAAAAGCCCTGCCGCAGAGGGCTGCCCCCTTGTTAATATTACTACCAGCACCCCCATGGAACTAGTTTGCATAGACTTTTTGTGTTTAGAACCTGATCAGCGGAACATTGGCAATGTGTTAGTGGTTACGGATCATTTCACACGGTATGCACAAGCTTTTCCCACCAAAGATCAAAAGGCATCTACCATGGCCAAGGTGCTAGTGGAAAATTTCTTTGTCTACTATGGTGCCTCCCAGCGGATCCACTCTGACCAGGGCAGAGACTTTGAGAGTTGGCTAATCAAAGAAATGCTCTCTCTTTCTCTATGGGGGGTGCGAAAGTCAAGAACCACCCCCATCACCCGCTGGGAGACCCTCAACCAGAACGGTTTAACCACACTCTTCTAGACATGCTGGGCACCCTTCACCCAAATGACAAGCATAAATGGAACCAGCAGATTAGCACCTTGGTACACGCATACAATTGCATGAAAAATGATGCTACTGGGTTCTCCCCTACTGCCCCATGTTCGGGAGAGAGATGCCCGGCTGCCAGTTGATGTCTGTTTTGGGGTCTCTCCAGATGGGGTCCGAGCTGAAAACTACTTGCAATATGTACAAAAACTGAAAGTTCAATTGAACCATGCCCATCAACTGGCCCAGACAATGGCCGCCAAGAGAAATCTAGCCGATAAAGAGAGGCATGATAAAAAAGTAAAGGCTCAAGAGCTTCGACCTGGAGACCATGTGTTGTTACGCAATTTGGGATTGCATGGTAAACACAAAATTGCTGATCGGTGGCACCATCTTTCCCATGTAGTAGTTGGAAAGTTGGATGATTTACCTGTGTACAAGGTGCGCCCAGAGAACAACTCCAAAGCTGTCAAGACCATGCACCGTAACCATTTGCTACCTATTGGCTAAGTCATAATCAAGGCTGAACAATCAGAGATTGTTTCCCCTGGGCCGGTGACTCGTGCTGCTGCAAGGAAGAGACAGAGTCAACCTACCCCAGTGGATACAAATTTAAGGGTCCCCCCCCCGGTAGGTCCAGACTCATAGTGATTGTCAGTCAGATTCTAACACCACAGATTCTTCCCACCCCCAATTTGTAGCTGTTCCCTGGATCCTAGTGTCCAAGTGAAGTATACTGCACTTCCTAACGTTATAATACCTATTACCCCTCTTATGAACTGAGTCAGCTGTTTCACGGTAACCCCATGATTAATTGTGGGAATGAAGCTGGGCCTTCTGGACTGCCTAATCCCCCAGCTTTGTCCTTGGAGTCAATGCTCCCTGAAAGTGAAGTGCAAAATATCACGTCTGAAGATGCTGAATCTCTCTGTATTGTGGAACTGTATGATTTGCTTGAGGTAGGGGCTGATGGAATGAGTCTCTCTGGTGACATACCAGAATTTGAAGAACACCATGAAAGTGCTGACAACCCTCCCTTCAGTGCCTCAAAGTTTGATTGTGCCTGAGCCTTCGCAAAATGAGTCAAGTGTTGTAGAAACAGAGCCTGCAGAGCAAGGAGCCGACAGTGCCTCAAGTTTGGACATTCCCATCCAGGCAGAGGCACCCCTCACAAGTGACGAGAGTCCCCAGACCAGTGCTGAGAGTACAGAGACTGTAGTTGTCCCTCTCAGAAAGACTGGCCAAACTGTCAAGCCAGTAGTACGCTTCAGTTATGATTCTCTCGGGAGACCAGTGGATTTGCCTCTCAATGTGGTGCACAAAGGTGTTTATGCCTCACCAAGCTCACTGCCAAATTTGAGCTTGACAGCCAATTCCAGGTTACCTGTCTTTCCCTCTCACCATGGTGCCCCCGCCCCCTCTAGCTCCAAGTTAGCTGATAGGGAAGAGCCCCCTCTTGCATTGTTTAAGGTACAAGAAGTTATTATCTGATTCAGTATCATAATGTTCAATTTACCTGAGTGAAATATGCACAATGTGTTGTCAGAATGAATATAGTATCATGAAGTGTGGTGAAGATGTATAGTAAAGTAATACATTTATGTTAACTGATGCATGATGGTACAGACTTGACGCGGACACCAAGTTTCCTCCAGGCTGGGAAGGGTGTAACCCTCCTACAAATGGGGGTTCCCGAAAAGTCTTCCTTGAGCTTGCCTAAATGCTCACTGCCAGGCTGGTGCCTTGCATTTTAGCAGTTTAAATGTGATTGCCAGAGAGTGCCTGTATACCTCTGTGTACTGTCTCTTTAAGAGCTGCCTGGATTGCAGTCGTAAGTAATCTGAGAGGGAGCTCTTTTGAAAGATGTAACTATTTGCTGAAAATCATTTAGAGTGATAATGATAATGTAGTTTGTCTAACCTGCCTTCTTTGCAGCAAGGACTGTTTTGTTTATCTCCACTATCTTGGTCCTGGATGCTGAATTGGACCAATCAGTACTGGTGGGACCTAAAATGGAGCCGGACTACAGGAGCTGTCTGGAGTCAAAATCTGTAGGAATTGTAGTTTTGGGTTTTTGGTGCCTTTTTGCACCTGAAGGGGGATCCTTTGTTGTGACTGACAGGCAGATCAACCAACCAAACCTTTTGGATTCTGAGGAAAGTCCAAGGCTTGCTGGCAGTTGAGTCAGTTTCACGTGGGAGAACTGTGGAAAGGCCTGAGTTGTGGCCTGCATGTCTGCCTGCTGCCCCTGAGAGGGAGAGAAGAGAATTATTTCGGACTAAATCCAAGTTTGTGAGAATGAAGTAAGCCACTGATTTTTTAACAGACTTATACCTGAAGAAGACTGAAGATTTTGCTGAATGCGATCGGCCTGTCAGGATTTCCAGCTGGTTTTGAATCCCCGGTTTGTGCAGAGACTTTGCGATCGTGACCGGAGAGCAGTTTGCCTGGTACAATAGAATTTCCTTACATGTAAATGTGCTGTGAGTTGTTAGTGGGTCGTGATTTGGTTCCCCGCTGTGTGAACTGTGACTGCTTGCTGGAAGCTGTATCCAGCCCAAAATGGACTGTATCCGAATTTGTCTCCATTTGGCCGGGGCCTTGCCACATTGGCCCAGCCAGACTACCCACTGCACAGAGAAAGCCATCAATGAGAGACCTGCCTGAGGATCAGCCCCTTGCTCCACGCTTGAACAGGAATGATGCCTCAGCGATTCGTGTGGGCCCTGCTTCTCCTGGCACTCCAGATTAACCACCTGTTGTCTCGATTTTTGTCCAGCCTGTGTCCAGTCTTGAATATCGTGAGTAATCATCAGGGTAGCTCCCTGCAACAACAGCCTAATCTAAAAGTGTGTCATCTGATTGTCTTGTTTTCTTTTCACGAACTGCGCCCTCCGGCTCTGGATTACAAATAGTGTATATTGTACAGGTTGTTTTTCCATCACAGGGCCCCAACCAGCTGCGACGCCAGCCTACCCCTGGCAACGGTCCTGGCTAGCCCATCTCTTCTCTACCTGGGTACCCAGAAGGTGTGACTGCTTAGGGACTCTGAATGCATGCATAACTGTTTGACTGATAGAGCATTTAAGCAAATTACCCTGATTATGCCCCCTCGCTTGTTCAAGTCCCTTAAATAAATCAGATCCAACTCTTTTTGCATTTCCCCAACTGTGGTTCCAGTTTATGCAAGAGTACTGTACTGCTGTTATTTGCTGTGTATAACCTTGTTTTACAGGGGGTCCCCAGGGCCGAGCCAGAGGAAAGCCCTGGTGGTAAGTGCAAACAGTGTGGGTACTTGTGTGGTGTATCAGGGGTATTGTGAAAGTGATTATTGTGTATTGTTCTGGCCACTAGTAAGGAAAGAGGGGGGTTACAGTGTCCCAGAGGGCTGTGCCCAGGTTAGCTTAACCACTGCCAACCCTGACCTCCAGGTGGAGGCACCCATTTCAGAACTCAGGCCCCTTCACCTGTTACTAGCCAAGCAGGCAGGGGTAGTAGCCCTTGGGATAGTGCCACCTAGGGGTTACACAAGTATTTAAAGGTCTTGATCATGTCCTCTCTGTTTTCCAAGGAGTACATGTTTAACTCCCTAAGTCCCTCCGCAGTGGGCTTATCCCCCACTCCGTGGATCATCTTAGACGCCCTCCTCTGGACCCTCTCCAGGAGCATAATGTTCTTGTTTAAGTAAGGGCACCAGAACTGCACACAGTACTCCAAGTGCAGCCTCACCAATGATTTGTACAGTAGCAGAATTACCTCCTCCCTTCTCAAAGTGATCCCCCTTAGCAATGCACTCCAGCATTCTGTTTGCCTTAGCCACTGCTTTCCTGCATTGTCCTGAGTGATTCATTTTTCCAGTGATCACTACTCCCAGATTTTTTCTTCCTCCGAGACTGTTAACTGTACCACCCCCACCCCCAATGTGCTGCTGTTCCCTGGATTCCTAGCGCCGAAGTGAAGTACACTGCACTTCCTAATGTTAAACCACAGCTGCCATTTGACTGACCACTGTTCTAGTCTTTCTAGATCTTCCTGGAGTGTCCTCCTTCCCTCCTCATGGTCCACTTCCACAACTAGTTTGGAGTTGTCAGCAAACAGGCTCATATTACTCCTAACTCCCACCACAATGTCTGAAATGAAAGCATTAAATAACAATAGACCCAGAACCGAATCCTGAGGGACCCCGCTAATTACCCTTCTGGGTATTGATAACACCCCCCTACCACCATCCACTGCTGTCTGTCACTTAGCAAGTTCCCAATCCACCTCACCAACCTTTTCCCCACCCCCAAGTCACTCAGCTTGCCCAGCAGTCTCCCATGTGGCACCGAGTCAAATGCTTTACTGAAGTCTAGATAAAAAACATCAACTGGCCTATCACTGTCCAGAGATCTTGTCACCCAATTAAAATTCAACCAGGTAAGTCTGACAATATCTCCCTTTGGCAAAACTGTGTTGCCCATCATTCTGAAGCCCACTTACCTCCAAGAACTTCACCAGCCTTTCCTTCAATATACTTTCCAATAGTTTCCCTACTATGGACATCAGGCTGACTGGTCTATAGTTTCCCGGCTCGTCCCTTAACCTGCTCTTATGGAGGGTCACTACATGCGCCATTCTCCTGTCCAGTGGTACACTTCCCATTTCGAGGGAGAAGTTGAATATCTCCGTCAGTGGTGACGCCAGGACATCAGTCAACCCTTTTAGGAGTCTGGGGTGGATCCAATCCGGACCTAGGGCCTTGTCTGTCCTTAATGATCTAAGTCCCTCCCACACTCTCTCCTCACATCACATGTTATCTCAACACATGTTAGTGACCCCACCCTCTACCGTAAACACCCTCGTGGAATTGGACCATCCATTTCCCTTGTAAAGACAGAGCAGCAGTACTCGTTTAGTACCTCAGCCTGCTCCACTCCCTCTTCTGCCCACCCACCCTCCTTTTTTAACCTGGTGATCTGCCCCCTACACTTCCTCTTCTTCCTGATGTATCTAAAAAAACCCTGATCTCCCTGCGCCAACCTTAGCTCTTTGGTTGCTTTGGCTGCCCTTACCACCCTACCCACCTCCTTTGATTTCATATAGTACTCTTCCCTGTCCTTCTCCTTACAGGTTTTCTTGCACTTTCGGTAGGCTAGCCTTTTCTCCCTTACCCTCTCCTGTACATCCCTAGTCCACCAACAGGGTTTTCTTGACCTCGCTTTCTTGCATTGGGACTTAGTGCAGGTTTTAGTGGTCTCCCAACAGGCCCACTTTCAAAATTTCCCACCTGTGATCCGTGTCCACGTCCGCACACACTTTCTCTAAGTGACCTACCAGAATGACTGCCATCCTCCCAAAATCCACCACCTGAAATTCACTACTGTTGTATTAGTGTGATTTCCCTCCCTATACTTCCTATAACAAAAAGTAACACAGTTGGCCTGGGGTCTACTCCAACAGGACAGAGACTCAAGAGACTTTTTTTTTTTTAAATCTCTTTTTATCCTCCTGATCGCCCCATCGTTCCACTCCTTCAGGCTCGCTTATGCCACCCACCCGACACACTGAGTCTGCCCCTAGAGTGCCCCTGGTGACTCCTACCTTCCTCCCTCTGTGGAGCACCTTCCACAGCGGGGTCTGCCCGTGGTTCCTGGACTGGGTGGCTGGAACGGCCAACATCTAGGACCGCCGAGGTGGTTTTCCGCTTTTTCTGTGCTTCTCTTCCATCCCCCTGAGGATGCTGGCTCGGGTAGGAACGTGCTTACGCCCGCCTGCCAAGTGCCTTACAGCATCCTCCCCTCCCCAACTCCCCCCATGCAGGAGCTGCCAGCGCCCCGCGTGTCGATGCTTCCACCGGCCCCTGTGGACGTCAGGTGCGTTAAGCACCCCAGGTAACCCACCCCAAAGGAGGAGAGCATCCGTTGGGATGCTCAATCCTCCTTCCCCCTGCCGGCCCCCGACAACCCGAGTCCGTACACAAACCCGGGTCGCCGGCGTTGTACAAGGTGTGGCGTCCAGCGCCTCAACCCTCAGCACCACCGGGCTGAGACTCAAGAGACTTTTGTGTGGACATTTAAGAGAGACTCTTTATTATAGATGTCACTATGGTTCACATTGATATTATTTTAAGAATCAACAACATGCATGAAATTGTATAATAGGCTGTATATTGCTTATTCCTGTAATAAAGCTGAGTTTAAAAAAGAAAGCAATGCAGTTGGCCAACCATCTAGAAAGGCACTGTTTAGAAACCAGTATGCCCTCTTTCCCAGGGGCAAAGTAAATAAAAAGCTACGAGGACTTCCTGCACTCCTTCATACGGTGAACATAATATCTGAGTATTCTATGTGCATCTAAGATATGGAGCAATGCTTCCCATGGATTGGCATGCTCAGAAAGTAAACTGGTAGGAGGATAGTTTGATTCAAAGTAAACTCCCACACCACCTTAGGGAGAAACTTAGGATCGGTCTGTAAAGACACCTTGTCTTTATGGAAAATCAAATAAGGAGGCTCACACATTAGAGCCTGCAGCTCTGAAATCCGTCAAGCAAAAGTGATAGCAACTAAAAATAATGCTTTCCAAAAAAGGAAGTGTAATCCACGACTCACGGCTGGCTCAAAAGGAACCAAAGTGAATTTCTCTAGGAAAAAGTTCAGGCTCCAAGCTGGGACTGAATTACAATGGGAGGCTTCAAGTGTAGGATGCCTCTCACGAACGTATGGGCCACCTCTAGCAATGCCACTGTACGGCCATCAATAGGCACATGGAAAGCTGAAATAGCAGCCAAAGTGCACTTTGATAGAAGAGTATTGCTGTCCTCCATCCGACAAGGACAATAAATACTCTAGAATCTGATTCATTGGGCAAGTGATGGGAAGTGTTCCACAAAACAAACTGCTTCTACTTCATGGACTAAGTAGCCCTGGTGGAAGGTTTCCTGGCAGCCACCAGAACATCAGCCACCTTTTGAGAAACTCCAAATCTAGTAATGGCTGTCTTCAGGAGCCAGGCATGGAGATGGAGTGACTTGAGGTCCGGACAGACCAGGGTTCCCTATTCCTGTGATACCAAGCCCTTGCACAGGGGCAAGGGTACTTAGGGTTCCACTGCTACCTGTTGCAGCAAGGGGAGCCAGATCTGATGAGGCCCAAAGGGAGCCACAAGAATCAGAGTAGCTCCCTCCACTTACAGCTTGATTAGCACCCTCTGAGTCAGAGGAAAGGGAAGGGAGGGAAGGCATAAAGAAACATCCCTGTCCCCACCTGTCGAACATGTCTTTTACTACCAAAGTCAGCAGCTCTCAGTCATGCATTCTGGACTGCGACCTGCTATGTTTTCAACACCTGGAACAGGGACAGCTGACAGTTCTAAACCATGTTCTAGAGCCCATCCCCAAACCCACACTGCCTCCCTGTACAGGGGGTAAGAATGAGTCATCCCCCGCTTGTTTATGTAGTGTACTACACTGATGTTGTCTGTCTGCACCAGCAGATGCCCCAGGGACAGATGGTTCTGGAAGGCTTGCAGACCTTACAGAATGGCCCTCATCTCAAGGACGTTTATGTGCAGGGAAGTCTCCACTCTGGTCCATGTTCCTGGTGTCTGATGAGGTCCCAGATGTGCCCCCCAGCCCAGCCCTGAAACATCTGTGGTGAGGATCTGATGAGGGAAGGGGATTAGCAAAGGATCCTCTTTCAGTGAATTGCTTGGTTCCATCCACCACCTTTCGGAAAGAAGTTACTAGAACCTGCTGTCCTAGATCACCAGTGTGCTGACCCCACTGGACTGTCATTGTCCATTAAGGAATCCTCATGTGCAGCTTGGCCAGGGGTACCATGACTGTGGCTGCTGCCAGCAGTCACAGTCATGTCCTGGCTGTGACACATCTGTTGTCGTAAACCAGCTGGGCCTGTGCCATTATATGCTCTGCCCTGTCCTTACTGGTGCTTAATTACTGCTATGCATTTATCATTTTAATGTCACACTTTGCACTTATATCTCCCTCCCTCATCTTTTCCTCTCATCCCTGACCCACTCTCCGCAGTTCCTGTCTCTCCCCCCAAAGCTACAGCGGCATTATTTCATCTGCTACTTCTGCATTCCGGACAAGAACTATGCATGTGTGCCACGCGCACATGTGCAGTTACGCCAGCGCTGCCATCTTGGGAATCGCAGCATGCCATTCAATGCAACTGCACATGCATGAGTGCCACGCATGTGCAATTGCAGCGCTGCTGCCATCTTGTGGATGGCATTCAGCAGCGCTCATTCCTCAGAGCTTCTTCAAGTTCGCCAGAGCCATATTAGATCTGGCCAGAGTTTGCTACATGTATTTGTAGCTCTGAAGGTTCTTTGTTCTACTCAGTGGTGTGGTTGATCTGCAGAACACAAATATTTTAAGTGTGGTTTTCATGTTATATGACTTTATGTATGTTGCTTTAAGAGCTCACTATTTAAGTGTAGGCTGCCACCCACTAATTTACACCTTGAGAAAGATCACGAATGGGTGCTCAAAAACGTTTGCCGTTTTCAGTGGTTGTGCTGCACCATGCAGTTTTAATCAATAAACGCGTTTTTTTTTGGAATTAGACAACCAACGTTTGGGTTGTGGTTTTGCTCCTGTGGTGTTGCTTTAGCATGGACTTTCTGCTGATAAGCCTTGAGCAGTGTCCAGTATTGCCCTTATGTACTGCAGATGCTGACAAGGGGTCAAGATTGGGCAGATTGACTGTGATCCCTAGGGCATTGAACAGCTGTCTGGTATGTGCTAGGGTGTGAAACATGTGCTCCTTGGACTGAGTTTTGAGTAACCAGTCATTTAAATAGGGGAAGACATACAGTCCTTTCTTCTGAGAGCTGCTGCCACAACTGCCAAGCATTTGATAAATGCCCGTGGCACAGATAACAAGCCAAAGGGCAAGATCCTGAACTGGTAGTGCTCCCCCTGAAACAGGAACCCGAGGTTCCTCATGTTGGGGGCAACATATCTTGATATGCAGGTAAGCACCATGCATGCATGTTCAGGGAGAATATCCAATCCCTTTTTGCAGGAAGGGCAGCAGGCCTTGCAGAGTGACCACCCTGAACTTCTTGTACTGAATATAGAAGTTCAGATTCCTCAAATCCAGAATGGGCCTCAAGTCTCACTGTGGATCTGGAGATTAGAAAGAAATGAGAATAGCACCCCCGTTCCTTTGATCCAAGGGAACTGGCTGTATGGCCTTCTTCTGCAGGAGTGTACGCACCTCCTCTAGTAGCACTGGTATGTGGTCTGGAGGACAAGTTGAGGGAATTGGTGGAAGGTCTAGAGGCAACTCCAGAAATTCTAGAGCGTGGCGCTGTTCTGTTAGCTGCAGGACCCAAGCATCTGTGGTAAACTCCCTCTATTGTTCCAGGTGGAGGGGAAGGCGACCCCCTACCACCACCTCTGGATTTAGTACTGGAGGGTGGTGGTCTAAGAAGGAATCATGTTGAAGCAGATCTTATGGCTGCAGCTGCACCTCCACCTCTAGGTGGAGGCTGGGGCCAGCAAAGCTGACCCTGCTCTGCTTTTGCTCTGTCTAGCCCCTGACCTAGGTCTGTTGGTAACTCGATGAAAGGGTACCCTCTGCCTAATTTTTGGTTTTGTGCGGTAGTGGGAGTGGGCTCACCTTAGAGTCCTACCCGAAGCTTGCAGGTCAGAGAGGATGTCCTGCACATTTGCTCCAAATGGCCTGTATCCCCTGAAAGGGGCACTCATGATTGATTGTTGGACATCACTAGCAAATCCTGTCACCCTCAACCAAGAATGCCTTCTTAAGCAGATGGCAGCAGCAGTTGCTCTGACTGAGGCATCAGAAATGTCATAGGTAGACCTTAATAGGAGTTTCTCTATGTCAGTCCCAGTTTGGTGGGCTTTGAGCATCTCCTGCTTTGGGGTACCCTCTTGGAGGGACTGGGCCACTGCCTTAGCTTTTTTCCAGAGGGTATTCTGTTATTTGACCATATGGGGCGGATAAGTAGCTATTTTTTGGCCCAATGTCATGGAAGCAAAGGTTCTCTTTCTCAGGAGGTCCAGTTTCTCGACTCCTTATCTAGGGGAAGAGAACCAAGATGCTTAGGCACCTTAGACCTATCATGGGCTGCTTTTATCACCACAGAGTCAGCCTCAGGTTGGCCAGCAAAGAAGGGTTTTCCTTAAGGAGTCCGGTATGACTTATCTGCCTTTCTGGGCATAGGAGGAATCATGTTTGGTCTGTGCCAGGCAGCCAGGGTGGCATCCTCTAGTGCAGCCAAGAAAGGAGGAATGATAAGGAGTGGAGAATCTGGTAACTAAGAACTCCATCAAATTCCTTTTTGTAATGTTCTGCTCTTCAGCATCAAACCCCATTGTAGCCTGGCGTTGCTGCATCATAGAGATGAAAGAAGGGTCTTCTAGAGGGGGACCTCAGGGTATATATGGTGTAGTCCTCACTCCTGGTGGAAACAGTGGAGCCAGATCTCTCGGATGGGCTCTCTGTATCTTCCTCCTCCTCTTCTTCCTCTTGTAAAAGGAGGTCAGGGTTATATTTCTGATCCTCATCGATGGGCCCTGAAGGTCATAGGGAAGGAAGAGAAGATTTCAATGCCGTGGAGTGTGTTGGGTGCATTGACCTAGCAGACATCCATGCTGGGGCTGGTCTGAGAGCCCGTCATTGCACCTGGTGTAGGAGGAGATATGAGATGCTGTAGTATCTCTGCGAAGGAGGAGAGCACCATCTGTACATCGATGATGGCCTGTGCTGCAGAGGCACCTTGCGAAGTTGACAGGGGTGTCTGCAGCCCTGATGTCGATGGGCCTTCGCCGGCTGTGGTATGCCTGATGGAACTCACTGTCTGGGTTGACCTTGTGGATTCTGAGGTCTGAGCGCCGAAGCAGTTGACAGTACTGCAACGGTCATTGCCAAGTGAAATGACGACTGGGAGCACACCGGGGAGGCTTTATCCTTGCTTCTTTCCCTCTCCCAGTATTTATGCTTTCCTGAGGATTTCTCTCAGGCCCTAGAGGACTGCGAGCCCAAGGAATGGGGCAGTAGCACGGTGGAGCTCTTCTCCTGGAGCTCTCTCTCCATTCTGGTTACCTGGCTGTTTCAGGAGGAAGGTCTGCAGGGCGTGTTGTCGGTGTCACCAGGCAGCTGTGTTAAGCTTCAGGCACATCTCGCAGGCCTTAACATTGTGGGCTTCTCCGAAACAGCACATGCAGACGTCATGGTGCTTGCCTGAATAAATCATTCCACCGCACTCACAGTATCGAAAGAGTTTAGCGGAATCTTTAGATGACGTACATGATAACAGCAACCACTTTTAAATAAAAGTATAACAACTACGGTGAGAAAACAAAAGATCTTAGAAAGAGCAGTTGACTTAGTGGCAGCATCTCCATGGAGGGTCCAGCAAGTATGGTCGATGGCAGGAAAAAACTGAGGAGGGAGAGGGGCCGTCCATGTTTATATACGGAGGATGTTGACGTAAGACGTTGTCATGGGCGGCCCCTAGTGGACTGCTTGCAAAACGTTTCCATGTGGTCCTAATTCCTGGTGGCTACAGTTCCATAGGTGTGGCCTGATGAAAGAGAGATCCTTAAAGATGATACTCAGGTTCTATATGCACCATACAAAGAACTGCAGAAAGTCCTTGCAACTTTTTGTTTTATTCACCCCAGTTTCTAAACAGTGCTTGTCCAAATGGCTAGCACAGTGTATTACTTATTGTTAACAGGAAGTACAGTAAAGAACTTCCTGGTGTGGTTCATGGTCATTCTACCAGAGGTATGGCAGCTTCTGTTGCTTGTTTTCGGAATGCTTCCACTACAGAAATCTGTGCAGCTGCTAAATGCAGTACTGCCCATACCTTCACTAAGCACTACCATCTGGACATTGTCTCTCACAGACAAGCTACATTTGGTGTAGCTGTGCTGCAAGGTCTGTTGTCATAGGTGTATAGGCTCCAGCCACCCAGACTGTTAGTTTTTGGTACTGCTTGGGACTCATTCCAAAGATGTAGCCTGATGGAAAAAGACATCCTCGAAAAACAAGATAGAACAGTCATGCAAGAACTTACCATAACATTAGTTCTTTAAGATAATCTCTTTCATAAGGCCATGCCATCCCACTCTCCTTCCCCCTTAGGGGAAGGGATACCTGTTCTGGTGTTTCCATTTCTACTTTTTTCCAGCACTCTGTCTTGCCTGGTATGTGGAGTGCTGGGGTCTCTCCTGGTTCCCTACAGAGAGGTCCTCCGAGCATGAGCTCTGGTGGGGAACTGAGGAGGGGTCACCCACGTTTATGTATACACTGACATCTGACGTCATCGTGAGTGGCCCTGGCTGACTGCAAAAATTTCTGTGTGGTCATAGTGCCTGGTGGCTATATGTTCCAAAGGTGTGGCCTGATGAAAGAGATCCTCTCGAAGATCTACGGTTACAGTAAGGTCTTGCGTAACTGTTCTTTCCTGCTGTTATTTTCCCTTCTGATACACTCCTGCATCCTATAGACCTTGTTACACTGGCTTGATTATTTGAAGGAGTCACTTATGATGACTCCCAGGTCCCTTTCCTCTGTCGTAGTACTCAGTTTAAACCCTCCCATCCAGTACTCTGTCCTAGTTTTTATTTTCCCATAAGTGCATAACCTTGCATTTTTTGGCACTGAATTTCAACTGTCAAACCTTGGACCACCTATCTAGCCTTTCTAGAGCCCTTTGCATCTCCCTGATCCCTTTGATAGTGACCCTACCACAGAGCTTCGTGTCTTCTGTGAAGAGACATAACTTACCCAGGATGCCCTCTCCAGTGTTATTTATGAACATATTGAAAAGGACAAAACCCAATCAGATCCCTGTGGTACCCAACTTGTGAACTTCCTCTCTTCCAATTGGGCCCTGTTTACCACCACCCCCCTCTGCTGTCTCTCCTTCAACCAGTTTCCTACCCATCTAATTATATCCCTAGCTGCACCCAGGTCCTCCAGCGTCTTTAGCAATCTTCTGTAAGGCACTGAGTCAAAAACCTTGCTGAAATCAAGGTAGAGTAAATCCACAGCATGGCCCTTATGAACTACCTTTGTTACCTAGTCAAAGAAAACTATCAGGTTGGTCAGACAAGACCTCCCTGCAGGAAGCAGCCACCAGGAACATCAAAGTCCTGCAGTATCAGGTGTGGCTAGGATCAAGGGTGAATTTTAGCACTGAACACTGCTGGTAACACACACTCTCTCTCTCTCTCCCAATGCCAAAACAGAGAGAGCGAGAGGCAGGTAATGACTACCATACTGCGGCAACATTAGCCTCTGATATTCTTACCTCCTATGTTTTCCAGGCCCTTCACCACAGTCTTTCGAACCTGTTGGACAAAACCAAAAAATACTTATGAAATTCTACTCGAGGTGAAGCAAAGCAATGTTTAATGCCCACACCCATTTTCTCCCTGTTCATCCCTCCCTGAATGTCTACACCCAGTAGGATTTCGAGATGGTACATTCATGACCAAACTGGGTCCCTCCATGCTCTGATCAGCCCCAGGCAGTGGTGCACAGGCTCCAGCCTGTCCAAATCTGACTCCCAAGATTTTGCCAGAGGCCAAGAAGGCGGATCTTATGAGGAACCGCTGGAAGCCTTTAACATGTACTCACTGGAGGCTAGAAGGGAGAGGGGTGACATGATAAGAGACATACTTGTTCCTGTGGTGAATTATTAAAGTGAACTGAGAAAATCTGTTCAACAGAAACACAAGTGCAATCACAGGACAACACAAATGGAGGCTAGTCGGTAGAAACATCAGGAAGGACATGACAAAGTTTTACTTCAGTGAGAGACTGGTGGAGCAGAGTAGCAGATTACTAGCATAGGTTGGGGAGAGAGACTATAAAAGGGTTCAAACATAGCTGTGACAGGTTTAAAGGGCTGATAATTCCAGGAAAAGGAGGTAGAGAGGTGGGGGTGTTGGGGTAGGGAAGGAGGGTTTTGGGTAGTAAGCCCCCTCAAGACTTTGGGTCAAGGGGATAGGTAGGACATTTTTTATGCAGAGGGTAGTGTTGGGAAGGTTTTCCTTGCTCCCAAAGGTTCTGTCCTGTGGTTTGGTTCTGTCACTCATGTTGTTTGCATTGCATATATGATACCCCTGGGTAAGATCATTAGGCAGTATGGGCTTGTGTTTCACCACTATACTGATAGTACCCAGCTCTACATGTCCTTTGTGCCTGGGACACCAGGTGTGGTTGATGTGTTTAACAGGTGCCTGAGCAAGATCCAAGTCTGGATGCCATCGAGCTGGTTGAGACTCAGCCCAGAGAAAACTGGAGTACTGGTGGTTTAGCTGGGATGGGGGGGGGGAGGTGGCAGCAACCAAGAAGGAGATGGGGCTTTGGCTCAGCCCCCTAGGCTGTTGACTGCCACACAAGTGACAAATCTGGGAGTCATTCTGGATGAGGGGCTGACACTTGAGGCTCAGGTGTCAGCAGTAGTCCAGAATAGCTTTTACCATCGCAGAACATCAGCCAGATTAAATCCCTTATCCCACCTGGCGATCGGGATGCACGGGTGCATGTGTTTGTGACTTTGAAGCTTTACTCCTGCAACGCTCTATACCTTGGGGTGAATGGGGTGCACTGCAACGCCTGCAGTTGGCGCAGAATGTGGCTGCTCGGTTGCTGACTGGCCTCCTGAGGTCATGTTATGTCTCCCCAGTGCTGTGTGATCTGCACTGGCTACTGGTCAAGTGGTGTATCTCCTTTAAAGTTAGACTTCTAACCTACAAGACCCTGCACAGGCTGGGCCTGGGCTAGCTGGTTGAGCTCTTGCACTCTCACATCCTCTCCACTGAAGATGGCCTCCTGCTAGTTCCAAGGGCAAGGCTGAAGACCTCAGGACACTGGGCTTTTGAAGGAGCATGTCTGGTCCTCTGGGATTCTTTACCAGGAACTTTGAGAGAAGCGCACTTGGCAGAGGCCTTTAAGCAGGGCCTGAAACCTTTTTATTTGCTCAGGGTTTTGGGGTCTAATCCTCCCCACAATTGTGTCATCCCAGTTTTTAAGTACTGATAATTTATTTTTGAATTTATTTATTGTAAATGTTGTATTATTTAAACAGTTTTATTTCTTGGGGATTTTTAAATGTTTTTTAGATGCTTCTTACTTTGTTGCTACTGTTTGATTACAGTGGCATCCTGAGCCTCTGGGGAATGGTGCCACATACAAACAAAGACTACTGCCACCACCACTTTTGGTCATTATCTGCCAGCATGTATATGTTTCTATGAAGTCTGTCACTCCCTTCCTGCCAAAGTACTGTACATTCTGCCCACCCAATACAACCAAAGTCTGGAACCCTGCCACACTGGACTGTCTCACCCGTGCCAAGTCTCCAATGTAAGATTGCAAGTTGAACTGTGGAGAGGGATCACACATCAGTAATAATCACTAAGGGTATGACCCACAAAGGTGTCCAAAGGCACATATCTGGGCCGCAGAGCTCTGCACCTGGTGCTGCCACACAAGTGGTGGCATCCAGGACTCCTAGCCTCCCTGAGGCTGGCGTAGGGCTGGACAGTGGGCTAGCTCTCAAGTGGATCCCCGGCTCTGCATGGAGCAGGGGGTATAAACCCCAGGAAACCCTCACTATGCTTAACAACTGCATCATTCTCCTGGAATGAGCTGCTCCAGAGCATTAGAATGTTATGCTAATTAGAGCATCTTAGAATGAAATTCAAAACTCTGCTGAATGCTTACGTTCACCTCTGCCCTCTAACGGCAGATTTATTTCTCCAGCTGAGAGGAATCGTTGCCCCAAAGTCACTCTTCACTCATCTGACGTCTAAGATCTACTTTGTTGTTTATTTCTTAATGATAGTATTTGTTTTACTTTGTTTGGGATAACTCTGTGTAGTTAGGGTATTTTTTTACTTTATATCGCTAGTTCTTAGGTTCTTTATTGGTTTCAGGGAACTCTACAAGGGCCTTGAGGCATGGTTCCTGCCTTCGTGGAACCGCACTTGTTTAAAAAAAAAAATATATATATATATATAATATAAATACAATGGGGGTGATGCATATTCCAGTGAGATAAAACACTTTTTTTTTCACTGCAGTGAAATAAATCCTGATTACATCAGCAGTTAAAATAAATACCATTTATTACACCCCCGAAATCCGCGCAATGACTCGCAATGTCACTCAAAGCCGAGCAATCGTGCAAAGCCGCGCAGATTGTACATTTTGCAACAGTGAGGCACCGTTGTATAAACAGGATACATGATGTGCACTTGTGTGATATGGGAAATATGTTCAGTCCTACAGTGACCTCTGAAACCTCACTTGTGGCTTCGCTACTCGTGAGTTCAGAGGTCACTCTAGAGGAGTGAAAATATTTTCCATATCACACTGCGTTCATCATGTATCCCATATATATATATATATATATATATATATATATATACACACACACACACACAAAGTTTTAATTTTGGAGTGGTTCAGTAGTTTTGCAAACCGCTTTGAGGTTCCTTATTTTGGAAGTACGGGTTCCTAGTTAGGGAAACTGAGACAATATTTTGCTCCATTTGGCTGTTTAAATTGTTTTTATATTGTTGTTTTTTTTTAATTCAGCTGTATTGCAAAAATTGTAATCATACAGCCTTGTATACAATTTCATGTAAAAGAATGATTACCAGATTGTTATCCATATGAATAATAAAGAGTCCAAGATTAAAAGTCTCTGTTGTGAATCACTGGTAAAGTCTCTTGTTCAGTTATAGATGTATAGTATAACAGACTCTGACAAGTGGATGGCCGTAGGATAAATTTGTCTGGGTTCTGGTCTCTAACCTAAGACTCACCATAGCTAAGGTACATTAACAATAAATTCTAGAATATCTGGGACTGAAACTCCCCAGATTGACATGGGAACAAGTTTACCTACCCACAAGATAAAATCAAAATAAAAATTAAATTTTATTTAATCAAAATTCGGCCATTAGGTATATCCCTCCCCCCTTTCCTAACCCCTGACTCCAAAGTTGAAGTGAAATGTATTTCATCTCCCAAAACTATGAATATGCTTCGATCTATTTCTCCACCGGATTAAGCATATTGTCCACCCTTAAAGTATAAGACCTGCTATCCTATGAACTCTGCAGCTATCTGGTCAGTGAGTTTTTGGACAGCAGCCAAACGTCCCATGCTCTCCATCTCTGTTCAGGTAACTCGTAACTGAGACGCAACTTGACAGTGAGGACCTCCATTGATATAACCCCCTTCATTCTAACTATCCACTCATGTAGTGTGGGGGTTGGGCTCAGCCAGTTGACAGTAGTATATTTAAGGGCCACAACTATAGATGTTAATAAAACTCTTCTAGTGTCCCCTTTGGAGCTATTTGCTCCCAGGAATCCCAGTACCCACTCCTCAAACTGTAAGGGTAGAAGGACTCCAGCCACCCCATACACATCCTGCTGAATCAGTTGCCAGAAGGAGACAAGAGTGGGGCATCCCCAGAAAACATGCCAGTGGCTTCCAATATTGCCACAGCCTCTCCAGCACCTATTGGAGCATGAGTTACTATAATGGCATGTCATTGTTGGTGTTTGGAAAAATCACACCAAAATCTTCCAAAAAAATTCACGCCACAGGGGGGCTGATGTGATCTTCCACCCTATCTCTAATCTTCGATTCCAAATGGAGGTATCTATTTGGACACCTACTTCCTGTTCCCAGATTTTCCTCAGTAGGTCCAATGGGGTCTCCGCCGGGCTCCCTAAAAGTCTGTATATGCTGGAGATGTAGTGTTGGGGACCCTTAATCGTGATTGCCCTATAGAGAAAGTCTTCCCACCCTGTATATTGCCTGGTAAGGTGATAGATATTGTTATCTGAGTTGATGAAATGCCTTATCTGCATGTACTGGAGAAACTCCAGATTCAACCAGCCAAACTTCTCCTTTGCACGTTGGAAGGATATGCACCCTCCAGTTTCTATGAACTGTGTGAAGTGAAAAGGTCCCCGTCTTCACCACTCTGCATACCCAGCATCTAATGCTGGAGGGAAAAAACTTGTCTCATGTCTAATTAAGGAGAGGGGGCCAGGGTCCTCCAGAGTATTAGTGTATTTTTTGATTTTCCGGAGAATCTGAAGGCTGTGCCGAACCCAACGGTTTCTGATAGTTCTGGCTAGGTCTAAAGGAGTGCCAGTCAGGGCCAAGGTATACAGAGGTTTAAAGCCTACATTCACATCCTCTATTAGGTACCAAAGGGATGAAGTGCACTGTCGTACCCAGGTCACCACCATCACTCCCTGAGCTGCCAGATAATATTAAGAAAGACCTGGTAGTGATAGCCCACCCAATTCCCTTGGGAGTTGTAGAGTTGCCTTGGCTATTCTTGGTCTCTTGCCATTCCAAAGAAAACTATTAATGTGCCCCGGTATCTTGTTCCAGTAAATATTTGGAATTCTAATTGGAAGAGAGGAGAACAAAAAAAGAAATCTAGGAAGTATGTTCATTTGGATCGTGGCCACTCTGCCCACCAGACCATGGGGTAGGAGCTTCCATCTAGCTAGATCCTTTACCATGGCAGACCAGAGAGGCTCATAGTTTACTGTAAATAATTTGGTCAGATCTACCACTGTCTGGATGCCCAGGTAACGAATTTGATTTCTGGGGGCCCACTTAAAGGGGAAAGTCACTCTACAACCTGCATGGCAGGTACCACTTAGTTGAAGGGCTTCAGATTTTTGAAAGTTGATTTTATAACCTGATATTTTTTCGACTCTGCCCAAAAGGTCTACCAAGGGGGGGCAGAGATTGTTCTGGGGAGGACAGGAAAAACAAGGAATCATCTGCATACAGTGAAATTTTTTTGTTCTATCCCTCCGGCCAGCACCCCTTTAATCCTCTCATCTCCATGCACTCAAACTGCAAGTGGTTCAAGGCTTAAGGCAAAAAGGAGGGGGGGAGAGGGGGCACCCCTGCCATGTCCCCCTTGTTAAGGGGAAGCGTCATTAGCTGATTCCATTGGCTCTCACCAGTGTCATAGGTCCTGTGTATAATCTGGATATGACTGCTAAAAATCTAGGGTCGAAATTCAAGCGATCCATGGTTGTGTAACCCCCCTGCAAATGGGGGTTCCCAAAAGTATTCCAGGAGCTTGCTTGAATGCTCCAAGCCTGGATGGTGTTCGGCATCTAAGCCGTTTATCTGTGAGTGCTTTTAGAGCCTCTGGTACTGTCTCTTTAAGAGCTGTCTGCCTGCAGACATAATTAATTTGGATGGGGGTCTGTGTGTTTCCCTGCTTGAGTCCCACTCGAGCTGCTGCCAAATCGCTCCATTTCTGCCGTCACTAAGTGGCAGAGTGAGCACTTTTCAAAGATGTAACTGTTTGCCAGACAACATTTAGAGTAATAACGAAAATACAGTTTGTCTAACCTGCTTTTCTTTGCAGTCAGAACTGTGTTTGCCTAGTCCCCCATTCTAATTCTGAACTGCTGAACTGGACCAATCAGTGTTGGGGGGACCTTTGAAATGGAGCCTGCTGCTGGCAAATCAGAACTCGGACTCTCATTGTGGAGCCAGCCACCTATGTACTGTATGGCCAATGCTTCTGGGAACTGTAGTTTGGACTTCCGCGCCTTTTTTGCACCAACAGGGGGCGTTTACTGTGAGTGACAGCCAAACCAGCCAACTGAACTGGGAGGAACTCAAAGGAAATGCCCGGCTCTGTCTACTGGAAAGATCAGATGAGTTGGGGCAGTGAAGAGACTAGGAGCTGTGTGCTTCTTCGGTGTGTAGTTTCAGCATGGGAGTCGCATGTAAGGCCCTAAGTTTTGGTCTGCAGCTTGTGCAAGCGCCTGTTCGGACTGAATCCGATCTGTGAAGAGAATCAAGGAGATCTGAAGAGTAGAAACCAGGCTTACCCTGTAGAAGACTGGAGAAATTGCTGAATCGCGTTCGGTCTGTCAGGAACTGAATCTGCAGTGTGTTCTCCCGGGTATTGTGCAGTAATTGCGATCGGGATAGAGAAGCAGCCTGCCTGGTATAGTACTTTCCTTTTACATATAAATGTGTGTAGTGCTTGTGGGGAATCGCGCTTCAAATCCCCTGTACAGTGAATTGAGTGCATGAAGCTGGAAGTAAACCCCAGCTTAATCCAGACTACATCCATTTGCTCTAAACTGCAGTGGGGTCCAGTCACAAGGACCTTGTCCACATGGTCTGCTCGTCCTGGCAATCCAGGACAATCTGCCTTCCATCCAGTTCCCAGCACTGAGTTTGTGAGTACAAAGCAGGGTAGCTCCCTGCCATCTGTTTATCGAATTGCAAGTGTATCATCTAATTGTTTTTTGTTTTTTTTTTCTTCATGAACTGAGCCAACCGGCCCCGGATTACGATATGGGTATTGTGCCAGTGTTTATTCCATCACAGGGCCACAACCAGCTGCACTGATTCTGGCCAGCCCCCCCCCCCCCCATCCTGGGTACCCAGTGAAAGTGACAATTTGGGACTCTGAATATGCGCACAGTACTGTGATTATTAATGTGTTTAACCTAATTAACCTGATTTCCCCTTTCCTTGTTACAGCTCCTTAAATAAATCAGATCTGTTTGTTTCAGTAAAGTTACACTGTCTGAGGTATTTGTTTATTTTAAAGTATTGTACTGTGGCTTTTGCATTGTATCATCTTGTTTTGCAGGGGGTCCAGTTGACGGAGCCAGTCCTGGGGGTAAGTGTACATTTGAAGATATTCCTGATGCATTGTGTGGGCCACTAGTGGGAAGAAAGGGGGGTTACAGTGTCCCAGAGGGCTGTGACCAAGTTAGTTTAACTACTGCAAACCCTGACCTCTGGGTGGAGGCACTCGCCATTGGACCTAGGCCCCTCAACCTGTCAGTAGTCAGTCAGGCAGGGGTAGCAGCCCTTGGGATAGCGCCACCTGGGGGTTACATCTTGGAGACTCACCGCTGCAATTGTGTGTCTTCTAGTGGCCACATTTACAAATTACTGTTAAAAATAAATGAGTACCCCAACAGAAGCGGCTGTACACCAGTTGGTGAAGTGGTGTACTGGGCAGGAGATCGACACCCAAAATGCTGTACTTGTCTTGGATAACCCACTGGGTACCAGTACGGACACTGTAAAGGGAATACTTTCCAAGGTCGAATGTTTACGAAACCCTGTGGTGGTGGGGCGGATGGCTGATCTGCTCGCCCAAACTTTCATGGCTCTAATAGAGTGTAAGGACCCTATAGACAGTTCTAAAGTGCCACAGACCATTACCCCAGAAGAAGCCCTCACTGCCTGGAAAGTAATAACTAAAGACAGTAAAGAACCCGGGGAGAATGAGCCCCTTCCCCACTATCTGAAACTTCTGAGGAGAAATTTGCTAAATTGTCACTGGAGGAAGGGAAAACTGTGGAGGATTTAAAGAAACTATTATTGCCACCTGAGAACGTTCCTCCACCAACACCATCTCCCCCTCCAGCACCCGTTATTGCCCCTCCTTCTGTGCCAGTGCAAGACCCTATGTCTGTACCTGCCAATAGTCACGACTCTTACCGCTGGTTGAAAATTTTCTCAGGCACCCTCCCCACCCCACAAGGGGACGATGACTGGGAGACCTGGATAGACTATGTTGCCCCTCAAGTGCTAGAATGGCAATGCTCAGAAGCAGAAAACTGAAAGAGGGTAAGTGAGAGCCTCCGAGGTCCTGCCCTGGCTACCATCCATGCCAAATGGGCCAGTAACCCCGAAGTGACTGCACAGAACTATCTTGAGGCCTTGGAGAATGTGTATGGGAGCCCAGATTCCGATAAGGACCTGTGGTGGAGAGTAAGAAATGCACAACAATATCAAGGGGAGTTGTTGTCTGTGTATGTATCTCGGCTGAAAAAATTGTTGCAAGAATGCCTCAGAAAGGGTAGTTTGCCAGCGATTGAATTGGACCGAACCAGGCTGGACAGGTTCCCTAAGTCTGCCCCCTTCTCAGAACTGCTGTTGCTTCAGTTACGCCTCGCCAATCGGCTGGAATCCCCATCCTCCTATGATGAGCTAATGAGAGAAAATCAAGGAGTTGAGAAAAGGTTACCCCAGGAGGGACTTGCACCAATAGCTGCAGCTACTACCCGAATGACTGAGGGTGACCCATCAAGCAAAGTTCAGAGGCAAGGGTTGGCAGTTAAAGAGTGTTCTGAGAAGGAAAAGGGTGTGCCACCATGGGGTGAACTGCTGAGGGAGATTAGGAAAGCAATGGACAGTCTCATCATGAAGGCCGCTGCTACGAGTACGGGCACTGACACTTGCCCGACTGCTTCTGCTATGGGGGTGGGGGTGCCCACCCAGGCACCTCATGTTGACAACAGTTCGAAACTTGATGCCGTGGCCATGTAAGTGAGGGAACTGAAAAGATGTCTCCAAATGTCCACCCCACCACCGGCTGAGGTGGCACCAAGGTTTTCTATTGACAGTACCAATGCCGCAGCCCCCAATGTGATGTTTCGGTCACCCCAAACTTCAGCTGACATATTTTGCCATAATTGTGGGAAGGATGGGCACATGAAGAGGGAATGCCGGTCTCAGAAAGACTTGGAGAGAGTGGTGAGCCGGCTACAAGGAGAGCTTTGGAGCACAAAACAGTGGTTAACAGGTGCATGAAATGACCACAGTGAAGGTCCCAAAAATGTTAACTCATGTCCCTTTGTGGCAAGGTCATTTGCTCTGGCCCACACTACCACCTCTCCAGACTGGTCCAGGACAATGGGTCCCTCCATGGAGACTACTGTAAAGGTGAATGGAGTGTCTACAAGAGCTGTATTAGACAGTGGCTCCCAAGTGACAATTATGTTCCAAGACTGGTATCAGAAGCATTTCTCTGATGTACCCTTACAGCCGTTGGAGGGGCTGCATGTCTGGGGTTAAGTGAGAAGGCCTACCCCTATTCGGGATATATCCAAATTTGGCTGTCTTTTCCCACCTCTGTGGCTGGGGTGGCAGAGCAAGTAGAGACCCTGGCCTTAGTGTGTCCCCCTACTGGACTGTATGATGGGGTTCCTTTACTAATTGGGACTAATGCACATATGTTTGGATGGCTGGCACAGTTGTGTTACGAAAAACAGGGGTCAAGGACTAGTAGACCTTTAAGAATTCCGGCCTTGATCAAGAAGGCCTATGAGGCACAGAGAGATGCTAACAAAGTGGAACCAGAGAAACCGGTTGGAGTTGTCTGGAAAAAGGAGCCTGAGTCTCTGATCCTGGCGCCAAATGCCCAATGTACCTTACAGGGAGAGGTCCGTATCAGAAAGGATGTCAAGAATAAAATATTAATGTTGGATGCACCAGGTGATGGAAAATTGCCGGAGGGACTGCTGGTCAAGCCTAGTATTTTGCCTGCTAGAGCCCATGCTTATGCCAGAAGGGTAATGGTTCAAGTTCATAATGTGTCTGATAGAGAGATTCGAGTAAATAGAGGTTGCATCCTGGCTAATGTGCATTGTGCAGACACTGCAGTGCTACCCAGTAGCAAAAGTTCGGGGAAGAATGACAGAGTAACGCCTGACTTATTTGATTTCGGTGACGCCCCGTTGCCAGCTGAATGGAAAGTGAGGATCAGTGAGAAGCTTGCCCAGAGAGACCAGGTGTTTTCTTTAAAGGAATGGGACATAGGATATGTGCAAGGTGCTGAACACCATATCCGGCTGCATGATGAAAGGCCATTTCGTGAGAGGTCTCGACGCCTGGCACCTGCTGATATAGATGATGTGAGACGCATCTGCAAGAGATGCTACCTGCTGGTATAATACAAGAATCCAGAAGCCCCTATGCTTTCCCCATTGTGGTAGTGAGAAAAAAGAATGGGACAGTAAGGATGTGTGTGGATTATCGCACTTTAAACCGGTGGACTATCCCTGATCAGTACACAATGCCCCGCATTCAGGATGCTTTGGACTGCCTAAACGGGAGCAAGTGGTTCTCTGTGCTGGAACTCCGCAGTGGGTACTACCAGATCCCGATGGCCCCAGAGGACCATGAGAAGACAGCCTTTATCTGTCCGCTTGGCTTCTATGAATTCATGTGGATGCCTCAAGGGTTTTCAGGCACCCCAGCCACTTTTCAACGATTGATGGAGTGTGCAGAGGAGGACATGAACTTACTAGAGTGCCTGGTATACCTAGATGATGTTATTGTGTTTGGCAGCTCACTGGAGGAACATGAGAGCAGATTATTCAAGGTGTTGGACTGGCTGGAAGACTTTGGCCTTAAACTGTCCATTGATAAGCATCAATTCTTTCAAACATCAGTAAGTATGTGGAACACAGTATCCACCGAGGGAATGGAACCCAAGTAAAGTCGAGGCCTTGACCACCTGGCCACAGCCCAAAAATCTAAAAGAACTGCAAAGATTTCTGGGATTCTGTGGTTATTATCAGTGTTTCATCAGGGACTATTCAAGAGTGATCCGCCCTTTACTTAACCTTACTCAAGGGTATCCCCCAACCCACAAAAAATACAAAAAGTCAGCGTCC
Source organism: Neoceratodus forsteri (assembly GCA_016271365.2). Lineage (NCBI taxonomy): Eukaryota > Metazoa > Chordata > Ceratodontiformes > Ceratodontidae > Neoceratodus > Neoceratodus forsteri. The sequence goes on along the minus strand of CM028134.1, from coordinate 383,007,195 downwards.
CTCAAGACTGAAAGAGTGTATTTTCGTCCAAGTGAAGTATTTGGGGCCCGCTGGACTCCTGACTGTGAGACTGCTTTTCATGAGATCATATATCAACTTACCCACGCTCCAGTGTTGGCCTGTGTTGATCCAACAAAACCTTATGTCCTGCACACTGATGCTAGCTTGCAAGGGTTGGGGGCTGTGTTGTACCAAGAGCACGAGAATGGCCTGAGACCAGTGGCCTTTGCCAGTAGAAGCCTGACCCCATCCAAAAAGAACTATCCTGTACATAAGTTAGAGTTCCTAGCTTTGAAGTGGGCTATTGTTGGCCAATTCCACGAGTACTTGTATGGGGCTAAGATACTAGTAAAACCGACAATAACCTTTGACCTATGTGTAGACTTCAGCTAAGTTGGATGCCACTGGCCATAGGTGGCTTTCTGCATTATCTACATATGACTATGCTGTTGAATACAGAGCAGGCCTGAACCACATAGATGCTGATGCTCTCTCCCGGAGGCCTGTTCCCCCGAATGACTGGGTCAGACTGTCGGAACCTGTTATTCGAGCACTCTGCTAGAAGTTTGACAGGGAGGAACAAATGTCCACAGATGCAGCGGACTGTATGGTGGATTGTTTGGAACCCTCTGAGAATTGCATACCTGCTGCTTATTGCCACTTTTCTGCAATAGACATTGGTGCACTGCCTCAGCCGGAAAATTACAGTATTCGGCGGGCTCAATCCCACGATCCCATGATCAAACCTGCTTTAGAAGCCCTCTATGCAGGGAAAGATGTGTCCAAATTACGTTCCACTGATTTGAGAACTGCATTGTTATACAAAGAAGGTCCTAAGTTGAAACTGATCAATAGACTGTTATACAGAGAAACAGTAGACAGAGGGGGACAAGTAGACAAACAACAACTAGTGCTGCCCACTGCCTTTCGAGACTCAGTACTGAGGTCCTTACACAACCACATGGGGCACCTTGGTATAGACAAAACACTTGACTTGGTGAGATCCAGATTCTATTGGCCTAAGATGGGGGCTGATGTGGAGCAACACATTCGAACTTGTAGTCCCTGCTTACAGAGGAAAGCTTTGTCCCAGAGGGCTGCCCCTCTTGTTAACATCACCACCAGTGCATCCATGGAGCTGGTCTGTACTGATTTTCTGAGTTTGGAGTCAGATCAAAGAAATATTAGTAATGTGCTGCTGGTCACGGACCATTTTACGAGATATACCCAAGCTTTCCCCACCAAGGACCAGAAGGCATCCACTGTGGCAAAAGTACTTGTAGAAAACTTTTTTGTTCACTATGGGGCTCCACAAAGAATCCATTCTGATCAAGGGAGAGACTTTGAGAGTTGTCTGATCAAAGAGATGCTTTCTCCGTGGGGAGTGCGAAAGTCCAGAACCACCCCTTACCACCCCCAAGGGGACCCACAGCCTGAACGTTTCAACCGCACTTTGCTAGATATGCTAGGTACCCTCCACCCAAAGGACAAGCCTAGATGGAGCCAACAAATTAGCACCCTGGTACATGCCTACAACTGCACCAAAAGTGATACCACTGGGTTCTCCCCCTACCGCCTGATGTTTGGAAGAGAAGCTCGATTGCCGGTAGATGTGTGTTTTGGGGTCTCTCCTAATGGGGTTCGAGCTGACGACTATTTACAGTATGTGCAAAAGCTAAAGGCCCAGCTAAATCATGCGTACCAACTGGCTCAAACCATGGCTGCCAAAAGAAATCTGGCCAACAAAGAAAGGCATGATAAAAAGGTGAAAGTACAGGAACTCCAGGAGGGAGATCGGGTATTGCTAAGAAATCTGGGACTGCATGGCAAACATAAGATTGCTGACCGGTGGCCCCATCTCACTCACATTGTAGTGGGCAAACTAGATGATCTGCCTGTGTATAAAGTAAGGTCTGAGAATAATTCAAAAGATGTTAAAACAATGCATAGAAATCATTTACTGCCCATTGGACAAATCTTGATTGAGTCTGAGCCCCCTGTAAATGCCCCCTCTGGACCAGTGACTAGAGCTGCTGCTAAGGAAAAATCCAGAAAGTCTGCACCTACAGAAGCTCAGTTGAAGTGTTCCCCTCCACAAGTCCCAGTTGAGCATGACTGTCAGTCCATATCAGAGGAAAGTGAGTGTGACTTTGAATACTACCCTTCTTACAAACTGAGTCAGTTGTTTCGGGGCAATCCCCTAGTCAATACTGGAGATGAAGCAGGGCCTTCTGGACTGTCTAAGCCCCCAGCTTTGTTCCTGGAGCCAATGCTCCCAGAAAGTGAAGTGCAAAGCATCAAGTCAGATGATATGGAATCATTGTGTATGGTTGAATTGTTTGAGCTTTCAGGGGAGGAAAATGATGGACTGGGACAGACTGGTGATATGCCAGAACAAGAAGAGTGTGTTGAGTGCCCTGATAATTCATTGTCAGTGTCAGAAAGCTCTCCATGTGAGCCAAGTGTTGTGGACTCAGAGACTGTAACTCCTGGAGCTGAAAGTGCCCCAAGTTCTAGCCTCTCTACCCGAATGGAGACTCCCCTGACAAGTGAGGACAATGCTGAAAATGAGGCTCAGAGTGCAGAGACTGTAACAGTTCCCCCTAGAAAGACTGGTCGAGCTGTAAAGCCTGTGGTGCACCTCAGTTATGATTCCCCTGGGAGGTCTGTGGACTTGCCTCTCAATGTTGTCCATAAAGGAGTGTATGTGTCCCTGAGCTCATTGCCCAAACTGACCATCAGTGCTAACTCCAAGTTACTTGTGTTGCCCTCTAGGTATGGTGCCCCTGCCCCATCCAGCCCCAAGGTTGCTGATAGGGAAGGGCCCCCACTCTTTAGGTTTCGTGTACAAGAGGTAATAATCTGAGTTATGGTACAATGTGTGTGTAATACTGTGTAAAGAGTGATGTACTACAAAGTTTCAGAAATGTGTTTCTGATAAAGTGATATATTGACTGATGATTACATGTATAAGCCTAATGTGATCCTGATGCAAATGTGTATGGTTGCAATTGAAACTTATGAGGGTACTTGCTTGACGCGGACGCCAAGCTTTTTCCAGGCCGGGATGGGTGTAACCCCCCTGCAAATGGTGGTTCCCAAAAGTATTCCAGGAGCTTGCTTGAATGCTCCAAGACTGGATGGTGTTCGGCGTCTAAGCCGTTTATCTGTGAGTGCTTTTAGAGCCTCTGATACTGTCTCTTTAAGAGCTGTCTGCCTGCAGACATAATTAATTTGGATGGGGTCTGTGTGTTTCCTGCTTGAGTCCCACTCGAGCTGCTGCCAAATCGCTTCTGTTTCTGCCATTCACTAATGGACAGAGGAGCATTTTCAAAGATGTAACTGTTTGCTAGACATCATTTAGAGAATAACGAAAATACAGTTTGTCTAACCTGCTTTTCTTTGCAGTCAGAACTATGTTTGCCTAGTCCCCCATTCTAGTTTTGAACTGCCGAACTGGACCAATCAGTGTGGGGGGACCTTTGAAATGGAGCCTACTGCTGGAAAATCAGAACTTGGACTCTCATTGTGGAGCCAGTCACCTATGTACTGTATGGCCAATGCTTCTGGGAATTGTAGTTTGGACTTCGGCGCCTTTTTTCCACCAATAGGGGGAGTTTACTGTGAGTGGCAGCCAAACCAGCCAACTGAACTGGGAGGAATTCAAAGGAAATGCCCAGCTCTGTCTACTGGAAAGATCAGATGAGTTGGGGCAGTGAAGAGACAAGGAGCTGTGTGCTTCTTCGGTGTGTAGTTTTAGCGTGGGAATCGCATGTAAGGCCCTAAGTTTCGGTCTGCAGCTTGTGCAAGTGCCTGTTCAGACTGAATCCGACCTGTGAAGAGAATCAAGGAGATCTGAAGAGTAGAAACCAGGCTCACCCTGTAGATGACTGGAGAAATTGCTGAATCGCGCTCGGTCTGTCAGGAACTGAATCTGCTGTGTGTTCTCCCGGGTATTGTGCAGTAATTGCGATCAGGATAGAGAAGCAGCCTGCCTGGTATAGTACTTTCCTTTTACATATAAATGTGTGTAGTGCTTGTGGGGAATCACATTTCAAATCCCCTGTACAGTGAATTGAGTACATGAAGCTGGAAGTAAACCCCCAGCTTAATCCAGACTACATCCATTTGCTCTAAACTGCAGTAGGGTCCAGTCACAAGGACCTTGTCCACATGGTCTGCTCCTCCTGGCAATCCAGGACAATCTGCCTTCCATCCAGTTCCCAGCATTGAGTTTGTGAGTACAAAGCAGGGTAGCTCCCTGCCATCTGTTTATAGAATTGCAAGTGTATCATCTAATTGTTGGGGTTATTTTTTTCATTTCTTCACGAACTGAGCCAACCAGCTCCGGATTACAATTTGGGTATTGTGCCAGTGTTTTTTCCATCACCGGGCCCCAACCAGCTGCACCAATCCTGGCTAGCCCCCCCTCCATCCTGGGTACCCAGTGAAAGTGAAAATTTGGGGGCCTGGGGGCCAGTGACCATCACATGGTATGGTTCAATTTGGCTACTACATCTAAATCATCCCATTCCAAGGCAAAAATATGGGACTTCAGAGGAGCTGACTTTGATAAGATGGCCGACAGAGTTAAGCTAGCCCTGGCAAAAAGAAACACAGGTGAGGGGGTATAGGCAAAGTGCGCAAGCATTAAGGATGCAATACTTGAAGCAACATCCCATTATGTTCGACAGAAAAGGAAGTGCAAAAGAAGGAAGCCACTTTGGTTCTCAAATACAGTAGCAGAAAAGGTCCGAGCCAAAGGCTGGCCTTCAGGAAATATAAGGGAACACAGCGGGATGAAGATAGGGAGGCATACCAAACTGCCCTAAGGGAAGCAGGGAAGGCAGTAAGGCAGGCAAAGTCCCAAACTGAGGAAACACTAGCACGGACAGTAAAAGAAGGTGACAAGACTTTCTATAGATACATTAGTGAAAGGAGAAATTCCAGAGGGGTATTGCTAAGCTTAATGGAGAAAAGGAGCATGTGAGGAGGAGGACCATGTAAAAGCATCTATCCTAAATAGATACTTTTGCTCAGTATTTACTGAAGAGAAGGTAGGCAGGCCCACAGCTCAGCACCATGGACACGGGGGAGGTGAGCACTACTCCCTTCACAAAAGAAAGGGTCCTACAAGAGCTTCTAAGCTCAGGGTGGATAAGGCAATGGGACCTGATGGCATACATCCCAGGGTACTTAAGGAGCTAAAGGTGGAACTAGCAGAGCCATTATCAGAACTGTTTAGTGACTCTCTGAGCACAGGAGAGGTCCCAGAAGACTGGAGAAGGGCTTATGTGATCCTGCTCCACAAGAGTGGTAGCAGGGAGGAGGCAGGGAACTACAGACCAGTCAGTCTTACCTCAGTAGTGGGCAAGATTATGGAGGCACTCCTTAAGGAAAGGATAGTGCAACACCTGGAATCCATAGGGCACAGGATCCAAGACAGCATGGGTTTACAAAAGGAAGGTCCTGTCAAACTAATCTCATAGATTTCTTTGACTGGGTAACCAGAGTGGTGGACCAAGGGGGAGCAGTTGATGTCACCTACCTTGACTTCAGCAAAGCTTTTGACACTGTTCCACATAGAAGATTGATAAATAAGCTGGGTAGGCTCGGGGTGGGGTCAGAAGTTGGTCAACTGGGTGGCAAACTGGTTGACAGGCAGAAAACAGAGAGTGGTGGTAAATGGTATACAGTCAGAAGAGATGCAAGTCACGAGTGGGGTACCTCAGGGATCAGTCCTGGGGCCAGTCCTCTTCAACATCTTCATTAGTGACCTTGCAGATGGACTAGAGGGTAAGGCTTGTCTGTTTGCAGATGACATCAAGATCTGCAACAGAGTAGATGATCCAGATGGGGTGGGCAGAATGAGAAGAGATCTGGATAAACTAGCAAAATGGTCAGAAGAGTGGCAACTGGGATTTAATGCAAAGAAGTGTAAGATCATGCACATAGGGAAGAGAAACCCTGAAGCCACCTATAGGCTGGGAGGGGGGAGTTGCTAGCAGTCACAAAGGAAGAAAGAGACTTGGGCATCATCATCACTGATGACCGGAAATCATTCAAGCAGACCTCTAAAGCAGTAGGTAAGGCTAGGGGGGTGTTAGGGTGTATTAGTAGGGGTATCACAAGTCGGAAGAGGGAGGTAATAATCCCTCTTTTACAAGACACTGGTTAGGCCCCATCTGGAGTACTGCATGCAGTATTGAAGGCCACATCTTCACAAGGACATTAACCAAATTGAGGCAGTCCAGAGAAGGGCAACCAAAATGGTGCAGGGACTGCATCAGAAGACATATGAGGACAGATTAACAGAGCTCAATATGTATACCGTTGAGCAAAGGAGGGAGAGAGGTGATATGATCGAGGCATTCAAACACCTTAAGGACATTAACAAGGTGAAAGAGTCTAACATGTTTAAATATAAGAAAAATAGCAGGACAAGAGGACACAGCATGAGATTAGAGGGGCCGATTAAGGGGAATGTGAGGAAATTCTTTTCACAGAAAGGGTGGTGGATGCATGGAATGGCCTACCTCAAGAAGTGGTGGCTATGAATACAGTGCAGGGCTTCAAACAGGCATGGGATAGGCATAAGGGAGCAATACAAATGAGTATGAATAGATAGGCCACTGACAGAGCAAAGGCCGATGGCACATTTATAAGGTAGAAAAAGAAATGGGCAGACTGGATGGGCCTTGAGGTTCTTATCTGCCGTCAACTTCTATGTTTCTATGTTTCTATTTGGGACTCTGAATATGCGCACAGTACTGTGATTATTAATGTGTTTAACCTAATTAACCTGATTTCCCCCTTCCTTGTTACAGCTCCTTAAATAAATCAGGTCTGTTCATTTCAGCAAAGTTACACTGTCTGAGGTATTCGTTTATGTTAAAGTATTGTACTGTGGCTTTTGCATTGTATCATCTTGTTTTACAGGGGTTCCCCACCATCCAGGCGACAGAGCCAGTCCTGGGGGTAAGTGCACATTGTGAAGATATTCCTGATGCATTGTGTGGGCCACTAGTGGGAAGAAAGGGGGGGGGTTACAGTGTCCCAGAGGGCTGTGACCAAGTTAGTTTGACTACTGCAAACCCTGACCTCTGGGTGGAGGCACTCGCCATTGGACCTAGGCCCCTCAACCTGTCAGTAGTCAGTCATGCAGGGGTCGTAGCCCTTGGGATAGCACCACCTGGGGGTCACAGTTGCTTTTAGAAACTGCCAATTAACCCTATCAATGCCTTTTCTGCATCCATGAATATGGCTATTTGAAAGTTAGGGGATGATTTTTGAGAGGTAATAACATTCAGAAGTCTCCAAATGTTATCTGGAAGGTATCTTCCCATTATGAAATCTGTCTGGTCTTCGAGCACCAACAAGGAGATCACTGTCTGTAACCTGCCTGCTAACGTGCCTGTAAATAGTTTTAAATCTACATTCAAGAGGGAAATGGGTCGATACGACTCACATTCCATGGGGTCCTTTCCTTCTTTGAGCAAGACTGAGATTTGTGCTTCCCTCCATGACTCCGGTATCCTCCCCTCTCCAAGATCTCCTGAAATACCAGGACTAGGAAGGGAACCAACTGAGCCTCAAAAGTCTTATAAAATTCAGCTGAGAAACCATCCAAGCCTGGAGACTTTCCATTTTTAAGCTTTTTAATTTGTGCCCGTAGGTCTGCTCCTGTGATGTTTGCCTCCAATGAGTCTTTTGCTTCCTGAGTGAGAGTCCTAATTTGGGCATGCTGGAAGAACTCCCCTGTGAGCTCTTCAAAGCTCTCTATGTTTTCCTGAGAGTATAAGGTTATATAGTATGATGCAAATAAACAGGTGTATGTCCCCTTCCGCTTTAAATCTCACCAGAAGTCTTCAAGCTGGCTCCTCCCACCCACCCGGGGGGTATATACCTTGGCTCTGACCTATGACGCCAGATCTTAGCCCACTGGAAGCCAGGTGTTGTGCGTCTGCAGCCGGGGAGGTTGGGTGGGTTCGTGTGGATGAACAACATATACCACTCCTAGAACTACTGTTACAGGTGAGTAACCTGTTTTTCTAGGACCGTGGATATGTTGTTCATCCACACTCTTTGGCAGACTCCTAGCAGTTCTCTGGGAGGAGGGAGGAAAGGTGCACACCTCCTACTTAGGGAACAGAGATTGGAGAACTGAGGCCCCAAAACAAGCATCCCGGTGTGACTCAAGGTCGATGTGGTAGTGGGTGATGAAGGTGTTTGCTGACTTCCAGGTAGCAGCCTGGTAGATTTCCTGGATAGGGATGTCCCTGGAAGCAGCCACTGATGCAGCAGTATAGCGGGTAGAATGAGCTCTTATCCCTCTGGGAGGCTCCTTGCCCACCAACTCATAGCATAGACCTATGCATGATGTGATCCTTCTTGTAATAGTCCATTTTGCTGCAGGTCTGCCAGAAACGGCTTCAGCGTAGGTGACAAACAGCTGGTGAACCTCTCTCCAAATTTCCGCCATCCTCTCTTTGCAATAGGAGAGGGCTCATCTCAGGTCCAAGGTATGGAGCCTGTACTCGGCCTTCAAGGTGTAATTAGGGTAGTATACTGGCAGGGTTAACACCTGGTTAAGGTGAAACTTTGACACCACCTTCGGAAGGAATTTCGGGTAGGGGCATAGGACAACCTTGTCCCTGTGGAAGATCAGATAAGGGGAGTCCACCGAAAGCGCCTGGAGCTCCCCTGTCCTTCTAGCAGACATGATAGCCACCAGGAAGGCCATCTTCCTTGACAAGTGTGACAAGGCACACTTGTGCATTGGTTCAAATGGCTTGCCCATGAGCTTTGCCAGTACCAGTAGTAGATCCCACGGAGGTGGGGTTCACACACTGGAGGAGATATGTGATCCAGGCCTTTGGAAAAATGCCTGACTACTGTCTCCTGCTCCAATGTCGGCTGACTGGCCCATGCCCAATAAGCAGAGATGGCTGCCAGGTGCACCCTAAGGGTCGATGACCGTTGACCCCCTTTGGAGAGAGACCAAAGGTAGTCAAGAATGTAAGCCACTGGACAGGACAGAGGGTTCAGGCCCTTGCCCTGACACCAAATGGAAAACCTTTTCCATTTGAAGGCATAACATTTCCTGGTCGATTCCTTTCTGGATGCCTCCACCACTGTGCAGACATCTTTGGAAAGACCCAAAGCCTGGAACTCTAGCCACTCAGGTACCAGGCTGTGAGGTGCAGGGATTGAAGGTCCGGATGGAATACCTTCCCCTGTTGAGAGATATCAGGTCTGGGTGTGCTGGAAGTTGCTCCGGGGGGCCTGCAGCTGAGGCTGAGGAGATCTGGATACCAGAACTGGCACGGCCAGTCTGGGGCTACCAGAATCACCTTCGCCTTGTCCCTCCTCACCTTGAGGAGCACCTTGTGGATCAAGGGAAATGGAGGGAAGGCATAGAGGAGGCCTGGGGTCCATGGTCTTGAGAAGACATCCCCCTGTAGCGAGCCCTGCTGAGAGGGGCGGGCATGAAGCAGCCTCAGGCTTGGTGCTGTCCCTGGAGGCAAACAGGTCCACCAACAGTTTGCCGCAGTGGGAGAACAGGCTGTAAGCTACCTCTGGATGGAGAGACCACTCATGGGATGTCTGGCCTAAGCGGCTGAGAGCATCCGCCAGATGGTTTGAGGCTCCTGCCACATGGATGGCTAGGAGATCTGCCTCCACTCGGCTCACAAGGGTCCAGATGTGGAGTGCCTCCCTGCACAGCAGATGGGAGTGTGCGTGCCGCCCTGTTTGTTGAGGTAGTACATGGTCGTGGTATTGTCCATCTGGACTTGAACCACTTGACCCCGGAGCTGAGGAGCGAAAGCTGACAATGCCAGTCTGACTGCTCTGAGCTCCAACAGGTTGATGTGGCATCAGGACTCCTCAGGGGTCCAGAGCCCATGGGCCCTTTTGTCCCCCATGTGGGCTCCCCAGCGCATGAGAGAGGCATCGGTCGTGAGGATGACTGTCGGCTAGGGGCGGACAAACGGGATCCCTTCCTGCAACCGGTCTGGGGTGGTCCACCACTGGAGAGCGTCCCACATATTCTGGGTTACAGTGACCAACTGGTCAAAATGACCGTGGCGCTGAGTCCACTGGGTGGCCAGCTCCCACCGGAGGGGGCGCGTGTGCAACCGGGCCCAGTGGACCACTGAGGTGCACACTGCCATGTAACCCAGAAGGCGCAGAAAGTCCTGGGCAGGGCGCGATTACCCAACCAGAAATTATTGGGCAAAGGAGGAAAGAACCTCTGCCCTGTCTGCCGACAGCCAAGCTCTAGCTTGACAAGAGTTGAGCTCTGGCCTGATGAAGCCCATCACCTGAGAAGACATGAGTTCTGACTTGGCCTCGTTAATCAGGAGGCTAAGTTGGGAGCAGGTCTGGAGAGCCAGGCCCCTGGACCTCTCCACCTCCTGTTGGGAGGAACCTGCTAGGAGCCAGTCATCGAGGTAAGGATAAATCCTGACCCCCTGATGCCTGAGATGGGCCGCCACCACTGCAATGCATTTGGTGAAGACTCGTAGGGCCAATGATGGGCCAAATGGCATGGCTTGGAATTCGTACAGGGTCTCTTCGACCCTGAAGTGGAGAAACCGCTGATGGGATGGACAGATTGGGATGTGAAAGAACGTGTCCTGCAGATCCAGTGAACAGAACCATATGTTTCGCTCCACGGATGGTATGATCAGGGACAGAGTGACCATCCGAAAGGTGCGTGACCTAAGATATTGATTCAGGTCATGCAAATCTAGAATGAGGTGCCAGTCCCCCATCTCCTTGAGCACCAGGAAGTACCTGGAGACAAAGCCTGGCTCTGCTTGAGGACCCACCACTGGAGCTACTGCCTCCTTGAGGAGGAGCTGAGTGATGTCTCAGAGAGCCAACTGGGTCTGAGCGGATACTCTTTCCTCCCGAGGGGCGTGGGCTTGGCTTGGGGGTACTTCTCAAATTCCAGAGGCAGTCTCTGACTGACCACTTCAATAACCCACCTGTCCGAAGTGACAATGGACCAGGCGGAAAGGAAGTGGCGGAGCTGGCCCCCGACTGGAGGGCCCACAGCTGAGGTGACGGGAGAGGGGTTGACAGCCCCCTCCCCGTCACTGAGCAGGCTTGGAGGAGGAGGCTCCAGGACCTGAACCTTGGCATCCTTTATGGGCCTGTTGGGGTCTGGGCTTGGGCCAGGGGCACCAAGCTTGAGCCTGCTGCTGTTGTTGGTACTGCTGTCCACCTTGGAAGGAGGACTGCTGAGCCGCAGGGGAAGAATGCCAAAAAAGGCTTCTTTTTCTTCTGCTGGTTCTTGCCCGAAGAACCCTTGGCAGAAGTAGCATCCAAGGTGGCATTGGACTGCTCAATGCGCTGAAGGTGACCAGCCACTCCTGAGCTGAACAGGTTGGTCCCGAGGAAGAGCATGTCAGCTAGTTTTTTACTGGGTATCTGCCGGGAAGGAGGAGAGCCTCAGCCAAACCCTGCGATGAGAGGCAACTGTGGCAGCCATCGAGCGGGCACAAGAATCCTCAATGTCCAGGGCTGTCTGATGCTGCTGCTTGGCAACAGCTCAGCCCTGATCTCGGACCTGCTTGACTGTGGTCTGCATGTCCACGGGGAGATGTGGGAGGACTTCATCCAACGACCCTAAAAAGACTGTGAGAAGTGTGCCATGGGGATGGCTGAACTGGCCTGACAAAAGCCCAAGGAGGAAGCTACATAGACCTTCCTGGCTGAATGGTCCAAAAGCTTGGACTCTATCAGGAGGTTGGTCACTGTTGGCAGAACTGCCAGTACGCCTGAACACAGAGGTAGTCACCAGGCTCTCGGCCGAAGGGTGCTCTGTGAATCCCGCAAGGGACCCCATGGGCACCCCATACTTGCAGGCCATGCAGGCAGACAGAGCTGGACAAGAGGCAGTGCACTGCCAAAGTTCTAGGGCCGGGCCGACAATAGCCTCAGCCACAGAAAAGGCCTCCGTTGGGGTATCCCCTCTCTTAAGGATGTCCATAAGAGGGTACTCCGCCTTTTTCTAGATTGGCTCCAGGGGCATCCCTGTACATTCAGAGATGAGGCGAAGAATCCCTTGAAAAGACGAGGGACCTTCCTCCGTCTCTAAGCCAACGGTTGATTCATCATCACCTGGATGAGAATGCAAGCCGGTGATGTCTGACTCCAAGGAATCTGGGTAACACGGCCGACCACCCAGGTCATCTTCGACCCGCTGAGGGTGGTCTGGGGTGACCGTGACCGACAACTGCCAGGGAAGCCCAGTGTCTGGTCTACCTTCCTTGGAAGGAGCTCCTCCCACAGGCTGTTTGGGTGGTGGTTCCACCACAATTGGTGGAGAGACTGTTTTGGGCCGAACTGGTGGTTTTGCCAGCTCCGAGGGCTGAGGAACCAATTTAATCGGCTCCGAAGGAGTCAGATTCGGCCTAGGAGGCGAAAGCCAGGTAATGGCTGGTATAGAATCCAGAATTGGAATCAGCTTGTGCCCGGTCAAAATTAGCTGTTGCCACATGAGGTCCTTATAGCGCCAACGGAGTTTCCGCCGGAGCCTCTCCTTATCCGAGGAGGACGAGGACGACCGATGGGGTTGCTTCTTTTTAGAGCATTTATGGCTCTTCCTCGGCCTGTCAGTCGAGGGGGTCTGAGACCTTGATCGAGATCGGGCGGGCCGACTTGGTCGCTCGCGAGACACCGGTGGGACTGGTGATTTCCCAGGATCAGGGACCACTTCTTCGATGGGAGTCATAGCAGGCTGGGTCTCATCACCTGGAAAGACCAGACTAAGGGTTCGATCGAGGGAATCATCGACCAGAGTTGGCAAGATTGGATTGATTAGATTGATCACGATTTCAACATCGTCGATTGATAATTTGGTCGACTGACCAGACGGCAAAGCCGAGAAGCCAGTGGCCGAAGTAGCAATCTCAACTGAGGTTGAGACCACATGTTCCTAGGACTGAGAGCTCTCCCACTCCCAAGAACGTCTCCGTTGAGACAAAGACGATCCTGGATCCTTCTCCTGCTTACGGGATCGAGAGAAGTGTGAGCCCGCAGGTGCCTCTCCCTTGGTCGGGAGAGACTGGCACAACTCTCGGAAGGAACCCAAGAAGGTGGAGCCCAGGTTGAGTGGAACGAAGAAACTCCGAGAAGTCTCTGCAGTACGAGCCGCTTTCTCCTCAAATGCCTGCGTGCATTCCAATTGCTCAGCGGATCCCGCAGCTGCGGAAACCGCCCGCCGAGCCTCCTTGGATTCCACTGGAGGGTTCCTCTTCTCCAGCCACTCCAACTTCAGGCATGCGAGTCAGTCATCTAGGACGTTGAGATGAAAGGCAATAGATGCACGTGGTGTGGGGATCGGTGTGTGACATCTTCTGGCTGCAAGGGCACCGACGAAATCCGGGGGAAGACTTGCAATCACTAACGTGAACAATGCGAATTTTCAGAATAACCGAAGGTTTGAAAGCCAGGGCCTACAAGATGCGTGAGCACGAGGGAGGCAACCTGAATCTTCCAGTGGAAAGGAAGATCCTGAGTCATGGGGTAGAGCCGAGGTATATACCACCCGGGTGGGTGGGAGGAGCCAGCTTGAAGACTTCCGGTGAGATTTAAAGCAGAAGGGGACATGCCAAAGAGTGTGGATGAACAACATATCCACGCTTCTAGAAATGTGGGTTATTTCTTCTGGTTTACTGGTTAGAGCGCCCCCTTTGTTCAGATCCCTAAGTCGAAGTATTAACCTGCTCGACTGTTCCTCCCTCAGTCTGGCTGCCAGTAATTTTCCTGCCCTGTCTCCCCCTCGTAGTATTCCTGTTTTATTTGTCTATATTGCCCTTCTAGCCGAGTTTGCAGTTCAGTTTCCAGAGCTGAATGACGCTCTTCTATTTGGCGTTTAATGGCTGCATTTAACGTGATCTTGTGCTGGAATTTGAGTTCCCTCACTTCATCCTCTAATTCTCTAGTCTTGCCCTCCCACCTTCTCTTCTGCTCGGAGGCATACTTTATAATTACCCCCGTAGGACCGCCTTAAGGGTGTCCCATCGCACAGCATGGGAAGTATCCCCTATTACATTTTGGCTATCATACATTTTAAAGGACAAAGAACCTCTGTGCGCAAACACTGAGGCAAGGGTTACCCCAAAGGGCATTTGGCTGGGAAGCCAAGTTTCAAGAAAATACAAAATCACACATGCCCACACAATGCAAAGCATCATGGGCTGCATATGCAAATCACCACAGAATGTTATGCTGGTCCAACTTTGAGCAGAATTGTATGGTGCCGAAAGGCCTCTCACACAGTTTGCAAAGGTGCTCACAGATGACATACACATGTGTTTCGTCCTACCAGGACTCATAAGTATGCCTCATCTGTTTGACACCCCAGTGGAATGGACCAGCTACCCTAAGACAGTGTGTCTTGGATATGTTGTGGTGAACCCATTAAAATAAAAAACTATTTAAAAGACAAAGAACCTCTGTGCGAAAACACTGAGGCAAGGGTTACCCCAAAGGGCATTTGGCGGGGAAGCCAAGTTTCAAGAAAATACAAAATCACACATGCCCACACAATGCAAAGCATCATGGGCTGCATATGCAAATCACCACAGAATGTTATGCTGGTCCAACTTTAAGCAAAATTGTATGGTGCTGAACATATGTCATACATTTTAATAGTGTCAGTGATCAGCTCCTTGAAGCCGGGGGAGTTCAGCAGGCCAACATTTAATCTCCAATGTGAATTACGGGTAGCCGGAGCCAGAGTGCGCCCCAGGGTCACTGGTGCATGGTTAGAGAGGGAGCAGGCAAGAATCTCACATGACTGTGCATAGTGTAGCCAAATTTCCGACAGAAGCAGCATGTTTATCTTAGTGCAGCAGTCGTGCCTGTTGGAATAATGGGTGTAGTCTCTTGCTTGGCCATGTAGCTCTCGCCACACATCCCGAAGGCCTGCTAGCTGGGTACATCTGGCCAACATCAAAGCAGCTTGACTTCTCCTACTCCCCCCAGCCCCCCCTCTCTTATCTAAAGATGGCATAAGAATTGTATTAAAGTCTCCTCCTAGGATGCACAGCCTACTCTCCAGATTTATATGTACTCCCAGGGTATTTCTAAGGAACTGTGCCGCCTCCTTATCCTCATTTGGGACAGATAGATTAACTATTAGGCACGGGACATCCTGGTAAACAGCCCAGAGCTTCACAAACTGGCCTTTGGGATCAGTTTCCACTGTTTCTATTTCTGTTGGGCAGTCCTTATGCACTAAAATAGCTGTACCCCTTCTATGGGGGTGCGCAATATAAGTGGAGGCAACTACTGAACCCACCCAGCTTCTGTGTAGTTTTAAATGCTCAGCAGCTGTAAGGTGGGTCTCCTGTAATGGGGCCACCTGAATATTGACCTTTTTAAGTTCTCAGAGAATTCGGGTACATTTAACAGGATTACCAAGCCCCCAAACATTATATGTGGCAATTCTTAACTTATCCATGGGAGACATATGTAGGGTCTGTGTCCATTGGGCTGTATACATTGGAGTCTAACATTTCATACCATGTATGGTATGTGTACAGGGTGGAACGTGGGTACACCTGGCCGATCAGTAATAAAAGAATAAAAAAACATAACCACATATTAACAAACATGAGGAACAGTTGTGGCAACCCCATAAACTCTTCTTGTTGCCCATGTATTTACAAACTATGTTTAACAGTCCCTGTTAACTTCCAAGGTTTCACTTGAGGCCTGTCATACTTGCTGCTCTACTCCAAATCCACTGCCACAGAACAGCCACAGTGAGTGTACCAAGATTATAAAAGTCAACTTCCCCCCCTGCACCCCCTCCTCCCCCAGTATAGCTGTATCGGTATGACCACTAGCCCCCCTTCCCCATCTGTGCATTTATGATTCCCGCCCCACCAGGAATTAAACAAAATGTATCAGTTTACAGGTCATGTAAGGCACCCAAAATTAAGGGTTACTCTGTACTAGGTCTTCAAAGTTTGCAAAATAGCCTTCGACCCCCCTCTCCCATACTGTCAAACAGATAGTTACCCCTCAACCACTTTAAAAACCAGCACCAGGCTTACAAATAAATGAAACAGGTACTTCTTGATAGTCCCGGTGAGGCACCAGCCTCTCCGATACCTCAAAACAGGAAAGTTCTGGTAAGGGTTTTTACTAACCATCCATGGCTCCATCTTGTTCTTCAGGTTATTTGCTGCCTTGCTTCATTTGCGGGGGGAATCACTTGATTGAACGAATTCTGGACCAGATTCCGACTCCTCCATTTTCTGTTTGCTTGCCAGCTTGAGGACGTGGATTCGGCCCTCCCACCAATTGCCATTGGCATTTCTGCAGGCCTCTGATCGCCCTGGGGTCGAGGTACTCATCCAGCTGAATTTCTAGCAAAGTCAGGTATTTTTTGGCATCCTGGGGGCTGTCAAAGACCTTAGATCCTGTATCAGAGGTAATTCTTAATTTGGCAGGAAAGTCCACCTGTGCTTTTAAGCCTTTACAGTGTAGCGTTTTGATGACTGGAAACCATAGCTTCCGTTTTGCCATAGTAGTTGGTGCAAAGTCTGGTTCCACTAATAGTTTTGTGTCTCCAAAGATTATCTCTTTGTGGGACCAGGCCTTGTTCAGTACCATCTCCTTTGTGTGATAATCAAGAAAGGCCATTACTACTGAACGTGGCCTGGTTTTGGGATCCTTCGGTGGCGCCGCCAGGGCCTGATGTGCTCTAATAATATTTAGGGGGGTGTCCTTGTCTAAATCCAATAATTCTTTTAGCAGCCCTTCCATATATTCAGCCATCTCCCCCATTTCAGTGCGTTCTGGGAGGCCATGGAGTCGCAAGTTAACTCTGCGCGAGTGGTTTTCTAGTTCCTCCAATTTCTCCAACAACAGCTGAAAGTGATCATGAAGCTGTAGCAGAGCTCCATTATGCAAATCTAGGGTTTCAGCATGGTCGATGAGGTAAGTCTCCATATCTTGTAACTGCTGGTCATGCTGCTGTAATTTCTGCTTATTCTCCTTCACCTCAGAGCTGATGCTGTCCAGGGTTTTTGTCAGGTGCCGGAGTTCCCGGCATAACTGCCGGGAGGTGATCGTAAAGTCCTCCTCCTCTTCCTCAGAGTCACTCAAGAGGTCGGGCTCATGGTGCACTTGCGGCCTAGCAGGTGCGTCTTCCTTCGAGGTGGGCAGAGGTACTAGATTTAACTTTTGTTGTTTAAAAGCAGTTCCCTGCATCGCCCAATTTCTGGAGCGAGCCGCCATGAAGACAGTAAAGTGCCGAACACAAATTTACTGCTGTGACCTAGTGGGGCAAGGTCTTAAGGTAAAATATTGAGGGAATCAGCAGGAGCTGATTGACCCTGCATCTACATAGCTTGGCTTCCCAACTGGAAGTCCCCGTTTTTAAATTGTTTTTAAATAGCAGTTCCTATTTCACTGGGAAACCGAACCGCTAATTTCTTTGTGGGGAACTTGGAACCGTTTTCTCTTATTGGGTCATCAGTTATTGGCATGTCTGACAGATCTAAGAAAAGAATAGGGCCCACAGATTTTAAAAATTTTACTAACTGCTTCAAACTCCTGGCTAAGGCAGACTACCACAAGTTGTTCTTTAAGTTTCTGGGTCCTGATCGTGATCTTACCAGTCGTGAACTGTGTAGCAAGTTCTGCCCCAAAACTGTCAAAAAGAGGGCTAAGAAACTTGAGGAAATAATGGCTTCTCAGTCTGCCTCTTCATCTCAACCAGGCTCTGTTAAGAGTCCAGTCCTTCAAAGTATGCAGAAGGACAAGTCTGCTAAGGTTGACAAAGAGGTCAGGGTGTCTGACAGAGAGACCCCTGAGCCCACCAGGTCTAAAAGGGCTGGACAGCAGGCATCGGAACCAGTACCTGCTAAGAAAAAACAGAAACAGAAATTTATC
Source organism: Neoceratodus forsteri (assembly GCA_016271365.2). Classification (NCBI taxonomy): domain Eukaryota; kingdom Metazoa; phylum Chordata; order Ceratodontiformes; family Ceratodontidae; genus Neoceratodus; species Neoceratodus forsteri. The sequence continues at coordinate 382,989,270 of CM028134.1, read as the reverse complement.
ACTACCCCTCCTGCTGAAGAATCAAAGGAGATACCAGTCAACAGAACATAATGCCCTCCATGGAGGATATGACTACAGCATGGCTTTTCTTTCAGGCTTTCCAGGCTATGGAAGCCCTTATGTCCATGGCTGCTCCCCACACGCCCCCGGCTCCATTAACTGTAGTAATGCCTGTGGCGGAGAAGGCTAAGCTCTATTATGAGGAGGAGGGAAGAGGAGAACCAATAGAACCTGAGGGTTCTCCTGTCTTGGTCCTCAGAGGGTTACACCTCACACTTTGTGAAGCAGATGGAAAACACCCTCAACCTCTCACCCCAAGAGACAGCAAAAGACTAGAATGAGGTGGAGTTTCTTGATATGATGGGCCTAACCCCTACAAAGAGGTTGCTTCTGCCTGTTCACAAGTCACTTAAGAAGGCCGCTTGCAAAATGCTGGCAGCCCTCACTTCTACAGCTGGCACTGATAAGAAAATTGAGAAAAAAATTCCAGCTGGATAGGCAGGGTGCTGAATATTTGTATACGCACCCTGACCATAAGTGGGTGGTACAGACCGCTGCCTGTGACAAAGCCAAGGTACCCCTTTCCTCACAGCCCCCAGAAAGGGATTCCAGGAAGCTGAACAGTATGGGCAAAAAAGTCTACACTTCAGCTTCTTTGCTGCTAAGACAGGCAGCTTATATGGCTTACACAGCTCAGTACCAAAAGGCACTCTGAAGCTTGGTGATTGACAAAGGTGGATGAGTAGAAGGCCACCTACAAAAGTAATATTGAGAAGGAGAAAGCCTCCACTTCCCATAGGCCTTATGGATGGGGAGGTAGAGGCCAGAGTTATTTCCCCTGAGCTTACGTGACATATGATTACCCTCCCCAGAGGGACTTTTTCAGAGGCAAAAGCAAAAAGGGTGCCAAGCTTACAAAAATCACTCCAGCCTCCAAGGTGCAGTCTAAACAGAACCCCTGACATGTCTGTCCAGGTTGCCCAACTATTACCAGTGTTGAGGAAGATTGGCTCATTATTTCCATGCATGGAAAAACATTACCACAGATAAGTGGGTCCTGGAGATAGTGAGTCAGGGTTTCTCCTTACAATTCAGGAGGTTCCCAAAACTGCAGGCACACAGAGCCTTCCCACCTCATACCCTAGCAGAATAGATGAAAAAGCTGCTGCTGCAAGCAAGTGCAGTGGAAAGAGTTTCCCCCTTCCCAATGTGTGAAGTGCTGCACTCAAGATACTTCTTGAGCCACAAGAAAAATGGAGAGTGGCAACCCATTTTAGAACTGAGATTTCTGAACAAACACTTGAAGAAGAAAAAGTACAAGATGGTGACACTGGCTACAGTGATCCCATCATTGCAACAGGGACACTGGTTGGGGTCACTGGATTTGAAGGATGTTAACCTTCATATTCCAAGCAGGACCCTCCCATAGAAAGTACCTCAGATTCAGTATAGGGAATTGCCACTACCAGTTCATGGCCCTTCCCTCTAGCCTTTCCTCAGCACCCAGAGTTTTCACAAAGTGTCTGGCAGTATTAGCAGCACACTTGAGGAGGCAATGAGCAGTGGTCTTTCCTTACCTGGATGACTGGTTAGTCTCAGGGAAAGTCAAATACAGTAGGCCAAAGCCTTCTTTGTGCTCACCCAATGCACTCTAGAGGATCTGGGCTTCCTGATCAATATTCCAGAGTCCCAGACAGAACCCATTCAGGTGATGGACTTCACAGGAACACAGTTGGATGCCTGTCAGGGAAAGGCATTCCTCTGTCAGGAAAGGGTGGCAAATCTGACAGGCCTTACAAGGTATTTTAGGACAGGACAGAACAGGACAGCCCAGACCGTCAAGAGTCTGCCTTCAATTGCTAGGGCACATGGCCACCTCCACAGCAGTGGTACCAGGTACCAGACAATGGATATCCAGTACCACCTAGGGGCTCACTGGTCAGAAAGGCGGGACCCCTCTGTCAAAGTTAGTTCCCATGGCAAGGTACCTCTTAAGGGCACTAGACTGGTGAAAGGAAGAAGAGAAGCTCAGAGAGGGAGTTCCCTTCCTCCAGCAGTCACCCACACTAGTGCTTACTACAGATGCCTCCCTCCTGTGCTGGGGCGCACAACTGGAGGACTTCACTGTATGCAGGTTGTGGACCCCACTAGAGTCACAGGAGCACATAAACTTCCTGCAACTCAGAGCTGTATATCTGGCAGTGAAGGCTTTTTCCTCCCACAGCAGGGGTCAGTCAGTCCAGATGCAGACAGACAACACCACCACCATGTACTGTAGCAATGAACAGGGAGGAACAAGGTCTTCCAAACTGTGCACAGAAGCAATGAAGATCTGGAGCCTGGCATACACAGTGGAGGTGCAGCTATCAGCTGTACACCTGCCAAGGAAAGACAATGTCCTCACAGATTCCCTGAGCAGGGTCAGTCAAGGAAACCACGAGTGGACTCTGAACAAGCAAGTGCTCACCACAGTGTTCAGAAGGTGGGGCACACCACAGACAGTTCTGTTCACCTTCTAACAAAACTACCAGCTCCCTCTCTTTTCTTGCAGGCCTCCCTCAATAGGGACAGTCCCAGAGGACACCCTGGTCATCTCCTGGATAGGGAGGTTCCTTTATGTGCTCCCCCATTCCCATTCATACTGAGGGTACTGCTAAAACTGAGAAGGGAACCTGCAACAATGATTCTAATTGCTGCAGACTGGGTCAGGCAGACCTGGTACTCTCTGCTCCTGTCCCTCTCCATCAGACCTCCAATCAACCTCCTTCACCCTCGTTCTGAGGTACAATCTACTGACCTTGTTTTGGGACAGAAAAACATTCCCAGACCGGAGCATCCTGCACCTCAGGGCTTGGTGCTGCTGGAGTTCTCTGGACTAAACCTCTCGAAAGAGGTTTTAAATGTGTTCAAGGTTTCCAGAAACCAGGAAAACCTGTGCTTCAAAATGGAAAAGGCTGCTGTAGTTTAGTAGGGATGGTTATTTATTATTCTGTCCTAATTGTTTCTAGTGTATTTAATTGTATTGTATGACTATTATGTTTTGTGCTTTGTACATTTGAATGTGGAACTGACTTTGTGTAACATGGGACCCCATTGTAAATGAGCTCTGGCTAAATTGGGCTATCCTTTTCTGAAACTTATCAGAATAAAACTTTTACTACTACTACTACTACTCTGGTGCTCTTCCAGACAGCTTAGCCATTTTCAGGCTAGCCTATCCAACATTTTGGATTATCCGGTCCACCTGCAGTCCCTGAGTCTCTGACCCTTACCCAAACCCTGAAGGTGCATCTAGCAGCAGTTTTGACATATGTATCAGCTGGCAAGGATAGATCCCCAACCTCCAGAGCTATTTGTAAGAGCTTGATCCACTTGAACCATTCTTTTAGGTCTCCAGTCCCTCCCTGTGACTTGAATCTGTGTATAGTCCTGCTGATGGGGGCTCCTTTCGAGCCTATGGCAACTGCTGCATTGAAGTATGTCACCTGGAAAACAGTTTTACTGGTAGCCTTCGCATCTGCCAGAAGGGTGAGTGAGCTCCAAGCCCTGTGTACAGATCTTAACTACATCATCTTCTACATCATCTCTCGGGCAGAAAGTCGGGCCCCATCTGCAGCAGAGGAGACAGGCTGCATTTGCGTCAGTGGTAATTGGTGGCCATAGCGGCAAGGAACTGGAGAGCCGCGTCCGCGGCAGGGGTAATCGGCAGCCATAGCCACAAAGAATTAGAGGGTCACATCCGCAGCTGAGGAGTTGGGCTAAAGAGCACCAAGTTCAATTTTTTTCTCTCCCACCCACCCCACACCAGCTCCATGCCTCCATATTAAATGGACTCTGGAACCATACCCAGCAGGGGGTCTGGCCTATGAGGAGTTGGCAGAGGGCAGAGTATTACAGAGTGGACATGAAGAGAGCTTTGGGGCAGGGTCAACGTCGGCCGATGTGAAATTCATCGAAAATAAGTTACTGTGTCTATGTTTTGAAAACTACATTTCTATTAGTTGGTCATATGGCGCAGTTGTGGGTAGGCTTTGGTTCATTTTGGGGCAAACTATGGTAGAACTTAGAAAGGTTTAATTTAGTTTTTAATAAGCTCTAATTGTGAAAGGGGTAGATAGGACTTTTTTAAAAGGGGGCTGCTCAGTAGGCTTTAACAACTTTCAATGTCGATTATACTCTGCCTACTTGGGCTTTGTGGCTGGGTGTTTGTGTTTGTCTCTGTCAGTAGTTTAGTTTTGTGGATTTTCATGTGTTTCGGCTTGAAGGAACTAGACCATTCCTGGATATGAGATCTATGAAAGTTTCCTGGACTAAGAAACTGGAAAATATCACCAGCAAATATTGGGATTCTCATTATAAATCAACTTTTTTGGAAGCCATCACAATCAAAGTAAGTACAGCTAAGAAATTCTACAAGCTCTGACCTGGGGAGTGCAAACTGAATCCACATTTCTGTCTACCTTGTTGCTAAAGGGATCAGCATGTCTTTGAGAACCATTCACAACTATTTAAACAAAGGGAAGACACTGACTAAGGGTTTTAACTTCCTGCATATGCCCCAGGCCAGTGTTCCAGGAATTTAACACATCCTTTGTCTTGTTACTGTAGATCAAGCGGTTTACTGGTCCTTTTCCTGTGGATTTGATTATTTTATATCATTTGGCAATGGGGAAAATCCTCCCCCCCTGGAGGCACACCACCGAAATTGATCTGTTCCTGCTCATGTGTGAGCCTTGGGCACATCTAGCCACATCGTATACAACTATTCCAATGTTGCATTTTCGACATTACCACCTGGCATACTACTGTTCAAAAAAGAACGCAACCTCTCTCTGACTGAACTCCGCCTATGCACCCTGAAACTTGTGCTCCTCCTCCTGCTGCTATCAGGGACTGTTCACCCTAACCCCGGACCAAACACCTCCAACCAAAACAAACCAACAAGCACTGTCTCAATCATGTGCCTGAACATCTGCAGTTTACTTCCCTAAACTTGATGCACTGCAAGCCTTTACCACCCAGCACAACCCGGATATTCTGTCAGTAGTTGAAACTTGGCTCACCCCAAAGATTCCTGACCAGGCAATCACCCTTCCAGGCTACAATGTCTTCCGGGTTGATCGTAAATCCAAAAGAGGTGGAGGATGTGCCTTATATGTGAAATACACTTTCCGAGGACACCCCATTGATTCCAATCTTCCAGCAACTCCTGCTCAGATTCTTCCCATCAGACTTCTATTAGGCACCACAATAAGGCCCTCACATTTGTCACTGTTTACACACCTCCTAAGGAACAGGGACCTGGTCTAACCGCTGTCCTTGACTTTGTCAAATCCCAGTCATCGGACTCCGAAATCATCCTTCTTGGTGACTTTAACATTAATTGGCTCTCAGCTGAAGGTGGGTCATTTAAGGACTCCATCATATCAGCTAACCTGACTCAAATGGTTGACTATGCAACCAGAAAGAACTACAGAACTGGGACCTGCACCCTACTCGACTGGATCTTAACCAACCACCCCTCTCGGATCACGAAAACCTCAGTCCTCCCTGACTCACTCAGTGGCCACTCTCCCATCAGCTGTACCTGGTCAAACAAATTCTATAAGCCCCCTCCAAGAATCATCACCAGCAGAGTCCTACCCCATGGTCAGCTACCCCACCTCAAATCGCACCTCTGTCTGCAGGACTGGTCCCCCATCTTCAAGACAACAGATACTAATACTGCACTGGAGCAATTTATTCACATTTTCAATGAAGCCTATAATAAATTTTCCCCCCTCAAAAAGTGTAAAGTTAAATCGCTCAGTAACCCTTGGCTGTCAGGAGACCTCCTAAAAAAACTTAAATCCAGGGACCACCTCTGGGAACTGGCTAAAAACTCCAGTAAGCAACTCGACATCCAGAATTATAAACAGGCACGGAACGGCTGCACCAAATCCATTCGGCAACAGAAATCTGACTACTATGAAAATGCTCTCACTAACTCCTGGGGAAATGGGAGGGATTTCTGGAAAAACATTAAAGATGTCACTGGGAAGCAGTAAAAATCTTCACCGAACATACTCAACATAAATGGGCACACTACACTCGACCCTAAAACTATTGCAAACACTTTTAACATCGCTTTCACTGACCTTAGCAGTGTTCTCCCCTCTGACTTCTTCCAAGATGCGTCAACTCCCACCCCCCAACTCCTCCACCCACGCCTGTCATCCACCTTTCTACTTTAAAGCACTAAAGAAACATCAAGTCCGAAACTACGTTGCCAAAGCCATCAGCAAATCTAGAACAAGCAATGACACACTGACCCATGCTACTGGTCCAACGCTGACGAGGTACTTGGGCCCTCACCAAGATCTTTAATCTCTTTCTTTCCTTAGCCAATTTCGGACAAATGGAAAATGGCCATTGTTACCCGATTCGCAAAAGTGGTGATAAGACTGACCATGCGAAGTTCTGTCCTATCTCCATTCTGCCTCCCCTATCGAAGGCACTGGAACGTATAGTAGCAGACCAACTTACCGAGCATCTGGACAATTATAATATTCTCTGTAAACAGCAACATGGCTTTAGAGAAGGTCATAGTACATCCTCTGCCTTACTCTAATTCACCGGCTCCATTCACAGCTCCCTCGATAATGGACAACTAACTGGTGCTATTTTCATCGACTTGACCACAGCCTTCGATACTGTCCACCATTCCCTCCTGCTGAGCCAACTAAAAAATGCTGGTCTCTCCAATGATTCAATCTCTTGGTTCAAAAGCTATCCTGAAAACCGCTCCCAGCGTGTAAAAATCGGGGATGTGCACTCTGATTCCAAACCTATCCTCTCTGGAGTTCCCCAGGGTTCAATACTGGGCCCCCTACTCTTCAGACTGCTCTATAACACCCTACCAGACTCCTGCATTGAACATATCATCCTGTATGCCGATGATGCAGTAATCCTTGCCACACACCAGGACCCAAAGAAATTTCAAGAAAATCTCCAACTCGGCTTCTCCCCGGTTGAGAATTGGTTCACAAAGCACTAACTGATCCTTAATCAAAAAAAACCAAGGCCATGATCTTCAGCAGCTCCCATAATAAATATAAGCACTTCCAACTCTCCAGTATCACCAGACAAGGTACCGCACTGAAACAGGTCAAAAACTTTAAATACATCGGGATCACCCTTGACCCTCACCTCTCCTACACTGCCCACATCGACCATGTCGCCAAAGCTGCTAACTCCTGGCTAGGCCTGCTATTCCATCATAGGAAACACCTGACACCCGAAGCCCTCGCTGTCGCTGTCCAAAGCTCCATCATATCCCTCGTTGATTATGGCATTATCATTTATGGCTCTGCTACAACCACCGCACTCAAACGTGTATCCACCGCCCTCAACAAGTCCTGTCGACTTGTCACTGGCTCCCAATGCCTAATTCACACCTGTGACCTCTATTCTCAAACTGGATGGTTGAATCTTGCCAATCAAATAAAACACCAAACTTGTATTACTACTAAGAAAATCTTGCTGGGCCTTGCCCGCCCTGGAGTCTGTGCCCTCATACAACCGAGAATCCACACCCGCCATACCAGGGGATCGAAACCTCAGCTTCTGCAAATCCTGCATTGCCGCACAACACAAGGCTGGAGATCCTTTGCTTACTGGGCCGCTAGTTGGTACAATGGTCTTCCCAGCGACATCTCATCCTCACTATCGCTCAGCACTTTTAAGACTCGGCTCCGCCTAACACTCACTGCCTCCAACCTCTGTGACTGTTGTGGCTAAACATGTCTTTTGGTTCCATAGCTGAAGATGCCCTTTTGAATCCACATCTACTCCTGCACTTTGCCAGCACCCCCCCCCCATCTTCACCTCCCCTGTGGGCCCATGACAAATACCACCTGGCTGCACTACCTTTATTCTTACCTGCCTCCACCTCTCCTTCTCTGTCCCCCCCACCTAGCTCCTCTTTTCTCCCATCCACTTAGTCTCCCTGATTTCACCCTCCTCCTTTCCCTTTCCCCTTCCCAAAGTTTCACCTTATTGTTCTTTTTTCTTCTACAAGACTATGTGTTTTTTTTTTTTTTTAATTTTATAAACTGTTATCTTTGCTTATGTTTTGTCTCAATTGTACCAATGATGTGGAACCTTTGTAAAAGAGCCTCGGCTCAAAGGTATTTGTAATCCTAGAACAAATAAATAAAAATAAAAAAAATGTGAAACGGAGGGTTAGGAGTTTAAAGTGTAATTGTGGTAAGGACAGATAGGACTGATAAAAGGAGGCTACTCAATAGGTATAAACAGCTCGAATTGGGAAAAGGAGGGTTAGGAGTTTTAAGTTAGCAGCTTGACCGTTTTAAATTTAGTGCATGGGGGTAAGGGAACTGGAGACCAGGAGGAACATGTTTAGGAATGGTACAGGAGGGGTTGGGGGAGGGAGGGGGATGCTTCATCTGGGATGATAGGGGGGTCACTGGTGGGCGAATAGAGAGATGGGAAGGGTGGTGGGCTGTAACAACTGTGAAGCACCAGTCTTTCTTAAAATTGTGTGGAGAGTGGGGGGATGTTTAGTGTGCAACTGTAACCCCTAGGTGGTGCTAACCCAAGGGCTACTACCCCTGCCTGCTTGGTTAGTAGCAGGTTCAGGGGCTTGGGTACTGAAACGGGTGCCTCCACCCAGAGGTCAGGGTTGTTAGTGGTCAAGCTAACTTGGGCACAGCCCTCTGGGACACTGTAACCCCCCCCCCCCGGCCCTTCTAGTGGCTGGAACAATTTACAGTAATCACTTTTGCAATGACCCTTTTTCACCATGCAATTGCCCACACTCTTTGCACTTACCACCAGGGCTGGTTCCACCAGTTCAGCTCTGGAGACCCCCTATAAAACAAGGTTAGACACAGCAAACAACAACAGTATCGTGCTTTCAATACAAACTGGAACCAGTCAGGTTAAATGCAAAAAGAGCTAGATCTGATTTATTCAGGGGACTTGAACAAGGAGGGGGCGTAATCAGGTTGATTGGCTTAAAGGCTAAATCAATCAGACAGTCATGCATGCACTTCAGAGTCCATACACAGTCACACACTCTGGGTACCCAGGTAGGAAAAAGGTGGGCTAGCCAGGATCGTTACCCGGGGTAGGCCGGCGTCGCAGCTGGTTGGGGTCCTGTGATGGAAGAAAGCAACATGCACAACGCACACTATTTGTAATCCGGAGCCAGAGAGCTCAGTTCATGAAAGAAAAGACAACAAGGCAATCAGATGACAGCACTTTAGATTTAGCTGTTGTTGCAGGGAGCTACCCTGATGTTTACTCATGATACCCAGTACAGAACACAGGCAGAATGAAATTGAGACTGCAGATTGTTGAGCTGGAGTGACAGGAGAAGCGGGGACACATGAATCACCGAGGCGTCATTCCTGTTCAAGGTGTTGAGCAGGAGGCTGATCCCCAGGCAGGTCTCTCACTGATGACTTTCTCTTTGTAGCGGGTATTCTGGCTGGGCCAGTGTGGCAAGGCCCAGGCTGAATACAGATGAATATGGATTCAGTCCATTGGAGCTGGATGCAGCCTCCAGCAAGCAAAACACAGTTCAGCACACAATGGGGAACCAAATCACGAACCACTAACAGCATACAGCACATTTACATGTAAAGAAATTCCACTGTACCAGGCAAATGGCTCTCTGGTTGCAATTACAGGGTCTCTGCACAACCCGGGAGTTCAGAGGTGGCTGGAGGTCCTGAAAGGCTGATCGCATCCAGCAAATCTTCGGTCTTCTTCAGGTTTTGAGCCTTGTCACAGCTCAGTGGCTTATCTCGCTCTCCAAAGTCGGATTCAGTCCGAATAAACACTAATCTCCCTCTCAGAGACAGCAGACAGGCAGGCAGGCCAAGACTCAGCCCTTCCACAGTTCTCCCATGCGAATCTATGCAGGACTGCTGCTCGACTGTCTCGAGCTGTGTACTCTTTCACTTCCCAACTCAGACTGACTCTAGCTGCAAGCAGCCTGGGACTTTCCCCAGGATCCATAAGGTTCTGTTGGCTGATCTGTCTGTCAGTCACAACAAGGGCTCCCCCTCCAGGTCCCTTTGGGCGCCATAGTTCCAAAACTACAAGTCCTACAGAATTTTGCTCCCACAAGACCCCTGGGGACAGGCTCCATTTTAGAATCCCCAAAGGTACTGATTGGCCCATTTCAGCAGTCCAGGACCAAGATGGTGGTGATAAATGAAACTGTCCATGCTGCAAATAAGGCAGGTTATACAAACCACAATATCTTTACCATTCTAACAGGTAATCAGCAAACAAGTACTTCTTTTAACAGAGCTCTCTCTGCCCAAATAGCGACGGCAGAACGGAGCAATTATCTGGCAGTCCGGTGGGACTCAAGCATAGAAACACTCAGCCCCCCTTGCAGATCAATTATAATTGCAATATAGGCAGCTCTTAAAGAGACAATACACAGAGGGTGGGATATTCAGAGTGCGCCAGGCAGGGCGCAAGCCTGGGTGCAGCACAACTGGGCTGCGCCAGGGCATGGACCATGCGATATTCAACGGTGCTGCGCTATGGCTCAGCACCGTTGAATATGTCACTGAGGGCACAAGCACTGCGCCAGCGCAAGTTGCAGGAGGGGAGCTGGGGATGCGCCAGTGCAGGTGCAGTTGCGCTAGGTGCATCAACTGCAATATTCAGCACTGGGCATGCAAATGAGGCCATTATGCATGTAAGGCACAAACAGGGCCATTTGCATGTCATAATGGCCCCATCTGCATGCGGTGAGCCGATCCCTGGCAACTTGCGCCTGGTGCCATGCCAGGCTGCAGCCGTCGGGGACCGACGCCCTGCAGTCCCTTGGCGGACCCCGCACCCATATGCCCGATCGCAGGCATATGTTTAAAATAACCCTGGTGGTCCAGTGGACCACTCTCCATTGGCCGATCATGGGCATATGTTTAAAATATTCCTGGTGGTGTAGTGGACCACTCTCCATTGCCCAATCGCAGACATATGTTTAAAATATCCCTGGTGGTCCAGTAGACCGCTCTCCATCGCCCGATCGCGGGCATAGGTATAGAAAATCCCTGGTGGTCCAGTGGAACCCTCCCCAGTGCCTGATCACGGGCGGAAATAGCGAACACAATCATGGTGGTCCAGTGGTACCTCCTTCCCACTGAGGTCCCCCACCACTCAGCACCCCCCCAGCCCCCGGCTGCCTGCCGACTGACAGCATACAGTACTGTCTGTACACCTATTGGTCCACTGCATGGGCCAATGGGTGTACAGACCATACTATACTACACAGGCCGATATGTGAATGAACACGGGGACCTCAGTGGGCGGTGGGGAGGGGGTACCACTGGACCACCAGGATTGTGTTCGCTATTTCCGCCCATGATAATAGCACTGGGGGGGGTTCCACTGGACCACCGGGGATATTTTAAACATATGCCCGGCATTGGGCAATGGACAGCGGTCCACTGGACCACCAGGGATATTTGTTACATATGCCCATGATCGGGCAATGGAGAGCGGTCCACTGGACCACCAGGGATATTTATTACATATGCCCGCAATCGTGGGGGGGGGCATGTTGCTCCCGGGCCAGGGAGTTTGTGGAGGTGGCTGCCGTGTTGCACCCTGCAATATGGCAGCTCACCTGTGGGTGGCCAGGATTTGTTCCTTGTTTTACCAGGCACAACTTTGCGCCCCCCCGAGCAACGCAAGGTGGAGTTGTGCCAGCACATGCACCTCACATCCTGGGCTGAATATTGGGATGTGCCGCATATGCATGGGCACGCCCCCCCCCCTGCACTTGCACCGCATACATTACCGATGCGCCCCGGTGCACTGGGAGTTGCGCAGTGCAACTTGCCCCTTTGAATATCGCGCTGGGGAGCACTGGTGGGTTGCGCCCCCTGTTGCGCCATGCGCATCCCTTTTAAATATCCCATCCAGAGGCTAGACAGGCACTCTCTGGCAATAATGTTTAAACTGTTAAAATGCAGGACACCAGGCTGGCACTGAGAATTTAGGCAAGCTCAAGGAAGACCTTTTGGGAACCCCCATTTGTAGAGGGGTTACACAACCAAATAATGAAACTTAAAAAAAGAGATCATGAGTCTGCAGGAGGAACTGAGGAAGGCAAGACAGGCTGTAGTGGATTATGGTCCAACAGAGTGAGGAGGTAGGAGGGGAACTGAGGAGGGAAGGCAACTTAAACAGACAGGGGAGGAGAGGGAATAGGTTACAGGAGGAGACTCTGAGCCACGGAGACCCATGCCTAGGGTCAATGAGTCTGGGGAACCAAGTTCAAAGGGCAGAAGAAAGCAGAAAGGAGGTAAAATAGTTTGGGGGGAGGAGGAGGAGAAGCGGTGACTGATAAGGAGTTGGAAGGGGGTGCAGATTGGCACGAGGGAGGTAGAAGTAGGCCTAGGAGAAGGGTCCTCAGAAAATTGGTTCACGGTTCAGGAGGGAAAGGAAAAAGAGAAGGGGGATGTGCTTGGAGGTGTACCTGATGGTAGTCAGGATGAAATTGGCATGGGGGAGAACATATGGGGGAATTATAACAGGGGCAGAAGGGGGAACTAATGTGCAGAAGGAAGAAGAGGTGTTGAGGGGAAGGGAATGGAAGAAAGGGAAGCAAGTGGATGGAAAACCGGGTGGGATCTTAGTGCTGGGGGACTCAATACCAAGGAGAGTTAGGTGGGGTTGCAAGGGGGAGAGGCATAGTATATGGTTGGAGGCCATGCCAGGAATGACAGCGGAAAGGATGGGGCAATCTGTTCTGAATTATGCCAGAAGGTATAGGGAGAAATCTAATTTAATTCTGCATTTGGGGACAAACGGCCTGGCTGATAGGATGGTAGATGTAGTTCAGAGGAGGTTTGAGGAACTAGGACCAATTTATGAGGGGGCAGGAAGTTCAGTAACTTTCTCAGAGATCCTGCCTGTTCCCAGGGTGAGCACAGCAAGAAAACAGAGAATAGAGGAATTAAATAAATGGCTAGGAAATTGGTGTTGGGCCAAAGGGTATGGGCTGGTGGCGGGGGTTGGGAGAGACCTGGGCAGACAGTAGTCTTTATTCGAAGGATAGACTGCACTTAAGTGAACAGGGCAAAAAAGTGTTGAAAAAGGGGATAAGTGATTACATAGAAAAGGCTGGGAATTTAAACTAGGAGTTGGGGGTGGCAAGTGTTCAAAAGGCAAGCAGAGGCCACAGGATGGGAAGACATATGCGCTTACCCCCCATAAAAAGTGACGGGATCAAGGGCAAGTACTAGGGAGGACGTTAGAATGGGATGGTAGGAGTGGAGAGGGGAAGGTAAGGGGGTGGAAGGTGGTCACCTTGAATGCTAAAAGCCTAGGGAATAAAACTGCAGAGTTTCAGACCCTCATGGCAGAGGGGGAGGTGGATATGGCAGCCATTACCGAAACATGGGCCACCCATTACCATGACTGGGACCTGGCGGTACCAGGATACAGGATATTCCACAGGGATAGAGTAAAATGAAAAGGGTGGGTGGTGCTATATGTGAGGGAAGGACTGAAGTGAGCAGGGGAGGAGGGCAGTACAGAGTCACTATGGATGAAAATCCAGGACTCAAGGAATAGTTCAAGTTCAAGTTCAAGTTTATTGCAGGAAAACTCCATTGAGCAAGCTCATTCACAAGGAGGTCCTGTGACATAAACACTTAAAGTACAAACACAGATAGGTAATAACAGTATATACATGAAATACACGTTGCATGATACAGGCTGGATATACATACAAGGGTACCACATAGGGTGACCAAGAGGTGGTAAACATTGATATGAGACAGGGAAGCGACTTATAGGTCTATACTGATAAATGAAACATGATGACTGGTGTGATTTGATTTAATCAAATCAAATCAAATCAAATATACAGTATTTTGGCAGCTAGAACAAACAACAGTCTACAACTGATATGGGAGGGAGGAGAGATTTGATAGAGTAGCAGTGGAGCGTAAGCAAAGATAAAGCCAGGAGTAGAAGGGGAAGGGAAAGCAGTTAATATGACAAATCAATTATACCTTACCAGTGGATAAATATGGCTAGTCCTGAATCCAGTGAGGCATTGAATAGGTCTACCAAAGGTCTTGCTAGGACCTCTGCCAGTTCCTTCAGTATCCTGGGGTGAATGCCATCTGACCCTGGTGCCTTGTCCACCCTCAGTGCACTCAAGCCCTCCAGCACTCTGTCCTGTTTGATTTCCCTGTCTGTCACCCCCTCCCCTTCCATTCCTGACCTCAAACCCCCCTTGGGTATCACCCCCCACTTTGCAATAGGACTCTCAGGATGAGATTGGTGTATAGGTCGCCCTCCCAGACAGAAGAATTAGACAGGGAATTGGTGAGATAGATCAGAAAGGGTAGTGTGGTGATCGTGGGGGACTTAAAACTCCCGAGAATGGATTGGAGTACTCCAGCCACCAAGAATAGAAGCGAGCAGGTATTGCGGGATGCCTTCCAGGACAACTTCTTGATGCAGATAGTCAGCAAAGCAACCAGGTTGGAGAACACCCTTGACCTCGTGCTGGCAAACAGGGACTTTGTGAGGGAACTGAGGGTGGAAGAACCACTGGCAGGGAGCGACCACCACTTGGTATGGTTCACTTTGAATATGGGTAAGGAGGGAGTAGTATCCGAAGGGAGTAATATCTGACACAAGGGTGCTGGACTTTAGGAGAGCCGACTTCAGGAGGATGAAGAAGTAGTAAAAGAGTACCTGGCCAGAATTCAACCCAGTATGGACACTAACCAGAGGTGGGAGCTCATAAAACTGGGGGTAGTGGAGGCAACTAAAATCTGCGGCAAGGCCAAGAGTAAGAAGGCTAGGGCAAAGAAACCTAGCTGAGTGAGCAATGGAGTCATGGAAAAGGTAAGGAGGAAAAGAGCAGCCTTTAGGAGGTACAAAAAAAAAAACAGGGAGGGGGGAGGACAGGGAGGAGTACCTGAAGGAAGCGAAGGAGGAGACAAGGGCAGTAAAGGCAGCCAAGGTGTCAAAGTAGCTCAGGCTGGCGCAGGGCATTAGGGAAGGGGAGAAGGACTTCTTCAGGTACATCAGGGAGAAAAGGAGCTGTAAGGACCATATAGTAAGGATTAGGAGGGAAGGGGATGGGTGGAAGCGAGTGGGCGGTGAAAAGACAGAAGCACTTAATGACTACTTCTGCTCTGCATTTACTATAGAAAAGTGGGGGGTGATACCCAAGGGGGGTTTGAGGTCAGGAACGGAAGGGGAAGGGGTGACAGACAGGGAAATCAAACAGGACAGAGTGCTGGAGGGCTTGAGTGCACTGAGGGTGGACAAGGCACCAGGGTCAGATGGCATTCACCCCAGGATACTGAAGGAACTGGCAGAGGTCCTAGCAAGACCTTTGGTAGACCTATTCAATGCCTCACTGGATTCAGGGTGTGTACCTCAAGACTGGAGGATAGCTCATGTGGTACCTCTCCATAAGAGTGGCACCAAGGATGAACCGGGGAATTACAGACCAGTGAGCCTGACAGCCATCCTGGGTAAGCTGATGGAGACAATCCTGAAGGAGAGGCTGGTGTCCCTTCTGGAAGCCAATGGGCTGCAGGACAGTAGACAGCATGGCTTTGTCACTGGCAGATCCTGCCAGACCAACCTGGTGGAATACTATGACTGGGTAACTAGACAGCTGGACAGGGGCCATGCAGTGGATGTCCTGTACCTGGACTTCAGTAAGGCATTTGACTTGGTGCCGCATGGGAGACTATAAAGTAAGCTATAAGGTACAGGGGCGGGTGCGAAGATGGTGGGCTGGGTAGTGAACTGGCTACAAGGAAGGCAGCAGAGAGTTGTGGTGGGAGAGGAGCTATCATCCCCAAGGGCAGTGATGAGCGGAGTTCCTCAGGGCTCAGTGTTGGGACCAGTGTCATTTGGGATATTCATTGCAGACATTTCAGTGGGCATTAAGAGCAAATTCAGTCTGTTTGCTGATGACACCAAGATGGGAGTGGTGGTGGGTGACCTAGGGGGATGGCAAGGGTTGCAGGAGGATCTGTCAAAGCTGGAGACCCGGTCGGACACCTGGCAACTGGGTTTCAATGCCAAAAAATGCAAAGTGCTGCATTTTGGGACAAAAATCTCTAGGAGGAGCTACCAATTGGGGGATGTGCAGTTAGCTGTGACTGAGGAAGAGAAGGATCTGGGGGTGCTCATTACGGGAGCAATGAACAACTCAGCACAATGTAGAAAGGCGGCTACAAAGGCCAACAGAATGCTGGGTTGTATTGCTAGGGGTATATCCTTGAGTGGGGAGGTGATTCTGCCATTGTACAGATCGCTGGTTAGGCCATACCTGAAGTACTGCATGCAGTACTGCCGCTCGTACCTGAAGAGGGACATTAAGTTACTGGAGGGGGTGTAGCGCAGGGAGACAAAGATGATCCATGGTCTGGGTGACTTACCTTACGAGAGTAGGCTGAGGGAACTGAACATATACTCACTGGAGGAGAGGAGAGGAGGGAAGGGGGGGATATGACTGAAACCTTCAAGTACATGAAAGGAATAAACAAGACCGGTATGGAGGGGCTTTTCAAACTAAGGGAGGGGAGGGACACCCAAGGCCATGATATGAGATTGGGGGGGGAGGTTCAGGATGGAGATGATGAGACACTTTTTTACAGAAAGGGTGGTGGCCGGGTGGAACATATTATCGTCAGAAGTGGTATCCAGTAGAACAGTAGGCGACTTCAAAAGGGGATGGGACAGGGCAAGAGGGAGGCTCAGGGGAGTGGGGGAAGGGAGGGAGGGGCAGCTGCAGAATAAGGCCTGCTAGCTGCACAATCAAGCAGACTTAGTAGACCATAAGGCCCTTTCTGCTGGCAACTTTCATATGTTCATAGGGACACGGTAGTCTTAAGGACCAATAAGAAATTCTTCCCAAAGTGGTCTCCAAATTTCACCTCAGCCGGTCTATCACACTCCCTCTGTTCGTCACATAGAAATCCACATCAAGGGAGCAGTGACTCCACAGCCTGGATGTTATGAGAGCTCTGAGTTATTATTTGGACTGCACTAAGGATGTCAGATCCATCACTACACAGTTGTTTGTCACCTATGGTGACGTAGGCCAAAGAAAGCTAGTATCCTGGAGAATCATTGCATGCTGGAGAGTGGCCTCTATTCAGTTCTGCTATGGTAAAGCTGGCACGCTTCCACCTGAAGGCCTAATGGCCCACTCTACAAGGGGCACCTCTGTAGCAGCATTCAAAAGTGTCTCCATTCAGAAAATTTGTAAAGGAGCTACTTGGAGGACAGTACACACTTTTATAAAGCACTACTGTCTGGACATAAGTCCAGGAGGGATGCCAGCTTTGGCAGTTGAGGTTCAATGCAAAAAAGTGCAAAATCCTGCACTTTGGAGCAAAGAACCCAGGGAAGGGTTACCAGCTGGGAGGGGTGCAGCTAGGTTCCACCAAGGAGGAGAAGGATCTAGTGGTGATAGTAACGGGGAAGATGAACAATACAGAGCAGTGTAGGAAGGTGGCAGCGAAAGTCAACAGGATGCTGGGTTGTACTGTGAGAGAGATCTTCTCCAGTAGCAGGGAGATGATCCTGCCTCTCTACAGGGCACTGGTCAGGCTGCACCCAGAGTACTGTGTGCACTTCTGGTGCCCATATCTGAAGAAGGATGTAAAATTACTGGAAGGGGTACAATGCAGGGCAACAAGGATGATCCAGGGATTGGAGGACATACCATACGAGGAGAGGCTGAGAGAGTTGAACATGTACTCCTTTGGAGAAGAGAAGGGACCCGGGGGGGGGGGAATATGACTGAGATCTTTAAGTATGTAAAGGGGATAAACAAGGCAGGCACTGAGGGTATATTCAGGCTGAGGAGGGGGAGGCACACAAGAGGGCATGGCCTTAGATTGGAGGGGGGAAGATTTAGGATGGAAATGAGGAGACACTTGTTCACGGAGAGGGTCGTGGCAGAATGGAATGCTCTACCAGAGGAGGTGATAGCCTGTAAGACAGTGGGTAGTTTCAAAAGGGGATGGGACAAGGTGAGAAGGGGGGTAATTGGGAAGGGTAGGGGATGGGGCAGCTGCAAGGTGATGATGCTAGCTGCACACTCGAGCAGACTTGACAGACCAGGTGGCCTGTTTCTGCTGGCAAATTCATATGCTCGTATGTCACTTCTGTCTTGCAGAACCTTTTCCGGAAGTGGGTTCTGTACCCAGCCTCCCAACATGCTCCTATGGAGTCTGCAGTTGTTATGCATAAATTAGGGGATTCCTGGGGTTTGAAGAAAACATTACTGTGGTAATGTTGTTTCTTCCAAAGGGATCCCTCACAATGCTTAACAATCCCATCCTTACCTACCCTTCCAGAACCTGAAAAAGGTTCTCACAAGAGACAGTCCTCTATTTTTTATTACTTGTTGCATTGCTTCTGATACTCAGTGTCTCACAGATTCAGTCTGTTTTTTTTTTCCTGCCATAGGACAAAGTTTTTCAAACATTAGGTTTAGTCTGTATTTCTAGTAGTCATTTAGCAAGATTTAGCGGTCACTGCTGCCCACAGCATGAGAAATAAATCTGTCTTTAGAGGGCAGGGGTGAGTGTGACCACTCAGCAGAGTTTTGAATTTCATTCTAAGTTTCTCTGATCAGCATGACATTCTAAAGCTCCGGGGCAGCTCATTCCAGGGGAATGGTGCAGTTGTTAAGCATGCTGTCTATATTAACTGAATTAATACTGGTATCTCCGCAGCAACCATCCACCTGTTTGCGGATGATACTGTCTTGTACATTGCCAGATCTACTCTGGATCTTGTCTGCACTGATCTTCAACGAGACTTTGATCATTTACAGAGAAATCTACTTCAATTAAAGCTCTTCCTAAATGCAAAAAAGACCAAGGCTATGATACTACCTCCCTCTACCTTTGCAACTAAACACTGTCTCCCTGGTTCTGCTCCCTTCGTATACACATTACTGGGTGAGCCGCTGGAGTTCGTTGAGAAATTTAAGTATCTTGGTGTAACCCCCCTACAAATTGGGGATCCCGAAAAGTCTTTCCTGAGCTTGCCTAAATGCTCACTGCCAGGCTGGTGTTCTGCATTTTAGCAGTTTAAATGTATTGCCAGAGAGTGCCTGTATAGCCTCTGTGTATTGTCTCTTTAAGAGCTGCCTGGATTGCAGTCATAATTAATCTGAGAGGGAGCTCTGTTAGAAGATGTACTTGTTTGCTGATCATTTGTTAGAGTAGCAATAATATTGCAGTTTGTTCTAACCTGCCTTGTTTGCAGCATGGACAGTTCTGTTTGTTTCCATCATCTTGGTCCTGGACAGTAGTTGTTGTAACATTGTATATACTGTTGCCTATACTTACATATGTGAATGCCCAGGCTCATCTTATAAATTAGTTCTTCTCAATGATACTCACCTGGTTAAATAAAGATTGATTGATTGATAGTGAGGGATCCCTTTGGAAAAAGCAAAATGACTGTGGTATTTTTTTTCTTGTGGGATATGGCAGTCCTTCAAATAGTGCTGTATCCCTTTAAGTCATAGTGTTTTTTTTGTTTTTTTTTTTAAATATTGCACTTTATCCCTGATCTTGAGCCTACTCATCATCGGTCTCCACTCCCCTAGCCCTGGCTCCCCAATTCACTGGATGTGGCTCCTAGTTCTCTATGCCAGCTCAGAAGGTAGAAGGCGCCTGCGCTAGTAGCTGTACTGGCCCTGGGAAGGTCCAAGGAGGGACAGGGGAAGACTTGTGTGGAGGACAGGCAACTGTTGCTGCAGGGTCCCATCTCACATAAGGGCACCGCCTTCCACACCCTGTCCCTGGTGTGAATACTGTGTACAGAATCACATCCACATCGCTGTACCCCACACAGACACTGCTGTGCGCTCACCTCGGCTGGTGCTGCCATGAAGCAAAGTCACAAACAAAGCCACCGAAAATGGGACACACAAGTCAGTCTATTTTAAAGTGCTACTGCATTTACTACAAACAAGTGCAAATCAGACACAGACACAAAATTTACAGCCCTGGCGCTTGGAGGCGCTCTGCCTCTTTGTCGGGGGGAGTACCTCTGTACCCAGCACCCGAACTGCTAGCCCACACAGAAGGATGGGAGGAGTGGGATCGAATGCAGAAGGGATGCCTAACACCCTTTTTGGTTACCGTGGAGTGTCTCATATTTGCAGAGAGGCACTCTGTAGGAGGAGCACTCCGTAGCCATGCAAGCATCTTCACACCTCCAGAGGACAAGATTTTCTTTTGTGGATCGGGCCTAATGACAAATCTCTTTTCTACTAAATAATTGATATCCCCAGGGTTTTCTTCATTTATTAAAGAGAATTCAGTGATTTAATTCTGAGTTTTGCTTGAAGATAGTGGAATAAATACAGAATATTGCATGGGGAAGTGTGGTTAACGAGGATTTTATGCACACCCGAGGTGTGCGATGCACCATAAACCCCGAGGGCCAAGCCCATAGGGTTTATCTGGGCATCGCACACCAAGGGCATGCATAAAATCCAAGTTTGTACACACTTCACCATGCTTTATTTTTTATATTTACTGGTATGATATGAAGGGGATCCAGAGAGAGAGTATCTCACACCTCTCCAAGAGATTGTGATAGCGAGGAATACCAAAAGATCAAGACTCTCTCTCACACTGCAGTGCTGCTGATTGTGAGTGCCACAATGAGGGGGAATGAGAGAGAGAGAGAGAGAGAGAGAGAGACTGAGAGAGTGGACCTGTCTCACATCTGTCCCTATTCGGAGGCATGTAACAGGAAGAGGCTGCCATTTAAAAATAAATTTCTGTCAGCGTTTTACTTAAACAGTACGCCCGTTCTTCATGTTTCTTATGCAAGAAGGCTGTCTTTCAAGCTGGCAGTTTTCTGTAAGCAGCGCAAGTGAATGGCCAGAGCGAGGACAGTTTCTTGCACAGGTGCTCAGGTGCACTCGCGGCCGTGGTTTATGGAACTCTAATTCACATGTGTGAATTACGGAGTTTTTGAGGTTGTGCCAGCAGTTGTTAATTGGCACTAACCAGTAAATATTGACAAAAAATGTATAGGCATTATTATTTAACCAACTATGAAGTTTTCAAATTTGCTAATAAATCTAAATCTGCCTGAACACACATTTCATAAGCA
This sequence comes from Neoceratodus forsteri, assembly GCA_016271365.2. Taxonomy (NCBI): domain Eukaryota; kingdom Metazoa; phylum Chordata; order Ceratodontiformes; family Ceratodontidae; genus Neoceratodus; species Neoceratodus forsteri. The sequence continues at coordinate 382,968,096 of CM028134.1, read as the reverse complement.
CAATAACACTCTCCATAATGTGTATTAAGCTAAAATGATGCACTTCCCAGGCACTTAAAGCACTCGGCTTTATTTTGTGCCTCTGCACACAGTGTCGTGTGTTACGGCTTACTACTTTGCTCCTCCGGCCCCTTACTTCTTGTTATATTGTTAAAAAAATACCTTCATTTGAGGCCCCTATCTACTCAAGGACATTAAACGGTCTGAAAAATGTGTTTTTAAAGGTGACCAGCAAAGAAAGGATTTAGTAACCAGGCTCCCGCTGTGCCCTAACAAGAGAGTAGGCAGTGTGCTAAACAGCAAGTGGCTGTGTGCAGCACCAAAATGGCAAAATTGTAAACAAGAAAAAAGGGGTTCCGCACACACAGATTACTACAGAATTACTTTCAAGTGTATTACATGCATGAACAGCATACCGTATCTCTTCGATTTAAAACCGCGGCTAATAATGCAAACTGTAGGTAAAACTAGCGGCCTATATTAGAGAGCAGCTAATCATCGAGGGCGGTTTGTAATGAATTGATCAATTTAGAGAACCACTTTTAAGTGAACTAATCTATTTAAAAACTACGGTTTCTTTACCTCTGTGTAACAAGCAACAGTCACAATGTCAAAACGCAAGTCTTTTGATCTTGAATTCAAAGTTGCAGCCGCTCGAATAGCAGAAAAAGAAGGAAATCATCCAGTTGCAGCAACACTGCATATCGATGAGAAGCAGTTGAGGGACTGGAGGAAGAAACTGCCTTCTCTCGAATAGAAGGTGACTGTGTCTGGATACGTGGGCTCCAATCGTAAGGGAAGATGGCTTGATGGTGGTGGTCGGTGGCCCAAGTACCCTGAAAGCGAATCAATTCTAGCAGCATGGATAACAGAACAAAGGGAGCAGCACTACATGGCAACTAGAAAAGCCATTGCTTTAAAAGCGATGTCGATAGTGCAGGATCCCTCGTTTTCTGCCAGCTGAGGTTGGGTGGACAAGTTTTTGTGGAGATGGGGCTTCACCATCCATTTAAAGACCACTGGTGGGCAGAGACTGCCGAAAGATTTTGATCCCAAAATAATAGACGTTGCACGTTATTGCAAGTGACAGATTGCAGCCTCTGACCTCACACCATCCATGATAGGCAATATGGATGAGACTGCTATCTGGGCTGACATGCCTGGAAATAGAACAATGGATCTTATCAGGTCCAAATCAGTCCCTCTGATAACAGAAGGGCATGAAAAACAGCAGGTGACCATATATCTTGCTGCAATGGCCGACGGCCATAAGTGCCCACCTTTAGTGGTTATCAAGGGTAAAAGGGTGCCAAAGAGACAATAGGCATTACCGGTGTCATAGTTGCCATGTCACACAATGGCTGGATGGATGAATCCATCACATTTCAGTGGCTTGACAAGGTCTGGGGGTCCATGGCATTCAGAAAATGAATGTTGGTATGGGACTCCTTCAGGTGCCACATTTGCCCTGCAGTGAAAACTCACGCTAAATAAAAAAAAAAAACATAATCTCAGTGATCCCTGGTGGGTGCATAAAAGTTCTTCAACCAGCAGATGTAAGCTGGAATGCACCCTTCAAGGCAGCATATAGGGAGTACTACGATAACTGGATTGCCGATGAAGAACGGGAGCTAACAAAAGGTGGAAACCCACGCACACCGGGAAAAGAAAAAATCCTAGACTGGATAAAAACTGCTTGGCAGTGTGTATCTAAGGATATTATTATTAAATCTTTCCAGGTACGAGTGTGTTAGCCTATCAGCTAATAACAAAAAAATTAAATGAGTGTTTGAACATTTTTTTGTTTTTTTTCTAGGTTTGCGCTATCACAAGTTGTGATCCAGATATGATTGGCTGCCTAAAAGAGGGAGGACTACTGCAAGATACGAGAGAGGAGTTCATCAAGAAAACCACAGAGGGGGACTCGAACCAATATTGTGGTGATCGATTGAGCCAGCTGAGCCAGAACTGTGAGCCAGACAGCTCAGAGGGCGAACTAACAAGCTCTGATGAAACTGAATGAACTGCTGTATCCAGTTGCAGAAGCAAACCAAGCTTTATTTTTTAATTTTTCTGCTTTGCTATTTTTGAATAAAATGAGAAGTTTTATTGCAAACTTTCCTCAGTTCTCTGCTCGTTTATTGTTGCTCGTTGCCTGGTAATGGCCATTAATAGGGGTTGCTAGTAGTTGCCAGGATAAGGTTGTTGCTAGGTACTGGCTCTTTTGCCAACGTCAGACACCCCGAAAAACATGGTATGTTAGTGAGAGTTGAGTGGTACCGTGGATTTTAATCAACAAACTCAGGTAATGGCAAGAATGTGACAATATGAATCAAATGCGACAGGAGTTACTGTGGACTGTGCAAACCCATACCCCAGTTGTTCTATGTGTTTCATGCGAAACGCCTCCTGTAGCGATAGTGCCCAATGTTCGAGGGCGGCTTGTGTTAGATCTTTTTGGTTTTTGCTGCATCTTAAGTTCGAGGGTGGTGTGTAATAGAGGGTGGTTTCAAGATTGAAGATATACAGTATAGTTACCAACTTTGCCCCGGCTCTTTGAGGCTTGCTGCCTCTTCGTCAGGGGACTGTACCCTACCTTAGAAGGATGCGCCTCGAGTTCATAACTGCTAGTTATATGAGATTTCAATATTCTGTCTTTTTGGTAGATAATACATTAATGGTTGATTAGAAGGCAGGGTTGTCTAGTGGTTAGAGCACCATCCTGGAAACCAGGGGATCACAGGTTCAAACCAAGCTGGAGCCAAATATTCACTTTGTCAACTTGGGCAAGCCACTTATCTTCCCACTGCTGCAGTCTACCCAGCTGCAGAAATGGGTAAAAGCAGGACCTCACAGGAAACGAGATGCTGCATCTCAGCTGGGCTATCCTAGGTAATTACATTATAAATAAATAAATAAATACATTTAAAATTTGTTAGATAATAACTAAGAATGATGGCATGATTTATAATAGATGACAAACCAGAGGTTCTGGCCAACCTGGAATTCAGCACGGGCCCGGTGGCATTCAGTTGAGCAGCAGAAAAAGCTGCTAGGAAAAGCAGCATGAATTGTGATGTAGACGCCACTGCTGTGAATTAAACAGCAGTCGCAGTACATTATTAGTATTAGCATTTATAATAAGATTTACAGAAACCAAAAATGTTCATACAGAAAACAAAATGTTCAAAAACATTTGGTTTACGTTAAGTTCCATTATAAACACTAATACCCCCTAGACATGATTAAAATATTGGTATAATGCACCGCTACTGCTGTTTCAGTATCAGTAGTGGCCGTATCTATGCTGCCATTCATGCGGCTTTACCCAGCAGCCTTTGATGCAACTCGATCAGATGCCACCACATACAAGAGGACTACAATGGTAGTGCTGTGACATCTTAAGTCGCATTATATCATTTGACTGTTTTTCCCAGCATAGAGAACTACATGTCATCCTTCTAGGATGGAGGAAATATGCACATCGACATTCATGCCAGTTGCAATATTAGTCTTCATATGTGTGTAGCAATCCTACTCTTCCGCTTTACCACAGAAAAGTTTACCACATTTAGGTACTGCAATACAGCATTCCTCCTTACGGCAATATTATTCAGAGAACCATATTAGCTGAATTGTTGCCTTATGGTGCAGACAAAGCACAATCAGAGAAATTCCTTCATTCTTACTATAATTATCTTTTCTGTTAGTGCCAACATTGCCATTGGGGAGTTAATACATATGAGTAATAAGCACTCCCAATGGGGTAGAGTGGTACAGCCCAAAGGTGTCAATCAGCACAGAACCTTGGGCACATGAGGATTCTGAGATCACTCGCTATTCAGTCACATTTGTTCACGCAGTACCTATATACGCCTATGTAACTGCAGTCTCCACCACTTATATGGGGCACGTTTGTGCGAGCTACTAGATTTGCCTGTTGTACACAGCGGATGCTAAAACCGCATTGAGTCTCCGGAGCGGAAAAAACACCGACCAACAAAGTTCTGACAAACAATAGTAAAACCAAAAGTTTATTCAATATCAATCATAAGTACTATAAAGATAACAGCAGATAATAGTTTTCTTGAGTATAGGTGTTGATGTCAGTTCAGTTTAAAAATGTATAAAGTTAAAGATAATAGAAGAGCACTAAGTACTGCATCCAGTAAGTAAAATAAACCTGCTAAGTACTGTACAGCAAAGTGCTGAATTTAACAGGCAAGCTATTTGGCATAGTGTGGACTGTAAGAAAAAAAATATTGTGCGTCCTTCCATGAATCAATACAGCACAGTGCGCACTTTATCAGAAAAATACAAACAGTCCTACTTTGTTCCTGTTAAGAACTCCATGATACGGGTTTGCACCTTATTTTTTTTTACCATATGGACACCAAACCTTCTCCACTGTTGTCACTGTCTCCCAGTCTGGCTGTAGGTGTGGGTGCTGTTCCATTGCTCAACTTTGGGTCAGAATTGCTGAATGCACATCTTCAGGCATTACCACAGTCTCTTCCCAGTTGTGATCCGGGTCTTGGTCCCCCTCCTCCTTGTCATTCTTAGCTATGTCGGGATTCAAGGAGTTCACCACCTGGGAGATGTCATCATTTTCATTAGTGCCGGGTTCGACATCATTGTCACCAAGGCAACACAGCTGCTCGAACTCTTCAGCTGACATTCCTTCCAGTGCGGGCAGAATTTCAGGCTCCTGTAAAATCTCTTTAGCTGTTGCTTCCTGCATGGTCGAAAACCCACCTTTTTGGAAGCACCTCTGGATTGTAAGTTGCAAAACTGAATCCCATGCCTTCTTTAAAAGGTGCACAGCATCTAAAAGAGACAACTTTTTTGCACACTGCAAGGCATTGAGTTCGAGGTTTGAGTCCAACTCATCCAGGACTCTCTCCCTCATTTTCCTCACGTAGTGCTGTTTCATTGAGTACATTATGCCCTGATCCAAGAGCTGTATAATACAGATGGTGTTGGGAGGGAGAAAGATCAGACTAATGTTTCTAAGCCCTGTGATGTTTGGATGGCCAGAAAAATTATCAATGAGAAGTGTGATTTTCTACCCCCCTCAGCTTCCAATTCCATGCTCAAAAATTGTAACCTGTTAACCTGGCAAGTCCAGTAAAAATATAAATATGTTCATAATTAGCAGACAAATATGGACATCAAGTTGTAATCACAGAAGATTTATCTTTGCTGAACTTCAAATTCCTTAGCTATATTGAACAATATTTTCCAACAGGAGCCATAGGCTCCTGGGAGAGGCCCCACTGACAATGTTGGAACAGACAAGGAAATTACAGTAAGTATGAAGGAATTTTTCCCTTCTGTACACTCCACGTTGTCAATGAGGAGTTAACACATACGGGTTCTAAAAAGCAGTACCCATTTCTACTCATGGAGGGGGAGAATATTCTCCCATGTGTAATCCATACAGGCAATGTGTAATATTCATCTGTAAACCACCACCTGTAAAATTCTATGCCCAACAGCTGCATTGACAGAACTTTGAACATCCAGTCTGTGTGAACGAAGGACCGCGTTGCTGCTTTGCACAGTTGTAACAGATGCCTCTCCTCTCGCCACTCAGGACGTAGCAAGAGCCCTGGTGGAATGAGCCTTCATGAGAGCAGGAGTTTTCTTTTTCTCAGCCACATGCGCCGTGGCAATGCAGTCCCTTACCCACCTAGCTAAGGTGGCCTTAAAAGCATTCTGTTCCTTTCTTAGCCGTTCCAAACAGAACAAACTCTCTGATTTTCTAAACTCTTCTACTCTTTTTAGATAACTCTTAATTGCACTGTGCAAATCCAGCTGGTAAAATTCCTTCTCTTTCAGATTTGTTGGTTTGGAACAGAAAGACAGTAGACAGACTTCCTGATTTATATGGAAGGCTGCAGGGACCTTAGCTGCAAAGGACAGAACCATCCTATACTCCACCTTTTCTTTATACATTATGTAGTGTTCTTAATGGGACAGTGCTTGAAGTTTACCAGTCTTTCTAGCTGAACAGATAGCAGTTAAGAAATACACCTTGTAGGACGGGCTGTCCAAAGGCACTAATGAAAGAGATTCAAAAAGTGCCCTACGCAGGGCGTTCGGCACCAAGTTCAGGTCCCATGGTGGCACCAGGGAGGAAAATGAAAGCCAGCTTCTGCTGACTGGCCTGAAAGAACTGATGACATCCATGCTGTTTCCCAGGGATGAGCCCATGGACGTTCCCAATGCTGTCCCAAGAACAGACACGTGTCCTCACAGAATGCTCAACGCTAGACAACTGTCTACCCCTACCGGCAAGAAATCCAATACCTGCGGAATCATAGCCTTAGATGGTCTCAGAGCTCTTTCTCTGGCAAATGGAGAAGGTATTCCACACGGGGTTGTAAGCTGCAGACATAGAAACCTTCCTTGAGCCATTAGGGTATCCACCACTTTCTTGAAGAAACCCTGTTTTAATAGCTTCCTCCTTTCAGGAGTCAGGCTGCTAGCTGTACTGCCTCTGGATGTAGATGCAGAATGGGGCCTTGCTAGAGAAGGTCCCCAAAGCAGGAGTCAAAATGGTGCCTGCTGGGCTAGATTCACTAGGTCTGAGAACCACGATCTTCTTGGCCACTCTCAAGCAATTAGAAAGAAGCTTCCTCTAGACTGCCTTGTCTTTTGAAGTACCTTGGGAACCAGTGGGAGTGGGGGAAACAAGCAGGCTCTGAGAAAATTCCATTGCTGAGACAGGGCATCCGTCACTTCTGCCTGAGGGTATCGACACTGGCTGAAGAACCTGGGTATCTGAGCAGTTTCCTTTGACGCAATAAAATTGATCTGAAGTCTACTGAACCTTCAGCAAAGAATTTCGAATTCCTCCAAGTTCATGGTCCAGTCCCCTGGATGAACTCTCTCTCAACTTAGCTAATTGGCCTGCAAGTTCAGTTCCCTGCTAAATGAACTGTAGAGAGAGAGTCAGAAGATTTTTTTCTGCCCACTGTAGTATCTTGGTTGCTTCCATTAGCATGCCCTGGCTTCTCATGCCTCATTGATTATTTATATATGCCATGGTGACAGCTTTGACCAACCTTACCTTCACAGCCCTGGATTGTACCCGATCCTGAAAATGAAGCAGAGCAAGGAACACTGCCCTCATCTTCAACACATCTGTCTGAAGCTGTTGCTCCTGAGAGTTCTGTACCCCCTGAACCAGGAATTGGTCCAAAACCACTCCTCAGCCTGAAAGGCTGGTGTCGGCTGTCAGAATCAATCCTTGCGGGGCTTCCAGGACAGCCCACTTTGTCAAGGTTCTAAGGGGTCTCCCACCAAGCCATCGACTACAGAACCGATCGAGACAACGGGATCAGAGCCTGGCAGTCTTCCAAGACCAGTGACCAGACCTCCAGAAATCTGTTCTGAAGAGGCCACATATGCAACTGAGCTCACGGCACTAGCTCTATCAAGGCAGTCATCAGGCCTAGAATCTGGAGACACCTGTAAGCAGAGAGCACCTCTTGGTTATTCAGCTATGGAATCTCTCACCTCAGGGTCTCCTTTCTGGATGAGGAAAGGAACACTTGCCCCTCATCCATCTGAAACACCACTCCCGGGTGCTCCAACTTCTGAGACAGTATCTGGGAACTCTCTTACTGATTGATGACCCAACCATGTGACTCCAGAACCTCTAAGGTCCTTTACACCGAACTCCTTCATCATTTGCACAGTCGGAGCTCAGATGAGCAAGTTGTCCAGGGTATATGTGATGCCCCTCCACAGCTGAGAGCTGTCTCAGCTGTACCACCAGCAAAATATGAATCTTTGAAAACACTCTGGGTACTGTTGCAAGGCTGAAGGGAAGCGCTCGGTACTGGAAATGCTGTCCCTGAATTGTGAACTTCAGAAACTTCTGGTGTAACTGATGAATGGAATGTAGGCATCCTTCAAATCTATGGACGCCAAATAGTCCCAGAGCTGGCCTGCCTGTATGATGGACTGCAAGATCTCCATCTTGAAGGTTGTGTAATGGACAAACTTGTTTAAATGTTTCAGGTCCAAAATTGGTTGTAAGCTGTTCTCGTTGCCTCTGCAGATCCATCACTGTCGATTTCGGGAGCCCTAGGTGCTGTGCTACATCATGCTGGCTCATTTTTTGCAGCTCCCCTATTTTATGTAGGAGCTCGATTTTAGTGCCTAAAGTCATGGTGTTTCACTTTGCTGCTTCTAGTAGAATACTGCTAGTAGAATCCTAGTTCCTTCTCATTCTGGGGTACTGGTACAATTGCCTTTAACTGTATCGAGAGATTTAAGGTCTGAGATACTACCTGACTCTTCACTTATTGTTGAGGTACTGGAGATTGTAGGAAATGACCTCTTGTGGGTACCATGGAGAATTATACGGCAAAGCCCATCACCAGGTTCTTCAGCACCCATGCATCCCACATTAGTTGGGCCCATCGCTGGTAAAAATTCTGCAGTATTCCATGAAGGGAGGGGGGCAGAGATGGACCCACGTACTTTGAGAGGAACCTCCTCTTCTTCATGCATCTCCATTATGTCTGTGGGAAAAGGATCCTCTGTTACTGCTACCCTTGAATCTGGAATAGATTCCCCTGTTCCTCAAGTTTCCGAAATTCTGAAAGAGCCAAAAACCACCTCTGGTCTGCCACTGCTGGGAAAACCCACACCCTCTCAAAGTTGGGTTAGTCTTCTGTTGATGTCTGGACACTGGTAGTTGCTGTAATCTTCTGATTCAAGTTGTCTTTTGCAAGGTATATCTTCTGTTACTGCTTTATTTTTCTCTGTAGCAAAGTGTTTCTTACAGGGTATATCTTCTCTGAAATTATTACAGGTGGTGCTTTTACAGGTTTTACAGTTTTATCTAACATTAGGATAAGCTTTCAGGGTTACTGCATTTGTTGTTGACTGTTTCTGGTCTTACCTCTTTGTTCTTTCATCCGTGGTTCTTCTTTTTCGGCAGGGGAAGGGCCCAGCCACCCACCCCCATCCCCAGCCACCCCACACTACACTCCTTTTACAGGGTACCATAGTTGTGACATTTCCTGTGGCAAAGCAGAAAAGGGCAGATCAGTGGGGCATCCACAAGGTGGGCTCATTTACAGGGGCACTAGTAATTTAACTTGTTATAACAAGTTATACAAAAATAAAACACAAAATCAAACCATTACTTGCATTTTCTTCCTTCTAATTACTCTGACTAGGTTATAAACCCAGCAACTTATCTGGAATGGATATCATTAACTGCAGGTACTGTGGAACACTTCTCAGAAGCACAGTCTTAGAGGATTTAGGACACTGTCCTACATGCTGGGCCATTGGAGATCTTAGGGCAGCATGGGCAGAGATTGTGCGCCTCAAATTTCATATTCAAGAGGAAATACATTATAAGAACCACCCACCATTTCCCCAACATCCAACAGAAGAACCTCGACCGCAGAGGGTAGTTGGTCCAGGAGGTTGGCAGGTGGTTAGGAGGTGCAAATCGGGTGCCCCATCACTCTATGCTCTCCAACATATTACCTCCAAAAAACCATATAAACACTACAAACAGGTATCTGCCTCTATCTCCGAAATCAAACAAAGGGGCAGAGGACACTGCAGAGCAGGACACTGCAGCACAGGAGCTAGCACAACAAAACTCGCCCAAATCAGGAACCAAAACAAAAAAAGCAAAAAGAAATCCAAAAAACTTCTGATCATAGGAGACTCCATGATTCGGGGAGTTGATACCCATCTCCAGCCAGGGGTAATGGTCAGATGTCTCCCATGTACATCAGCACAGAGAGACACTGACCACATTGCTAAAATTGTTCACAAAGCAGGAGAAAACATTGACGTCCTGGTACACATAGGAACTAATAATCTCGCCAGCCGGTCAGTTGTGGAGACCGAGGAACACCTGACCAGACTGGGTGACAAACTATCATCCATTTCATCCGACATCTCCTTCTCTGAGATCCTGCCAGTCTGGGAGAGGGGGGCAGATGGACGGAAGGTCAGAGAAGGGGAGAGAGGGGAGCTAAACATGTGGCTCAAGGGCTGGTGCCAAGAAAAAGGACACAGATTTGTAGGGAACTGGCAACAATTTTGGGAGCGAACGTTCTTTAAATTTGATGGACTGCATCTGACTGAGGAGGGAGTCAGTGCATTGGGGCAGAAGTTTGACATCTTTGCAGAATATTTAAACTAGCAAATGGGAGAGGGGTGCAGCACCCCATACGTCGAATGGGAAGAACACCCTCCCCTCAGCTAGTGGTCAAACAGGGATTCAGCATGTTTGCAGTTCATTTGCATCACCAGGAAAGAAAAAAGGTCCGTCTCCCCATACGACGCACAGGGGAAATGCCAAACCTCACCCAACAACTAACACACCGAAATCTGGCCAATGGAAAATCATGTACACAAATGCTCACAGCCTGGGAAATAAGATCCCAGACCTGCAGGCAATAATGTCAGAGGCTGAACTGGACATAGCAGCAATTAATGAGACGTGGTTTACCAGTAACCACACTTGGGAGACTTCAGTACCTGGCTGTACTGTTCAGAAGAGACCGAGGTACAAAAAGGGGGGGGGTGGAGTGGCCCTGTATGTCAATGAAAATATCAAAGCTACAGAAATTCAGAATACACATAAGGAGCCAGAAGAACTGTGGGTCACCATGGAAACAGGAAATGGGACAGCCATAAGAACTGGGGTTGTCTCCAGGCCCCCAGACCAAGGGGAGGACATAGACACATTACTGTTAGAAGATATACAAAACATGACAGCTAAAGGGGAGGTTCTGATAATGGGAGACTTCAACATGCCGGATACAGATTGGTCAATACCAGCAGGAACATCTGCCAGAACTAGACACATGGTGGATTCTCTGAAGGGGGAGGGCCTCAAACAACTGGTACAACAACCCACAAGAGACAGGGCTATCCTAGATCTAGTACTGACTAACAGGGAAGGGATCACAGATCTCCAGGTAGAAGGTCACTTGGGGGCCTGTGACCATCACATGGTATGGTTCAATTTGGTCACTACATCTAAATCATCCCATTTCAAGGCAAAGATATGGGACTTCAGAGGAGCTGACTTTGATAAGATTGCCAACAAAGTTAAGCTAGCCCTGGCAAAAAGAAACACAGGTGAGGGGGTACAGGCAACGTGGGCAAGCATTAAGGATGCAATACTTGAAGCAACATCCCATTGTGTTAGACAGAAAAGGAAGTGCAAAAGAGGAAGGAAACCACTTTGGTTCTCAAATACAGTAGGAGAAAAGGTCAGAGCCAAAAGGCTGGCCTTTAGGAAATATAAGGGAACACAGCAGGATGAAGATAGGGAGGCATACCAAACTGCCCTAAGAGAAGCAGGGAAGGTAGTAAGGCAGGCAAAGTCCCAAACTGAGGAAACACTAGCACGAACAGTAAAAGAAGGTGACAAGACTTTCTACAGATACATTAGTGAAAGGAGAAAGTCCAGAGGGGGTATTGCTAAGCTCAAAGGAGAAAAGGGGGCATGTGAGGAGGAGGACCCTGTAAAAGCATCTATCCTAAATAGATACTTTTGCTCAGTATTTACTGCCAACCAACAAACAACTTCCCTGTTCCTCTCTGCATGAATAAATGAGGAAGACAATCACTGCCAGCCATGCTGAGAACAGAGCCAACACACCCCATCTCTGTCACAGTGCTGGACGAGCTGATATGGTGATTTGCTGGCATTGCAACGGCGCATTGATGCATGTGATGTCACACCCTACTAACAGGCCGCATCGGGCGCAAGCGTGCTGAGGCAACAGAGAAAGCATGTCTGCTTCAACAGCATGAAAACTAGTCTCACTGGCATGCTGCCAGCAATGGTGAGGGTGAAACACGTGGAGTGTCTAACAATGCAAATGGCATGAAACAAACACACCAGTAAGCGCTTGGCTGAGGCTCAATGGAGTACTCACTGCCAAGGCTCCACAGGTGGCCCCTCTTTCCTCTGTGACCTACAGGATAAAAAGACTGCCACTCAGAAAATGCTGCCACTCAAATGAACTAAGATAGGGTGACTACTGTAGGGCATTGCTCATTGTTAAAGGGATCTACTCAGTCCCCTATCTGAATATTCTAAACTGCACAAAAAGGGGACAGGGAGGGAGGGTCCATTGCCAACAGCACACTAGAGAGAAAAAGTAAAAATTAATACCTGTCCCAATCTAGCTGACTTCCCCCCCAAAATAAATAAAACAAACACCTGATGCACCAGACTGGAAATGGAGACCTCTGTTGCATACCCTAGGCAGAGGAAAAGGGCATGTAGCCCTCCATTCACTCACAGAAGGCACTGAAAGGAGAATTATTTGTCAGGTTAGTACATTTGAAAGCCACAGCTGAACAGGCAAGATTTCTAAATTTATGGGCACTCCCTGCGATCTCGGAATCTTCATGTGCCCAAGGTTCTATGCTGATTGACAGCTTTGGTCTGTACTACTCTACCCCAATGGGGGTGTTTATTACCCATTTGTATTAACTCCACATTGACAACGTGGCACAAATGTGGAGGGTGCCCTCGGGCAGACTAGGTGGGCCTTGTGGTCCTTATCTGCTGGCTACTTCTGTGACTCTATATAGAAAAGGAAACATTTCAAGTTAGGCAGTACCTTGAATGATACTAAGAGGGAAAGTGCTGTAAAATGTAAAGTTTTTTGTGTTAAAGCAGAAGATTAGGATGGCTACCACTGTAGTTCTACGAGGCAGCATTGTGAGTTACGGGTTTCGCCATATGTCTTGTTTATTACCTAGCAAAATGATGGAATATCGAAAAAATGTAGCTACAGACTCCAGGAACAGACGACTAAGGTTGGGTACATCAGGAGCCTCATTATCCCTTACTGGTTCCCTATAACAAAACAAGCAGTAAGACAACAGAAAATCACTCTTCAAACAAAACAAAACCAGTACCTCCAGGGTCTCAAGTTTCCTCTCCCCTCTTTTTTTTCCCCATAACAATGACCCAGAAATTAAATTTGTTCTTATGGCTGTGCAAGGAGGCAAACAGTCTTTCTGCTCACTTTTTTCCATTGTGGTTCTGGCAGCCTGCCAGTGGCATCATGCGCATAGGATACGGAGGGTATGTGCCCTCCCAAAATAATTTATCATGCCACAAATAAGAATAATATTCACTGATCTTAATTCAAGAGGGCTCTTGCAGTAGGCAACACTGTTAGGACTAAGCCACCAGGCGCCAGGACCACATGGAAAATTTCTAGCTAGCAGTACACAATGGGGGACTGCGCCCTGACATTGGCACGTCAATGTCCGTTCTAGTATAAAAGGGGCAGTCCCCCACATCCACCTCAGTTTTTTTCCCGCTATCGATGTGCACTTGTCGAACTTCATGGACAATGCTGCTACAGTCGACCGCCATTTATCTTTTACTTTAATTCTTTTTTCAGTACTTGTTGATTTTCGACCTTATGTCATCGCCAAGTTCTTCTGAAGTGTGCCTGTTGGAAGCAGCTCCCCAAAAAGGACAGCCACTCTACGTGCATCATTTGCCTAGGCCCAGACCATGACATCGAAGCCTGCCAGGCCTGCCAAAAATGTAATCAAGTCATGTGAAAAAGATGACAGAAAGTCCTGGAGACCCATCTCCTGCAGCAGAAATTGGCTGCCCTGGAAAGAGGGCTGCAATCCCGGACCACAGCGAGGACTTCTGGGGAACCTCAGTTCATGAAGAAAAAGCACAAGAAGCATCATTACCGGGAGCGGTCCACTTCAGAGTCGTGGTTCCCTCCCCTGGGGCCGTGACAGAGCTGGAGTCTTCTTCCCGTAGGAGGTCGACCTCTGCTTCCACTCCAGCCATTCTCCCTTCGGGGCTGCAGTGGACCAGCCTCCCGCCATTCTATCTGTGGTGGGTAGTGCTGGCACTGGCTCGGAGGATCCTTTCTCCACCCTGCTGCCCATTGCTCAGGCCAGTCCTCCAGAAGGGTCCTGACACAGATGGTCAGGTCGGTTCTCTGGGTGAGGCTATGGCTGTTTCCACCCTCCCGGCCTTGACATCTTCGCCAGATCCTGTCCAGGGTTCTGACGATGGTCTACCAGACTGACATTCGTTGTCGCCCCTGAGACCATAGTCTACCTCTGCAGAGCCTCCGCCCTCCAGGTTACTCAGCCGCCGCTGGTGGTCGCCTCCTAGGCCTCTCCCAGCCACACGCCGGCAGGCCCATAGTCATCTGAACTTCCCTCCAGGGACCCACGTTCGGTAATCTTCAGTCGGGTGCAGAATGTCCTTTGACTCCAGGCCAGACATCTCCAGCTCCACCTTCTCCAGAGCCCTCCATGGCTCACCAGAAGCTGGTCTCCGTGTCAGGTGATCTAGCGCAGCAACTAGTGCTGTGCCCTGGTCCATCTTCGGACGTGGTCAATGCCTATGACTTTCAGTCCGTACCTGTTGGGCATGAGATGGGTTCATCCGGGGTGATGATAGGCCCAGTGTACGGTATCCTTGTGCACTACCAAACGATAGGCTGTACTTTTCAGCTGACTATTCTTTGCTGGACTTCGACGGACTATGGAGCTATTTTAAATGCCTGGTGAGCATTGCCTCCTAAGCCCAATATGGCTCTTCAGTCACAGGCACTGGCTTCTCCTCCAAGAAGGGTTGCCCCGCCTTCGGACACAAAGGTCTCCCCTCCTGTCAGGGACCATCATTTGGATGCAGGCATGGTTACAACCTCTGGTATGTTACCTCCGCCTCATTCCGTCTCCGACTCAGGAGGATCCCTTCATGTTGCCTCAGATTCCTGCAAGCTTCCTTACTCACCTCCACATTCACCCCCAAGGAATGTATGGGTTAGGGATACACCTAAATCCCACCCCCCCGGAGGACCCATCATTCCTGGAAATGATGAAGGTCATCCAGGCATCCCGGGGTGGAGGGGCAGGACCTTCAAAGATGCCACCTAGCACAACATTTGTGCCTTCCTGAGGTGGACTCCATAGTGATCCCTCCCTTGGTGGGTCTACATGATGATGTCTCCTCTATGGTTTGGCAGCAGCCAGCGTCAGTACCTACCACTCCGAAAAAGTCCGACCATTTGTACCAGACCCCGAATAGCAAAGTTCACTTTGTCTCCCCTCCCAGATCTGACCCCTCCGTTTTTGAGGGGTCGCCAGCACACAGTGAAGGCTCTGGCCTTTGGGATTACCCTGCAGATCAGGAATCCAAATTTTGGGACTCCACAGTACACAAGGTCTACGTTTCTTCAACCTTAGCCTTGCAGGCTCAGAAACACTTAGCCCATATTCTCATGCACCAACAATCCCTTATTGGGCATATTAGGGAGTTGCTCCACTCTATACCGGACTCCCCTACCTGCTCCCAACTAGAGCATCTCCTCGCCTCAGCCTCTAGCATTGGCTTCTATGCTCTACGTGCCTCCTATGACACAGTGGATTCAACCGCCCATAGTGCGACCTCCGCCATGTGCCTCAGATGTCATGCTTGGCTTCGTCTGATGGACTCTACCTCAGCAGTCCAGGCTTCCATCTTGGATGCGCTTTTTCAAGGCCCCGTATTGTTCAGGGAGGAGGTACAGGTGCTACTGTCCTCCCTTCAGGATTCAGGAGTTTCCCTTCAGTCTGATCCTCAGGGGCCCCAGAGCAGCTTGCTCACTCAATCTGTCAATCATCAGGGGCATCATCTACAGCCCCCAAGGATGAGAGGCAAGCACAAGGCATCCTCCACCACCGCTGCACTGTCTGTTAAAGCCAATAGGGTGGAGGTTACCGCGCTGACAGCACTGGCTGCATCTTCCTAAACTTAGAGTTACCCCTTCCTCTCCTTCTTTGGAAGAGTCAATGATTCCAGGAGGGGGAAAACAATTGATAGGGCAGGCTTTGACCCTGCCCTTTGTCTTCTTGCACTCTTCTTCATTTTCCCAGGGCTCCCCTTCTATGCGGGATGCCCCGGGTCGCACCTGATATCAGGATGGGGGTCCCCCTGGTCTCCTTTTTGGGAGGAGAACTAGGCCTCATCCTCTGGCTCCTGCAGCCCATACACTGTCTCTGATGCCCGCTCTTCCTGGAATGGATGCTCTTTTACCGACAGTGGACCACTGTCTTGTGCATTCTGCTCTCGGTCGCAGGGACCTGTTAGGGATCTCTGGAGTGGCATCTGCTATTCCTTCATTGCCACTTGCTTGTGGTGTTATCCCTCGGGTGGCATGCTGAGGTCTGAAGTCTGATCGTCAACTCCTTCAGGTCGACGCACGAGTGTGCGGTGTTTTCTGGCTTAGGGAGGACAAGGTTTTTCCCCTTCCCTCTCCTACATGTTGGGGTCCTGTCCCTGCATACCTTTCATCGGCAACCTTCCTTCAGAAGGGCTTTCATCCCAACCTATGGTCTAAGAGGAGCTGTCGTCAGCTGGGATGCCGTAAACCCCCACCCCCTGCTGGGCAGCAATCACAGGAAGGTTAGGATGGGACTGTCCCCACCCCACCCCTGATCTCACAGTGATCCACCCAGGAGCTGGCACAGAATCCCGACATTAGACAGTTTGAAACACAGACATCCTTTCTAAGTGACTTATCCTGAATCCCTTAAGAATTCAAACCATATCCCAGCTCTCTCCTCAAATTTCTTTAAATCTGCAGTGTAACCCACCTCCGTCCAGGGCCTTGGTCAGTCTTTATTCGCCAGTCAGGGTCAAGTTCTCCTCAGGTCCCTCAGATTTCTAGAGGGTCAGCTCTCTGACCACTGCTGGTGCAGTCTCCTCCTGCACAGGCCTCCTTGGCTGTACCATGGATGATTTTGTCAGGCTTGGCAACATTGGGGATCTTCCTGGGCCAGGATCAGCCTTTTTTGGCTTCTGGATCCTAGTCAGGCTTTCGCCTGAAGGACCACCCCTGTTGTTAGGTGTTTCGGATGGGTCATCAGATTTACCCTGTCGTCAGGTGCCAGGGATGACCTTGGTATGGCCAAGGACCCTGGTAGCAGTTGTCACCTTAATACATCCGGGAGGTCCTTTTTGCACCTCCTGTCTTGGGGGTTCACTCCCCATCCCTTGTTCGAAGCTTGGGTCAGTTTCCCTTCTGTTTATAATGACTTTCCTGGGACCTCCTTCACTGGAATTTTCTCATGGGTGCCCTAAGGGCTACTGCCACTACTTTTCTGAGGGAACCCCTCTTCACCTCATGGTGTCAGCGGGCCTTGGAATCCCTTACGCGGGCACTTCACCTGGGGTAGACATGTCGTTCGGTTCACAGGTAGTTCATGCCGGTGGTTCCTGAGTTCCTTGCCGGTGGGTTACCACCTTTCCTGGAGAGCAGCCAAGCTCTCTTAACCCCCCCCCAGCTCCCTTTTGCAGAGAAGACATAAGGCTACCTGCTCCATGGCTTGTGATGAGCCTTCATCACACTTCACTGGGGTGGAGGACAGGGACAGGGAGCGATTCTCAATGGGGGGAAGGACACTCCCTTCTAGAGGGAGTCCTCCATTCACCCAGGATTCACTGTACATCTACAGTTTTTATTCCGTCCAACCAGGTATTGGACACTGTTACTCGAGCATGGCTCTTCTCCTTTTTGTCCCGAGGGGGTTACGGTCGCACCTTCTCAGTTCCTACCATTCCCCAGTTTTCCTCCTCTTCCTTCTCTTCCCAGAGAGGGATAGCCTTCGTAGCCTTGGTCACCGGATGTCTTTCCCTTGCTAGGAGCGTCAGAGACAGTCCTTGACGTCCTCTTTGGCAGGTGCTGCCCTCTTCAGGGGTGGTAATCTGCTTGCTCCTCTCCCTGCTTTGGTTGAGCTCGCACCCATCAGGGGTTTCTTCTGGGCTACCCTCTTGCTGGTCTTCCTTCAGGGGCTTTATTTCTTTCCCTTAGTGGGGGCTCCTCTTGGAGCACCCCCCTGGTTCATGGGTTCGCTTCCCTTCGGCTCTCCTCAGAGGTCAGGGAAGGACCGTCTTGTCTGTTCTGGTCTCCCCTTCCAGTGCTGGATAGGGTCTGACGTCGGACGTTTTTATCTGGCCTTGGTGCTAGCCACTGGCTGGCCCCTTTCTTTCTTTAGAGATTTTGAAAGCGTGCATTCCTTCGGTGAGGTGAACTAGCCTATTTTGAGACTTCTTGTTTCACCTTCCCCGCTGGAGTTGATTCCTTTCTGGCCTTCTTCGAGTGGCTACGGTCAGTATCTGCTAAAGGGTCTTATCCACTGATGCCTGCCTCCCTTTGGGAGGTTGGCCATTAGGCTGAGGGGATTCAATTCTTTCTCCTCCTCCTGGATATTCTTCCTTCCGGTACTGCTTGGGACTCTGTCCTAACGGTGTTGCCTACTGCAAGAGCCCCCTCAAAGTAAGATAGTACAGTTATGTAAGAACTTACCATAACAGTAGATCTTCGAGAGAGGCTCTTGCAGTAGGCACTTATTTTCCCTCCCTCCATCCCCCTGCTCTATTTCCATCTCGGCCTTTTTAGGATCCAGGAATCCTCTTTCTTCTCTGTTGAACCTCGCTTCTGGGTCTCCAGCGGAGGGAACTGAGGTGGGTGTGGGGGACCACCCCTTTTATACTAGAACAGACGTCAACATGCCAACATCAGGGGATGGTCCCCCGTTGTATACTGCCAGCTAAAAATTTGGTCCTGGCAGCTTAGTCCTAACGGTGTTGCCTACTGCAAGAGCTCCTTTTGAAGATCTACTGTTACGGTAAGTTCTTGCGCAACTGTACTTTTTTTTCTCCTGTTTGCCAATATAAAAAAAAAATGTGCCTTCAGCAGTGGATCAGAACCTGACAGGATGCAGTGTGTCCTTGGAAGGTCTAAACTGACTTGAGATTTTTTTTTTTTGGGTTAGTACGATAGTGACGGACCAGCAACTGGTACCTGCAACACATCTGTGCACAGAATGAACACTACAATCATCACTGCAGCCAGTGCAGTGCAAAGCCCTAATTGGCTAGAGCAGTATTTTTCCCCACCACACCACTCCCAGTCCATGCCACCTGCTGCACCCCCTTCACAAAACCTTCATTATTCTTTAGTTTGTTGTTATCTTCCCCCCATTTCAAACCCGTGTTAACCACAAAACTCACCCTATGTAAACTCCTCAGAAGCTGATCAGTACTGCTCACTCTCGCTAACGCTACCCGGGTCCGTCAGTCACACTGCTTTCCACCCCACTAGGTACATACGCACTCAGTCACCTTGCCAGAAGGCACTTGCTTAAAACCCCAGGCAGCTTATTTGCAGCAAAAAGGATTCCATTTTAACATGTTACCTTATTTTCTCGTCTGACTTCTCTCTTTGGTCTCAAGACCACTCTCCCGACTGCCTGCCCAATCTCTATAGGTCTCCCTGGCACTGAAGTATTTGAGAACAAACCACATTGTAAATAAAACAAAATGAAGCCCTTTTTTTTAACCAGTCACAAAAAACTACAAAATCAAATGACTTTCTGTTAAGCAAACTAAAATAACTCGCTCTTTCCTTCCTCATGCTAACTGAGTCCGCCATTTTCTTCTGAATTTTTCAGCAGCTGACACAGCTCAGCCTATCAGTGGAAATGTTATAATGACAGTATAACATCCTGATGTCTCGGCCATGGCAACGCCCATAGGAACACTCCTAAAGGCACACTAACTTGGCAGACCACAAAACAGATCAAGGAAAATTCAAAAAAAGTTTAGAAAAAAAAAATCATAACCAGATTTAACAATACACACAAGCTTATTCCGTATTACATAAATGGAATATGCGATGAGGAACTTATGTAAGACATCGTTTATCTGAACTCTGGCACATCATGAGTGGCCTATGCCGCTCGTCAGGTTACCTGAGGTCAGACTACCCTTTTGCAGATAAATGGCGTATCGGCTCCCCATTGCATATCCCATGTATATATACATATATATATTATACTGACACGGTAGTGCCAGTATAGTTAGGGTTCAATGGCCACGTCTATGTTAAACCCCAAATTTTGTATTTTAAATAACTTTGCAACTGTATGACTGATGCACACAAAATTTTTCATGCGCCGTCAGGTTCCATAGATCTCTTGATGTGGCATGTTTTGGTCTGGTCGGATGCGCAGTTATGGAGATGCATAGTGTCAAAAAATGTGAAAATTACCATTTAGGTGCAAATTCTTTGCCATGCTGCATCTCTGAAATGGCTTGGGGGTCTGGTCTGAAATTGGTAGGGTATATGTGCTCTGGGTCGCAGGTGTGCCTTTTGAAGGTTTGATGAAAAAATCTGTTTAAAAGTTATTAAAGTTTTAAGTTTCCCATTATAACCTATAGGAAAAAATATATGTTCCATGCAAAAGCAGTTTCTGCTTTCACAAAAGCACTTTTTGCTTTTGCAAATGGGAAAGTAGTGTTGTGCTTCTGCTGTCTTGTTTTCAGTTAGCGACATGGAAAAAACTATATAATTCAAAAAATACTGTCCCTTGATAAACACCAACAGCTGTGTTTACCTAATTGGGGCCCGAGGAACACGATCCTGTTAGATTTTAAAATAATGGCTGGAAATATGTTTATTTTATGTGGCCATTGGTAGTGTTGCAAATTAGAAACACTACTTTTGTGAAACTTTCGCAAATTGCAACACTGTTTTGCGAAACTATTTCAGTAATGTCGTAAATTGTGACAGTTTTATGAAAGCTTTCGCAAAATTTGCAAAAGTGTTGCAATTTGCGACATTACTTTGGCAGAAATGCCTGTTTCTTTGACATGGCATAGTAAACAAACAGTCTGCTGTTATGGACTGAAATTTTCAGGGTGCAAAGGGCTTGCCCTACAGATGTGCCTTTTGGTGATTTGCTGATAAAACTTACAAGGGTTCCATAGTTATAATATTCCAAAGTTTAGAAATGTCCCATAGGATAACATTGTTGCAGTCGGGCACCTTTCGGGGGCTTTATCTCGAAAACGCTTTGAGATACAGATTTTTCATGAAATGCAGCTTTGTACACCTCTTGGTGTACTAAGTAGTTATGCATGTTGCCAGGTCTTGATTACAACTGCAGTTGAAATTTTTATCAATGTCCCTATGGTGACTGTGATACTGTGCCATTGGCAGTACAAGGGTTGATTGCAGTGTCTCAACACTTATGGATAGGTGGGAGAGCAGGGCCCAGAGGGCCCTGCGCTCCCACATATGGATAACATTATGGAGTAATGAGAGCCCAGGGCCCACTGGGAAAGGAGGGCTAATTACAATGGCCCTTGCATTCCCACATATAAATACCAAGGGCCCTGTGCTTCCACATGAAGATCAGGGACAATTACTATATGCATGAGTGGGAGCACAGGGCACTCCACTATCAAATAAGGGTAAGATTACACTTTCTCAAAACGTAAGGAAAGTCACTGAAATAAACTTCGTTAATGCATCAGTTAGGATTCATATTAAAGCAACAAAGGTATGGAAATGTGTTAGGGTTAGGGTTCCTAACCCTAACACTCCCCCCCCAAACAACCATACCACCGCACCCTACCCTCACCCTCACACACCAACAGGCGTCACAGTGTGTCTTGGGGTCATTGACTCAAATGCTCACCCCAATCTCCTATGCTGTACCATCTCTGCTTCCTTACACATGGCATGGGGTGAGCGTTAGGGTCGATGACCTCAAGACACACTCCGATGCCTGTTGGTGTGTGGAGGGTGGGTGTGGGGTGTGGGAGTATGGTTGTTTGGGAGTGGTGTTAGGGTTAGGAACCCTAACACCACATTTCCATACTTTTGTTGCTTTAATATGAACCCTAACTGATGCATTAACAAAGTTTTTTGCAAATATATATAGGATACGTAATGGGCAGGAATGTGATATAGATAATATTGTCACTCCTGCAGAGTGAGCTCTGAATATTCACGAGTGCCGAAGGTACGAATGAGAGTATCCAGAGCTCATGATGCAGGAGAGACAATATTATCCATAGCACACAATCTGCCCATTACGTGAGCCATTTATACAATGGGGTGAGAGTTTCCTAAGTATAGTTATGTTTATTTTTATTGTTTGGTAACTGGGTAAGTTTTTAGAGGCAACTTGTTTAGAATCACACAGTGTGGATGTGGAGGTTGTGAAAATTAAACCCTGGTCTGGTGTGCTAGATGTACCAAGCTTGTTCAAAGCTCATTACTCTAACCACTAGGCTATACTGAGAACACTGTTGGATTGTGTTCTGAGTGTGTTTAAGTGGCTCTGAATGGGCTGGGAGTGTTACACAGAGTATGAGAAACAGGTGAATGCATTTGGCAATGCTAATTAAGTTTGTTTCGGCAAGCAGTGAGGAACAGCAACTGTGAGGCACTGTGATTTAGATTGCAGGTTTTCTTTAACTTAAAATAACACAGTAATGGGCTGGGAGTTTTACAAACCCTGTGGGAAACAGCTAAATGTTCTTTGCAATGTTAAGTGAGTTACTTGCAAGTAGCAGTGAGAAACAGAAAGTGTGAGGCACTATTTAGAATGCAAGATTTTTTGAAAATGTAGTAATGGGTTGGGAGTTTTATAACACTGGAAAACAGCTGAATGTTCTTTGAATGTTAATTGAGTTACTTGCAAGTAGTAGTGAGAAACAGATTTGTAAAAAAGTTCAGTTTAGTATGCAGGCTGGAGTGAGTGAGTGAGTGGTGACATCAGCAGAGTATGTATATTTGTCAGATATTTTAACTCCGGTGATGTCATCGTCAGATATCACACTTCAGTGGAAATAAGTTTATCACACTGATATTGCTCTCACCCCCATTGTATAAATATATATATATGTGCGTGTGCGTGTGTGTGTGTGTATACACACACATGCTTATACCTATGCTCTCTGTTTATCTGGCATTTGCTATAGATGGGCTTGTTAGAAAATTTTTATGGTGTAAGGACAATTAATGGGTCTTTACTTTAGTAATGTGGCTGCCAGAAATTTTGTTTCAAAACTTGCTGGCAGGAATGGATATGTGGGCTGAGCTGCATTCTACTTGGTGTTAAAAATGTCAGCCGAAGGGCTGCTGTCCTATAAGACATGAGTCATAACCAATCAGGATGCAGGATTTCCTTTACCCATTTTATAAGCTCATATAAAGCCTTTAGAGGAGAGCAAGGTTTCAATTCATTATTCTGAGGGGGCACTTTCTCTCACTACAACTTTTCCTGAACCACACAGGCATGACAACTCTGGTGGTACATGATCACAGAAAGAGTATACACTGTGAATTTTGATGTATTTCAGACCCATTTGGAACAGCAAGTGTTGTGATATGTGTGACGTGGACGGCCAGTTCTGAGTGCTGTATGCTCATTTTTTTGTAATATCAAAATGGGTTATGGGCTGTCTGTCATGAGAGATGCTGAAAAATCTGGTGCTCTTGGAGTGACCTCGCTCACTCCCCCCTTCCCCAGGTTTCAGCTGAAAGATGAAAGCCATGAGAAAATGCTAAAACAGCATGTGAGATCACACACACACACAGGTTTTAGAAACCAGGTGTTACATGGTAGGCCAGAAGCTAATTACAGACTTTTCTAAGTTAATTTTGTTAAGAGGGAAATCATAAAAAAAGTTTATGATGTTAGAAGGGGAAACCAGGTTTAGCAAACTGATGCAAAGTTGTAAATGTTCCTCTGATGCCCGTTTGAGAGTGGATACTGATTAAGATCAAATAACTGTCATTTGAAGAACATGAGTATGCTGAGGTTGCAGAATTTAATACTTTGAAAAGACGTCCTGTTTTTATATACTTTTTTTATATATTCTGACAGGAAGGAGCTAGGTGACCTCAAGCAAATAGGTGGGGAAAACCAGCTTTTTAATTATTATTCTGTTTTCCTTCAGAGACACTTTTTTTTCTAGACTCTGACAAAGAAACATCTGTGAGTACTTTTAAGCATGTATTTAGAAAGAGAGATGAATCTGAGTACTGTAATAGGAATTGTACTGTTTAAACCTTATTATTTTAAAAGATTTGTATGTCTTGTGATACATAGTTCTGTATTTTATATGTTACATATTTTTATCTGTTTTAGTAAAACTCTTTTTAGAACTTACTTGGTCTGTCTTTGATTTCTTTCCTTTTGTAATTGGAGTATATATGGTTACAGCAGACACTGTGCATAAGCTTGAATGGTGATACCAAACTGGAAAGAGAAGCGTTTTAAATCTGAGGTCTTTATTAAAGTTTTTAAGGGTTCATTTCTCTACACCTGGCTAGGTGCCTGTAGACAAAGATATCTGGCCCCCCGAAGACAGAATTATCTGAGCCTGTGCATTGGGTACGCTAACAAGAGGTTCACACTTTGAATCCCTCCAAGACTTGAGACCAAACGTTGATCCAAACTCACAAAACAGACAAGAGGTTTACCTTGTTCTGTTAAACTGTTCACAAGACTATGCTCAGAGGTTGGCACTTTGGGAGTACAGGGCTGACCTGATGAGTGGGTTTGTGACAATATGTATCACGTGCCTACCTTCAGTCTCCCCTCCTTCACCCACTGACTTAGCTGTAGCAGTCCATCGTCAAACTTATCAGCATAATCCAACACCAAAAACGTGTCCCTAGAAAATGAGAGCGAGAGAAGGATACATTAACATTCTATGTGAACATAGCATAGCAAAGACAGGTACCGTACAAATACAAAAAAAATGGTTGTATATTGACTTATTTATTTAAAACCTGCTGACCGAGTTAGGCACACTGAGCCAGAGCTCATTTCCATAGAAACATTAGCTGGAGCTCATTTCCATAGAAACACAGAGAAATTGACAGCAGATAAGGACCGCTTGGTCCACGCAGTCTGCCCCTTTTTCCCTACCTATAATGTCCCCACAGACCCTACTTGCTCGTCATCTCTTTCTCACCCATCCCTTCCTTTCCACTTAGATTCACCTATATCTATCCCATGCATTCTTGAACCCCAACACTGTTTTTGCCCCATCACCTTCACTGGCAGACTGTTCCAAGCATCCACCACTCTTTCAGTGAAGAAGTACTTCCTCCCATCCCTCTTGAATTTCCCCCTTCAGCTTCATTGCATGTCTCTATGTTCTTGAGCATCCCGTTTTCTGAAAAATACTCATTTTCTGTACCTTATTTACTCCTGTGAGGTATTAAAAGGTCTCTATCATATCCCCGCCTCCCTTCTCTCTTCCAGGGTGAACATACTGAGGTCCTTCAGTCTCTCTTGGTAGGGCTTCTGATGCAGACCCCGCACCATTTTAGCTGCCCTCCTCTGAACAGCCTCCACCCTATGTCCTTCCAGAGATGTGGTCTCCAGAACTGGACATAGTACTCTTGGTGGGGTTTCACCAGTGATCTATACAGAGACAACATCACCTCCCTCCTTCTGTTTTTGATACCCCTCCCTATGCACCCCAGCATCCCTCTGGCCTTCCCAACTGCCTTGCCGCACTGCCTAGTCACCTTTAGGCCATCAGATATGATTACCCCAGGTCCCTTTCCTGTTTGGTGGTCATCAATACCTCTTCTCACATTTTGTACTCCACCACTGGGTTCCTGTGCCCTAAGTGAATGATACTGAACTTTTTCTCACTGAAAACCAGCTGGCATACCCTTGACCACTCCTCAAGTTTTCTCAGGTCTCTACGCATTCTTTACACACACACACACACCAGACTGTTTGTTGTTGTTTGTTTTCTTATTCTTTGGTGATCGGGTACCACCCTATTGCAGATTTTGGTGTCATCTGCAAAGAGGCAGACCTTCCCTTCCATTTCCTTTGCAATGTCACTTATAAAGACATTAAAAGAGGACCAGTCCCAGTACCAATCCCTGAGGCACCCTGCTGGTCACCCTCCCTTCTCCAGAATGAACTCCATTCACCACCACTCTCTGTCACCTATCCCTTAGCCAGTTTCCAACCCAGTTTACTACCTTTGGACCCACTCTTAAGCTGCCCAGCTTCCTAATGAGTCTCCTGTGTAGAACAGTGTTGACAGCCTTACTGAAATCTAGGTAGGCCACGTACACTGCTCCGCCCTGATCTAATTCCTTGAACACCCAGTCAAAGAATTCTATCAGATCTGTTTGACATGACCTCCTCCTGTGAATCCATGCTGCCTCAGGTCTTGTAACCTGTTGGATTCAAGATATTCCACAATCCTTTCCTTCAGCAGTGTCTCCATTAACTTTCCCACTACCCATCTCAGGCTGACTGGCCTATAATTGCCAGCCTCCTCCCTACTACCACTTTTGCGCAGTGGGATTACATCTGCCCTCCTCCAGTCCTCCAGAACCACTCCTATCTCCAGTGAGCTGTTAAACAGGACTGCCACCAGTACAACCAGTACCTTTCTGAGCTCCCTAAATACCCTTGGATGCACCCTATCTGGTCCCATTGCTTTGTCCACTTTCAGATTTGCAAGTCCCTTCAGGACTCTCTCCTCTGAAAAAACAACTAGTGTCCACTTCCCTCCAATGCTCCAGTTACTTTTTTTGGCCTTTCCCCTTCTCTTTCCTCTGTCAACACTGAACAAAAGTATTTGTTCAGGATATCTACCTTTTCCTGATTCTCCTCTGCACAGTCACCCCCTTCCCTCCTTAACCTTACAATCCTTCCCCTGGTCTTCCTCTTCTCACTTATATACCTAAAAAATGTATTGTCCACTCGCGTTATCTCTTGAGCTATTCTCTCCTGTGTGCCTTTGCACTCCATACTGCTTTCTCTGCCTCCCTCTGTTTCTCCCGATACACCTCCCTAGCCTGCTCCCTCTGCATCTCCTTATACCTTTTGAATGCTATCCTTTTAGTCTTTACCTTTTCAGCCACTTCTTTTGAGAAACAGCAGCCTCTTTTTCCTCATGCTTTTGCTCACTTGCTTTGTGCAGAGGTTTGTTGCCTTCACTATGCCCTCCTTTAGCTTCATCCAGTGCTCCTCCTCCCCACCCAGGTCATCCACCAGGTCATTCCTGAGGTATTGTGGTGGAGTTAGGCTACACCCTCAGCTGTGACTGATGGACCACTTTTCTATCTCCTTATTTCCTAGCTACCAAAATGTCTGTTGTGCAACAGTTAGCTCTTTTCTCTTTGCTTTTCTTCTTCCCCCCACCTCCCCCCCAACCTAGGTTGGACACCTAGCATAGCTCTTTACTATCCCTACTAAACTTCCTACTAATTCTCTCTTTTCATTCTTTTTCCATTTCCATCCATCCAGTCCCTGGAATGATGCCAAACACCTGGAGAGGTGTTGTGTAAAGTGCGTATGTGCATTTTGTGTACAAAAAACATGAAGGCTATTTTAAATAGGAATACATACGGTTAATAAAGCCATTTTACATAAAAAGGATTCAGAAGCCATATAAAACAATAATAATTTCATGATTAGTACAGTTATAAGAAATCCTTAAGGTATTTTCATAAATTCACACTATAAACCTATTACTGTATAAGGTTCTATGTATGAGGCCAAAGAATGAGGCTGAACAAAAGAATGTGGTATGCTTTATAAAAGTGCTTAGTCACTGTGGATCAGAGGTATAGAGAGCCATTATCTGTGGAGGTATACACTGTACTGTCACCTGAACCAGGAAGTCCCCTGAAACAAAAAAACCCTTGGTTTTGAAACAACATGTCCGGACATGTAAATAGAAAGGGCTCAGTCAGGTGACCCCACCAAAAGATATAAAACCTCTTCACTGAGTTCACTTCAGTCCAGTCCAGTAGAGTTCAGTCTTGAGAGTGAAGGAGAGAGGTGCTACTGTAGACAAGCTGTTGAATGCAGATGAGAAGGATCTTAGGAGCTCAAGATCTAGGACTGTATTATGTGAGAACCTACTGATGTTAAGTAGTGATTTTCTTTGCAATTTTTTTTTTTCACTTATCATTTTTCTAACTTTTAAATAATAAATATCATACCGTGGTGTGTTTTAAACCTGTAAATTTGCCTCATCTGAAGTTTATTCCCACACGCTGTGACAGGCATTCACCCATCTTTTTAAAATCAGACCTCCTGAATTCCAGGACCCTCACCCTTGTGTGGTTTGATTCCATTGCCATCCTTACGCTGAACCATACTGTTCAGTGGTCACTGGTTCCCAGGTGGCCTCCCATCTTGACATCTGCAATACTATCCCTGTTAGTAAGCACCAGGTCCAGTATTACCCCATCATAAGTGGGCTTCCTGACTAGCTGCCTGAGGAGCACCCCCTGTAGGGAATCCAGGATGTCCCTGCTTCTAGCTGAAGCTGCAGCTGGGAGGCTTCTATCTACATCCAGGAGGCTAAAGTCCACCACCAGCAGCACCTCCCCCTTTTCTGCCATTTTGCCAGTGGCCTCCACCAGTACCTTATATAACCCCCCCCCCGTGTTGGATGTCTGTAGTTCACGCCAATGCAAACAGTGGCTCCGTTTCCTGTTTTCAGGGTAACCACAGTACCTCCCCCTCTGGATTCCCTGTATCTCCATTGATTTTATGCCTTCCCTTACATAAATCACCACTCCCCCTCCTTGTCTTCCTACCCTGTCTTTCCTGAACTAAGTATAGCTTGGTATGGCCACGTCCCACTCGTGGTGTTCAGTGCACCATGACTTGGTAATGGTCACAATATCCAAGTCACCCTCTACCATGATGGTCTCTATGTCTGGAATCTTATTTCCCTGACTCCTTGCATTTGCACACATGACCTTCCAGATTTTGTTACCATTCTGCTTGCTACCCCCTTTTTTCTTTTTGCCCTCCCTTTCTCCCCCCTCTCTTTTTAATGCTCTCATTCCCATTTTCTTTTATTTCTAACATCCTGCTCCTTCCATTAATTTGTACCATGGAGGATTCCTTGTCCCTTGGGTCCTCCCTACTCTCCACTTCAGTCTGTGTGTTTGTGTGTGTGTGTGGGGGGGGCAATCTGTGCCTCCCTGATTTCTTCTGCCACCCCCCTTGGCTAGTTTAAATGTTCATCAAAATAACATTTAAACTGTCCACTGAGGACTGTGGTTCCCCTGCCGGAGAGATACAGGCCAGCACCCCTGTAAAGGCTCTTCTCCATCCAGGTTGGTCCCCAGTGTAGCTAATCTCCTCCTCTCTGCACCATTTCTTCAACCACGAGTTGAAGCTCCTGGTGCAGAGATCCCTATCTTCCCCCCTGTTGTAGCCAGGCAGCACCACTATGAAAGCCACCGAGAGTGCTACCTCTATAAGACCTCTCCTCAGCTCCCTAAACTCCCCCTGCACTATCTCAGACCCATCCCTAGCCAGGCCATTGGTCCCCAGATGGACATCATCCATCTCATCCTCCTGTGGGACCTTGGGAGGGTTACAAGGGAGGAGAAAAAGCAGCAAAAGAATCTACAGAGAACAGATACAAGTTCACAACCATAAAAATGCAAAACTTCAAGCAATAATTAACAGAGAAAGTCAGTCAAAATAGGAGCCAAAGACGTATGCAACTGCAGGCAAGAAATGACAGAACAATAAGGTACTGAAGACAAACAAATGACATAGTGCATGACAAAACTTGGCAGATAAGGAAAATATCATAAAACAAAAGTACAAACCAATTAGTATATGGAAGGACTCAGACCCATCTCCACAGCTTTGGAACCATGCCATAGTTGACAATCATCTTGCACTGTTACTGGTTTTATCTAAACTGAGCCATGAAAAGGGCTCCCAGTGCCCAAATTAGTGCATCGTTTCCAGTCATGTGTTTACATTCTGCAACTTCTAGGGGGCTGTGCCTCACGGTAATATGACGTAGAGCCATTCTCAAGTTATACTGACTTCTATGGGATTTTGCTGCAGTGCAGACACAATAGTTGGGTTATAGTCAGTGAAAAGTCAAAATCCAGTTTTAAAGTTCAGGATGATGGGTGTAGTATATAGGCCCCCTGGGATGGGTGACGTTCTGGAGGATGGTTTGCTGGACAACATCATTGCCCAGTGTGGACCAAAAGGGGAAGGAGTGGTGTTGATGGGGGACCTTAACATGTCAGGTACAAACTGGGGAACCATGTCCTTTAAGGTGGCCAAGGAGCAGAGGCTGCTGGACAGCTTCCAGGATGTGTTCTTAACACAGCATGTGATGGAGCCCACAAGGGAGGGGCATGTCCTGGACGTGGTTCTGGCAGATGGGGATCTGGTAAGGGACCTGGTTGTAGAGGATCCCCTGACTGGGAGCGACCACAATACTGTCTGGTTTCAAATAAGCATGGGGGGAAGGGGGCGAGATCTAGGACACTGGCAGTGGACTTCAGGGGGGCAGACTTTGTGGGCATGGGAAATATTCTCAAGGATCATTTGAAGGATTACATCAATGACAAATGTGGAAAAGAGATGGGAGGTCATAAAAGGGGGACTTCATGAGGCAGTCAGGACCTGCGCTAAGGTGAAACATAAGGGAGCAAGGTCACATAAACCATGCTGGTGGTCCAGTGAGATTCAGGTAGTGGTCAGAGAAAAGAAGGCGGCCTACAAAAAATATAAAACAACAAGAGGGGATAGGGATAAGGAAATGTAGCATCTTGCATCTAGAAAAGTCACCCGGATGGTGAGGGGGACAAAGTCCAGTAAAGAGCAACGGCTGGCACAGGGATACATGAGGGAAAAGGGTTCTTCCGTACATTGGGGAGTGGGAGAAAACTAAGGGCCATCTCAGCAGATTGAGATCAGAAGGAGGGTGGGTGGAAGAGGTGAGGGACCAGGCAGAGGTATTAAACGAGTACTTCACCTCTGTGTTCACTAGGGAGGGGGATGGGATATCTACAAAGCAAGGCATGATGGGGATAGAAGCGGCAGTGAGTGGGATCAGGGGAGCAACAGAACTGGAGCAAGAGGGAGGGAGAGGTACCCCAGGGGTGTCACATCAGGAAAAGGATAAAAAGGCCAGTAAGGTGGAGGGGACGGATGATGCTATCTCCACTGAAAAGGTATGGGTAGCCCTCAAGGCCCTAAAGAAAGACAAATCTCCTGGGC
The DNA here is from genome assembly GCA_016271365.2 of Neoceratodus forsteri. Classification (NCBI taxonomy): domain Eukaryota; kingdom Metazoa; phylum Chordata; order Ceratodontiformes; family Ceratodontidae; genus Neoceratodus; species Neoceratodus forsteri. Next base: position 382,937,208 of record CM028134.1, on the reverse strand, counting down.
TGGAGGGTATTCATCCGAGAGTACTATGGGAATTGGCAGACATACTGGCTGCACCCCTGGCGGAGCTGTTCAACAGGTCGCTTGAGACAGGGAGGGTACCTACGGATTGGCGAGAGGCACATGTGGTGCCAATCCATAAAGGGGGGTCGAGGGAAGTACCAGGTAACTATAGACCCATCAGTTTGACCTCGGTGGTGGGAAAATTAATGGAGAGTATACTAAAGGAACAATTGGGGGTGTGCTTGGAGGAGGTGGGAGGTCTGGATAGTTGGCAACATGGGTTTGTGCCAGGTAGATCATGTCAAACCAATCTTGTGGAGTTCTACAAATGGGTAACATCAGAACTGGACAGGGGAAAGCCTGTGGATGTATTATTCTTGGACTACAGCAAGGCGTTTGACTCTGTCCCCCACAATGGTCTGGTGGAGAAACTGATGGGGTTGGGAGTAGGCCCTTTGATGGTCAGATGGATTGAAAACTGGCTAGCTGGATGCACCCAGAGAGTAGTGGTCGGTGGGGAGCTCTCGAACCCTACAGAGGTCTGTAGTGGGGTACCGCAGGGCTCAGTCCTGGGCCCGATCCTGTTTAATGCATACATATCGGACATCAGGGAGGGTATAGGGTGTGAAATGAGTCTCTTTGCTGACGACTGCAAGATGGGAGCAGTAGTTGAGGGGGAAGAGGGGAGGCTGGCCCTGCAAGGGGACCTGGACACCCTGGAACGCTGGGCTCACACATGGAAATTAAATTTCAATATCACCAAGTGCAAGGTGTTACATTTTGGGCAGAGAAACCCTAAACACAGGTACACCCTGGGAGGGGAGGCGCTGGAGGCCTCAATAGGGGGAAAAAGACCTAGGGGTCATGGTGGATGCATGTATGAATAACTCTGAGCAGTGCAGGAGAGTGGCTAGCAAGGCAAATAGGATGTTGGGATGCATCATAAGAGGGGTCACCTCTAGGAGCAGGGAAGTGATTCTGCCGCTGTACAATGGACTGGTTAGACCACACCTTGAGTATTGTGTACAGTACTGAAGACCACACTTGAAGAGGGGACATACAGCTCCTGGAGAGGGTACAGAGGAGGGCAACTAAGATGATATGAGGACTAGGGGATTTGACGTATGAGGACAGACTTGAGGAGCTCTGCCTGTTTTCATTGGAGGGGAGGAGAGGAGAGGGGGGACATGATTGAGGTCTTCAAGTACCTCAAGGGAATAAATAGGGTAAACATGGAGGGGATCATTAGACTAAAGCAGGGAGGTATCACCAGAGGGCATGGTTTGAAGTTGGAAGGTGGAAGGGTGAGGGGGGAAAGAGGAGGAGGTTTTTCACTGAGAGGGTGGTGGACCCTTGGAATGCACTGCCTGCTGAGCTGGTTCAGAGATCCACAGTGGAGGGCTTCAAGAGAGGGTGGGACAGACACAGAAAGTGGATGCATCAGTTGATGGCCTGGCCCAGGGGGGTGGGGATGGATGATAGGGGTTTCTGGAACACAAGAGGGGGGGAGGGCCTCGGCACCCAACTAGGGATCTGAGATTCGAGCAGACTCGATAGACCGTAAGGTCTAATCTGCTGGCAATTAGTATGTTAGTATATTGGTGGGGGGAGTATCTGCATTTTGGTTGCCATGGACAAGTGGGTTGAGATGGTTCTGGTTCACTGGACCAATCTGTTTTCTACCATTCTACCTCTTTTACTGTTAAATGCTGGAAACAGCTGTGTCAGGAGCCAGGCCTAACTGGCATAGCTGTCGCTTGGCAGTGTGCTGTGGCTGGGGAGGGTTAGTGTCAGGTAACCAGTGCCACAGTGACCACTGCAGTGGGCCAAGGGAGCTTGCTCCTTCCTAAAGACATCAGTGCATGCAGCCGAGGCCACCAGACATCACTGCTCATATGTATGGAGGAGGGGGGAAGGAACAAGGGCAAAAACATGAGAAAAACCCATATACCCTCTTTATGACAGCCTGGGTCCCGAAAATCTTAAACGAGTCCAAATCACTGAGCCACCACTGGATCCTAGTCCAGAAATGGACAGTCTCAGGGCAGGGGGGATGTCCATCCCCCAGGAGCCCTGTCATGGGGTGGAAGCCATGGGGGAGTCAGTGCCAGGGGGGGATCAGGGACAATAGGCCTGAGCAGGATATATCCCTTGGACAAGCATGGTTGAGGAAGAAAATGGTCCATGGAAAATGAACAAACAATGGAAACCAGTGTTCCTGAGTACGTCTTGTGGTCCAGTAGCACAGCATATTCCAAAATAGGAGTGCAACTGCCAAAAGATGGCTGTAAAATCCAAGAGCTTTACCTGATGATATTCTTTTCTTGTAGCATTGCCTCAGTGCTGGAAGGCAGGGACAGAAGATAGGGAACATCCCGATTGTACTGAGAGATCTGGCCACACAGGATCACGTGGCTGTTCTTAGTCATCTTGCGTAGGGGGTGGAGAGAAGAGGAAAAAGAATAATAAAAATCAGTTCTCCCGATCTGAAAGTACATGAAAGAAAAAATGACCAGGTCTGAGCTGTTAAGTGGAGAGTACAGTACTGGAATTCACACTACTGAGATCAGGCGAACATTTACACCTCAGTTCTCAGGCCCACTGCCCTGGATTCTCTTGAGTGTCAAGGTGCACTTCCGCATTAACGGAATTCTGAATGACTGCCCCAAAACCTGACGACCTATACCATGACATTACCGATAACCACAGAATGACTATGCCAAGTTATTATACTGATAACCGCAGAATAACTATGCCAAGCTACCATGACATCCCCAAAGAATTGATAGGTGGTCATGTAATCTTTCAAGAACTAGTGTACTACTTGGAATTACTACTGACTTTTAGAATTAGTCAGCCATCTCTTCTTATATGTGAATTATTTTTTTTCTTTTCTGTTTTGCTAATTCGAAGATTTCTATATGACAGTACATATGTGATGTGTGGAACAGCATTCCACCTGGAAACTGACATAGTCTCTTTTAATTCTCCCTCCTTATTATCAGCATTGTGTCCTCACTGACTGTGACATTAGTAGTTACCATGAAGAAACAGTTTCCTGCTTCTTGATTGGTAACTTGTGTCACATGTTCCCAGTCAGGCAGCAATGCCTGTGACATAATGAGGTCACATGCTGAGGATGTAGTGGGAAGAACAGAATTAATTACGTCTGCTTCCACATAAAGCACTGCTTTTCATATCACACCCAATGCTATTAGGTAGAAAATCATCTAATGTGCACATAGGAAAAGAGAAACATTTCAGAAATAAAAAGTAACAAGGGATTGTTTTTAAAAAGTAATAAACTGGTCTGCCTACTATTTTTGTACTACCAGCTCTTTAAAAGTTGAGTTCATCAAACTCCACTGCCCTGTACACAGTAGTTAAAATGGGGAGGAAGAGTCAACCCTTCGGCACAGCAGCAGCACTACCACTCACGACGCCGATAACCCGAGTTTGGCAATGGGCCAGGGTCATTGAAGGGCTGGCAAGGGGAGGATGCTGGAGCAACTCAGTGAATGCTCACCTCCTCAGGGGAGGGAAGGCCATTGGTCTCCACTATAGTACCACCACCTGGTTGACCACAGGTAGCGGTGCAAGCTGGAGTCAAAAATCCAGCGGGAGACATCAACTTGCTCTGACGCACTCCACACATTGTGCATGTGTCAGCCAAGGGCCTTTCTTGAAGTCTGTGGGTGGAGAGCAAACTGGAAAACCCTGACCACTGCAGAATGCCATCCTGCCCCTCACTGCAGGTCACGCACTGCTGACCGGGTTCCAAAGGCAACAACGAGCTGAAACTCCGCCAGAGGAGTTGAGGCCTACCTCTGGCAGCCCCGCCCCGGAAGGGTTAGCCACAGAGGAACACAGCGAAAGGTTAAGTCCCAGGGAAGTTGTGTGATGGGCTGGGTGAGGGGGTAGGACTGAGGAAAGGCCTGCCAGTGACAGGGAAGAAAAAGCATACTAAATAAAAATGGGGTTGGGGGAGCAGCCTGTATTTTGATTAATAATTTTTACCTGTTTTCTTTATTTTTGTTGGGCCTTGTGAAAGGCCCAGATCTAATGCTATCGTTCAAAGTTTCAGAAAGTAATGTGAGCCAGTGCTGCTGTTGTACCAAAAGAAAACAATGGACCAAAATGCAACATTTTTAAATTATTTATAGTGTCTCGGTGTGGCTCCCTGTGTACTGTCCATATTTTTTTTATATTTTGTGTTAAATAAAAGCAAACGACTATTTTGTGGTAGCAGAGACCTGCCTCTCCGAAAAGGAAAGACGTGCCTGGTGTACCACCTTTCTGCATCTACTGTTCAGATCATGGGCAGTTACTATTAACACATTTGAGGACTATTTTTTTTCTATTATCTGTTTTCGCTCCTTCATTCCCTGGTCCCTGAGCAGCCCCCCCAGCACCATCATTGACCTTCTCATGAACTTATGGTTATTCACCACTGACCCAGGACCACACATGATGGTGGGCAGCATGCCATGCCAGTTATGCAGTGCCTGTGGTGGATGGCAGATAGGGCTGAAGCATTTTCCTCCTCTTTTTCTCCCCTGGGCACTGCCACGTGCTGCTGCATATGCGTGGGGCATCTGTTGGCAGCACTTCCCCTTCTGGTAAGCTCAAATGGGCAACCATCTTGTCTCTGGTAGTAGTCTTACAGTGAGACATAGAGTCCCCCTGCACCAAGGGAGGACAGTTATCCCCGTGTAACCTCCCCCTACAAATGGAGGTTCCCGAAAAGTCTTCCTTGAGCTTGCCTAAATGCTCACTGCCAGGCTGGTGTCCTGTGTTTTAGCAGTTTAAATGTATTGCCAGAGAGTGCCTGTATAGCCTCTCTGTACTGTCTCTTTAAGAGCTGACTGGATTGCAGTCATAATTAATCTGGGAGGGGGCTGAGTGTTTCTATGCTTAAGTCCTGCCCAGGCTGCCAAATAATCGCTCCGTTCTACCATCGCTATTAGCGCAGAGGGAGCTCTGTTAGAAGATGTACTTGTTTGCTGATCATTTATTAGAATAGTAATAATATTGCAGTTTGTCTAATCTGCCTTTTTTGCAGCATGGACATTTCTGTTTATCTCCACCATCTTGGTCCTGGACTGCTGAAATGGGCCAATCAGTACCTTTGGGGACTAAAATGGAGCCTGTCCCCAGGGGCTTTGTGGGAGCAAAATTCTGTAGGAATTGTAGTTTTGGGCTTTTGGGGCCTAAATGAACCTGGGGGGGGGGGAGCCCTTGTTGTGATTGACAGAGAAATCAGTCAACTGAACCTTTTAGATCCTGGGGAAAGTCCCAGGCTGCTTGCAGCTACTTTCAGTTTGAGTTGGGAAGTGAAAGAAGTAACAGCGTGAGACAGTCAACCAGTAATCCTGCATAGATTCGCGTGGGAGAACTGTGAAAAGGCTGAGTTTTGGCCTGCCTGCCTGTCTGCCTGCTGTCCCTGAGAGGGAAATTGAAGTTTATTCGGACTGAATCTGAATTGTGAGGACGATTTAAGCTACAGAACTGTGACCAGGCTTTAACCTGAAGAAGACCGAAGATTTGCTGAATGTGATCGGCCACCTTTGAACTCCCGGTTTGTGCAGACTCTGTAATTGCGACCAGATAGCAATCTGCCTGGTATAGTAGAATTTCTTACATGTAAATGTGCTGTGTGCTGTTAGTGGGTTTTGATTTGGTTCCCCATTGTGTGCTGAACTGTGTTCTGCTTGCTGGAGGCTGCATCCAGCTCCAACGGACTAAATCTGTTTGCATCTCCATTTGACCTGGGCTTTGCCACACTGTCCCAGCCAGACTACCTGCTACACAGAGAAAGCCATCGACGAGAGACCTGCCTGGGGATCTGCCCCCTGCTCAATGCCTTGAACAGGAACGATGCCTCGGTGATTCATGTGGGCCCTGCTTCTCCTGGCACTCCAGCTCAACAACCTGCAGTCTCGATTTTATCCTGCCTGTATCCTGTACTGGGTATCGTTAGTAAACATCAGGGTAGCTCCCTGCAACAACAGCTAAATCTAAAGTGTTGTCATCTGATTGCTTTGTTGTCTTTTCCTTCACGAACTGAGCCCTCCGGCTCCAGATTACAAATAGTGTGTGTTGTGCATGTTATTTTCTTCCATCACAGGGCCCCAACCAGATGCAACGCCAGCCTACCCCAGGCAACGGTCCTGGCTAGCCCATCTTTTTCCTACCTGGGTACCCAGAGTGTGTGACAGTGTAGGGACTCTGAAGTGCACGCATAAGTGTCTGATTGATTTAGCCTTTAAGTCAATCAACCTGATTACGCCCCTCCCTTGTTCAAGTCCCCCGAATAAATCAGATCTAACTCTTTTTGCATTTAACCTGACTGTGGTTCCAGTTTGTGCCAAGAGTACTGTGCTGTTGTTGTTTGCTGTGCATAACCTTGTTTTACAGGGGGTTCCCAGGATCGAGCTAGAGGAACCAGCCCTGGTGGTAAGTGCAAACAGTGTGGGTAATTGCATGGTAAATAAGGGTCATTGTGAAAGTGATTACTGTATATTGTTCAGGCCACTAGAAGGGAAAGAGGGGGGTTTCAGTGTCCCGGAGGGCTGTGCCCAGGTTAGCTTGACCACTGACAACCCGGACCTCCAGGTGGAGGCACCCGTTTCAGTACCCAGGCCCCTTAACCTGCTACTAGACAAGCAGGCAGGGGTAGTAGCCCTTGGGATAGGGCCTCCCAGGGGTTACATCTTGGAGGCTCACCGCTGAGATTTTGTGTCTTTTAGTGGCTGAAATTACGAACTATTGTTTTACATAAATGGCTACCCCAACAGAAGTGGCTGTGCACCAGTTGGTGGGGTGGTGCACAGGGCAACAGATTGATCCCCATAATGCTTGCTAATACTGGATATACCTATGGCATTAGTAAGGACACTGTTGAAGGGGCACTTTCTAAAGTTGAATGTTTGAAATAAGCTGTAATGGTGGGTCGACAGGCTGATTTAACTGCCCAAACTCTCATGGCCTTGGTGGAGTGTAGCGACTTCCTGGACATTCAATGCTGCCCCAGACTATCACTCCAGAAGGGTTCCCACCTGCCTGGAGGGTGATAACCAAAGATAGCAAGGATCCCTTACAGGATGAGCCCCCTCCGTTATCTGAGTCTTTTGAGGAGAAGTTTGCCAAGTTGTTACTGGAGGAGGGCAAAACTGTGGAGGAGTTAAAAATATTATTCCTGACACCTGGGAGTGTCACCTCTCCACTGTCCACATCCACCCCAGCACCTGTTCTTTCACCAACTTCTGTACCTGCCTCTGAGCCAGCAAGTAGTCATGGCCCTTACCACAAGCTCAAGGTATTCTCTGGCATCCTCCCTTCTCCTAATGGGGAAGTCAACCTGGAGATCTGGATAGACTCCTCTACTCTTGCAGTACATTACTGGCAATGCCCAGAGGCTGAAAAAAGGGCCCCCCTGGGGGAAAGCCTCCAGGGACCCGCCATACGTACTTTTCACTCCCTGAGGTCCTCTGACCCTGTTGCCAAAGCCCAAGAGTACATAGTCGCCCTTGAAAATGTGTTTGGGGGCACCAAAAGCGTTGAGGCCTTGAAATGGAAATGTAAAGATGTTAGACAGCAGCCGGGGGAATTGTTATCTGCCTACATGAATCGATTAGAGGGAATCCTACAAACCATTTTTCGGAAAGGAGGCTGGGCCTCTAGTGAAGTGGACTGGGTAAGACTGGATCATATACTCTGCTCTGCCCGGCACTCCAGTTGGGTGTTGCTCAAATGGCAACTGCATCAAAGGAAATCTGGTCCCTTGCCCTTCCATGTGTTGATGAAGGAAGTACGGGAAGTTGAGAAGGAGGAAGGCTTTTTGGAGCCCTTTTCGGAGGCCTGCGCAGTCGTAGCTGCTGCAACCCCTGCTCCAGGCGTGGGGTCAGTCGCTGATGGCCTGAAATCACTGCAATCACATGACGGAATTTGGGAACTAAATGTCCACTCCAGGAGGGCCCTAGCCAGAAAGGGACTGCTACAGATGCTCTGCCATGGGATGAACTGCTGAGGGAGTTCAGAGAAACAAAAAACAGTCTCTTTATGAAGGCCACTCCTGCAAGTACAGGCCCCGATCCTTATCCAACTGCATCTGCTAAGGGGGTAGGGGTGCACACCCAGGCATCTCCTGCTGACAGCAGCTCAAAAATTGATGTCTTGACTGTGGAAGTGAGAGAACTGACGCGATGTCTCCAAATGCTCGCCACACCTCAGACAGAGGTGGAACCAAGGTTTTCTGTTGGTAGTACCCCCGCCTCAGCTCCCAGTGTGATGTCTTGGCCACACCAGAGCCCAGAAAGCATATTTTGCCATAATTGCGGGAAGGACGGTCACACGAAGAGAGAATGCCGGTCCCCAAAAGACCTAGATAATGTTGTATACAGACTTCAAGGGAAGCTTTGGAAAGCGAGACCATGGCCAAGGAGTGCCGTAAATGACCACAGTGCAGGATTGAGAAATCCTAACTCAAATTTCTTTGTGGCTAAATCATCTGTCCAGGCCTCTGCTACTGCCTCTCCAGACTGGTCCAGAATAGTAGGCCCTTCGATAAAGACTTCTGTGACTGTCAATGGTATCCATGCTCGGGCTGTGCTCGATAGCGGGTCACAAGTGACCACTGTATTCCAGGACTGGTATGATAAACACTTATCTGATGTGCCACTACAATCTCTGGGAGGTTTGAATGTGTGGGGCCTGAGCGACAAGTCTTGTCCCTACCTAGGATATGTGCATCTCTGGTTGTCTTTCCCTGCGACTGTAACTGGTGTAGATGGACAAGTAGAGACCCTAGCCCTGGTGTGCCCTCCTACGGGATTGTATGATGGGATTCCCTTGCTCATTGGAACCAACGCCCACATGTTTGGAAGACTAGCACAGTTGTGTCGAGAGAAACAAGGGAAATGGACTGGGTGGGCACTGAGAATCCCAGCCCTGATAAAGAGAGCCTATGATCTGAAAAAATGGACTACTGAAGTAGATGGAGATGAGCCGGTGGGGATGGTGTGGAAGAAAGATCCTAATTCCCTGGTACTACCTCCCAATGCTAAGAACACCATTCATGGAGAGGTTCGCATTAGAAAAGATGTAAAGAACAAAATATTAATGTTGGATGCACCAGGTGATGGAAAGTTGCCAGAAGGATTATTGGTTAAGCCCAGCATTTTGCCTGCCCGTGACATGCCTATGCACAATGAGTGATGGTCCAAATTCAGAATGTGTCAGATCGGGAGATCCGGGTGAACAGAAAGTGCACCCTAGCTACAGTACACTGCACAGACACTGCAGTATTACCCAGTAACAAGTGCTCCAGCGAGAAGGAGAGAGTGACCCCGGACTTATTTGACTTTGGTGATTCCCCGTTGCTAGCTGAATGGAAGGCTAGAATTAGCAAGAAACTCACCCAGAGAGACCAAGTGTTTCGTTAAAAGAATGGGACGTGGGGTGTGTCCAGGGTGCAGACCATCACATACACCTGCATGATGACCGGCCATTTCAAGAGAGATCCCTACGCCTCACCCCAGCGGACATAGATGATGTTAGGAGACACCTGCAGGAAATGCTCACTGCTGGCGTGATGCAAGAATCAAGGAGCCCATATGCCTGTCCCATTGTGGCTGTGCATAAGAAGAATGGGTCCGTGAGGATGTGTTGATTATCGAACCCTGATCCATGGACCATCCCAGACCATACACCATGCCCAGTATACAAGATGCCCTGGATTGCTTGAATGGGAGCAAATGATTCTCGGCATTGGATCTTTGCAGCGGATATTACCAGATTCCGGTGGCCTCGGAGGACCGTGAGAAAACAACCTTCATCTGTCCTTTGGGGTTCTACGAATTCCTGAGAATGCCACAGGGGATTTTGGGTGCTCTAGCCACCTTTCAGTGACTGATGGAATGTGCGGTGGGAGATATGAACTTGCTGGAATGTCTAGTGTACCTAGATGATGTCATTGTGTTCGGACGCACATTAAAGGAGCATGAAACCCGACAGTTTAAAGTGCTGGACCAATTGGAAGACTTGAGCCTCAAGCTGTCCATCGACAAGTGCCAGTTTTTTCAAACCTCCCTGAAGTATGTGGGGCGCATAGTATCTGCAGAAGGATAGAGACCGATCCCAGTAAGGTTGAGTCACTGACTACTTGGCCCCAGCCCCAAAACCTGAAAGAACTACAACGTTTTCTGGGGTTCTGTGGCTACTACTGCATGTCCATAAAAGACTATTCAAAGGTGATTCACCCACTTCTGAATCTTACACAGGGTTACCCCCCCCCCAACAACTGTAAATACAAGAAGGGGGCTGTCAAAGAACCAGGGAAAATGTACTTCTGCACAGATGAACCTTTTGGGCCCCTCTGAACACCAGAATGTGAAGCAGTCTTCCACAATGTCATACACCAGCTCACCCATGCCCCAGACCTCATCTATGCTGATCCTACCAAGCCCTATGTGCTGCATACAGATGCTAGTCTGCAGGGCCTAGGAGCTGTGCTTTATCAAGACCATGAGGATGGTTTGAGACCGGTAGCTTTCGCCAGCAAGAGTTTGAACCCATTGGAGTGAAACTATCCTGTGTACAAGCTGGAGTTCCTTGCCCTAAAATGGGCCATCATTGATCAGTTTCATGAGTACCTCTATGGAGCAAAGATATTGGTGAAGACCGACAATAACCCATTGACGTATGTACAGACTTCAACTAAGTTAGATGCCACTTGGCACCGGTGGCTCTCTGCCTTATCAACCTATGATTATGCTGTTGAATACAGACCAGGACTGAACCATATTGATGCTGACGTCCTGTCACGAAGGCTCGCTTCCAAGAGTGATTGGGTCAGGCTGTCTAAACCTGACATCCGAGCACTGTGCCAAAAGTTTGACAGAGATGAATAGATGTCTGCGGACACAGTGCACTGTCTACTAGATTGCTTGGGCCCTCTTGATACCTGCATACCGGCTGCCTATTGCCATTTCTCTGCTCTAGATATTGGTGCACTACCTCAACTTGTCAATGACAGTATTCAGTGGGTTCAATCTCGAGATCCTATGATTCAACCCGCATTTGTTGCCCTGCGTGTGGGGAAAGATGTGTCTAAGTTGTGTTCCCCTGACTTGCGAACTGCCCTATTGTTTAAAGAAGGCCCCAGGTTGAAGTTATTCAATCAGTTGTTATACAGAGAGACAGTAAATATCAGTGGTCAAATAGACAAGCAACAACTGGTTCTGCCCATGGCCTTTAAACACTTGGTACTGAGGTCTCTCCACAATCACATGGGGCACCTCAGTATTGACAGAACTCTCGACCTGGTAAGATCTTGATTCGACTGGCCCAAGATGGGGGCCAATGTTGAGCACTATGTAAAGACCTGTAGTCATTGCCTCCAAAGAAAGGCCCTGCATCAGAGGGCTGCCCCCCTGTCAATATCACTACCAGCACCCCCATGGAACTGGTCTGGATAGATTTTTTTGTGTTTAGAACCTGAGCAACAGAATATTGGCAATGTGTTAGTGGTTATGGATCATTTCACACAGTATGCACAAGTTTTTACCGCTAAAGATGAAAAAGCTTCTACCATGGCCAAGGTGCTAGTGGAAAAATTCTTCGTCCACTATGGTGCCCCCCAGTGGATCCACTCTGACCAAGGCAGAGACTTTGAAAGTAGGCTAATCAAAGAAATGCTCTCTCTGTGGGGGTGCAGAAGACAAGAACCACCCCTTATCACCTGCAGGGGGACCCTCAACCAGAACATTTTAACCGCACCCTTCTAGACATGCTGGGCACCCTCCATCCAAAAGACAAGCATAAGTGGAGCCAGCAGATTATCACCTTGGTACACACATACAATTACACCAAAAATGATGTTACAGGGTTCTCCCCCTACCGCCTCATGTTTGGGAGGGACAGAGGCCCTACTGCCAGTTGATGTCTGCTTTGGGGTCTCTCCAAATGGGGTCCAAGCCGAAAACTACCTGCAGTATGTACAGAAACTGAAAGATCAATTAAACCATGTATATCAACTGGTCCAGACAATGGCCTCTAAGAGAAATCTCACCAACAAAGAGAGACACGATAAGTAAAGGTTCAAGAGCTACGGCCCGGAGACAGTGTGTTGTTACACAGTTTGGGACTACATGGCAAGCACAAAATTGCTGATAGGTGGCACCATCTTCCTCATGTAGTAGATGGAAAGTTGGATGATCTACCAATGTACAAGGTACACCCAGAGAATGACTTCAACGCTGTCAAGACCATGCACCGTAACCACTTGCTGCCTATCGGCCAAGTTATTATTGAAGCTGAGCCAGCAGACATTGCCTCCCCTGGGCTGGTGACTCATGCTGCTGCAAAAAAGAGACACAGTCAACCTACTCCAGCAGTTACAGATTTAAGGTCCCCCCCCCGAAGCAGGCCCAGAATGATAGTGACCGTCAGTCCACCTCTGATGAAAGTGACTATGGTAATGCCTATTATCCCTCCTATGAACTGAGTCAGTTATTTCGTAGAAATCCTATGCAGAATTGTGGGGATGAAACCCGGCCTTCTGGACTGCCTAACCCCCCAGCTTCGTCCTTGGAGCCAATGCTCCCTGAAAGTGAAGTGCAAAGTATCATGTCTGAGGCTATGGACTCCCTGTGTTTAGTGGAACTGTGTGACTTGCCCGAAGAAGGGGCTGATTGTCTGAGTCTCTCTGGTGACACACCAGAACTTGAACAACAATATGAGAGTGCTGACAGCCCCCTTCAGTGCCACAAAGCCTAATTGTGCCAGAACCTTCTCTAAATGAGCCAAGTGTTGTGGAAACAGAGCCTACAGAGCAAGGAACTGACAGTGCTCCCAGTTTGGACATTCCCATCCATGCAGAGGCACCCCTCATGAATGACGAAAGCTCCAAAGTTAGTGCTGAAAGTACAGACATTGTGGCTGTTCCTCCCAGAAAGACTAGCCGAGCTGTTAAGCCAGTATTGCGCTTCAGTTATGATCAAGGCCCCTGGAATTCTGCAGCTCTACAGTTGTGGAATTTGCCGCAGAATTTGCGTCATGCCGCAGAATATATATAGTGCCGCAGAACTAATTGTTTTTGGTGAATTTTCATATAAGTATACTGTTTTTCCATAGTGTCAGGCTTTCTTTCCCATCACGTTTATCCTGAAGCCCCTCCTCTATGCTCAGCATATGATGTTTTCGATGACATCACATCATATTTAGCCAATGACAGGACTGCATTCTGCCAGAGAAGTGAATAAATCATGCCACAGAAATCAGAAAATGCTGCCGCAGAAGTCAAGGAGCCCTGCCACAGAAATCAGAAAATTCTGCCGCAGAACACCAGGGGCCCTGGTATGATTCTCCTGGGAGGCCAGTGGATTTGCCTCTCCATGTGGTTCACAAAGGTGTTTATATTTCTCAGAGCTCACTACCCAACTGAGCCTAATGGCCAATTCCAGGTTAGTTGTTCTTCCTTCAGAACATGGTGTCTCTGTCCCATCAAGCCCCAAGTTAGCCGATAGGGAAGGGCCCCCTTCCACATCGTTTACTGTACAAGAAGTTATAAAGTGAAGTCATAGGTAACTGTTCATAGTATGTAAATCATAATAGAATCAGTATAGAGCGTATGAAACATGCATAGGTATTGTCAATGAAGATATGGTATAGTGAAATGTATAGTAATGTGATAAGTTACGATTAACTGATGCATCATGTAGTATTTCCATAGTATGCTAATGTCTCGTTTGTCTTGTATATAGTGCATTTTCAATATTGTGATGGTATAAGACTTGACACGGATGCCAAGTTTTCTCCAGGCAGGGAAGGATGTAACCCTCCCCTACAAATGGGGGTTCCCGAAAAGTCTTCTTGAGCTTGCCTAAATGCTCACTGCCAGGCTGGTGTCCTGCATTTTAGCAGTTTAAATGTATTGCCAGAGAGTGCCTGTATAGCCTCTGTGTACTGTCTCTTTAAGAGCTGCCTGGATTGCAGTCATAATTAATCTGGGAGGGGGCTGAGCATTTCTATGCTCGAGTCCCGCCCAGTCTGCCAAATGATCGCTCTGTTCTGCCATCGCTATTAGCGTAAAGGGAGCTCTGTTAGAAGATGTACTTGTTTGCTGATCATTTATTAGAATAGTAATAATATTGCAGTTTATCTAACCTGCCTTTTTCGCAGCATGGACATTTCTGTTTATCTCCAGCATCTTGCTCCTGGACTGCTGAAATGAGCCAATCAGTACCTTTTGGGACTCTAAAATGGAGCCTGTCCCCAGGGGCTTTGTGGGAGCAAAATTCTGTAGGAATTGTAGTTTTGGGCTTTTGGCGCCTAAATGAACCTGGAGGGGGAGCCCTTGTTGTGACTGACAGAGAAATTAGCCAACCAAACCTTTTGGATCCTGGGGAAAGTCCCAGGCTGCTTCAGCTACTTTCAGTTTGAGTTGGGAAGTGAAAGAAGTAACAGCTCGAGATAGTCGAGCAGTAATCCTGCAAAGATTCGCGCAGGAGAACTGTGAAAGGGCTGAGTTTTGGCCTGCCTGTCTGCCTGCTGTCCCTGAGAGGGAAATTAAAGTTTATTCAGACTGTATCCGAATTGTGAGGATGATTGTAGCCACAGAATTGTGACCAGGCTTTAACCTGAAGAAGACAGAAGATTTGCTGAATGCGATCGGCCTGTCAGGATTTCCAGCCACCTTTGAACTCCCGGTTTGTGCAGAGACTCTGTAATTGCGACCAGATAGCAATCTGCCTGGTACAGTAGAATTTCTTACATGTAAATGTGCTATGTGCTGTTAGTGGATTGTGATTTGGTTCCCCACTGTGTGCTGAACTGTGTTCTGCTTGCTGGAGGCTGCATCCAGCTCCAACGGACTAAATCCATTTGCATCTCCAGTTGGCCTGGGCCTAGCCACACTGGCCCAGCCAGACTACCCACTACACAGAGAAAGCCATCGATGAGAGATCTGCCTGGGGATCAGCCCCCTGCTTAATGCCTTGAACAGGGACGACGCTTTGGTGATTTGTGTGGGCCCTGCTTCTCCTGGCACTCCAGCTCAACAACCTGCAGTCTCGATTTCGTCCTGCCTGTGTCTGGTATTGGGTATCATGAGTAAACATCAGGGTAGCTGCCTGCAACAACAGCTTAATCCAAAGTGTTGTCATCTGATTGCTTTGTTGTCTTTTCCTGAGCCCTCTGACTCTGGATTACAAATAGTGTGTGTTGTGCATGTTGCTTTCTTCCATCACTGGGCCCCAACCAGCTGCAACGCCGGCCTACACCGGGCAATGGCTAACCCACGTTTTTCTTACCTGGGTACCCACAGTGTGTGACTGTGTAGAAACTCCGAAGTGCATGCATAACTGTCTGATTGATTTAGCCTTTAAGCCAATCAACCTGACTACGCCCCTCCCTTGTTCAAGTCCCATGAATAAATCAGATCTAACTCTTTTTGCATTTAATCTGACTGTGGTTCCAGTTTGTGCCAAGAGTATTGTGCTGTTGCTATTTGCTGTGTATAACCTTGTTTTCAGGGGGTCCCCAGGGTTGAGCTAACCAGCCCTGGTGGTAAGTGCAAACAGTGTGGGCAATTGCATGGTGAATAAGGGTCATCGTGAAAGTGATTATTGTATATTGTTCAGGCCACTAGAAGGGAAAGAGGGGGGTTACAGCGTCCCGGAGGGCTGTGCCCAGGTTAGCTTGACCACTAACAACCTGGACCTCCGGGTGGAGGCACCTATTTCAGTACCCAGGCCCCTTAACCTGCTACTAGCCAGGGGTAGTAGCCCTTGGGATAGCGCCACCTAGGGGTTATCCCTGTGTCACTAGATCCTCCCTCTCCCAGTTGGCCCCTGATAACTGGTGCTTAATCCTGAATCCAGGTTGCTGGGATCGCCAGCGGTAGCCCTTGGTGTTAATCACAATACACTTTAAAACATCCGAGGTCAGCACAGAATGAAAATAAATTTAGGTGCAAATGGTGCTGCACTCTAGAGATATATCTCTTGTTTGCTATTAATAAAGTATTTACAAGGCCACCCATTGACCCAGTAGTAAGTGCATTTGCTCTCCATATTTAGGTGACCTAAGTTCACGCCCCAAACCCAGGCTGCCACAAAGCGGGTGGTGAAGGCTGGGAGGGCGTCCATCTTGGATGCCCACACTGCCTCAGGCAAAGTGGAAGGTGACCTCCTGCCAGCGGACAGCTAAGCCCCAGTAACCCAGGGGAGAAGACTCGTGGGGCAGGAGATCTTGGCTCTCTGGTGGTGAAGTTGGCTGCCATAAATACACTACGGGATGCTTAACTTCAGGACTTCAAGACATGAAGGCATCCTGTGTCCAGTACTGCTCACACCAGCCCATCCAGGTCAAAGTGTGGTGGGTGCCAGGCTTGATCCCAGTACACTTCTGGCTTAGTCAAGGGTGCCCCACTACAGACCACACAGCACTGGAGAGGGTTGGGAGGGAATGGGGGATAAACTAAAAAGAAAAAACAAGTGGTGGGTGTCGCCATGCTCGCCCTGCCCAGTTGCACCATCCAGACAAGGTCTGGGATACCACAGCTGTGAACACTGCACCCAATGCTGGTACTACACCATCTCACTGTGCCAAGTAACAAAACTTAATATTTGGCATGAGAAAATGATGCGGCACTGGTAGTGAGCACAGCACTGACAGCTGCAGTGTCCCCAATAAACTGGCAATCCTCACTTGAAGTTGCTGTGTCTGATTCCACATATCTGGACTGTGTAGTACAGTACGGTCTGCACGGCCATTGGCCCACACCTGGACCAATGGGCGTGCATATACTGTCTTAGCAGTCAGTCGGCGGAGTGGTGGCCGGGCAGCTTGCGGGTGGGAGCTACTGCCCGCTGCTGACCGGGGGGGGTGGCGGGGCTTAGTGGGAGGTGGGAGGGGTACCGCTGAACCACTAGGGATGGGATTTAATCTTTCTTTAGACTTCTGCCCACAATCAGGCTGCAAGCGGTCCACTGGACCACCAGGGATATAGGACGTCTTAACCACTATACATATGCCCACGATCGGGCTGCAAGCGGTCCACTGGATCACCAGGGTTATCAGAGTGTATTGGTTTCATACTGTTGCCCGCGATCGGGCAGTGGGGCACTTTGCCGCTTGTGCAGGGGGTGTCGGTCCCTGACGACTGCAGCCTGGCAGGGCGCCAGGCATAAGTCGCTGGGATTAGCAAATGGGGCCATAATGACATGCAAATGGTCCCATTTGTGCCTTGC
The DNA here is from genome assembly GCA_016271365.2 of Neoceratodus forsteri. NCBI lineage: Eukaryota > Metazoa > Chordata > Ceratodontiformes > Ceratodontidae > Neoceratodus > Neoceratodus forsteri. Next base: position 382,919,956 of record CM028134.1, on the reverse strand, counting down.
ATGAATTATGGCCCCATTTGCATGTGCACTTTGAATATCGCGGTAGCGCATCCCCCTACCCCTCTCTGGCCACTTGCGCTGGTGCAGTGCCACTGCACCATGCACAATGCGGGTGGCCACAGAGTGATATTCAACGATGCTGAGCCATGGCGCAGCACCGTTGAACATCACCCTGTCAGCACCCTGGCACATCCCAATTGCACTGCACCCAGGCTTGCGCCACAGCCTGGCGCAGTCTGAATATCCCACCCACTGTGTATACTGCAGTTATGGTTCTTTTTACTTCTTGTAATCCCCCTTCCCCCAGGACACTACTGGACACTAGTCTTCAGGCTCAGTATGTCTTTCCTTGTCAAACTCTTTTAAATAAATAAACACATTTAATAAAAACGTATTTTTGATATCCTTAGATTCATCTTTGGTGTATTTTTAGTTTCCTCAGACATTTTTAAAACAGCTTTTATAGCTAAGTTGTTAATGAATCACATATTAAAGACTGCTGAAAATGTTTAACAATCTCTTTTGCTGAGGTTACCTGTTAAATGTACCTGCTGGATGCATACTGTGGGTGTATTAAAATGGTGATAGCAAGTATTTTTGATGGTAAACAGCACAGCACTGTACCAAGACATTTAACTTCTTCATGACTGGCATGGCACAGGAGCGGGACATTTTAAAAAGTCAAAATCCTGTATCTTAGTTCAAAAATGAAAAAAAAGGGCAAATTGATATTTTTGACAGAAAAAAACATCCTTGTTGAAAAAACTATATGGTGACTAACAAATGCTGCTGTCTTAATCATCATCTTTTGCTGATGTCCTTGCTCCGGATGCGCATTTCTAGGGATGTAATCTCTTGGTTCCAAGACTACTTGTTCAGAAGATCTCAATGCACAAAAATTGCAAATGTTATTTTCCCTTTGGTCCCTGTCACTTCAGATGTCTTTCAAGGTTCTATTTTGGGACCTTTTTTTGTTTAGTTTATTTTTAATTATAAAAAGGGCAAACAGAACGTCACAATCTGATTGGCTCACAAACATTCTAAATCCCTAGATTATCTGCTGGAAAACCTGAGGCTGGAGCCTCGTCTTGAGACTGCACAGCAGTTACGTATACTCTAGAATGGGAAAAACTAGAGCTGTCGAAAATTCCAAACATTCTGTCAAGCAGACGTTTACATTTCAGATTGAGTTACCTTTGCTGTAGGCAATGGGTACATGTAGGATAATAACTGTGCACATGTGTATTATGAGTTTTTTTTCACACACCTGAGCTGTGTGATGCCACTTAAAACCTGACAGCGAAGCTTGAAAGGTTTAAAAAAGCATCACACTGAGAGTGTGTGAAAAAGAAACTAATAATACACATGTGCACATGTTTTAGGTACACATGTTTTATTTTATATAATTCTCTGGTTAGCAGCGTTTATCAACACTGCAAGAGCACATTTCATAGATAAACAGAGAACAAGTGACTGAGGTTAACATTCAGTTTATTCAAACAAAGTAAATAGTGTGTGAACATTGTAAAATCTAAGTTTATATTGCTCAAGCTGCAGTAATCAGGAGGGAGAATTAAGCAACATTTGAAGCAGCAACAGCAACTTCTTTAACAGCAAAGGGGAAAACCAGAACAGACCAAGAACAGCAGAACCCCAATGTAAACTGCAGGATTCTAAAGCCTTTTTAATTCACTACGGCTGCAGCCCTAAGATTTAAACAGCCTCTTTTCCAAAGGAACATGCTTCTGGGCAAGTCATAAATGTTGGCTCATAATCTGGCATCTGTTGAAAAGTAGGGGACAGGAGAGAGTGACAGGATTTACCTGTGGCTGGTGAGGTGTGAGCGGCTGGAGAACCCAGGTAAACTGCCATGCTGGCTCGAGTGCGAGGGTGGGGAGGAGATGTCATATGTGCAGCAGAATACTGTGTCAGAGCTAGTGCTCTTACAGTAATGGTGGCACTTTTATTAATCAGAAAGACATAGCAAAACTATTTTGATGTTAAAATGGAAAGGAATGAAAGTGAGTTTCGGTGATACCAACCAGTTACCCAGCTATTACTGCACTCCGTAATAGCCCATAATTATTGGGAACCTGGTTGATATCACATAAGCCAGTTGATATGGGGTTTCACGGACATGGTTTGCAAGTTGATGAACACTGCAACCAGTAATTATTTATTATTCTATCTACAGTCAAGCTTTTTTGTGTTAATGATTACCTTCAAACTCATTTTTTTTCTATGTGTAGTTTTTGCGGCTTTTTCCCCTGACCCGGGACCCCGGCAGACATTGTGCATGTGCATGGAGGCACACATGCACACTGGGTACCAGCTGGGCCCCTTCTGCCCCACCCCTGGCGATCACTACTGCCACCTCCCGTCTACACTTCCCATCGGACCACCACCTGATGGGAGCGGAACTACGGGGGAGGCGGACAACATCCCCAGGAGGGAGAGCTGCCATCAGCCGCTCAATCCTGCTCCCTACCCCCCCATGTTGGCACCCCAATGACCCGAGGTCGTTTGCGAACCTGGGTCGCCAGTGTAGCACAAGGTAATGTGTCCAGCGCCTCAGCCCTCAGCTTCACCGGGCCGGCCACCTTCAAACTTTTTTTTTTTAAACACAGGACTGCCACATAAACACAGCCGTAAAATGAGTAAATAAATTTCAGAAGAGTCCACAATCCCCACATTAATCATTATGTGCCCCACTCCCCAACATGGGAATTGTCCAGATCCTCTCTTGTGATTGTTAAGTAGTCCAATCACAATACTATCACCACCACCTTCTTGATACTGAAATGAAAATCTGCCCACCTGAGCTCCCTCCTAAACTCAGGACACCTGCACAACATCGCCTTGCACTGCCTCTGGGCCAGCCGGGTGGTGAGTATGTTTCATACAAATGAAGCCTGCAGCTATGTATTGTACTACCGTTTCTTTTCCAGTGCTGTGAAGGTAGCAGGGAAGATCTAGTCACTTTACTATCACAGGAGACTTTGACAGTTCGTGGGGGGGGGGTAACATGACAGTTGATTTGGGTATTAGTTAGTCAGCTAAAACAGTTTTTTGTTTTTCGGGTGGGTTTTTTTTTATTACTGTGCTCATTTGACAGTCCTGTGTTTCAGAATAAATGTAAACCAATCAAAGGGTCTGACTCCAAACTAAGAGAAAGGGTAACAAAAAGGGGCTATTTTTTTCTCATAAGCCAGCAAAGTATAGTTGGTAAATGAAAAAATATTTTTAAAACGTATGAGTATACCAAACAATGTATAGAACAGTTTCTGTATATCTGTTCAGTTTTAGCATTAAACTACTCCTGGGAGTTGGTTTACCAGTAGTTAATCCAACCCCTATGTGCACGAGGCCCTCGGCTGCTCCTCAAGGCCTCATTACTCACCTGAGGGTTGGTTAAACTACTGGTAAACCAACTTCCAGTCATACCTTAATGCTTAAATACCCTCCCTTCAACGTGCAGTGGAACCAAATTTCTGCTATAGACTGGTGGTGCAGTTATTTTTTTCATCTGGCCCTCATATTACTGATTTAAATTCTACTATGCAATCTGATTTTGTGAAAATGCAAAACTGGTTCCATCAACATAAATTAGTTCTACATGAGACAACGACTAAAACCATACTAGTCTTCGGTCATCAGAAGAAACATATGTCCTCTACTCTTGTTACACTTACCACACTTAAGAGAGCACTTACAAAGCAAGTTTCTGCCTTTAAATATGTAGGACTTACCCTTGACGGTGCCTTCACCTTTGAGCCTCAGACTAAACTGAAAACTGTGCTAAGTGAACCAGCTGGCAAAAAAAAATAGTATGCAGTATGCAGTGATGTTTATTAGTTGATAATGTCTGTGAAACAAAGCAAAAAAGGGAAATGACAGCATTGATACCACAGGGATAGGAGTATCTACCCCAAGGATAGGGGTATATCAGTGCCATTGTTTTTTCACTGCATACTATTTTTTTTTGCCAGCTGGTTCATTTAGCACAGGTTTTTCAGTTTTGTCTGTTTAGTGTAATCTACATGTTTTGAACCGCTGCATTCACAGCACTGTTGCACCGGGAGCTTTTGTTTCCTTGCAGCTTTGAGCCTCATATTGATTTCATGATTACAGCTGTGCACCCAAGACTAGGAGCTCTTTTTTACACTTAATTCTTTTTTTTTGTCCCTACCACCAGAAGACTGTTGATGCAAAGTTTTTTACTTCCTGTCTTGGATTATGGGTTGCGTTTTTATTACTCTGTAGGCAAGGGGGCACTGCCCAAGGTAAGAACCCTATATAACAGAATTGCTCACTTCACCTCTCAACCTCTGTCTCACACCCATCACTGCAAGCTCTATAAGTCTCTCTGTTGGTTCTCAAATCACAGGTCGAGCCTCACCATCAGCTTTATTGATGTAACCCCTAGGTGGCGCTATCCCAAGGGCTACTACTCCTGCCTGATTTGCCACTAACAGGTTGAGGGGCCTGGACCCGATGGCGGGTGCCTCCACCCAGAGGTTGGGGTTAAGACAGTCTGATATGACTTGGTCACAGCCCTCTGGGTCACTGCAACCCTCCTTTCTTTCCAATAGTGGCCCACACAAATCAATCACAGTACCCTTGCAATATACACTTACCCCCAGGATTGGTTCAATCAGCTTGACTCTGGGGACCCCCTGTAAAGTAAGATGCAGTTATACAATAACCACTGTACAGTAATTCAACATAGACACACAGTTCAAGCAGTGTAACTTTGCTAAACAACCAAATCTGATTTATTTAGGGGATAGTAACAAGGACAGGGGGAAATCAGGTTAATTGATTCATTCACATTAATAATCACAGTACTGTGCACATATTTCAGAGTCCCAAATGTCCCAAACGTCACTCTTACTGGGTACCCAGGCAATAAGAGGCTAGCCTATTTGGTGCAGCTGGTTGGGGCCCTGAGGATGGAAAATGAATGCACAATACCCACTTTGAAATCCGGAGCCGGTAGGCTCAGTTCGTGAAGAAAGAAAGGAAAAGTAATCAGATGGAACACTTGCAATTAGATGATGGCAGGGAGCTACCCTGATTTGTACTCACAAATTCAATGCTGAAACTGAATGGAAGGCAGATTGTCCTGGATTGCCAGGAGGAGCAGACCATGTGGACAAGGTCCTTGTGACTGGACCCCACTGCAGTTTAGAGCAAATGGATGTAGTCTGGATTAAGCTGGGGTTTACATCCAGCTTCATGCACTCTATTCACTGTAAAAGGGATTTGAAACGCGATTCCCCACAAGCACTACACACATTTATATGTAAAAGGAAAGTACTGTACCAGGCAGGCTGCTTCTCTATCCCGATCGCAATTACTGCACAATACCCAGGAGAACACACAGTAGATTCAGTTCCTGACAGACCGAGCGCGATTCAGCAATTTCTCCAGTCTTCTACAGGGTGAGCCTGGTTTCCTCACTTCTGGTGCTTCTTTCTCCTTACAACTCTGATTCAGCCCACACTGGCACTCACAAATAGTTGTAGGCTGAACTTCAGGGCCCCACACGAGCTTCCCGTGCGAAAACTCAACAGCGCAGGAGCCCGGAGCTCCTTCCCTCTTCACAGTCACAACTCATCTGATCTTTCCAGTAGACAGAGCCGGGCATTTCCTTTGAGTTCCTCCCAGTCAGTTGGCTGGTTTTGCTGTCACTCACAGTAAACTCCCCCTGTTGGTGGAAAAAAGGCGCCGAAGTCCAAACTACAATTCCCAGAAGCATTGGCCATACAGTACATAGGTGGCTGGCTCCACAGTGAGAGTCCAAGTTCTGATTTGCCAGCAGCAGGCTCCATTTCAAAGGTCCCCCCACACTGATTGGTCCAGTTCAGCAGTTCAAACTAGAATGGGGGACTAGGCAAACGCAGTTCTGATTGCAAAGAAATGCAGGTTAGACAAACTGTATTTTCGTTATTACTCTAAATGATGTCTGGCAAACAGTTATATCTTTGAAAAGTGCTCACTCTGCCCACTTAGTGATGGCAGAAACGGAGCGATTTGGCAGCAGCTTGAGTGGGACTCAAGCAGGGAAACACACAGACCTCATCCGAATTAATTATGTTTGCAGGCAGACAGCTGTTAAAGAGACAGTACCAGAGGCTCTAAAAGCACTCACAGATAAACGGCTTAGACGCCGAACACCATCCAGACTTGGAGCATTCAAGCAAGCTCCTGGAAGACTTTTGGGAACCCCCATTTGCAGTGGGGTTACATTGAGAAAAAGTTCCCTCTCTCTCAGTTGGTTCTCCCTTGATCAAAGGTTTGATTTCAAACTGAGCAGGCTGGCAAAAAAAATCCTTCTCAGTTTAGTTCCTCTTTCGTTTCCTAATCTTCTTTCTTTACAGGATCAACAAGTCCATACTAGGTCAGCTTGTGGTACTGTTTTTTCATTCCCTTGATGCACACTACTAAAGGGCAGTGCTCATTTATGTTTTCAACTCCCCTAATTTGTTAACTCCTTGCCTCCAGTAACTGTCTGTGGAAACATGCTTGTCTCACTTAAGGCTTTTTTTTTTTAATATATGCACTGTATATTATATTGTAACCCCCCCCCTACAAATGGAGGTTCCCAAAAAGTCTTCCTTGAGCTTGCCTAAATGCTCACTGCCAGGCTGGTGTCCTGCGTTTTAGCAGTTTAAATGTGATTACCAGAGCCTGTATAGCCTCTGTGTACTGTCTCTTTAAGACCTTCCTGATTGCAGCATAAGTAATCTGAGAGGGAGCTCTGTTGAAAGATGTAACTATTTACTGAAAATCATTTAGAGTGATAATGATAATGTAGTTTGTCTAACCTGCTTTCTTTTTAGAAAGGACTTTTTTTTTTGTCTCCACTTCCTGGTCCTGGACTGCAAATTGGACCAAACAGTACAGGTGGGACCTAAAATGTAGCCGTACTACAGGAGCTGTCTGAAGTCAAAATCTGTAGGAATTGTAGTTTTGGTCTTTTTGCGCCTTTTTTGCAACTGAAGGGGGAGCTCTTGCTTTGACTGACAGCTGAATCAGCCAACCAAACCTTTTGGATCTGGGGGAATTCCCACAAGCTGCCTGCTGTTAAGGGCAGATCTAAGTTGGAAGCTGGAGAAGAAGTAGCTGAAGTGATTCTGAGCAGCAATCCTGAGTGGATTCTCATGGGAGAACTGTGAAAAGGCTGAGTTTTTGGCCTACATGTCTGTCTGCTGCTCCTGAGAGGGAGGGAAGAGAATTATTTTGGACTAAATCCAAGTTTGTGTGACTAAAGTAAGCTACTGAAGTGGGCCAGGCTCAACCTGAAGAAGACCGAAGATTTTGCTAAATGTGATCGGCCTGTCTGGAGTCCAGCTACCCCTAAGCTCCCGGTGTGTGCAGAGACTTTGAGATTGTGACCGGGGAGCGTCTTGCCTGGTACAGTAGAATTCCCTTACATGTAAATGTGCTATGAGCTGCTAGTGGGTCGTGAGTTATTTCCCCACTGTGTGAACTGTGTTCTGCTTGCTGGAAGCAGTATCCAGCACAAAACGGACTGCATCCGAATTTGTCTCCATGTGGTCTGGGTCCTGCCAGACTGGCCCAGCCAGACTACCCACTGCACAGAGAAGCCATCGATGAGAGACCTGCCTGGGGATCAGCCCCCTGCTCCACGCTTGAACAGGAACGACACCTCTGCGACTTGTGTGGGCCCTGCTTCTCCTGGCATTCCAGATCAACCACCTGCAGTCTCGATTTTCGTCCAGCCTGTGTCCAGTCTTGGGTACCGTGAGTAAATACCAGGGTAGCTCCCTGCAACAACAGCTTAATCTGAGTGTGTCATCTGATTGTCTTGTTGTTTCGTTTCCTTTACGAACTGAGCCCTCTGGCTCCGGATTACAAATATTGTGTACTGTGCTTGTTGTGTTTTCCATCACAGGACCCCAACCAGCTGCGACGCCGGCCAACCCCGGGCATCAGTCCTGGCTAGCTCATGTCTTCTCCACCTGGGTACCCAGAGGTGTGACTGTGTGGGGGGACTCAAAGCACATGCATGACTGCTTGATTGATATAACCTTTAAGCTAATTAACCTGATTTTGTCCCTCCCTTGTTCAAGTCCCCTGAATAAATCAGATCTAACCTCTTCTGCATGTAATCTGACTGTGGTTCCAGTTTGTGCTCAAAGTACTGTACTGTTGTTATTTGTTGTGCATAACCTTGTTTTACAGGAGGTCCCCAGGGTCAAGCCAGAGGAACCAGCCCTGGTGGTAAGTGCAAACAGTGTGGGTACTTGTGTTGTGTACCAGGGGTATTGTGAAAGTGACTATTGTACAGTGTTCAGGCCACTAGAGGGGAAAGAGAGGGGTTACAGCATCCTGGAGGGCTGTGCCCAGCTTAGCTTGACCACTACCAACCCTGACCTCTGTGTGGAGGCACCCGTTTCAGAACTCAGGCCCCTTAACCTGCTACTAGCCAAGCAGGCAGGGGTAGTAACCCTTGAGATAGTGCCACCTAGGGGTTACAATATATTTATTTATTGTTACTTGTTTACATAGTTTATTATCTGATCGACCATGCAAACCAGCTATGCAGTCCACAGACTTACCAATGAATAAACTAAATTATACTTCTCTAAAGATTGTAATGGTTCAGAGGGATTAGTTAATTGGAGGTAGGTGGTCCAGTTGCTCTTCAGAGAGATTTCGGAGTTCGATCATATCATTTTCAGGCAGATCATGTGTCTGACGGGGCAGCATGGCTTCCATCAGTTCATCTGGGGTTTTCTTGTTTGCTTTTCCTTCAGCATGTGGCAAGTATGCTTTCTACTTTAAACTTCTATGTTTTAGTTTGTAGTTGTATAAAGGCGAGCACATGTCAGTTTTAGTGTGTGTAAAAATGTCTGCAGTGAGTTTAAAAGGTTTTTGTTCTGTATGAAAGTTCTCTAGTTCAGTAAGCATGTGGCTTACGTACCGCATTGATTTTAAGTTTATTTACTCAGTTTGCCTTGATTTGCAGGTCTATTTTTTTACTAGTAAATTACTTGCATCTTAAAAATAGTATCTTGTAGTTGTTTAATGATGAGTGCCTGTTAGTTTTGCTGCACCTGAAAGTGTTTCCTGGGAACTTTTAATAGTTCTTACTATAGAGACAAAAGAGAGGAAATGGTTTGGAAAATCCCAGCCCTTGTAAGTTACATTCTTGCTGTCTGTTTTATTTCATTTTTTTAATCATTGTAGAATTTTTGGCCAGGAAAGGCACACTGATCCAAAGCTTGTTTCCAGGATCAGCCAGGGAGCACAGGACGGTTAACTGACTTGCTCAGGATCACACAGTATGCAGGAAAAAACATGGGTGTTATGGAACGTCACTGGGATAGAGTCAGTGCTAGCCAAAACAAAATGCTGGCAAACAAAACACAAACAGACAGCACTCTGGGACCACTAAATAAAATAAACCAGACAGCAATAGGTTTGCTAATGCAGGAGCCCACTGCTACAATACCCCAGCGCTTCGAGTTCAAGGCGTGACTCTTCGTCAGGAGGTCACAAAGAGTCATGCCTTGGACTCGAAGTGCTGGGGTAATGTACCTATGGGCTCCTGCATTAGCAAACCTATTGCTGTCTGGTTTATTTTATTTAGTGGTCCGAGAGTGCTGCCTGTTTGTGTTTTGTCATACAGTAAGCAAGCGGCGGTTGTGGGATTCAAACCATTATCGGTTAGTTCTGTAGATTCACAACTTGGTGCACCATTTGCTAGGTTATACTGCCTGTACTGAAATAACCATGTTTTTGAAAACGGCATTTCATGATCTGTTTTAAAAATGAATCGTAAGGGGGTGTCTGTAATTTGATTTTTTTAATATGATCTCTTGGTTTTAGGCTGTGTGAGGGGTAACCCAACATTTCACAAAAGCCCCCTTTTTTTACAGAAGTCTTTCAGTTTGAAGTTGGAATTTTAAGAAATGTGTGTGTTAATGTCTTGTTAATCTTCCTAGGAAGAAAAGTTTTTTAAACATAGCATACATTCACATTTGTTTTCTTCTTCTATATTTTATCCTCCTCATCCTCCCGGCTGCCCCCTTCCAGCCGACTCCCCCAGCCCCGTCACCTGGCTCTCCTGGGACTTACCTTAAACCGGCGTCCTCTCCCACAGGACTTGTGGTGTGTGCCCAGCCACTGGTGCGGAGCCTGCGGGGGGCGGGTAGATCTTCATCCCACATCTGGGGTTTCTTATTCCGCTGTTTTTTTCTCCCTCCTCTCTTTACTTCCCCAGGGCCTTGGCCATTCACAGTTGCACATGCACGTGGAGGCATGCATCTGCACTGGCACCGACAACAGCCCCGATCTGCCCACCCAACTTAGTGCCAGCCCCCATTGCCGACACCACCATCAAACCTCCACTGGGTAGCAGCCAAGAGCCGGAGAGCCCTACCTCCCCAATACGGGGAAGGAGAGCTGCCTGACAGCTGCTCCATCTACTTCCAGCCCCCCCCGCCAACTTGTGCTCATTCCTGAACACGGGTTGTCAGTGTGGTGAGAGGTAAGGCGTCTGATGCCTCAGCCCTCTGCACCACTGGGCTGGCATACATTCACATTTTTGACATTGCCGGCAAGGTAGTACACATTACAGCAAGTAGCATGGATCTAGCTCTTATTAATTCATGTAATATAAGTACTTTTAAGAAGCAATATTAGTAGGGTATTAGATGATGTCATAATTAGTAGTGATGATTGATTAGTAGCACTTTGTGGGCTGGTAAAACTGCACCTTTCCTTTTTTTTTTGTATAATTTATTTGTCTCCTCTGTCTGCCAGCTGGCCCCCTTCTGTTCTGGCCTTCCCAGCCCCATCACCAGCTTTCACTGGGGCTTACCTTCACTCCAGGAAGTCCCCCATGTATTACCCCAAGTGACTGGACAGGAGGGAGGTCATGCTACCCACCTCCCCTCACAGCACAATCTACATGTCCAGAGGAAGTACCTAGTCGGTGGTGCGCAGCCTGCAGAGGGTCATGTCATGCTCCAGCTCAGCCGTTTCCCCCCCCCAATTTTCTCCCCAGGGCTGCCCATCACACAGTGACACACCGAGCATTTGTGCAGAGGCATGCATGCACACGCGTGTTGGTATGTGTGGGTGGGCCTGGGATCCCGCTGTGCTGCTGTCCAGCTTCCATCAAGTGACAGTCAAGTAACTGGGTGCAGTGTCCCCCCTCCATGAATAAGGAGAGCTGTCAATGGGATGCTCACTCCTCCAGCTAGCCCCTGAGTGACTCAAGTCTGTTCCCAAACCCATGTCGCCAGCACAGTGCAGTGCTATACCTGTGTTATCCATCCGGACCCCTACATCTTTTGTTTTGTTGTTGTTGCCTGTTCCCCCCCCCCCGGAAGCTCAGCCCAGCACCATCCACTGTCCCCCCATGCCTAGGTTACCTCGGGTGGGTCCACCCCCAACAGATACTGGGTAGGTGAGACCCAGCTACCCCCAGGGCGGAGCCACGGGATCAGGACACTCTCCGGCAGACACAGGTAGGCAGTGGGGACAGCAGAAAAGCCGCATCTGTGTGGGCTGGCATTTTTTTTCTTTTGCTGCAAGGATCCCTGGGGTTGGGATGTGCAATGACAACCAGCGCCCGCCCCATCCCCAACATGTGACGCTGGCCATGATGGTGCCCCTAGCCTCTGCCAGAGGTCGCAATGTGCCAGACACTCAACCACCTTCCCCCGGAGAAGGAGAGCAGTCCCTGGGATGCTCAATTCCCCCCCCCAGCCGGCACTTCAACTCCTCAGTCCGTCCCCAAACCTAGGATGTCTGCGCTGCAAGTAGACGCCTTGCCACTGCGCCGGTGGGCTGTCATCCCCTACACCTTTCTTATGGGGGGGGCCCTAACCATGTATTATATAGAGAATAATGTATAGAGAACAGCGTGTTATGAAGTTTTTTTGTGTTTTTCATACACCCGACGTGTGCTATGACCCACAAAACTCAAGAGTGAAGTTCGAGAGATTTATGTGGTCATCACACAGAGGGTGTAATAAAACTTCCTAAGTACACAGTCACTTATATTTTATTTATTTTTTTCTCTTTATGGACACCGAGACCCCTAGCCCCACGGACAGGCTCGCCCCAGCCACGGTATCCAACCCTTACTCCAGGAAGCCTCCCCCCCGGAGTGGGGCCGCCTAAGCGGAGCTGTCATGGCAGAAGGGCCGGGCACCATGCCTGGCTCATACACGGGGGCCGGCGATTTTGTGGCTAGAGTCCCCTTGGAGCTAGGGCGTGCAATGACACAAGGGTGGGTGCGTCTGTACTAGCTCCACCCCACGTCTTGGTGTGGCACGCTGTCTCCCCAGCTCCACTAGAGGGCAATCGACACCGACACCCTAGAACCCCCACCCCAGAGAAGGAGAGCAGTCCTCTGGATGCTCAATCCTTCTCCTCCCTGCTGACCCCCGACGACCTGTGCTTGTTCCTGAACACAGGTTGCCGGCGTGGCGTGAGGTGTGGCATCCAGTGCTTCAACTCTCAGCACCACCGGGCCGGCAGTTATTTTTTTACAATAAATGGTACAGAGACATGAGCACAAAACTCAAGTTTCCTAACTTGGAAACTGAAGTGCAAGCAGTCGAAAAGCCATAATAACTGGGTAAAATGTCATACCTGGTTATTACGGTATTTGGTCACACTGATAATCTGTGTGATGGGGGGTCAGCAGTTATTACATAAAATACATACCTGGCTTATAACAACATTGCTTATTTCACCGCCAACATTGTCAAAGTAGACATCTACTCCTGATGGACAGCACTTCTGCAGGTCCTCGAGCACTGTGCCCTTCTTGTAGTTAATAGCAGCATCAAATCCCATTTCTGACACCAGAATCTTGCACTTCTCATCGGAACCGCAAATCCCCACCACTCTGGAGCAACCTTCAATGCGCCCAATCTAGGACAGAAATTCATTTTTTTACTCTTCAAAGGGAAGCAGTTAATAGCCTAGATCCTACTAGGGATGTCACAATAACCATGTTTTGCAATAACTGGGATCATTTTTATTTCATTGCTAATCTTCCTCGCTCCTGTCACCCGACAGCCCCCATCTGCCGGACACCCCAGCCCCGTCACCTTGACATCCACTGGGATGTACCTGCTGACCATTTTCCCCCAGAGCTTGCCCCCCGGTGGTGTTGATGGGGTTCCCAGACCCCTATCAGAGAAGGATCCCATTTCTGGCCAGCAAGCCCAGCTGCCAGGGTGCCATCCTGCTGCTGGTGATATTTCCTCCTCCTCCTGTGGTTCCCCTGAGAGGTGAGAAATGACAATTTCATAACATAGGATAAACTCCACTCATACAAAGTATTCTTATTTAGCTTAAAAGCAGCTCTTCTTTATTTTTCAATATTCACACCAAAACTTCTGAGCAACAGTTTCGTAGCCAAAACGCCACTTCTTCAGGCGCTCATATACAGCGTTGTTTTTTTGATTCTCCTGTTAATTTACTTGATGTTTCAATACAATACTCCATATGAATCCATTTAAATGTAAATCTTCATATAATATACATTAGTTTCACCACAGGAAGATCTTTATGTCTCCACTAGCACTTTGTGCTTCACATTTAATTGTGTTCTTCTTGCTACTCTTTAGTCCTTGACTCATGCCGTTCTATTTGCTTTTGGAGAGTGAAATGACACCATGACACGCTCCATGCACTGCTATGCACCACACGGCAGGGTTTGCCATGCCCCCACTTGCCCTCTGTGCAGCCTGGGTGCATTTCACCCAGCTGCTACTAGGGGCCAGATGAGCACCGGGCTTTACCAACCGTTTCTCATGGAGGACAGCAGTCTGTTGGATGCTTGATCCTTCTCCAGCTTGGCCAGCCCTCCAATGCCCCAAGTCCATTTCTGAACCTGGGTTGTCAGCGCCACAAGCAGTAGTGCTGCCATTGTGCCGGCGGGCTGGCCGTAGGGTTAATTTTTATTGAATATGATGTTTCGCCCATTTTCCTATATCGTGATAACTACTTTTCATGACACATCTTGAAACACTGAGATAACTTGTGAAAAATTCAGCTGTTCAGTTCACTACCTCATTACCTCCCCCAAAAATGTAGGCTATGGAGGGTCCTTCCCACAAAACCCAACCCAGATGCTATAATATTGGGACAGTATGATAATCGTGAGGTTTCTTTCAAAGTCACCATACTGTGAACATTTTCATAACATGACACCCCCAGATTCTACCATGTTACTTCTCTCTCTATTTTTGTAATATGAAATGAGAAAAAAACACACCCAATATTACAAACTTCAGACATATTCCTGCACGTACATGTGGTCAACCCACATGCTGTAGAATTCTCAGAGTACAAAATTCAGCCTCGGCAAATCTGTTATGTAAGCTTGTGGCATCTTACAGCCCTGAATCTTCCAAGAATCAATCTTCACCATTCATTCTCACTTATGGGTCTAACCCAGAGGTGCTAGGACCCAGCGAGAGCAAAATCTTTTGCAGCTAGAAGGGGACCAACATCGGCTAGTGGCACTGCTCACACATCCGATGTACTAACATTGTGCATGCGAACTAGCCGGTAACCAATGCCAGCCTCCTCCCTTCCTCAGTTCTGTTTTTCCCACCATGGAAGGTGCACCATGGGAGTGACAGAGTCTACTGTGTCTGTACTTGTATACCTCAGTTCATCACCATTTTACTACTTTTTTTGATGCCAAACCATCTTTTCAATACTGAACTGTAGCTCAGTCTGTGTTTTCTTTGCTAAAGTGGGTTTTCTCTCATTTTATTGTCATTATGTTAATATGATGCCGAGTTTGAAAAAAGGGGCTTAAAGGACAGGCTGCCGCTCCCTTATGCATCAGTGCCCCAGTGGGAGCCCTATAGCAATGTTGGACTGGCACTGTGAGTGTCACCCCTGCCTCGGCCCAGATCATGATATGTACCAAAATAAAAACCATGAGGTGCACAGGTGTAGCCAACTAAAGGTGCTGCCCAGAATAAACACAACTAAAACAAAAAGAAAGAACCAACGATCCCGCTGATGAAGCCCATGCAGGGCAAATGCACGTAGGTTTCCCCCAGTTTGTATGATTTTCTTTAAATAAAAAATAAGCTGCTACACCTCTTTAGTGAGTATGCCTGGTTCTTTCTTTTTTTGTTTCAGTCATGATATGGACCAGAGCGATGTGTGCTTCTCCACAGGCAAATGCATCCTTGAGTTCCACACGCTGAAGTGGAGTCATTGACCCCCTACCTTTGAAGGGGAAGCCCCGCACTTGTGATGCTAAGGTCAGGAGTTTTGGCCTTTCCCCTGTGGAATTACAGGGTCCTCCCCGACCTTACCTCACTGATGTGTCGGGTCTGTGGACAGCTGGCTCCTTCTGGGCAGTTGGCTAAGCACCCCCCAGTCCATCTGCCCTGGACAGTGGACATCCATTGTGGTGAGGCCAAAGCTATACGCTCAGTCTACACTGCTGGAGACCTCAGTGTTGCGGCCTGGTACCAGTGAAGCTCCTGGTACCATTCATGGTATTGATGAGCTGGATGGAGCTGGTCACAAGGTTGGGTCCCCTGCTGGCACCATTCACAGTGTCAGGAGAGGGGTCAGTACCAGAACTGTCTCCAGTCCAGTAGCTGAGGTGGTTGTCACTCCCCCCCGAGGGATCCTGTGGCCTTGGGGAGGAACGTGGTGCCAGCCCTAGCGATGGACATGGGGTGGTGGTGATGATGATGGTACCAACCCTGGCCCCAGTTCTGAGCATGATGCTGGTGACTGTGTCACCCCTGGAGCTGTCCCTAGGCTTGGTACCAGGGATGGTACCAGGATCCACTCTGGTGCTGTCTGCAACACTGGCTCAGGTCCTGGTATTGTTTACCGTGCCAGGTCGGTTCCCGGTACCATTCACTGTGCCAGAGATGGGGCACATCCAGAGGCAGTACTGATGCCGATGTTGTGCCCAGTTCAGAGGATGGCACCGGCCATGGTGAAGGGCTGGAACCTGCCACTGGGCCTTCTGCTGACCCTGAGACTTGTGCCGAAGGCAACACTAACCAGGATTCTGGCAGTGGCCCAGAGGTGAGTTTCTCCATCTGTCCGGCTGACTCTGTCACTGGTGAGGACTGGAGCTGTCCCATGTACAGCTCTCCTCACCTGGGGTCCAACCCAAAGGCTTTGACTGGGTCGCTCTATGGATGTTGGTCGACTCTGCTCAAGCAGACTTACCAGTTCCTCCCCTCAGGAGAGGGGTCCCCTGAGCACTCCTGCAGCCCTGGCAGACAGCTTCTTTCCTGGGCCTCTGCCACTAGTCCCTGAGCTACCAGGTATCACAGGTCCTCTTGGTCCTATCATCTGTTCTCAGTAAGAGGGAATGGCTGGTGCCTTAAATCTTTACCACGTTCAGTCCAATAAGGCACAGTTCAGGCCCATAATCCCCACACCACCCCTTACTGAGTTCAGCTCCTCCTCTCCAACTTCCTCCTCTGAAGAATAGGAATCTCCCTCCATCTGTCCTCAGATTCTGACTATTCTGCACACCAAAGGTTTCTTACAGACATGTTGATGGAGCTGGACATCAGTTCCTTTGCTGGTCGCAATCCTGTGTTCTTGCCACTGAGACTCCTTGGAGATTTGACAACTCTGTCATACTTCCTTGGCCCAGGGCCTTTGAGGAGTCCACTAGGATTCTAAATGCGTCCTCTTTTTGCTGCTCCAGCCCCTTGGGATGTCCAGCTCAGGTACTGCACTCCCACAGGATCTTCAGGAGCCATGTATCATCCCAGTTTGGGGATTCAGGTGCTGCAGACCCCAATAGGGCCTAAACTACATGACAGACTTCCGAAGGCTGACTCTGCGCAGATAGATGCCTGGGCGAGGAGGGGTTTTACCTCAGCATGTGCCCTTATGTGCGTTGCTGGACACCAGGCACATCAAATGGCTTACAACAAGCACCTGTGGCTGTAGCTAGGTCAGATCCTAACTGTGCTGCCGTCTGCGAATTAGGCAGGCAAGCAATTCGCCCTTCTGCCCAGGGGCTGGAGCTGGCAAGGCATGAATGAAGGGCATTGTCCGATACCAATGAGGTGGCCTACTGGCTGGTAGGAACAGCACTCTCCATTCAGCGGATGGCAAGGCTTCACCTCTGTAGGTTGGGACTTCTGGCCCGGCATAAGGTGTTTAATTTGTACTTCCAGGATGCTTGTTCCATTCCCTGCAGGGTCAGGCATGAGTTGTTGGGGCACCCTCCTGATCCTGCGACACAGGAGCCTCCACCTGTCCCAGACCTGTCTCGAGTCCTACTAGACCTGTGAGGAGCCCCCGCCCTCGGGTGGTTCTCACCCATGCAGAGGGCTGAGGGATTTTTTTCCCCACAGGGTGAGCCAACTGCTCCCTATTTTAGGAAGCTTGGTACTCTGTCCTATAAGTTGGAATGAATAGTGAAAATTGATTCTTGAAAGATATGAAAATTACATACCAACTGTGATTGTTGATCTTCTAAAATATCTTCACCATTCATTCACACACCTGCCTACCATCCCCCACTCCGTAAGAGCCAGGGCCCCTGGGCAGCAAACCTTGTTGTTCTATTGCACACTGGTATTTTTCTTGCAGTTTCCAGTCAGGAGAAGATCTGTTTCTCCTCCTCCCTTATAACTGAAGAGTGGAGTAATTATTTTTCTGTCTCTTACAAAAAAAAAACTGAGACAAGGCTCCTCTTACCCTCTTAACAATAAAAAAAAGAAATCCCTTTGGGGCTGAACTCATTCTTTCCCCTGTTTTTCCTTGTTTTCTTCTCTCCTTGCCCACAGTATACCCCCTAAAGGGAATATCCCTGTTTGGCTTCATCTTGTCCATTCTTCCACCGAGTCTGTTTCATGTGGATAGTGATTGCCACTTGGGTCAAGATGCAGCTGTCACACAGAATACATTCCTGTGCTTGCAGGGAGTGGCAGGTGCATAAAATAGGATTTTCTCTACTACACTCTTAAACTTGTTGGATTTCACAATTTCACTTTTTTCATAGTTGGCATCTTCTTTCTCATGAATTGTTAATCGTCTTCCTCCTCATGAATTGTTTTTTCATTGCTCCCTTTGGAGTGGCAAGAAGATATTATTTGTGCTCCATGGGCTCTGCCCATTTATGCCTGTTGTCTCACCCTCTCTGGAAGGGCCTTGAGTTTTTACCTTGCTAAATTAAAACTGTCCTCTTGGGAACACAAAGGTTTTTTCATCAAGCAGGCTTTCTGCCATCTAGTTACAGATGTCTCTTTTCAAATTTGCTGAGTAGATGCCAGTGCTATACGCCAGGGCTGCTGCCCATTTTTCTTCATTATCTCTACCTTTTCTGTCCAGGTAGAAGGAAATGGGCTCTGGTTCTTTATACCCACTACCCATGTGCCACCCAGTAGGCCCAACCCTTATTTTCCTAAGTTGGTAGCTGAGTCAGGTTTTACTTGGTTGTTATTTTTATATCCTGTATCCTTTTCTTATCCCTTTGGGCTAGAGAGTCTCTAGCCTGTTACACTGTGAAAAGATCACACCTTAGGTTCTTTGCAAGGTATGCTGGACAAAGAAATAACAACAAATAGAAGTAATAAAAAGGTTTATTACATACTCAAGCCATAACAAGTAAAGCAAAGCAATCACAAGGGAGCCGATTTCCCACCATTCCTCGAGAATGGTCTCTTTCTCTCTGAGGAACTGGTGTGCATACACTTATAAGAGTGCAGTTACAGATATGATAAACATACAGCATAGGCATGTAAATAAGGTGGCTCCCTTGAGCAATTACATAGGAAATGAAGTTGCAAAGTAAGGAAGAATCTCTAAACAATGGAAATTCATAGTCTGCAACCTGTTAGTCTCACTAGAGACGGTGAGTCTGAGAACACGTGCAATGTCATCGGAAAAGCATACAACTTGTCACAATAGTGGAAAATTACAGAATATGAGTGATTATGAGTATAGCAGAATATATGGCAGAAACATAGCATATAGGTAAATGCATTACAGATAGATATAAGCATAGCAAATATAAATAAACACTACTAACATAAGTAATGCAAGCATTTGTCAATGCCGAATGTTTGCTTGCTGGCATTGGCATTGGTAGTGTAGGAGTTACAGAGCTGCATAATAGGAATGGCAGTGAAGTACTGAACTGAAGCCAACCCCACCACCACCCTGCAGAGACTGACAGGCATTGGGATGTGCCTTTGGGTCGTCAGGCATAACGGTCACGCCATTTCACCACACCCTACCCTGCAGACACCGACAAATGTCACAGTGTGCCTTGGGGTCTTTGGCCCCTATGTGCACCCCATTCCATCAGGAAATACGGTGAGATGGGTGCAGTATAGGAGAATGGGGTGAACTTTGGGGCCGAAGAGTCCAAGGCACACCTAGATGCCTCTCACTGGCTGCAGGGTGTGGAATGGTATGAGCATTACAGGCGAGAATCTCAAGTCACACCCCTAATGCCTGTCATTCTCTACAGGGTGGGGCGTTATGGTCGGAAACCCTAATGCCTCGGGCATTCGTTGGTATTTTCACTCCAAATTTTCAACATGTTTTTTTTTTTGTGACCCCCACCTCATGAACAGTGGCAATATCAGTTTGTTAGCCTAAAGCTGCTTTTGCACAGCGACTGCGGCATTTAGCACCACAGGTGCAAAAACACATTTCGAAAAGGATGTGAAAAATGAGAGCTGTACTGTTCATGGGGAAGTGCAAAAAACGGCAATGTTAAAAATCTGCAGTGAAAATATTAAAAATCTGGTGAAGTCACTAGCGTGCGTAGAAACTGTATGACGCACACCCATAATGTAATTAATTTGGGAATTTTTTACAGCAGATTGTCAACATACGCATTTTGGGACCTCTGATCATGAACAGTGTCACTGTGATTTTCTTTATCTGTCCCAAACAGTGATTTCCCACAGCGACCACACATTTCTGTGTTGAAAGTGTGAAAACACATTTTGGCCATGTTGTGAAAAATGACAGCTGTACTGCTCATAAGGAAGTGTGGAAAAATGCCACTGGTGAAAATCTGGACTGAAAATATTACAAATTCATGAACTTACAAGGGTGCGTGGAAACTGAGCAATGCTCACTCGTAACACAGTCATTTTATGGACTCTTGTCACCAAATTTTCAACATAGCCATTTTAAGATGTCTGCTCATGAACAGTGTCACTGTAATTTTCTTAATCTGTCCCAAACATTGCTTTTGCACACCGACTGCACCACTGTGCGCTATATGTGCGGAAACACATTTTGGGCGAGATGTGAAAAATGGCAGCTGTACTGCTCATAAGGAAATGTAATAAATGGCAATGTTGAAAATCTGGTGTGCAAATATTAAAATTCGCAACTCATGGACTGTTAGGAACCGCGCAACGCAAGCGCCTCCTAAAAGTCATTTTTGGATTTTTTTTCACCAAATTTTCAACATAGCCATTTTAAGACCTCTGCTCATGAACAGTGTCACTGTGATTTTCTTACTCTGTCCCAAACATTGATTACGCATACCGACTGCACCATTGTGCGCTACATACTGGAAACACATTTTGGGAGAGATGTAAAAATGACAGCTATACCGCTCATAAGGAGGTGTGGTAAAATGGCAATGTTGAAAATCTGGAGTGAAAATATTAAAAATTTGCGAACTTACGAGCATGCGTAGGAACTGCGCAATGCATGCTCGTAAAACAGTCATTTTTAGGAATTTTTTCACCAAATTTGCAACATAGGCTTTTTGAGAGCCCACCTTATGAACATTGGCACTGTCGTTTCGTTAATCGTTCCTGAAAGGTGATTTCGCACAGTGACTGTGAAATCATCCTTCGAGCCCAATTAACGCCATAACAGTTCCAGAATTAATGAGGAGGGGTCCCAAAAACCTCATGTTGAAAATTTGGTGCCCGAATTCAAAAAAATGCCTGAGATATGCATTAAAGTTGAAAACAAACCCTATTTATTGCATTATACAGCTTATCGGCATTTCCTCAGTTCGCAGTTGGCTTTGAAGAGCGCAGACATGTTCCTGGTCCACCAAAGATCATCGCGCCGAGCTCTGGAGGTAAGTATGGGGTGAGGTGGGGTGGGGAGGTAGGGTGCGCAGAGGGTGGGCGCGGTGGGCAGGGGAGACCACTGAAGGAACTTTTTGTTTACGGTTTTTTTTTTTGAAGGCGATGCGGGATGTTTGCCACGCTGGGTGGGCTCCCAGCATGGCAGTAGAAAGGCTGTTTGGGGGCCTGGGCCGATGAAGTTGGGCACCCTGTCGTAAAACAATTTTACCATGCTGGGTGGGCTCCCAGCATGGCACCTGAAAAGTTTTTTTGGGGGCGTGGAGCCGACTGGGGATTGGGCACCTGTCGGCCATACAGTGTGTGTGTGGGGGGGAGCGCATGAGCACGCAATATGCGTGTGTGCGTGTGTGTGGAGGGGGGAGCGCTGCTCACTGAAGTGGAACTCTCCCTTTCAACTGTAGGGCACTGCATTTTCAACTGCTGTCATAGACAGCTGCAGCATTCATTGGAGAACTGCGGACACGCCTGCAAGCACACTGACTGAATTGGAAGACGGGTGCCACACCTCCGAAAACTTGGATGATGGCATTATGTTTCTTGTACGTGCATGCAAGCAAACATAAAAAGTTAAAAAAAAAATGATTGCGTTACATGTAAAAAGGGACTGTCATCATTGCGATTTGTATCGTCATCATTGAGATTTGTATCACAGATTGGACTGGTTTTCATTGAAGGCTAGAATTGCCTATCTTGACAGTAGTTGGACCTAGAAAATAGTTAAAGGTAAGTGCACTAGTGTATTGTGTGAATTGTTACCTAAATGTTCCAACTTGTGTAACATAAAAAAATATAAAAAAAGAAAACTGTAACTGAAGATACAAAATTGCAAAGTTTCCCTGAAACAGACAGCTTTTAAAATTTATATTTGTTAAATCTTGGAACATGCTGCCAATGAATTTGTTGCATAGTAAATGCTTAGGCCACTGCAAAAAGAGGCGAGGGATTGCATTTAAAGGATCTGGAGATATGCAGTTGTTTTGGTTAGTTACTGTTTAAGATGTGGTTGGATGCAAGTGACAAGGTATTTATATACTATATATTTGTACTGTATTGTTTATTGTAATTCTGACTGGGTCACCTTTGAAAATACCAGAAAGTGCTGAATTCAGGTTGCCCTTCCTTACTGTGGGAGAAATTTTTCTTGATGCCTAGGTCATTCAAAAATCGACCAATCAAAGGCAAGAAGTTTGTGTAAGGTTGAACTCCACTCAAAATGAAGGTACAAAAATAATTTTCTTTATTTCACCATTTACAACAGATGGGCGATGGTTTTGTGGCTCCACCACTTCATCAGGCCCAATCAGTGCTATATCTGGTAAATCTTAGTAGTTGTAGCACTCTCTCCTACATTCATAGTAACATTTTAACAGTCTTTCAAGTAATGCCTTCACTTCCTTATTTTATCTGTCTTTACTCCCTCTCCATTTTGAAGGCACGCCTCAGGGCACTAGTCCATTCACTTGTGTGTGGATGCCATCTCCGCTGAGAATATGGAGATGGCATCTACACACAAGTGAATGGACTAGTGCCCTGTGGTGCGTTTTCAAAATGGAGAGGGAGTAAAGAAAGAATGGATAGATAGGATGGATAGGTATTTTATTTATATAGTGCCCCTCTTTGGGGACTCTGAACACTTCGCAATACAATTTAAAAACACACAATAAAACAAATAACCATACATAAATACAGTACACAGCAAATACAGAACCATTTAACATAACATAGTAATTAAAAACCATCAAACGCCTGGTGAAAGAAAAAGGTTTTTTAATCCCTTTTTAAAGGATTCTATCGAGGGTGCATCCCAAAGTTGTTGAGGGAAAGCGTTCCCAAGGGTGGGCTCGGCCACTGAAAAGGCTCGATCATTGGATTTCTTAAGCCTCACCCTAGGAACACTGAGGAGGCGACCCTCGGCGAAACGGAGAGTCCAAGACAGGCAGTGGGGCACAAGGAGATCTTGCAGGTAGACTGGTCCCCGACTGTGAAGGCCCTTTTAGTTCAGTAATCCTACCTTGAAGATAATCCTCCATCTGACTGGCAGCCAGTGCAGTCTGCAGAGAACGGGCGTAATATGATCATTTCTTCATGCACCTGACAACAACTGAGCTGCTGCATTCTGCACTAGCTGCAGCCGTCAGAGGTTACTTCCAGAAAGCCCCAGGTAAAGGGCATTGCAGTAGTCCAGTCTAGATGTGACAAAAGCGAGCATCAGTGAGGTCAGGTCCTCAGGTGATAGCAGGTGTCGGATCCGGGCAATATTCCCCAGGTGATAAAATCTGCTCTTAACAACGGCCAACACCTGAGCATCAAATGTTAGGCCATCATGAAGGATTACACCCAGATCCTTGACCTGCATGGATGGGACCAGAGGTACCCCCCAGGACAAGACTGGGGGGATCCCACCGTGTCCTGTCCCCAACACGATGACCCATATCCACCACCGACACCTCAGTCTTGTCTGGGTTGAGCCTCAACCAATTCTGAGACATCCAAGCCTGGATTTCAGCCAGGTAGCTGTTAAGCATGGAATCTGCCATCTGTCTACCCGGTGAATAGGATGGGTATAGCTGGGTATCACCAGCGTAGCAATGAAAACCCAGTCCATACCACCTGATGATGACCAACGGCAGAATGTATACAGTGAACAACAGAGGTGACAAGACTGACCTTTGCAGAACTCTACAGGTCAGAGGCGTTGGGCTAGATGAGGCAAGCCCCATCACCACCCTCTGCACCCAACCTGTCAGGTATGACCTGAACCACTGGATGACTGTTTCCAAACACGCCACACCAGAACTGCAGATGGTCAAGTAACATCTCGTGGTCCACCGTATCAAATGCCGCCGTAAGATCCAGGAGAATCAAGAGGACATGTTCTCTCCTGGCTCTCGCAATCAGGAGATCATTCAGCACCTTCACCAACACAGTCTCTGTGCTATGCCCGGCCCTAAATCCAGACTGAAAGACCTCATAGGTGCAGGAGAAGGCAAGACGTCCCTCAAGCTGAATGGCCACCACCTTTTCAATAATCTTCCCTAAAAATGGGAGGTTAGAGACCAGTCTGTAGTTGCCAAGGCAGTCCGGGTTAATAAGATAAGGAAGTGAAGGCATCACTTGAAAGACTGTTACAATGTTACTATGAATGTAGGACAGCGTGCTACTACTATTAAGATTTACCAGCTATATCACAGATTGGCCCTGATGAAGTGGTGGAGCCACAAAACCATCACCCATTTGTAGTGAATGATGAAATAAAGAAAGAATTTTGACCCTTCATTTTTGAGTGGAGTTCATCCTTGCACAAACTTCTCACCTTTGAAAATAGGCACTAGCTGCCTAAAGGTCCCCCACCCCATCAATAAAATTCAAATTTACCTTCCCTAGTAACAGGAACTGTGCGAGGTACCCAGTGCAATGTAAGAGAACTTTCACCAATGTAGGGATGTCACAGTATCAAATTTTGTATGATGGCCATGACACATAATACCACAGTTATCATGAATACTACGGTATTACAGAACGAATCATTTTTATACAGAAAAGTCTCTAGGCTCTCGTACTGGTGAGAGATGACACATAAAGGACAGTTGTTCTTAAAAATACACCTAAGGCCTGAAAAACTGGACTATACCGTGAACCATGGTTATCACGGTATAAGAAATTGCCGACAGTATCAGCTCAATTTTTGTGATGTGTTATTGTGATGTGCTTGGTATCTGTAATTCTTTACTCACCCCAGGTTACATTACATAGCATGTGTAATTTCAAGGGTCGAAATTGTCACCAGTCCACTAGCCAAACACTGGTAGACTTTGCAATAGGCTAGTAAAATGTTCCTTTAACTAGCCCTGCTGGCTGATGGAAAGTCTGTGAAGCCAGTGAATTCCCCCAGTCACTAGCCATACTGGCTAGTGGCTGCAAATCTTAATTCGACCCCTATTATTTACTGCGATTTTATGTATTTCCAACCTTGCACTCTTGCTATGAAATTGTTCCTGCACAACTATAAATGGTGGTGATGTTTCCCGGTCCTACACTACTATGTAATCTCCTGGGTCACTCCTGAAAATAGCCATGCATTTGTCTAAAGTACTTACCTGGCTAATAAAAACAAAATAATACCATGACTTCCAATACTGCAGTATACTGTGAAACCATGATACCGTGACATCCCTACACCCATGGCGGGGGGGGGGGATTTAAGTCTGGTATACCTGCCTGAGGACTTATGGGTCTGTCGGAGGGGGGCAGATCATGTGGGGCTGTTCCACAGTTTCGCGTATAAGGCTTAACAGCGACCTCACGGTTCCCACTTTTTCTATTGCCCCTTTTTCCACGCTTACCCTCCCTTTTAAACAAACAAATTATTTGTTCGCCCTGTATTTCTTTGTTGTGGGTTTTTATTGCTCTTATGCTGTCATTTGTTGTTTGTTTTTTTGTTTTTTTTTGGGGGGGAGACTATGTGGGCCAGGTTAATTACTATTTTTTGGGGATGACAGTCCTGTTACCCTGCATTGCTACCCTAGGTGGAGGCACCACACATGTTTAGGACTGAGTAGGCAATGTAGCAAAACTTTAGGAAAACTATCCAGCCCCCTTGGAGGGTTGAAAGAGGTGGACCCCGAGTGGCCCCAAGCAGTCACTTCACTACATATGTTTCTAATGTATTGTTTAATCAATACTAAGCATTACGAACATGTAATTGCTAACTTCATCTGTTTCCTGAGCTTCTGTCTCCCTGTGATGATTAAGCGACTGCTCTTACATTCTTCCTGACCTTTTTTAATTTATTTATCTACAATTCTGGCACAATAGAGAGTAGACTACAAATGACAATGAGACATAGCAGCTGGTATCCTGAGAGATCAGAGCGGCAGCAGCACACAAAAACTTCAAAACATTACACAAAAAGACAAGAAAACAAAGTGCAAGTCGTTCCACAGTCTTAGACAGAGTTCCACATTTTGAAGCAGAAAATTTGAACAGTATACACTGCACTAATCGTCCGAACGCCTGAATACGCGAAAGACAATGAAAAATCCAATTTTTTGGCCCTCGTTTTCCCCTACCTTTTGACTTTAGCTATCACTCCTCCTATTCACTTTCACAAACTCTACCATATCATCACTGTCACCAGTGCTCCCAAATCTACAGGATACCTTTATTGTACAGGGATTTGGTGCCATCTAAAAGGAAGCAGCTGGTCCCAAGACTTGCATTGGTCATAGGAAAACAGGAATTTGGCTTCCATAAGAAATACAGTAATACAACCTACAGGAAAACTCCCCCGGAATTACAAGGAAAACATCAAATCACTCAGGGAGCACTGCGTCACTCCTGCCAGCATCCCCGTAGAAGCCAGGTGAAAAACTAAGCGTTACCTGCCTACCTCTTTCCTCTCACGACCAGGTTCGAACATCAGGAGCCACTACAAACTGGGTGACACCATAAAGTTAAATAGGTAACACCACAAAACCCATCTCCCCGCATTTCTGTTTCCAAAATACGCTTCATGTTAACCTCCCATGATTGGTTCATAACCCTGCCTGTAAAGAAACTGACTCGGGGAATGGTTCAGGTTAACATCAACAATGTTGAGGGCCAGACTACTCCACAAACCGGCCAAGACAATAGGTCTAATGGTTAATTATTTGTCATTAAAATGGCTGGAACGTGATAGGCTAAAGTCCCAAGAAATGCAATCGGTCATACCGAGAAACACATTGATTGACTGTTGATTCAGACAACGAAAATCTAGTGGCTGTCCCCGATAAAACAGGCCCCAGGTTGTGTCTCATCATGTGCGTGCGTGCGTGTGTGTGGAGGGGGGAAGCGCTGCTCACTGAAGCGGAGCTCTCCCTTTCAACAGTACGGCACTGCATTTTCAACTGCTGTCATAGACAGCTGCAGCATTCATTGGAGAACTGCGGCGCACCTGCAAACACACTGACTGAATTGGAAGACGGGTGACGCACCTCTGAAAACTCGGATGATGGCACTATGTTTCTTGCACATGTGTGCAATCAAACATAAAAATAAGATAAAACATTATAAGACTGTGTAAGGCACTAATACTTGTAGGTGTATAATGTTACAGTTACATGTGGGCCAGTTGGTGGTATATAACCCAGACATAACAAGCCCCTTCTTTTCTTTCCAGTTGTCTCTTCTACTGGCAAACAGAACTGAGGAAGGGAGGGGGCTGGCGTCAGTTACTGGCTAGCTTGTGCGGTGTAGCCCTTTCTAGCTACAAAAGAGTTTGCTCCTGCAGGGTCCTAGCACCTCTGGCTTAGACCCATAATTGTGAACGAATGGTGAAGATATTCTGGAAGACCAACAACTACGGTGCATACATAATTTTCATTTTTCTCCCTGAGAGATACTGTACCACCCCATCCCCTGGAACAATTTAGACCTCAGAGCAAATATTTAAAAATTAAAACATGTAACTGAAAGAGAGTTGCTCCCCACTAGAGAGCGTATACCTGCACTGTACCATGCAGCCCCCAACTCCCTCGAGTGGTCACCTAGAATCCATGGCTTGGGGCACAATTACAGGTTTGGGCAAATATCATAAAACAATTACGTCTAACCCCTTCTTATCCCTGCTCTGTTCTCTGCCGCTCCTGGATAATTTCCCACCTCCTTATTGACTGCACTGCTTGACAGCTTGTACCATGAGTTGTGCAGATTCTTAATAAACATTTTATTAACAAAAAAAAATGAAAACACGTTTTTCTGTGTAATTTTTATCCTACCTTTCTTGTCGCAGAACGGAACCCTCCTCCCTGACCATGCATGTCTTCACAGGAAGAGCTGTAAGATGCAGGGATGGAAGGCAAGCCTGGTGGGTGGATGG
The DNA here is from genome assembly GCA_016271365.2 of Neoceratodus forsteri. Taxonomy (NCBI): domain Eukaryota; kingdom Metazoa; phylum Chordata; order Ceratodontiformes; family Ceratodontidae; genus Neoceratodus; species Neoceratodus forsteri. The sequence goes on along the minus strand of CM028134.1, from coordinate 382,892,011 downwards.
GGTATTCTAACACCAACACCTGATATTATGGCCACCGAGGGATCCACCATTTACCAGCCAGATGAAGAGGGGGCCCAAAAAGGTTGTCAGAGCACTCAGTAGTGGTAGTGTACTAAATCAGTGACTCTGCTCTGCCGCCTCACTGAAGCAATGTCCTGGAGCTGCAGTTCATGAGGCAGCTGCAAGGACTGTTGGAGCAGACAGCTGACAAGCAACTGATGAAAAACTGAGTTTTAATAAATGCTTCTCCACAATAAGGCAAGTGATATTTAAGTATTTTAAATATCACTTACTTTGGAAGTCCCCCACAGAAGCATTAGAAAAGCACTTTAATTAAGCAATAATGCATGACAGGGTGTGTGTTGTGGGATTTACCCTTGCCTTGGGTGGTGTGTCACAAGGTGCAGCCAAGTGATGTTAACCACACAAGAAGTGAGTAAAACGCACTACTACACACACCCTAAAGTGCACTACTGTAACTATAAAATGAATCTGTATTACAAAAAAAAAGAATTAAGTTCAAAGAAAGTAAACATTTGATCAGCGGGATCATTACCAGTTGTCTGCTGCAGTATTTACTCATGCCATGTGACATGTTTTGACCAATGAGGTTACAGGATTTTCATAACCCATTTTATAATTACCATTTTAAAGGCCCACAGCGGCAGTGCATTGCATTGCCGTGCAGGTAACCCGGGTTCAGGAACAGACTGAGGTTTTCACATCAAGAGGCAGGCTAGGCTCTAAGCAGATGCTGCGAGGAAGTGTGCCTTGGCCAGGGAGCATTGGTGGTGGGTTCCGGCACCACAGTGACTCCTGCAGGTGGACCAGGGAGCTTGATCCTACTGGAGGAGCATGTTGTGTTTGCCCAGGCTGACTGAGTCATTGCTCACGTCGCAGGTAGGAAGGTAGATGTGGGAGAAAAACTGGGGAGAAAATCCCGGTTGCCATCTAAACGATGGCTTTGGCCTTAGTAAAGTATATCCCCGATTGAGGACAGCACATCATACAGGTTCCCACTGCATATCCCTTATATGTAGAAAGAAAAAAATGACTTCAAAGTCAAACCAGCCGACAGTCGGTCATAGAAATTTTCAGTTAGTGACCACAATGCATGGTAATAGGGAATATGCGTAACTGTGCCTTTTTGAAACCTTAGCTATTCTGTCAGTAATGTATGCCCTATGGGTAACATTTGTTCCCATACATTTACACTGGTGGTTTCTTTTAGATTGAACATCATGTTCCCAGAATAACTCAGCTGAGATACAATATCTTGTTTTCAGCGGGGTCCTGTTTTTACGAATTGTTACAGCTGGGTGGACTGAAACACTCTGAGGTTAAATTACTCGCTCAAGGTGAAAAAGTAAGTGGCTCTTGCGGATTCAAACTTTTGATGGGATATACAGATAGGTTACTCACCTGTAACCATTTTTCTAGGAGTGGTATACAGTTCACATCCACACTCTCATGGATCCACTGGAAGTACTGATTCATCAGATGTCTTTAAGCTAAGCTCCTCTCACCACCTGGGTGGTATATCCTCCAGCTGCACCCAAAGATGTCAGATCTTTGCACGCAAGAAGCAGGGATCTGGGTGCCACATTGCCAGGAGAGGCTGGGTGGGTTGTGTGGATGTTAACTGTACACCACTCTTAGAACAACAGTTACAGGTGAGTAACCTATCTTATCTAGGGGTGTGGATACAGTTCACTATCCACACTCTGGCAGACTCTTACCAGTTCTCCAGGAGGAGGGGGCAAGGCGTGCACCCCTATTTGGTGAACAGAGACAGGAGAACTGGGGTTCCCACAGTAGCATCCTGATGTGACTCAATGTCGATTCTGTACTGGAAAATGAAGGTGCGAACAGGTCTCCTGGACAGGGGGGTGTCCCTGGAAGTAGCTCCCGAAGCAGCAGTATGTCTGGTGGAATGAGCCCTTAGCCCCTTGGGATGCTCCCTACCAGCCAACCAATAGCACAGGTGAATGCAGGATGTAATCCACCAGCCAATCATCTGCTTTGCTGCCTGTCTGCCTGGCATGGCTTCTGCGTATGTTACAATGGCGAGCCTCACCTGAACTCTAGATGTGTGCTCTTTATAGTGAGAAAGTATGCTCCACAAGTGCAAAGTATGGAGTCTGCAGTTGGCTTCCGAAGATAGGTTATTAAAGTATACTGGAAAGTTCATCACCTGATTAAGGTGGAACTCCAATACTACCTTTGGGAGGAATTTCTGGGTGGGGACAAAGAACAACATTGTTCCTGTGGAAGACCAGATAAGGAGACTCCACCGAAAGGGCCTGAAACTCGCTAATGCTTCTGACATAATAGTTTTCATGAAGGCCATCTTCCATGACAGGTGTGACATCTCACACCTGTGCGTAGGCTCAAATGGCTTGCCCATGAGCCTAGCCAGCACCAGAAATAGGTCCCATGGTGGTGGTGGTTCACACACCTGAGGGGACAGGTGGACAAGGCCCTTGAAAAAGATCTGACCACCTTCTCCTAGGCACCATCGGCATACCAGTCCATGCCTGGTATGCAGAGATGGCTGCCAGGTGCACCTTAAGGGTTGTCATTCGCAGTTCTGACAGAGACGGACCAGAGGTACTCAAGAATGCAAGCCACAGGGTAGGCAAGGGGATCCAACTCCTTGCCCTGACACTAAATGGAAAACCTCTTCCATTTAAAGGAGTAGTACTGGTGAATATACTCCTTTCAGGAGGCCTCCACAATGTGGAGCATAGCTTCCAAAAGGCCCAAGGCCTGGAACTTTATCTACTCAGGAACCAGGCTGTGAGGAGCAGAGATTGAAGGTCCAGATGCAGGACCTTCCTCTGTTGCCTAATCAGCAAGTCTGGGTGAAGAGATAACCACCACGGAGAGTTGCTGCTGAGGCTGAGGAGCTCTGGATACCAAAACTGTCTGGGCTAGTCTGGAGCTATCAGAATCATCTGTGCTTTGTCCTTCTGAGCCTTGACCACCACCTTGTGGATCAAGGAGAAGGCAGGAATAGTGTCCATGAGGTCTGGGGTCCAAGGCCAAGTGAAGGCTTCCCCCAACAGTGTCCCAGACTGTGTGGGACACACACAAAACAGCCACAGCAGTCTGTCCCCCCAGGAGCCAACAGAGCCATCAGAGGGGTGGCCTGCTGGGAGAACAGGTGTCATACCACCTTCTGATGCAGGGACCACTCATGCAGCATCTCTACCACCTGGTTGAGAGGATCTGCCTATTGACTCTTCACTCCCGTGACATGAATTGCCAGGAGATCTGCGCACAAAGGTCCATGTGCAGAGGGCCTCCCAACACAGAGGAAGGGAGTGAGTTCCACTCTACCTGTTCAGGTAAAACATGGTTGTGGTCTTGTCCGTCTGTTCTGCATGACCTGACCCCTGACCAGAGGAGCAAATTCCATGACAGCCAGTAGCACTGCAGAGAGCTCCAGCAGGTTGATGGCGTGATGGGACTTCCTGGGTGACCAGAACCCACGGGTTCTGTGGTCTCCCAGGTGTGCTCCCCACTCCACCAGAGATGTATCCATCATAAGTAATGACATTCGGCTCTGGGTAAGTAAACAGGATTCCTTTCTCCAGATGAGGGACCAGTCACCACTGGAAGGTTTCCCACATCAGCTAGGTCACTAAGACTGGCTGGTCTGGATGACTTAAGCATTGGGACCACTGGTGTCCCAGCTCCCACTGCAGGTGATGCATCTGCCAGCATGCCCAAGGAACCACACTGGTGGTGGATGCCATGTACCCCAGCAGCCAGTTGAAATTCTGGGCACCGCAAGTGCCTAACCTGAAATTATTGGACAAATGAGCTATAGTTTTGAGCCCGGTCCACAGGGAGATGGGCCTTGGCCCGCAGGGAGTCTAGCTCTTCCCCAATAAACTTGATGACCTGCAAGGGGATCAGTTCAGACTTGTCTGGGTTGACCAAAAGGTCCAAGTCTCTGCAGGTCTGGAGGGCCAAATCTCTTGACAGCTCTATGGCCTCCTTGGACGGCCCAGCTATCAGCCAGTCATCCAGGTAGGTATACTCCCTGACCTCCTTGCATCGAAGGAAGGCTGCCACCACTGCCATGCACTTGGTGAAGACCCTGGGCACAGATGAGAGGCCAAAGGGCATGACATGGAACTTACAGAGAACCCAATCTGCACAAAACTGAAGGTACCACTGATGGAATGGATAGATTGGGATGTGGAAGAACACATCCTGAAGATCCAGGGAGCAGAACTACATGCCCTGCTTCAGGGATGGTATGATCTGACTCAGAGTAACCATCTGGAACTTGCGCTTCCAAATAAATTGGTTCAGATTGTGCAGTTCCAGTACAGGGTAGCACCCCCCCCATCTGTTTTGGGACCAGGAAGTACTTGGACACATACACCTGACTTGCCAGGGCATCTGGGACACAGGTTATAGCCTCTTATGCAAGGAGATGAGCAATGTCCTCCTTCAGGGTGTTCACTGTGTCCTGTGACACCGAGGACTCCCGACTCCAGAGAAGCATGGAATCAGTAAAACGGGAGAGCCTCAAAGTTGAGAGGCAACCCTCTGCCTACCACCAGTACCCACATGTCTATAGTAATGATGATCCATTGTGACCAGAAGTGACACAGCCGACTCCCCACTGGGAGCTGGGTCAGGGACTGGACATGTGGGAGGCTGACACTCCCTGACCCATCACTGGGCAGCTTTGGAGGGGGCACCAGCCAATGGGGCCGGAGGGGCACCACTTCCTCTGTCTCCACCTCTTTTTGGCCCCTGGCCAGAGAACTTGACCTTGGGGCACTACTGGAAAGTATTTTCTTAGACTTCTGAACCTTAGGGTTCTTCTGGGATGAAGCCACATAATCCAGGGTGGCACTGGACTTCTCAGTCTTAGTGAGATGTTCTTCCACCTCCGGGCCAAAAAGATTGGTGCCCAAGAAGGAGATACTGACCAGCTTGTGCCGAGTGTCAGCCATGAAGGTGGAGAGCCTCAGTCAGGCCCTGTGATGCATCACAACAGCCACTGCCATGGCATGGGTGCAGGAGTCATCCAAGAACGTCTGGAGCTGGTACTTAGCCAGTGCTTGACTCTGGTCTCTTACCAATTTCAGTGACAATTGCTTGTAAGCAGGGAGGTAAGGGAGGATTTCATCCATCATTCCCAACAGGGAGTGACCAAAGCTGGCCAGCAGGACAGCATTGCTGACCTGATGCAGACCCAAGGAGGAGGCAGCATAGACCTTCTTGATCGCATGGTCAAGCTTTCTCAACTCTTTGTTGGGGGGCTTGCAGTGTCATCTTGACCCCTGGACTTCCACAAGGCCAAGACTGAGACCAACCACTTGGCCGACGGTGATACGAGGACCCTAAAAGGGACCCAGTAGGTACCACATACTTGCAGACCATACAGGTGGAGGGCACTGGGCAGGATGCTGGGTGCTACCAAAGCTCCAGGGCCAGTCCTGATTTGGTAAGGCAATACTTCTTCACAGAAGGAGTGGTGGATTCCTGGAAAAGCCTTCCAGTGGAGGTGGTGGGGGGCCAAAACAGAGGTGGAGTTCAAGAATGCATGGGATAAGCATAAGGGAATTATAGTGGAAAGAAAGCGGGGGATCGGGCACAGTCTGTGGTAATAGTGTGGGTAGGGAGAAATGGGCAGACTGGATGGGCCAAGCGATCCTTATCTGCCATCTAATTCTATTTCTCTGTTTCCCAAAATGGCCTCAGCCATGGGAAAGGTGACCCCCAGGGAATCGTCCTTGTCCAGGATATCAGCAAAGGGGTATTTAGCTAATTTCTGGACTGGATCCAAGGATACATTCATGGACTCCAAGAGCAGTCAGAGAAGAGCCCCAAATGACACCGGCCCATGAGCAGTAGTCAGCTCCTTGACCGAAGCCCAGTCAAAGGTGTGCGTCCTCAATGACAACATGGATGACCCATCTAAGTCATCCAAGAACTCTTCAAAAATGGCCGTTGACTGTTTGCCACCCTGGACCACCCAAGTATCTTCCAATTCGGTAATTTCCACCAACAGCCAACATGGCAAGCTGATTGCATCCCAGGAGTCCTTGGTTGGGGCTCCCACCAAAGGCTGTGGCGGAAGCAGTGCAACCCACAGCGGCAGAGAGGTATATGCCAGAGACATTGGTCAAGACTGGACTGGCTTGAGCCACACTGGTGCCTGCCTGTTGACCATAGTTCCAGGGAGCAGAGCCCTACCCCGCCCTGCAATGGTCCACTGCTGGCAGAGCCATACCATGACCTGCAATGGTCCACTGCTGTCAGAGAAGTTACTCCTACTGCTCCTGCATCCTGCGGCAGTTCTTCTCCTTGCGCAAGCATGAGGAGGTCAAGGAATGTCAATGGCAGCACCCTCCCTGTCAAGTGGGATCAACAGCGTGATCGGCGCCTCTACCTCAACCTGCAACCCAAGAGTTGATGTTGACGTGAAGTCACCAGAGGGTCAGTATAGACCACATGCTGAGCCACACTGACTAGCACTGCTTTCAGCGGCAGGACCACCGGTGAAGGCTGGTCCTGAGTGAAACTGGTTGGGGAAACCGACTGGCCCATCGCTGCCTGTGTAAGGACTGGGAGAACTGGGATCCAAGAGATTGACTCCTTGTTGATCCCTACTGACAGCTGGTCAACACGGTCAAGAAAGATCTCGACAACCTGCTCAAATGGTGTTGAGGTCGACAAGCCCATCAGGGACACTGAGGAGCTGTTGACCAACCTCTCAACTGAGGGTAGCTTGACTAGAGTGGAGTGTTCAACGTGAGTTGAGTGGTCAGGGAAGTCGAGGGAGCAGAAGGACTGTGATCTCTCCCAATCCCATGACTGGCACCAGCAGCACTTATGTTTCTTACCATGATGGGGCAGGGTTCTCCCTGGAAGGCCCAGTACATATCCTGGAATGCATCTGAGAAGGACCCTCCAACGTTGCCTCCATCCAGGAACAGCAGCCACCACTACTTTTTCCAGGACCCAAGCCCAGCAGCTGACCCCACCACAGCCGAGGCCTTCTTGTGACCCTTAGGTCAAATCTTTGTTTCCCTTTCAGCCGGCCAGCCAACCGAGAAGAAGCAGGGCCATGCAATCTTCCTAGAACGAGAGAAGCATTGCCTGGCATAGGTCACAGCCAGAAACATTGTGATGTACCCCTAGGCAGTAGAGGCAAGACACATGTGGGTCCGTGTTCAACATCTTCTGCTGACACGTGGCACAGAACTTGAAGCTGCAGGACAGCTTTGATTCCTCGGGGTCCATCATCCTTTGACAGAGGCAGAGCTAAAGCAAAGGGGTGGAGGAGAATCCACTTTGCATAAAATTCTCTGAAGAAAATCACCAAAATGTGCAATGGTAGCCTGCAACCCTGCAGAGTTGCAAAGGAGGAGTCCTGTCCTGTCCTTCCAGCAGAAAGAAAGATTCGATGTCACAGGGCGGTGCCAGAGGATATATCACCTAGATGGTGGAAGGAGCTTAGCTTAAAGATGTCTGACAAATCAGCACTTGCAGTGGAACTGCCAGAGTGTGGATACTGAACTGTATCCACGCCCCTACAAATACACATTTTTTTTTTCTTTTCTTTTTACTTCTTTGCCACAGGCCAACTGCAAGAGGCCCCAGGCAAACTCCAGCCTTTGATGGCTAACCCCCCAAGGCTTGCCGCCAACTGTGAGGCCTACAAGAGAAGCTCTCCCTCCCTGTCTGAAGCCTCATACCCAGTGCTACAGAGCTGAAGCATCTGGTGAAAGAGTAGTGATCATCAGGCCCATTGGTCTGTTTTCTTCCATTATATGACTCTCCCAATGTACGCAGGTTTAGGGTTATTTAATCAGCACAGCCATAAGGCATCTTGCCAAAAAAGTTAAGTATTACAAAATATCCACAAACAGTGCACAAGACACATGTAACAACATCACACCATGAACTAGATGACAGAGCATCAATGACATGAAAAAAGCAGTTTAACTATAACTGGTATTAATAGATATCCCAATTTACTCCAATCCTAGCAGGCTCCAAGCAAGTGCAAATAGTTGCTCAGCCTTCAACATCTCGAGTGGGGGGAATACAGGGAAGAAACTAGGCCCAACTTCAGATGACAGTCACCCACAATGGCTACACAGCTGGGTTAAATCCTGCAGTGCACCATCCAGGGCCAACACACCAAGCTTCTTTCCTCATCCCCAACTCCCCACAGTATGCACGGGAAAGAGGATAGCCATCCAGGTAGGAAAGTACCAGTCTCCTGGTGTTGGTCTGGCAGATCCATGATACAGAGTGGAGAGACCTCAACTAGGATTGCAACGATGCAGTAGAGAGGGCAAAGGCAGACCAGAAACAGAGACAAGGGGGATGGCAGGTGCAGTAAGGAGAAAATCACAAACACTCACAAAGCTCATCATTCCGCCTTGGGTTGTTGGTGACATCTTAAACCATGAAAGTGAACATGTCACCAGGACATCTCAGATATACAGCACTTTAATAACTGGGGAGCATTTTCTCCCATAGGGAGACCACTTATCAGTCGCCCTTATAACCATCTGGTGAACAGGCATCAAGTTTCCCTCACTCCACACATGCCCATACTTCCTCCCTCCCACACACACTATGTTACAGCCTGACTGCACTACTGAACTAGTACTTCTGGAACCACTGACCATACTGTTTTCTATAACTGCTGAGTAGTGTTTTCAAGGTAAGAAAACACTACCCAGCAGTTATATGAAATAGAACCTGGGGAGATGTAGTTTTACACACACACACCCAGTGTGGGATGCATTTTTAAACCCCTCAAGCTTTGCTCTCGGGGTTTATGTAGCATCCCACACCTCAAGTGTGTGTAAATGTATCATTATACACACACACACACCCTCAATTATATGTCATTTCTATATGTCATTTTTAGTGTTAATTTCTGCGAAAATGTCAGGTGTTCATAGCCTTATTATCAATGAGCTCTTACATGACAACGTTGTGACAAAGGAGCGCACTATCGTCACTGACAATCAGGCTTTAAATACTTAACAGTGAGTTCCTACCAGTGGCATCATCAGGCTGTTTTGGGGGGCTATAGCTCCCCCAATATAATCTAGAGCCCCCCCAATCATTTCCCTCATCAAAGAAATGGAATCACAGCTTCACTGCTGAAAAAAAATAAAAGAAGCTGTGATTTTTCTTTAAGACGCACTGATGCAGCACTTCATAGCACCACCACATGGAGCACACTTTCGTTTTCTCTGTTGGCGCAGTCTGTGTCTTGTGAACACACGGGGTGGCTGCTGTGATGCTGATGGAGTTTGTTGGCTAGAGAAGACTGAGATCGGGAGTCGAAGGGACGTACAATGCCACAAAACACCATGGGAAGGGACAGGAGAATTCAGAACTTGTTGGGTGGAGAAGATATGTGGCAGCAGGTTAGTTTATTTCATTTAACAGCGTCAGCGCCGGGAGGGTGCCAGGGCCCTATTTATTGAAGGTTTGAAAAGTTGTAACCCCAATCACGATGAAGAACAGTTATGGTTTGAAGCGCCAGGGAGTTTTGTGTGCTAGCACTCTCAATAGTTCTCTGTTACTTCTGGGACTTTAATGAATTTAAGGATATCAGGGCTTTAGTGCCAATTATTTATGTGCATTTCATTGAGTGCAGGCTATTTTTTGAATCTTGCATACATCATACTCCTGGCCCTATACCCTGTGTCCAACCCCAGAGTGGGGATTGGGTGGCTCCACTCAGTTCAGCCAGCAGTGCTCCAGAAGTGTGCATTCAACGGCTGGTGGGAGGCTCTGAGGACAACAGAACACACAGGTCAGGCCATCCACCAAGCACCAGGGACTGAATGAGAGGGGGGAGTTACGGCAATGCCTCTGCCTTTGTTTCTGCCTAGCCTTCCATTTCCCTGCCAAAAAACGAAGGCATTGCTTTTGCTTTCACACCAACCAGTCAGTGTAGTGTACAAACATGTGGTGTGTTTTTTTTTCAGACACAAGTGGCGCACAGTTCTTATGCTGTGCAGCAAGAGTGATCTGATGCAGTTTTTGGTTGCTGCTGTTAAAGAGGATTCCCCCAAACCTGGGTTGTATTACCAGTCTGGCATGCAGCTGTTATTGGGCTAACTAGTATGTTTGGATGTCTCATGTCTGTCAGGATCTTTCTTGGGTTCCATGCCATTGGTTTCTGGTTGAGCTTGATTGGCAGAGTAACAACTGATGTCTTGATAGATTGAGGGTCTTTTTCTACCTATAAAACTCTGCTTCTCCCTAGTTCTTTTTGCGCAGTCGGTGATGGCTAGCAGTTGCAATTGATGCATCAACTTCCCTGGTGAATGTTGGCTTTCTCTGACAGATACATTCAGAGAAAAATGTTTAATGTATGCTTACATTGGGGTAACAGGTCCTGCTGTTTAAATGCTGCCCCACATTCCTCAGCACCATAATGAATATTCCTAGCACCCAAACCATCCATCAGAAAATTCATTTATTTTGGTGCAAAAAGTGCTATCCAGTAGTTGCCTTTTCTAACTGCAGTGCAGACCGAAATTATTCAGTCACAGCATATGATGCAGTGATATTATGATGTAGTGATATTATAATGCAGTGATATTATGATGCAGTGGTATTATGATGCAGTGATATTATAATGCAGTGATATTATGATGCTAAATAAGGGCAATCACTGTGGCACAAGTTCCAGGTGTGCTCACTATTGCACATCTGTGGTAAGACAGCAGCAGTAATGCAACTGGTGCAAAGAGACAAGGTGCTGATAGACAAAGCAAGACACAACACTGCAGTAAAGTACAAAGGTCCTCTCTTACTGTAGAATTGCTGCAGTGGGCTTTTGCACTTCTTAAGTTTGAGTGACTTCAGTAAGTGACTGAACTTCAGTCGGTTCATTGATAAATAAAATCAAAGACTCAGAAAAAAATGAAAGGTATAAATATCGGTTTTGGAAGGTGCCTTAACTCTCTCAGAGAGGGTTTTGTGTTGTGGGTTACTGGATTTATATTTGTATTTGTATTTGTGGCAACTGGCAAGCACGCTCACACAGCCTCAGCCTGTGATACAGACTACTGCCTAAGCTATAACCTTTTTGTAGTTTTTATTGTTGTGATACAGTGTGAACTGTGAATTAATATTGATGGGTGCTACAGTAGTTGGTACAGTTTTCAGCCCTACCTACCAAAATCAGACAGCCCACTGTGAGTGATACAGAGGGATAACTGCCTAAGCTATAATTTTTTATGATACAGGGTAAATTAATATTGTATTTCTCCAACCCCCGCATGCTGATTTAGCCATTGGCTGTTTTCTTTGTGTCAGGTTAGCTTATTTGTTGTAACTCTGACCTTTTTTTCCTGTTTCCAGGTGCCCTTGACCGGGTGGCCACTCGCTTTCCACGGCGGCAGCAGCTGACTTAGCTGTCAGCCGTCATCCATCGCCTGCCCGCCCTTCGAGCACCAGAACCCAGGTAAGCCTGCCTCCCTGACCGGGGAACCTCGCTGGACACCGATTGGCTACCCCGCTACATAGCCTGTGCCTCATTGGCTGCAGCCTTCCGGCTTCATCAACGATTGGTTCTTTCAACCTCTCTCTCTCTTTCTCTCTCTCCCCTCTGCTGGCTTTTATGGTTTTCCCAGTGAAATTAATTGTGCAAGTATTTTTTTCAACTGCCAGTGCCGTGACCTTAGTAGGACATACTGTGGCCTGAGTGATTTAGACTGTATTGCTAGTTAGTTGTGCCTCCAGTCTGTGCTAACCTCTCACAGCCTTTTTTTTTTGTATGTTTATACTGTACTTAAAATCAGTCAGTATTGTGAAATATATTGCAGCTGTTCAAACTGTAATACTGTTAATATCTCTAATATCGTGGATTCTGCCTTCTTATCTCCTTGTTTTTGCTCCGTCTGTGCTCTCCCCCCTCGCCCTCTACCTCCTGCTGTTTCTTATTCTTTCACTCCCCCAGGCCCTGTAAATTGCCCAACGCTGCCTCTGTAGCTGTTTTGCTTCTGCATAACAAAGCACAGTCCAGCGGTGCCTGCTTGCAATCTTGCTGTCTGCTAATTCCCTGCTTCATGTCATCAGTTCCTGTCTCTGCACTGCCCCTTTCTCTAACCCCCACCCACTGATTTAGCCCTTGGCTGTTTTATTTGTGTCAGGTTAGCTTATCTGTTGTAACCCTGACCTTTTTTTCCTGTTTCCCGGTGCCCTTAACCGGGTGGCCGCTCGCTTTCCACGGCGGCAGCAGCTGACCTAGCTGCCGGCCAACATCCATTGCCTGCCTGCCCTACGAGCACCAGAACCCGGGTAAGCCTGCCTCCCTGACCGGGGAACTTCACTGGACACTGATTGGCTACCCCGCTACACAGCCTGTACCTCACTGGCTGCAGCCTTCTGGCTTCATCAGCAATTGGTTCCTTCAACCCTTCTCTCTCTCTCTCTTTGTTTTCCTGCTGGCTTTTACGGCTTTCCCAGTCAAATTAATTGTGCAAGTATTTTCTTCTCACACCAGCCGCCCCCGACCCCGGCCTCTATTAAATACAGTCCCAGCCCCTCCCCTCTACGCTAATTGGTCACCGTTGAGTTCTTTGCAACCCCTTTTTTTTTTTCTTCTTTCTTCTCCTTCCACCATCCTTCTACAGGACATACCACTTACAACTACAGTTGTCCCCTTGGTTCTGATATAGCAATCCTCGAGGGCATACCACAAGCTATATCACTCTCCAGAAGTAAAGCTTGAGAATCCCATTCTTGCATACCCACCTTATATAGTTCTCCACTATCATTTCATACACCTTGCTCTGCCCAGGCGTTGAACTTTCGATCTACTGATAACTTGCATATTCCAAGCTTTTCTCAATTTCCACCAAAATTTCCAGAGAATTGTACTCAGTATATCCTTGGCATATTGTACTCCACTAGAATCTTGGACTTTTTTACTTCCTCCAGGTGTTATTCTTGTATACATATAATATACTATGCCCCAATAATACCCCTGGACTTATTATCCTTCTCCAGGGTTGAACCCTAGATACCCAGCCTACATCCTTTCCTGGCCCTTAACATAAGATGGGCGCAGGCACTGCTCAATGGTTGCTTCTGTGCATGTCTCTGCTTACATCTTGCACCCTTTATTTAAATCCGCCATCAAAGAATACACCCAGGGATTTACAATATGTGGACATTCTATGCTCTATTGAATACCTTAGCTGTGCCATCCACTCCCTCTTTCTATGTTTGGACACACATCCTACTTGGCATACTGGTACCCTATCAGGATACACCTCTGCGGATCTACAACTGTCCTGTTGCCCCGCATACCCTCCGTTATTAGTCACTGGTAAAGTCTTACTGCATATAACTCTAAACCTGCTAGGCATCAGCCTTAAGCTTCCTCCATGTCAGTATCATGTCCCCCGCAGACGCGAACGAATCAGAGTCTTGAAGCTCCTCTTAGAGTTATCCAGGAAGCTACTGCTCCTTCTATTGTTATGCTTAGGGAATGTTGAACTTAATCCTGGACCCCAGTCTCCCATCGGATCACCCGATGACCTACCTAGCCTTAAAGGCCTAAGCTTTATGCATGTTAACATGTGCAGCCTGTTGAAAAAAATCGGCTCCATCCAGGTCTGGATATGCCACACTAACCCTGACATTTTGGTTGTCACTGAAACGTGGCTCCGCCCAGCTACAACCAACTTCGAAGTAAACCTCCCTGCTTACTCACTGTTCTGAACTGATAGGCAATCCAGGGGTGGTGGGGTTGCTATCTATATTAAAGAAAAATTCTCTGTCTCCGTTATTGACGATACATCTGTCCAAAACGAGTTTGAAAGCCTTACCCTTCAGGTTGGGATCTCACCTGGCATCTCACTTTGTGTTTCAGGCTGCTACAGACCCCCTTCTGCAGGGTTACAGCTTCTGGATCACTTAAGTAAGGTCTTGGGTCATAGATCCTCAGAGTCTGTACTACTAGGTGATATCAACCTAGACTGGTTGTCTAGTGCCTCAACTCCTCTAAAAACACTTTGTGACTCACTTGGATTGACCCAGCTTATCAATGAAACTACCCGCCCAAATAAGTTAAATCCTACCAACAGCACCCTGCTGGATATTATCTTAGTTAACAAACCATATTTATTTACCCATGCTGGAGTATTCTTCTCTGACATCAGTGATAACTGCTTCATTGCTTGTGTCAGGTCCAATCATGCTCCGCCACCTGCTTCTAAATTTTGTACCAAAAGATGTTGACGCAACTTTGACCCTGAGGAGTATATTTCAGAGCTGAGCCACTCCATGCGCTGGCAGGACTTTTACCTAGCTAAATTTGTCACCTCAGCATACGACATTTTTCAAGAAATTTTGTTAGGGGCACTTAGTAGGCAAGCACCACTAGTAAAGGTCCGAGTCAGGAACAAATCTTGTCAGTGGTTTACTGAGGAATTGAAGGACGCAGTGCGGAATAAGGACATGCTTTGGAAAACTGCCCGGAAAACTAAACTTACAAACGATTGGATTTCCTTCAGGAGAGCAAGAAACCTTTGCACTAATATGGTTAGAGAAGCAAAGGCTAATTTCTTTCACTCACAACTTGATCTCTCGGCCAACTGCCCCTCCAAATTCTGGAGTGTAATTAAGGGTACAGAAGGCCATTTTGCCGGGACTTCCTTGCCTACCAACATCTCGATGGGTACTACCACACTTACTGATAAACCGTCAATCCGTGATGCCTTCAACAATCATTCTGCTACAGCAGGTCTCACCTTCGATTCGTCCCCCACCAGTAACCTTCGAGCGCAACTTGGGGTTGATAAACAAGGCACCTTCTCCTCCAGTCCAACCTTCTCGCTTCAATCCACATCTCTGAAGGAGGTGGAAGATCTCCTGTTAAAACTGGACGTCAGAAAAAGCGCAGGTACTGATCACATTGACCCATTTTTTCTGAAGATGGGCTATAGGATCCTAGCTGTGCCTATTACACATCTGTTTAACCTATCTCTGTCGCAAGGCAACCTTCCTCCCATCTGGAAAACGGCACATGTCATCCCTTTGTTTAAGTCAGGTGACCCCTGTGACCTCAATAATTATAGGCCTATTTCCCTTCTCCCCATTCCTGTCTAAGTTGTTGGAAAAAATCGTGAACACCCAGCTCAAGAACCATCTGGAATTGTCAAAACTTCTCAACCCATTACAATCAGGGTTCAGAGCACAACACAGTACTACTTCCGCTTTGGCCAAAGTCACTAATGATTGGCAGAGTGAGTTGGATAATAAGAACTTCATCTGTGCAGTTTTCCTGGATCTAAGTAAGGCCTTCGATTCCGTTGATCATAGTCTGCTCCTCACATCCCTTCAAACCACTGGACTGGATGCTCTTTCTCTCAGATGGTTCGGCAACTACCTCGCTGACCATTTACAGCAAGTAAAAGCAGATGGTGAAGTTTCTCCTTTGAAATCCCTTCAGAGAGGTGTTCCCCAAGGTTCCATTTTGGGTCCCCTGCTCTTTGCACTTTACATCAACAGAATCAATGCTTCCATCAAAAAGGCCCACATTCACCTATTTGCAGATGATACAGTACTTTACTCTAGCGGATCTTCCCCCCAAATGGCATTCTCAGAGTTACAGAATGATTTCAATCGGCTACAGACTCAGCTCCTAAAGCAGAAGCTGCTTCTAAATGCCAAGAAGACAAAAGCGATGTTCTTGTCACCCTTTCCTAACCTAGCAAACCTGGCCACAATGGGGCTACTCCCCCCAATTACTACAATACTGGGTGAACAGTTGGAGTACATATCAAAATTTAAATATTTGGGGGTTTGGCTGGACTCTAGACTCTCCTTCGTTGTTCACATGGAAGAGCTGATAAAGAAACTTAGAATGAGACTTGGCCTTTTCTATATGATAAAAAAATCTCCTCACCAGGGATGCAAAACTGAGGCTAGTCCAAACTACCTTTCTCTATTAGACTACGCTGATTTCCTCTACAGCCAGGGTCCTGCAGGTGCTCTTTCCAAACTCGATACGCTCTACCATAGAGCTCTAAGATTTATAACGGGCCTTCCCTATTCCACCCACCATTGCTCCCTGTACTCGGCGGTAGGTTGGTCATCCCTTAGCTTTAGACACCAGAGAAATGCTGTGATCTGGATCTACAAAAACATCCTAAATAAACTGCCTGATTACATCTCAGACTGCTTACCTCTCTGCTCATTAAGTAAGTATGCCCTGAGAAGTGCCTCTTATATTTCGCTGAAAGTTTCCAAGGCCAAATCTCGATTTGGCGGGGCATCAATTAGTCAGGCATGGCCCCTTTTGTGGAACAAGATACAAAAAAATCTAAAAATCAATTACCCCATTAGTCTGGCAGCTTTCAAATCCTTATATACATTCCATTTTAAAGAATTTTATGTCTGCTCCTCCTGACCTAGGTCCTCCTTTCCCTTCAGAGCTTCCTGCTCTATTCTCTGACCTTGCCCCTGCCTCGTCATGACTTTAGGTCACTTTCTGTTGTTGACTCCACTCATTACCATCCACATGCCTTCCTCCTTCACTCCCCTGCCCATATCTACACTTTATACTCACTTACCCGTGACTATTAACCCCTATTTTTGTCTGTTTATCTGTTTTTGATTGCCTGAGCATACTCTGTACCTACTGTTTCCCCCATGTTCTGCACTTTGTATACGATGCACGAATTATGTATTTGTAATTAATGTTTTACAATCTTTTTTACCATTTACTTGCATTTATACTGCCTTTGCCTGATTGTTATACACATAATTGACATTGTATGTTGATCTCACCTAAACTGTATTTGTTGTAGACATACTTGAAATCGTATGTTGATCTCACCTAAATTGTATTACCTATTGTTTGTCCCAGGTCCACCTTGAAAATGAGCTTGCTCAATGGTGTCCACCTGGTTAAATAAAGATTTTGATTGATAGATAATTTTTGATAAAAGAGTTTTCTTATACCACAATCTGTACCTGCCTTGGTGGTTGTCATCTTTATCAGCTCTACTGTGTGTTTCAACTTGACTTCACTGATGCATCTCAAGGCTCTCAAGAGAAACAGCTAGAGCTGATTGCTCAAAAATTAATAAATACCAGCACTTTCTAAGTGCTTTACTCTCTGAGACAGGGGTTTGTGGCAAGCAAGCCAGACAATGGGTGTGATACTACTGCCTAAGCTCTAGCCCTTGTTTTATTTTTGATACAGGGTGAATTAGGGCAGGCAAGCAGGATGTCAGCTAAGCTAATTAGTCTCATTTACTTTTTGATAAAAAAAAGTGTTTTTCTTATACCACACTCAGTACTTGGCATAGCTGTCAGCCCAGCTGTCTGTTTTACTCTAGGGTCCTGTAATCTTCCCAGCAGATCTGCTGGGATAATAGTGTCTGACTTTTCCAGCAGATCGGCAGGGAAATTATGACTCTCTATCCATTGTCCTTGGTGGTCCAGTAGTAACAAAATTTTTCCACATGTAAGAAATACAGGTGATGTTAAACAGGCTCGTCAAACACATTTTTCACCATTAAAATGCATGAAAAGCCACCATTTGAAGGGGAAAATTTCAAAATTTTCTGGGGGCATGCCCCCAGAACACCCTAGCTTGGTTGGGATTTTAACAGTGGGGCATTAGCCCCCCCCAACTTTATACCTCTGGTGATGCCCCTGGTTCCTACATTACTGCAGCTTCAGTAACCAAAGTGACAGTAAACCATCACTGGAGTGCAAATGCATGGGATAGGCATAGGGGAACCCTAGCGATAGGAAAGAGAACAAAGCCGGAGATCAAGTAAGCTTTGTGGTTTTTGCAGTAGGTAGAAAAAAATGGTCAGATTTCGTGGGCCTAGTAGTCCTTATTTGCCATCAATTTCTATGTTTCTATGGAGTAGGCACAGAGAGACTACAATTGAAAAAATTTTAACAAGTTAGATACCCTCAGAGTGGGCAAATAAAACTCTAGTGACATCTCATGGTTCTGGCAACAAATTTAAACCTCTCCTGCTTGGCACTCGTAGTACTCGTAGGCATAGTATCGCTGGACTGGAGATCAGCACATGTAGTGCCGCACCATAAAAGTGGTCCCAAGGATGACCCAGGGAATTACAGATCAGTCAGTCTGACATCCATTGAGGGCTAGCTCATGGAGACCATTCTAAAGGAAAGGTTGGTGGAATACCTAGAGGAGCATGGTCTCCAGGATGCAAGACAGCATGGGTTCATGGAGGAGATCGTGTCAGACAAATCTGATTGACTTCTTTGACTGTGTCACTAAGACAGTAGACAGGGGGCAAGTGGTAGACATCCTCTATCTTGATTTCAGCAAGGCCTTTGACTCTGTGCCCTACAAAATGTTGATGAGGAAGTTGGTGCATCTCAGAGTTGGGGAAAAGATGGCCAGATGGGTGAAAAACTGGTTGAAGGACAGAACCCAGAGGGTGGCTGTGGGGGGAGAGTTATCTGGCACAAGACAGGTAACCAGTGGGGTCCCACAGGGCTCTGTGCTGGGGCCGGTGTTGTTTAATGTCTTCATCAATGACACTGGAGATGGCATTAAGGGCAAAATGTGCCTATTTGCAGATGACACCAAGCTCCGTGAGAGAGTGGACACAGCTGAAGGGATACAGGACCTACAGGAAGACTTGGCAAAGCTAGGAAGGTGGTCCAGGATCTGGCAGCTTGGCTTCAATGCCAAGAAATGCAAAGTAATGCATACTGGAGTCAAGAATCCTAGGACAGAGTACTACCTGGGTGGAGTCCGAGTATCTGCATCAAAGGAGGAGGAGGAGAAGGACCCTGGAGTGATGATCACTAGAGACCTGAAGCACTCCACGTAGTGCAAGAAAGCAACAGCAAAGGCAAATAAGATGCTGGGATGCATATCTAGGGGGATCAGTAGTAGGAAAGAGGAGGTTATACTGCCCTTGTACAGGTCACTGGTAAGGCCGCATCTAGAGTATGGAGTTCAGTACTAGTGCCCACACCTCTAAAGGACATTAACCTGCTGGAGAAAGTCCAGAGGAGGGCTACAAAAATGATAGCTAGTCAGCACGGTAAGGCATACGAGGAGAGGTTGAGGGCACAGAAGATGTACTCCCTGAAAGACAGGAGAGAGAGAGAGAGGGGACATGATGGGGTTCTTCAAGTACTTGAAAGGGATAAATAAGGTTGATAAGGAGAGTCTCTTTAAGATGAGTGGCAACTGCTGGCATGGCAGTTGGATTTCCGCTCGTGACGCTGGCGACCCTCCGGGTCATTGGAGGGCTGGCCGGGGGGAGAAGGATTGAGCATCCTAGGACTGCTCTCCTTCTCCAGGGGGAAGGGGAGGCCTGTGATCGCAAAGGAGTGACACCTGGTGGAGGCCGGGTTGCTGTCCTGTAGCGACACAAAATCGATGCTCTCTGGGGCGGGACAGACACTGGATGTCATTGCATGTCTCTGCCCCAGCCTACAAGGAGAAAAAACACGGTGGGACCCCTGTCTTCATGAAGCCCTCCCCGGGGCTTCAATTAGCCTCTGCTGCCAGAAGCTCTCCCAGCTAGATACTAGTTCTGTGGCACTGGAATATCGGGGACCAGTGCCACAGCCCTGCTGTCTGGGGGGCAAGCCGGGGGTGATCGGGAGAAGCAACGGCAATTGGCAGTAGGTGGGAGTCCCGGGGGCCATGACCAGGGCTGAATTTGACAGGAGGGTCCTGCCAGAAAAAGTACAATAAATGTAAAAAAAAAAAAAAGATGAGGGCAACCATAACATGAGGGGGGCACAGTCTTAAGCTGGAGGGTGGAAGGTTTACGAGGGAGGTCAGGAAGCACTTCTTCACAGAGAGGGTGGTGGACACTTGGAATGCGCTGCCAGAAGAGGTAATCTCGTTGAAGACAGTGGGCAGCTTTAAGAGAGGCTGGGACAGGTATGGGGGAGGGTAAGGGTCATGGGTAGGGAGGATGGGAGGAGTGGGGAGGGGGGCAGGGACAGTAGCTCAAGCTGTGAAAGCTGCAACACCAGCAGACTTGCTAGATCAAATGGCCTTCTTTTGTTGGCTTCTTCATATGTTCATATGTTTATAAATGCCTCCAGAACCCCTCAATGCCATTACATATAGAATGCAGTAATACAGGGGGGGTATAATGAGAATTTTAGACACACGCAAGGTGTGGAATTAAGCAATAATGCCTGACAGGGTGTGTGTTGTGCTGGGATAACATCACGCCTCAGGTGGTTGGGTCCAACAACTGAGGCGTGACATTATCCCAAACAACACACACCCTGGAGGGCATTATTGCTATTATACAATGGCTCGTTGTTATGCATCATAAAAAAAAATCATTTTAAAGATGTTTTTGTGTGGAAAAATATTTTTGTTTTTTAAGAGCAGATGAAACAATCAAGCTCTAAATGCTCTAGATGCTCAAGATCATCTGCAGGTTCACAGTGAGGCTGAGACAAGACCCGTGATGTTGTACTGGGATAACATCATGGGTCCAGCCCAAGACTGACCAATCAGAGTCCAGAATTTTTTCTTGCCATTGTTTAATGCTACATAAACCCCAAGAGCGAAGCTCAAGGGGTTTATAAAAGCAACCCACACCAAAGGTGTGTATAAAATTCAAGTTTTACACACCACCCCAGGTTCTGTTTTGTATAACTGCTGGGTAGCGTTTTCTCACTTTGAAAACACTACCCAGCAGTTATAGAAAACAGTATGGTCGGTGGTTCCAGTAGCACTAGTTCAATAGTGCAGTTGGGCTGAAACATAACTGTGTGCAGCATGACGGGAGTGTGGGCGTGCACGGAGCAAGGGAAATCTGGTGCGTGTTCACCATTACAACTAGCTAGTTATAATGGGGATTTATAACTGGGTGTCCCTATGGGAGAAAATGCTCCCCATTTATTATAGATTTATAGTATATGACTAACCCCCTATTGTATATGAAATTCAGCAGCTGCTCCAAAGCTGTTGTACTACAGTTCAAAGGTCAGAAAACTTGTTGTAGTATCGATCTGACGTCACATCGATAGTACAACAAGTTTTCTGTCAATTAAATAGTCGCGCGCATAACTAAAAATTCGAAAACTCAATTTGAAATCAGCGTGTCCAGCATCAAAATATCATCCCAACAGAAAAGCTACCTTTCCACATTTCATTTGGGGAACACTGCATTTTTCAGCAAGGAGTCACAGTGAATGTAACACACTACTCAAAACCGGAAAAGCGGAGGCGAGTAGCGGTGATCGTAGACACCAGTGACTCTGAATAAGTAAGTTTTTTCTCTAAATTTAACCATATAGATGTAAAACAATGTCTGGGGGGGTGGAGGTTGCTCTGCCAACTGACAAATGCTGACATTATTTTTTTCTTCCTCTCACAGAAATGCTGAATGACGCCACGATGATCGTATCCTTTTCTCTCTCTCTTTCTCTTAACTTGATTCTATATAATTATCGTACTGTATAAAAAGATTTCTGTTTGACAATATACAATTCAGTACCACTCATCTGTGTCCCATTTTTTTGCCGATAGGGGGTTAGTGATATACTATAAAAAACAGTGGATGATTAAGCATCCACTGCAAGGCTTTGGTTCCATCTCGGTTTGTGTGATGACATCATAGAGACCTCTCGAGCTTCGCTCTCGAGGTCTCTATGATGTCATCACACAACCTCGATGGAAACACAGCCTTGTTGTGGATGCTTAATCATCCACTATTCTATATATAATTACTGAGTAGCAGTTTTTCCCATAGGGAAACCCGGTTATAATTTGCCGTTATAACCAGCATTCCCCTTGGACCATCAATGCGTCAGTCGCCGGTCTGTGACGTTCCAACGAAAAATCCCAAATTGCCCCACACTTCACTGTCCCTCGCATTCAACAGTAATTTTCTTTTTTTATTTAAAAAAAAAAATCACCTATCAGGAAAATGAAACGAAAACGGCTGGCACGTTTTCCCATCTGCATGTTGTCTGCGCAACCGAGTTCATGCCACTGACTCTCCAAGCTGGGAAAGATGCCGCAACCGCTGCTCACTGGTAAGTCTATATTTTTAAGAGAAGCACAGTAACAGAAATTCAAATATTCATTTTTTACCCCCGACAAGCACAGCACTGTTATTTGTACCGCGGACAGCACAAAATCCAGACAGGTCCGCGACTTTGTGAACACCAATCTGTTACTTTATTTTATTTTCTATAATTGCTGAGGTGAAAAACTGCACACCAGCAATTATGAAAAATAAAATATAGGGTGGTGTGTGTAAAACTCGATTTTAAACACACCCTTGTTGTGGGATACTTTTTATAAACCCCTCAGGCATCCCACAACTCGGGTGTGTGTAAAATCTCATTACACACACCACCCCATATATTATTCTCTATTTAATTACTGGTCCTTAGTTTTTATGTCTGGATACCCAGACTTTTAAATCATGTTACAACCGCATGGTTGATTTTTTGCATTACAACCGGGTGGTGGTAATTAGTGTCTGTCAATCAAACCAGCACTTAAAAGCCTCATTGGTCATTACATTTTCTGTGAGTGGGCCGAACATCTAAGCCAACGTGGCAGTGGCTCTGTTGTTCCAACACCGCGAATGGCACATATTGTTTCCCTCACACGAGATATGAATTGTAACTTTATATATATATATATATATATATATATATATATATATATATATATATATATGTATATATCTGGTTGATCCTGCCTTTGAAAGGACCCCCACCCACCTTCCTGAACCAGCGCTGTAGAGATACATGGTAGGAGCCTCCAGTAAAAAGCCGGGGGGGGGGGTTACAAAGAGAGAGAGAGAGAGAGAGAGAGACCAGAGGAAGGCAGAGGAAGGCAGCATTAAGAGCAGCGGGATAAGTCACACTGCAGCTCTTCCAAATACCAAAATTGGCATTGTAAAAAAAAAAAAACAGTAAATTAATGTGCCTGCTGAAAAGAAAGGCTGTGTGTGTGTGTTTGTGTGTGTGTGTGTGTGTGTGTGTGTGTCTCTCTCTCTCAAATAAAAACTAAGGACCAGTAATTAAATATAATAACATATGGGTGGATGTGTATAAAACCAGAATTTTACACACACTCTCAGTGTGGGGTGCTTTTATAAACCATTTATGTGGCATCCCACACCTCAGGTGTGTGTAAAATTCTGGTTACACACACTCACCCGTATATTATTCTATATATTATATACACTTAGAATTACTTTATTTCATATGATAATGTAACTCACAGCTGCCTGCCTGCTAGTCTTTTTTCTTTTTTTGGGGTGAAATTTATTTGTCAATGACCCCAGGCATGCCTCTCCTTCTGGTATTCATTGTGGCTACCTCTATACACCAAACTCACTCCTAGCCACCAAACTGCCACTTGGCTCCCTAGGGGATCCACAGTTCCGAGTTCTGGGGCTAACCTAGCTCTAAAGTGGGGTGTCGCACTACACTGCCACCGGAGACAGAGGAGAACATGGCCTCTCACTAGGGACTGCAAGGTGCCATAGGGGAGCATGTATGGAGGCTGTCATCCAGAGCAACCAGAATGGGCTGGTTATCCATTTTTCATTCCCTCACACACATGGGCATGCACGCCGCAGTTGGCCTGGAGAGTGCCTGGTGATGCAAGGTCCACCTCCACCAAATCACTGCCAGGGGCCGCTACAAGAGCGGTGCACCCCCCCCCCCAAGAAGGACAACATCCAAGAGCATGCCTAGAGTCCTCCCTACCAACCTCCACTCCTGATGTCCAGAGCTCATTGTGCAAACCCAGCTTTAGAGGTGGGCAAGCCAGGAATTTTTCACCTAGAGCCAAGCCACTGTCATGCCAGGAGTCTAGCTTGACTCTACAAACCAAAACACAAGCCGAGCCCTAGCTACTGCAGGCTGCTCTCTGTGTGGAAGTGGAACGTTTTAAACACTACAACACTGATCAGGCTGACAATAATGCTTAATTTGGTTATAACTGACTCGGCTTGACCTTGGCTCTCAATTGCTTACAGAGGTCGAGTCCAGCCAGGCACTAGGCTCAAACAAAGCTCAAGCCTGCTCTGGCTTGCCCACCTCTACCCATACTGCCACTGTACCAAGCAGATTTCCCCCCAACTTGGCACCACTGAGCTATCCGACTATTCTTTTTTTCTGTTAACAATATTTAGAACAAAACATTCACACATTAAAACTGGCTCTAAGGCCGGTCCATCAGTGCAGCGGCAGGGCTACTACTCATGATGCCAGTGACCTGAAATGAGGAATGAGCCCAGGACATTGGAGACAGCTACGGGGAGAAGGACTGAGCATCCCAGAGGACGCTCTCCTCCATGCTGCTATCCTTACTGCAACACTGCCTGGGTGACAGTGGGAGTGCAGCTGAGTGCATCTTGGGAGGGAGCAATGTCAACACTTTGCATGTGCCTGCGTATTTGTCCCCTCGTGCGTGCCATAATCTTTAGGGGAACTTGGCAACAGGCAGAAAGTTTGGCCCTGTATTCGTTTCCCAAAGCACACTTGACTGACAGCAGCACACAATCAGGGATGTATTCCCCATCCCAATGCCCCATCTGGGGTGGTACAGCCAAGGCTACATAGAGCCTGGCTGTGTTCAGGTAGGTGGGGACTGGAGGGGTGACAGTGCTGGAGACTGTACCGGAGACTCAGGGGCAAAAAGAATAACTTTGCAAAAAATATATACATTTACTGGCTCCAAGCAGCACAACCCAGAATTATGACCTGGGTGGCTTTAGTGCAAGATGGAACAGGTAACTTTTCCATTGAAATCTTGGATTTCAGGAGGGCAGACATCAGAAAAATGGGCGAAGTGCTACGGAGCCATCTGGCAGGCATCAAAGCAGACATGGGGGTGGTCCATCATTAAGGAAGGAATACTGGTTGCCACAGATGAGTGCGTTAGGCTCAGGGGTAAGAACACAAGGGCCAAAGTGCCCAGCTGTTTCAGTTCTGGGGTTGCCCAGGCAGTAAGGGAAAAGAGGTTGGCCTATAGAAAATTCAGGAAGACCAAAAGAGAGGTGGATAGGGAAAATTACCTAAGGTTGGCTAGTGAGGCAAGTAAGGAAGCTCAGTGAGCAAAGGCACAGAAAGAGCTGCAGATAGCTGAAGGAATTAAGAAGGGAGAGAAGGCTTTCTTTCACTATATAAGTGAGAAAAGGGACATGAAGGAAGGGATTGTTAGGCTTAAAAAAGGGGTGGAGTGGGTGGAGGATAATGGGGGAAAAGCTGAGATACTAAATGAATACTTCTGTTCCATCTTCACCAGGGAGAAGGACAGACCAGTGCCTTCAGGAGGGAGAAGAGGAGCAGGAAGGGAGGGGAACACAGATGTAGTGACACAGAAGGACAGAGTGAAGGAGGGTCTGAAGGTGGACAAATCACTAGGCCTGGACAGAGTACATCCAAGAGTACTAAAAGAACTGGCTGAGGAGCTGGCAGGGCCACTGGCAGACCTATTTAATAGTTCACTAGATTCGGGCGTGGTACCGCAGGACTGGAGAACAGCACATGTAGTGCCTCTCTACAAAAGCGGTCCTAAGGATGAACCAGGGAATTACAGACTAGTCGGTCTGACCTCCATTGTGGGCGAGCTCATGGAGACCATACTAAAGGGAAGGTTGGTGAAATATCTTGAGGAGCATGGTCTTCAGGATGCGAGGCAGCATGGTTCTTGGGAAGATGAGGGGGAGGACATGTCAAATGAATTTGATTTACTTCTTTGACTGTGTCACTAAGACAGTAGACACGGGCCAAGTGGTAGACATCCTCTATTTTGATTTCAGCAAGGCCTTTGACTCTGTGCCCCACAAAAGATTGATCAGGTAGTTGGTGGATTATGGGGTTGGGGAAAAGATGGACAGACGGGTGGAAATCTAGCTGAGGGACAGAACCCAGAGGGTGGTTGTGGGGGGAGAGTTATCTGGTACCAGAGAGGTAACCAGTGGGGCCCCACAGGGCTCTGTACTGGGGCCGGTGTTGTTCAATGTCATCAATGATATTGGGGATGGCATTAAGGGCAAAATGTGCCTATTCATGGATGTTACCAAGCTCTGCAGGAGAGTGGACACATCTGAAGGGATACAGGACCTACAGAATGATCTGGAAAAGCTGGGGAGTGGTCCAGGATCTGGCAGCTTGGCTTCAATGCCAAAAAATGCAAAGTTATGCATATTGAAGCCAAGAATCCTAGGACAGAGTACTACCTGGGTGGAGTCCGAGTATCTGCATCAGAGGAGGAGAAGGACCTGGGAGTGATGATTACTAGTGACCTAGAGCGCTCCACACAGTGCAAGAAAGCAACAGTAGAGGCAAACAAGATGCTGGGATGCATATCTAGGGGGATCAGTAGTAGGAGAGGGGAAGTTATACTGCCCTTGTACAGGTCACTGGTAAGGCCACATCTAGAGTATGGAGTTCAGTACTGGTGCCCACACCTCAAAAAGGACATTAACCTGCTGGAGAAGGTCCAGAGGAGGGCTACAAAGATGATAGCCAGTCAGCAGGGTAAGGCATACAAGGAGAGGTTGAGGGCACTGAACATGTACTCCTGGATGACAAGAGAAAGAGTGGACATGACTGGGACTTTCAAGTACTTAAAAGGGATAAATAAGGTTGATAAGGAGAGTTTCTTTAAGCTGGGTGGCTACCATAACACTAGGGGGGCATAATCTTAAAGGAGTAGTCCACCCAAAATTTGCAAAAAACATATGTTGTGCAGAGTGTTTTGATTTGTATGTTAAGTTCTAGTGTGTCCTTCCCTCTGTCTGCTATTAAGAATTTTTTCTAAATTAGCCTGCTAGCTTTATGGTAGTTTTACAACCCTTGGGATCTCCATCTGAGACAGCTTAATTGTATTTCTTTGTCCTACAATGCACCCTGTCTCATATGACAGTGATGTAGCAGAGACCATAAATCCAGCAGAAAGCACTGCTTTACAATCAGTTCACAACAGTAGAGATGGCTATATTTTAAAACCTATAGAGTTCATCTTAGTGACAACCCTCATTGTAAAGGTCTTATAGTCCTGAAGAACTTTGCTGCTGGTAAGTTTTGTGCAGCCTGTAAAGTTTCCAAGATATTTAGTTTGTCTGGCATGTGTGTGCTGAATGTTGGGTCTCTGCTACATCACTGACACATGACACAGGATGCATTGTGGGAACAAGGAATGCAATTAAGCTGTCTCAGATGGAGATCCCCAGGAGTCATAAAACTACCATTAAGCTAGCAGGCTAATTTAGGAAAAACTCCTAATAGCAGACAGAGGGAAGGATACACTGGAGCTTAACATATAAATCAAAACACTCTGCACAACATATGTTTTTTACAAATTTTGGGTGGACTACTCCTTTAAGCCGGAGGGTGGGAGGTTTAGGAAGGAGGTCAGTAAGAACTTCTTTACAGAGAGGGTGGTGGGCACTTGGAATGCACTGCCGGAAGAGGTCATCTCGTTGAAGACAGTGGGCAGCTTTAAGAGAGGCTGGGATAGGCATAGGGGGAAAGTAAGGATCATGGGTAGGGAGGATGGGAGGAGTGGGGAGGGGGGCAGGGACAGTAGCTCAAGCTGTGGACCCTGCAATACAAGCAGACTTGATAGACCAAATGGCCTTCTGCTGGCTTCGTCGTATGTTCGTATAACCAAGCCCATAAGTTTCAAAAATGGTGGTCCTGGTGGGATGATATATCCAGCAGATAATGAACAGGAACTCACATCTTGACTGGCTCCACAGTTTGCCCTTCTTGAAGACTGGTAAATTCGCACTGTCTAATCTGTGCTAACCACTTCATTGTTTCGACCAACCCTGGTAAGCTTTATTTTTGCAGCATTAATTCCGGTGACCTCTGTTCTACATTTACCTAATTTCACTTTTACATTTTGTGCTGTATATAAAACAAGTTTCAGTAACCTCTGGGGGCAATGTAATCAATTTATTTGATATATTGTATGTGATATCATGACATGAGCTATGCTGAACTTTCAGTTAAAGAAAGCATTTAAAGAAAACATTCACACATATATTAGACATAATGCTGGCCCACTGGCACAGCAGTAGCACTACCGCTTGCAGCACTGATGACCCGTGTTTGGGAGAAAGCGCGGGACATCAGAAAGTCAGCCGGCTGGGGGTAGGATGAGCATCTGACAGACAGCTGTCTTCCTCTGAGGGGGGGAAGGTTGTGGTTTCCCTAACCATCAGTTACACCCAGTGGAGGCTGGGTGTGCAACAGCCAGAGCCACTCCAAAGTGAAGGGTGATGGCGGACGTCTGTACCGGGTGCAGGAGCACGCCTGTTCTGTGCTGATGTCATTGCAAGTCTACACCTAAGGGAGACAAAAATGGAAAATCCTGTGTGGCTGTGCAGAGTGAAGTCCTCTGCCCCATGCTGAATGACACCACACCCAGCCCCAGGACTGAACAGTTGATCTTGGTCTCCCCTTCAGGAGTCCTGCCGCTACAGGAAAGCCACAGGCTTAGGTTCCGGGAGGCTGTTGGGGGATGCTGGCAATGGATGAGGAGGCACAGAGTCGGGGATATCCTTGTCAGAGCACAGTGAGAAACAGAAGGGCAAAAAAATATATATTAGACATAAACCTCCTTATAAAGAAAGGCAGTTATCACCTGTGAACAGAGGAGAGCTATCAAAACATGCAAGTGGAACAAGACTCATAACAATGTATACAAGGATTGTACAAATTATATCAAATCTGGCTGCCTTTTACATACAGTGTATACAATATTATAAACAAAAATATTCTTTGGTGGGGATTTTCAAAGACTCCAGATGCAAGTGACTAAATCTGTCCCTGGAGTTAGACCATGAAAAGTGACCACGAAAAAACTCCCACAACGAAATTCCACAATTGTGTCTGACAAACAGACATGGTTCCCGCAGTTGTGACAGAAATTCCCGTAAACTGCAGGAATCATGGCAAATGCATCCAAATGTCTCTGACATTTGGGTGCGTCTGCATGGACCCAGCATGTGCCAAAATACGGACGCAAGTGTTGCATCTGACTCTTTCAAAATCCCGCCCTATGTGCCTTTTACACACATATTACCATAAAAATCCTAACTTGAGCTGGCCCGGTGGTGCTGAGGGTTGAGGCGCTGGACGCACACCTTGCACCATGCCAGCGACCCGGAACAAGCCTGGGCCACTGGGGTTGGCGGGGAAGAGAGGATCGAGCGCTCCGAAGGACTGCTCTCTCTCTCGGGTGGAGGGTCCCGTTGTCCTGCTCACTGATTGCTCTCTGGTGGTGACTGGAGGGCAATACGGGTTGGGAGGCACTCCCTGATGTAGTTACGTCAGTAGGGAGGGGGGAAATAAGAAGCAGGAAGGAAAAGAAGCCTGGCAGGGCTCCATGATGGTCCACCGTGCCGAGGGCCAACCCCGGCTTCTGGATTGGGTCTCCGGGAAGAGGGCGCCACCTCACCGGCCCCTCCATGGGGGGGCAAGCCATGGGAGATCTCCGGGGTCAGTAAGTGTGGTGCGGCAGGGACCTGAAAGAGTGTCCCTCCTCCAGAGGGCCAAAGCTCCGGCCAGAGCTTGGGGGAGCATAAACAACTAAATTAAAAAAAAAATCATAACTTGAAACAAGTAATTTTTTGAAATACACTAACTGCACATGCGCAGTATGCCTCCCTGGGAAGAATAGGCTGGAGTAAGAAAAGCATGTTTGGGCACAAGATACTCCCACCAAAATATTTTTACCTGTCCAGCCAATGAGCCGCATGCGCCAGCAGCACCACTGATAACCATGGTCTGATTGGTTCCTGGAGTCACATGTCCTTTTTCCTTTACCCCAAACAGAGAAGTCAGTCCTATTATGCCCACTGCGCCCAGGAAGTAGGAAAGGTGTCCATCAACAAGACGAGGGTCAAGCTAAAGCAAAAAAAAAAAAAAAAAGCATTTGTCAATGCCGAATGTTGCTTGCTTGTATGTGCTGTCTAGGTATTTGGAAGTGATAGTTCCATGCTTTCCTCACAAGACATCCACTGTGTCTTTCCGTTCAGTATTCACAGAAGAGTGGGAGGGGCAAGGGCCACAGCAGTACAGCAGTTGCCAAGGGGGTGAAGAGGTGGACAATAGTCCATTCAAAGGCAAAAGAGTCCTGCAGGAGCTCACTAAATTGAAGGTAGACAAAGCGATGGAACCAGATGGCATACGCCCAAGGATATTAAGAGAACTGCGAAGAGAGATAGCAGTACCTCTGGCAGCCATGTTCACTGAGTCATTCAACATGAGTGAATTGGAGGAGGGGCACATGTGGTCCCTCTACACAACTCCGGCAGCAGGGAGGAGGCAGGGAACAATAGGCCGTTCAGCCTCACCTCAGTAGTGGGGAAGATCATGGAGACATTGCTTAAAGAAAGGATAATGGGGCATCTAGAAGCCATTAGAGCCCAGGACCATAGACAACATGGGGACATCACGTCAGACAAATCTGATTGATTTCTTTGACTGGGTGACAAAGGAAGTGAATCAGGGTGGGGCAGTGGACAACTCTTACCTTGATTTCAGCAAAGCCTTTGACACCATCCCATATAGGAAGCTGATAAACTAGCTGGGTAAGCTGGGCATGGGGGAAAGGGTGGTAAACTGGGTTAGAAACTGGCTAACAGACAGGAGGCAGAGAGTGGTGGTAAATGGTGTGCAGTCTAGGGAGAGAGGGGATCACCAGTGGGGTGCTGCAGGGATCGGTCCTGGGGCCAGTCCTGTTCAATGTCTTCATTAGTAACATTGCAGAATGTCTGAAGGGAATTTTTTCACCAAATTTTCAACATAGCCATTTTAAGACCTCTGCTCATGTACAGTGTCAGTGTGATTTTCTTAATCTGTCCCAAACATTGACTGCGCACACCGAATGTGCCATTGTGCGCTACATGCACGGAAACACATTTTGGGCGATATGTGAAAAATGACAGCTGTACTGCTCATAAGGAGGTGTGGTAAAATGGCAATGTTGAAAATCTTTAGTGCAAATATTAAAAATTTGCGAACTTACGAGCGTGCATAGGAACTGCGCAATGCACGCTTGTAAAACAGTCATTTTTAGGAATTTTTTCACCAAACTTTCAAACTAGCCATTTTAAGACCTCTGCTCATGAACAGTGTCACTGTGATTTTCTTAATGTGTCCCATACAACGATTTCGCACACCGACTGCGCCATTGTGTGCTACCTGGACGGAAACATGTTTTGGGCAAGATGTGAAAAATGACAGCTGTACTGCTTATAAGGAGGTATGGTAAAATGGCAATGTTGAAAATCTGGAGTGAAAATATTGAAAATTCGTGAACTTACGAGCATGCGTAGGATCAGTGCAACAAATGCTCATAAAACAGTCATTTTTGGGAATTTTTTCACCCAGTCTTCAACATAGCCATTTTAAGACCTCTGCTCATGAACAGTGTCACTGTGATTTTCTTAATCTGTCCCAAACATTGATTGTGCACACCGACTGCGTCATTGTGCGCTACATGCATGCAAACACATTTTGGGTGACGTGAAAAATGACAGCTGTACTGCTCATAAGGAGGTGTAGTAAAATGGCAATGCTGAAAATTTGGAGTGAAAATATTAAAAATTAGTGAACTTACGAGTGCAGTAGGAACTGCGCAATGCATGCTCGTAAAACAGTCATTTTTAGGAATTTGTTCACCAAATTTTCAACATAGCCATTTTAACACCTCTGCTCATGAACAGTGTCACTGTGATTTTCTTAATATGTCCCATACATTGATTTTTCACACCTACTGCGCCATTGTGCACTACATGCGTGGAAACATATTTTGGGCACGATGTGAAAAATGACAGCTGTACTGCTCATAAGGAGGTGTGATAAAATGGCAATGTTGAAAATCTGGAGTGCAAATATTAAAATTTGCGAGACGGCGAGCATGCATAGGAACTGCTGTAGCACACTTGTAAAAGCGGTCATTTTTGAAGATTTTTCCTGGAAATTTGCAACATAGGCTTTTTGAGAGCCACCTTATGAACACTGGCACTGTCGTTTTCCGTTATCGGTCCCGAAAGGTGATTTTTGCGCAGTGACCCGTAATCACCTTCGGCATTAACGCCATGACAGTGACAGAATTCATGAGGAGGTCCCAAAACCCCATGTTGAAAATTTGGTGCCAAATTCAAAAATGCCTCAGATATGCAGCAAAGTTGAAAAACCCTATCTATCCCATTATACAGCTTACCTGCATTTCCTCAGTTCGCAGTCAGCTTTGAAGAGTGCAGACATGTTCCCAGTCCACGAATCGTCGCACCGAGGTCGGAGGTAAGTATGGGGTGAGGTGTGTGGGAAGGCAGGGTGCGCAGTGGGTGGGTGCGGGTTGTGGGAGGGGGCAAGGAGAAGCGCCAAGGGACAGTTTTTGCATTTACAGGTTTTTTTTTTTTTTTTTAATAAGACTACAAGGGACGTTTGCCACACTGAGGTGGGCTCCCAGTGTGGCAGCTGGAAGGCTGTTTGGGGGCTGAAGCCGACGGGGATTGGGCACCCCCATCAGCCATAACCCATTGCACCCAGCGTGGCACCTGGAAGCTTTGGAGACATGGAGCCGACGGGGTGGTGCCTGTCGGCCATACAGCTGTGCATGGGGGAGGGAAGGTGCATGAGCACGCAGTATACGGCATATGTGTGTGTGTGTGTGGAGGGGAGCTCTGCTCACTGAAGCAGAGCTCTCCCTTTCAACTGTATGACCACTGCATTTTCAACTGCTGTCATAGACAGCTGCAGCAGTGATTGGGGAACTGGGGCCACGCCTGCAAACGCACTGACTGAATTGGAAGACGGGTGCCACACCTCCGAAAACTCGGATGATGGCACTATGTTTCTTGCACATGCGTGCAAGCAACATAAAAATGGTCACAAAAAACTTATTTCTGAAATATTATTTTGAAGCAATTATGGCTACAGCAGAAGTGAAGCAGAGTTCAGCATTCATTTTTTATGTTGCTTGTGTGCATGCGCAAGAAACGTTGTGGCAGCTTGCTGCAGAAGCAGGTTGTGGAGGTGCGGCACTGTTGTGGCCAGTGCCCCCACTGCCTTTTGAGGCTTGGCCCACGTTCCCCAATGGGGTGGCATGGTGCTGCTGACACTAGTTCAGCAAGTGTGCCACCACCTTGAACCGTTCTAGCTGCTGCAATCAGGGGCCGCCTCGTCATTGCAGCGTCAGCCATTCTGCTGCAATAAGGGAGCGACTCGTCATTGCAGGGCAGAACACTGCCTAGTGTAATATAGTTTGTGAATGGCGGCAAGCACCGCCATGTTCACAAACAATATTATCCAGCCCCCCCTGCTGAGGGGTTGCCCAAACCCCCTCGGCAGCATGTGCCCCCCCAAAACAGTCTTTGTTTGCCGATGGGGGGCGCAATCGCCATCAGCTTCAGTCCCTGTCTCAGTTTCATTTGCAGACAGGGGCCCTTCCTGTAGGCATAATGTCCCCAAAAAAAACCTTTGTTTTCTGCCGAGGAGGGTGCCCAATCCCCTCGGCTGCTTCGGTATGTGTGCCAGCAGAGGGTGCCCAATCTCCGTTAGCTACTGCCCTCCAAAAAACACAGTCAGGTGGCACTCTGGGCCCACCCCAGTGTGCCAAATGCCACTGTGAAAAAAAAAGTCCTGCAATGTTTGTTTTTAATTTTACCCTGTAAAACAGAAAACAGTCCCTTGCGGTCTGTTCTGCTCCCTCCCTCAACCCGCACCCACCCTCTACACACCCTGCCTTCCCACCCCCCCCCCTCACCCCACACTTACCTCTGGAGCCCGGTGCGATGACCTTCGGTGGACCGGGAACACGTCTGCAGTCTTCAAACCCGACCACAAACTGAAGAAATGCCGGTAAGCTGTATAATGGCATAAACAGGTTTTTTTTCCAACTCTGGTGCATATCTCAGGCATTTTGGGGAATTTTGGCACCAAATTTTCAACATGGGGTTATTGGGACACCTCCTCATGAATTCAGCCACTGTCATGGTGTTATTCAGTCCCGAAAGGTGATTTCATGGTCACTGCGCGGAATCACCTTTCGGGACAGAGTAATGAAATGACAGTGCCAGTGTTCCTGAGGTGGGCTCTCAAGAAGCCTATGTTGCAAATTTGGTGGACAAAATCAAAACAAGCATTTGTCAATGCCGAATGTTTGCTTGCTGGCATTGGCACTGGTAGTGTCGGAGTTACAGAGCTGCATAATAGGAATGGCAGTGAAGTATTGAACTGAAGCCAACCCCATCACCACCCTGCAGACAGTGACAGGCATTGGGGTGTACCTTTGGGTCATCAGGCATAACGGCCACGCCATTTCACCACACCCTACCGTGCGGACAGCAACAAGTGTCACGGTGTGCCTTGGGGTCTTTGGCCCTTATGCGCACCCCATTCCATCAGGAAATATTGTGAGATGGGTGCGGTATAGGAGAATGGGGTGAACTTTGGGGCCAAAGAGTCCAAGGCACACCTCGATGCTTCTCAGTGGCTGCAGGGTGTGGGTGGGGGTCGGGGTGGAATGGTATAAGCATTGCAGGTGACAATCCCAAGTCACAGCCCTGATGCCTGTCATTCTCTACAGGGTGGGGTGTTATGGTCAGAAACCCTAACGCCTCAGGCATTGTTTGGTATTTTCACTCCAAATTTTCAACATGGGTTTTTTGTGACCCCCACCTTATGAACAGTGGCAATATCAGTTTGATAGCCTAAAGCTGCTTTTGCACAGCGACTACAGCATTTGTCACCACAGGTGCAAAAACACATTCTGAACAGGATGTGAAAAATGACAGCTGTACTGTTCATGGGAAGGTGTAAAAAATGGCAGTGTTGAAAATCTGCAGTGAAAATATTTAAAAAACTGGTGAAGTCACGAGCGTGCATAGAAACTGTGCAACGTGCACCCGTAATGTAATTAGTTTGGGAATTGTTTACAGCAGATTGTCAACACAGGCATATTGGGACCTCTGGTCATGAACAGTGTCACTGTGATTTTCTTTATCTGTCCCGAACAATGATTTCCCACAGCGACCACGCATTTCTGTGCTGAAAGTGTGAAAACACATTTCGGCCATGTTGTGAAAAATGACAGCTGTACTGTTCATAAGGAAGTGTGGAAAAATGACACTGGTGAAAATCTGAACTGAAAATATTACAAATTCATGAACTTACGAGGGTGCGTGGAAACTGCGCAATGCTCACTCGTAACACAGTCATTTTTAGGAATTTTTTCACCAAATTTTCAAAATAGCCATTTTAAGACCTCTGCTCATGAACAGTGTCACTGTGATTTTCTTAATGTGTCCCACACATTGATTTCGCACACCGACTGCGCCAGTAAAACTTTTAAATAAATAATTGTGCGCTACATGGGTGGAAACATGTTTTGAGCAAGATGTGAAAAATGACAGCTATACTGCTCATAAGGAGGTGTGGTAAAATGGCAATGTTGAAAATCTGGAGTGAAAATATAGAAAATTTGCGAACTTATGAGCGTGCATAGGATCAGCGTAACAAACGCTCGTAAAACAGTCATTTTGGGGAATTTTTTTACCAAATTTTTAACATAGCCATTTTAACACTTCTGCTCATGAACAGTGACACAGTGATTTTCTTAATGTGTCCCATACATTGAGTTTGCAGACCGACTGCACCATTGTGCGCCACATGCACGGAAACACATTTTGGGTGAGAAGTGAAAAATGACAGCTGTACCACTCATAAGAAGGTGTGGTAAAATGGCAATGTTGAAAATCTGGAGTGAAAATATTGAAAATTCGCGAACTTACGAGCGTGCATAGGAACAGCGCAATGCATGCTCGTAAAATAGTCATTTTTGGGAATTTTTTCACCAAATTTTTAACATAGCCATTTTAACACTTCTGCTCATGAACAGTGTCACTGTGATTTTCTTAATGTGTCCCAAACATTGATTTCGCACATAGACTGCGCCATTGTGTGCTACATGCGTGGAAACACATTTTGGGTGAGATGTGAAAAATGACAGCTGTACTAATCATAAGGAAGTGTGGTCAAATGGCAATGTTGAAAATCTGGAGTGAAAATATTGAAAATTTGCGAACCTACGAGCGTGCGTAGGAACAGCGCAAGGCACGCTCGTAAGACAGTCATTTTTAGGAATTTTTTCACCACATTTTCAACATAGACTTTTTGAGAGCCCACCTTATGAACACTGGCACTGTCATTTTGTTAATTGGTCCCGAAAGGTGATTTTGTGCAGGGACCGCAAAATCACCCTTCAGGTCTGATTAACACCATGACAGTGACAGAATTCAGGAGGAGGGTCCCAAAACCCCATGTTGAAAATTTGGTGCCAAAATTCCAAAAAATGCCTGAGATATGCAGCAAAGTTGAAAAAACCCTATTCATTACATTATACAGCTTACGGCATTTCCTCAGTTGTGATCGGCTTTGAAGAGTGCAGGCGTGTTCCTGGTCCACGAAGATAGTCACGCCAAGCTCTGGAGGCAAGTATGGGGTGAGGTGGGGTGGGGAGGCAGGGTGTGCAGTGGGCACGGTGGGAGAGGGGGTGAAGACAGCAGCGAGGGAAGGTTTTTCTTTCAGGTTTTTTTTTTTTTATTTGGACTTTGAGGGACGTTTGCCACACTGGGGTGGGCTCCCAACATGGCAGCTGGAGGGCTGTTGGGGGGGCAGTGGAGCTGATGGGCGATTGGGCAGCCCCGTCTGCCGTAGGACCTGTTGCCACGCTAGGGTGGGCTCCCAGCGTGGCACCCGATAGTCTGGGGGGGAACAGTAGAGCCGACGGGGGATTGGGCACCCCCGTCAGCCATACAGACTGCGGGGGACAGTAGAGCTGACGGGGGATTGGGCACCCTCGTCAGCCATACAGTGTGTGCGTGGGAGAGGTAGGGCGCATGAGCACACAATGCGTGTGCGTGTGTGTGTGTGTGTGTGTGTGTGTGTGGGGGAGGGGAGTGCTGCTCACTCAAGCGCTCTCCTTACAACTGTATGGCACTGCATTTGGATCGTCGCACTATGTTTCTTGCACATGCGTGCAAGCAAACATAAAAATTACTGTTTACGAGCGTGCGTTGCGCAGTTGCTACGCACGCTTGTAACTTCGCGAATTTGCAATATTTTCATTCCAGATTTTCAACATTGGCATTTTTCCACACCTCCTTATGAACAGTACAGCTGTCACGTTTCACATCCTGGCCAAAATGTGTTTTCGCACTTGCAGCGCAGAATAGCACAGTCGCTGTGGAAATTAGTGTTCAGAACACATTAAGAAAATCACAGTGACACTGTTCATGAGCAGAGGTCCTAAAATGCCTATGTTAAAAATTTTGTGATGAAAGTCCATAAAATGACTGTGTTACGAGCGTGTGTTGAGCAGTTTCCACGCACCCTTGTAACTTTGTAAATTAGTAATACTTTCACACCAGATTTTTAACACTGGCATTTTTTCACGTCTCCTTATGAGCAGTGCAGCTGCCATTTTTCACATCCTGGCCAAAATAAGTTTTCACGCTTCCAGCGCAGAATAGCGTGAGCCACTTGAGAAATCAGTGTTTGGGACAGATTAAGATCGGTGGGGGTGACTGAGCTCAACTGAGCTCTGTTGGGACTGCTGCTGATTTCTTTGTGGGCAGAAAAAGGCACCAACAGAGGCAGGAGCCCAGTACAAAAGCGCATCCTGCAGCACCGGGAGAAATGGAACAAGAGACTGAGGGAGGGGGAGTGAGCGAGCTCAACGGAGCTCTATCGGGACTGCTGCAGATTTCTTTGTGTGCAGAAAAAGATGCCAACAGAGGCAGGAGCCCAGTACAAAAGGGTTTCCTGCAGTGCCAGGAGAAACAGAATGAGCGAGCGAGAGAGGGGGAGTGAGCAACCTCAACGGAGCTCTGTTGGGACAGCTGTGAACATCTTTGTGGGCAGAAAAAGGGGCCAACAGGCAGGAGCCCAGTACAAAAGGGCAGCCTGCAGCACCAAGAGAAAGAGAATGACCGAGTAAGACAGGGGAGTGAGCGAGCTCAACGGAGCTCTGTCGGGACTGCTGCAGATTTCTTTGTGGGCAAAAAAAGGTGCCAATGCAGGCAGAAGCCCAGTACAAAAGGGCAACCTGCAGCGCCAGGAGAAACAGAATGAGCGGGTGAGAGAAGGGGAGTGAACGAACTTAATGAAGCTCTGCCAGGACTGCTGCGGATTTCTTTGTAGGCAGAAAAAGGTGCCAATGCAAGCAGGAGCCCAGTACAAAAGGCAGTCTGCAGCGTTGGAAGAAATAGAATGAGCGAGTGAGAGAGGGGGAGTGAGCGAGCTCAACGGAGCTCTGTCAGGACTGCTGCGGATTTCTTTGTGGGCAGAAAGAGGCACCAACGAAGCAGGGGCCCTGTACAAAGGGCAGCCTGCAGTGTCAGGAGAAATAGAATGAGCGAGTGAGAGAGTGGGAGTGAGCAAGCTCAGCAGAGCTCTGTCAGGACTGCTGCAGATTTCTTTGTAGGCAGAAAAAGGCGCCAATGCAAGCAGGAGCCCAGTACAAAAGGGCAGCCTACAGTGTTGGGAGAAATAGAACGAGCGAGTGAGAGAAGGGGAGTGAGCGAGCTCAATGGAGCTCTGCCGGGACTTTAGAGTTGCACACCCTCCCGCCCAGGGTCCTCTGTGGTCCTATAGTACAGCAGGGTCTCTGGAGTGGACACAAAGCAATGATTAGATACTTTTAGGATTGCTGTAATAATAATAATAATACAGATTTAGTTGTTCTGTTTATTTCTCTAACTGAGCTATACTGTTATGACTGCTGTAATAATACAGTGGATGTCTTTGGGGGGGGGAGCCCATGACAGTTCTTAGGCATGGTACTTTCACTTCCAAATACCTAAACAACACATATAAGCAATCAGCATTCGGCACTGAGAAATGCATGTTTATAATTCTGTGCACTTTAGCCACTGAAAGGCTGTGGATAGTGTTATATTTAAAGAACAGCTGACGCCTTCAGGAGAACCTTACCAAAACATAATATTTATATATTATTTTTATTTTATTTTATTGAAATCTAGGATTACAAATATCTTTGAGCAGGAACTGCTCATTTACAAAGGTTCCACGTTGAAGGAATGGGGGTATACATACAAATGTCGACATAATAATACATAGTTACACAATAACAAGAAGTAAGAGACTGAGGCTTAGGAAATTCCAGTAATTCAAAATGTGCCAAATGTTAGGTAGCATGACATACCAGCCAAGGGCAATCTTAGAAATAAGCACTGCAGGTGAGGAGGGGGAGTATGCAGGCAGGAAGGCCATTGTATGGACACATTCCAGCCTGTATTTCACATTAGTTCTGTATTTCTCCTCCCCATTATTTATTATTTATTACTGAGGTCATCTGGATGAAACCATGATCTTTGCTACTGAAGAGTTCATCTATTCCTGTTGCTGTCTTCCCACCTGAGGTCATAATGCACTGCTTGTGACATCACAGTTACATGGCAACAGACGGTGAGGTCACAACAGAGGATTATGACTTGAAGTAGGGAGTCGGCTACAGAGGCAGATGAACCCTGAGAGATAAAGATCATGTACTCATGTAAATATTCTTAGTAATAAATACTGGGAAGGAGGAATCTTTAGACTATATATGGAATGGAAGCTGAATTGTACCTAATTATTATGTTTTTCAAAGTTTTTTTTAAGGCGCCGGCAGCTCTTTAAGTAAAAAAGTACTAAGTAAAATCTTTTATTTTTAAACAGGAAACAAGTCATTAAGACAAAATAGTCCTGTTTGCAAGACAGTTCTGTATGTAAAGCTTAGGCTACATATCGTAGAAAAATATATAATACAAAATATATTATAAAATATAAAATACACATACATCAAGACATACATAAGACAATATCAGAGACAAAAATGCAAGATTAGCAAAGGATTCATTTGTAACAATTGCATAGGTGAACCACTGATTTCCTGACTGCCTGTAAAAATTTAGAATATTCAGGAATTGCACGAACATTCGCATGCTGTGGATTCCAGACAGCTGCTGCCCTGGTAGAAAGGGTCCTATCTCCAAACCTGTTTATAC
This sequence comes from Neoceratodus forsteri, assembly GCA_016271365.2. NCBI lineage: Eukaryota > Metazoa > Chordata > Ceratodontiformes > Ceratodontidae > Neoceratodus > Neoceratodus forsteri. The sequence goes on along the minus strand of CM028134.1, from coordinate 382,851,935 downwards.
GTCTACTTGGCAAGATTTTTTCCTGATGAACTGATCTGTTCAGAACTCTCTCAGAGGTCCCTTCTTTAAAGAAAATATGTTTGGAAATTGGCTGGCTGGAAGATTTTTTAATTTATGCAACAACATCAACTAAGTTCTATTGTGACTTATTTCAAGGGGCTGCCACTTTAAACTTCTTAATAAGTGGTAGTGATGTGTATAAAAACTACATTTTAAAACATATCTAACAATCTTGTATTGGATTTTATCAAGACGTACCAACAAGGATTTGTTTGCTGTTCTGTAGATAAGCTGGCCGTAATTTAGAGTAGGTATGATAAGTTGTTCTGCAATACTCTTTCTAATAGACCGGTTCAGAAACCATGTTGTTCTTTTTAGCACTCCCAGTTTTTTTTTACTTTCCTTATGGTGTTAGTTATGTGCGGTGCAAAGGTCAAGTCAGTGCCAAAAGTGACCCCTAGATAGCAACAGCTGTCAACCTGTTCAAGAATGAAAGCATCTTGGGTTTGAATCTTAAGTTTGTTTTCACTCTTTTTACACCCCTGTCCAATTTTGGGAGAAAAATACATTAATCTAGTTTAAGCAATAATCCATAACAGGGTTCGGGTTATAGTTAAGCAATAAGGCATGACCAAGGGTTATGTTAATGTTCTGTTAATCACCTTCTAGGGGTGTACTGTGGTACGATGTGTAGCTGAGTGCCACATGCCCCTCGAGGGTGATTAACTGACCATTAACATAATCCCTGATAGTACCTTATTGCTATTATAATAAAAAATGTTTTTAAACAGTGTTAAACCTTGCTCAGCATATGGCTAAGCTCTACATGTATGTTAATAAAATATTAACATAAGGCTGTTAGAATGTTGGCAACCAATCAGAAAGCTCCATAATGGGATTTATCCATGCCTGTTGTGGTTCACTCATAAGGCAGCAGGCCGACCACACCAGAAGTGGGTATATCCCACTGTAACCCACACCCTGCAGTGGATAATTGCAATTATACAATGAACTGTAATAAAAGAATTAAAGTTATTAAAACATATTTAATTTAGCTTTCTGTAAAGCTTTTTTTATTTATTTATTTGTAATGTCCTTCCTCCTTCTTATATAGTGCCTTGTTGCTAGACAGATTATAGTTAAAGTTGTTTGGCTCCATCCCCCCTCATAGCACACACCTCCACAACCCACCCCAACACACACATAAACACATCGTTAATGTTTTTTTTTTTGTTACACTGGAGCCTGCTGTGACTTGTGAGTGGCTCTGTACTTCAGCATAAATGAGATATATATATATATTTTTTTTTACCAATTATTTTGCCAGGTGAGACACACTAAGCTGAAAGCTTGTTTGCAGATGCAACCTGGGAGCACAAGGGAGTTAAGTGACTTGCTCGGGGTCACACAGTATGCACCTACGGGGCTGTGGGATTCAAACCCAGGTCTCCAGATTTGCAGCTCAGAGCCTTAACCCACTGCGCCATACTGTCTCCCAGATAGCGTGGTTGTGAGCACCGAGGACTTTCATACTTCAGGGTGCGTTTCTGGGATGAGTGTGACTTTTGCCGTCGGGAGGAAGTGAGGGTCTGAGTTGGTGAATTTTTTTTGTTGTTGTTGTTGAAAGTAATCAGTGAAGCGGGAACTTAAAATGCAGGGCACCAGCATTACTGTGAAAGAGTGTACACTGTGGAGCTGGCAGGTGAGTGACAGAAGCTGTGAACGGACACTCGGTGCTGTGAGTGAGCAGAGGAAGTGATTGTTGGCATCAGAGAGAGACTGGGGTGCAGAGGAGTGGTATGTGGGGAGGTTGTTGATAGATGGGATGGACTGATGAGAGATCCGTGGGCTGACTTTGGCCTGCATTCTGGAACGCTTGGCAGGGAAGCAATATGGCGGCAGTTTGTTTACATTCTGGCAACAGCGCAGAAGTATTTGTTTTTTGGTTTTCTGTAAACCAGCTTCTCTGGCTACTGGATCTTTATCTGTGAGTTACTGTAAGATTTACCCACGGGTAAAGATCCTAGTTAGCAATAAGATTTCTGGAAAATCCGACCCCATTGTATAATGTTATTTATAAAACAGGCTGGGAAAATTCAGTACTGTGATTGGTGGAATCTGATCACATGACTGCGGTAACTCCTGCAATGATGCACGGTCTGGAAATCTTGCGTTTTTCTTGCTGTCTGTTTAGCAAAGATAGTTTGCTTTTTTTTCAATCTTTTTTAAATTTTTAAAACTGTGATTCATTTTATAATCACAGTAAGACACTCTAGGGTATGGATCATTGTTTATTACCCCCTCCTTGGAGGTTTAAGACACTAGGCTTTTCCTCATACCATACCACACAAGGTGTGGTTAAATCCTACAATGACCCATGCCCTGTTGCGCCTTATCGCATAATTTATGTTTATTTAAAACATTATTTATTACAAGGTGATGGGGATGGGGAGTAGAATTTACCAAGATCACTTTAAACATGGTGACCAGTTCTGGCTACATATGCCATTACTCAGTTGTTCATATTTATACTCAGACACAAAGTAACATTGCAAGTAATTGAAAGGTATGTTTTAAGTCGGACACCATCTGATGGAAGGGTCACCTTGTTATAGGAATTTTAAATCTAGTACTCAACAGCTCCCCTTTTTTTTCGGGCGGGGTGCCTTCAAATTTATTTTAGTTTCTCAAGTGCAAGATGGTCAGTTTGATAGTTATTACATTTACACAGCATATAATCCAATTACATCTTGCACTGACAGTTTTAGAACTTTTTTTTACAGTACTATGTTATATTGTTGCTCTGTTACAATATAAAATGTGTTAAAAAATACAAAACTGTTAAAAAGTGGCAGTAATCTGAAGTCTAGTAAATCTGTCTAGCTTTTGCTGTTTTGTTGTAACAATCTAAATTAAACTCAGTTTGATTGGATTTAGCCCAGAAAGAGGCAATATATTTCTCAGAGGTGCCTAGTTCCTTTCCTTATCGTACTGCAACATTAACAATGAAGTAAGAACTCACAGTTTGTGTGTCTTGTGGTTATCTCCGTTCCTATCATATCCTACCCCTTCAACATTCAATGCTGTTTTCAGTTAATGGAGCTGACCCTATATCTTAACCCCTTCCTCTTCAGAATCTTCCTTTTGCAGTGTCTGGGCATACTGCCAGGGCTGCCACATCTCTAAATATTTTGGAAGGTGGAGTTGCAATGAGGCAGCAAAGCACTCCATAACTTCTATCTCTGCAGCTTTTGTCTTCCAAAGATCCAGTGGTGGGAGGTGGGGTCAACCAGTTAAGTGTGATACATTTTGAGGGCTGCTATCCTTAACATCTGGATCAGTTTCCATTTCTTCCTCGGGGCCCACAGAAAGGTTGGGAGACCCAGGACCATGTCTTGAAAGGTGTATGGGATTGATACAATGGTTAGTGTAACAACTAGGTGGCGCTATCCCAAGGGCTACTACCTCTGCCTGCTTGGCTAGTAGCAGGTTAAGGGCCTGAGTTCTGAAACGGGTGCCTCCACCCAGAGGTCAGGGTTGGTAGTGGTCAAGCTAACCTGGGCACAGCCCTCCAGGACACTGTAACCCCCCTCTTTCCTTACTAGTGGCCGGAACAATACACAATAATCACTTTCACAATACCCCTGATACACCAGACAAGTACCCACACTGTTTGCACTTACCACCAGGGCTTTCCTCTGGCCCAACCCTGGGGACCCCCTGTAAAACAAGGTTATACACAGCAAATAACAGCAGTACAGTACTCTTGCACAAACTGGAACCACAGTCAGGGTAAATGCAAAAAAGGGGTTAGATCTGATTTATTTAAGGGGCTTGAACAAGGGAGGGGCGTAATCAGGTTCATTTGCTTAAAAGCTCTATCAATCAAACAGTTATGCATGCACTTCAGGGTCCATAAATAGTCACACACTCTGGGTACCCAGATGGAGAATGGTGGGCTAGTCAGGAATGTTGCAGCTGGTTGGGGCTCTGTGATGGATGAAAACAACATGCACAACACACACTATTTGTAATCCGGAACCGGGGGGCTCAGTTCGTGAAAAGAAAACAACAAGACAATCAGATGACACACTTTTAGAATAGGCTGTTGTTGCAGGGAGCTATCCTGATGATTACTGACGATACCTAAGACTGGACACAGGCTGGACGAAAATCGAGACAGCAGGTGGTTAATCTTGAGTGCCAGGAGAAGCAGAGCCCACACGATTCACTGAGGCATCGAACCTGTTCAGGCGTGGAACAAGGGGCTGATCTCTAGGCAGGTCTCTCGTCGGTGACTTTCTCTGTGCAGTGGGGTAGTCTGGCAGGGCCAGCGTGGCATGGCCCAGGCCGAATGGAGATGAACGTGGATTCAGTCCGATTAGGCTGGATAAAGCTTCCAGCAAGCAAAACACAGTTCACACAGTGGGGAACCAAATTACGACCCACTTTCAATACACAGCACATTTACATGTAGGTGGCACTATCCCAAAGGCTACTACCCCTGCCTGCTTGGCTAGTAAGAGGTTAAGGGGCCTGAGTTCTGAAACGGGTGCCTCCACCCCGAGGTCAGGGTTGGTAGTGGTCAAGCTAACCTGGGCACAGCCCTCCAGGACACTGTAACCCTGTTCTTTCCCCTCTAGTGGCCTGAACACTGTACAATAATCACTTTCACAATACCCCTGGTACACCACACAAGTACCCACACTGTTTGCACTTACCACCAGGGCTGGTTCCTCTGGCTCGATCCTGGGGACCCCCTGTAAAACAAGGTTATGCACAGCAAATAGCAACAGTACAGTACTTTGAGCACCAACTGGAACCACAGTCAGATTACAGGCAGAAAAAGTTAGATCTGATTTATTTAAGGGACTTGAACAAGGGAGGGGCAAAATCAGGTTAATTAGCTTAAAGATTATATCAATCAAGCAGTTATGCTTGCGCTTTAAGTCCCCCTCCACAGTCACACCTCTGGGTACCCAGGTGGAGAAGAGATGGGCTAGCCAGGACTGTTGCCCGGGGTTGGCTGGCATCGCAGCTGGTTGGGGCCCTGCGATGGAAAACACAACATGCACAGTACACAATATTTGTAATCCAGAGCCAGAGGGCTCAGTTCGTAAAGGAAACGAAACAACAAGACAATCAGATGACACACTCAGATTAAGCTGTTGTTGCAGGGAGCTACCCTGGTATTTACTCATGATACCCAAGGCTGGACGAAAATAGAGACTGCAGGTGGTTGATCTGGAATGCCAGGAGAAGCAGGGCGCACACGAGTCACATAGGCGTCATTCCTGTTCAAGCGTGGAGCAAGGGGCTGATCCCCAGGCAGGTCTCTTGTCAATGGCTTCTCTGTGCAGTGGGTAGTCTGGCAAGGCCCAAACTGCATAGAGACAAAGTCGGATGCAGTCCGTTTTGGGCTGGATACAGCTTCCAGCAAGCAGAACACAGTTCACACAGTGGGGAACTAACTCACGACCCACTAGCAGCTCATAGCACATTTACATGTAAGGGAATTCTACTGTACCAGGCAAAGCGCTCACTGGTCACAATCGCAAAGTCTGTGCACACACCGGGAGCTTAGGGGTAGCTGGAACTCCTGACAGGCCGATCGCATTCAGCAAACTCTTCGGTCTTCTTCAGGTTGAGCCTGGCCCACTTCAGTAGCTTACTTCAGTCACACAAACTTGGATTTAGTCCAAAATAATTCTCTTCTCTTCCTGGCCGAAATGTGTTTTCACACTTCCGGCACAGAATAGTGCAGTCGCTGTGGGAAATCAGTGTTCCAAACAGATTAAGAAAATCACAGTGACACTGTTCATGAGCAGAGGTCCTAAAATGCCTACATTGAAAATTTGGTGACAATAGTGCATCAAATTACAATGTTACAAGTGTGCGTTGAACTGTTTCCACTCACCCTTGTAACTTTGCAAATTTGTAATATTTGCACGCCACATTTTCAATGCTGGTATTTTTTCACACCTCCTTATGAACAGTACAGCTGTCATTTTTCACATCCTGGCCAAAATATGTTTTTGCACTTCTGAATAGCACGGTCGCTGTGGGAAATCAGTGTTTGGGACAGATTAAGATAGAGCGAGTGAGAAGGGGGAGTGACTGAGCTCTGCCAGGACTGCTGCAGATTTCTTTGTGGGCAGAAAAAGGCATCAATGCAGGCAGGGGCCCAGTACAAAAGGGCAGCCTGCAGCGGTGGGAGAAACAGAACGAGCGAGTGAGAGAGGGGGAGTGAGCGAGCTCAACGGAACTCTATCAGGACTGCTGCGGATATCTTTGTGGGCAGAAAAAGGTGTCAATGGAGGCAGGAGCCCAGTATAAAAGGGCAGCCTGCAGCACCAGGAGAATGAGTGAGTGAGTGAGAGAGGGGGAGTGAGCGACCTCAATGGAGCTCTGTCGGGGCAGCTGTGAACTTCTTTGTGGGCAGAAAAAGGCACCAACACAGGCAGGAGCCCAGTACAAAAGGGCAGCCTGCAGCGTCGGGAGAAACAAAATGAGTGAGTGAGTGAGTGAGAGAGGGAGTGAGCGAGCTCAACAGAGCTGTGTTGGGACTGCTGCAGATTTCTTTGTGGGCAGAAAAAGGCGCCAATGGTGGCAGGAGCCCAGTACAAAAGGGCAGCCTGCAGTGCCAGGAGAAACAGAAGGAGTGAGTGAGAAAGGGGGAGTGAGCAAGCTCAATGGACTTTAGAGTTGCCCACCTTCCCGCCCAGGGTCCTCTGTGGTCCTGTATTACAGCAGGGTCTCTGGAGTGGAGACAAAGCAATGACTGGATACTTTTAGGATTGCTGTAATGATACAGATTAAGTTGATTTGTTTATTTCTCTAACTGAGCTAAGTACTCAGCTATACTGTTATGATTGCTGTAATAATACATATTTATTCTGTTTATTTCTCTAACTGAGCTGAGTAATAAATTTGGTAGAAAAAATTCGAAAAATGACAGTTTTTCGAGCGCGCGTTGCGCATTTGCTACACACTCTCATAACTTCACGAATTTGCACTGTTTTCACTCCAGATTTTCAACACTGGCATTTTTCCAAACCTCCTTATGAACAGTATAGCTGTCATTTTTCACATCCTGGACGAAATGGGTTTTCACACTTCCAGCGCAGAATAGCATGGTCACTGTGGGAAATCAGTGTTTGGGACACATTAAGAAAACTACTGTGACACTGTTCATGAACAGAGGTCCTCAAATGCCTATGTTGAAAATATTGTGATGAAAGTCCATAAAATGACTGTGTTACTAGCGTGCGTTGTGCAGTTTCCACGCACCCTTGTAACTTTGCAAATTAGTAATATTTTCATGCCAGATTTTCAACACTGGCATTTTTTACACCTCCTTATGAACAGTACAGCTATCATTTTTCACATCCTGGTCAAAATGTGTTTTCGCACTTCCGGCGCAGAATAGCGCAGTTGCTTTGGGAAATCAGTGTTTGGGACAGATTAGGATCGAGCGAGTGAGAGAGGGGGAGTGACCGAGCTCAACTGAGCTCTGTCAGGACTGCTGTGGACTCTTTGTGGGCAGAAAAAGGCCACAACACAGGCAGGAGCCCAGTACAAAAGGGCAGCCTGCAGCGCCGGGAGAAACGGAACAAGCGAGTGAGGGAGGAGGAGTGAGTGAGCTCAACGAGCTCTGTCGTGACTGCTGTGAATTTCTTTGTGGGCAGAAAAAGGCATCAATGCAGGCAGGGGCCCAGTACAAAAGGGCAGCCTGCAGCGGTGGGAGAAACAGAATGAGCAAGTGGGAGAGAGAGACCTCAACGGAGCTCTGTCAGGACAGCTGTGAACTTCTTTGTGGGTAGAAAAAGGCGCCAAGGCAGGCAGGAGCCCAGTACAAAAGGGCAGCCTGCAGCGCCAGGAGAAACAGAACGAGTGAGTGAGAGAGGGGGAGTTAGCGAGCAGTACGGAGCTGTGTTGGGACTGCTGCAGATTTCTTTGTGGGCAGAAAAAGGTACCAATGCAGGCAGGAGCCCAGTACAAAAGGGCAGCCTGCAGCGTCGGGAGAAACAGAACGAGTGAGTGAGAGAGGGGCAGTGAGCAAGCTCAATGGAGCTGTTTCGGGACTGCTGCAGATTTCTTTGTGGGCAGGAAAAGGTGCCAATGGAGGCAGGAGCCCAGTACAAAAGGGCAGCCTGCAGCGCCAAGAGAAACAGAATGAGTGAGTGAGAGAGGGGGAGTGAGCGAGCTCAACGGAGCTGTGTCAGGAATACTGCAGATTTCTTTGTGGGCAGAAAAAGGTACCAATGCAGGCAGGAGCCCAGTACAAAAGGGCAGCCTGCAGCTCAGGGAGAAACAGAACGAGCGAGTGACAGAGGGGGGTAGTGAGCGAGCTTAACGGAGCTCTGTCGAGACTGCTGTGGATTTCGTTTTGGGCAGAAAAAGGTGCCAATGCAGGCAGGAGCCCAGTACAAAAAGGCAGCCTGCAGTGTTGGGAGAAACAGAATGAGCGAGTGAGAGAGGGGGAGTGAGTGAGCTCAATGGAGCTCTGCCGGGACTTTAGAGTTGCCTACCCTCCTGCCCAGGGTCCTTGTGGTCCTATATTACAACAGGGTATCTGGAGTGGAGACAAAGCAATGATTGGATACTTTAGGATTGTTGTAATAATACAGATTAAGTTGTTCTGTTTCTTTCTCTAACTGAGCTAAGTACTGAGCTATACTGTTATGATTGCTGTAATAATACATATTTATTTTTTCTGTTTATTTCACTAACTGAGCTGAGTAATACTTGGAGTGCAATAGGATTTCTAACTGGGCTAAGTGAAACTATATGAAAGGCGAGAACAAAAAGTATGGTAGCTGAGGGGTGAAAAATGGACAAGGAGGCTTTAGGATTGCTACAGTAATACAGTATCTAACGGATGAGATTTGAGACTGAATTACCTCGGTCGGCAAGGGGTCAGTAGGGGGACTAGTGTGGGGTCGGAGACAGGAATTTGAGTAAATAGAGGTGTAACAGTTGTAGTAGGGTACAGAAGGTAAGAGCCCATAACATAAGATGGGGGCCAAAATGGAGCAGGTGCCACATGTCAATAGGGCGGGCATCTTTGGAAGGGTGGAGGGGTGTACAGGGCGTGGGTCTGCCATGATCCTGGACTGGGCTTGGAGGATGGGAGGGGTGTATGGTCTGCAGATGACTGGCTAGTTTGAGGGAGGAACTGTGGAGGTTAGGGGGGAGTGTAAGTGGCAGGGCAGATGAGTATGGTAGGCAGTATGGTAGACATCCTGAGGGGGGGGATAGAGGATGGCAAAGGGGACAGAGGAAGAATAACTAGGGACTGAAACTGACCGCAGTATCAGAGGCACTAGCAGAAAAGAGAGGAGAAGGGGGTGCCCGATGTGAGGCGGGGGCCTCCTGATGGGGAGGAAGAGACCCTGAGGAGCACCGGGGGAGAGAGCAGATGACTGCGGGTAGGGAGGGACTAGGGGTGGCACGGAGGGGAACAAGTAGGAGGGGGGAACCGATAGGGGGAAGAGATGTAGGACAGGTATTGACTACGAATAGATTCGAACCTCTGCTATGGAACAGAGAGGGGGAGCAGGAACATACTGAAAGGGAGGAGGACAAGCGGGGCATGAGAGGGATGGCAACAGGTAGGGAAAGAGACAGCAAGGGCAAAAGGGTAGAAAGGGGCTAGTAAGGAAGGAGGGGTGGTGACTGAAGGAGAGAAGCCTATGGGAAGGGGGAAAGATGGGAGGGGCATCACTATCGGGGTAGAAGGGAATGGGGGCTGTAAATCGACAACAGCGTGGATAGGAGAGGGGCTGGAAATCAGCAGGGGAGGAGGGGAGGTCGACATAGGAAGCCCAATAGGAAGTAGTCAGGCTGGAAGGGGGATGGGAAGACTAAGGCAGAGAAAAGGGGTGCGGTGGAAGTAGGGGGTACAGATACAGAAGTCACAGAGGGTGCAGTTGGCAGGGGTAGGGGACAGGGAAGAACGAATACTGGGGTGGTGGAAGGGGCATTAGAAGGGAGAGGGGGTAAGGGGCGGGAGGGTACTGTCCTGGGGATTCTATACTGAAATGGGTGAGATGGGGCAGAAAGGGGGAAAGACACAGCCATATTTGGGTTGAATCTGTCCCCAGGTTGACTGCAGGAGGGGCAGGGCAGGCACTGCTCAAGCGTACAGCGAGGGGGAGGAAGAAACCTCATTTGCTGTTGCATGTGGGTACAAACGACTTGGAGCGGGACACTGTGGAAGTAGTGAGGGAGAGGTCTGAATACTTGGGCAGGCAGTGTGAGGGGGTGGGGAAGTCAGTGGCATTCTTGGAGGTACTGCTGGTACCATGTGCAAGCATGGGGAGAAAGGGTAGGCTTCAGGAGTTCGAGTGGCTGAGGGATTGGTGCCACACGAAACATTATGGGTTAGTGACTAACTGGGTTAGGGTCTGGGGGGGAATAGTGACTTGTACGTGGGGGACAGGGAACACTGGAGCAGGAAGGGGAAGGGAGGATTAAAGGCAGCATTGTTGCCGGGCCACTGGTGCTGAGGGTTGAGGCGCTGGACACCACACCTTGTGCCATGCTGGCGACCCAGGTTCGGATGCAAGCCTGGGCCACCAGGGGTTGGCAAGGGAGGGATAGGATTGAGCATCCAGAGGACTGCTCTCCTATCCTAGGGCAGGATCCAGGGACCCACCGCTCTGTGGCGGCCTCTGGTGATGACCGTGGGCGCTACTACAGCAGTGTAGTAAAGGATGGCGGAGTATGGCAGACTTTGGCACACTGTGCCTAAGTGTCATTGCATGCCCGCACTCCGCAAACGGGAGAAAAGTGGAAAATGAGCTACAGTCAGGCAGCATGAGCTTCCGATCCCCCCTGCCTACCCGAATGGCGCCTCCTCACCCGGATCCCGCTCCGGTGGGTCGACCTGGGAAGCTCCTCACCACCCCACCATGGGGTAATCCGTGGAGGTGAGCAGGTCGGCCTGATGTCGGGGGCAGGGCTGGGGGGTCGGGTCGATGACCAAGCCGACCGTTGCCCAGTAAGAAAATACGTAAAAAAAACAAAAAAAAGGCAGGATTAGAGGAGTATATCCTACTACGGTGGATTTAAACAAATGGGGGGGGGGAGGCAAAAGACTGAGGTTGGTAGAAAGGTCCGGACAGAGGAGCTTGATGAGCTCACCGCCCTAGATATAGGTAAAGGTGGAGGTGTAGTAACCCTGGAAGGGGGTGGGCAGAGTGTTCTGAGTGTAATTCAGAAGGCACCACCACCCAGTAAGAATAAGGAGGAGAAAGGGTGCGGACTACCGGGAGGAGGGACACAGGCCAAGGAGGAGAAGAGCGAGGAGAAGGAGGGGTTTGGGTGGAAGGTGGTCTGACTAAATGGATAGAGAGCTGGTTACAGTGGAGGGTGCAGAGGGTGGTGGTGGTGGTGGTGGGGTAGCTCTCAGCACCCAGAGCAGTGACAAGTGGGGTGCTGCAGGGCTCAGTGCTTGGCCCAATGTTATTTGGGCTCTTTATCTCCGATATAGCACATGGAGTGGGGAGCAGGGTTAGTCTGTTCGCACATTATACCAATTCAAAAGCAAATAGTTATAGTAGCACAGCCGCCCCCCCCACTCACACACATACACACTCCCCGAGAAGCTGCTTAAAAGCCTGCAATTCATTCAAATCAATTCCATTTTCTTACTTACTTGGGGTTCAATGCCAACAAGTGTAAAATCATGTACCTAGGGCATAGGAACCCCGATACTGGGTATAGGATGGGGGGGGGGGTACTGATACTCAGTAGACAAGAAAGGGTCCTTGAGGTTATTATATCAGAGGACCTCAAGATGGCAGTACAGTGTGACAAGGCTATGGGTAGGGCAAATTGGATTCTGGGATGCATAAGGAGTAGCATCTCCAGTAGGAGGAGGAGGGATGTTGTGCTACCATTGTATCACTCCCTGGTATACCCCCAGCTGGAGCACTCTGTCCCATTTTAGAGTCCACACTTCAGAAAGGACATAAGGTGGAGGTTTTCCAGAAGAGAGCAACTAAAATGGTTCAGAATTTTCACAGGAATCCCTACAATGAAAGGCTGAAGAATCTCAACATGTACACTCTGGAAGAGAGGAGGACGAGAGGTGACATGATCAAGGCCTACAAAGTACCTCACAGGGGTAAAGAGGGTACAGTTGGGGAGTTTCCTTCAAGTGAGGATGAGCACCCAAACCAAGGGACATACAATGAAGCTGGGGGGGGGGGCATTCAGGATAGACACCTTGAACAGACTGCCAGGAGAAGTGGTGGAAGCTAAAATGGTAGGGGGCATGAAGCATGCATGGGATAAACATAGGGGTATATTAGAAAAAAGGGAAGGAGAGCCGGCCCACCGGCGCAGTGGTTGGCTTTCTGCTTGCGGCACTGGCGACCCGGGTTCGGGAACAGACCTGAGTCGTCGGTGGGCCGGACGGGGGGAGAAGGATTCAGCGCCCCATGGGTGGCTCTCCTTCTCCGAGGGAGGAGTGGGGCAGGGTCCGGCGCAATGAGGACCCCTGGTGGAGGCTGGGAGTCACTCACGCTACACGCGCCGGCGTCAGGGGAGCGGGCGGACGCTGGTACTGGGCTTGCACGCCCCCGCCTGAGAAAACCAGGAAAGCATGGTAGGCGGGTCCGCTGTCTATGTGAAGTCCTCGCTGGGGCTTCAATTAGCTGCCATTGCCATATCCCCAACTGGATTACTAGTTCCGCAGCACAGATGAAGGGGACCGATGCCGCAGCCCCGCTCTCCAGGGGATAAGCCGGGGATAACTGAGGATGGCAGCAGTAGATGGCAGTGGAAGTCCCAGGGGCCATGACCAGGGCTGATAGCTACAGCGGAACTGCCAGGATAAAGAAGAAAATAAAAAAAAGAAAAAGGGGAAGGAGGAGGTCAACGGAGATCAAGAAGGCTATGGAAGTGGAGTAGGTTCAAGTTCATTACAGGAAAAATCTATTAAGCAAGGTCATTCACAAGGAGGTCCTGATGGACGCAGGCAGAATAAGACATGCTGTAACATATACAGCCAAGAGTTACAAGTAGGTAGAGAATACTTGGGCAGACTGGGTGGGCTGAGCTGTCCTTTTCTGCTGACAAATTCTACGTTTCTATGGCATCATGTGTTAATTCAGGTGCAGTGTTTATTTAAAGTTCGGCCTACCATACATCCAGATGTAAGGTACAGTAAATTACCGAATTCGATGCAGCCCACTTACAGTACAATAAACAGAACCCCAGTGCTTCGAGAAGCCTTTACTCTTCATAAGGCTGCTTAAAGAGCTGGGGTTCTGTTTGCAATGTCCACACCAGTATGCTGATCTTAAAATCGACGCCGCATCTGAATGAGTACTTGATTCTTGCTCACTCCATTTCTTCCCCACTTTGAAACCTGCTTGTTCTGAGTTACTTTTGGGCTGGCAGTGCCTCGCCTGTATTGGAAGATGACCAATAAGCGGCGCTGAAAGACGTCAGACTTCACAGACTGTGAAGGCAGCTGCACACGGACAGACATAAGGCAATTCTACTGGGGGGGGGTAGGAGGAAGTAAGCTGTTGATTAACTAGAATCTACAGCTTATCCATCAGGTAGGGAAATGGGCAGACTAGGTGGGCCAAGCGGTCCTTATCTGCAGTCAAATTCTATGTTTCTATGTTTCTCACCCACCATCTTGGCAAGAAGAAGTCTGCAGCTGTGGCCACTGATGACTGTTGGGGTGTGGGGATGGGGGGACCAAAGGGGGCAAACACAAGGAGATAAAATCATAATAAAAATTGTGAGACCTTCACCAGCTTTCCAAAACGCTTACCAGTAAAAGAACACTCCATGAAGTTTTTCAAATGGCAACACAATCTGGTGAGCCCTCTGTCTGCCATCTGACACCAGGCATTAACCAGCATAAAATTGTCTAAAGAAGGTAGTGTGGTCATGTGGTTACTGAAATACTGGAGATTACAGATTTATAAGAACAAATAATATCACACAGAAGCTGGCACATATGCCCATAGCAGCTGTCTCCTGCTTCTCAGTAGTTACATTTATACCCTTGAGGTACTTGAATGTTTCTATCATATCCCCTCTTTCCCTCCTCTCTTCCAGTGAAAACATACTGAGGTCCCTTAATTTCTCCTCATAAGTCTTGTGTTACAAGCTCTGTACCATCTTATTCGCCCTTCTCTTGACCATCTCCAGCCTGTTAATATCCTTACGAAGATGCGGCCTCCAGAACTGCACACAGTACTCCATGTGAAGCCTGACCATGGTTTTACATAATGGCATCACTACCTCCGCCCTTATGCTGGTGATACCCCTGCCTATGCACCCCAGCATGTCACTGGCCCTCCCAGCTGCCTACCACTTTAACATTTTCAGGTCATGTGAAATAAGAACCCCCAGGTCACTTTCCTTCTTTGTGACTGTCAGCAACTCCCCCACCATCCTGTACCCTTCCCCAGGGTTTCTGTGTCCTAGGTGCATAATTTTGCACTTTTTTGAATTAAACTTCAGTTGCCAGTCCTCAGACCATTTCTCAAGCTTCCCCAGGTCCCTCCTCATTTTTTCCACCCCCTCTGGGGTATCCACTGTGTTACAGTTCTTGATGTCATCTGCAAACAGGCAGTTCTTTCTCTTCAGCCCTTCTGCAATGACACTAATGAAGACATTGAACAGGACTGGCCCCAGGACCAATCCATGCGGCACCCCACTGGTCACCCCCTCTCCTCAGACTGCGCCCCATTTACCACCACTCTTTGCCTCCTGTCTCTTACCCAGTTTCTAACCCACTTTACCACCCTTTCCTCCATGTCCAGCCTACTCAACTAGTTTATCAGCCTCCTATGTGGGACGGTGTCAAAGGCTTTGCTTACATCAAGGTAAGCGTTGTCCACTGCCCCACCCTGATTTACTTCCTTTGTCACCCAGATAAAGAGAGCAACCAGATTTGTCTGACATGACCTCCCCACTGTGAATCCATGTTGCCTATGGTCTTGGGCTCCAATGGCTTCTAGATGCCCCACTATCCTTTCTTTAACCAATGTCTCCATGATTTTCCCCCCTACTGAAATGAGGCTGACCAGCCTATAGTTCCCCGCCTCCTCCCTACTGCTGGATTTGTATAGAGAGACCACATGTGCCCTCCTCCAATTCTCTGGTACCACCCCTGTGTTGAATGACTCAGTAAACATGGCTGCCACAGGTAGTGCTATTTCCCTTTACAGTTCTTTCAATATCCTTGGGTGTATGCCATCTGGTCCCATCGCTTTGTCCACCTTCAATTTACTCACCTTCTGCAGGATTCTTCTGCCTGTCAATGGACTATTGTCCACCTCTTCACACCTTTGCAACTGCCGTACTGCTGTAGCTCGTACCCCTCCCCCTCTTCCGTGAATACTGAACAGAAATACACAGTGGATGTCTTGGGGGGCACATGACAGTTCTTAGGCATGGTACTTTCACTTCCTAAACAGCACATATAAGCGATCAACATTCGGCATTGACAAATGCTTGTTTCCCCAGCTAACCTAATTTTAATTTATTTGACATGTCAGACAGGCCATGGATGCCTATGTATCAGAAAAGTATAATTCTATGCCTAACCTGTCTTTTGCACCCTTACTGTACCCCCTCAGAGCTATGGATCCTTTGTGACACCCTTTTTTTTATTATAGGTGTGGTGGACAACATCCCTTCAAGGCTCCTACATCTGGCTCCTATAGTGCTCAGGTAAGACCTTCTGCTTAACCTGTATTGGTCGGGTTGACTGTATTGCTGTGCCAACACCCATTACATGCTGAAGGTGCGGCCACTAGCTCTTGAGCCCCCCCAGCCATGGTGTCATATTCCCTGTTGTATCCCTCTTGGCCCTGGCAGCAGCCTCTCGAGACCCATCCCCAGCTTCAGGCTCCTCCACTCCCATAGCCATGTTGTTAGGCTCCTGACTGCCCCCAATCATGGCCATGGGTTTCCGATTCCCCCAGTGTCCTGGGTGAGGGTATCATGGTTCATGTGGTCCCCTAGGTGGACCAGATGAGAGATGAGGGTGAATGTATGTGGGAGACTCCATTATGTGGGTGTCCTGGGAGGGTCAGGTGGGGAAGAGGGTATCATAGCTGGGGAAGCCTTATTGGGGGTTCCTTTGGTGATACAGATGAGTAAATAGGCTCCAAGGGGGACTATCGGTGGTCTGTGGGTGGCACATTATAGTGGCTATTGACTCCTGGTTCTGGGGTTCTAGCAATGGTGTGAAAGAAGGTGCAGGTGGTGTCAGAATCCTGGTATGATGACCCTAAGGGTAGCCTGAGTGGAAGATGAAGGGGGAGTATTTTGGCATACCGAACTGCAGAATCCCGATACCCAGGAGCCTGAAAATTATAGCCCTACAGTTAGTATCCCAACAGTCTGAAATTGCCCACAACAGAGTTGTCAATCGTAAATAAGGAGGGTGGCAAAGCCCCAGCTACAAAAAACATCTGCTGCGTAAATTCTAGACTTCTCGGATGTACCGACTGTTGGACATCAGTAGGGCTCCTTGGTGTCGGATTCGCATTTCTATGCTGTAGTAAATCTGATGAAGGTGCATCTGGGTATCTGACGCTGGTTTTAGGGTTCTAAGGATGGTATGAGTGGGAGAAGTGTATGCAAATGTGTTTCAGACCCAAGTTCTATGGACCATGGGTGCTCCAGGCAGGAGAAGGAGGTGGAGGTGAGGGTGGGACCTTATATACGAGTCCTATGGCTGGTCCAGTTAGAAAACAAGGGAAACGGTGTGAGTTGGACACCCTTTCATGGGTTCCTTGTCTGGCTCTGCTAGAAGTAGAGGGTAGAAGTGAGTTTAGGACACCTGTCTGGGAGTTCAAGGGCTGGACAGAATGAGGGATGAATGTGGAGGTTGGTGTCAAATACTTTTCTAGGATTTGCGGACTGGTCCTGGTGGGCAGAAGGATGGACATACAGTAAGTGAGAAATGCCAGTTTGAGATTCCAGACCTAGTCTGGGTGGTTAAAGAGGAGGGGCTTACATAAGGGAGGGCAGTATAGTGGTCTTAAGGCTAGTCCACGTAGGGGGATATTGAGACACGGGTGGGAAAAGCTGGTTCAGGGGTCCCACAGCAGGTCTGGGTGGGCAGGCAGGGGAGTCATAGATGTGGAAGGCCAGTCTCGTGGTCCAAGGGGTTATCTGGGCGAAGGAACATGGTGACATACATGGGGACAGCCAGTATTGGCTCTCAGGGATAGTCCAAGTGGGCAAAAAGGGGAGATTTTCTTAGGGGAAAGCTAGACCTTGGATCCCAACACTGATCCAGATCGAGGGACAAGGAGGACGTACAGTGAAGACCGCCAGGATAAAGTGCAGTGTCACAATCTCCTGCATGACAAAAGGGACTAACTACCATTGAAATTGCATTGTTTACTGTAGTAACACTGCTGCAACATGTCACAATCTCTTGCTCAGCCAGTCAGCCCTCTACTCCCAAAGTGCCAACCTCTGAGCGTATGATTTGTGTACAGTGAACAGACACGGGTAACCCTCTTGTCTGTTTTGTGGGTTCAAGTCACCTTCGTTTCAAACTCTGGAAGGATTCAAACTGATAACCTCTTGTTAGCATGCCCAATTATTAGGCTCAGATAATTCTGTCTTCGGGGGGCCAGATATCTTTGCCTACGGGCACCCAACCAGGTCTTTCAAATGAACCCTTAGAACTCAATGCGAGACTTTTATAGAGAACTCTGTCCATTTCCCAGTCTGGTATACAATAAGCCCATACACAGTGTACTTATAACCTTTAAAAGCTCCACTTAAAATAAAAAGAATTGTCAAGGCACTCCAGCAGTTTTGTTTGTAAAAAAATATCTTTACTTTAAAAATATCAAAACAGAACAATAATTACAGAACAAAATATATATATCCCAACACATACAGCCTTAAAACAAGCAGGAAAAAGTACAGTTCCTACAATACATACATTTAGACTGGTCTAATCTTACTCTTTTTTCAGTGCTGTGATGATTCTCCCTCAGTCAGATAATATTCTCTTGTGTCAGTCAGAAATATTTTCTTGTGTCCCTCTGTCAGGTTCTTTCAGCACTTAAACACACTTCTGAGCCAGCCTTCTCATGAGGTCACTAACTCCGCCTTGGTGAATCAGACTCTATATTTTACAATACAGGGTCTCCAAATAAAATATTTAAAAAAACATATGAGATGACCTCACTGACTTTCCTGTCCACAGGTTAACTGGTCAGAACTGGTTTGTGCTCTGCTACACACACACACACACACACACATAAACAGTCTTTTGATGTAAGTCACTGTATTCAAATCAGAAGTGTATTTGACTCCTAAACCTCGTCTGGGCCCTGGGTATCTACACATCGAAGGGTATTCATGTAATTCAAGGGTTCCCTGGAAATGTATATTGGACCTTCCAGAATCGTCTGGGTCCTCCCTGGCTCAGGCATCAAACCTCTTCAATGTTCATTCTGGCCTCTCTTCGACACCCCTTCCCACAAGTCCTTCCCTGGCAACTATGCAAGTCAAAGGATCTCCCTGAGGGCATTATGAATGGCTAATCTTATTTCCTGGGATGAAAGCAAGTTGACAAGGTAATTGCACCCCAGATCTCTGCAGTTTAAAATACCTCCTATCCTTTGAACTTATCCCTGGGGGGTCTTGATGTGTCATTTCCAGTAAGACAGTAGTTTCCTCAAACTGAGTTTTCCCATCACATATTTTATATGTAATAAAAAAATTAGTACAGCACTCGAGCACTCAGAGCTGGCTGTCTACGTCACACAGCATACTACAGAATTGGGTTTAATCCTGACGAGCTTCACATGTACAGTTGGTGTGGTGGCCGATCCAGTGCTCTCAGGGCTGGTCCGAGTGGATGGACAATGGAAATATAGACATGGGAGGCCAGTCATCCCAAGGCTGGTCCATTTGAGGATACCATGGGGAAATAGGTGAGGCAGGCCAGCCCAGCAGTCCCATGGCTGACTCAGGGTGGAGGACAGGGAGAATGTAGGTGGGGAAGACTGGTTTGGGTTCCAGTTGCTAGTCTGGATGGGCAGAGAGGAGACATGTAGGTAGGGGATGCTAGTCAGAGGTTCTAGGGCTGGGTGGAAGAAAATGGGGCCCATCGGTGGGACAGACAGGTTTTTCTGATTTGATGGCCATTTATTTATTTTTATTTATTTAAAAGTCTAGGAATTACAACCCTTTGAGTCAGGGACTCATTTACAAAGGCTCCACGTCGTACAGAGAATGAAGACAAATACAGAGGATAACAAGTACAGAAACTAAATACAGTGGCATTGTGCCTTACTACTACATTGAGCAACTCAGAGGCGTACTGTATATGGTACAATCAAACAATAGAGTCAGGTACATTTTTAGCAGAGGAACTTGTCATTTCGGGGAACGAGGGGTTATCTGCAGTCACGGTAGAAGCTGGTCATAATGTAGTCATGCAACTCAGTTTTGAAAGGCCCCAACCTGTGAATTGATAGGGTAGACCCAGGGATAGAGTTTATCCAGAGTGGAGCCCTATAGCGAAAGGATCTTTGGCCAGCACTGGTCTTTACAAGAGGGATGTGAAAGGCAGTAGTGTCAGAATGTCTTGTGGCCCACCTTGGCAAACTTGGCTGGAGAAGTGATAGACAGCCGGGGGAGCGAGACCTAGCTGGATTTTTTTGGACAGAAGGCAGCTTTGATAGTATAGCCGTCCATGAAAGTTAAGCTATGACAACCGTTGGTAGAGGTCACAGGTGTGCATGAGCCGTTCACTGCCTGTGACCAGCCGGCAGGCCTTATTGAGGGTGTGTTTAATTGTGGCCAGGGCAGTGACCGATGCGACGCCATAGATGACTATGCCATAGTCTACCAGTGAGAGGATGGAGCAAGAAATGGCTAGTTGGAGGGCGTCAGGTGGGAGACAGGGCCTAAGTCTATACAGGAGACCAATTCTGATGTTAATTGCAGAGCATGTTGATGCTATATGCTCATGGAAAGTGAGGGCTGAGTTGAAGGTGACCCCAAGATATTTAAAGCTGCCAACTGGTTCCAGCCTGGTACCCTGGGAACTTTTTATAGACAGGATGGTCAAGTTGTGTTTATGTTGAGGGTGGGCGAAAAGCATGGCCTTTGTTTTTTTATAGTTGAGGACAAGTTTGTGGGAGGCAAACCATGATTAAATTTCTGTGAAGGAGGCCTGTAGGGATATTTGGAGCTGGGCAGGGTCTGGGTGCCAACTAAAGATCACTACATCATCTGCATAAAGGAGGAGATGCCCAGTGGAGGCCATAGGGAGGGAGTTTAAGTACAGTGAGAAGAGGAGTGGACCCAGGATGGATCCTTGAGGAACACCTGACCAGACAGGAAGGCTCGTGGAAAGGGTATTATTTATCTTAACTTGCTGTGTACGGCGGTGAAGATAGTTGGAGAACCAGCCAGTGGCCTCTTGTGATATGCCAACAGAGAGGAGGGAGCTTATGAGCATACGGTGATTTACTGTGTTAAATCCTTGGACAGGTCGATATAGACAGATCCGGCCAAGGATCCCTGGTCAAGGGCATCATGGATAAAAGAGGTAAACTCTAGTAGGGTAGTTGTTGTACTGTGCCTTTTCCTGAAACCATGCTGTTGCTGGCACAGAAGGTTATGAGAGTCTAAATATTCAGTAAGTTGATCTGCAACAATTTTTTCCAGTGCTTTTGAGAGGGGAGGAAGTATGGAAATGGGCCTACAGTTACTACCAGTGGTCCTGTCTCCATTTTTATGTACTGGAATGATAATCGCCCTTTTCCACAGTGAAGGGAACTGCCCTAGACACAGAGACATATTGAGTATTTTAGTAAGAGGTGTTAGTACTGTGTCAAGCGTTAAGGAGAGCAGCTTTATATCAATAGAGTCAGCACTCTGTCTAGTTTTTCCGAGGAACATGGTGAGATATGAGCGGGCAGCACTTGGGGAGATCATTCTAAAGTGAAAAGGGGGAGTGCAGGGGGAAGTGGGAACTGACCAGTGGATGCAGAGAAGAAGTCAGGTGGGAGGATAGAACTGAGGTCAGAGAAGGATGCATTAAAGGCATTCGCTATCTTGCTAGCATCTTGGGTGGGAGCTCCATCAGTAATCAGCATGGAGGGGGGAAGGAATGTGGATTTACCACTTTGCTCCTTAATGTTCTCCCAGAACCTTTTTCCACTTCCCCAGGTGGAAGTAAGTTTGTCCTTGTAATATTCAGCCTTAGCCTGTCGGATAGCCCAGGTGCATGAGTTTCAGGCAGCTCAGTACCGTTGGTGGTCAGAAGGGCAACCGGACTCTAGGGCACGGTGCCATAGATTATCACAGGCTATCAGTAGGTTGAGCAAGGACCGACTTATCCACGAGGCAGATTGAGATTTTTCAATCCATTTTACAAAAGGGGCAAAGATATTGCAGGCAGATTTGAAGGAGCTTATGAAGAAGGACAGAGCAGCATCAATCGATGACTCATGATCAAGAGGGGACCAGTCAAGGTTAAGGAGGTGGTTGCGGAGATGTGCCAGGGATCCTTTCTTTAGCTTGCAGTGGCTGGAGATCCTGGGGGGCTTCCAACTGTTGGAACAGTGACAGGTGACCGGGAAATGATCACTAAGTGAGTCTGGGAGGACCTGGACATCCTGTATGCACTCAGGATGATTCGTGAAAATGAGATCAAGAAGGGAACTAGTGCCTCTCTTGTAGTTTACCCTAGTAGGGGTAAGTACCATCTGAGAAAAATTTTGGGCTGCAGCTGCATCCCTGAGATAGCCCTGGTGGGAGGGAAAGCCAGTTTGTGTTGAAGTCACCAAGGGTGACAATTTCTGAGTTTTTGGGGAGCTGGGTAATGATCTTTAGAATGGATTCAAAAGCATCCTTCTGGTTGTGAGGAGGTATCTAGACTGACATAAGGTAGGGAGATTTACCTGAGCTGCCCACAGCAACCTTTAGGGTGAGGGTCTGGGCACCCGCAGTGGGGTGCATTTGGCTATGCGCGGGGGGGAGGTTGAATCCGAATTACAGTGATGTCACAAGTTAAGCTTCTACAAGCTAACTTTAACTTCAGTATCTAGGGTGGAATCCGAATTTGAATGGGGACATAAAATATAAACTCAAACTGTTTCTAAATCGCACTATGTTGGGCACAATGAGGGCAAGACTGTAAGCAGTTTGCAGTTAAGTACTGCCTCAGGCTTTGTTTAGATATCCTGGCTGGGCAAATTAAAATGGCAACTGCAGAGGGAGTTGTTGGGCTAGTAAGATGTGAATACAGTTTGATTCAAGCAAGTGGTTTCTATCCCTGACCTTGTTAGAAATTCACAGGCTAACTATTAAGCTTGCACACAGGATTTAAACAGCAGCTGTATTTCTTTTCACAAATGCTGGTAGGGCTGAGACATTACTCCATTTAGCTAATTCTGAAAAGTCCTTTAAACAGACTACAACAGGGCTAGACTTTGTTTAAATTACTGCTCAGTAATTAATTCACTATGCCGTGGGAATCAAATGCACAGGATACAATGGGGGCAGCGTACGGTAGAAACAGAAATTCAAACTGATTTGGCGCCAAAAAAAAAAGATTAGCTCTTACGGTGCACTCAGGTATCGACTAGATCTGCTACATAAATTACTGAAGCATTTGAGCAGAAAACTATCTCCACACGTGTGGGGTCAGTAAAACCTAACAGAAAGGATTTTAACCCCTTAAAGCAATTAAATTAAAGTCCTTGTCTCTCCTTTCCAACTCCAGCAAAAACAGACACCCGAGTGGCTGCAGTGCTTCAGCAGCTTCTGCTAGGAGTTCTGCTAGGAGACGCTTGTTACCTGGATTGCTGCAGGGGTCGGGGTCTGAGTAGCTCAAGGGAGGGCATCCTACCCTCTCGACCTGCACCCACAAGGGGAGCCTGGGTGTTTGCTGGATTGCTGCGGGGGTCGGGGTCCACGTAGCTCAAGGGAGGGCATCCTACCCTCTCCACCTGCACCCATCACGGGAGCCTGGGTGTGTGCGCTGGATTGCTGCGGGAGCCGGGGTCCACGTAACTCAAGGGAGGGCATCCTACCCTCTCGACCTGCACCCATGAGGGGAGCCTTTGATTCTTATGTTTTAGGTCTGTTGCACTTTAAAAGGTATTTCAGGTACAGCTGAAGGTCTTGTTCATAATAGTTTATTACCATTATTTCAGTTTTCGTTTTGAAGGCTAATTAGCATTTTTCGTGCACTTTTTGAAAGGCATTTGAGAACAAATTGTGACATTTTTCAATGGATAAAAACTGGCATTTGAGGTACAATAAAAGTCAATTTGAATTACTTCAAAAACTTACGTATATTAGAAGGCCTTCATTTTAGGTGGAAAAGTAGGGTGTTCTGGGTGGAACTGAAGGGCTTTTTCATAACAGTTTTTTACCAGTCTTTTAACCTTCTTTTTGAAGGCTAATTATCATTTTTCGTGCACTTTTTGAAGGGCATTTGAGAACAACTTGAGACGTTTTTCAATGGATAAAAACTGGTGTTTGAGGTACAATCAAAGTCAATTTGAATTACTTCAAAAACATGAAAATAACTGGATCAGTTTTAAAAAAAATGAAGAATACTGGAATTGAATTTGAAGGCCTTCGTTTTCTGTATGGGATATAGTACATCTTAAAATATGGGAGCCCCAACCCCCGATTGCTCCTTCAGTAGTTTAAGAACATTCTGAGGCATTCTGGGCCATTTTCCTAACCACAGGAATTTGGAAATCTCCTTTAAAAATGCATTCCAAAAATTGTTTGGGAGAGGGATGGGGAACGTCTGGAAAAGGAATAAAATTCTTGGGAGTAGGTTCATTTTGGTCATTTGTATTCTGGCAAATAAGGTTGAGGGAACCAGTTTCCATCTAGCCAAATCTTGCTGGAGAGTTATAGACAGCTTTTGCTAATTGTCTCTAAAAATGTTACTTATATCTCCCGAGACTCTTTTGCCCAAATACCTAAAGGTATCATGAAAGGCTCAGGAGAAGGGGTATGTTTGCCTAAAGCCCTCAGGTGGCGTCCCACTCAATATCATTATCTCAGACTTGGGAGAGTTTATCTTGTAACCTGCCATAATTCCAAACAGTGTCAAGGCCTCAAAGAGATGGGGCAGAGACTATATCAGGTCACATATGAAAAACAAAGAATCATCAGCATAGAGTGCTATTTTGTGCTCTAACCTCCCCCTCCCCCCTGCCATCATTTCCATATGTTGGTGTTCAGTCTAATATTGACTGCCAAGGGTTCCAAACTAAGGGCAAATAACAGTGGTAATAGGGGGATGCCCTATCTGGTGCCCCTGCTTAACTGAAATCTGTAAGATAAATGTCTGTTGATTCTTACTGATGCCTTGAGACCCTGATATAGAAAGGTGACCACATTATTGAAACCCTCTCCAAGTCAGAATTTATGTAACATGTGGTGCAGGAAGGCCCAATCAACTCTATCGAAGGCCTTTCCAGCATCCATACTGATAGCAAGCTGGAAGGCCCCCCTTTCCCTTCTGTGCTGTGATAATGTATAAAAGGTGTCTTATGCTGCCCTGTAGAAATCTGCCCTGTAAAAGCCTGTCTGGTTATGGTAGACTATTTTCTGTATGTGGTGTTGTAAAGAGTCTGCCAGGATCCTCGTGAAAATTTTAGTCTGTATTCAACAAAGAAATTGAGCGATATGAATCACATTCTTCGGGGTCTTTTGACAATTCCCTTTTAACCACAGAAATGCTTACATGTGGCCTTCCAGGTTTCTGTATGGAACTTTTTAAAGAAAGTGCAAGTTTTTAGAGGAATTATTTACGTGGTTACCAAAGAAGAGAAGACAGCCACTTCAGTATATATTTCCATAAACATGTGCTATTCAGCTGTTATGTATGGGATAACACCGGCCTCTTGAGAAGTGCATTATTCCCTAATGACCACATACCCTGGAGTGTGTTAACCAACTTATAATTATTGGTGACCCTCCCCTTTTTTTTTGTATTATCTGTTTGCAACCCTTCACCCCTGCCTTTTTAGCAAAATGACAGGTGGCATGCTGTTGAAGCTGACAGCAGTACCTGGTGGGGACTGGGTTCGGGGAGGATGCGGTTACTCGGCACAGGGGAGCCTAGGTTTGGCTACTTTGGTCAGGGGCGCCCAAGTAAATCTGAACACAGGAAGCAATAACTGTAATGTCCAAAACCAGGAATGGGATTCTTCAGTGTGGCTTTTATTCACATCCAAGCTGAACAAACAAAGCATAGACGGACCCCCACAGGGCTACATTTCCTGGTAATGCAGATTAGAGACTACAGAACACTTTATCACCATTTCCAGCCCTCAGGCTCTGAACCCACCAGACACACAGCCCGGACTTGCACGCAGCTTTGGATACACAGCCCGACTTGTAAACACTTGGGTTTTCCCCACTGGCCCGGCTCCCCTGCCGGCCACTTGATCCGCAGTCCGTTTGAGGAATAAACCAATTATCCTGTTGTGGCTCCCCAAACCACACTAGAGTCTGCAACTCTTAGAGAGAATTTTCCTTACAACCCCACATCTGGGTACTTCCCCCATCACTGGCCAAGTGCCTGAGGCAAAGTAGAAAACCACAGAAGAAATCCGTAGAGGTGGACCTGGTTACTAAAGATGGGGGGCCACCCACCTCCAGCTCCCACAGCCTATACCTGGCCATTTCTCTGGAAAAACTGAGCAATTCCTTTGCTGAACTTCTAAATGTAGATTAAGGGTAGACGTCTGTCACATCACCTCTACATATTATCTGCATCTCAACAAAACTCTGGGATTTGACACTACTTTTACTTGCTTGGCCCATTTCGCTAGGCTTCCCAATATGTAGTTCAATCCCTAGATTTTCGCACAAGTCCCAGGGTGAAGAAAACATATGCCCTTTTAGCCAGAGCAGACACTCACCCTTAGCTTGCAGGTGCCCTACAGGCGACTCACAAATCTTCCATCTTCCAAAATAAATCCTGGACTAACACAGGCAGCTTTTCTTCCACTAGCAGAATTAAGGGGATTGCCCCAGGAATCTGCTGGGAATCTTTACATCCCCCCCCCCGGAGGGAGGGGGCACTGAGACTGAAACAGCGGTCTCCACCACTTGAGTACAAACTTACTCCCTCAAGCCAAACTGCAGACTCTCTCTTTAAAAACTCCCAACGTTCTATCTAACTCCCTTTGCTGCAGATTCCAATGTGGCTTCTGCAGCTGTGAAAGTTCTATTGGTGATGTCATCCCTCAGTCTCAGCTGAGACTGAGAACAGAGTGAGACAGTGTGAAACCCATTTAACTGGAGTTTCACAAGCTGCCTTCCCTGCCTACCACTAGGTCTTACTGGGATTCTAGTAACCCTGGGTAACAAGGGGGTTACATGTTTTTACCTCCTAACAGTGGCCATCCTCGCTGGCCTCTCCTTTGGGCGGCCAGTCTCCTGCTGCCGCTCCGATCCTGCGTTCCTGCCGACCACTGCCCCCTCATCCTACCACTCCAATTGTCCCTCCTATCCCTTCAACGGGGGGGAACCCCCTATCCATGGGGGCAACTGGGAGAGGAGACTATCCAGCGCATGGAGGTGCACCTTCTGCCATCTGGTCCGGAGCGGCAAGGGGCACAGCATGGGAGCTCTCCTGGCTACCACAGTTTTGGGAGGATGGGGCCACCATCATCTGGCAGTGTAGCAGCCATTTTTCCTGGTTTTCTTTCCTCCCCATACTGGACGTATGCCACGGCATCCTGGCTACCTGTACATGCATTGTGTAGTCACCCACAATGCATGGTGCTGTGCCGAACTCGGCCACCAGGAGCTGCCCAAGGGCAGTGCATCCCTGTCTCCCTCCCCCCCCAGGAGGACAGCATCCAATGGAGGTACTTGAAACCTCTCTGCCAGTCTCTGCTCCTGCCGCCCCGGGCTCGGGACACAAACCCGGGTCGCCAGCGTGCCAGGCTAGCCCCTATCACCTGGTGCCATGGAGCCAGCTGGTGACCCCCTTTAATACATGGTTTAAGAGCTCTGTTCAATTGCCGTACTAACTGGGTATGATATCATACCCAGTTATCATGGCATTTTCTGACAAGTTCTGTTACAGTCTCTTCCTGTAGCGAGAGGGAAACTTCACTCTCAAGACTCAGTGAAATGGTGACTCACCATCAGCGCCACACAACAGTTTCAACAGTGTTCTGACCCTTCACATACTGACTCAGCTCTTGTAGTGTCTGTGCCATCGCCAAAACATGACAACTGACAACATTCCAACTGACTGTAAGGACACTGCTGAGAATAAGTGAAAACCGCAACTTACACTCGCTTCCTTAATTTTCTTCTAACAGCTCCTGGCCCCGATTCCCGATTTCTGTCTCCTGGGAAACCCAATCAGATCCTAGCAATGGCAGTTGCAGTATAGAAAAACAGTTTAAAATATTTTTCTCAGTTCAAGTTAATGTTTATGTACTTTTTTTATTTATTCTTAGTGACATCCTTAGAATGACAGTTTGAATGTTGCAGGGTTTTAAATAGCCGGTATCACATCACAGTTTCGATGCAAACTGGCTGGTCGAGCTAGTCAAATTGAGCTTGAATCGCAAAAAGGTGCACTCCATTTTTCTATGTTTTATTTTTCTCCCACTGTTTCAACATGCGGTCCTGCATAGTGCCAACCGGAACTGGAAATATGAGGAAGCAGTCAGCAAGCGCGCAGCAAGGCATACCTGTAACCCCTAGGTGGCGCTATCCCAAGGGCTACTACCCCTGCCTGCTTAACTACTAACAGGTTGAGGGGCCTAGGTCCAGTGGCGGGTGCCTCCACCCAGAGGTCAGGGTTTGCAGTAGTTAAACTAACCTGGTCACAGCCCTCTGGGACACTTTAACCCCCTTTTCTTCCCACTAGTGGCCCACACAATGCATTAGGAATATCTTCACAATGTACACTTACCCCCAGGACTGGCTCCGTTGACTGGACCCCGGGGACCCCTGCAAAACAAGATGATACAGTGCAAAAGCCACAGTACAGTACTTTAACATAAACGAATACCTCAGCCAGTGTAACTTTGCTGAAACCAATAGATGTGATTTATTTAAGGAGCTGTAACAAGGAAGGGGGAAATCAGGTTAATTAGGTTAAACACATTAATAACCACAGTACGGTGCTCATATTCAGAGTCCAAAATTGTCACTTTCACTGGGTACCCAGGATGAGGGGGGGGGAGGCTAGCCAGGACCGGTTGCAGCTGGTTGGGGCCCTGTGATGGAAAAAACACTGGCACAATACCCAAATTGTAATCTGGAGCCGGTTGGCTCAGTTCGCGAACAAATAAAAAAAAAAACAACAATTAGATGACACACTTGCAATTCAATAAACAGATGGCGGGAGCTACCCTGCTTTGTACTCACAAACTCAATGCTGGGAACTGGATGGAAGGCAGATTGTCCTGGATTGCCAGGAGGAGCAGACCCTGTGGACAAGGTCCTTGTGACTGGACCCCACTGCAGTTTAGAGCAAATGGATATAGTCTGGATTAAGCCGGGGTTTACTTCCAGCTTCATGCACTCTGTTCACTGTACAGGGGATTTGAAACGCGATTCTCCACAAGCACTACACACATTTATATGTAAAAGGAAAGTACTATACCAGGCAGGCTGCTTCTCTATCCCGATCGCAATTACTGCACAATACCCGGGAGAACACACAGCAGATTCAGTTCCTGACAGACCGAGAGCAATTTAGCAATTTCTCCAGTCTTCTACAGGGTGAGCCTGGTTTCTACTCTTCAGATCTCCTTGATTCTCTTCACAGGTCGGTTTCAGTCTGAACAGGTGCTTGCACAAACTGCAGACCGAAACTTAGGGCCTTACACGAGATCCCCACACTAAAACTACACACTGAAGAAGCACACAGCTCCCTGTCTCTTCACAGCCCAAACTGATCTGATCTTTCCAGTAGACGGAGCTGGGTATTTCCTTTGAGTTCTTCCCAGTTCAGTTGGCTGGTTTGGCTGTCACTCACAGTAAACTCCCCCTGATGGTGGAAAAAAGGCGCCGAAGTCAAAACTACATTTCCCAGAGTCACTGCTTTTACAATCTCCTTACAGCAGGCTCCAGAGGAGAGTCCAAGTTCTGATTCGCCCAGAGCAGGCTCCATTTTAAAGGATCCCCACCATGATTGGTCCAATTCAGCAGTTCAGAACCAACATGAGGGAGCTTGTTCTGCACTGTCCTTGCTACAAGAAAGCAGGTTAAATCAAACTGCATTTTCATTATTACTCTAACAGGTTACAAGCAAATAATTACATCTTTGAAGAGTGCTCCCCCTGCCCACTTAGTGATGGCAGAAACGGAGCGATTTGGCAGCAGCTCGAGTGGGACTCAAGCAGGAAAACACACAGTCCCCCCATGCAAACTAATTATGTCAGCAAGCAGACAGCTCTTAAAGAGACAGTACCAGAGGCTCTAAAAGAACTCACAGATAAACGGCTTAGATGCAGGCACACCATCCAGGCTTGGAGCATTCAAGCAAGCTCCTGGAAGACTTTTGGGAACCCCCATTTGCAGGGGGGTTACATACCCATGAATGTGGTAGTTGGAGGACATGGAGGGACTGTGAGTGAGCAGTTGGGCAGCCTAGCGGGTGGGTAAGCGTGCGGGCGGGAGAGCGGGCAAAATGGACCACCAGCGTCATCAGCGTCAGCCATTAGACCACCAGGTATGTAAAAAGATGTAAGCTTGCTGTTAACCTGGGCTGTTAACATATTCATCATGCCCCGTGAGATGAGCCCATTGCAAGAGGCCTCCATTAAAGGATGGTAGCAGAGGACCCTTCTTTCCTTTTTTTTTTAAATGCTGTTCTGTTTCTTCAATCATGCTCCTCGAGAGATCCAACCCTGTCAGCACCACAATCGCTCTGTGGGGCACTTTCAGTTATGTGTCAGGCATTCCTCTCAGCTGTCCCCGATTATGGGGGTGTCCCTCATTTTACTTCTTAAAACTAATCTCTCCCTCATGGAAAAGATGCAGCCCACAACTGCTGCAAATTCAGAATTTAAAGCAATAATTCATAATATCCTAACTCAAAAATAAACTATGACATCTAAGGAAAAACACAGAGATTCCATAGCGTCATCTTGTGTTTGCATGTCCCTCATTTCAGTGCCTTTGTCCCTCAGTGATGGTCACTGTCCCTCACTTCAGTGCCAAAGATTGAGACGTATGGTGGGGTGAGGGTTGTGGCAGGTGACTCATACTTTTAGTTTTTGGCAAAGGGGATATCTTGCTGGGGAGACAGATGTTTTTTTGGCAGGTAACCTACTCTGGCAAAGGGGACAGATGGGTGTGGATAGTGATTAGGCATAGAAGGGTTTTAGTAGTTCTGGCAAAGTGGGACAAGGGTGGGAAGGGTGTGGTACTGAAGTGTGTGTGTGTGTGTGTCTGTGGGTGTGCGTGTGTGTTAGTGTTGGGGGTTCTGAAACAGATGAAGCATGACAGGTTGATTTTAATTAAAGATTTTATTTAGATTACATTATTTAAAAAATATATATATATAATTAGAGCTATGTGCTATTCATTTTCACAATCGATTAGCAGTTTGTGCTAATCAATTTTCCGAGCTTATTTAAAACCCTGTGTTGCCATTATTGTGAGTTAAAAAAAAAAAGTCACACCAGAGAATATGCTGTAAACTCCCTGCACCAATAATTATAAAAAATCAAACACTCAGTGTATTATAACCTCATAAACCTCTCAAGCTTTGCTCACAAGGTTTATGGGTCATTCATTACACACCTTGGGCGTGTAAAAAAAAAAAATCCATAACACACAGTCACCTATGCATTATTCTATATATAATAACTGGTCATCATTTGTTTCTTTTGAAAAGCATATTTACTGAGTTTTCTATAACACAACAGAGATACCACTGCAATATCAAAACAATGCACATTCAAATATACCCTGCATACATTTCCAACTGGTAACAGCACTCTTGATGGGTAGAGTCTCATAGCTCCTAAGTCAATAACAAAAATACATACATACATACATGAGTAAATTGAGTAGAATACAGATGCAAACATGGGCTTAATCTTGACCAGAAAAAACAATTTGGCACATTGATCAGACTAATTTGCATCAAAACAGCAAGCTACACTGCTGGATTCCCTTGTGCAAACCTACACCCACCATAAGAAAAAGACCACCACACACTGCATCATCAGCAGGTCCTGTGAGACACCCCACTGTAAGATGCCAAACGCCTACTGGGGAGTATCCTTTAACATATACCAGCTCTAAGCAGGAGCACACACGAGGTGAAATAGAGTCCATATAAGGACCCCAAACCCTTTGAAAGATATCGCCATGGTCTCGGAGTACAAAAGTCAGTCTTTCAAGAGACAGAAGTCGTAGTATAAGGTTTTCTCGCTGTGAAATCTGAGGTGTCTGACAAGATATCCAGGTATTTTGGATGCAGTGTCCAGCCAGAACCCTCAGTAGCCAGATATTACTATTCTATAACAGCCCCCCCCAATCCCCTACTGTGAAAAACAGGGCTAACGGGGTGCAAGAGATAAGCCAACTATAAATTTGGCCCAGTTTTAATCGCCACCACCTTCCAGAATGGCTGCAATTTCTCATATTCCCTGAAGCAATGAAAATAGGTACCTATTTCGGTAGTGTATTTGCCACAAAAAGAGGAAATTCTCAGATGAAATCTGTGCACAATTTGAGGAGACATATACAGCTGATTACGGAATTTGTATTGTGTCTCATTAAACTTATTACAGAAAAATAAACCCATGTGTGAAGAACATAATATCTGCTGGTCCTGGTCTGGGATCTGACAAGTCTAGTCTGCTTCCCACCAAAATTCTACTTTTAATTGAGGGGTTGGGCCCCAATATTTAGCTCTGTTTCACCACTTTTGAAATCATTTGTTTGGGGTTTTGCCACTTAGTAAGGATGATTTGCTCCAGAGGGCTTATATCAGCCGCAGATGGAGTATCCCTGCTTAGCCCTTCCCGATAATGTGTTACTCGTAAGTAGAAGAAATGATGAGTGCGAGGGATGCCCCACTTCTGCTGAATGTCTGCAAAAGAGTACACCTCTGCATTTGTCATTAAATCTTCTAAACACTGGATCGCTCTGGACTGCCAATCCTTGCCCACCTCACCAGCTATACCTGGGTAAAAATCCTGGGTCATTTGCCAATGGTAACAGCAGTGTATGTTCTATGTCTCCCCCTTGCCTTTTACACAAGGTCTGCTATGCCAAAAGCATCCACTCCAACAATGGCTTCCTGCCTCGCAATCCCCTATAGGCTCGGAGCCTGTCAGTTGCCAAATATGCATGCAGAGGGTACGGAGCTCTGTCACATTCTTAAATCAAACCATTGCGCTCCCCCTGACTGAGACACCCAGTCCTGGCAGCCAAATAATCATCATTTTATTTTTTTCTATAGAGATGATCAAGTATTATTTCCCATAATAAATGCCTGGTTATTACAGCATTCACGCACACTGATGCTCTGTTCTCTGACTTCTCATAGTACCACTAATATAACCCGCAGCTCTTACAAACCTTTTAGCACATAATAGAGCACAATGAACGGCAGTTTGCACTTTGTTTTGAATGACTGAACTGGGAGAAGAAAACATGATTCCCAGCAATTATATATATAAGCCACCTCTCTTTTGAGAGGGGCTCGTGCTCCCTTTAGGGACTCCTTCCTCTTGAGTTGCCCCCAGAGACAGGATAAGTTGTAGAAATGGGGTGGAATTCTGGCAGACCTCCATTGGTGGAGCTAGACAGTAGATTGTATTAGGGTATAAATAGGCGTAGATAGTAAGTGAAGGAGCTGGAAGGAAGAGATCAGGAGGGAGAGGCAGGCAAGATAGGAGCTCAGTGGTCTGGGATGGACCTGGAAATGGGGGGGACCTCCCCAAGTGAGCAGACTGGATCAGCTGGGTGCAGCATCACAGCACCAGTAAATATGGTTGTTCCGAGGAAGGTACCCAGGTACTTGGTGGCATTGTTGGGAAAATGAGTTTCCCCTGGGCAGGGGTTTTTGAGAGAGCCCAGTAGGAGGGAGATGAAGGGCCTTAGGCAGGATCCCATCATCAGTTTCCCATGAGAGAGGATTCCTGGGTCACCCGAGCTGTGGGAGCCGTGGCAGGGTTCTCACAGGGGACAGGGCAGTGGCAGTGTCTCCTCCCATTACCAACATGGCAGGGTGGCCCAAGGCTGTTGACAGGGCACTGGAGGGCGTCCACCCATTTGAGGGACCTACTTGGAGGGGCAGGTCCTGGGGCACCATTCATATGGTTCGGGAGAGCCATAGGTCATGTGACAGGCTCTGGGTGGCCCTCCAGGCTTGATGCTTTCCACAAGCTCTGGAGTATGGGGTACGCCATACAAGAATTGGGTGGCTTTTCCCTTGTTTCCATCGATTTTTGAGACACCTAGTGGTACTGTCTGGGGGGGGGAGGCTCCTGGTTGGTGGCAGGACTTAGGGACCCCTCATGGCAGAGCAGCTAGAGGTATCTGGAGGTTTGAAAAGGGGACTGCGGCCTGGGTACGCTGTGGGTCTGCCATGTTTGTGTCTAGGGCAGGCCCCAGGGCCTCCATTTATGAGCAGGCCTTTAGGCCAGACAGGTCGTGGTCCTCGGGTTGAGGTGTATCCAAAAGCTATACAAGTTTAGCAAGGGTGCAGAAGAGAAAGCTCACGCCTCAAGTTTCCCAAGGGGGTCTGGTCAGGGTTGGAAAATTCCTGGGTACCCTGTGGGGGGGAGGTTATTGATTTTGGGGCCAGGTAGAGAGGGGCTGTTCGCTTCTCTGTTAAGAAGAAGGTGCCTGACCAGGAAGTAACGGGGAAGTAAAAAAGGAAGAAGGTAACATAGTACCAGAGTTATGGGGCTCTGTGCTCCTGGGGAAATATGTTTTGTCCCGGTCGTACCGCCCGAGGGTTTGGAAATTACTGGGAGCCTTGTATGTACTGCTTGGTAAGCAAGAAACTCTGTCTCTCTTTCCTGTGGTAATTGCCAGCCAATGTGTTATAGTTAATGCCCCGTGGAGCAGATGTTAAAATAAAATAAGGGCAGTCATAAGCCCCTGGGCTCTGTAGGGTCCAGGAGAAATAAAGTGATTGTACTGTGAAATATTTTTGAGTCGATCTTCTTTGTATATGTGGCTGCCTATGAATTAGAATGGTTTAATTTAGAACTTCTTTTTATTCAAGAGTTATTTTCTCAATGTGCCAGTATCCTCCTTACACATCTCGGTCCCGGGGTTGGAGTGCTCCATGACTTGGTTGAAGAAGAGGAGGCTGTTGTGGATCCAAACCGAAGTGGGGGTGCTTCTTATGATTCAAGGTGAACTTCACTTTCAGAAGACAGCTTAAGGTAGGCCCATTCCTTTATTCTATATTGATTTAGTGTCTGGGCCTGGGAATGCTTCTGAGTGAGTTCTTGTGTGCCACTGTACCACCCCCCTCGTAGACAACATCTGGAAGCCCCTAGAAAATGGGGGGGTGCAGGGGGATTACATATAAAACAAAGCCTGGGGTGGGGTGGCTATTCAAATATAATATTATCCACAGTGTGTGATGCTTACCAAGCCTCTTGGGGCTTATGTAGCAAATTAGCTTTCATTTGGTAAAAAATATATAGTTTAGGTGAGGTGTGGGGCTGTGAGAAAATAATAAATGGTAATGTGACGTGTTTCAGACAATAAATTTACAGGATTTCCATGACCCATTTTAAAAAAATGTAGTTGAGAATACTACTTTTTAAATATATTTCACTTTTTGGAGGGCGCTGTGGAGAAGTAAGCATGTGGGCGCTTCCTTTATAGAGCTGTGATCCTCACAACTTTAAAAGTTGTCTTACACTGTATTAAGTGCCTGAATGTATCTCGTATTTCCTTTTTTTTTTAATGTGCCCCCGCACCCTGGCCGATCCCTCATTCAAGCCTCTCATGGATCTGCTCATCCAGCTGCTCCCGGCCCCACCACCCCACATCGCCGCCAGCTCAGGTAACCCCAATATATCCTTTCATTGGGAGGGTCCCTTACCTTCGCAGGGGATAAGCTTTTCGGCCGTACCAATGATCTGGGGTGCTGCTGAGGCAGCAGATGGAGGTCCGGGAGCTCAGCGATGAGGGTCCAGGGAGGCTGTCACCCAATCAGCCAGGGCACCATTTTTCCACTTTTCTTCCCAGGGAGTGGCATGCCACAGATGTCTAGGCACGTACACCGACGTCCGCCACTCCCAGTCATCTGCATCCTGACATCCTGCTGTGCTCCTGGCCTCTGCCAGGTGCCAGCAGGCACCAGGCCTCATCCCCACCCTCCCCCCTGAAGAAGGCGAGCTGTCGCTGGATGTTCCATCCTTCTCCCCCAGGCAGCCCTCCAGTGACCCGGGTCCCTTCCCGAACCCAGGTCGCCTGCGTTGCAGACGGAAATCCAACCACTGCGCCTACAGGCCGGCATCTCGTATTTCATACCAAGGTTCATACTAAAGATATAGGAGTTAAGAAGGTGGTAGGCCCATAAGGACTCCTGCTTTTACCTGTAATAATGAATCTTATTTCCTGAGATTAAATAGTTGTTTAAATTTCTTTTAAATTGCGTTTTATTTGAACTCTCTATTATTACGGAGGATAAAATATTCCAGGGGTTCATCACCCTCTGCGTGGAAAAAAAAATACTTCCTTCTATTGGTGCTAAAACTTTTTCATCTTAATTGTAAGGGATGTATTTGGCACTAATGAGGCAACTGATCTGAAATGACAGTGGGGCAAAACAGGACCAGAAACAAGCAGCACAGAGCATGGATGCCTGTTTTTCGTTGATGGCCAACAAGAAGGGACAGGGGCCTGCACAACCTGGTGGAGAGGTGGTGCAGATCTCATTGCCACCCAGATCATGATGATGCTTTACAAAATACAGGCAACCAGGGAGAAGACCAACAAACGCCTCGCTGCTTTGGAGGCTAAACTCAACAAATTTGACACCAGAACTAATGAGAATCCCTGGCATCATTAGAAAAACTTGAAAAAAATGTGAGATTTAGACACAGTTCAGTTTATATTTTATACATTTTCTATAAATCTGACCCTTACTTCTTTATCACCAATTTCAGTGGCATGAAAGATTACTGTCCCTTAGACTGTATCTGCTTTTTCTCTTGCCTACTTGTGACATCATAACCCTGTTTATGGCATCATAATTATTTCCACAGCAACCAATTGTGATGTCATAAACAGAACTGTGATGTCAAGTGTGAGCAAGCAGCCAGAGCAGACAGGCAGTAATCCTGTTTGTATGCAAATCTCCTTAGTAATAAAGAAGAAAGGATGAGAATTGCAGAAAAAATATTAAATATAAGGTAAACTGTCTATATATTCAATTTTTTCAAAGTTGGCACAATGGCGTCAGGAGTTTTTTAAAAACATACCCAGGAGGTAGAGAGACAGAGGTTCCATGACATGATAGTGATTGCATATCGCCAAAAAGCATTTCGGCGATATACAATGCTCAGTGACCGACTTCCGCAACTTAAAAAGTGTTTTGGGGGGGGGGTGCATGTCGAGGAGGGGGCCAAACACAGCAGTGGAAAAAAAAATTAACAGTCAGCCACAAGCAGCGGCAAAACAATCACCCCCAGGCAAGTCCCAAACCCAGTGCTTACTACACTGTAGCCAGCCACCCTCACCACCACACCACAGAGATGGCTCAGCTGCAGCAGACGCTCCTGTCTACCTAAACCCTCTCTCCTATCCCTTTCCTCCACCTCCATATCCCTCCCCTTTCAGTTGCTTTCCTCGTTATACCATCGCTACCCTTGCAGGGTAGCTGATGATAACAGCACTTTAAATGAGTCGCTGGTTTTACAATTGCTAATTTATAATCGCTATCATCACCAGATACCAGAGACAGAGGGTGATGAACTCGGTATTTGCAAATGATCTGCAATTCCTCAGAGCTAACGTGGAAACGTTCAAGAATTTACAGACAAGCAAATGTCAAGATTGTTGGGTCCCCCCTACTGGCTGGCAAAACTGGACTTTTACACCACCATCCTCCATCAGGAGGGCTTAGATGCACTTTTACAGGGCCAGGAGGACCCCCATCCACCTAGTGAATTTTGAACACAACAGAGATACTACTAACCAGGAATCACTTTACCACATCCAATGGGAACAAAACTTGGCATGTCAAGAGACCTTGCCCACAAGACTGTGGGTGCAAAATTTCGTGCAAATCCGTTGAACAGTGTTGAGGCTATTAAAGTACAAAGTTCAGGGTTTAACATTAAACAGCCTAGTCAACCCGGTAGTGCCACTATAATAAAGGGGAAGATGGCCTTTAGACTATCTTATTCAGAAATAGCACAGACAGGAATACCACTCCATTACAGCAGCTACCATCCATGATCCAAAAATTGAAACACAGTGTCCCTAAGGCCCAGATGATCAAGGCCAGAAGAAACTGTAGTGAAAAATGGGGAATTCGAGGCAGTCAAGGGAGAAATGGTGGCAATATTTAGGAGCAAGGGATATAAAGATACCCTAGTAAACAGGCAGCAGATGAAGTATCCATTACCACAAGGGAAGAATTGCTAAGGCCTAGACAGAAGAGAATATAGGAGAAAGGATAGTCTTTTGTACAGCTTGTAGCCATTAGAGTGGGGATATTAGAATGATTATTGTTGGGAACTGGCATGCAGCACAGGTGGGAAATGCTCAGAATTTGCGGCTTAGGAATCCACCACTTGTGACATCAAAAAGAACCAAACAATAAGAGACAAAGCAGTACACATGGACCACAGCACACCACAGACCAAGAAAAGACAGCTGCTTTCAGGATCACTGGCTAACAATAATTATCTGTGTGGGAAGTGCTTCCAATGTGGGAATACTTCTAAACAAACTGTGTATGAGCACCCATACAAATGCAAAGTATACAATATGTAAGCAATAAGAGACAACCGGGTGTGGGTTGTTGTCTGATAAGAGCACGCCCCAGGTGTGTCATGAGGCATGAGGCGCTTGTGCTGAGTGCCTTCAGAGCCTGGTAAGTGCTCTTATCAGACAACAACCCACCCCCCCGGAGTGTCTTATTGCACTTATAAAAAGGGTCCAGCTATTAAATATAAATAGAATAATAGATACCTAAGTGTGTATTACCAGGCAGTAATCTCATCGAGAGGTTTTGGAGACTTGGAACCTCGAGAGCAAAGCTCGTAAGAATTAAAATAAAAAAAATAAATATCTCGGTCGCGATTTTGTCTCGCTAAGCGAGAGATGGCTGCCATGTTATTCAAAATGTTCCACCCGCCTAGAAAGAGAAAGTGGCCAATCATGAGCCACGTTTTCAGATGATAGTGCTTGATTGACACTGGCAACATAGCGTGCTGTGGGAGGGCTTGCACTTGCGCTGTTCCATTTTTATGATAATACTATCGTTCAGAGCTCTGAACGATACTATTACGGACTCAGAACGATAGTATTATCAGCTGCCAAGTATGGTATTATCACTTCAGAGATCATGCTGTTATGAGGATTTTTTTGTATGCTTTTCAACCCTATTATTTCAACAATCCATATATTAAAACAAAATGATAAAATAAATTAAAAAATAAATAAATACTATGAATGTATTATTTCTGGCAGATTGAGAAAAAGTAGTTCTCATTTTGTGCAGCATAAATAGGATCAATGTATATATATTTTTTGCATATGTGGGAACCAGTAGAGGGTTCTTGCTTAATGTACACCCCCCCCCTCCACAAACCAGGAAAAAAATAATTATTTTCCCTTTTCTTTCTTTTAGTTCTGGTATCCCCCCCCAACTGTACTGTTCGTTAGTCGTGATAGCGTTTGTGAAAGCTATGACTCAGAGTGAGCATGTTAGTGAAGCCATGGCTTTCATAATTGGATGTGGCCGTTTTGTTTTCTCCAGTCATGGCTCACGCTTGGCACTACTGCCTGACAGTGTGCCTTGTTTTTAAAAAGAAAAAAAAGAAAAAAAGACGATTGTACAAGTTGTGAGTGGGGGAAACAAGGTCATGAGAGGGGGAACAGAAATGCCTCCGTGGCTGTGACACTTTAGTTGTGTGGGTGGCGAGTGAGTGGTCAGGTCTCCAGTATGAAGCATGTAGCTGGACTGTTGGAGGATTGGGTGACAAATTAGTGCTGCAGAGG
Source organism: Neoceratodus forsteri (assembly GCA_016271365.2). Lineage (NCBI taxonomy): Eukaryota > Metazoa > Chordata > Ceratodontiformes > Ceratodontidae > Neoceratodus > Neoceratodus forsteri. The sequence continues at coordinate 382,812,731 of CM028134.1, read as the reverse complement.
GGAAGGGTCTGTCACAGAGCTGCAGTGAGCTCACCTGAGTGGCGATTGGCAGGAGGAGCGAAAAACAATGATGACATGGGTTTTGAGCGCCAAAAGGACAGAAAGATATTGGCAGTGATGGCTTGCCCCCAGTGTAAGTGCCGAAAGTTGTAAATGAAACTGCAGAAACAAGCTCCGTGAATGAGAAGCTTTTGGCATCATTGGTTACCGAGTTCTGGGATTGGAGATTCAAAGCAGCGCTCCCATCTGACAGTATGGACTTAACAAAAAACCAAAAAACAGCCAGATGGTTTTTAAATGTTAGAGTGGAAGGGGGAGTAGGGACTGACTGAGACTCAATAATGTTGGTGCTATGTATAGCATGGGGGGTAAGCAATCAACAAGCACCCATCCCTGTAGGTGGGGGTGGGGGTAGGGCATTCTGTGCTTCCTGACTGGTACTAGAAACGAGCAGTGTGGGAGATGAATATTTCAGGCATGGAAATGGGGGCTGTGCTCCATCCTGGTTGGCATTAAAAGTCCCAGCTTCAGGGTTGTTGTTCTATAAGGACATGGCTGTTAGCCAATCAGGACGCAGAAAATTCTCCACCCATTTTATAAGCCAACTTATAAAATGGGCTGGGAAATTCTTGAATTCTGATTGGTTCTTATCTGTACATAGAATCCGTTCAATGCACAGATAAAAACAAGTTCTGAAAACCACAACCGCACTACAAAAACAAAAAATTAGATTATTGTTAGAACACAGAGTTTTAGCCAGCTTGGTGGCACTGAGGGTTGAGGCACTGGATGCCGCACCTCGCGCCACGTCGGCAACCCGGGTTCGGGAACAAGCCTGGGTTGCCGGGTGGGAGGGAGCTGGATTGAGAAGATGAAAGGCAGCTCTCCTCTTCCAGGGAGGAATCTTGTTGCCCCCACGGTCCAACTGCTGAGTGGAGGCCAGAGGGTGGTGTGGCGAGTGGGTGGCACAAATAGGGAGGGGCTTGCACTGGCAGCATTCAAAGTGTACAATGCACGGGGGATTGAAAACAAAGCTAGCAGGCTCCATGAAGCCCCGGACACGATTCTGGTGATGGGGTTGCAGGCTCAGGAACAGATTTAAGCCTCCCCCAACCCCATGGGGGCCAGAGCCTGCCTGCCAGCTCCTGGAGGGATAAAATGCATATTAAAACAAAACACTGAGTTTTGAAATGCTGCCATTTTTGTTTGCTTGCATGCATGTGCAAAAAACATAGTGCCATCATCCGAGTTTTCGGAGGTGTGTCAGCCCTCTTCCAATTCAGTCAGTGTGTTTGCAGGCGCGGCCGCAGTTCTCCAATGCCTGCTGGAGCTGTTTATGACAGTTCCAAAATGCAGTGGTGTACAGTTGAAAGGGAGTTATGCTTCAGTGAGCACCGATAAGATATAAGCCTGCTCATGCGCCTCCCCTACACACACACTGCGTACTGCTTACGCTTTTACACTGTATAGCTGACAGGGTTGCCCAATCCGCCGGCCTGTGCTGCACCCCCCGAAACACAGTTCCATATGCCATGCTGGGTGTCCACCCCAGCATGGCTACGTCGATAGCCGACGGGGTGCCCAATCCTCGCCGGCTCCACTGTCTCCCCGAGTACAGGATGCCAAGCTGGGAGCCCACCCCAGCGTGGCAACAGATGCTATGGCCGACGGGGTGCCTAATTCCCCGCGGCTCCACGCCCCCAACCAGCTCCCTTCTGCCATGCTGGGAGCCCACCCCAGCGTGGCAAATGTCCCGTGTCGTCCTCATTAAAAAACAAAAACCTGAAAATCAAAAACAGTCCCTCTGTGTCTGCCCCCACCCATGCCCACCCACTGTGCACCCCTGCCTCCACACACCCCACCCCATACTTACTCTCCGGACTCCGCACGACGATCTTCGTGGACCGAGACATGTCTGCACTCTTCAAAGCCGACGCGAACTGAGGAAATGCCGAAGCTGTATAATGGGATAGATAGAGTTTTTTCAACTTTTTTGCATATCTCAGGCATTTTGGGGAATTTTGGGCCCACATTTTCAACATGGGGTTTTTGGGACCCCTCCTCATGAATTATTGCACTGTCATGGTGTTATTCAGGCCCGAAGGGTGATTTTGCAGTCACTGCGCAAAATCACCTTTCGCGACTGAGTAACGAAACGGCACTGCCACTGTTCATAACGTGGGCTCTCAAAAAGCCTATGTTGAAATTTTGGTAGAAATATTCCTAAAATGACTGTTTTACGAGCGTGCATTGCGCAGTTCCTATGCACGCTCGTAAGTGCGCAAATTTTTAATATTTGCACTCCAGATTTTCAACAGTGCCATTTTACCACACCTTCTTATAAGCAGTACAGCTTTAATTTTGCACATCTCGCCCAAAATGTGTTTCTGGGCATATAGCGCACAATGGTGCAGTAGGTATGTGAAATCAATGTTTGGGACAGATTAGAAAAATCACAGTGACACTGTTCATTAGCAGAGGTCCTAAAATGTCTATGTTGAAACTTTGGTGAGAAAAGTCCATAAAATGACTGTGTTATGAGCGTGCGTTGCGCAGTTTCTACGCACGCTCGTACCTTCGCACATTTGCAATATTTTCACTCCAGATTGTCAACACTGCTATTTGTCCACACCTCCTTATGAATAGTACAGCTGTCATTTTTCACATCCCGGCCCAAATGTGTTTTTGCACTTGCGGCACAGACTAGCGCGGTCATTGTGAGAAATCCATGTTCAGAACACATTAGGAAAATCACACTGACACTGTTCATTAGCAGAGGTCCTAAAATGGCTATGTTGAAAATTTGGTGACAAAAGTCCATAAAATGACTGTGTTACGAGCGTGCATTGCGCAGTTTCCACGCATGCTCGTAACTCCGCACATTTGCAATATTTTCACTCCAGATTTTCAACATTGCCATTTTATCACACCTCCTTATGAGCAGTACAGCTGTCATTTTTCACATCTTGCCCAAAACGTGTTTCCGCCCATGTAGCACACAATGGTGCAGTCAGTGTGCGAAATCAATGTATGGGACACATTAAGAAAATTACAGTGACACTTTTAATGAGCAGAGGTCTTAAAATGGCTATATTGAAAATTTGGTGAAAAAATTCCTAAAAATGACTGTTTTACGATCGTGCGTTTCGCAGTTCCTACGCACGCTCGTAAGTTTGTGAATTTTCAATATTTTCACTCCAGATTTTCAACATTGCCATTTTATTGCACTTTCTTATGAGCAGTACAGCTGTCATTTTTCACATCTTGCCCAAAACGTGCTTCCGCCCATGTAGCGCACAATGGCGCAGTCAGTGTGCGAAATCAATGTATGGGACAAATTAAGAAAATCAGAGTGACACTATTCATGAGCAGAGGTCTTAAAATGGCTATGTTGAAAATTTGGTGAAAAAATTCCTAAAAATGACTGTTTTACGAGTGTGCGTTGCACAGTTCCTACGCAGGCTCGTAAGTTTGCGAATTTTCTATATTTTCACTCCACATTTTCCACATTGCCATTTTATTACACTTCCTTATGAACAGCACAGCTGCCATTTTTCACATGTCGCCCAAAATGTGTTTCTGCACATGTAGCGCACAATGGTGCAGTCAGTGTGCGAAAGCAATGTTTGGGACAGATTAAGAAAATCACAGTTACACTGTTCATAAGCAGAGGTCTTAAAATGGCTATGTTGAAAATTTGGTGACAAAAGTCCATAAAATGACTGTGTTACAAGTGAGCATTGCGCAATTCCCATGTACCCTCGTAAGTTCATGACTTTGTAATATTTTCAGTCCAGATTTTCACCAGTTGCATTTTTCCACACTTCCTTATGAACAGTACAGCTGTCATTTTTCACAACATGGCCGAAATGTGTTTCACACTTTCAGCGAGAGATGCGTGGTCGCCGTGGGAAATCATAGTTCGGACAGATAAAAAATCACATGACACTGTTCATGATCGTGGTCCCAAATGCCTAAGTTGACAATCTGCTGTAAAAACTCTAACACTAATTACATTACGGGTGTGCGTTGCACAGTTTCTATGCACGCCGTGGACTTCACTAGTTTTTTAATATTTTTACTGCAGATTTGCAACATTGCCATTTTTTCCACCTCCCCATGAACAGTACAGCTGTCATTTTTCACATCCTGTTCGGAATGTGTTTTTGCACTTGTGGTGCTAAATGCCGTAGTCGCTGTGCATAAGCAGCTTTCGGCTAACAAACTGATATTGCCACTGTTCATGAGGTGGGGGTCTCAAAAAACATGTTGAAAATTTGGAGTGAAAATACCAACAAATGCCTGAGCTGTTAGGGTTTCCAACCATAACGCCCCACCCTGTAGAGAATGACAGGCATCAGGGGTGTGACTTGGGATTCTTGCCTGTAATGCTCATACCATTCCACACCCTGCAGCCAGTGAGAGGCATCGAGGTATGCCTTGGACTCTCGACCCCAAAGTTTACCCATTCTCCTATACCGCACCCATCTCACCATATTTCCTGATGGAATGGGGTGCGCATAAGGGCCAAAGACCCCAAGGCACACCGTGACACTTGTCAGTGTCTGCAGGGTAGGGTGTGGTGAAATGGCATGGCCGTTATGCCCGACGACCCAAAGGCACACCCCAATGCCTGTCACTCTCTGGAGGGTGGTGGTGGGGTTGGCTTCAGTTTAATACTTCACTGCCATTCCTATTATGCAGCTCTGTAAATTCTGCACTACCACTGCCAATGCCAGCAAGCAAACACTCGGCATTGACAAATGCTTGTTTTCTTGCATATTAGTGAGCAAAACATTCAGCTGAACAGCCACCAGTAACAACTGTTTCATACAAAGTACCGTCTGCAGACAAACATATGATAACTAAATTCAAATAAAGCGTACTAATGGCCACTGCTGTCTGACTTGCCGTTAGCTCCTGCGGCATGCCTGCTCCTGCTGTCTCCGGTAGAAAATCATACTCCTGCACTTCCGAAACAGAAAGAAACGTTTTTGAATGTTACTTTTTTTTGTATTTAATACATGGTAACTCAAGGCGTCAGCAAGAAAGTACTTGCGCTTGTTCGGCAAGGGCATGCTAAGGGGAAGGGCCACTTAGTCCTCTACGTGTCCTACGATCCTATGATCAGTTGTGCTTCCCTTAAAAAAAAAACAAAAAAAAAACAGCTTTACATTCCAGCACCATCTACAGTTGTTGTCCCAGTTTGTTCTGCAGTCAAAAACAATGCAGCGTGTGTGTGTGTGGGGGTGGGGGTGGGGTGGGGACTTCTGGCTGCCAGCAATGTAAAATGACAGATTAATAAGAAAAGCACAATACCAAACACAATAATGTCATTTTATACCTGGCAGAAGGACTGTTTCATCAGAAATTCTGAAATAGCCATTTTTATATACATGAAATTCATTTTCTCACAGTAAACACTAAACAAGCATTTGTCAATGCTGAATGTTGTCTTGCTGCCATTGGCACTGGTAGTACAGGAGTTAGAGAGATGCATAATAGAAACGGCAGTGAAGTATTGAACTGACGCCAGCCACCCCCAACCCCACCTGCAGAAACTGACAGGCACTGGGTGTGCCTTTGGGTCATCAGTCATAACGCTCATGACATTTCATCTCACCCTACACTGCAGACACAGACAAGTGTCGCAGTGTGCCTTGGGGTCTTCGGGCCTTACGTTCACCCCATTCCATAAGGAACTACACTGAGATGGGTGCAGTATAGGAAAATGGGGTGAACTTTGGGGCCGAAGAGTGCAAGGCACACCTCGATGCCTGTCACTGGCTGCAGGGTGGGGGTGGGGTGGAATGGCGTGAGCATTACAGCCGAAAATCCCACGTCACACCCCTGACGCCTGCCAGTCTCTACAGGGTGGGCGTTACAGTTGGAAACCCTAATGCCACGGGCGTTTGTTGGTATTTTCACTCCAAATTTTCAACATGGGCTTTTTGTGACCCCACCTCATGAACAGTGGCACTATCAGTTCATTAGCTGAAAGGTGATTTTGCATAGCGACTGCGTCATTTGGCGCCACAGGTGCGAAAACACATTTTGGACAGGATGTGAAAAATGATAGCTATACTGTTCATGAGGTGGTGTAGAAAAATTGCAATGTTGAAAATCTGGAGTGAAAATATAAAAAATTGGTGAAGTCACGAGCGTGCGTAGAAACTGCGCAATGCATGCCGGTAATGCAATTATTTTGGGGATTTTTTTAACCAAATTTTCAACACAGGCATTTTGGTACCTCCACTCATGAACAGTGGCACTGTGATTTTGTTAATCTGTCCCAAAAGTTGGTTTCCCACAGCGACCGCGCCATCGCGCGCCAGATGTGCAAAAACATATTTCGGAAAGGAAGTGAAAAATGACAGCTGTACTATTCATAAGGAGGTGTGGAAAAAAGGCAATGTTGAAAATCTGGAGTGAAAATATTAAAAAATTGATGAAATTAAGGGCGTGCATGGAAACTGCGCAACACACGCTCATAACGCACTCATTTTTTGGAATTTGTTTGCTAAATTTGCAACATAGGCTTTTAGGGACCCCACCTCATGAACAGTTGCACTGTTGTTTCATTACTCAATCCCGAATGGTGACTCCGTGCAGTGACTGCAAAATTACCTACCGGGACTGAATAACGAGATAACAGTGCATGTGTTCATGAGGTGGGGTCCCAATAACCCCATGTTGAAAATTTGGAGCCGAAATTCAAAAAAATGGCTGAGATATCCTCCTAAGTTGAAACCCCCCATTGATGCCATTATACAGCTTACCGGCATTTCTTCATTTTGCAGTTCTGCTTTGAAGAGTCCGGACATATTCCCGCTCCACCGAAGATTGCAGTGCTGGACCTCCAGAGGTAAGTATGGGGTGAGGGGAGGTGGGGTGCGCAGAGGGTGGGTGCTGTGGACAACGCACCGTTTTCCTTTTTTCAGGTACCAAAAAAAAGCAAAAAACGGACACTGCACCACAAGACAGTTTTCTTTTTTACAGGTGAAATACAAAAAATGTTGCACATACTGGGGTGGCTCCCAGTGTGCCACACAATGCAGCCCCATGTCTCACTGCACCCCTGGGAGAGCGGTTAGAACTGTACAATGCACACCCCATCGAGTCTTATTGCTTACTTATAAATCATGACATCATTCTTTGCCAATCAGGATTGTTTATTTCTTTTTTTTTTTATTATACATTTTCGCCTGCTGCGGCATACTACCGGCTTGGGGCATCCAGCCGCCGGCTCCGCCCACCCGGAGAACTGGGTAGCTCAAACTGCACCCAGGAGGATCCGGGACGGCCGTCTTGCCATCCCGCTGGAGGGCTCCCCTCTGCCTCAGCCAGCCAGGACAGGCCCGGACCCTCCCCGACAGGACTCCGCCAAAGTCCTCCAGGCGGCTCGGAGCACGGCCATCAAGCTGCATGGTCACGCCCAGCTATTTTCCTCCGATTGGTCCCTTGGAACGCAGACATACAATGACGTCTGGGCACAACATGCCGATGTTCACTGCGTTTCCCCTCCAGTGTCGCCAGCATTAGTAGTGCCCCCGAGCATCCCCAGGGGCTGCTACCACGTGGCAAGATTCCCCAACCCACCCCAGGACCAGGAGAGCAGTCTATGGATGCTCAATCCCAGTCCTCCCCTGCCGACCCCTGACCACCCTGGCTCGTTCCCGAACCCGGGTTGCCAGCGTGGCGTGAGGTGTGGCGTCCAGTACCTCAACCCTCAGTACCACCGGGCCGGCAGGATTTTTTATTTCTAAACATTCCAGGTACTCTTCTAACCATGAGAGGGTGTCTCATGCACATAGTTCTAAAATTCTAAAGTTCTAAGTTCAAATGGCACAGTTCATTTCAACAAAAGAGGATTCTGTAATATTCTGCAAAAGAGAACAGCACTTCCCCAGTGCTCCTGGGTCGCCCCGGGAAACAAGTACCTGTGCCTAGTTAGGCCTTACCCTTTGCAGTTTTCTCACCCAAAGAACTTTGGAATGCACTCTTACAACCCAAAGAGACACAATAACTGTACATATAAACATATATAGTGGTGCAACAGAACGAACGGAAAAAGTTCCACATATTACAGTGTCATTACAGGCACTAGGGAGATTTAAAACACAAGCTGCAAAATGATAGTTTAATTTATTAGGGCAACAACCCTGGAAGGGAGCAAACTGCTGCAGCATGTGGGAATCTTCTAGGGTGTAATATGGTGTAGGAGAATCCACTGTCTACATCTTCCTCCACACCATGGAGTTCCAACAGTGGCCTGAGTTTCAGCAGGCCCCATGGCAGGCACAGCAGCTGTGCAACGTCACCTGTGACATCACTTCCCCTTCCCACTGCTGTATATTAACTGCACATGCATGCCATTCCAGCCACTCCAAGACACTGTAGGAGACGGCTGGCAGGCGCAGTGATTTCACTGGTTCTAGGAGTTTAAACATTTTTTTTCCATTAACGAAGACAGCGGCCCTAATAAAATTATTCATATTGTTAAATGAGCAAGAGGGTTACAGAGACTCCAGCAGAAAGGCAATAATATGGAAAGCAGGATGGAGCCTTCCAGCAGGGTAACGTGCATTACTGTTTAAGATAAGGCCACCCCCGATCATTAAATCTTTTTTGTTGTATTTTATGCATAAAATATTTAAGTTGAAGCGTAGCGTACATAACTGGCATATTCTTACCTAGCTATCCAGATAGTCCTCGATATAAGCACAGGAAAATAGTAACACACAGAGATTTGCAAGAGAACCAGCAAGGTAAAACACATTTGATACTAAAGTGTGTAGGAATATCATTTTTATTGGATAGTTTTGGAGCACTGACTGTGAGTCATGATATTTATACTGTATGATGTACAAATGTAACCCCTTGGTGGTGCTATCCCAGGGGCTACTACCACTGCCTGCTTGGCTAGTAGCAGGTTAAGGGGCCTGAGTTCTGAAACAGGTGCCTCCACCCGGAGGTCCGGGTTGGTAGTGGTCAAGCTAACCTGCGCACAGCCCTCAGGGACACTGTAACCCCCCTCTTTCCTTACTAGTGGCCAGAACAATACACAATAATCACTTTCACAATACCCCTGATACACCACACAAGTACCCACACTGTTTGCACTTACCACCAGGGCTTTCCTCTGGCTCGGCCCTGGGGACCCCCTGTAAAACAAGGTTATACACAGCAAATAACAGCAGTACAGTACTCTTGCACAAACTGGAATCACAGTCAGGGTAAACGCAAAAACAAGTTAGATCTGATTTATTTAAGGGACTTGAACAAGGGAGGGGCATAATCAGGTTAATTTGCTTAAAGACTATCATTCAAACAGTTATGCATGCACTTCAGGGTCTATAAACAGTCACACACTCTGGGTACCCAGATGGAGAATGTTGGGCTAGCCAGGAACATTCCAGCTGGTTGGGGCCCTGTGATGGAAGAAAAACAACATGCACAACACACACTATTTGTAATCTGGAGCCGGAGGGCTCAGTTCATGAAAAGAAAAACAAGAAGACAATCAGATGACACTTTTAGATTAGGCTGTTGTTGCAGGGAGCTACCCTGATGATTACTCACAATACCCAAGACTGGACACAGGCAGGACGAAAATTGAAACAGTAGGTGGTTAATTTGGAGTGCCAGGAGAAGCAGGGCCCACGCGATTCGCTGAGGCATCATTCCTGTTCAAGCGTGGAGCAGGGGGCTGATCCCCAGGCAAGTCTCTCTTCGATGGCTTTCTCTGTGCAGTGGGGTAGTCTGGCAGGGCCAGCGTGACATGGCCCAGGCCGAATGGAGATGAACGCAGATTCAGTCCGATTAGGCTGGATAAAGTTTCCAGCAAGCAGAACACAGTTCACACAGTGGCGAAACCAAATCACGACCCACTTTCAATACACAGCACATTTACATGTAAGGAAATTCTACTGTACCAGCTAAACCGCTCTCCGGTCACGATCGCAAAGTCTCTGCACAAACCGGGGATTCAAAAGCAGCTGGAAATCTTGACAGGCCGATTGCATTCAGCAAAATCTTCGGTCTTCTTCAGGTATGAGCCTGGTAAAAAAAATCAGTGGCTTACTTCATTCTCACAAACTTGGATTTAGTCCAAAATAATTCTCTTCTCGCCCTCTCAGGGGCAGCAGGCAGACATGCAGGCCAAAAACTCAGCCCTTTCACAGTTCTCCCATGCGAATCCACTCAGGATTGCTGCTCAAAATCACTTTGAGCTCTTTCTTCATCAGCTTCCAACTTAGATCTAACTGAAAATTGCAAGCAGTCTGGGATTTCCCCAAGATCCAAAAGGTTCGGTTGGCTGATCTGTCTGTCAGTCACAACAAGAGCTTCCCTTCAGTTGCAAAAAGGTGCCAAAAGCCCAAAACTACAATTCCTACAGATTTTGACTCCAGACAGCTCCTGTAGTCTGGCTTCATTTTAGGTCCCACCAGTACTGATTGGTCCAATTTGCAGTCCAGGACCAAGATAGTGGAGACAAACAAAACAGTCCTTGCTGCAAAGAAGGCAGGTTAGACAAACTACGTTATCATTATCACTCTACATGATTTTCAGCAAATACTAACATACTAACATACTATTTGCCAGCAGATTAGGCCTTACGGTCTATCGAGTCTGCTCGAATTTTAGATCCTTAGATGGGTGCTGAGACCCTCCCATCCCTTGTGCTCCAGAAACCCGTATCATCCATCCCCAACCCCCTGGGACAGGACATCATCTGATACATCCACTTTCTGTGTCTGTCCCATCCTCTCTTGAAGCCCTCCACTGTGGATCTCTGAACTAGCTCACCAGGCAGTGCATTCCAAGGGTCCACCACCCTCTCAGTGAAAAACCTCCTCCTCTTTTCCCCCCTTACCCGTCCACCTTCCAACTTCAAACCATGCCCTCTGGTGAAACCTCCCTGCTTTAGTCTAAAGATCCCCTCCATGTTTACCCTATTTATTCCCTTGAGGTACTTGAAGACCTCAATCATGTCCCCCCTGTCTCTCCTCTCCTCCAGTGAAAACAGGCAGAGCTCCTTAAGTCTGTCCTCATACGTCAAATCCCCTAGCCCTCGTATCATCTTTGTTGCCCTCCTCTGTACCCTCTCTAGGAGCTGTATGTCCCTCTTTAAGTGTGGTCTCCAGTACTGTACACAGTACTCAAGGTGTGGTCTAACCAGTCCATTGTACAGCGGCAGAATCACTTCCTTGCTCCTAGAGGTGATCCCGCTTACGATGCATCCCAACATCCTGTTTGCCTTGCTAGCCGCTCTCCTGCACTGCTCAGAGTTATTCATACATGCATCCACCATGACCCCTAGGTCTTTTCCCCTATTGAGGCCTCCAGCGCCTCCCCTCCCAGGGTGTACCTGTGTTTAGGGTTTCCCCGACCAAGATGCAACACTTTGCACTTGGTGATATTGAAATTTAATTTCCATGTGTGAGCCCAGCTTTCCAGGGTGTCCAGGTCCCCTTGCAGGGCCAACCTCCCCTCTTCTCCCTCAACTACTGCTCCCATCTTGGAGTCATCCACGAAGAGACTCATTTCACACCCTATACCCTCCCTGATGTCCGATATGTATGCATTAAACAGGATCGGACCCAGGACCGAGCCCTGTGGTACCCCACTACCAACCTCTCTGGGGTTGAGAGCTCCCCACAGACCACTACTCTCTGAGTGCGTCCAGCTAGCCGGTTTTCAATCCATCTGACCATCAAAGGGCCTACTCCTAACCCCATCAGTTTCTCCACCAGACCATTGTGGGGGACAGAGTCAAACGCCTTGCTGAAGTCCAGGAATAATACATCCACAGGCTTACCCTGTCCAGTTCTGATGTTACCCATTCATAGAACTCCACAAGGTTGGTTTGACAGGATCTACCTGGCACAAACCCATGTTGCCGACTATCCAGACCCCCACCTCCTCCAAGTACACCCCAATCGTTCCTTTAGTATACTCTCCATTAATTTTCCCACCACCGAGGTCAAACTGATGGGTCTATAGTTACCTGGTACTTCCCTCGACCCCCCATGGATTGGTACCACATGTGCCTCTCGCCAATCCCTAGGTACCCTCCCTGTCTCAAGTGACCTGCTGAAAAGCTCCGCCAGGGGTGCAGCCAGTATGTCCGCCAATTCCCATAGTACTCTCAGATGAATGCCATCCGGCCCAGGAGATTTGTCTTTCTTTAGGGCCTTGAGGGCTAACCACACCTTTTTGGCAGAGATAGCCTCATCCAAATAGTTACGTCTTTCAACAGAGCTCCCTCTCAGATTACTTATGCTGCAATCCAGGAAGCTCTTAAAGAGACAGTACACAGAGGCTATACAGGCTCTGGTAATCACATTTAAACAGCTAAAACGCAGGACACCGGCCTGGCAGTGAGCATTTAGGCAAGCTCAAGGAAGATTTTTTGGGAACCTCCATTTGTGGGGGGGTTACACCCTTCCCTGCCTGGGAAAACTTGGCGTCCGCGTCAAGTCTGGACCATCATAACATTGAAAATGCAACATATACAAGACATTTATACCATGCGTATGCTATACAAGTACAATCTGATTCATCAATTGGCATAACTTGTCACTTTACTATACACTTCAATGTACTCCACTATATCATTTCCATTCTGACAATACATTATGCATATTTCACACAGGTAAATTGAACATTACTATACAGAATCATGTAATAACTTATTGTACTCTAAACAATCCAAGAGGGGGCCCTTCCCTATCAGCTAATTTGGGGCTGGATGGGGCAGGGGCACCATGGTGAGAGGGCAGAACAAGTAACCTGGAATGGGCAGTCAAGCTCAATTTGGGCAGTGAGCTCTGAGAGACATAAACACCTTTGTGGACTACATTGAGAAGCAAATCCACTGGCCTCCCGCGGGAATCATAATTGAAGTGCACCACTGGATTGACAGCTCAGCCAGTCTTTCTGGGGTGAACAACCACAGTCTCTGTATTTTCAGCAATGGTCTTGGAGCTTTCATCACTTGTGAGGGGTGCCTCTGCATGAAGGGTAATGTCCGAACTGGGAGCACTGTCAGCTTCTTGTTCTGTAGGCTGTGGTTCCACAACACTTAGCTCATTTTGTGAAGGTTCAGGTACAATCAAACTTTGAGGTGCTGAAAGGGGTCTGTCAATACTCTCATACTCTTCCTCAGGTTCTGGTATGTCACCAGAGAGACTAAAACCATCCGCCCCTTCTTCGGGCAATTCACACAGTTCCACAAAACACTGAGACTCAGCATCCTCAGACGTGATATTTGCCCTTCACTTTTGGGGAGCATTGGCTCCAAGGACAAGGCTGGGGGGGTTAGGCAGTCCAGAAGGCCCAGCTTCATCCCCACAATTAATCATGGGGTTACCTCAAAACAGCTGACTCAGTTCATAAGGGGGGTAATAAGCATAGTGGCATTCACTTTCGTCAGAAGTGGACTGACAGTCACTATCATTCTGGGCCTGCTGCGGAGGAAACCTTAAATCTGTGACCACTGGGGTAGGCTGACTGTCTCTTTCTTGCAGCAGCATGAGTCACCGGCCCAGGAGGCTCAATTTCTGGGGGTTCAGCTTCAATCATGACTTGGCCGATAGGTAGAAAATGGCTACGGTGCATGGTCTTGACAGCTTTGGAGTTGTTCTCTGGGTGTACCTTGTACACAGGTAAATCATCCAACTTTCCAACTACTACATAGGGAAGATGGTGCCATCGATCAGCAATTTTGTGTTTACCATGCAGTCCCATATTGCGTAACACACAGTCTCCAGGTCGAAGCTCTTGAGCCTTTACTTTTTTATCATGCCTCTCTTTGTTGGCTAGATTTCTCTTGGCGGCCATTGTCTGGGCCAGTTGATAGGCATGGTTCAATTCAACTTTTAGTTTTTGTACATATTGCAAGTAGTTTTCAGCTTGGACCCCATCTGGAGAGACCCCAAAACAGACATCAACAAGCAGCCGGGCCTCGATCCCGAACATGAGGCGGTAGGGAAAGAACCCAGTAGCATAATTTTTTGTGCAATTGTATGCGTGTACCAAGGTGCTAATCTGCTGGCTCCATTTATGCTTGTCTTTTGGGTGGAGGGTGTCCAATATGTCTAGAAGGGTGCAGTTAAAACGTTCTGGATGACAGTCTCCCTGCTGGTGATAGGGGGTGGTTCTTGACTTTCGCACCCCCATAGAGAGAGCATTTCTTTGATTAGTCGACTCTCAAAGTCTCTGCCTTGATCAGAGTGGATCCGCTGGGGGGCACCATAATGGACAAAGAAATTTTCCACTGGCACCTTGGCCACGGTAGATGCCTTTTGATCTTTGGTGGGAAATCTTGTGCTTATCGTGTGAAATGATCCGTAACCACTAGCACATTGCCAATGTTCCGCTGATCAGGTTCTAAACACAAGAAGTCTATGCAGACTAGTTCCATGGGGGTGCTGGTAGTAATATTAACAAGGGGGGCAGCACTCTGAGGCAGGGCTTTTCTTTGCAGGCAGTGACTACAAGTCTTTACATGGTGCTCAACATCGGCCCCCATTTTGGGTCAGTAGAAGTAAGATCGTACCAGGTCAAGGGTTCTGTCTATACCGAGGTGCCCCATGTGATTGTGGAGGGACCTCAGTACCAAACCTTTAAAGGCCGTGGGCAGGACCAATTGTTGCTTGTCTACTTTGCCACTACGATCTACTGTCTCTCTATACAACAACTGATTGAGCAACTTCAATCTGGGGCCTTCTTTAAACAATAAAGCAGTTCGCAAGTCAGTGGAACGTAACTTAGACATCTTTCCCCGCATGCAGGGCATCAAGTGCTGACTGAATCATAGGATCTTGGGATTGAGCCCACTGAATGTTGTCATTGTCAAATTGAGGTAGTGCACTAATATCTAGAGCAGCAAAGTGGCAATAAGCAGCTGGTATGCAGGTGTCAGAAGGGCTCAAGCAATCTACTAAATAGTCAACTGTGTCCGCAGACATCTGTTCATCCCTATCAAACTTTTGGCACAATGCTCGAATGTCAGGTTCAGACAGTCTGACCCAATAACTCTTGGAAGTGGGCCTTCGTGATAGGCATCAGCACCGATATGGTTCGGGCCCGGTCTGTATTCGACAGCATAATCATAGGTTGATAATGCAGAAAGCCACCTGTGCCCAGTGGTGTCTAACTTAGCTGAAGTCTTTACATAGGTTAATGGGTTATTGTCAGTCTTCACCAATATCTTTGCCCCATAGAGGTATTCATGAAACTGGTCAACAATGGCCCATTTTAGTACAAGGAACACCAACTTATGCACAGGGTAGTTTTGTTCAGACGGGGTCAAGCTCCTACTGGCGAAAGCTACTGGTCTCAGGCCATCCTCATGGTCTTGATATAGCACCACTCCTAGACCCTTCAGACTAGCATCCGTATGCAGCACATAGGGTTTGGTGGGGTCAGCATAGGCAAGGATGGGAGCATGGGTGAGTTGGTATATGATCTCATGGAAGGCTGCCTTCACAGTCGGGCATCCAGTGGGGCCCAAAGAGTTCACCTGGGTGGAAGTATACTTTTTCTGGTTCTTTAACAGCCCCTTTTTGTATTTACGATTGGTAGGAGGGTAACCCTGGGTAAGGTTCAAGAGTGGGCGAATCACCTTGGAATAGTCTTTTATGAACCTGCGGTAGGAGCCACAGAACCTCAGGAAACATTGTAGTTCTTTCTAATTATGGGGCTGGGGCCAGGTAGTCAGTGCTTCAACCTTTCTGGGATCAGTCTCTATCCCTTTTGTAGATACTATGTGCCCCACATACTTCACAGAAGTTTGGAAAAACTGGCACTTGTCAATGGACAGCTTGAGGCCGAAGTCTTCCAGTTGGTCTAGGACTTTAAACAGTCAGTTCTTATGCTCCTCTAAGGTGCTCCCAAACACAATGACATCATCCAAGTACACCAGGCATTCCAGCAAATTCATATCTCCCACCGCACGTTCCATCAGTTGCTGAAAGGTGTCCGGGGTGCCCGATATCCCCTGTGGCATCCTCAGACACTTGTAGAACCCCAATGGACAGATGAAGGCTGTTTTCTTATGGTCTTCCAAGGCCATTGGAAACTGGTAGTATCCACTCCTAAGATCCAACACCGAGAACCATTTGCTCCCATTCAAGCAGTCCAGGGCATCTTGTATACGAGGCATAGTGTATTAGTCTGGGATGGTCCGCCGGTTCAGGGTTCGATAATCAACACACATCCTCACAGACCCATTCTTCTTGCGCACAACCACAATGGGAGAGGTGTATGGGCTCCTGGATTCTTGTATCATGTCAGCAGCGAGCATTTCCTGCAGGTGTCTTCTCACATCATCTATGTCTGCTGGGGCTAGGCGTCGGGACCTCTCTCGAAATGGCCGTTCATTGTGCAGGCGTATGTGATGCTCAGCACCCTGGACACATCCCACATCCCACTCCTTCAACGAAAACACTTGGTATCTCTGGGCAAGTCTCTTGCTAATTCTAGCCTTCCATTCAGCTGGCAATGGGGCGTCACCAAAGTCAAACAAGTCTGGATTCACTCTCTCCTTCTCACCAGGGTGCTTGTTGCTGGGCAGTACTGCAGTGTCTACGCAGTGTACCATAGCTAGGATGCACCCTCTGTTCACCCAGGTCTCCCGATCTGACACATTGTGAATCTGGACCATCACTCATCGTGCACAGGCATGGGCATGAGTAGGCAAGATGCTTGGCTTGACCAATAATCCTTCTGGCAATTTTACATCGCCTGGCACATCCAACATCAGTAGATGTTCTTGACATCTTTCCGGAGGTGGACCTCCCCTTGAATGGTACACTGGGCGTTAGGGGCCGGTACTATTGAATCAGGATCCTTCTTCCACACGATCCCCACTGGTTCATCCTGGTCTACTTCCTCAGGTTTCTGTTGCAAATCATAGGCCCTCTTGATAAGAGCCGGAATTCTCAGGGCCCTCCTAGTCCGTCACCCTTGTTTCTCGTGACAGAGTTGTGCCAGTCTCCCAAACATATGGGCGTTTGTCCCAATTAACAGGGGAACCCCATCATACAGTCCAGTGGGGGGACACACTAGGGCCAATGTCTCTACTCGCTCCTCTACGCCAATTACAGTTGCAAGAAATGACAACCAGAGGTGGACATACCCTAGGTAGGGATAAGACTTGTCGCTCAGGCCCCACACATACCTTCCAGGGATTGTAAAGGCACATCAGATAAATGTTTGTCATACCAGTCCTGGAATACAATAGTCACTTGCGACCCACTGTCAAGCACAGCCTGAGTATGAATACCATTCACAGTCACCATAGTGTCCATTGAAGGCCCACTATTTTGTACCAGCCTGGAGAGGCAGTAGCAGAGGCCTGGACAGACGATTTAGCCACAAAGAAATTTGAGTTAGGGTTTCTCGAACCCTCACTGCGGTCATTTCGGGCACCCCTTGGCCATTGATTTGCTTTTTGGAGCTCCCCTTGGAGTCTGTTTACTACTCTTTCTAAGTCCTTCTAAGACCATCACTCTCTTTTCATATGGCCATCCTTTCTATAGTGGTGACAAATGATAGACTCCTGGGTCATCCTGGGAGAGAGCATCATATGAGGAACTGAAGCAGTACTAAGAGATTGGGGTCTAGTATCTGCTTGCAGTGGTGAGAGTGGTGCAACGTGTCTTAACAGTTCCTTTAGAGTGGCAGTCAATCCGGTGATCTCAGCCTTGGAGCCACCCTTGGTAGCAGATGCCTGAGGGTGCACCCCCACCCCCATGGCAGTCGCATCCCAAAAGGGACCAGAATCTTGTTCCATGGGGGAAACCCTTGCAGAGGCACCCGTCTTCAATTCTCGGACTTCCTTTAGTAGCTCGTCTTTCCAATGCTGGGACCAGGGCGGGAAGTCCTTTGCATTCTCAGAGTGCTCATTAAGTGCAGACTTTTGCCCCTGAGCCTCACTTGGCTAATCACTCTTGGTCACTTGTGCAGCAGCAGCAGAAGATATGGGTGCAATCCCCCACGGGGTCGCCTTTGCTCAACCCCCCCAAATTTCTTTCATTAGCTCATCATAGGTGTGGGGCGATTCCAGTCAGGTGGCAA
This sequence comes from Neoceratodus forsteri, assembly GCA_016271365.2. Classification (NCBI taxonomy): domain Eukaryota; kingdom Metazoa; phylum Chordata; order Ceratodontiformes; family Ceratodontidae; genus Neoceratodus; species Neoceratodus forsteri. The sequence goes on along the minus strand of CM028134.1, from coordinate 382,794,644 downwards.
GGCGCAACTGAAGCAGTAACAATTCTGAAAATGGAACAGACTTAAGGATCCAGCCCAGCCTAGTTCGATCTAATTCATTTGATGGCAAACTACCCTTTCTGAGGCACTCTTGTAGTAGTTTTTCAAGCCGAGGTACATACACAGACAATGGCTCCTCTGGGTACTGCTGAGCGTTTCTTACTCTCCACCACAGATCCTCATCTAAATCTGGGCTCCCATACACATTCTCCAATGCATCAAGATAGTCCTGTGCAGTTGCTTCGGAGTTATTGGCCCGCTTGGCCCAGATGGTAGCCAGGGCAGGACCTCAGAGGCTCTCACTCAACCTCTTTCATTTCTCTGCTTGTGAGCATTGCCATTCAAGTACTAGAGGGGCAATATAGTCTATCCAGGTCTCCCAGTCATCAGGAGTCGTGACTAATGGCAGGTACAGATATAGGGGTCAGCATTGGCATGGGCACAGAAGGTGGGGCAGTAACAGGTGCTGGAGTGGGAGGGGGTGTTGAGGAAGGAACACCCCCAGGTGGCAGGAATAGTTTCTTAAAGTCTTCTACGGTTTTCCTTTCCTCCAGCAACAACTTAGCAAATTTCTCCTCAAAAGTCTCAGATACCGGTGGGAGCTCATCCTCCCCGGGTCTTTACTGTCTTTTGTTATCACTCTCCAGGCAGCTAGGATCCCTTCTGGGGCAATAGTCTGTGCCACTTTAGAGCTGTCCATTAGGTCACTACACTCAACCAAAGCTATGAAAGTCTGGGCGATCAAAACAGCCTGTCGACCCACCACCACAGGGTTTTTTAAACATTCATCTTTGGAGAGTGCTTCCTCTCTAGTGTCTTTACTGGTGCCCAAGGGAATATCCAGTATAAGTAGAGCATTTTGGGCGTCCATCTCCTGCCCTGTACACTACTCCACCAACTGGTGTACAGTAATTTCTACTGGGGTAGCCATTAATTTTAACAATAATTCATAATTTTTGGCCACTAGAAGGCACAAAATCCCAGTGGTGCCTCCAAAATATAACCCTTTAGGTGGTGCTATCCCAAGGGCTACTACCCCTGTCTGCTTGGCTAGTAGCAGGTTAAGGGGCCTGAGTTCTGAAACGGGTGCCTCCACCCGGAGGTCAGGGTTGGTAGTGGTCAAGCTAATCTGGGCACAGCCCTCCAGGACACTGTAACCCCCCTCTTTCCTTACTAGTGGCTGGAGCAATACACAATAATCACTTTCACAATACCCCTGATACACCACACAAGTACCCACACTGTTTGCACTTACCACCAGGGCTTTTCTCTGGCTCGGCCCTGGGGACCCCCTGTAAAACAAGGTTATACACAGCAAATAACAGCAGTACAGTACTCTTGCACAAACTGGAACCATAGTCAGGGTAAATGCAAAAACAAGTTAGATCTGATTTATTCAAGGGACTTGAACAAGGGAGGGGAGTAATCAGGTTAATTTGCTTAAAGACTCTATCATTCAAACAGTTCTGCATGCACTTCAGGGTCTACAAACAGTCACACACTCTGGGTACCCAGATGGAGAATGTTGGGCTAGCCAGGAACGTTGCAACTGGTTGGGGCCCTGTGATGGAAGAAAAACAACATGCACAACACACATTACTTGTAATCCGGAGCCAGAGGGCTCAGTCTGTGAAAAGAAAAACAACAAGACAATCAGATGACACACTTTTAGATTAGGCTGCTGTTGCAGGGAGCTACCCTGATGATTACTCACGATACCCAAGACCGGACACAGGCTGGATGAAAATTGAAACAGCAGGTGGTTAATCTGGAGTGCCAGGAGAAGCAGGGCCCACACGATTCGCTGAGGCGTCATTCCTGTTCAAACGTGGAGCAGGGGGATGATCCCCAGGCAGGTCTCTCATCGATGGCCAGTGTGGCAAGGCCCAGGCCAAATGGAGACAAATTCGGATACAGACCGTTTTGGGCTGGATACAGCTTCCAGCAAGCAGAACACAGTTCACACAGTGGGGGACCAAATCACGACCCACTTTCCATACACAGCACATTTACATGTAAGGAAAATCTACTGTACCAAGCAAACCGCTCTCCGGTCACGATCACAACGTCTCTGCACAAACTGGGGATTCAGAAGCAGCTGGAAATCCTGACAGGCCGATCGCATTCAGCAAAATCTTCGCTGTTCTTCAGGTATGAGCCTGGTAAAACATCAGTGGCTTACTTCATTCTCACAAACTTGTATTTAGTCCAAAATAATTCTCTTCGCTCCCTCTCGGGGCAGCAGGCAGACATGCAGGCCAAAACCTCAGCCCTTTCACAGTTCTCCCATGTGAATCCACTCAAGATTGCTGCTCAAAATCACTTCAGCTCTTTCTTCTTTAGCTTCCAACTTAGATCTAACTGAAAATTGCAAGCAGTCTGGGATTTCCCCAAGATCCAAAAGGTTCAGTTGGCTGATCTGTCTGTCAGTCACAACAAGAGCTTCAGTTGCAAAATGGCGCCTAAAGCCCAAAACTACAATTCCTACAGATTTTGACTCCAGACAGCTCCTGTAGTCTGGCTTCATTTTAGGTCCCACCAGTACTGATTGGTCCAATTTGCAGTCCAGGACCAAGATAGTGGAGACAAACAAAACAGTCCTTGCTGCAAAGAAGGCAGGTTAGACAAACTACATTATCATTATCACTCTAAATGATTTTCAGCAAATAGTTACATCTTTCAACAGAGCTCCCTATCAGATTACTTATGCTGCAATCCAGGTAGCTGTTAAAGAGTCAGTACACAGAGGCTATACAGGCTCTGGTAATCACATTTAAACTGCTAAAACACAGGACACAAGCCTGGCAGTGAGCATTTAGGCAAGCTCAAGGAAGACTTTTTTGGGAACTCCCATTTGTGGGGGGGGGGGGGTGTTACACCAAATTAACAGGAAGTTTTGAAATGAAATACAGGAGTTAATGACTAGGGTTTCAAAAGCACATGTAACCCCCCACTGGCCCCCCTTCTTTAACTAGCATGGCTGCTCCTCTCACCACAGACGTCTAGGGGCAAGCGAGAGGAGTGGGGGTTTACATAAGTGAATACAGATTTAGAAAACAGGGAAATGGCCACCATTAGGCTAGTGACCCAACTGTTACACTAGAACAGTCAAACTCAAGTGTGGCTACATGTCACACACTTGGGGGGACCAATTACCATGGCAAGCAACCCAGGTCCCTGAGAGAAAACGTTTGCTCACAATAATGTTAGGTTTGCACTTCTGGACAGGGGCACCCAAGTAAATCCAGACACAAGGAAGCAATAACAATACTGTCCAAACCAGGTTGGGATTCTAGAGTGTGACTTTTATTCATGTAACAAAGAAGGAATAATCACAAAGCAAAGATGGACCCCCATAGGGCTACACATACTGGTATTGCAGATTCTCCAGGGTACAGAAATTCCTGACATTCCCATTTAGCATAGGCTGAAGTAACACAAAACAGTGAACACCATGGTTCTGAAATGGAGATTGGCACACACGGCCAGAACTGGTACATTTCCCATCGACTAGGCACACATGGCCAGTACTAGGACACTTTCCCATATTTCATGAGGAATGAAGGTGGTACACATGACCACAAAGGAGCACATCCAGGCTCAGGAACCTTCAGAACCCATCATACTGGGGTAAACTGAGAGAAAACAACCCACATCCAGGGGTAACTACTTCCATTAGGCATTGGCCAGATGCACTAGATAAAAAAAGTACTGGTGCCCAAACTGAACCCAGAGAGGTAGACAGGGTCACTCCAGATGGGGGGTCTCCCACCTTTTACTTCCAAGTTTATACTCAGCCATTCATCTAGTTAAAAACACCACACAACTGTAGAAAACTGTAGATACTGTTTTGAAATGTATTTCACACTTAACACACTACACACACACACACACACCAAAGAAGTGTCAGAAGTTAAAAGTTCTGTACTTATGTAACCCCCCTTCAAATGGGGGTTCCCAAAAAGTCTTCCTTGAGCTTGTCCAAATGCTCACTGCCAGGCTGGTGTCCTGCATTTTAGCAGTTTAAATGTGATTACCAGAGCCTGTATAGCCTCTGTGTACTGTCTCTTTAAGAGCTGCCTGATTGTAGCATAAGTAATCTGAAGGGGGAGCTCTTGTGACTGACAGACAGATCAGCCAACCAAACCTTTTGGATCTTGGGGAAATCCCAGACTGCTTGCAATTTTCAGTTAGATCTAAGTTGGAAGCTAAAGAAGCTGTGTATTGAAAGTGGGTCATGATTTGGTCCCCCACTGTGTGAACTGTGTTCTGCTTGCTGGAAGCTGTATCCAGCCCAAAACGGACTGTATATGAATTTGTCTCCATTTGGCCTGGGCCTTGCCACACTGGCCCAGCCAGACTACCCTCTGCACAGAGAAAGCCATCGACGAGAGACCTGCCTGGGGATCAGCCCCCTGCTCCATGCCTGAACAGAAACAATGGCTTGGTGAATCGTGTGGGCCCTGCTGCTCCTGGCACTCCGGATTAACCACCTGCTGTCTCGATTTTCGTCCAGCCTGTGTCCAGTATTGTGTAGTGTGAGTAATCATCAGGGTAGCTCCCTGCAACAACAGCCTAATCTAAAAGTGTGTCATCTGATTGTCTTGTTGTTTTTCTTCTCACGAACTGAGCCCTCCGGCTCCAGATTACAAACAGTGTGTGTTGTGCATGTTGTTTTTCTTCCATCACAGGGCCCCAACCAGCTGCAACGTTCCTGGCTAGCCCACCATTCTCCATGTGGGTACCCAGAGTGTGTGACTGTTTATAGACACGGAAGTGCATGCATGACTGTTTGAATGATAGAGTCTTTAAGCAAATTAACCTGATTACGGCCCTCCCTTGTTCAAGTCCCTTAAATAAATCAGATCTAACTTGTTTTTGCATTGACCCTGTGGTTCCAGTTTGTGCAAGAGTACTGTACTGCTGTTATTTGCTGTGTATAACCTTGTTTTACAGGGGGTCCCCAGGGCCGAGCCAGAGGAAAGCTCTGGTGGTAAATGCAAACAGTGTGGGTACTTGTGCGATGTATCAGGGGTATTGTGAAAGTGATCATTGTGTATTGTTCTGGCCACTAGTAAGGAAAGAGGGGGGTTACAGTGTCCCGGAGGGCTGTGCCCAGGTTAGCTTGATCACTACCAACCCTGACCTCGGGGTGGAGGCACCCGTTTCAGAACTCAGGCCCCTTAACCTGCTACTAGCCAAGCGGCAGGGGTAGCAGCCCTTGGGATAGCGCCACCTAGGGGTTACACTTGGACGGTCACATACTGGACTCCAATGTAGGCAGACACTTTTAAAACACAGAAAGTCTAGGTGACTTAGTCCCTTTGTCAGAGAAATTCACCCCTAGGTATAACAGGTGCACCTGGTCTTACACAGAGAAAAGTTGTACTCACAACAAATGAAGATGTCCAAGGCAGCTTCACCAGACAGAATGGATTGAGGCGATTGTCCCTGAACCCTAAAGATCGCCCCATCCCTCCTGGGATGGGGAAAAGGAAACCCACTTAGCAAGGTCTCCACCACTACAGACACTATCTTCTATGTTCTTCTTCTAGGGTGAGAACAAACTACCCAAAACTAAAAAGATAGCTCTCTGTCAGAGCTAAATGAGGAGCTGCACAGCAAGCTGCAGCCTTCTCCAGGAACTCACACTACAAGACTACTGAAGATTCTACTCCAGCTGAAAACTGCTTGCCAGAGTACGGCTTATGCCTCTGCGAGAGTTCTAAGATTACATCATCCCTCCAGTTCAGCTGAGACTGAAAACAGAGTGCGACAGTGTGAAACCCATTTACCTGGCATTTCACAAGCTGCCTTCCCTGCCTGCCACTGATTCTAACTGGGATTCTAGTAACCCCTGGGAACAAGGGAGTTACACACATATGGGATAAAGGTCATGTTTATATGATCTAATAGAGAAATATAACAATGGGATAATGATACCATTATATACTATTGAGTACTATTACAGTATAATTTTAGGTATTATGATGCTTCGGCTGCACGAGACTAGCAGGGTTAAGTAAATGGATAGGACATTGGCTTTAAATATTTAGCTATGGCATGGACACAGGGAACGTACACTGTATTTAAGTGTGATTTGGTGAAAGGGAAACACACCAGTGATAGTACAACAGCACCAAGTGTTGGGTTATGGAGTCACTATGGTGCTACTTTGATTAAATCTATGGGTACTGTACTGATGGTAAATTAATGAATATTTTAACAGATAAACACAGTGGGCCTGCTGAAGTGGTGACAGTCATGAAACGTTGCCCGGCCCCGGTTATACAATGTGGAGTTAAAAAGAAGGATTTGATTAATGGATTACAGTGTGGTATTCATCCTAATTTACTGACGTACTGCTTGAACAATCTTCTGGATGACCCGAGATTTGTATTTGTGCATCTCCAGAAGAAGGGTAGACTGAACCCCATAGGGAACAAACCTGAACTTTTGACTGCCGTTGAACCTAATTTTCACTGATCTGGGTTTCTTGCCATCCAATTCAGGGGAAAAGGTCCTAAAAGCATTTAGTATTCCTATGGGACCTTGAAAGCATGGTGGGGACATACAGAGGCCATTGACATCCATTGTGACACTATCTAGCTCGGAAGATGTCTCTACTCCAAGTGGGTAGGACTGGGGGTGATATTGTCTGGCAGGGCAGCACAACATATCCTCCTAGACTCAAGCTTGAAAAAAAGATATACTGTTGGTAAAGAAAACCCTCCTGAAACATGAGTTAGGGGCTCAATTATTCCTTCCCACCTGACTGCAGGTTTGATTCTACACCATTTTTTCATGGAACCTGAATTGACCTCTGTCTTTGCGGACAAGATTGTGGCCAGAGATACCATAGAAAAATGTAACTTTTCTTCTGCAGGTCATGCAGTACTGTATGCCAGCTTACTCATGAAGCCCATGAAAAATGTTTTCACCCAACTCTGTCTTTACTGTACCTTTATGACATCATAGTGCTCGCCACGGCAACAAACTGTCAAACAGCGTATAATGGACATTCTTAGAGCAATATCCAGTGGTAGCACACACAGACTAGTGAATGGTAAAACGTGCTCAACAGTGGTGTTTTGCATGCTTTACAGCTGTCAATCATCTATTTGCATGGGTGGTCTGCGGCTGTGCACGGGCATCTTAGCCAATAAGAATCATACAGCAGGTGACTGACAGAACATCAGTATTCCACCACATTCTATAAATTCTGATATTTTGCATTTCAGCACCGTGGTATTTTTTTGGGCTTATATTTTTATTGCAGACAGTGTGCATGTGTTACAGTTTGATGGCTTGAAACATTGACACCCCACCGCCCCCACCACTGGTCTACAGAAAAAGTTAATTGAATAAAGCTCAATATTTGTTAAAAAAATTATCCATAATAAAGAAGAAGACTAGGGGATGGGGAGGGGGGATCACAACAGAACTGTCAGAAACACAGGTTACTCACCTGTAACAGTAGTTCTAGGAGTGGCAAGGCAAGGGCAAATTTTATTTAAAAAGGCGCCCATCCCGGAGGCTCTGGGCACCATACATTAATCAAATAAATACAACACAACACCATACAATCAATAAAATATACAACTCCAAACAATTAAAACCTTATTTTACTACACAATTTGTTTCCTTATTAAGAATTAAACAATATAAACTATAAAGCATAGTCAGGGAATGCCTGATCAAATAAAAATGTCTTTAGTCGGGCCTTAAAAATCTCAACAGACGGGGCCTCCCTAACAACTATAGGAAGCGAATTCCACAGGACGGGAGCGGCAACACTAAATGCTCTGTCACCTGCAGTTCTTAACCTCATCCTGGGAATCGCAAGGAGGCCCTGAGAAGAGGAACGCAGGGAACGGACCAAGACAGCAGGTGTAAGAAGGTCATTCAGGTAGCCAGGGCCCAGGCCATGTAGGGCCTTAAAGGTGAGCAAACCCACCTTAAAGAGGACCCTCCACCTAACCGGCAGCCAGTGCAGATGATGTAGCACCGGGGTTATGTGACAGTATTTAGATTGTCCTGTCAACAACCTCGCTGCCACATTCTGCACCAACTGCAGTCGGCGGAGGGTGCCCCCAGAGACCCCGAGATAGAGCGCATTACAATAGTCAAGCCTGGACGTCACAAAGGCATGTACCAAAGTGGGGAGGTCCAGAGGCGGAACTAAGGGCTTGATCCTGGTGATATTCCTCAGATGATAAAAACTAGTACGTACAACGGAAGGCACTTGAAATTCAAGTGTCAAACCGCTGTCAAGAATAACACCCAGATCACGCACCCTAGAGGAGGCCTTCAATGGTACGGAGCCAAGGCAAAGTCCTGTCTCTGCACCAGAGGCCAACCTATCACGTCCTCTGTTCGACTCTACCACCAGTACCTCCGTCTTACTGGGGTTAAGTCACAACCAAATGGAGGCCATCCAGTCACTGATTTCAGCAAGGCAGCTGTTAAGCACTTCTATTGCACAAGATGTTCCAGGGGCAAAGGAAAAGTACAGCTGGGTATCATCAGCATAGCAGTGAAAACCCAAGCTGTACTTCCTAATGAGCTCTCCCAGGGGTAGCATGTACATGGCAAACAACAGCGGTGACAAGACCGAACCCTGGGGAACTCCGCACAACAGGTGGTCAGGGGAGGAGGAGAAATTCCTCATCACTACCCTCTGCCTCCTGTTGGATAAAAAAGACTCAAACCAGCGGATGACAGAGCCGGCAAGTCCACAGAATTCCCTTAGGCGGTCAAGTAACACTCGATGATCCACCGTGTCAAATGCTGAAGAGAGATCAAGGAGAACAACAATTGTCCCCTCCCCTCGATCTCTAGCCCTAAGGAGGTCATTGTGCACCCGAACTAGTGCAGTTTCCATGCTATGCCTTGCACGAAACCCCGACTGGAATAGTTCATAAAGATTATGGGCCACGAGATGCTCCTCAAGCTGAAGCGCCACCACCTTCTCAATAATTTTACCTAAAAATGGAAGATTGGAGCTAGGACGGTAATTTGTCTTGCCGTCAGGGTCCAACAATGTTTTTTTTCAGAAGGGGACTCACCAATGCCTCCTTCAAGACATCAGGAAAGCCCCCCTCCAACAAGGAACACCGGACAATCAAGGCAAACACCGGGCCGACAGAGTCAACACATCTCATTAAGAAACGAGTTGGCACCGGGTCCAGTTCACAAAACGTGTGCCGAAGCCTGGAAGCAATCTAAATGACCTCAGCCACCTCCACCAGTCTAAACTCACTCCAAACAGACGGAGTGCTCTTCAGAAGCCCATGGCGACCACTGTCGACCAAATTCTGGTCCACTGGTGGAACCCCCCGCCTGATGGCAGACACTCTGTCCGAGAAGAACCGAGCAAATCCATCACACAGTGCATTAGAAAAAGCTACCTTCGGCTGTAGACAGTTAGGATGAAGAAGCCTGTCCACAGTCCGAAAGAGCAGAGTTGGTCAGTTCCTCATGGCAGCAATCTCCCTGGACAGGAATTCTGCCTTCTTATGGTTGATTGCCCCTGGTCTGCACCATAGTGCATACGCAGGGCCAGTTTGTCCGCCTCCAGGCCAGACTTCCACCAGCAGCACTCTAATCTCCGACCCAGAGTCTTCATCTCCTTGAGCGCCCCATCAAACCAAGGGGACCTCAAGCGAGAAGACCTCGGTCGTACACGGACTGGTGTGAGGGAGTCAAGTGCACCAGAAAGCACCCTATTATAGGTGTCCACTACTTCGCACAGACACCCCCCGGATGCATTGTCCACTCTAGATAGGTCAGCCACCACCAAAAACCCTCAGGGGTAAGCCCCCCTCAAAGGGCGGTAGCTGACCATCTCTGCAGGGGAAGAACTACCAGGGGGGGCCCCGAACCGGAACTTCACCATGCAATGATCGGACCAAACGACTCTATCAACACTGAGACCATTTATTTCAAGCCCCAGTAAGAACACCAAATCCAGCATGTGGCCACCCTGATGAGTCGTGGAAGATAATCCCTGCACGAAGCCCAGCGAGGACATCATCTGGAGGAAATTGTAACCCAGCCGAAATGATTCATCCTCAGCCCAAACATTGAAGTCCCCCAGCACTAAACATCTGGGGGCCTCCAATGTTTCACCGACGATGAAATCGGCCACTTCATGAAGGAAATCTCCCGACGCCCCAGCAGGGCGATAAATCAGGAGGACCAAGCAACCTGCGCCTGATCCCCCACGGATGGCCACACACTCAAAAGAACGTGGTGTTCTCACCGGGTGCACGGTGAAGCCCAGCTCAGATCTAAAACAAATGGCTACCCACCCACCCCTGTGTTCCACTCTGGGACAGTGCACTACAGTATACCCGGACGGGATGGCAGCCTCTAAAACTGGGCCAGCATCATCACCAATCCAGGTTTCCGTAATGCAAGCCAGATCGGCCAGAGAAACCAAGTCCACTATAATTGCAGTCTTGTTTCTGACCAATCTGGCATTGCAAAGCACCGCCCTCAGGATTAGTGGACAATGCAGCCTTACTGGGCTACCCACACCTCGATCTAGTGGGAACCCTGGTGACAGGAACTAAACACGTCGGGCCTCTTCCCAAGTCCGGTCTCATCCCAGGGCGCCTTCTACACCCCACCACCTTGATCCTACCACCCATAGTGCATGGGGCACCCAGCCCCCCTACAGCACCTAGCTGTAGTATCTGATACAGGAGGACTGAAAAAAGGCTGAAGATCAAACAGCCGAGATGCCCCATACACTATCCTGGCCCAACCCAGGTTTACGTGCATTCCCAGACACATCCTCCCCAATTACGTAATCTCAATCAAACACAAAACACACACACACACTCACACACTCAAAACACACATACACACAAATCAAAACACCAATAAACCCCCCAAAACAATCCCCTAAAACAAAACTCTAAATAAAATTTTCAAAAGAAATTCAAGAAAACTACAAATCGAATAAAAATGCCAATACACAGAATGGCACAGTCACTTTCTATTTAAAATTTTCAAAATCTTTCAACAGTCAAATTCCCAAGAAAAGTCCACAATATAATCCTCAAGAAGCCCCAGCACTGCTCTCACCAGCCGATGGTACCTCTAAAAGGATCCCAGAGATTTCTTAGGCCCCACAATCAATAAGTCCATGGGGCCCCAAGTCCCGAAAAGCAGTCCACAGATGAATATCCGAAAGGCACTCTCACTAACAATAGGAGGATCTTTCAATCAGTCATTAAAACCACAGAGGTTCTCTCACTGCTTCTGAGGTAAAAATTCAATTCATATGCAGCAATTCAATTCCTAATAAGATATTTATTTAGAAATCACAACTTGCTTTCGGAAAGTCGGGGCAGAAAGAAAAAAAACCTCCACCACTCACCCCACGAGGGAAATACCCCGCGCTATGGATCCGCGACCTTGGACCCCAGCTGGAGCCTGCTAACAAGAAGGCTCTCCCGAGAGACCTGTAGGCCGCCAATAGCACATCCACGCTTCATTAGATGTGCATCGGCACCCCCTGTAGCGGCCCCAATGCACACACAGGCACCCCTCAAAGGACGAGTATGAAGCAGAATACTAAATGCCCAGATCGTCCTCACTTCAGTGAAGCATTACAAGTCTGCTAACTAAAAAATAAACTTGCCAACATAGCATGCCAGCAGTTCCTTGAAGCAGTTCACAGACACTACTGTCCAACAATCACAAAGTACTTATCTCCTAGTGAGACTCCTCAATGCTTATCCTCCTCCGATGGAATATCTTCCTGGTTCACTTTCTGAGCTCACTTTCTGGGCTGTACAGATGTTCAAATCAGAAACCAGTAGTCTCCTCCTCGGTCCCACCAGTCCATCAGTAGAAACAGTAGCAGCACCCCAAACACGGCGCACAGTCCAATACAGCGCAAAATCTGCAACACACACCCACCCAACACAACAAACACCCGAGAGGGAATACAGATCCAGTCATGCCAGCCCTCCAGGTCCAAACAACCGGCACTGCTCCTCTCCGGTCTCCTGATCCTGCTGACAGGACCACAGCAACCCCCAAACTAGATGACACAAACAGGGGTTCAATAAAAAATTCCAAGAATAGCCCCAGTCTCAGTACAGGACCGATGTCCAAAACCGGAATTTAACAGACAGACGGACGCAAACTGCCAAACACGGACTACAGATAAACGCGGACTGCATACAAATAAAACGGAACTCCAGCTGACTGCCGGAAAGAAAAAGAAAACAAAACGAAATACAAGCTCAACAAACTTAGCAAAAATAAACACAAAATAAAAGCAAAACGAAACGCAAAAAAGAGCTATGCAGACAGTCAGCCCAGCGTGGCCGCCATCTTGATTGAAGTGGTATATGTTGTTCATCCACACTTGTTGGCAGATCACCTTCTCCTTTAAGAGATGCTGGAACGTCTTCAAGCTGGCTCCTCCCACCCACCCAGGTGTTATAACAGTCGGCTCCGCCCCATGATGCCAGATCTTACCTGCTGGAAGCAGAGGTGTGCGTCGAAACCAGGGAGGCCGAGTGGGTCAGTGTGGATGAACAACATATACCACTCCTAGAACTACTGTTACAGGTGAGTAACCTGTGTTTCTAGGGATGTGGATATGTTGTTCTATCCACACTTCTTGGTAGATTCCTAGCAGTTCTCCAGGAGGAGGAAGGCAAGGCGCACACCCCTACTTGGGGAACAGAGATTGGAGAACTGAGGTCCCAAAACCAGCATCCCGGCGTGACTTGAGGTCAATGTGGTAATGGGAAATGAAGGTGTGTGCTGACTTCCAGGTAGCAGTCCTGGATAGGGACATCCCTAGAAGCAGCCACCGATGCAGCGGTATGGTGGGTGGAATGAGCCCTTAGCCCTATGGGAGGCTCCCTACCCACCAACCTATAGCAGAGATCAATGCAGGAAGTGATCCACCTACCAGTCATTCACTTGACTGCAGGTCTGCCAGGTGCAGCTTCAGCATAGGTGACAAACAGCTGGTGAACCTCTCCCCGAACGTCAGCCATACGCTCTTTGTAGCAGGCAAGCACTCATCTCAGATCCAAAGTATGGAGCCTGTACTCGGCCTCAGAGGTATGATTGGGATAGAACACCAGCAGAGTCAACACCTGAGTAAGGTGAAACTCTGACACCACCTTTGGAAGGAATTTCGGATAGGGGCACAGGACAACCTTGCCCCTGTGGAAGACCAGATAAGGAGACTCCACCGAGAGTGCCTGGAGCACCCCAATCCTTTCGGTTGATGTAATGGCCACCTAGAAGGTGGTCTTCCATGACAGGTGGGAGATATCGCACCTGTGCATCAGTTCGAATGGCTTGCCCATGAGCTTTGCTAAAACCAGCAGTAGATCCCATGGAGGTGAAGGTTCATGCACTGGAGGGGATATGTGATCTAGGCCCTTGAAAAAGCGCTAGATCACCTTCTCCTGCACCACTGACTGCTGATTGGCCCGCGCCTGATAAGCAGAGATGGCTGCCAGGTGCACCTTGAGGGTCATCGACCGAAGTCCCTGCTGGGAGAATGACCACAGATAGTCCAAAATGCTAGCCACTGGACAGGATGAGGGGTCCAACCCTCAACCCTGACACCAAATGGAAAAATTTTTCCATTTGAAGACATAGCATTTTCTGGTTGATTCCTTATGGGATGCCTCAACAACCATGAGGACCTCTTAGGAGAGACACAAAGCCTAGAACTCTAGCCACTCAGGAACCAGGCTGTCAGGTGCAGGGATTGAAGGTCCAGATGGAGTACCTTCCCATGATCGATGGACAGCAGGTCCAGGTGTGCTGGAAGATGCCTCGGGAGCCTGTTGCTGAGGAGATCTGGATACCAGAACTGGCGGGGCCAGTCTGGGACTACCAGGATCACCTGTGCCTTGTCCCTCCTGACCTTGAGGAGCACCTTGTGGATCAAGGGAAGTGGAGGGAAGGCATAGAAGAGGCCTGGGGTCCACGGCCTCGAGAAGGCATCCCCCTGCAGCGAGCCCTGCTGAGGGGGGACAGGCATGGAACAGCCTCAGCTTGGCATTCTCCCTGGAGGCAAACAGGTCCACCTGAGGGGTGCCCCAGTGGAAGAACAGATCTTGTACTAACTCTGGATGGAGGAACCACTCGTGAGATGCCTCGCCCATTTGGCTGAGAGCATCTGCCAGCTGATTCGAGGCTCCTGCCACATGAATGGCTAGGAGACCTGCCTCCAAGCTGAGCACGAGGGTCCAAGTGCGAAGAGCTTCCTTGCACAGGGGCAAAGAGTGCATCATGCCTTGCTTGTTGAGATAGTACATGGTCATGGTATTGTCTGTCTGGACCTGGACTGCTTGACCCTGAACGAACAGAGCGAATGCAGTCAGGGCTAGGTTGATGTGACATCGGGACTACTGAAGGGACCACAGCCTGTGGGCTCTGTGCTCCCCCAGATGGGCACCCCAACCCATCAGAGAGGCATCGGTCATCAGGATGACCATTGGCTCAGCAGACAAATGGGATGCCTTCCTGCAGATGAACTGGGACGAGTCACCATTAGAGGCCGTCCCGCTTCCTCTGAGTCATGGTGACCAGCTGGTTGAGGTGACCTGAGTGCTGAGACCACTGGCTTGCCAGTCCCCATTGGAGGGGAATGCATATGCCAGCAGACCCATCAGACCACACTGGTGCAGGCCGCCATGTAGCCCAGAAGGCACAGGAAGTCCCCGGCAGGGTGCAATTGCCCACCCAGACATGACTGGGCAAAGGAGGAGAGAACCTCTGCCCTGTCCGCCGGGAGCCAAGCTCTGGCTCGGCAAGAGTCGAGCTCTGCCCCAATGAAATAAATCACCTGCGAGGGCACGAGTTCCAACTTGGCCTCATTGATCAGGAGGCCAAGCTCGAAGCAAGTATGGAGGACCAGATCCCTGGACTGCTCCACCTCCTGCCTTGAGGCACCTGCTATGAGCCAGTCATCCAGGTAGGGATAAACTTGGACACCTCAGAAAAACTGCCACCACTGCAATGCATTTGGTGAAGACCCTGGTGGCTGATGAGAGGCCGAAGAGCATGGCCTGGAACTTGTAAAGCATTCCTTCAGCTTGGAAGTGGAGGAACCTTCGGTGGGACGGACGGATTGGGATGTGAAAGAACGCATCCTGAAGATCCAGGGAACAAAACCACATGCCTTGCTCTAGGAATGGTACGATCTGAGCAAGAGTTACCATCCAGAAGGTGCGAGACCTGAGAAACCTGTTCAGGTCATGCAGATCGAGAATGTGGCACAAGGCCCCCATCCGTTTTGGTACCAGGAAGCACCTGGAAACAAACTCTGGGTCTGTCGGAGGCTCCGCAACTCTGTGCATGACCTCCTTTCAGAGAACCTGAGTAATGTCGATTCGAAGAGACAACTGAGTGATAGCGGACACCAGATCCTCCTGTGGGGCTTGGCTTGGCTTGGGGGGACCTGCTCAAATTCCAGAGACAGGTCCCGGCCCACCACTTCCAGCACCCATCTGCCCGTGGTGATAACGGACCAGGCAGAAAGGAAGAGGCAGAGCCGACCCACCACGGGAGGACCCAGGGGAGGTGTGATGGGATTGAGGGTGGCATCCCCCAATCTGTCACTGAGCAGGCTTGGAAGACCAGCTGAGGGGCCGCCAGGTCCCTTCCCTCCAGGCTTTCTGACCAATGAGGCCACCGACGGCCTGCGGTCACCAGGATTTGAGCCTGCTGGCCCTGCTGCTGCTGGGCTGGTTTAGCTGCAGGAGTGGAAGACTGAAAGGGCTTATGCTTTTGGTGCTTGGGGCCCTTGTTCTTCTGGGTGGATGTCACAGAGTCCAGGGTGGTACTGCACTTTTCAGTGCTCTGGAGATGGCCCTCCACACCGGGACCGAACAGGTCGGTGCCCAAAAGAAGACATCTGCCAGCCTGTGTTGAGTGTCCGCCATAAAGGTCGAGATCCTCAACCAAGTCCTACAGTGTATGGCTACTGAGGCCGTGACAGAGTGAGCACATGAATCACAAATATCCAGAGCCATCTGGAGTTGTTGCTTCACCACTGCCCTCCCCTGGTCCCGGACCTGCTTGACCATGGTCTGGAGGTCTGCTGGGAGGTGAGGAATCATCTCGTCCAGGGAGCCCAAAAGGGCATGGGAGAAGTGTGCCATCAGCACGGCCGAGCTAGCCTGACGAAGGCTGAGCAAAGAGGCAGCGTAGACATTTTTAGCCGAATGGTCCAGTTTCTTGGACTCTTTATACGGTGGTCTGTCAATGTCTCCTGTATTGCCCAAGTGCCAGAAAACTGAGTCAGCCACCAATCCCTCAGCCGAGGGATGCTCTGAAAACCCCAAGAGGGAGCTGGTAGGGACCACATACTTGCGGGCCATCCAGGCTGAGAGTGCAGGGCTAGAGGTGGGACTCTGCCAAAGGCCCAGGGCTGGGCCGACAATAGCCTCAGCCACAGGGAAAGCCTCCGTAGAAGAGTCCCCTTTGTCCAGAATCTCTGTGAGGGGATACCGATCCCGTTTCTGGACTGGCTCGAGCTCCATCCCCATGGATTCGGAGATGAGCCGAAGAATGCCCGTAAACGAAGTAGGTCCCTCGTCCATGGACAGACCCCCCCCCCCAAGGACTCCATGTCGATGGGACATGAGTGCAGCAAGGAGTCTTTGGACTCTGAGGAGTCCGCATAAAGTGGGCGTCCACCCGAGTCGCCCTCAACCCTCCTTGGGCGGTCAGGAGTGATGGTGACCGACAGCTGATGGCGCAGCCCTTTGGCTGACCGAGACTCCTTAATCGGAGCCCCGGACTTCGGCTGTACAGGTGGCGGCTCTACCACAATCGGCAGAGTAGCCTGCTTCGGCTGAGCCTGTGCCAGCACCTCTGAAGGGGTGACAGTGGCGGGAGCCAATGTTGGCAGTTCGGGTGACAGCCACTTGATGGCCAGGGTAGGAAACCGGGGTCAGTTTCAGACCAGACAAGACTAGCTGGTGCCACATCAAATCTTCATAGTGCTGATGCAGTTTGAGCCGGAGCCTCTCCTTGGCCATGGAGGATGAAGTGGAATAGTGGCGTTACCGCTTCCCATGATGCTGGGACTGAGATCACTGGTGATGGCAAGATCTGTCTGACTCAGAGGAAGAAGACCGAGACCTCACGGGGAACATCGAAGGAGCTGGGGAGCCCCGCAGCTCTTCCCGGTCAGGGTCTTGGATCGGCTGGCTTGACCTAGAAGGCTGAGCTGACCCATTGGAGGACACCGGAAGCACTGGAGTCCAAAAAAGAGAGTTATCAGCCTCTTCAGACGACAACCTGTTGATCAGTTCGAGAAAAATCTTAGCCACATCGACAGGCGTCTGAGCCAACTGGTTTGACGGGGGCTCCGTGAAACCAGCAGCTTCGGCCGTGATTTCAACCAAAGTCGAAACTGGAGTCTCCTGAGAATGGGACCTCTCCCAATCCCAAGAGCGTCGACATTGACCCTTTTCTTCTTTCGACTTCTTCTTACAAGAGTGCGAAACGTGCAACCCAGAAGGGCCCTCTCCCTTGGTGGAGAGGGATTGGCACAGCTCTTTGAAGGAAGCCAAGTAAGTGGAGCCCAATTGGAGTGGAACAAAGGACAAAACTGAAGAGGAACTATCTGCAGCCTGGGCCACCTTCTCCTCGAATGCCTTAAACTGTTCAAGCTGCTCAGTGGACTCTGCAGCCGCGGAGACCACCCAACAGGCATCCTTGGACTTGACCAGCAGGTAATGCTTCTCCGGTTGCCCGAACTGGAGTCAGGCAGCGCAGTCATCCAGAACCGATGGGTGAAAGGACCAACAGATATCGCAGGCCTGCAGATTGTGGTCATGTCCTAAACAGTACAAGCACGTGGCGTGAAGGTCAGTGCGCGACATCTTCTGCCCGCAGGGGCCCTGCGAAACCCGGGGATGGTCTTTTCTTCGATCGCGGAAGTGAGAGAAGCAATCGAAGATGAAACTCTGACGATTTTTAAGGTAAGTTTTGGAAGCAAATCCAAAGATTCGAGAGCCAGGGCCTACCACACGCGGGAGCACTAAGGAGGGAACCTGAACCTTCCAGCGGAAAGGAAGATCTGGCATCATGGGGCAGAGCTGAGGGTTATACCACCCAGGTGGGTAGGAGAAGCCAGCTTGAAGATGTTCCGGCACCTCTTAAAGGGGAAGACAATCTGCCAACAAGTGTGGATAGTACAACATATCCATACCCCTAGAACTGTGGTTCCAGCAAGGAATTCTGATGACATTAAACCATTTGGGCTTTGCTCATGTGATTGTGATTATCATCATAATGAGTCAGTGTCTTGTGCATGTTTACCCCTCCACTATTCCCTAGGTTGCAAATAAAGCAATTGTGAGGGGCAGCTGGACCCTTGCTGAAACAGACAGTGCAGTAAGTATTTGTTAGAGAGTGGGTAACCCATAATAGGGTGTGCGGTTATAAGTGAATAATGCACCCCTCTGGTTGTTGTTAGGCACGAGGTGTAATCAAGTTCCACAGCCACCCGAGAAGTGCATTACTCCTTTATTACAACACACTCAGGAGTGTGCTATCCTACTTACACAATGGGCTTTTATTTGTTGAAAAATATTTGTAGTTCAGATGGGTGTGAGGTCATTAGAAAATAATCAACAATCACATGATGTGTATCTGTATCAAAAAAAGTAAACCGCACTCAGGAGTCATTCAGTGCAGAATAATATACCCATTTACAAGCAGTGCTCACCCACCAAGAATTTCAACATTTTGCGTTGTGCGCTTTTATTCTTGTTGGGTGAGCATGGCTTGTAAATGGGCGTATTATTCTGCATTGAATGACTCCTGAGTGCTGTTTACTTTTTTTGATACAAGTTCGTGGTGGTTGTTACCACGCACCAGTGCTACTTGAGCTACCCTTATTCTTTCGTCAATCATGTGATGTGTTTCAGCTAGGGCTATGCAGGGACCAAATAGTATTTCTGAATACCATGACTAGTAGGGCTTCTGAATATTTGGGAGCCCTTCCCAAATAGGGGACTGTTCGTATCTGGACAATACTATATATTTCAGGGAAAAAAGACACAACGAAAACAGCCCCCACCAGCCGGCCTGGTGATGCTGAGGGTTGAGGCACTGGATGCCACACCTTGCACCATGCAAGTGACCCGGATTCGAAATGAGCTCGTGCCCCTTGAGGTCGGCAGAGGTGAGAGAGGATCAAGCATCCGGAGGACTGCTCTCCTCTCTCAGGAGGAGGGAAAACCTGTTGTCCCACACATTTACTGCCCTCTGGTGGAGGCCGGAGGACAGTACAGTTCGAGAGGCACACACCGACGTCATAACATCAGTGGGGAGGGAGGACGAGAGAAAAAGTGGAAAATGGAGCCTGGCAGGTTTTGTGATGGCTTCTGCGTCCATGGGAGATGGCCCCGGTGTATCTGGATTGGGTCTCATGGGGGGGGGTGCTGGTGCCCTCTCTCCTGGCCCCGCCGTGGGAGGCAATCCATGGGGAACTGACCAGGGTCAGTGATTTGTGGACGCAGAAAGCTGGAGAATGAGTCTCTCCGTAGGGAGTGACCACAGCCACCTGGTAGGGCTCCCAGGAGGATAAAAAGCTTTATAGCAAAAAAAAAAAAACAGCCCCCACTCTCCTCCCTAGCCTAAATCCAGTTAAATATAACCTCCTGTCTCCCCACCTTCTTTGAGAAATCCCAGCTCTCCCCCCCCCCCCGCACCCACAATATTTTTAATATTTATTTTGAATTTTAAGTAATATCCCATGATGGGCAACCGGCACAGTTCGCCTGCCCCCACTGCCAGCTGTTGTCCTTTTTAACCTAAAATACATTTGTTTGCATTAAACAAAAAACAATTTCTGTTCCTAACCACCTTGGCAGCACCCTGCTCCCACCCTCCAATCCTCCCAGCATCCAACTGTAGTCAGAGAAGACAACCGGCACAACCCACCTGCAGCCAGCTGCTTTCTCATGACTGAAAGCACTTACGCACTTGCTTACTCTGTATAGCAAAACAATATTCAGCTAGTCACATATCAACTTGTTTTATTATATGGAGCAAGTAACCATGCAAGCACTTTCATTCATGAGAAGGCAGCTGGCCATGTGGGGTGGGGGGGGTGTCAGTTGCCTTCTGACTACAGCTGGGTGCTGGGGTGATCAGAGAGTGGGAGATGGGTCCTGCCAGGGTGGGGGACAGTTATTTTTTGTTTTGTGCAAACAAGCGCATTTTAGATTATGAAAGACAGCGGCCAGCCATGCAGGTGTATGAGTTATACCAGTCGCCCACTGTGGGATATTACTTCAAATATTAAATTGTGGGTGCTAGGAGGGTGAAGAGGGGATGGGACTTCTGACAAGAGAGTAGGGGGACAGGGGTTATATTTAAAGGGGGCATGAAATTTGTGCTAATTGGCAGTTGTTTATAAAGTACTTATTCTCAGCAACAATAAGTGTTCTCCTAGTGTATCCATATTTAACTGTACCTCAGTAAAAAGTGGTAGGTAATACTGTAGCTTACATTGTTGTGTTTTTATGGGTAGCATTCTGTTACAGTTCACTTCATTGAATCACTTCTGTAGAGTTTTTACTATGTCACGATTTGTGTACAGAATGCTAATTGTGAGCTGCTGACCTATCAGAAGCCTGTTTAGAGTTCTGTGCACAAACCATGACATAGTTGACACTCCAAATGATTGGTTCCATGAAGAGAACTGTGACAGAATGCTGCCCATAAAAACAAGACAATGCAAAATACAACTTTTTATATAACTTTTTATTCAGGTAGAGTTAAGTATGGATAACTTGGGTGAATGCATATCATTTCTGAGAATAAGAACTTTATTAGCAGCTGCCAGTTAGAAATGATTTCCTGTCCGCTGAATTTGGACTGCAGGAAGAAGTTGGGAGCTGTTTATTTTTATTTTCTGTTTTTCACTTGTTTCAGCCTAATACCCGAATACCAAATACCCATTCCCTGAATATTTGGCTTCCAAATATCAAATATTTGGGAAAAGGTATTAGCACACCCCTTGTTTCAACTTATGAGGTTTCAGGAATTCTGTGGCCATTTTATAATCTGAAATATCTAAAGGCTAATAAAGAAAATAGTTTATAATCCGCAAAACATTATAGTTCAAAGCATTTGCTATAAACATACTTTTTTGTGGCCAACTGCTCTTTAACAAATGGTAGGATTGAATGATATCTAGAACGGGATATACAGTATGTAGTGACAAATGCAACTCTGCCACCCTCACAGTTAATGCCCCTCACCCTTTTTCTCCCACTGACACCCTCCTCTTCCCAAAAGCCACAGTTTTCATCTGATTAGAAGAGGCTCTCCCCAGGAACAGATAACCTCACCCCTCCCAGCAGTCTCAGGATCAAGACTGTGATGATTAATGTATCTTACAGTCATAAAATTCAGCGCAACGGAATGTCTGTTCACCAAAGAGGTTCCTAGTACTCAGTCAGTGCACAGACTGAATTAATCTCTTGGATGGCTCCTCTGGACTAGTACTAAGCTGTACTTCTGAAATGGATACACAAACGAGGACAGATACATATGCACACATGAGACACACATACAGGACACATACAGTATACACACACACACACACACACACACACACACACACACGACACACACACACGCGCGTACACACACACACATATTTATATTTGAAAATTAGTAACTGGGAAAGGCACACTGAGCCATGGTTCTTTCTAGGTGTGACCTAGGAGAAAGGAGATACAATAAAAACAGTCGTAGAGAAGTATTCCAAATATAACATGCAAACAGTGAACAATTCAACAAGATGTAAGTGCAAACAACAATAAACGGTGAACAGAAGTTGGTTCTATAAGCAGCACCAGTACCCAGTTAAAATGACAAAAGCATGTTGATACAAGTAAGTGCAGCAGTTGTAGTGAATGAACAGACCCCAGGGGGACCGGAGCTTTAGTTGGTGCCTAAGGGAAACGGGGGAGGATATGGACAGACATACAGTATATACACACACACACACAGATACACATATATACACACACATACACGGACAGAAACATGCACATACACACATGGTACCATACCTCTCAACCTCCTGCCTCATAAATCAGGGACAAGGCTTAAAAAAATCAGGGACAAAGGACCAAAATCAGGGACACATCTTCAAAATTAGAGATATTCACCCAGAAAGCTGGTAGAATATGGGGCTTAGTGCACAATGCATTTTCTAAAGAAGAACAAGTATGTAACTTTAATGCTTGACATTGTTTTGTGCTTACAGTCCCCACTGTTTAGCCACAAAAACACAAATTTTAGGAGGGACAGAGTAAAATTTTGAGGCAAAATCAGGGACATCCCTGAAAATCAGGGACACTTGAGAGGTATGCATGGTACCTACAGTATACTGTATATACATACATACATGGGACGGACGGACAGACACACACACACATGGGGACACATATACATAAGCAGGACACACACACACACTCATTGACTGTATTCTTTCTCTGCCATATTTTTGCTGTCTTGCTTTTCTAATTTTTGATCAAACTGGAATTTTGTAAACCCAATTTAAGTGTTCTTGAATTGTGCTTTTCCCCTAATCTGTTCATTGCTCTGGAAACAAGCTGGTTTTCAGCTCAGAATGCTTTTTCTAGTGAAAGATTTGTACTAAACAAACACATGCACACAAACAAAAAAGAGAGAGAGAGACACACACAGACATGCACACACTCTTTTCAAACAACATGAAGTCTTGCTGTATTCTGACTATTGCAGTTAGCCCCAGCACTCAAACTGCCCCGGAGAGTAGAGGGTTAATTTCTATGCAGAGCATAGAATGCTGAGCTCGAGCTCGGTCAAACCTCTGTCTGCTGCACTTTGAAGCACAACTGTCAGACTCTTTACTCCACCTAACTGAACAGCCGCTCCGGAGATTTCTCCTTTGCTCACGGTACGAAAGTCAGTGAAAGTCCTCGGTTTTACCGATTATTTTTCGCAAGTTTCAGTTCAGATCTCTCTCGTTGTACAGTAAGTACTAGGTAGTGAACTAGACAGAGCAAACTTGTGGAAATTGTAAAAATTGATTTTTCGACCGGTTCGACTGAACTGGCCCTTTAGTGATTTATATATTCTGTCTTTGTTTTTAAACTTAGAGTGTGGTTACCAGTTCTTATCGGTTTTAAAAAAACTGCATTTTCTTGTGTTTTTTTCTAATACCCGTGACACGGTTAGAAACCGATAAGGGTGTCTTGTCTGGTTGTTTGCCATAAAAAGGGCAAGTTTGCGGTTAGGATGGCTACATCTGAGAAACCCAAAAGAAAAACCGGGTCCACTGGTTTTTAACACTGCAGTGTGTGTGTGTGGAGGTCTTTGCTAAGGCTGATCCCCACACCACCTGTGTTTATTGTCTGGGGTTTGACCACCTCGATTCAGACTGCCAAATCTGTAAAAATTTCCCTAAGTCTACCCTGGAAAAAAGATTAGGTAGGCTCAGGGATAAGGAGGCCGTGAAGTCTGCTGACCCGGATGGCCAGCCCGGTTTGGTTCCGACCGAACCTGAGGGAGTGCCCTCTGACCAGGGCGATAGTTCTTCGGGCAAGAGGAGAGCCAATCCTGAAGGATCGGTTCCTACAAAAAGAAAAAGAAAAGAAAAGAAAACTTGGCCAGTTCGGATCTAGAGACCCATTTTCCAACCACCGCAGAGATTGCCAATGCGATAAGGATTGTAGTATTGCTTTATCCGGTTCCGTCTGATCTGGTGCCTTCTGGCAGGCGCTTGGTTCGGTTAGTTCCTCTGGTTCAAGATTATGCCCCTGAAGACTTCTAGGAACCGGATTTGGAGGGGGGTGAAGATTATGATGATGATGATGATGATGACGATGCCGATGGTGTGGGTGGTCTGGTTGAGCCCATTGAACCGGACATCTCCCCAGACAGGCCTTCTGGTGTTTCCCCTCCTAGGCTTTCTGAGTCCCCTTCCCACTACATATTTTACAGGAAAGTGGCAGAAACCCTCCAGCTCCCAGTGGAAGAAGCTGTAGAGGAACAAGAGGAACCTGATTATGTGGAGAAGATGGACATCCCAGAGTCCACGAGACTGTCTATTCCCCTTCATAAGCCTTTGGAAACAGACACAAAAGATTTTAAAACTCCAAATTCTGTACCTCCTGTCGACAGAAGGATGGACAAAAGGTACACCTTATTAGATTCGGGTACACAGTACTTGTATCAACAATGCAGCCATGTTGGGGTTGTGCAGGCTGCAGCCTGTGATAAGGCTAATATACCCTTGGCTTCACACACCCCAGATAAAGACTCTAGGAAGTGGGATGCCATGGCAAAGAAACAGTACATGGCATCCACCTTGGGACTCAGACAGGCTAATTATATGGCCTATGCAGCCAGGTACCAGAAGTCCAGGTGAGACACTGTACTGGCACTGGCTAAGCAGGCCTCCCCCCAGCTAGCCTCGGAGCTGGAGGGGGTGGCTGCTGATGGGATTGAAGCATCTAAGGTACAGTTCCATGCTGCTGTGGACTCCAATGATGTGTTATCTAGAGTCATGGCTACATCTGTGGCTCTTCGGAGAATGGCTTGGCTCAGATATACTAGTCTCTCACAGGACACCCAGGCTAAGGCCATGGATTTCCCTGTGGTGGGTAATTCTCTGTTTGGGGAGCAGACAGAGAATTACATGAAAAAGATGGATGAGTATAGGACCACCTATAAGAGTGCACAGGCCAAGGAAAGGCAGGTAGCTTCTCAAAGGCAGCAGGCTAGGGGCAGGGGCAGGCCTTTTTTTATAGGCCTTTCTACCAAGCACAGGCCTTTTCTCCCTTTCCTCAGAGGGGGTTCTTCAGAGGGAGAGGCAGAAGGGGGGTGAGCAGGGCTGTATCCATCCCTCAACCTAAGGCTCCTGCCAAGCAGACACCCTGATGTGTCAGCCCGGGTCGACTCCCCTATTCCTGTAGGAGGCAGGCTGGCTTACTTTGTCCAGGACTGGATATCTGTTACCTCAGACAAGTGAGTCCTGGAGGTAGTAAGCCAGGGGCTGGTTCTCAGCTTCAAGAAATTTCCAAAGCTGAGGGCCAGATCTTTTCCACCTGCAAGCACCTCCGAAACCATTGCCCTAGAGGCAGAGGTTTCATCTCTACTGGCTCTAAAGGCTGTTCCTGCATTGCACAGGGGCAAAGGTCTGTACTCCATGTACTTTCTTACCTCAAAAAAGTCAGGGGAGTGGCAACCCATCCTAGACTTAAGATACCTGAACAAACATCTTTTAAAACCAAAATTCAAAATGGTGACTCTGGGAATAATCCTTCCCTCTCTAAGGCCAGGGGACTGGCTAGCCTCCCTGGACTTAAAAGATGCCTACTTTCACATTCCCATCAGGTGCTCCCACAGAAAGTACCTCAGGTTCGAACTGCCTTCAGGCCATTATCAGTTCAAAGCTATGCCCTTCGGCCTGACATCAGCTCCAAGGGTATTCACAAAATGCCTAGCAGTAGTAGTGGCCTTTTTTAAGAAGGAAAAATATTTCCATATTTCCATACCTGGACGACTGGCTCATTGTGGGTCAGTCCCCAGACCAAGTCAAGTCAGACCTTCGAGTGACTCAGCAAGTGCTCACTTCCCTAGGACTCCTTCTCAATCTTCCCAAGTCAGTTCTCGAGCCTGTACAGCTCCTCACCTTCATAGGGGCAGAGTTGGATACAGTCAAAGCAAGAGTGTTTCTTCCCCCTGGAAAGGGCAAGGGCTATTGTAGAGCTGGCCTCTTCATTCCACCTTCTGGTCTCTTGGCCAGCAAGGCACTTCCTTCAACTTCTGGGCCACATGGCAGCTTCTACAGCAGTGGTCCAAGGGGCCAGATTTCAGATGAGGGACATTCAGTTTCACCTGAGGGCCTTTTGGTCTCAGAAGAAAGATTCTCTAACTAAACTAGTTCCAGTGACCCAGACTCTGATCCAGGCTCTCCAATGGTGGCAGGATGAGGGCAACCTCAGGCAAGAAGTTCCCATTTGTCACTCAGTCTCACTCTGTGGTCCTAACCACGGATGTTTCTCTATTGGGGTGGGGAGCCCATCTGGGGGCTCTCACAGCCCAGGGACTGTGGTCCCCTCAGGAATCCCTTCTTCATATCAATCTCTTGGAACTCAGGGCGGTGTTTCTGGCCCTGCAAGCTTTCTCTCAGTCAGTGTAGAACGAGGTGGTTCAGGTCAGGACAGACAACACCACCACCATGTGGTACATCAACAAGCAGGGAGGCACTCAGTCCATGGCCTTGTGCACGGAAGCCATGAAATTGTGGTCCCTAGCTTATTCTCTGCAGACATCTCTGATAGCAGTCTACCTTCCAGGGAAGGACAATGTGCTAGCAGATGCATTGAGCAGGATCTCCCAGGGCCATCACGAATGGTCCCTGGACCCTCTGGTGTTGAAAGTGATTTTTTCAAGGTGGGGCACTCCAGAGATAGATCTCTTTGCAGCCCCAGACAATCACCAACTTCCTCTGTTTTGTTGCAGACCCCAGTCTTGGGCTCAGTCCCTCTGGATGCTCTTGATTTTGAACTGGGAAAGGAAATTTCTATATGCCTTCCCTCCCTTTCCTCTACTGTTCAAGGTTCTGGTCAAGGTAAGGTCACAACCTTGCAAAGTGATTCTGATTGCTCCAGACTGGGCCAGGCAGCCTTGTTACCCGCTGTTGCTGTCCCTAGCAGTCCATCTTCCCCTGTCTCTTCCCAGGAATTACAACATGTTAACCTCCTCTCAGGGGAGGATTTGGTACTCCACTCTTCGGTCTCTCAATCTCAAGGCATGGCTCTTGAAGAGTTAGAGTATGCAGATTTGCATCTGTCCCACGGGGTTCTGGATATTCTCAAAGCCTCCCGAAAGCCTGCCACCAGAAAAACTTACAACTCCAAATGGAAAAGATTTAGCATTTGGTGTTCCAAGAAGCATATATCCCCAGACACTGCTGAATTGTCTACAGTTCTGGATTATATGGTTCATCTTAATGGCCTAGGCCTCTGACCAGCTACTCTCAAAGTACATTTGTCAGCTGTTTCTGCTTTTCTGTCAGCAGGAAAGCCTTTCTCACTGTCATCTCACCCTGTATTCTGTAAATTTTTCAAGGGATTGCTTCTTACCAATCCCCTTTTAGGGATCCTACCCCTGCTAGGGATCATAATGTGTACATTGCTCAGCTTATGCAACCCCCTTTTGAACCTTAGTCTTCAGCAGAGCTTAAGTACTTGACTTGGAAAACTGTGTTCCTGGTAGCTATTACCTCTGCCAGGTGTATCAGTGAATTGCAAGCTCTGTCAGCTGAGCCTGATTTTATCTCATTCCATAGAGATAAGGTGGTTCTTAGAACTAATAAGAGGTTTTTACCTAAAGTGGTTTCAGATTTTCATCTGAACCAATCTATGTCTCTCCCTGTGTTCTTCACTGATCATTCTTCTTCAGGAGAAAGAAGTTTACACAGTTTGGATGTTAAAAGAGCCCTTAGTTACTACATTGAGCTTACTAAAGCTCACAGGTTTGACTCCCTTCAGTTGTTTCTCACTTATGGGGAAGTGGGTAAGGGCAAACCTGCCACTAAGAGAACTATTGCCAGGTGGATTGCCTCTTGTATTCAGTTCTGCTATGAGAAGCTAGGCAAAATACCTCCCTCAGGCCTGAGGGCTCATTCGACTAGAGGTACAGTTGCTTCCCTGGCTGCAGCCAGGGATATTCCTTTGCTAGAGATATGTAAAGCAGCACCTGGAAAACAGTCCATACATTTACCAAGCATTACTCCCTGGACATCAAGGCTAGGAGTGATGCTCGGTTTGGTACAGCAGTACTGTAGAGCCTATTCCCAAGGTAGGTTCGATTCCCTCCTCCACGGAGGTACTGCTTGGTAGTCTGCAATAGTCAGAATACAGCAAGACTTCATGTTGTTTGAAGAAAAAATTACTCACCTTAGTAATTATGTTTCTTCTAATGGAGTCTTGCTGTATTCTGATCTCCCTCCCTGCCTCACCTCTCAGAACCTATTTTTGGGAAGTGGGCTGGCAGGTGCAGTGTTGCACCCCAGGGGTGCATTTGGGTACTCCCTCCTTTTATAGAGGAGGAGTGGATTATATTATTAATTTAACAGTCTTAAGTTGTTCACTACCTGGTTTTTGATTTTGGATTTCTTGACTTGAGTCTTTTGGGGATCCAAAATATTTGGTTGCCATTTGGCTAGTTAAAATTTTACAATTTCCACTAGTAGTTAGCTAGTATTAGCTCGTAAGAATCTGACAGTTGCGCTTCAAAGTGCAGCAGACAGAGGTCTGAAGCGAGCTCGAGCTCAGCATTCTGTGCTCTGCATAGAAATTAATCCTCTACTCTCTGGGGCAGTTTGAGTGCTGGGGCTAACTGCAATAGTCAGAATACAGCAAGACTCCATTAGAAGAAACATAATTACTAAGGTGAGTAATTTTTTTCTTCCTGGCCTGTGGATAGACAAAAGGCTTCTACTTTAAGCATCATGAGTACTCTACCCTTCACCAGCACACTAAATGTAATCACAAAGAAAAATGCCAGTGTTGCATACACTACCTTAAAAATATTTGGGTCAAGCACCTGCAGTCCCCCCACCAAAATAAAAAGATCCCAACATCGACATGATCAGTAAGCATTCTAATGCCTGGGGTTACTGGTATCAGGCCTGTAAGAACAGAAACTTGTATCAGGTCCATCATGGAATAAAACTGTCCTGGGTTAATTGCATTTGCTAACTAAGTAGCCAGTCTTAGTACAAATAAAAAGGAATATAAAGGAGAATTGCATGATGCTGCCTGGGTGAGTGGAAGCTGTCTGTCAGAGCTCAGCTCCTTACCAGGAAATAAAATGTTAAAATTCTAAACTCCTGGCGACCCAGGTTCGTGCACCCTGAGACCGGGATGTCAGGAGTGGAGGCTGACTGGGAGGGTATAGGATGTTCGCTGGACGCTCTCCTCCCCGGGGGGGGGGATGCGAGTCTGCGCCGCTCTGGAGCGATCCCCGGAGGCGACACATGATGTGGCATGGATGCACATGAGCCACCTGTCTGTCAGCTGGTGAGGGATGTGGTGCAGCCGCTGTGGGTGGGGCGGGGAACAGAAACCGGAAAATTTCCAATCGGACAGATGATGGTATTGCCTCGTCGCCACGATAGTCTGGATTGTTTCTGAGCTGACCCGCAGGCCCCCTGGATACATCAATGTGCTACAGGCACTCTTCCCTGGGGGTCCCACCTCCCTCCCAACGAAGGGCTACATTGGTTACCTAGGGACCACCAAGACGGGGCAATGGATGGCGACGGGGCGTGGTGGTAGAGGTGGGGCAAAAGCGCCTGAAGGAGTGGTCGTTGGGGTTGTGGAGGAGCAAAAAAAAAATGTTTATAAACTCAACCTTGCCCAAAACTATCGCAAAATACAGAAAATAAGAGCAAAACAACAAGATCAAAATGCTGGAGTTTGAAGGAGAAGAATTTAGTAGTCCTGCTTCAATTTACCAGGAAGCTAAATGGCACAAGGTGGGCTCACTGAAGAGCAGCAAAGAAAAGGGAGTAAGCTTAATAGTGGAGCAACTGTCCCGCCTCTTCCGAGAGACGGCCACACTCAGATCTACAGTTACAGACACCCCAGCTGAAATTAAAACCCTCACAGGAACTATCGAAATGCAGGATAGGAGGCTAAAAGATGTTGAAGCAAGAGCAGTGAGCCTTGAAAAAGCATTAGAGAAAAAGAAGAGTGTGAAAGACTGCAGGAACCTATGGAGATTTGAGGAGAAGGTGGAATATCAAGAAAATTATTCTAGACGCAACAATCTTCTCCTGTTTGGCTCACCTGAGAATAAGGAAGGGAAGCACCCAGTCCAATCTGTACAAAATACGCTGCAATCAATGTCTGGACTCCCAGATGGCAAACCAGAATACTCCATAGAAATGGCGCATAGACGCCTAGCGCTGAAACATAATCCTAAAGAAAGACCCTGAGTGCTACTCTTTGGATATACGCACTTCCAAGAAAAAATATATGTATATATGTTTGGCAACAAGCCAGGGAGACGCTGTCTCTTAGCTACATTGGTTGCCCCATGAAACTGTTTAATGACCATAGCCTAAGGATCCATGAAAAATAGATAAAAATTCAGTGACATCAAAGCAGGTCTACACAAAGTAAATGCTAGGTTTCACCTCATGTTCCCAGCAAGACTGAAGGACTGGATGAAGAATGGCATACAGGTGTAACCCCCTACAAATGGGGGTTCCCAAAAAGTCTTCCTTGAACTTGCCTAAGTGCTCACTGCCAGGCTGGTGTCCTGCGTTTTGGCAGTTTAAATGCAATTACCAGAGCTTGTATAGCCTCTGTGTACTGTCTCTTTAAGAGCTGCTTGATTGCAGCATAAGTAATCTGAGATGGAGCTCTGTTGAAAGATGTAACTATTTGCCGAAAACCATTTAGAACGATAATGATAATGTAGTTTGTCTAACCTGCTTTCTTTGTAGCAAGGACTGTTTTGTTTGTCTCCGCTATTTTGGTCCTGGACTGCAAATTGGATCAATCAGTTCTGGTGGGACCTAAAATGTAGCCGGACTACAGGAGCTGTCTGAATTCAAAATCTATAGGAAGTGTGGTTTGAGTTTTTGTGCCTTTTTTGCAACTGAAGGGGGAGCTCTTGCTTTGACTGACAGCCAAATCAGCCAACCAAAGCTTTTGGATCTTGGGGAGGTCCAGGCTGCTTGCAGTTTTCAGTTAGAACTAAGCTGGAAGCTGAGCAAGAAGGAGCTGAAGTGATTCTGAGAGCAATCCTGAGTGGATTCCCATAGGAGAACTATGAAAAGGCTGAGAGTTTGGCCTCCATGTCTGCCTGCTGCTCCTGAGAGGGAGAGAAGAGAATTATTTTGGACTAAATCCAAGTTTGTGTGACTAAAGTAAGTTACTGAAGTGGGCCAGGCTCAGCCTGAAGAAGACCAAATATTTTTGCTGAATGCGATCGGCCTATCAGGAGTTCCAGCTACCCCTAAACTCCCGGTGTGTGCAGAGACTTTGCGATTGTGCCCGGGGAGCACTTTGCCTGGTACAGTAGAATTCCGGCACATGTAAATGTGCTATGAGCTGCTAGTGGGTTGTGAGTTAGTTCCCCACTGTGTGAACTGTGTTCTGCTTGCTGGAAGCTGTATCCAGCCCAAAATGGACTCTTCCAAACTTATCTCCATGTGGTCTGGGCTTTGCCAGACTGGCCCAGCCAGACTACCCACTGCACAGAGAAGCCATCTACGAGAGACCTGCCTGAGGATCAGCCCCCTGCTCCACGCTTGAACAGGAACGCGCCTCTGTAACTTGTGTGGGCCCTGCTTCTCCTGGCATTCCAGATCAACCACCTGCAGTCTCGTTTTGTCCAGCCTGTGTCCAGTCTTGGATATCGTGAGTAAATACCAGGGTAGCTCCTACAACAACAGATTAATCTGAGTGTGCCATCTGCTTGTCTAGTTGTTTACGTTTCCTTTACGAACTGAGCCCTCAGCTCCAGATTACAAATATTGTGTACTGTGCATGTTGTGTTTTCCATCACAGGGCCCCAACCAGCTCTTGGCCTGACCAACCCCGGGCAACAGTCCTGCTAGCCCATCTCTTCTCCACCTGGGTACCCAGAGGTGGACTGTGTGGGGACTCAAAGCGCATGCATAACTGCTTGATTGATATAACCTTAAGCTAATTAACCTGATTTTGCCCCTCCCTTGTTCAAGTCCCCTGAATAAATCAGATCTAACTTTTCCTGCATGTAATCTGACTGTGGTTCCAGTTTGTGCTCAAAGTACTGTACTGTTGCTATTTGCTGTGCTTAACCTTGTTTTACAGGGGTCCCCAGGGTTGAGCCAGAGGAACCAGCCCTGGTGGTAAGTGCAAACAGTGTGGGTACTTGTGTGGTGTACCAGGGGTATTGTGAAAGTGATTATTGTACAGTGTTCAGGCCACTAGAGGGGAAAGAGAGGGGTTACAGTGTCCCGGAGGGCTGTGCCCAGGTTAGCTTGACCACTACCAACCCTGACCTCCGGGTGAAGGCACCCGTTTCAGAACTCAGGCCCCTTAGCCTGCTACTAGCCAAGCAGGCAGGGGTAGTAACCCATGGGATAGCGCCACCTAGGGGTTACACAGGTCTTTAACACGGTTGAAGCAACAGACCAAGCACTCACTAAAGTCTACCAATACAATCCCATACAAAATCTGATCGACCAGCTGCCCAGCTCATGGGCTCAAAACGGAACTGTTTTCTATTTCATGGGTCTGGTTTTGTTTTATTTGCTGAATATGTTTGTTTGACTGACTTCAATTACTCCACATGAGGAGGTATTGTACATTAAACATGGCTTCCTGATGTGCTGCTTCGTCCCCCTACATTTTGCCCAACAGAAGAGCAGGAAAACTTACCCACATCTTCATGAGGATTCCATCGAGAAGCAGCTTGCTCATAGTTTCAAAGCCAGCTCAAACTTTCAGCTACCTGATCGAATGCACAAAGGCACCCTGGTGTCATGACCAAATCTCTCAGCACACACTTACATCATTCAAGATGCACCAATAACTGGAATCACTTAATGGATGCGAGCGTGGCTACAGCGAATGTAAACAAAATACAGGGACATTACGATGGACTCCTCCATTTATGAATACTGTCAACAACATTCCCTCCTTGTTCTCCACCAAAGCAGCAAAACCAGAGGAGATCCATAACATTATTGTTGGGGCATTCTTTGAGAGTTGGGGTAAGGACTACACACAATAAAAGGTATGCATCATATAGGGATATTTAGATTTCCTTAGACTATTAAGTGAATGGACATGAGAATAATCAGAATGGAAATGAGAACAGGAGGGGTGCTCAGCTTATTAGACCTTGCAGCAATTAAATAAATGAATGATTTGATCGATAGCCATCCACAAATTAGTAAATCAAAGTAAAGTAAGGAGGTCTACGATGGCAAATCAAGGGTGCTGGCCAGTGGCACTGAGGTTGAGGCTCTGGATGCCACACATCGTGGTATGCCGCAACCCGGTTCGGGAATGACCTCGGGTCGCTCAGGCTGGCACGGGAGCAGGATCGAGCAGCCCAATGCCAGCTCTCCTCTCCTGCAGTGTGGAGTTGTGGCCCCTCCCCATAGTTCCGCTGCACAAGGTGGAGGTCCAGTGGTAGTGCAGGTGGGAGGGGAGGCAAGTCAGGAGGCGCCTCTGAATGCAGCGACGATGCCTCCACATGCTGCACCCAGGGAAGGGTGGATGAAAAATGGGGAAAAAACACCGGATTTAAAAAAAAGGCAAATCAAATGACTATGCCCAACAAGAGAAAAGCTTACTAAATAAGTAAGACCAAAGGAACTGGGAACTTGGACACAGAAGGGCAAGTTACAAATGTTATAAAGACCAGATAAAATATCACAACCTAATTGCTGGAACAGCTTTTGTGATTCAAAGTTTAGTGTACTGGCTAGTCGTTTGTTACTGCACCAAAGGTTCATATGTATTGTAGTACTTCATGTTAGAACTATTATTAAACAATGTTGCTAGGATGTACTCAGCAATATTATAAATCTCGGGAGGAAGGGACAAGCACTTGAGTCACCGTCTAGGAGCGCAGAGGTTACATTTTTCTCATGCTGGGAAACCTGATGACACAGTGATCCTACCAACTGATTGGATCAATCTCGGGGCCTTTCACCTCGAACTCCAGGTCAAGGGCCCTAGTTATGACCCTGCTATAGGCCAGCACTGCTGCATCCGCACCTTAAGTGCATGCTGCCAGCATTTCCTAGGTGTCCAGTACCAACATCAGTACTTCAGGTCCTAAGCCTTTTTTTTAATTTTCGAATTTTTGTGGTATTTGACCCCAGTTTTCAACCTGAACCCAGGACCCCTGAAGACACATGCGTTCACATGCATGGAGGTGCACATGTACGCTGGTTACTGGCTCGGCCCTTTCTGCCCTACCCTGGCAAATCACTGCCACCCCCTCTCGCCTACGCTGCCCATCGGACCTCCACCTGATGGGAGCAGAACTACGAGGGGGCGGACAACCACCCCGGGAGGGGACAGCTGCCAACGGCTGCTCAATCCCGCTTCCTCACCCCCCCCGTGCCGGCTCCCGATGACTGGACGTGGCACGAGGTAAGGCGTCTGGTGCCTCAGCCCTCAGCGCCACTGAGCCGGCTAGGTCCTAAGTCTTTTAAAGGTCGATACTGCACAACCTTCTCAGAAGATGAACTACAAGGAGGGGCCCTGAAATGGAACCTGATGACACAGTGATCTGACCAACTGACTGGATCAATCTCGAGGCCTTCCACCTCAAGCCCCAGGGTGAATATCTGGGCCAGTGCATGGCCATGGAGGTGGGTTCTGGAGGTAATAACCTGTGCTAGGCCCAAGGTATCCATACCCTGGAGGAAATCTCTACCAAAATGAGAACCCTAGTCGTCAACCAAGGCATTGAAGTGACCCAGTATGAGCTATCTAGACGACTCCAACACCAGGTCCAAGACGAGGGAAGATATTTGCTGCAGACCCCCCCCCCCATGACCTTGAGGCCAGTGCACGAGAAGAATTCTGCAACCTGCACCCAGCCCCCCACTCATGGCCATGCACTCAAAAGACTCAGTATCCCCCACTGGGTGTGCCATCAGGTTCAGTTCAGTTCTGAAACAGATGACCACCCCCCTCGACTGCAGTCTCTCCTTGGGCAGTGCACTACTGAGAAACTGGTGGGGAATGATGCCTCCAAAATTGGACCTGCATCATCCCTCAGCCAAGTCTCGGTAATGCAAGCCAGATCAACCGAGGAAATAAGGTCCGCCATAATTGCGGTTCTATTCCTCATCAACCTGGCATTGTATAGCACTGCCTGAAGTGGATGGAACATGCCAGCCGGCCCATCGTCTGCTTACCCACTCAATCCGGCAGGAAACCTGGGGACAGGAACCAGACAGGGAGACCATTCTCGGGACCTATCCTAGCTCCAGGGCGTCTCCTGCGCCCGTACAACCATTAAAAGCCCACTTTCGGTTGTACTCTACCCCAGATCTTACGTCTGCCTTTCCAAGCGATTCTTTCCTCCCTGCACCGGTGATTTATCTCTGCCGGCAGTGGGGGGGGGGGGCCAAGAAGTGTGGCTCTTTAAGTAGTGCGGGGGAGTAATGCAAGGGGTAACTCCAGCACATCTAAATCCTGCCCCAAGCCCACCCTCAATGTCTTCCCACCTCACTCCCAAACCTTTCTTCACCACCCCCAAGCCCTACCACCCCCACTTCCTATAAATATTTGTAACCCCTGTTAACCGGGGTTACTAGAATCCCAGTAAGACCTAGTGGTAGGCAGGGAAGGCAGCTTGTGAAACTCCAGTTAAATGGATTTCACACTGTCTCACTCTGTTCTCAGTCTCAGCTGAGACTGAAGGATGACATCATTTTAGAACTATCACAGCTGCATAAGCCACACTGGAATGTTGCAGTTGGAGGTTAGAGTAGAACGTTGGGGAATTTGAAGCCAGTCTGTGTGCAGTCTGAGTACAGACTGTAGTGCAGCAGAGTGTGTGCAGGCTCTCAGAGTTTTAAGCTCTGTTGCAGAGCTACTTTTGTTTTTGGTGTGTGTTCATACCTCTCAACCTCTTGCTTCATGAATCAGGGACAAGGCTTAAAATAATCAGGGACAAAGACCCAAAATCAGGGACACATCTTAAAAACTGGTACTATTCACTTAGAAAGCAGATAGAATAAGGGGATTTGTGTTAAGATGCATTTTCTGAAGAAGAACAAGTCTGTAACTTTAATGTTTGATATTATTTTGTGTTTTTAATCCCCACTGTTCTGTCACAAAACACAAATTTTACGAGGGACAGCGGAAAATTTTGAGGCAAAATCAGGGACAGTTGAGAGGTATGTGTGTGTTTCCACCTGAAGAGGAACACAGGAACTGATAATTGAAGTGGTGGAGACCGCCTCAGTGGACTCAGAGCCCCATCCCTGAGGGATGGGGGAAGGTGTCTGCCTGTTTTCTAGGGGCAACCCCTCTGGGTCTGGCTAAGGGAAATAAGCTGCCTGTCAGAATTGTGCTGAGACACCAGAAGCTCTGAGAGGAAGATTCCTTGAGGAGGAAACACCTGTGGGGCACCTGCAACCAAAGGGTGAGTTCGCTCTGAAAAAGGGCCAAGTGTTTTCACCTGAAACAGAATGAAGCTAAATGGACTGTTACTGTGGGGTCAGGAAAAGACAGCCAAGTACAGTTGGAAGATGTGGGAATTGGACTGCTTAACTTTGTGGGAGGTCTAGAGTAATGGACAAAGCCACTTATAAAGTATGTTTAAGTCCAGCACAAATGTAAAGAAAGAATGTGGGGATTGGACTGCTTAACCTGTGGGGGATCTAGAGTAATGGACAATGCCTCTTATTTTAAGCATGTTCAAGTCCAGCACAAATGGGAAGCAAGACCAGTAGATGAAATGTGATATACATTTAGCAAGAATCTACACAGCAAAGTGTTAAAGGATGAGGTGTTTACAGCCCAGAGAAATGGCCGGGTATGAACTGTGGGAGCGAGAGGTGGGAGACCCCCCATCAGTAGTAACCAGATTCACCTCTATGGATTTGCTCTGAGACATCTGTTGCTTTCTCTCAGGTACTTGGCCAGTGCCTGAGGAAAGTACCCAGACATGGGATTAAATAGGAAGATTCCCTGATGGAGCCAAGGTGCTCTTAGGTGGTTTAGGGAGCCACCAGAAAATGTTTCCATGAAGTATGGAAGGTGTCCAAGTGGCTGGCAAGGGAGCTGAGCCAGGGAAAACCCAGAGCAGTGTACAAGTTCGGGCTATGTAACCCAAAGCAGTGTACAAGTCCGGGCTGTGTGCCCAGTGTGTGGTACAGCCTGAGGGCTAAAGTGATGAGGATGTGTTCTGGTCTCTTTTAATCTGCATTACCAGGAGTGTAGCCCCGTGGGAGTCCATCTATGCTTTGTTTATTCTGTTTGGATGTGAATAGAAGCCACACTTTAGAATCCCACTTCTGGTATTGGACATTACAGTTATTGCTTCCTGTGTTCGGAGTTACTTGGGTGCCCCTGTGCAGAGTAGCCAAACCTAGCCTATATGCCAAGTGACCTATTCCTCCCCGAACCCAGCCCACCTGGTATTGCTGTCAGATACAAACGGCATACCAGCCTGGGGTTACATACTAAAATTCAAATATTTAAAGAAAATAAGGAGGGAAATAACAGTGGGGGAATTAATAAGCAATCCACCAACTTAAGTCCAGAATGGGAAACTCAGTAGAACAGTGCTGGGATTAAATAAGCCGACAATGTACAAAACAATTCAGCATCAGTTTTACAAATAGCCAAACGCAGCTGGAAATTTCCACC
This sequence comes from Neoceratodus forsteri, assembly GCA_016271365.2. NCBI lineage: Eukaryota > Metazoa > Chordata > Ceratodontiformes > Ceratodontidae > Neoceratodus > Neoceratodus forsteri. The sequence goes on along the minus strand of CM028134.1, from coordinate 382,757,190 downwards.
ACTCCAGGAGGAAGGACAGCCAAAACAGTAATTCAAAGTTATTTGGTGTCCAGGACATAAAATCACTGAGACTGACCTTCCGGTGATGTCATCCAGCTGATGGCCGCCTACAACGAGAGCTCTCCCCCCGGTTTAGATAAAACCCTCGCATTCAGCATAAATAATCAATATAAACAAACTTATTTTATTAGGCAAGGTATGGCATTCATTAATGATAAAGGAGGTAGTAAATTTAATGTTTTGGATCATGATGGCAAGAAATTGATCAAGACACTTCTGACTCTAAGGCCTCAGAGATTTCACGGTCCTTCATGTGCTCCTCGCCAGTGAAGATCTCAAGTCTCAAACTAAATTAAAATCCCTGTCAAGGGCTAGCCCAGTGGCGCTAGGAGGGGTAGGCGCTGGGCCATGCCCTCCGCCATGCCAACAACCTGGGTTCAGGAGAGCGACGGGCCGTCGAAGGTCGGCGAGGGAGGGCGGTGTTGGATGGAGCTGCCGGATGGCAGCTCCTCTCCAGGGAGGGAAGGTCACATTTCTGCTGTTGTCTGCCTCCTGGTGGCGGCCAGGAGACAGTACAGGCCAGAAGGTGCTGCGGTGCTAGGCTGATGGGTGGGTGGAAGGGGTCACTAGGGCTGTAGTACCATGTGCGCCCCACAAACATGCGCGACTGCTCCTTGGGCCCCGGCAAAATCGGAGGAGAAAAAGCACTCCAGCTGTTAGGATGATGCCCAACCCCTGCAGGCACTGCTCCCCGGCCGCAGCAAAGTAAGTCTGCACTTGGGTGTCAAGGGGGGGGGCGTCAGTCAGGCTGAAGGGGGCAGCTGGAGCAGGTGGTAAAATAGAGTAGTGATAAAAGAAATTGCAGTCAAGAAAATCAACTGTAATTGACACAAAATTGATAAAATACTATCAAAACTCACTGACTTTAAAACTGAGTTCTGCACATTCCAAGAGACTTTAACTGTTCTGATCGGATATGTCTGTCTTGGAGGAAAGAGTACATACCTTAGTGGAGACCTCCACGAAACAAACTACTTCTATCAAAATACAAAATACCCTCCAGCAAGTAATTAAAGTCTGTCAACTCAATTGATTGTCGGGAAGATGCTGAAAATAGGCACCACAGGAGAAACATTTGAAACAGTTGGGGTCTGGCAGAGGTTGTCTGAACCTTCTTTTGCTGAGCAGTTGGGGAAAGGATTTAGTTGCTGGATAATCTTTACATTCTTTTTTAGTCTGTGGACTTTAGGGCAGTAGTGCTGACTTGTTTAATAGTGTTGTGTAGTGTGGGGGGTCCATAGTGGAAGCTGGATATTCATTTATCTTTTCTACAGGCATTGTGAGCAGCTTTCTGGAAGTTTCTGTCCTCAGCCAGGATCAATTTACAGCTCATTGGGGCTTAAATACCAGGGCTTCTCACATAGCAGTACTGCAGAAATAGTTGGGGTCTGGCAGAGGTTGTCTGAACCTTCTTTGCTGAGCAGTTGGGGAAAGGATTTAGTTGCTGGATAATCTTTAAATTTTTTTAGTCTGTGGACTTTAGGGCTGTAGTGCTGACTTGTTTAATACAGTGTTTGTGTATGTGTGGGACCTTCCTCCGAGGAGGTTGCAGTGCCTGGAGGTGCAGTGAGGGTCAGACACAGGGCTGATACACCTCGTGAGAGTCGGGTGGGCCCTATTCCTCCCTCCCAGAGCACAGCTCATTTATAGGGGAACACCTGCCCTGCAATTGGAGGAAGGGGCTTCAGGTGCAGCTCATGTAGTTCTATCCAATAATGGAGCTACGGGCAGGAAAAGGCATAGGTAGGTCTCAAATAGGAGTACAGCATCCACAATAAATTGCTGATTAGTGTGATAGGTAGATATTGTGGAGAGCCTTCAACTGGAATATATCAGGTAAAATTTCTGTTGGAGGCTGGGCTAGGGATTAGTTCATTCTAACTGATGTAGGGATAGTTAGTGGGAGAGGCTGTATAGGTAGTGTGGACCATGGGTAAGATTGTTGGGTGCAATGGTTGTGGTGCAGCAATGCGGATGAATATACTGTGGAGGCTGGGAGGGTGCCCAATATGCCACAGGCTAAGGAGGCTCAAGGAAGAGGTTCAGTGGCTTGGCAGGGAGCTGGGGAGGTTGAGGATTGCATCAGTAGGAGAGCTGACATCTGAGAGTATTGTGGGGGCACCACAGAGAAGAAACAGTGGGTCAACGGGGAGGGGGCAAACTAGACAGGAAGCCAGCTGATAAAGGGTGGGCTCTAGTAGGACCTAGAAAAAGAGGAGCAGCAGTAGGCAGGAGGGAGGAGAATGCACATAGTAAGGCAAAGGGGATAGGGAACATGTTTACTTTACTAGCAACACATGGGAAAGAGGATGCAGGAGGTGATTGCACAAGGGACAGCACTTACAAAGAAGAGGGAGTGAGGGCATTGCTAGGTGGAGAGATTGAGCATGGTGTGGCAGGGGAGGGATAATACTCAGAGAGGTGAGGAGGGAGTGGAGGTTGGCAGTCAAACAGGAGGAGGGAGGGTCTTAATTGGGAAGGACGGGGAAGACACTGGGGCACATGGTAAAAACACAGTCTTGAGTGGCTCCAAAAATGAGAACCTGGGTGGGGGGTGGCAACGGGCATAAGGAAAGAGGAGGGGGGTGTACTGTGTTGGGGGACTCCATACTCAAGGGATCAGATGGGGCAGCAAGGGGAGAGGCACAGTCGGATATGGGTGGAGTCCATACCAGAATTAAAGGCAGACATGGCAGGACAGGCAATCCTAAGGTGAATAAAGAGGGGTAGGAGGAAACCACACATTGTGGTACATGTGGGGACAAATGACCTAGCAGGGGAAACTGTGGAGGTAACAAGGGAGAGGACTGAGGAAGTGGGAAGGTTGTGTGAGGAGACTGGTGAGTCTGTGGCCTTCTCCGAAATGCTCCCAGTACCCTGCACAAGCACAGTGAGAAAGGAGAGTATTAGAGAATTGAACGCATAGTTGGTAGAATGGTGTCAAACTAAGGGGTAAGGGGTTGTGGGCGGCTGGGACAGTACCTAGGATAATATCAATCTGTTTGCAAGGGATAGGCTGTACCTGAGTGGGAGGGAAGGAGGTATTAAAGCAAAGACTGGGGAGGTATACTGCAACAAAGGTGGATTTAAACCATTGGGGGTGGCAAGTGGACAGCAGGTAGGCAGGGATCCGATAGAGTGGAGTCACAGTTTACCCCCAGGCTAGCAGGGAAGGACTCGGGGCGGCCAAAAAAGGAGGGAGTAGAAGGGAGGAGATGGAGGCTAGTGAAGGGAAGGGGCGAGGGCATTATGGAGGGTGGTCTTATTGAATGCAAAAAGCCTAGGAAACAAATCCGCTGAGCTACAGGCACTCTTAGCAGTGTGGAGGGTGGATATTGCAGCTGTCACAGAAACATGGGCAACTGAGCACCAGGACTGGGATCTGACAATCCCAGGATACAAATTATACAGGAAGGACTGTAAGGAAGGGGGTGGGGTGTCAGTCCTATGTGAGAGATTGGATCAAATGCACAAGGGACGAGGGAGAAGAACGGAAAACAGAGGCAATCTGGCTGCAGCTCCAAGACTCCTAGACCTAGGAAATTGAGGTTTGGGGTGGTATACAGGCTACCGCCCCAGTCTGAGAGCTTGACAGGAGTTAGTGGGACAAATCAAAAGTTATGTAGAAAAGGGAGGGTGGTCATTGTTGGGGATTTCAACTTGCTGGGGGTTGGCTGGAGCATTCCGGTCACTCCAGTGCTAGAAACAAGTGCTCCTGGACGCTACCGAGGAGAGTCTCCTGACACAGTTGGTTACTGTACCTACTAGGCTAAAGAACACTTTAGATCTGGTATTGTCAAATGAGGAGGCAGTGTGGGAAATAAAGATAGAGGACCCACTAGCGACAGCAATCATCAAACAGTGTGGTTTAATATCACGATGTGCGGGAGCCAGAGAAATCAGTTACTTGGGTGGTAAACTTCAGGGGTGGACTTTGGGAGGATGCAGGAAGTACTGAAAGGAAACTGGAGGGCATAAGGCAGAAGATGGATGTGGAGCTGAAATGAGATATTATTAAGTGGGGGTTACAGAGGCAACAGAAGCCTGCACCAAGGCAAGGAGTAAGAGGAGCACAGCAAGAAAACCATGCTGGTTGAACAATGAGGTTGTGGAGGTGGTGAATGCAAATGAGTGGACACCAGAGGTTTAGGAGGACGGGAAAGGAAGTGGACAGTAAGGAATATGCAAGATGGTCCAGGGAAGTGATCAGAAAAGTGAGAGAAGCCAAGGCCCAGAGGGAGCAGAGATTAGCACAGGGAATTAATAGGGAGAAAGACTTTTTCAGATACATCAGGGATAAAAGGAAGTGCAAGGAGACAATGGTGAGGATAAAAATGGGTGGGGAGTGGACGGAAAAGGGGAAGGAGCAGGCAGAAGCACTGAATGAATACTTTTGCTCAGTGTTCATGGAAGAAAGAGGGGAATCACTACCAGCATGGGTTGGGAGGGTGGGGACAGGGGGAGAGGAGGCAACAGATGGAAGAAATGAGGCAAGCAGAGTCCTACAGGGACTGAGGACATGGAAGGTAGACAAGGCACCAGGGCTAGATGGTATCCACCCCAGGGTGCTGAGGGAGATGGCGGAGGTGTTGGTGGAGCCACTGGCAGATCTGTACAGCACCTCACTAGAGTCGGGATGTGTGCCACTGGACTGGAGGATGGCACATGTAGTACCATTACACAAGAGCGGGCCAAGGGATGAACCGGGTAATTATCATCTGGTAAGTCTCACCTCCATAGTGTGCAAACTCATGGAAACGATACTAAAGGAAAGACTGGTGTCATACCTGGAGGACAATGGCCTCCAGGATGTGAGACCACATGGGTTTGTTTCAGGGTAGTATTGTCAAACCAACCTCATACAATATTATGATTGGGTGACAGGTGAGCTGGATAAGGGTCCTGTGGTGGATGTTCTTTACTTGGACTTCAGCAAGGCCTTTGATTTGATGCCCTCATGGGTGGCTTGGGGAGAAGCTAACTGGAGTAGGGGTAGGGGCAAAAATGATGAACTGGATTATAAGCTGGCTGAGTGGCAGGCTGCAACGGGTGGTGGTGAGAGGGGAGCGCTCAACACCAAAGCCGGTGACGAGTGGGGTGCCACAGGGCTCTGTGTTGGGGCCAGTATTGTTTGGGCTCTTCATATCAGACATTGCACACGGGGTGTTGAGCAGGTGTAACCCCCCTACAAATGGGGGTTCCCAGAAGTCTTCCAGGAGCTTGCTTGAATGCTCCAAGACTGGAGGTGTTTAGCGTTCAAGCTGCTTGAGTGTGAGTGCTTTTAGAGCCTCTGGTACTGTCTCTTTAAGAGCTGCCTGCTTGTGACCATAATTAATTGAGGAGGGAGGACTGTGTGTTCTAATGCCCGAATCCTACCCGGGCTGCTGCCAGTTCGCTCCGTTTTTGCAGTCGCTAAGAGTGCAAAGGGAACCCACCTGAAAGCTGTAACTGTTTGCCTGTAATCATTTAGCAGCATTTGTGAGATTGCAGTTTATCTAACCTGTTTTATTGCACCTGGGACTCTGTGTGTGTTTCCCCTCTATGTTGGAATTGAACTGCTGAACTGGACCCTGCTGCTGGCAAATCAGAACTTGGACTCTTAAGTTGAGCCAGCCACAATGGGACTGTATGGCAGATGCCTCTGGGAATTGTAGTTTGGACTTTGGCGCCTTTTTGCACCAACAGGGGGAGTCTGATTGTGAGTGACAGCCAAACCAGCCAATTGAACTGGGAGGAACTCAAAGGAAATGCCCGGCTCTGTCTACTGGAAAGATCAGATCAGTTTGGGCAGTGAAGAGACAGGGAACTGTGTGCTTCTTCGGTGTGTAGTTTTAGCACGGGAATCACGTGTAAGGCTCTAAGTTTTGGTCTGCAGCTTGTGCAAGCACCTGTTCAGACTGAATCCGACCTGTGAAGAGAATCAAGGAGATCTGAAGAGTAGAAACCAGGCTCACCCTGTAGAAGACTGGAGAAATTACTGAATCGCGCTCGGTCTGTCAGGAACTGAATCTGCTGTGTGTTCTCCCAGGTATTGTGCAGTAATTGCGATCGGGATAGAGAAGCAGCCTGCCTGAAACATAGAAACATAGAATTTGACGGCAGATAAGGACACGCTTGGCCCACCCAGTCTGCCCATTTCCCTACCTACTGGATAAGCTGCAGATCCTAGTTAACCAGCAGCCTACTTCTTTCTACCCCACCCCCAATTGCCTTATGACTATCCCATGCATGCTTGAATTCCACCACTGATTTTGACTCCACAACCTCCTCCGGAAGGCCATTCCATGCATCCACAACCCTCTCTGTGAAAAATACTTCCTTAAATTACCTCTGAGCTGCCCCCTCTATCTTCAAATTGTGCCTCTTATTCTTGCAACCTCTTTTTGAAAGATGCTACCCTCTTGGACTTTGTTGATTCCCTTGAGGTACTTGAAAGTTTCTATCATGTCCCCCTCTCCCTCCTTTCCTCGAGGCTATACATATTAAGCTCCTTAAGTCTCTCTTCATATGTCCTCCGGTGCAGACCCTGCACCATTTTAGTTGCCCTCCTCTGGACAGCTTCCATCCTGTCTATGTCTTTGTGGAGATTGGGTCTCCAGAACTGCACACAGTACTCCAGATGGGGTCTCACCAGCTGTCTGTACAGAGGGATAATAACTTCCTGTTTTCTACTGGTGATGCCTCTCCCTATGCATCCCAGTATCCCCCCAGCCCTCCTTGCTGCCTTCTAACATTGCTTGCCCACCTTTAGGTCATCTGATATGACTACCCCCAGGTCCCTTTCCATTTTTGTTGTTGTTAGTATCTCACCCCCCATTGTGTACTCTTCCCCTGGGTTTTTGTTTCCCAGGTGCATTACCTTGCACTTCTTAGCCTGGTATAGTACTTTCCTTTTACATATAAATGTGTGTAGTGCTTGTGGGGAATCGCGTTTCAAATCCCCTGTACAGTGAATTGAGTGCATGAAGCTGAAAGTAAATCCCAGTTTAATCCAGACTACATCCATTTGCTCTAAACTGCAGTGAGGTCCAGTCACAAGGACCTTGTCCACAGGGTCTGCTCCTCCTGGCAATCCAGGACAATCTGCCTTCCATCCAGTTCCCAGCATTGAGTTTGTGAGTACAAAGCAGGGTAGCTCCCTGCCATCTGTTTATTGAATTGCAAGTGTGTCATCTAATTGTTGTTTTTTTTTCATTTCTTCACGAACTGAGCCAACTGGCTCCAGATTACAATTTGGGTATTGTGCCAGTGTTTTTCCATCACAGGGCCTCAACCAGCTGCACCGATCCTGGCTAGCCCCCCATCCTGGGTACCCAGTGAAAGTGACAATTTGGGACTCTGACTATGTGCACAGTACTGTGATTATTAATGTGTTTAACCTAATTAACTTGATTTCCCCCTTCCTTATTACAGCTCCTTAAATAAATCAGATCTGTTTGTTTCAGCAGTTACACTGTCTGAGGTATTCGTTTATGTTAAAGTATTGTACTGTGGCTTTTGCATTGTATCATCTTGTTTTACAGGGGGTTCCCAGCGTCCAGTCGACAGAGCCAGTCCTGGGGTAAGTGTACATTGTGAAGATATTCCTGATGCATTGTGTGGGCCACTAGTGGGAAGAAAGGGGGGTTACAGTGTCCCAGAGGGCTGTGACCAAGTTAATTTAACTACTGCAAACCCTGACCTCTGGGTGGAGGCACTCGCCATTGGACCCAGGCCCCTCAACCTGTCAGTAGTTAGTCAGGCAGGGGTAGTAGCCCTTGGGATAGCGCCACCTGGGGGTTACACAAGGTAAGTCTGTTCTCTGATGGCACCAAAATCAGAGCAGTGGTGGATGGAGAGGAGGGATGGAAACAGCTGCAGGGGGACCTACGCAAGCTAGAGGAGTGGTCAGAGAGGTGGCAGCTGGGGTTCAATGCAAACATGTATAAGATTATGCACTTTGGGTTGAAGAACCCAAGGAGAGAATACTGGCTGGGAGGGTTAGGCTGGGGATCACTGAGGAGGAGAAGGACCTAGGGGTGATAACAGGGACCATGAACAACACTGCCCAGTGCAGGAGAACAGCTGCAAAAGTGAACAAAATGCTGGGGTGCATAGCAAGGGGGTGTTCATCCAGGCGAAGAGAGGTGATCTTGCCCTTCTACAGGTCACTGGTAAGGCCGCACTTAGAGTATTGTGTGTAGTTTTGGAGGCCATACCTAAAGCTGATATCAGACTATTGGAGGGGGTACAGAGGAGGGCAATAAAGATGATATGTGGAATGGAGGGGAGAGACTATGACAGCAGGCTAGGAGACCTGAACATGTACACCCTGGAGGATAGAAGGGACAGGGGGGACATGATAGATACATTCAAGTATCTGAGGGGAATCGATACGGATGGGGCAGATGGGGTCTTTAAGTTAAGGAGAGGGAGGGTCACCAAGGGGCACAGGCTAAGAATAGAGGGGGCAAGATTTGGGAAGGAAATGAGAGACACTATTTCACAGAGAGAGGGTGGTAGCAAGTGGAACGTCCTACAGAATGGTGGTATCATGTAAATCTGTGAACAGCTTCAAAAGGACATGGGACAGGAACAAGGGAAAGTGAGAGTGGGGGATGGGTGGCAGTGGAATGACAAAGGGAGGGGAGTGGGGCAGCTGCAAACTAGGAGTGCTGGCTGCACATTTGAGCAGACTTAAGATAGACCAGGTGGTCTGTTTCTGCTGGCACATTTGTATGTTCGTATGAATTTACTCAGTACCAGAGAATAGTGAAGGGAATGATGTTTTGGAGTTTGTAAACACCTTGCTGCATGCTTCATTAACCCTCGATTCAGACTTCCAATTGGAAATTGAGAGGGTGCACCTGGCATTGGGTCCTAAGCCCATTAATCCCAATGCCCGACCTAGATCTATTATAATGTGCTTTTTCAGATATCAAACCAAAGATCTCATCCTAAAGAAAACTTGGGCCCAAGGAAAGGTCTTTTATGGAACTACCAGTGTGTTTCTGGATAATGACTATGCTGTAGCAACAATGCAACACCGGAGGGAACACATACCTTTGTTTGCAGTGCTTCGCTAGAACAAGTTGAAATTTCGGACTCCATATCCTGCTCTGTTGGTGATTTAGTAGCCCAACGGCCAACAGAATGGTGACACAGCCACTAAGGCCCTGCTGGACTTACAGAAGTGTGGATTTACCGTCCCATCTCTTATGGCCCTGCCACAGAGATTGACTCCCAGGGGCATGGGTAGGAACTCTGCCCCCCAGGACTCCAGAACCCAGCAGTCCTCCTTGGATGCCTTGAAGCAGATGTTGTTACAAATTTCTACTCCGGATACTTCAGGTCTAGAGCAGATAACCCTCCACTTTGGTTGCAGTGAGTAGCTTATTGGGATGGGAGGCCAGTTTCCCTCTCCTGCCTGTCTGGGGCTAGGGATCAGCTGGCGCTCACCATGACTCTGCTGGGACTGACCTGGGAACTTGGGGTTCGGTGGGAGGGGAAACTGCTCCGGAGTGCGGCAGGTGATATTGTTTGGTGTGCGGCTCTCAGTCTGGCTCTTCCTAAATTACTTTGACCATGATAAAGGCGCCACACTGGGGACCGTATGGTGCATTTGTGGAGCAGATGCTGGACCTGGACCATAATGCTCAAAGTTGGGGCTGGAGGATAGGGGATAATTCTCGTTAAATAGGGATTCCCCCCTCTGGCTCACCAAACGCCCAGCGATGATGGTACTGGACTAGGCATACAAAACTTAAGTATAGAGCTGAAAGTAGGGTGATGATTCCAAAATTTAATAAATAAATAAATGATTCCCCATTAAATAGGAATTGCTCCTCCGGTCTCTCACATAATTTAAGAGACAGATGGTGCACAACAATTGTATTTGATGGGTAGTGGCGTGTGGAGTACTAGGAGGCTGGACTTGCGCACATCGATCCCACATACTGAATAAAGCCCACTAAATAGGGTAATAGCAAGTCTGGGCACTTTCCCCTGACAACCCCTCTCATCCTACTCTATTACGGTAAAAGGTAGAGTAGTGGTGGTATGGGCGGATCGGAAGGTTGGCCTGGTCCACAGTCTCTGCCCACCAGGATCCCTGCTATAGAGCTTTCCTGTGGAACTCTGCCTTTTGTATGTCCAGGACTGAGATAAAGGGTTGCAGGGTCCAGCTGTCAGACCTCATGGAGCTCTATTCTTTCCTACTGAATCTGCTGATGGGGGCCACATGCCGTTATGGACTATGAACAGCCTGGGGTGCACTCTGGGGAGGCTGTCTCCTCCGCTCGGACCTGGGCTTGGGGGTTATGGACCCACTGAGGGTTCAGTTGTTACTGATGGTAGCCGCTTGTTGGTTTGAGGAGGGGCTCCTTGTATTTTTCAGGCCCTTCTGAACTCCAGTCTCTCTGGTGCTATCTCCCCGGGAGAGAGGGGAGGCAGCCTCTATGACATCCACAGGCATGCTACTGCAGACAGATTAACTGTGACCCAGGAAGGCCTCACCCGATAACACCTTTAATTTTTGTTATCTACAAAAAAAATAAAATACTAACTTTCATTCTACCTGAGGGACTAGAATGTTCATTTTTATTAACAAGTCCTGGGTGAAAAAGGGACACGTGGATGCCTCACTGAACCCTGGGATGTAGAGTTGTTCTCAGTTCAGTTTCTTTTTCCTTTTTCTACGCTGAAGGGTCCACCAGTATTGTGGAATTGTTGTAGATTTGGCTTTAAAGGACCACTTTATGAACTGTAGACAGTGCCTTCTGCATTAAGGAGGGCCTCATGCACATGTCTAGACAGTCTTGTCTGAAAACTATGAGCTTTGACGTTGCTTTGCTGTTGCCATTCCTTGAAGACTACTTAATATCAGCCAGGGGGAGGAGGTTGGGAAATCATAGGCTCAGGCACAGACGCACCTTTTTTTTTTTCAGTTTTCTCAGAACCCCCTGATTCCCCTACTCCTTTTATATTTTTTAATAGGAGATATCCTATTAATCCCAATTCTTCCTATCTCACCCCTTGTTAGGGGTCTACTGTACCCCAAGGGAGCCACTTCCATTACAAGAAGTGCACTTCTCCCTAAATGGCCTCACCAGCCATCACAATTGAGGATGTTTCCAACTACATCCTTTCTGCTGGAAGCCATGGATAGCAGTCCTAGAAACACAGGGAGAGGGGAGTTACAACCAGTCTACTCGAGGTTATTGTTAGTTTGGCCCAGTTGGCCTTTAATTTTTACCACTCTGATAGGCCAGTTGTTTTGCTTATTGTCCTTAGTAAGTAAGTAAGTAAAACTTTATTTCTTACACGCCTTTCAAATACCAAGGCGCTGTACAGTTAGATGGACAAAGAATATAATCAGATAAACATACATAAAATTTAAAAAGCCTTATGGAAAAGCCAGACGGAATAAATACGTTTTGAAATCTGATTTAAAACTCCTTATGTAACCCCTGGGCTGCACCACCCCCAGTGTTACACCACTGCCTACTACCCCGAACATAGGCTAAGGGGGTTGGGTTCGCTAACTTATAAAACCTTTGCGCAGCGCCTCCACTCAGGGTGCTTTACATGGGTGAGAGGGTACTGGGTGTAGCCCCCTGAGCTGCTACACCACCCACAATGACCAGTTACCTTCCCCAGACATGCTCCAATACACAGTTCCCCACATTTCCACATTTTGAATTAAAGACTCTCTCTAATAATATGCTCACGCAGGATTTCAAACAACAACAACAAGATATTTATTTTGGGGGTCATAAAGGAGCTAGGAAAGGGAAACAGGAGGAGTAGAGGTTATCTTACCATATTTACACATGTACAGAGATCATTTCGGAATTTTGCTGGTGAACCCTCCAGCTGGGTGGCTACATATTAAAGGCAGACATAAATCACATTTTACCATTCGGCTTAAGACATCCAGAGCCCTGGCTATCTAGCTGCTGATAAATCAGATGTTAAACATAATTATTAATATTACCCACACTTGTACCAGTCCCAGACACAGCAGAAACCCCGCAATCTCATACCATACTGGTTAAACAGATACCACAGTCCAAGATGTTGCAGGCCTGATAGAGTTGCAGCTGGTCGAGGTGGCCGGCTATTAATTTGAGGGTGGGGGCAACTTGGAAACAGATTTTTGTAAAGCAGCAAATTACTATTTACAACCACAGCAGGGATTGCCCTGCACTTTAGCAGACAAAGCAGGGATTGCCCTGCACTCGCAGACTTCTGAGCATTCCAGAGCAAACTATGTGGATCTTATATCCAGAACATTCAGCACAATATTTGAAAGTCCCATCCAATGCAATGAGAGTGATGCTTCTGTCAAGCATCCTAAATGCAGTTTAAACACGGTCACATCCAGTACTTTATATACCAAAAGGCATCCATCCAGAGTAAGTTGGCAACGACACTTTTATCAAGCATCCCATGCTTTAGTCAAGGCAGTCACATCCAGTACATTCTATATACCAAGAACATTATCCACAAGTGGAGTTCTATCCAGCACGTCTAGCCATTTAACACTTATATCAAGCGCTCTTAGACGAAATTCTGTGCAGACACAGGTACATTCTCTTTAAGGTATCTTTGACATTAACATGCCCTAGGGCCTCCTGTCTCATGAAGTGGCAAGCGCGTCTTGGCAGACAGCTCCACGATGGCAGGACTCTAACCCATAGCTACACATTTATATGATTCACTAAGCCCAGCATTTTGCTGCACCTGCAACTTAGCCATTTGGGCCACAGACAAGATGCATCCATTACTTGAACTAGGCAGTCTCTTGTGGGATTAGTAGCCCAGACTGATGACTTCAATACTTCACACTTAACAGCAAACATTCCTTAATGGGGCATGGAGCCCCCAAGATTACTTGCTTAACTTCTCCCTCGCACCGGTGGGTACGAGGGTACTCACTCAGGTCCTCCACAGGTCTCATCCGCAATCGAAGGCATCCTGAAGACTTCTTCAGCTCTCTCACCACTGAGGTACTTGGTCAGTGCTCTCACCACTGCATGATGTCATCTGGTCTGGTCAGCGCTCTCACCGCTGCTGGACATCTGATTCTTCGGTCCACATCTTGTCCTGGCGTGGGAGGGAAGGCTAGCCTCTGGAGGACAGTACTGGCAACCTCCAGACTAGCTGTTGCAGAAAGCACAATTACTGTAACTAGTTAACTGTTAACTGAAGAAAATAACAAATTGCCCCTGAAGACTGAAAGGGCTGAATTAAGTGGCCCAGGCCTGATGGCATGGCTGGAGCCTGAGCCCCTCCCCCATGGGGGGCTCCCAGCAGGCTGGAGCCAGCTCTGCTGCTCTCTCAGCTCTACATCTCTGAATGAATCTTCCAGACAAACTGGCAACATTGTCTCTTTATAGAGCTCCTAGCTCGACTCCTGATTGGTAGCAGGGATGGGGTGACATGTCTCCAAGTTGCTGAAGAACCTGTCAATCAGAACACTCCGAGGCTCAATTGGGTGGTGGAATTTGCGCCCAAAATAATGTCCCTGTAAGCCCCCATAAGCACTTGGGTGCTTTCCCATGAGATGCAGTGAATGTCCCGCAAGTCCTGGCTTTCTGTTGCTGCAATTCCAATTGGCTGTACTGCTGGCAATGGCTGCTTAACCCACTGTCCCTTATAGCTGATTAGATACAGTCCTGAATAATGTGCTGGTGCAGCCAGAAAGAAGTAATTATTTGCCCCAAATGCCACACAGTTCTATAGCTTAGAGGCTGTACTTGTAGTCGCTGCACAGATAAAGAATGTGGTTCCTTTACTTTTTCTGTCGCTACTGAGCTTTTGCAAGCTCCCCCTGCAGCAGCTGACAGACTGACACATAGAGTCCCACAATACTGGAATTGCCAAGGAAACAGTATTAGTTTTAACTTTAAGCACTTTTCCCCACATGTACAACATATTCCCAACAAGCAGCAATAGTTCCATTATTTAAAACATTTTAATTCTTTACTTTTCGGCTGCAGCTGAACATAGCTACCCTGGAGGCAGCACTTTTGCAGCGGGAGCTCGCGGTCAGCAGTTTAAGCCCCGAGGGGCTGGATTTTCATTTGATGGCAAGCTGGGGCACACACGAGGGCAAACAGAACCTGGGGAGCCAGAAAAATTAGAAGCCAAGTCAGGAGAAGGACAGAACAAAACGGGCTAAGGTAAACCCAGACTGGCATTTCTAGGAACCCCATTTGCAAGGGGGTTACACTTAGTTAACAACATAGTTCAGAGTTGGATTTTCACTGTTCTTTCTTTATTACCTGCAGGTACATGGATACAGCTCTATTACTTACTCTCACTAGGCATCCTGATTAATGTATTGATTATACAGGATCACCACTGGCTATATACTGGAGGTAGAAGGTGGGGATATTGGAGACCATGATCTGATTGATACTTGGTCTGTGGGGGGGAGAAGAGATAGCAGACTTGACTGATTGGTCACGGTGACTGTCCCCCTTAAAATACTTTCTCATAATGTAAATGGGTTGACCAGGCAGATCAAAAGATACCGAACAATTACAGCATTAAAAAAGCTGAGACCTGACATTTTGCTCCTGCAGAAGATGCACCTCTCAGCGACTGAACATCAAAAGTTACAAATATTTGGTTTCTCCCCAGATGGTGGAATCAACTTACCAGAATGGTAGGCGCAGGGTGGCAGTTGTCTTAGTACCAAGAATTCCCTTTTGTACTCACACATCAATATTCAGATAAGGAGGGGCGGCTGGCCTTGGCAGTGGGCACTGTGCAGGGACGACAACTTATGGTATGCGGGGTTTTAAATAATTGATTAGCAGTTTTTTTCTTGGGACAATGCTAACTGTACAGAAAGCATTTATATAGGTTTTCTAGAAGTGTTATGTTTGTTAAACACAGTGAGGCAAGTGCTATGCATTTTCACAATGTTTTAGCACTTTTATGAGCAAAACACTAATCAATTTTTGGAGTTAAATAAATCCCTGGTATGCAGTACGTACATACCCCCGGGGAGCGATGCATCATCCATTCAACAACTGATGGAGATGATTTTATCCCATAAACACAGCATATCGATACGGGCGGGGGTTGAACTGTTTATTAAACCCATCTTTAGATACCTCTGCATCGAGAACCCCATCTCTCACAACTGGCCAAAAGCACTTTAGAAGACTGCTTGGGAGATGGGCTTGGTTGACACATGGTGCCACCTGCACCCTTCCACAAGGCAGTTCTTGTTTTACTGATACACCCACGGGCATTACTCCCGACTAGATTATTTCTGTGTTGGAGGAGAGCATCTGGAAGTAGTGAAATCAGTAGACATTAAGAACATTTATCTGTCCGACCATGCACCTATATTATTAGAACTCGACATCTTGAGAAAGGAAAACACAAACTGGCCATTCAACAGTTCTTTACTAAAGGACCCAGCCTTTGCTGAGTTGTTGAAAATCAAAATCCCAGAGATCATACAAAATAATGCCTCTCCCCAGATCTCCCTCAGCTTTTGTGGGACACTTTGAAAGTTGTCTTGCTGGGCCAGATCATTACTTACCCTGCTAAGAAAAACGGCAAGCAGAGGCCGCCTTCAGGAACTGCAGGACAAGCCTAAGTTCCTCAGGATGCTCATACGCAGAGGGATGGCCTCTGGGAGAACAGGCTTTCCAAGCACAGCAAGAAATCCAACGGCTTCTAACCAGCAAGACAGAACAGGCCTTAATGTGGTTTCACTAAAACTATCATATTGGGGGCCACGTAACATCCAGGATTCGACACTGCTCATGCAAGCAAACGCAGACATAACTATACCAAAAATAAAGGACCCCCAAACAGGCAGAGTATTCAGTGCCACTCCTCAGATACTTCACATTTTTAAAAATTATTTCAAAGATCTATACGTAGAATCTAATCCCCCTACACCACAGGTCATAGAGACCTTCTTGTCGGGTATAAAGCTCCTGTCCCTAACCCCCCAGCAAGTCACTCACTTAATATGTCCCATTTCAGAGCAGGAATTATGTACCACAATTAAAAACCTCCTGAATGGGAAAAGCTCAGGCCTGGATAGCTGTAGTGCTGAGTTTTACAAGGGAACATTACAACTAATAAAGGGCCCTTTGCTTGCGCCCTGAGAGGGCGCACCTCAGCTAAATATCTCATCTCCTGGAACAAGCTACTATAGCTACAATATTAAAGCTGGATGAACCGTCACATTTGTGTGACTCCTACCATCCAATATCTGTCTTAAATCAAGACTAGAAACTCTACACTAGTATTTTGGCACATCGCTTGGATGATATTCTTCCCCTCTTGAGTCACCCTGCTCAATCAGACTTTATAAAAACTAGGCAGACCACTGATAATATCAAGAGATCCCTGTACCTGATCAGCCATGCCCATCATTGCAATACCCTATTAATGATCCTAAGCTTAGATGGGTGGGGAGAGACACTCGGGGTCATGTCATGAGACTGGAAGGTGGAAGGTTTAGGAGGGAGATGAGGAGGCATTTCTTTACCAAAAGGGTGGTCGAAAAGTGGAACACACTACCGGCAGAGGTGGTGGCCTGTTAAACAGTGGAATGCTTCAAGAGGGGCTGGGATAGGGCAGAAGGAGGGTCATGGGAGGTAGGGTGGGAAGGGAGCAGCTGCAGAGTAGGAGTGCTAGCTGCAAAATTGAGCACTCTATAGACCAAATTTCCTTTTCTTTTGGCAGTTTGCTATGTTGGTATGTAGATGCTCAGAAAGGTTTTGATAGGGTCTCTTGGCCTTTCTTCAGGAAGCCTTGTGAAGTTTGGTTCCCACCAATAATTCTTAAAAACATTAACGGCATCTATTCTGGCCGGAAGCCTTGGTGAAAGTAAATTCAACTAGTTTCCCTCTGTCTCACGGGACAAGACAGGGTTCCCCTCTCACCATACTTGTTAGCACTTTATGTTAAGCCAATTGCACAGTATTTATGCCAGACAGAGTTGATACGGGGATATACCATAGGAAACCAAGGACATAAATTAGCATATTATGCCAATGATCTTTTATTGTTTATTACAGAACCAGAGACATCCCTTGCAGCTCTGGAAAAAGCCTAACTTTGATAGAGCAGCTGTCGGGTTACAAATCAAACTCATAGGTATATACTTAACCGCCCATCCTAGTGAGGTTGTTGAATACAACTCTGACTTGTTCTCGAGAGTCAGAGAAGATTTACAAACATAGGCCCCCCCTTCCAATTTCATTGCTAAATAGAGTCCAGCACATACAAATGAATATTCTACCAAGAATACTATATTTATTACAAAACATCCCTTCACCTCTGGACAGGAGAGAATTACATAGGTGGAACAGGATGGTTTCCACATACTTGTGGCAGGGGAGAAAGCTCAGGGTATCCCTTGGGAGGCTACAGCTACCTAAGGAAAGAGGAGGTTTAGCACTTCTCAGTTTTCAACTGTATGTGTTAGTAGCCCAGCTTACGCATATGACACATTGGTTGAGCACTCCTTCCCAGACCCCATGCTGGGTCCAGTTGGGTAGAGCACTCTCGCCACTCCCCTTGGATCATACCACGGTATTCCAGCCAAAGATCTGGAACCTGCAATGGGAGACATCCAGTACATGTCTAATATCATACATAATTGGGCAAAATTATGACATCCGGACAATTTGTTGGAGGCAAGATGGATAGGCATACCAGCACCTAGATTATACTTTTCTCTGGCATACCTGGATCATGGATTTAAGAGTTGGTTTAAACAAGGCCTTATTCACACCTTTCAGTTCTACCAGGAGGCACCCTCAAATCACTTCAGTAATTACAGGGTGAATTCTCCCTCCTCAGTGAGAGTTCTATAGGTATCTTCAGATCAGTCACTTTCTGGGGTCCACGGCAGGATTGGATGCCACTGCCATGGACTCCCTTTCTTTATAATGCTGCTGCTGCAGCTGGGGAGGCTTTCGGCACTTATATCACATTTTATAAGTCCCTGACTAATTCTCCCACAACGCTAATGGATGGTGTCCATTCTAATTGGGAGGCGCAGTTAATGTTGGACCTGGCGCCAGAGGACTAGCTCCGGATGTGGCACAGACAACACCAGATCATGGGTTCGTATACCTGGATAAAATTCAGCTGGAAGGTGGTGGCAAGGTTCTTGCACACCCCGCAGATCACTGCCAAGTTCCTCCCCAGAGGTAACTCTGCATGCTGGAGACAGTGTAGGTGGGAGGTCTCGAGTCTCGACACATGCACATGTGTTCTGGCTTTGCCCAGTGCTCTCCCAGTTTTGGAAGGAGGTGGGTTCAGTGACGAAGGAGCTCTTCTCTGGACTGGATGAGCTGACTCCTGAGATAGCGATCCTAAAACATTTTACCAAACAATTTAAACAAAAAATCAGGTATGGATATATTCCTCCTTTGGCATCAAAAAGTTACCACCAGGAAATGATTGCAGGCAGATACACCTTCTGTATGAAGCTGGGAATACACTGTATATGATATTTATAGGATAGAAAGCATGAGAGCAAGGCTACAAGATAAGAGCCCAGTACTCAGGAACAGATGAACGGTGTGGTTCGTGCTCATAACCTCATGCAGACCACCCCATAGGGGGAAGGTTGGAAATAAGATAATTGGTCTGTCCAGTCAACATCAGTTGATAGGAGGCATGAATTGAGGGACTGTAGTTTCTGGCTTGAAGCCCCCCTTCCCCCCGCGCCTTTGGTGAATAGCTGAGGAAGGGTCGACTTTACCTAATCTTAGGAGATCGCCTAACTATTATTGTGTATAATGTACCCTTAGAAATTAGGGTAATATTCCAAATTGTAAAATCATGTCGATGTCTTTTGTAATTGCGACTTGATTAACTCATGTACCTGACAAAATCAATAAACATTTTAGTCTAAAAAAACAATCATTGAGGCCAGGTAAAGGTCTTACTGCCTGGGTGTTCTTATAAGTCCTTATTTGCTCCAAAGCTTACATCCCTTAAGTCCTCTCACCACCTAGGTACCCAGTCCAGCTCCCGAGAAACTACTTTTCCCGTTCAAAACCCAGCCCCAGGAGACACCTGATGGAGCTGGCCACGGTCTGTCACCTGTTACAGCGGCAACCGAGAAGCGGCAGCCATAACCCCAATCAGGAATAAACACACAGAGAGGTGAGGAATATAGATTTTTACCAAGATTATGGATACTACTGCTATTTCATGTTTAATGTGGAACGTAAAGAGGATGCAGACTGAACAGAAGAGGCAAGACGTTCTACAACACAAAGAGAAACAATATACAAATCACATTGTTACACAAGACATATATGAAGAGCTCAGAAGCTCATATGGTGAAAAGAGTATGGGTGAGGAAAGCATACGGAGCTGGTGAAAGTAGGATTAGAGGAGAAACAAAAAATCCTTCTACATAAAAACTTAAACTTTACAGAAGATTACATATGGCAACACCCAGAGGGGAGGATGCTGGTAGTGGGTATTTCATTAGGAAGTGTAAAATTAGCATTCATAAATGTGTCTTGCCCAGGTGTAGAAAATCACTACTGCTCCTCCAATATCTCCGAACAACTGGCTAAAATAACAAAACACATGTGGATGATTGGTGAGGACATGAACTTAATATTAGTTTCTATGATGGCTAGTACACATCCTAGAAGAAGAAGCCTAACACAAAGTGCAAAAGTGGCAATGGCCATATTGGAGGAAAAAAATCTAACAGACGCACGGCGAGTAATCCACCCTAATACAAAAAATATACGTTCCACTCCAACTGTCATAGGACTGCATCTAGGATCAACTACCGGTTTATCCAGAATGAAATGGCACAAGCCACAGAAGGGGTAGAAATATTACCAGTAATTATTTTGGATCACTCGCCTGTTAAATTAAAGCCCCATATGGATATCCAGGGACCCTGAACCCCGACCTGGAAGTTTAGCGACTTCGTACTGCAAAATAAAGAGCACACAAAGGAGGTAAGAATCATCATACAAGCGTTCATAGCCAATAGCCCCAGACACACATGTTGGTAATAACTTGGGAAGCTAAAGTACACTTGTATGGGGGGAAATGTAGGAGCCATATGCTCCACACAGAAAAAGAAACAACCAGAGAAAAGAATTAAACTATGAAAAGAAATTAAGAGGCAGAAGATAAACATATCTAAAAAACAAGAGGATGCAGCATGAGAAAACTGGGCAACATGAGAAAACTGGGCAAAGGTTAAGAAAAAATATAATGAAAACTCAGACAAGCTACTGAGCTAGCCTACAGAAAACCAAAACCAACTGCATATCATACAGTCCAAAGGTAACAAAAATACTGTTAAGTCTACGGGGTAATTGTTTCTGAATGAAAGATGTTTGTGGAGGACCGCAGTTATTTGTGTTTAATGTATCTTAATCTATTATATAATTTTGTAGGTTGTGAGCTTGATATGCTCTGTGCCTTTTAAATAAAAAGTTTAAAAAAATACTGTTAAGATTTCAACAAGAGAGAGAACAAAGACCACATATTCTCCATAGATGAGCATGAAACAGAAGAAATAGATCCTTTCAAAATAAATGAGAACCTCTTATAAGTTTTACAGGAAGCTATACAAAACAGAAGGTTCCAGATCAAGAGAAGATACACAAACTCTTCAGAGCAATATAAATTCACCTGAACCAATGGCAGATCAGGCTGAACTACTTTCAAAAGAGATAGCCTCCGAAGAAGCAGTTGTAGCAATTAATAGCTTGATAAAAATGAAGGCTATCAGAGAGGATGTTTATTTTCCCAACTTTTACCAAGAATTTGCAGCACAGCTAACAGCAATGCTGAAAGACAATATCTCGAAATCTCAAGATAATGGTTACATTACCTTAATCTGTGATGAAGGGGGTTATTACACTCATACTGAAGCCAGAAAAAAATAAAGAGAAATGTGTGCATTACAGGCCAGTAACACTTCTCAACATTGACAGCAAGATCTGAGCTAAACTGCTGGCTACCAGAGTGAATCATGTCCCTCCATCTCAGCCATGTACAAACCATATTCATTAGTAGCAGACATATCTCGGACAATGTACAATAGACAACTTACCTAGCTGAAATCGCAGAAGACCTAAGGGTACCAGCAGCCTTCATAACATTAGATGCTGAGAAAGCATCTGACTAAGTGGAATGGCCGTATCTGTTGACCATCCTAGAAAAATATGACACTCTCCCAGTACTCATTAAAATGGTTAAGCTCTTATACCAAGAACCTGTGGCTTAGTAAACACAAATGGCCTGAAATCTGCAGTCTTCTCCCTAGAGAAAGGGACATGGCAAGGCTGCCCCTCATCCACAGAGACGATTTAATCTTGCTCTCAACCCTTGCTTATGGTGGGCAGAGCCAACTGCCAAACTGAAAGATGGTGAAGACCGAGCTCTGTCTAGCTCACCACTTTAAAGCTGTAAATTCATATTTCTAGCCATCTAAGACTTTAGTGGAATACCAGCATGAAGGAAAAGCAATATAGAATCAAACATTCAAATTCTATTAAAATGGGTAGGAATACTCGTGGAGGAAATCAAGAAGGTCTCTATGTAAAACATCATAACCTGAGAGAGATGGAGCGGTCCACCATATCTAACCCTGCAGACCCAGTCTTCCAATGCGGTGCTTCTGAAAGAATCCACGCTATGTATCAGAAATTGGAATCGCTGGTCACCAAAGTAACCCTACTGGACTGTAAAGTAACCGGAGTACAAATGGAGGCTAAAGAGGCTACAGAAATAGCCATGGGGTTAGTGAAAGAAAATTCAGTACTTCTGTACCAACTGGAGCACCTAGAAAATAAGGCGTGTATTGCAAATATCCGTGTGGTGGGAATGCCGGAGGGTGCAGAGGAAGGGAAAGTCAGTTAAATATTGACTCTTTTCGGGTTAATAAAGCGGCGA
Source organism: Neoceratodus forsteri (assembly GCA_016271365.2). Classification (NCBI taxonomy): domain Eukaryota; kingdom Metazoa; phylum Chordata; order Ceratodontiformes; family Ceratodontidae; genus Neoceratodus; species Neoceratodus forsteri. The sequence continues at coordinate 382,735,215 of CM028134.1, read as the reverse complement.
TACCGGAGAGTTAAGGATCCCTCGTGCGCGAAATCGGAAATCGAGTAAACTACGGTAATCAGTAGCTGCAGCTGCATTTTGCCACGCCTCTTTTCAATACCCGACACTCCTGCTTTTTGCCCAGCCACGATTGGGAAAAAATTATTATTAATTGCACTAAATACTGTAGAAGCCAGCAACATTTATACAAAAACTGTATTTATTGCACTGTACATAGTTTACTGTACACATAATTCATTACTAGCATGTCACACATAGGCTTCTGTCACAACACTATCTGGCTACCTGGCCATTACATGCTATTAACACCTACTGCATGCGTTTCATTTTATTTCTTTTTATGTTGTGGCTAAAGGAGTATTTAGGCTTTATTTATGTTGTAGCTTCTGTTTTTTTGTAGTTGTAATTGAGTGGGCTCTGCCCCCACCCCGTTCTATTTCAGTACTTTGGCTTTATTTATATTGTAGCTTCTGTTTTTGCAGACCGGACAATTTTTTATAGTTGTGGTTGTAATTGGGGGCTCTGCCCCAACTCTATTTCCGTATTTCGACTTTCTTTTTGTTTTATATATTTATTTTGCAGACCGGACATTTTTCTAAAGGTGACGTCACGGCGGTAAGGCGTGCAACATGTTCGCGATGAGAGGCTATACCACCGTGTTACTCTCGTGCACGGAGGGGTCCTTAACTCTCCGGTATCTCCAATAAAGCTTACTGCGCTTTTAGGAGACAATCCACCAGCTCGAATGATCATGGTGTTGGTTGTGGACTGCGTGGGGAGGATGATATCCTGTGATATCCTGCAGGCAGCCGAAGGACTGCCAATCTTGAACACCATGGCCACAAAGTGCGGATCTTTCCTGGTTTAGGCTATGTAACATGACCCAGAAGGAAGTCTTCGTCTGGACGGGTGACAGCGCAACTAAGAGCCCTTGGGATCCATCACATACTGATGTTACCTACAAGAATTAAGATAAACTATGGGGCAAGACCTTCATGTACACAGATCCACAAGCGGCAGGGAAGATGGTTGCTAAGCCAGAAGAAATTTGTTGCATGCATAGGATCAGATTCTGACACAGAGGATATTTGAACGGGGTTGGTAACCTTTACTATTTTAGTTCAACAGGAAGTAAGATTGTTATGCTCCATGTGAGACATAAAAATGGAACAAGTTCTTTAGATAACAGTTTGTGTAATGGAGCATTAAGTACATATGAATTTCAGAACAGTTGCTCTCCTATGTAAATGACAAAACAGTGCCTATTCAAATTGATCCCTTGTTGCTGACTTCTTCATTGTTTCAGCCTGGTAATTTATTTCCTGCTTCAGACTCTGTGGTGTCAGTTATGCATGCGTTCACTACCAACGCGATTTAGTGGGAAACCAGTAACGTGTGAGAAAAAGAAGGGACTCAGTTAAGTAGTGGACTGATGGCTACTACAAAACCTTTTTTTTTGTAATAGTAAGTGTCTGTTAAAATACAATTCTAAGATACTAGTCGCCAGCAGATTAGGCCTTATGGTCTATTGAGTCTGCTCATGCCTCAGAACCCTGGTTGGGTACCGAGGCCGTCCCCCCTTCTCTTGTCCCTGGTCCTCCTTACCTCCATCCCATCCCCCCCAGGTCATGCCAACTTCAGCTTCATCCCCTTTCTATACCTGTCCCACCCTCTCTTGAAACCCTCCACCATAGATGCCAGAACAAGCTCACCAGGTAGGCCATTCCATGGTTCCACCACTCTCCCAGTGAAAACCTCCTCCTTCCCCCTCTTCCTTTCACCTTCGAGTTTCCAACTATATCCTCTGGTGATTCTACCCTCCTTTAGCCTAAGGATCCCATCCCATTCTACCTATTGATTCCCTTGAGGTATTTGAATACCTCAATCATGTCCCCACGGCCCCCTCTCCTCCAGCGAGAACAGGTCAAGCTCATCTAGTCTCTCCTGATACATCAACTCCCTAGTCCCCGGATCATTTTGGTCGCTCTCCTCTGAACCCTTTCCAGGAGCTGGATGTCTCTGCTCAAGTGTGGCCTCCAGTACTGCACTCAGTACTCAAGCTGTGGTCTTACCAGGCCATTGTATAGTGGCAGAATCACATCCCTGCTCCTTGAGGTGATCCCCCTTGTGATGCAGCCCAACATCCTGTTTGCCTTTACTGCTGCCCTCCTGCACTGCTCAGAATTGTTCATGTTGACATCCGCCAGGACCCCCAGGTCTTTTTCCCCTGCCATGGCCTTCAACTCATCCCCTCCCAGGGTGTACTCAGGTTTGGGGTTACCCCACCCAAGATGTAACACCTTGCACTTGGAGGAGTTAAAATTTAATTTCCAGGTGCAGGCCCACCTATCCAGGGTCTCCAGGTCCCTTTGCAGGGCTAACCTACCCTCCTCCCCCTCAACCACTGCTCCCAGTTTGGAATCATCTGCAAAGAGACTCATTTCACACCCGATACCTTCCCTGATATCAGAAATGTAGGCATTAAAGAGGAGCGGCCTCAGAACCGAGCCCTGTGGCACCCCACTAATGACCCCCCCAGGAAACGAGACCACCCCGCTGACCACTACCCTCTGTGTGTGTGCCCAGCAAGCCAGTTTCTAAGCCATCTGACCATCAATGGGCCTGCCCCCATCTCCCTCAGTTTCTCCAGTAGGCCATTGTGAGGGACTGAGTCAAATGCCTTGCTGAAGTCCAAGAACAGTGCATCCACAGGCCTCCCCCTGTCAAGTTCCGATGTTACTCATTCATAAAACTCCACAAGGTCATTTAACATGATCCACCTGGCACAAACCCATGTTGACGTACTATCCAAGAATCCCATCTCCTCCAAGAACCCCCAAACGTTCATTAAGTATACTATCCATCATCTTGCCCACCACTGATGTCAAATTGATATGTGTATAATTTCCTGGCACCTCTCTTGATCCCCTTTATGGATGGGCACAAAATGTGCCAACCTCCAATCCCTTGTTACCCACCCAGTTTCAAGCGACATCGTAAAGAGATCTGACAGAGGTGCAGCCAGTCATCCACCATCTCCATAGAACTCTGGGATGTATGCCATCTGGCCCTGGAGATTTGTCCTTTTAAGGGCCTTAAGGGCTTCCCACACCCAGCCAATGGGGATAGCATGCCGGTCCCTCCCTCTTTGGGAGAGCCATCCTGATGTGATACCCCTGAGGTATACTCCCAACTGCCTGTTCTCATCTGGTACTCCCACTGTCCTACCTGCTGTCTTTCTAACTCCATTGCCTCACTTTGTAGGTTTCCCAGCCCCTCCCTAGTGAACACAGAGGCAAAGTACTCATTTAACAACTCCGACTGTTCCTCAGCCTCCTCCGCCCACCCCTGCTTTTGTCCTCAATCTGCCGATCTGGCCTTGGTCTTTCTCTGCTTCCCAATATACCCAAAGAACCCTTTCCCTCCCTCGATCCCCTTGGTGCTACTGCCTTTCTGGCCTTTGCCCCTCACAATATCCTGGTGACTTGCCTACGGCAAGGTGGTAATCATCCTTATGCCTCTCCTGCTCCTCATTTTTTGCATCTGTTGTTGCAGCCCTCTTCTCCTTTACCGCCTCTGAACCTCCTTGATCACCAACACGGTTTACGTGAACTCACCCCGCGCTCACCTTGCACAGGTCCTGACGGCCTCCTGAAGTCCCCATTTTATGACCTCCCTCCTACCTCTACATTTATCCCTGGTGAAATCCCCTCAAATGCTCCTTGAGAAACTCTCCCATGCCCCTAAAGTCCACCCCCAAAATCAACAGCCATTGTCCTGGAACTTTCCATCTCACCCCCAAGTTTAGCCAAAACCAGACTGTGTTGTGGTCGCTCCTGTCAGGGGATCCTCCACTGCCAGATCCCATACCAGATCCCGTCCACAAGAACCACATCCAGGACATGACCCCCCATGGCTCCAACACCGCTGAGTGAGGAACACAACCTGAAGCCATCCAGCAGCCTCTGCTCCTTGGCCACCTGTGGACGCATGGTTCCTCAGTCAGTAGCTGGCATATTAGATCCCCATCAATCCCATTTATTAAAGCCGGTTTATACTGTTAAACTACTAAAGTAATGCCTAGGTAGGGTCATACATGCAGGTGTCAGCTTTCAGCGGATCCGCATGACATTTGTTTGAAGTATAGTCTGAGCAGAAGAATGAGCAAAGAGAACTGTTTGCTATTATAACTGCATGCTAGACATTAAAGTGCATATTTCGCTGAGTAGCTTAATAGTTCACATACTCTATATTAACAACTGTAACTTGTATTGGTGTAGTCATACTATGAATGTAGTGCAGTTAAGACAGAAGGTTTGGTCTTTCATGCAGTCATGTTTTTTCGTACAGTTTTTGTTTTTTTTATAGATGAGAACTTTAATCCAGTCAGGTGGGATAGTTAATAATTACCTAATCTATTTATAAAGGTTGTATTGCTAAGTTCTCGTTCATGGTAGAAATGGTAATTTTGTTAGTTAATATAATGAATGATAAATATCCAAATGTTACCCTTAATGATGTAACAAACTGAGGTATAGATGTAAGAACCTGTCATGACATGCTGTCCTAATGGTGTATTACAATTTTGATTGTTCTCAGCTGAAAATGACTATTTTATCTGTTATAAATGCAATAAAATATAATTACAAAAAAAACCTTGCTTATTAAAATACAGATGAATAATATGATCTCTGGAATATACTGCAGATAGATATACAGATATGTAGATACATAGATATTGTCCGCAGATAAGGGCCTTGTGGCCCATCTAGTCTGCCCTATCCCTCTTTTTAATGCTTTAGGTACCCTAGAAGCTACAAGTCCCCCCTTTTGCTCTAGCTTGATAATTCCCATGTACCTATCCCACATATTCTTGAATCCCTGAACCATGGCTGCCCTTACTCACTTCCTGGGAGACTCTCCCATCTCTCCAGCACCTCTTCAGTGAAGTAGAATTTCCTAAGTTCTCTAAGTTTCCCTTTAGTCTCATGCTATGCCCCTTGTTCTATTTCCCTTCATGTGAAAGATGCTTCCTCTGATACCCTGTGATCCCCTTTAGATATGTAGAGGTCTCTATCTATGTCCCCTCTCTCCTTTCCTCCAGGGAGTACATATTGAGAGCTCAGAGTGTCTCCTCATACGACTTATGTTGCATCCTGGACACCATTTTTGTCACCCTCTCTGTACGCCTCCATCCTGTCTATGTCTTTTGGACATGGGGCCTCCAGAACTGAACACAGTACTCAGATGAGGCCTTACTAGGAGTTGTACAATGGTACCACCACTTCCTCCTTCTACTTGTTATACCCCTCCCTATGCACCCTAGTATTCTGTTAACCTTTCCAATTGCTTTGTCACACTGTTTAGCCACTTTGAGGTCATCTTCTATGACTACCCCTAGATCCTTTTCCTCTGTGGTGGCCTCCAGTGTTACCCTTTCTAGTTCATACTCAACCCTAGAATTCCCTCTCCTTAGGTGCATAATCTTGCACTTTTTTGCATTGAAACCCAACTGTCATTCCTTGGATCAGTTTTCTAGCCTCTTCAATAAGATGGCAGATATATGTTCTCCCTGGGAATCAAACCTCTGACCCTTTGCTTGTGAGGCGAGGACATGTCCAGTGTTCCACCTGATATACAGCACAAAGTAACGGCCTATGCGGATGATGTCATCATATCAGCTACCCATCCCGAGAAGTCAATACTACACCTGTTGAAATTAAAGGAAAGCTTCGGCAAATTTTCCAGTTACAAACAAAATGCAGAAAATCTAAAATAATGCCCATTAACCACCTATGCCAGAAAAGGCATACTGAAGAACTAGGGTTGCAATGGAAAGTTAAAAACATCTCATACTTAGGAAATGGTCTGTGTGCAACAGGCAAAGACACTGGACAGGATCTACTAAACACTTTGAAGGGAACAATGTGCAAGTTCCCAAAATGTGCAGAAAAAGGGATAATTGTGCTGCATCATATACACGAGGCGTCCGCAGCTGCAGAAAAATATGGACTGCAAAAAACGCAGCTGTGGAAATTCCTGCACAAAAGGCCACTGAAAAGTATGGCATATATCTCCTTAAAGGCTATTTTAGCCACCATTTTCCTGCAGTTGCAGAAAAACATTGCGCACATGCTGCACCAAGGAGAGTGAGGCATAATTCACCCTGAGCAAAAGGTAGTATACAAACAATTGGCAAACAATCATAGTGGGGGTTCAAGCACCAAGCAACAGCAAACCTGTGGGCTGTACAGTAGTGTCAGTTGTTACAACAAACCTAGCACACACTGCAATTGACAGTCAACAAACCACAACCACATGACCCAGTGCAGCCCATAAAGGAGCCCAACAGGCAGAGGTGGTAACAGCCAGAAGTGTGTGCTACAAACGCAGGCAAAAGGAAAACCTCAGAGAGAGAGAGAGAGAGATGCAACCATCAGTTACAAACTGCCACTGGGTGCAAGGTTCTGCTGGTACAGGTGGTGCTACTGTCGTCCCAGTTGTGGGATTGGCTTCTGGCCTCACTGGGAGTGCTGGTTCTGCTGCAACTTTTGCAAGACTGTCAGTCTCCTGCTCCAGTTAATATGGATCGCCTGTTGTTCCATCTGCTGAGCTATTTGTGACAGCTGTGGATCCGCAGGTGCAAATTTTCCTCACTTGTGGAATTTCATAATTCGCCTGTTTTGCGATTTTCTGCACCTGTGGAAATTTTGTTCTGTGAATATACTTTGCAATTCCACAGTTTTGCAAGCCTTTCTTCTGCACATGCAGGTTTTTTGCTCTTTGTGAATCTAGCCCACAGTACTGCAAACAGGAAAGCCATCTTTCAAGAACTAAAGCTTGATACTGAGAGAGACAGAACAACCTCCCAATCGCCACGGGGCCAAAGAATCTAATCCATCAGCATGGATTTCTTACCAAGGGTTGTGCTTGTGATGAGCACGCCACATTACAGGATACACACTGAGTGGCTAAATCAAATGCAAGGAACCATCAGCAAATTCATATGGGTGGGAAAACCCCAGATGCAAACTGAAAAGACTAGGAAGAACCACAGAGAACGGTGGTCTCAAACTACCAAACATCAAACTATACAACTGTAGAGAAGTGCAGGGGAACGCACATCAGCTGTCCCAAAGGTGCTCCAGTCATATCAAAACACAGCAATTGAGAACAGAACACTGGGCACACACTAGAAGGTTGAGTTCAATTACAAGCTGTATTTTATTTTAAAAGCACAGCATGTTCAGACTCAGGGCTAACAGGGTATATAAGTGGCCACTAGGTTTCACTCACTGACACACTTCTCAAAATATTTAATCCACTGGAAGTGTTACTAAATATAGTTTGTACCAACCTACATGCAATAATAACAACTTCAAGATTAACAACAGAATCATACATGACAAAAGAGCAGAAATGGGCATAACAAAAATTGTTAACCTAATGGAAGGAGGGGTTTTACAATTCAGAGAATTACAAAACAAATTATGACCTAAGGTCAGGTGATCACTTTTCAAACTACAACGTGCAAAGCAGAACTAAAAAGAATGAAGACCCTTAGATGAAAACATTTATAAATAATCTATCAGTGGACAGCTCTGTATCACAGTGGCACACAAACCTGATAAGCAAAAACACGGAAAGGCAGAAGACGAACTGAATGGTAGAGTAAGTTTCTAAGCAAAGACACAACGCAGTGGAAGTGGAAAGACATTTGGAACTTTTCCCAACAGGCTACTTCGATACAAGATCTTAAAATAGAGCAGTTTAAAATAATAAACAACCTATACTACATGCCTTACAAGTTATGTAAGACAAAGAGCATTCCTACACCCTTGTAAGTGTAAACAGGAAGAAGGTACTCTGATGCACATCTTATGGGACTGCTCAGAGATACAAACTTTCTGGAATAAAATCACAAGTAAACTAAACAATCTATTGGGACTACAAGACCTATTTACTCTAGAGGTATGCATCTTGGGCCGTGTTAGCACAAGTGAGGTAGCAGTCAGTAGAAAACACAACATACATCTAACAGCACATGTGGCCAAAAGGCACCTAGTAAAGCTATGGCTCAATCAAAGGAGGCCGACTTACAAGGAGTGGCTGCAAGATATGCTGGAAACACAGAAAACAAGCAATTTCCTCAGTCTTGTTGTTTCTGATCCCCCTCCCCTTTTAGACAGTCGGTGGCTGTTTGTTATTGTAACTAACCTGCTTCCTGATTTTTTCCACACATTTAGGTGTTTGGTGGTATCTTCATGTCCTGAGTTGCGGCACATCATATCATAACTCCTTGCCACACCGGAAGTCCCCCAATGCTCGTTCATGTGCTTCAGCGTCACTGACACTGTGTCTTAGGTGCCGCGCACATCGTCAGCTGCCGTCATCGGGAACAAGTAAAGTAGAGCATTTCGTTCATGTGTGTTTGTATTCCCACCCAATTTCAAAGTCCGCCAGCCTGGTGTGCAGAGGATAATTGCGGCTCACCATACCGATACCTAACTTTATTTTAAAAACATCAGTGCTAGTTCTGCCATTTCTCAATGTTTTGGCTGTGCCAATACTTTTGGCAAAATAAAGTCATCCAGGAAAGTTAATTGTCATTGCCTTCTGTGCAGTGCCGAATTAAGATAAGTGGCTGTAATTTTTACAGTGTCTAGCCTGTTGTATACCTATCTGATACCTTTGTTTCTTTTAATAGTTTCTGTAGAGTTTCACTGGAAACCACCATACCAAACAGAAGCAGGATCACAGAACAGATTCTAAGACTCATTTAAGTAAAACAGCTCTATCTTATATTTATTTTCCAACTGCATAACATAACTAAGTAAGCTCAGCAGACACACTGGAGTCTTGGCACACACTGGCTCAAACTGGTTACACATGCACTCTGTTTCTTGAGTGCACGACCCATACTGAACGAGTCTTAAAGAGACAACAGCATATATTATACCCCCCCCTTTTAACTGAATTGCCCACAAACAATTCAAACATTTCAAATGTCCACTTTAGAGTCTCTTTAACACCTGTATTGAATCTTTCAAAATGTCCAAAGGAAAGTTTCCAACACTTACCCTTGATGAATTTAGGTGTGACCACTAACCTAAAACAGTCACTATACTTGACAGGCATCTTCTCTCCTTCCTCTTCGAGTGACCCTTTGTACACCTGTATAAGATTCTGGTAGCAAACTTGGTTCTTTGCCTTGGCCTTCTACTGATTCTGGAAGCTGAATAGGTTCCATCTCAGGCACTTCCACACTCTGTTCTGAAGTGTCGCCAGTCTCTATCACCTGTTCACCATTTGCTGCTTCAGCAGCTCTTGTAACAGTCCTGTCGTGTCTCGGGTGATGTCTATTCCTGCGAAAATGTGCACCACTTGGTGTAACAATGGTGTATGATCTGGGTTCAGGTCTGGAGTCCTCAACTGTCGCTGGCTGCCATCCTTGAGCTGTGTCCATACACACTCTGTCTCCTGGATGTAGTATGGATAAGTTTTTGGCACCGCAGTTGTAATATTCCCTCTGCTTCTTTTGTAGTAGTTTAGGTTTGTGATGGGCTCCTTTAGGTACATGTGGTTGAAGTACATGTCTTGTTTCTGGTAAGGTGCTTCTTAACACTCTGCCCATTAGGAGCTGAGAAGGTGAGTATTGCATACCTGAAATGGGAGTGTTCCGAGGGCTCAAGAGTGCTAAATGTGGGTCGTTCCAGTGTGGGATGTCTTTAAAGAGCAGTTTTACAGTTTTAAATCATTGTCTCAGCCTGACCATTCGACTGTGGGTATACTGGACTGGAATGGATCAACTGTATTCCCCACTGTGTTGCAAAAGAGTGTATTTCTTTACTAGAGAAAGGCATGTTGTCTGTGACCATTTCTTTCAGTATCCCATGCCTCGAGAATACTGATTTGAGTTTGACAATTATTATGCTAGATATTTTATCTTGCAGTCTCAGCACTTCTGGATACTTTAAAAATAATCTACAAGCAGCAAAAAGGATCTCCCTTTACAGTCAAAAATGTCCGCAGCTAGCTTGTACCGGGGTAATTCAGGAATCTGGTGGGACTACAATGTCTCTTTTTGATTGCTTGTGTAACCCCTAGGTGGTGCTATCCCAAGGGCTACTACCCCTGCCTGTTTGACTACGGACAGGTTGAGGGGCCTAGGTCCTATGGCGGGTGCCTCCACCCAGAGGTCAGGGTTTGTAGTGGTTAGACTAGCTTGGTCACAGCCCTCTGGGACACTGAGACACCCTTTTATTCCCTCTAGTGGCTCACAGTACACGGAGTTACAGCCCCAATACCCCATGTATACACACTGTTCACTCATATGGATACCACTTACCCTCGAGACTGATTCTGCAGCACGTCTCCTGAGGACCCCTGTAAAATAAGTGTAACCCCTGCAAATGGGGGTTCCCAAAAGACTTCCAGGAGCTTGCTTGAATGCTCCAAGCCTGAATGGTGTTTCATGCTAGCCATTTATCAGTGAGTGTTTTAGAGCCTCTGGTACTGTCTTTAAGAGCTGTCTGCTTGCAGACATAATTAGTTTGTATGGGGACTGTGTGCTTTCTGCTTGAGTACCACTCGAACTGCTGCCAATTCACTCCATTTTGCAGTCACTAGGAGTGCAAAGGGAACCTATCTGAAAGATGTAACTGTCTGCCAGAAATCATTTAGAGTAATAATGAAAATACAGTTTGTCTAACCTGCTCTTTGCAGTCAGAACTGTGTTTGCCTAGTTCCCCATTCTAGTTTTGAACTGCTGAACTGGACCAATCAGTGGGGTAAGCTAGCTCTAAAATGGTGCCTTGGACGAATCAGAACTTGGACTCATAATCTGAGCCAGCCACAAGAGGATTGTATGGGCAGTGACTCTAGGAGATGAAGTTTAGACTTCGCGCCTTTTGGACCAACAGGAGCAGTCTATTGTGAGTGACAGCCAATCCAGTCAAGAACTGGGAGGAACTCAAAGGAAGTGCCCGGTTTTGTCTGTTGGAGTTTCAGTTTTAGCTCTGGCAGTGAAGGGGAAAGGAACCCTGTGCTCCTTCAGTGCACAGTTTTAGTCGGGAAACATGTGTAAGGTCCGGAGTTCCGGTCTGCAGCTTGTTAGGACTGAATCTGTCCTGTGAAGAGAATCAAAGGATATCTGAAGAGTAGAAACCAGGCTCACCCTGTAGAAGACTGGAGAAATTGCTGAATTGCACTCGGTCTGTCAGGAACTGAATCTGCTGTGTGTTCTCCCGGTATTGTGCAGTAATTGCGATTGGGATAGAGAAGCAGCCTGCCTGGTATAGTACTTTTTTGCCATATAAATGTGTGAGGAGTCTCGTGGAGCTCAAGAGTAGCCCTGCTGACATTGAAGGACCCTATCTTGTTTGGAGGTCGTGAGTACTAATTCAGGGTCGCTCCTGTTGAATTGCCACATTGAATCCAAATAGAATTACTGTACTGCTGACTGTTTAACTAATTTTCTTTTCTCTGTGTGAAAGGGCCCCTACCAGCTGCCACGGTTTGGACTAGCCACTAGGGCTTGGGTACCCAGGGACAGTAACTGGTAGGGATAGGCCTGTGCACAGAGCCATAGGTAGATGAGTAAAGTATAAGCTAATTAACCTGATTTCCCCCTGTCCTTGTTATATTCCCCCTAAATAAATCAGAGCTGCTTGTTTCAGCAAAGTTATACTGCCTGAGGTATTTGTCTATGTTAAAGTATTGTACTGTGATTGTTGCACTGTATCTTATTTTACAGGAGGTCCCAGTGCCTGAACCAGCCCTGGGGGTAAGTGTATACTGTGAAGGTAATTTGATATATTGTGGGGCGCTAGTGGGAAGAAAGGGGTTGCAGTGTCCCAGAGGGCTGTGACCAAATAAGTTTAACTATTGCAAACCCTGACCTCTGGGTGGAGGCACCCGCCATTGGATCCAGGCCCCTCAACCTGTTAGTGGCAAATCAGGCAGGGGTAGTAGCCCCTGGGATAGCGCCATCTAGGGGTTACATAAGGTGAAACAACATACATAGGAAAACACATTACTGTTTCCATAAGTACCACACCACAGACAGTATATAGTATAACAACAACAAATCTGATTTATTTAGGGGGCAATAACACAGGAGGGGGAAAGCAGGTTAATTGGTGGCATTAAATCACAGTACTGTGCACACATACAGGGTCTGAAAAGTCACACTCTGGGTACCCAGGTTGGGGGGGCCTAGCCAGGTCCGTTTCCCGGGGTTGGCCGGCAGGTGCAGATGGATGGGGCCCTGTAGAAGAAAATATATGTACAACACCCAATTGTAATCTGGAGCTGGATGGCTCAGTCCATGAAGCAGGGAAAAAACAGGAATTAGATGACACACTTGTGATTGAAAACAGACTGCAGAGGAATACCCTGATTTGTACTCACAATACCCAAGCTGAGGACCAGATGGTAGATGTTCTTCTGGATTGCCAGAACAACAGGGCATGGAGACAAGGTCCTTGTGACTGGACCCCACTGCAGTTGATAACAAATGTATTTAGTCCAAGCTAAGCTGGGGTTTGCTTCCAGCTTCAGCACACAGCACGGGGATTGGAAATAGCGATTCCTCACAAGCATTATGCACATTCATATGTAAAAGAAAAGTACTATACCAGGCAGGCTGCCCTCGATCCCGATCGCAATTACTGCAAAATATCTGGGAGCACACACAGTAGCTTCAGTTCCTGACAGACCAAACGCTGATTCAGCAATTTCTCCAGTCTTCTACAGGGTGAGCCTGGTTTCCACTCTTCAGACTTCCTTCTTCTCCTCACAATCGGATTCAGTCCGAACTGGCACTTGCAACAGCTGCAGGCCGAACCTCAGGGCTCACACGCCCTTCCTGCACAAAACTATACACCGCAGAAGCACAGAGCTCCTTCTCTCTTCACTGTCACAACTGATCTGAGCTTTCCAGTCACAGAGCAGGGCATTTTCTTTAGCTCCACACCATTCTGTTGGCTGGATCGGCTGTCACTCACAATAAGACTCCCTTTGTTGGTGGAAAAAGGCGCCAAGGTCAAAACTACATTTCCCAGAGTCACTGCCCATACAATCCCCTTGTGGCTGGCTCAAAATTAAGAGTCCAAGTTCTGATTCATCCACAGGCTCCATTTTAGGGCTCCCTTAACCCAATTGGCCCAGCACAGCAGTTCAGGACAAAAATGAAAGAGCTACACTGAAACAGTTCGTGCTAAAATAAAGACAGGTTAGACAAACTACATTTTCTCAGTCACTCTAAATGATTTCTGGCAAACAGTTATATCTTTCAACAAGGCTCCCTCTGCACATGTAGCAACGGCAGAAACGGAGCGAATTGGCAGCAGCTCAGGCGGGATTTGAGCATTAAATACACAGTCCCCCCATACAAACTAATTAAGTCTGCAAGCAGACAGCTCTTAAAGAAACAGTACATGGAGGCTCAAATAGCACTCACTTGGAGCCACATTTAAACAGCTCAGACACTTAACACCGCAGACTTGGAGCATTCAGGCAAGCTCCTGAAAGACTTTTGGGAACCCCCATTTGCAGGGGGTTACACTTGGAAGATTTTCTTGACACGCTCTAGACATTCCTGGCCAGTACTTTGGATCCCTTGGTGAACATCATGTAATCTTTTAGCATCTCTGCTTTGGCACCTTGCAGTATTACCACTCTGTCTCCAGACATGAGCAGTCCATTCTCTATTGCCAGTGACTGTCGTGATTGGCCAGAATACTTGTAATGTAGGTGGCATCTATTTTCTTCTCCGTGGCCATCCCCCTTGTACATCTCCATTGCAGTTTTCAGTGTTTCATCTTTCATGCTTCCTCAGTAAGCATATTTAGCAGTTCTGGGCTTAAGGTTTCTGTCATCTCCATTGCATATATAACTTTTTCATCAAAGATTTCTTCAAGAAAATACAAAATCACACATGCCCCCACAATGCAAAGCATCATGGGCTGCATATGCAAATCACCACAGAATGTTATGCTGGTCCAACTTAAAGCAGAATTGCATGGTGCCGAAAGGCCTCTCACACAGTTTGCAAAGGGTGCTAACAGAAGACATAGACACGTGTTTCGTCCTACCAGGACTCAACAGTATGCCTCGTCTGTTTGACACCCCAGTGGAATGGACCAGCTACCCTTAAGGCAATGTGCCTTGGATATATTGTGGTGAACCCATTAAAATAAAAAACTATTTAAAAGACAAAGAACCTCTGTGCGCAAACACTGAGGCAAGGGTTACCCCAAAGGGCATTTGGCTCAGTTTTGTCAGAACTGTCACTTTCAACTGCCCTTGACTGCACATGAGTTTTCCTGGAGTGTATGACACAATCAAATTATACCTTTGTAGTTGCAGCAACATTTTCTGTAGCCTGGCAGGAGCTTGCCCCAGTGGCCTTGAAAGACTAGCTTCTACAGGTTTCTCATCTGATTGAACTTTTACCATGACTCCGCATACATACTGGTGGAACTTCTTTGTAGCAAACACTATAGCTAACAATTCCTTTTCAATCTGTGATTAGTTTTGTTCTGCACAGAACAGCACACGGATGCGATGCTTATAGTTCATCCTGCTTGCATCAGACATGCTCCTAGACCATCTTTTGATGCATCTGCTTGTATTTCTAGTGGCTTTGCAGGATTATAACAAGCATTTGTCAATGCCGAATGTTTGCTTGCTGGCATTGGCAGTGGTAGTGTAGAAGTTACAGAGCTGCGTAATAGGAATGGCAGTGAAGTATTGAACTGAAGCCAACCCCACCACCACACTGCAGAGAGTGACAGGCATTGGGGTGTGCGTTTGGGTCGTCAGGCATAACGGCCACGCCATTTCACCACACCCCACTCTGCAGAGACTGACAAGTGTCACGTGTTCCTTGGGGTCTTTGGCCCTTATGCGCACCCCATTTCATTAGGAAATACGGTGAAATGGGTGCGATATAGGAGAATGGGGTGAAGTTTGGGGCCGAAGAGTCCAAGGCATATCTCGATGCCTCTCAGTGACTGCAGGGTGTGGAATGGTATGAGCATCACAGGCAAGAATCCCAAGTCACACCCCTGATTCCTGTCATTCTCTAGGGTTGGGCGATTTAGTTGAAAAGCCTAATACCTCAGGCATTCGTTGGTATGTTAACTCCAAATTTTCAACATGTTTGTTTTGTGACCCCACCTCATGAACAGGGGGAATATCAGTTTGGTAGCCAAAAGCTGCTTATGCACAGTGACTACGGCATTTAGCACCACAGGTGCAAAAATATTCCGAACAGGATGTAAAAAATGACAGCTGTACTCTTTCATGGGGAGGTGTAAAAATGGCTATGTTGCAATTGTGTAGTAAAAATATTTAAAAAAATGGTGAAGTCACGAGTGCACATAGAAACTGTGCAACGCACACCCGGTATATAATTAGGTTGGGGATTTTTTATAGCAGATTGTCAACTCAGGCATTTTGGTGCCTCCAATCATGAACAGTGTCACTGTGATTGTCTTTATCTGTGCCGAACAATGATTTCCCACAGCGACCACGCATCTCTGCACTGAAAGTGTGAAAACACACTTCGGCCATGTTGTGAAAAATGGCAGCTGTACTGTTCATAAGGAAATGTTGAAAAATGCCACTAGTGAAAATCTGGACTGAAAATATTACAAAGTCATGAACTAACGAGGATGCGTGGAAACTGCACAATACTCACTCGTACCACAGTCATTTTATGGACTTTTGTCACCAAATTTTCAACATAGCTATTTTAAGACCTCTGCTCATGAACAGTGTAACTGTGATTTTCTTAATCTGTCCTAAACATTGCTTTTAGCACCAACAGCACCATAAATGCGCTGGCATAAGCGGAAACACGTTTTGGGCAGGATGTGAAAAATGACAGCTGTACTGCTCATAAGGAGGTGTGGAAAAATGGCAATGTTGGAAATCTGGAGTGAAAATATTGAAAATTCGCAAACCTATGGGCGTGTGTAGGAACTACGCAATGCACGCATAAATAAAACAGTCATTTTAGATTTTTTCACCAAATTTTCAACATAGCTATTTCAAGACCTCTGCTCATGAACAGTGTCACTGTGATTTTCTTAATTTGTCCGTACATTGATTTCAGACACTGACTGCGCCATTCTGCGCCACATGGAGCGAAACATGTTTTGGGTGAGATGAAAATGACAGCTGTACTACTCTTAAGAAGGTGTGATGAAATGGCAATGTTGAAAATCTGGAGTGAAAATATTGAAATTTCTAACTTATTGCGCCTGTGTAGGAACTGCTAACGACGTCGTTAAACAGTTTATTTTTTGATTTTACTCTACCTGTTTGGGTCTTCTCTTCGGATGATGTCACTGTTATGTGGTGGATTCTAGGCCAGATGGGGTGATTTCGGTCACTGTGCAGTCACTACGAATCACCTTTGGGCCTGAATAACGCACATGACAGTGACATCATTCATGAGAAGGGGTCCCAAAACCCCATGTTGAAAATTTGGTGCAAAAATTCCAAAAATGGCTGAGATATGCAATAAAGTTGAAACTCCTCTATCTAGCCCATTATACAGCTTACCGGCATTTCCTCAGTTCGCGGTCGGCTTTGAAGAGTGCAGACGTGTTCCCGGTCCACCGAAAGATGATCGCGCACCGGGAGTCCGGAGGCAAGGGGTGGGGGTGGGAGGCTAAAAGTGCAGTGGGTGGGTGCGGCTAGGAGGGGGTCGAGACGATCGCTGGATCGCTTTTTCTTACAGGTTAAAAAAAAAGACGTAGTGGGGATTTGCTTGCCACGCTTGGGGTGGCTCCCAGCGGCACAAGGACTTTGGGGCGTTCAGCTGATGGGGATTGGGCACCCCGGTCGGCAAAAAAAAACAAAACGCAGGATTGCTGCCACGCCAGGGTGGGCACCCAGCGGGCACAAGGACTTTGATGAGGGGGGCGTCATGAATGACGAGGATTGGGCACCCCGTCGGCAACATGATGGATTGACACGGTGGGTGGGCTCCCAGCGTGGCATCAACTACTGGGAGGGAGGGGAGGAGACAGATTACAGTTCAGCCGACGGGATTGGGCACCGTCGGCTATACACTGCGTCGGGGCCGCGCTGCGGCTTGGGGAGCTACTGCTGAGCAGCTTATCGCTGCTCACCAAGCGTGACGCCCTTTCTTCAACTGAGTGTTACTGCATTTTGAGCGTGTCATAGACAAGCCCAAAATGCATTGGTTTACAGGCCGCCTGCAAGCACACTGCCTGAATTGGAGGAGGAGGTGACACACCCCAAATCTCCGATGATGGCACTATGTTTCTTGCACATTGCAAGCAAACATAAAACTAAGAACTGATGCTTTGTCAGGGCTGCCTTTAAATCTTCAGAGCTTTTTCATGCTCCAGTCCCCATTGCCACACTATGTCTTTTTAAGCAGCACCTCAGTGGTGTAGTCAAAGATGCTTCATTTGGAATATACTGGGCTAGGTGCCTGGTCATGCCCAGTGGATGCATTACATAGAAACATAGAATTTGAGGGCAGATAAGGACCGCTTGCCCACCCAGTCTGCCCATTTCCTACCTATTGGATAAGCTGCAGATCCTAGTTAACCAGCAGCCTACTTCTTTCCTACCCCCACCCCTAGAATGGCCTTATGACTGTCCCATGCATGCTTGAATTCCACCACTGATTTTGACTCCACAACCTCCCTCCGAAGGCCGCTCCATGCATCCACAACCCTCTGTAGAAAAATACTCTTAAATTACCTCTGAGCTGCCCCTCTATCTTCAAATTGTGCTCTCTTGTTCTTGCACACCTCTTTTTTTGAAAGATGCTACCTCTTGGACTTTGTTGATTCCCTTGAGGTACTTGAACATTTCATCATGTCCCCTCTCCCTCCTTTCCTCGAGGCTATACATATTAAGCCCTTTGTCTCTCTTCATATGTCCCTGGTGCAGACCCTCACCATTTTAGTTGCCTCCTCTGGACAGCTTCCATCCTGTCTATGTCTTTATGGAGACTGGGTCTCCAGAACTGCACACAGACTCTAGATGGAGTCTCACCAGCTGTCTGTACAGAGGGATAATACTTCCTGTTTTCTACTGGTGATGCCTCTCCCTATGCATCCCAGTATCCCCCCAGCCCTCCTTGCTGCCCTCTCACATTGCTTGCCCACCTTTAGGTCATCTGATATGACTACCCCCAGGTCCCTTTCCATTTTTGTTGTTGTTAGTATCTCACCCCCCATTGTGTACTCTTCCCCTGGGTTTTTGTTTCACAGGTGCATTACCTTGCACTTCTTAGCATTGAATCTAAGCTGCCATACATTTGACCATTCCTCTAACCTTGCCAAGTCCCTTCTCATCCTTTCCACCCCACCTTGTGCATCAACTTGTTGCAGATCTTTGTGTCATCTGCAAAGAGACATATTTTCCTTCCAGTCCCTCTGCAATGTCGCTTATAAAGACATTGAAGAGGACTGGTCCTAATACTGAACCCTGCGTACCTCACTAGTAACCCTCCTTTCTTCTGAGTGGACTCCATTTACTATTACTCTCTGTGTCCTATTCTCCAGCCAATTTCTTTACCCAGGCTGTCATCTTGGGACCCACTCCCAGGCTGGCTAACTTGTATATTAATCTTTGTGTGACTGTGTCAAATGCCTTGTTAAAGTCTAGGTAGGCTGTCCACAGCCCTCCCTGATCTACTACTTTGGTCACCCAGTCAAAGAAATCTATCAGATCTGCCTGGCATGACCTCTCGCCAGAATCCATGCCTCTAGGGTCCCGTGCCCCTCTGGCCTCTAGATACTCGACAATTCTTTCCTTCAGAAGTGATTCCATCATTTTCCTATCACTGAGGTTAAACTAACAGGTCTGTAGTTTCCTGCTCTGCCTTATTCTCACTTTTGTGAAGGGGAATCACATCTGCCCTCCTCCAGTCCTCGGTACCACCCTATCTCCCATGATTTGTTAAAAGGGTAGTCTGTGGTGTCACTAGTTCTACCTTAGTCTTTTTAGAATTCTGGGATGAATCCCATCAGGCCCCATTGCTTTGTCCACCTTCAGTTTTAAGAGTTCTTTCAGAACCCTTTCTTCTGTAAATGGGCTGATATCAATCTTGTATCCAGAGTGTTTCTACTGTTTGTTTTAGGTACCTCTCTCTTCCTTTGTAAATACTGAGCAAAAATATTTGTTTAGTATCTCTGCTTTTTCACAGTCTCCTCTGCCCACCCTCCCTTTATTAAGCCTTCACTATCCTTCCTTGGTTCCTTCTCCCTGATGTACCTATAAAAGGTTTTATCCTCTTCTTAACTGAGTTGGCTATCTTTCCTCGGTTTGGGCCTTGCTGTTCTGACTGCCTTCCCAGCCTCCTTTTGCTTTAACTGATGCAGTTCCCTGTCCTGCTCCTTCTGTCCAGGCTGCTTGCAGTTTTCAGTTAGAACTAAGCTGGAAGCTGAGCAAGAAGGAGCTGAAGTGATTCTGAGAGCAATCCTGGAGTGGATTCCCATGGGAGAACTATGAAAAGGCTGAGAGTTTGGCCTCCATGTCTGCCTGCTGCTCCTGAGAGGGAGAGAAGAGAATTATTTTGGACTAAATCCAAGTTTGTGTGACTAAAGTAAGTTACTGAAGTGGGCCAGGCTCAGCCTGAAGAAGACCAAATATTTTTGCTGAATGCGATCGGCCTATCAGGAGTTCCAGCTACCCCTAAACTCCCGGTGTGTGCAGAGACTTTGCGATTGTGCCCGGGGAGCACTTTGCCTGGTACAGTAGAATTCCGGCACATGTAAATGTGCTATGAGCTGCTAGTGGGTTGTGAGTTAGTTCCCCACTGTGTGAACTGTGTTCTGCTTGCTGGAAGCTGTATCCAGCCCAAAATGGACTCTTCCAAACTTATCTCCATGTGGTCTGGGCTTTGCGAACTGGCCCAGCCAGACTACCCACTGCACAGAGAAGCCATCTACGAGAGACTTGCCTGGGGATCAGCCCCCTGCTCCACGCTTGAACAGGAACGCGCCTCTGTAACTTGTGTGGGCCCTGCTTCTCCTGGCATTCCAGATCAACCACCTGCAGTCTCGTTTTTTGTCCAGCCTGTGTCCAGTCTTGGATATCGTGAGTAAATACCAGGGTAGCTCCCTACAACAACAGATTAATCTGAGTGTGCCATCTGCTTGTCTCGTTGTTTCGTTTCCTTTACGAACTGAGCCCTCTGGCTCCGGATTACAAATATTGTGTACTGTGCATGTTGTGTTTTCCATCACAGGGCCCCAACCAGCTGCGACGCCGACCAACCCCGGGCAACAGTCCTGGCTAGCCCATCTCTTCTCCACCTGGGTACCCAGAGGTGGACTGTGTGGGGGGACTCAAAGCGCATGCATAACTGCTTGATTGATATAACCTTTAAGCTAATTAACCTGATTTTGCCCCTCCCTTGTTCAAGTCCCCTGAATAAATCAGATCTAACTTTTCCTGCATGTAATCTGACTGTGGTTCCAGTTTGTGCTCAAAGTACTGTACTGTTGCTATTTGCTGTGCTTAACCTTGTTTTACAGGGGTTCCCAGGGTTGAGCCAGAGGAACCAGCCCTGGTGGTAAGTGCAAACAGTGTGGGTACTTGTGTGGTGTACCAGGGGTATTGTGAAAGTGATTATTGTACAGTGTTCAGGCCACTAGAGGGGAAAGAGAGGGGTTACAGTGTCCCGGAGGGCTGTGCCCAGGTTAGCTTGACCACTACCAACCCTGACCTCCGGGTGAAGGCACCCGTTTCAGAACTCAGGCCTCTTAGCCTGCTACTAGCCAAGCAGGCAGGGGTAGTAACCCATGGGATAGCGCCACCTAGGGGTTACACAGGTCTTTAACACGGTTGAAGCAACAGACCAAGCACTCACTAAAGTCTACCCGAATACAATCCCATACAAAAAATCTGATCGACCAGCTGCCCAGCTCATGGGCTCAAAACGGAACTGTTTTCTATTTCATGGGTCTGGTTTTTGTTTTATTTGCTGAATATGTTTGTTTGACTGACTTCAATTACTCCACATGAGGAGGTATTGTACATTAAACATGGCTTCCTGATGTGCTGCTTCGTCCCCCTACATTTTGCCCAACAGAAGAGCAGGAAAACTTACCCCACATCTTCATGAGGATTCCATCGAGAAGCAGCTTGCTCATAGTTTCAAAGCCAGCTCAAACTTTCAGCTACCTGATCGAATGCACAAAGGCACCCTGGTGTCATGACCAAATCTCTCAGCACACACTTACATCATTCAAGATGCACCAATAACTGGAATCACTTAATGGATGCGAGCGTGGCTACAGCGAATGTAAACAAAATACAGGGACATTACGATGGACTCCTCCATTTATGAATACTGTCAACAACATTCCCTCCTTGTTCTCCACCAAAGCAGCAAAACCAGAGGAGATCCATAACATTATTGTTGGGGCATTCTTTTGAGAGTTGGGGGGGGGGGGTAAGGACTACACACAATAAAAGGTATGCATCATATAGGGGATATTTAGATTTCCTTAGACTATTAAGTGAATGGACATGAGAATAATCAGAATGGAAATGAGAACAGGAGGGGGGTGCTCAGCTTATTAGACCTTGCAGCAATTAAATAAATGAATGATTTGATCGATAGCCATCCACAAATTAGTAAATCAAAGTAAGGGGGGGGTCATACGATGGCAAATCAAGGGTGCTGGCCCGGTGGCACTGAGGGTTGAGGCTCTGGATGCCACACATCGTGGTATGCCGGCAACCCGGGTTCGGGAATGACCTCGGGTCGCTCAGGCTGGCACGGGGGGGGGAGCAGGATCGAGCAGCCCAATGCCAGCTCTCCTCTCCTGGTGTGGTTGTGGCCCCCCCCCCCATAGTTCCGCTGCCACAAGGTGGAGGTCCAGTGGTAGTGCAGGTGGGAGGGGGAGGCAAGTCAGGAGGGCGCCTCTGAATGCAGCGCACGCATGCCTCCACATGCGCGCGTGCACCCAGGGAAGGGGGTGGATGAAAAATGGGGAAAAACACCGGATTTAAAAAAAAAAGGCAAATCAAATGACTATGCCCAACAAGAGAAAAGCTTACTAAATAAGTAAGACCAAAGGAACTGGGGAACTTCGGACACAGAAGGGCAAGTTACAAATGTTATAAAGACCAGATAAAAATATCACAACCTAATTGCTGGAACAGCTTTTGTGATTCAAAGTTTAGTGTACTGGCTAGTCGTTTGTTACTGCACCCAAGGTTCATATGTATTGTAGTACTTCATGTTAGAACTATTATTAAACAATGTTGCTAGGATGTACTCAGCAATATTATAAATCTCGGGAGGGAAGGGACAAGCACTTGGAGTCACCGTCTAGGAGCGCAGGGTTACATTTTTCTCATGCTGGGGAAACCTGATGACACAGTGATCCTACCAACTGATTGGATCAATCTCGAGGCCTTTCACCTCGAACTCCAGGTCAAGGGCCCTAGTTATGACCCTGCTATAGGCCAGCACTGCTGCATCCGCACCTTAAGTGCATGCTGCCAGCATTTCCTAGGTGTCCAGTACCAACATCAGTACTTCAGGTCCTAAGCCTTTTTTTTAATTTTCGAATTTTTGTGGTATTTGACCCCAGTTTTCAACCTGAACCCAGGACCCCTGAAGACACATGCGTTCACATGCATGGAGAGTGCACATGTACGCTGGTTACTGGCTCGGCCCTTTCTGCCCTACCCTGGCAAATCACTGCCACCCCTCTCGCCTCGCTGCCCATCGGACCTCCACCTGATGGGAGCAGAACCTCTGAGGCGGACAACCACCCGAGGAGGGACAGCTGCCAACGGCTGCTCAATCCCGCTTCCTCACCCCCCCCGTGCCGGCTCCCGATGACTGGACGTGGCACGAGGTAAGGCGTCTGGTGCCTCAGCCCTCAGCGCCACTGAGCCGGCTAGGTCCTAAGTCTTTTAAAGGTCGATACTGCACAACCTTCTCAGAAGATGAACTACAAGGAGGGGCCCTGAAATGGAACCTGATGACACAGTGATCTGACCAACTGACTGGATCAATCTCGAGGCCTTCCACCTCAAGCCCCAGGGTGAATATCTGGGCCAGTGCATGGCCATGGAGGTGGGTTCTGGAGGTAATAACCTGTGCTAGGCCCAAGGTATCCATACCCTGGAGGAAATCTCTACAAAATAGAACCTAGTCGTCAACCAAGGCATTGAAGTGACCCAGTGAGAGCTATCTAGACGACTCCAACACCAGGTCCAAGACGAGGGAAGATATTTGCTGCAGACCCCCCATGACCTTGAGGCCAGTGCACGAGAAGAATTCTGCAACCTGCACCCAGCCCCCCACTCATGGCCATGCACTCAAAAGACTCAGTATCCCCACTGGGTGTGCCATCAGGTTCAGTTCAGTTCTGAAACAGATGACCACCCCCTCGACTGCAGTCTCTCCTTGGGCAGTGCACTACTGAGAAACTGGTGGGGAATGATGCCTCCAAAATGGACCTGCATCATCCCTCAGCCAAGTCTCGGTAATGAGCCAGATCAACCGAGGAAATAAGGTCCGCCATAATTAGGTTCTATTCCTCATCAACCTGGCATTGTATAGCACTGCCTGAAGTGGATGGAACATGCCAGCCGCCCATCGCCTGCTTACCCACTCAATCCGGCAGGAAACCTGGGGACAGGAACCAGACAGGAGACCATTCTCGGGACCTATCCTAGCTCCAGAAGCGTCTCCTGCGCCCGTACAACCATTAAAAGCCCACTTTCGGTTGTACTCTACCCCAGATCTTACGTCTGCCTTTCCAGCGATTCTTTCCTCCCTGCACGGTGATTTATCTCTGCCGGCAGTGGGGGCAAAGAAGTGTGGCTCTTTAATAGTCGGGGAGTAATGCAGGAGGTAACTCCAGCACATCTAAATCCTGCCCCAAGCCCACCCTCAATGTCTTCCCACCTCACTCCCAAACCTTTCTTCACCACCCCAAGCCCTACCACCCCCACTTCCTATAAATATTTGTAACCCTGTTAACCGGGGTTACTAGAACTCTGTAAGACCTAGTGGTAGGCAGGAAGCTTGTGAAACTCCAGTTAAATGGATTTCACACTGTCTCACTCTGTTCTCAGTCTCAGCTGAGACTGAAGGATGACATCATTTTAGAACTATCACAGCTGCATAAGCCACACTGGAATGTTGCAGTTGGAGGTTAGAGTAGAACGTTGGGGAATTTGAAGCCAGTCTGTGTGCAGTCTGAGTACAGACTGTAGTGCAGCAGAGTGTGTGCAGGCTCTCAGAGTTTTAAGCTCTGTTGCAGAGCTACTTTTGTTTTTGGTGTGTGTTCATACCTCTCAACCTCTTGCTTCATGAATCAGGGACAAGGCTTAAAATAATCAGGGACAAAGACCCAAAATCAGGGACACATCTTAAAACTGGTACTATTCACTTAGAAAGCAGATAGAATAAGGGGATTTGTGTTAAGATGCATTTTCTGAAGAAGAACAAGTCTGTAACTTTAATGTTTGATATTATTTTGTGTTTTTAATCCCCACTGTTCTGTCACAAAACACAAATTTTACGAGGGACAGCGGAAAATTTTGAGGCAAAATCAGGGACAGTTGAGAGGTATGTGTGTGTTTCCACCTGAAGAGGAACACAGGAACTGATAATTGAAGTGGTGGAGACCGCTCTCAGTGGTTCAGAGCCCCATCCCTGAGGGGATGGGGGAAGGTGTCTGCCTGTTTTCTAGGGGCAACCCCTCTGGGTCTGGCTAAGGGAAATAAGCTGCCTGTCAGAATTGTGCTGAGACACCAGAAGCTCTGAGAGGAAGATTCCTTGAGGAGGAAACACCTGTGGGGCACCTGCAACCAAAGGGTGAGTTCGCTCTGAAAAAGGGCCAAGTGTTTTCACCTGAAACAGAATGAAGCTAAATGGACTGTTACTGTGGGGTCAGGAAAAGACAGCCAAGTACAGTTGGAAGATGTGGGAATTGGACTGCTTAACTTTGTGGGAGGTCTAGAGTAATGGACAAAGCCACTTATAAAGTATGTTTAAGTCCAGCACAAATGTAAAGAAAGAATGTGGGGATTGGACTGCTTAACCTGTGGGGGATCTAGAGTAATGGACAATGCCTCTTATTTAAGCATGTTCAAGTCCAGCACAAATGGGAAGCAAGACCAGTAGATGAAATGTGATATACATTTAGCAAGAATCTACACAGCAAAGTGTTAAAGGATGAGGTGTTTACAGCCCAGAGAAATGGCAGGTATGAACTGTGGGAGAGAGGTGTGAGAACCCCATCAGTAGTAACCAGATTCACCTCTATGGATTTGCTCTGAGACATCTGTTGCTTTCTCTCAGGTACTTGGCCAGTGCCTGAGGAAAGTACCAGACATGGGATTAAATAGGAAGATTCCCTGATGGAGCCAAGGTGCTCTTAGGTGGTTTAGGAAGCCACCAGAAAATGTTTCCATGAAGTATGGAAGGTGTCCAAGTGGCTGGCAAGGGAGCTGAGCCAGGGAAAACCCAGAGCAGTGTACAAGTTCGGGCTATGTAACCCAAAGCAGTGTACAAGTCCGGGCTGTGTGCCCAGTGTGTGGTACAGCCTGAGGGCTAAAGTGATGAGGATGTGTTCTGGTCTTTTTTAATCTGCATTACCAGGAGTGTAGCCCCGTGGGAGTCCATCTATGCTTTGTTTATTCTGTTTGGATGTGAATAGAAGCCACACTTTAGAATCCCACTTCTGGTATTGGACATTACAGTTATTGCTTCCTGTGTTCGGAGTTACTTGGGTGCCCCTGTGCAGAGTAGCCAAACCTAGCCTATATGCCAAGTGACCTATTCCTCCCCGAACCCAGCCCACCTGGTATTGCTGTCAGATACAAACGGCATACCAGCCTGGGGTTACATACTAAAATTCAAATATTTAAAGAAAATAAGGAGGAAATAACAGTGGGGAATTAATAAGCAATCCACCAACTTAAGTCCAGAATGGAAACTCAGTAGAACAGTGCTGGGATTAAATAAGCCGACAATGTACAAAACAATTCAGCATCAGTTTTACAAATAGCCAAACGCAGCTGGAAATTTCCACCACTCCAGGAGGAAGGACAGCCAAAACAGTAATTCAAAGTTATTTGGTGTCCAGGACATAAAATCACTGAGACTGACCTTCCGGTGATGTCATCCAGCTGATGGCCGCCTACAACGAGAGCTCTCCCCCCGGTTTAGATAAAACCCTCGCATTCAGCATAAATAATCAATATAAACAAACTTATTTTATTAGGCAAGGTATGGCATTCATTAATGATAAAGGAGGTAGTAAATTTAATGTTTTGGATCATGATGGCAAGAAATTCGATCAAGACACTTCTGACTCTAAGGCCTCAGAGATTTCACGGTCCTTCATGTGCTCCTCGTCAGTGAAGATCTCGAAGTCTCAAACTAAATTAAAATCCCTGTCAAGGGCTAGCCCAGTGGCGCTGAGGGTAAGGCGCTGGACGCCTTACCTCCCGCCATGCCAACAACCTGGGTTCAGGAACGAGCACGGGCCGTCGAAGGTCGGCGAGGGAGGGGCGGTGCTGGATGGAGCTGCCGGATGGCAGCTCTCCTCTCCAGGGAGGGAAGGTCACATTTCTCGGCTGTTGTCTGCCTCCTGGTGGCGGCCAGGAGACAGTACAGGCCAGAAGGTGCACGGGTGCTAGGCTGATGGGTGGGTGGAAGGGGTCATTACCAGGGCTGTAGTACGCATGTGCGCCTCTACAAACATGCGACTGCTCCTGGGGCCCCGGGCAAAAATCGGAGGAGAAAAAGCACTCCAGCTGTTAGGATGATGCCCAACCCCTGCAGGCACTGCTCCCGGCCGGCAAAAGTAAGTCTGCACTTGGGTGTCAAGGGGGGGGGCGTCAGTCAGGCTGAAGGGGGGCAGCTGGAGCAGGTGGTAAAATAGAGTAGTGATAAAAAGAAATTGCAGTCAAGAAAATCAACTGTAATTGACACAAAAATTGATAAAATACTATCAAAACTCACTGACTTTAAAACTGAGTTCTGCACATTCCAAGAGACTTTAACTTCGTTCTGATCGGATATGTCTGTCTTGGAGGAAAGAGTACATACCTTAGTGGAGACCTCCACGAAACAAACTACTTCTATCAAAAATACAAAATACCCTCCAGCAAGTAATTAAAGTCTGTCAACTCAATTGATTGTCGGGAAGATGCTGAAAATAGGCACCACAGGAGAAACATTTGAAACAGTTGGGGTCTGGCAGAGGTTGTCTGAACCTTCTTTTGCTGAGCAGTTGGGGAAAGGATTTAGTTGCTGGATAATCTTTACATTCTTTTTTAGTCTGTGGACTTTAGGGCAGTAGTGCTGACTTGTTTAATAGTGTTGTGTAGTGTGGGGGGTCCATAGTGGAAGCTGGATATTCATTTATCTTTTCTACAGGCATTGTGAGCAGCTTTCTGGAAGTTTCTGTCCTCAGCCAGGATCAATTTACAGCTCATTGGGGCTTAAATACCAGGGCTTCTCACATAGCAGTACTGCAGAAATAGTTGGGGTCTGGCAGAGGTTGTCTGAACCTTCTTTTGCTGAGCAGTTGGGGAAAGGATTTAGTTGCTGGATAATCTTTAAATTCTTTTTTAGTCTGTGGACTTTAGGGCTGTAGTGCTGACTTGTTTAATACAGTGTTTGTGTATGTGTGGGACCTTCCTCCGGAGGAGGTTGCAGTGCCTGGAGGTGCAGTGAGGGTCAGACACAGGGCTGATACACTCTCGTGAGAGTCGGGTGTGGGCCCTATTCCCTCCCTCCCCAGAGCACAGCTCATTTATAGGGGAACACCTGCCCTGCAATTGGAGGAAGGGGCTTCAGGTGCAGCTCATGTAGTTCTATCCAATAATGGAGCTACGGGGCAGGGAAAAGGCATAGGTAGGTCTCAAATAGGAGTACAGCATCCACAATAAATTGCTGATTAGTGTGATAGGTAGATATTGTGGAGAGCCTTCAACTGGAATATATCAGGTAAAATTTCTGTTGGAGGCTGGGCTAGGATTAGTTCATTCTAACTGATGTAGGGATAGTTAGTGTGGAGAGGCTGTATAGGTAGTGTGGACCATGGGTAGGATTGTTGGGTGCAATGGTTGTGGTGCAGCAATGCGGATGAATATACTGTGGAGGCTGGGAGGGTGCCCAATATGCCACAGGCTAAGGAGGCTCAAGGAAGAGGTTCAGTGGCTTGGCAGGGAGCTGGGGAGGTTGAGGATTGCATCAGTAGGAGAGCTGACATCTGAGAGTATTGTGGGGGCACCACAGAGAAGAAACAGTGGGTCAACGGGGGGGGCAAACTAGACAGGAAGCCAGCTGATAAAGGGTGGGCTCTAGTAGGACCTAGAAAAAGAGGAGCAGCAGTAGGCAGGAGGGAGGAGAATGCACATAGTAAGGCAAAGGGGATAGGGAACATGTTTACTTTACTAGCAACACATGGGAAAGAGGATGCAGGAGGTGATTGCACAAGGGATAGCACTTACAAAGAAGAGGGAGTGAGGGGCATTGCTAGTGGAGAGATTGAGCATGGTGTGGCAGGGGGAGGGATAATACTCAGAGAGGTGAGGAGGGAGTGGGAGGTTGGCAGTCAAACAGGAGGAGGGGGAGGGGTCTTAATTGGGAAGGACGGGGGAAGACACTGGGGCACATGGTAAAAACACAGTCTTGAGTGGCTCAAAAATGAGAACCTGGGTGGGGGGGTGGCGGGCATAAGGAAAGAGGAGGGTGTACTGTGTTGGGGGACTCCATACTCAAGGGATCAGATGGGGCAGCAAGGGGAGAGGCACAGTCGGATATGGGTGGAGTCCATACCAGAATTAAAGGCAGACATGGCAGGACAGGCAATCCTAAGGTGAATAAAGAGGGGTAGGAGGAAACCACACATTGTGGTACATGTGGGGACAAATGACCTAGCAGGGGAAACTGTGGAGGTAACAAGGGAGAGGACTGAGGAAGTGGGAAGGTTGTGTGAGGAGACTGGTGAGTCTGTGGCCTTCTCCGAAATGCTCCCAGTACCCTGCACAAGCACAGTGAGAAAGGAGAGTATTAGAGAATTGAACGCATAGTTGGTAGAATGGTGTCAAACTAAGGGGTAAGGGGTTGTGGGCGGCTGGGACAGTACCTAGGATAATATCAATCTGTTTGCAAGGGATAGGCTGTACCTGAGTGGGAAGGGGAAGGAGGTATTAAAGCAAAGACTGGGGAGGTATACTGCAACAAAGGTGGATTTAAACCAGATTGGGGGGGTGGCAAGTGGACAGCAGGTAGGCAGGGATCCGATAGAGTGGAGTCACAGTTTACCCCCAGGCTAGCAGGGAAGGACTCGGGGCGGCCAAAAAAGGAGGGAGTAGAAGGGAGGAGATGGAGGCTAGTGAAGGGAAGGGGCGAGGGCATTATGGAGGGTGGTCTTATTGAATGCAAAAAGCCTAGGAAACAAATCCGCTGAGCTACAGGCACTCTTAGCAGTGTGGAGGGTGGATATTGCAGCTGTCACAGAAACATGGGCAACTGAGCACCAGGACTGGGATCTGACAATCCCAGGATACAAATTATACAGGAAGGACTGTAAGGAAGGGGGGGGGTGGGGTGTCAGTCTATGTGAGAGATTGGATCAAATGCACAAGGGACGAGGGAGAAGAACGGAAAACAGAGGCAATCTGGCTGCAGCTCCAAGACTCCTAGACCTAGGAAATTGAGGTTTGGGGGTGGTATACAGGCTACCGCCCCAGTCTGAGGAGCTTGACAGGGAGTTAGTGGGACAAATCAAAAAGTTATGTAGAAAAGGGAGGGTGGTCATTGTTGGGGATTTCAACTTGCTGGGGGTTGGCTGGAGCATTCCGGTCACCTCCAGTGCTAGGGAGCAAGTGCTCCTGGACGCAATCGAGGAGAGTCTCCTGACACAGTTGGTTACTGTACCTACTAGGCTAAAGAACACTTTAGATCTGGTATTGTCAAATGAGGAGGCAGTGTGGGAAATAAAGATAGAGGACCCACTAGCCGACAGCAATCATCAAACAGTGTGGTTTAATATCACGATGTGCGGGGAGCCAGAGAAATCAGTTACTTGGGTGGTAAACTTCAGGGGGGTGGACTTTGGGAGGATGCAGGAAGTACTGAAAGGGAAACTGGAGGGCATAAGGCAGAAGATGGATGTGGAGCTGAAATGAGATATTATTAAGTGGGGGGTTACAGAGGCAACAGAAGCCTGCACCAAGGCAAGGAGTAAGAGGAGCACAGCAAGAAAACCATGCTGGTTGAACAATGAGGTTGTGGAGGTGGTGAATGCAAAATGAGTGGCACACCAGAGGTTTAGGAGGACGGGAAAGGAAGTGGACAGTAAGGAATATGCAAGATGGTCCAGGGAAGTGATCAGAAAAGTGAGAGAAGCCAAGGCCCAGAGGGAGCAGAGATTAGCACAGGGAATTAATAGGGGGAGAAAGACTTTTTCAGATACATCAGGGATAAAAGGAAGTGCAAGGAGACAATGGTGAGGATAAAAATGGGTGGGGAGTGGACGGAAAGGGGAAGGAGCAGGCAGAAGCACTGAATGAATACTTTGCTCAGTGTTCATGGAAGAAAGAGGGAATCACTACCAGCATGGGTTGGGAGGGTGGGGACAGGGGAGAGGAGGCAACAGATGGAAGAAATAGAGGCAAGCAGAGTCCTACAGGGACTGAGGACATGGAAGGTAGACAAGGCACCAGGGCTAGATGGTATCCACCCAGGGTGCTGAGGGAGATATGGCGGAGGTGTTGGTGGAACCCACTGGCAGATCTGTACAGCACCTCACTAGAGTCGGGATGTGTGCCACTGGACTGGAGGATGGCACATGTAGTACCATTACACAAAGCGGGCCAAGGGATGAACCGGGTAATTATCATCTGGTAAGTCTCACCTCCATAGTGTGCAAACTCATGGAAACGATACTAAAGGAAAGACTGGTGTCATACCTGGAGGACAATGGCCTCCAGGATGTGAGACCACATGGGTTTGTTTCAGGGTAGTATTGTCAAACCAACCTCATACAATATTATGATTGGGTGACAGGTGAGCTGGATAAGGGTCCTGTGGTGGATGTTCTTTACTTGGACTTCAGCAAGGCCTTTGATTCGGTGCCTCATGGGTGGCTTGGGGAGAAGCTAACTGGAGTAGGGGTAGGGGCAAAAATGATGAACTGGATTATAAGCTGGCTGAGTGGCAGGCTGCAACGGGTGGTGGTGAGAGGGGAGCTCTCAACACCAAAGCGATGACAGTGGGGTGCCACAGGGCTCTGTGTTGGGGCCAGTATTGTTTGGGCTCTTCATATCAGACATTGCACACGGGGTGTTGAGCAGGTGTAACCCCCCTACAAATGGGGGTTCCCAGAAGTCTTCCAGGAGCTTGCTTGAATGCTCCAAGACTGGAGGTGTTTAGCGTTCAAGCTGCTTGAGTGTGAGTGCTTTTAGAGCCTCTGGTACTGTCTCTTTAAGAGCTGCCTGCTTGTGACCATAATTAATTGAGGAGGGAGGACTGTGTGTTCTAATGCCCGAATCCTACCGGGCTGCTGCCAGTTCGTCCGTTTTGCAGTCGCTAAGAGTGCAAAGGGAACCCACCTGAAAGCTGTAACTGTTTGCCTGTAATCATTTAGCAGCATTTGTGAGATTGCAGTTTATCTAACCTGTTTTATTGCACCTGGGACTCTGTGTGTGTTTCCCCTCTATGTTGGAATTGAACTGCTGAACTGGACCCTGCTGCTGGCAAATCAGAACTTGGACTCTTAAGTTGAGCCAGCCACAATGGGACTGTATGGCAGATGCCTCTGGGAATTGTAGTTTGGACTTTGGCGCCTTTTTGCACCAACAGGGGGAGTCTGATTGTGAGTGACAGCCAAACCAGCCAATTGAACTGGGAGGAACTCAAAGGAAATGCCCGGCTCTGTCTACTGGAAAGATCAGATCAGTTTGGGCAGTGAAGGGACAGGGAACTGTGTGCTTCTTGGTGTGTGGTTTTAGCACGGGAATCACGGTGTAGGCTCTAAGTTTTGGTCTGCAGCTTGTGCAAGCACCTGTTCAGACTGAATCCGACCTGTGAAGAGAATCAAGGAGATCTGAAGAGTAGAAACCAGGCTCACCCTGTAGAAGACTGGAGAAATTACTGAATCGCGCTCGGTCTGTCAGGAACTGAATCTGCTGTGTGTTCTCCCAGGTATTGTGCAGTAATTGCGATCGGGATAGAGAAGCAGCCTGCCTGAAACATAGAAACATAGAATTTGACGGCAGATAAGGACCGCTTGGCCCACCCAGTCTGCCCATTTCCCTACCTACTGGATAAGCTGCAGATCCTAGTTAACCAGCAGCCTACTTCTTTCTACCCCAACCCCCCAGAATTGCCTTATGACTATCCCATGCATGCTTGAATTCCACCACTGATTTTGACTCCACAACCTCCTCCGGAAGGCCATTCCATGCATCCACAACCCTCTCTGTGAAAAAATACTTCCTTAAATTACCTCTGAGCCACCCCCTCTATCTTCAAATTGTGCCCTCTTATTCTTGCACACCTCTTTTTTTGAAAGATGCTACCCTCTTGGACTTTGTTGATTCCCTTGAGGTACTTGAAAGTTTCTATCATGTCCCCCCTCTCCCTCCTTTCCTCGAGGCTATACATATTAAGCTCCTTAAGTCTCTCTTCATATGTCCTCCGGTGCAGACCCTGCACCATTTTAGTTGCCCTCCTCTGGACAGCTTCCATCCTGTCTATGTCTTTGTGGAGATTGGGTCTCCAGAACTGCACACAGTACTCCAGATGGGGTCTCACCAGCTGTCTGTACAGAGGGATAATAACTTCCTGTTTTCTACTGGTGATGCCTCTCCCTATGCATCCCAGTATCCCCCCAGCCCTCCTTGCTGCCTTCTAACATTGCTTGCCCACCTTTAGGTCATCTGATATGACTACCCCCAGGTCCCTTTCCATTTTTGTTGTTGTTAGTATCTCACCCCCCATTGTGTACTCTTCCCCTGGGTTTTTGTTTCCCAGGTGCATTACCTTGCACTTCTTAGCCTGGTATAGTACTTTCCTTTTACATATAAATGTGTGTAGTGCTTGTGGGGAATCGCGTTTCAAATCCCCTGTACAGTGAATTGAGTGCATGAAGCTGAAAGTAAATCCCAGTTTAATCCAGACTACATCCATTTGCTCTAAACTGCAGTGAGGTCCAGTCACAAGGACCTTGTCCACAGGGTCTGCTCCTCCTGGCAATCCAGGACAATCTGCCTTCCATCCAGTTCCCAGCATTGAGTTTGTGAGTACAAAGCAGGGTAGCTCCCTGCCATCTGTTTATTGAATTGCAAGTGTGTCATCTAATTGTTGTTTTTTTTCATTTCTTCACGAACTGAGCCAACTGGCTCCAGATTACAATTTGGGTATTGTGCCAGTGTTTTTCCATCACAGGGCCCCAACCAGCTGCACCGATCCTGGCTAGCCCCCATCCTGGGTACCCAGTGAAAGTGACAATTTGGGACTCTGACTATGTGCACAGTACTGTGATTATTAATGTGTTTAACCTAATTAACTTGATTTCCCCCTTCCTTATTACAGCTCCTTAAATAAATCAGATCTGTTTGTTTCAGCAGTTACACTGTCTGAGGTATTCGTTTATGTTAAAGTATTGTACTGTGGCTTTTGCATTGTATCATCTTGTTTTACAGGGGGTCCCCAGCGTCCAGTCGACAGAGCCAGTCCTGGGGTAAGTGTACATTGTGAAGATATTCCTGATGCATTGTGTGGGGCCACTAGTGGAAGAAAGGGGCTACAGTGTCCCAGAGGGCTGTGACCAAGTTAATTTAACTACTGCAAACCCTGACCTCTGGGTGGAGGCACTCGCCATTGGACCCAGGCCCTCAACCTGTCAGTAGTTAGTCAGGCAGGGTAGTAGCCCCTTGAGATAGCGCCACCTGGGGTTACACAAGGTGAAGTCTGTTCTCTGATGGCACCAAAATCAGAGCAGTGGTGGATGGAGGAGGGGATGGAAACAGCTGCAGGGGACCTCACATAAGCTAGAGGAGTGGTCAGAGAGGTGGCAGCTGGGGTTCAATGCAAACATGTATAAGATTATGCACTTTGGGTTGAAGAACCAAGGAGAGAATACTGGCTGGGAGGGTTGCTCTGGGGATCACTGAGGGAGAAGGACCTAGGGGTGATAACAGGGACCATGAACAACACTGCCCAGTGCAGGAGAACAGCTGCAAAAGTGAACAAAATGCTGGGGTGCATAGCAAGGGGTGTTCATCCAGGCGAAGAGAGGTGATCTTGCCCTTCTACAGGTCACTGGTAAGGCCGCACTTAGAGTGTGTGTGTAGTTTTGGAGGCCATACCTAAAGCTGATATCAGACTATTGGAGGGGGTACAGAGGAGGGCAATAAAGATGATATGTGGAATGGAGGGGAGAGACTATGACAGCAGGCTAGGAGACCTGAACATGTACACCCTGGAGGATAGAAGGGACAGGGGGGACATGATAGATACATTCAAGTATCTGAGGGGAATCGATACGGATGGGGCAGATGGGGTCTTTAAGTTAAGGAGAGGGAGGGTCACCAAGGGGCACAGGCTAAGAATAGAGGGGGCAAGATTTAGGAAGGAAATGAGGAGACACTATTTCACAGAGAGGGTGGTAGCAAAGTGGAACGTCCTACCAGAATGGGTGGTATCATGTAAATCTGTGAACAGCTTCAAAAGGACATGGGACAGGGAACAAGGGAAAGTGAGAGTGGGGGATGGGTGGCAGTGGAATGACAAAGGGAAGG
This sequence comes from Neoceratodus forsteri, assembly GCA_016271365.2. Taxonomy (NCBI): domain Eukaryota; kingdom Metazoa; phylum Chordata; order Ceratodontiformes; family Ceratodontidae; genus Neoceratodus; species Neoceratodus forsteri. The sequence continues at coordinate 382,700,415 of CM028134.1, read as the reverse complement.
GGGAGTGGGGCAGCTGCAAACTAGGAGTGCTGGCTGCACATTTGAGCAGACTTAAGATAGACCAGGTGGTCTGTTTCTGCTGGCACATTTGTATGTTCGTATGAATTTACTCAGTACCAGAGAATAGTGAAGGGAATGATGTTTTGGAGTTTGTAAACACCTTGCTGCATGCTTCATTAACCCTCGATTCAGACTTCCAATTGGAAATTGAGAGGGTGCACCTGGCATTGGGTCCTAAGCCCATTAATCCCAATGCCCGACCTAGATCTATTATAATGTGCTTTTTCAGATATCAAACCAAAGATCTCATCCTAAAGAAAACTTGGGCCCAAGGAAAGGTCTTTTATGGAACTACCAGTGTGTTTCTGGATAATGACTATGCTGTAGCAACAATGCAACACCGGAGGGAACACATACCTTTGTTTGCAGTGCTTCGCTAGAACAAGTTGAAATTTCGGACTCCATATCCTGCTCTGTTGGTGATTTAGTAGCCAACAGCCAACAGAATGGTGGCACAGCCACTAGGCCCTGCTGGACTTACAGAAGTGTGGATTTACCGTCCCATCTCTTATGGCCCTGCCACAGAGATTGACTCCAGGGCATGGGTAGGAACTCTGCCCCCAGGACTCAGAACCCAGCAGTCCTCCTTGGATGCCTTGAAGCAGATGTTGTTACAAATTTCTACTCGGATACTTCAGGTCTAGAGCAGATAACCCTCCACTTTGGTTGCAGTGAGTAGCTTATTGGGATGGGGAGGCCAGTTTCCCTCTCCGTGCCTTGCCCGGGGGGGGGGCCAGGGGATCAGCTGGCGCCCTACCATGACTCTGCTGGGACTGACCTGGGAACTTGGGGTTCGGTGGGAGGGGAAACTGCTCCGTGAGTGCGTGCAGGTGATATTGTTTGGTGTGCGGCTCTCAGTCTGGCTCTTCCTAAATTACTTTGACCATGATAAAGGCGCCACACTGGGGACCGTATGGTGCATTTGTGGAGCAGATGCTGGACCTGGACCATAATGCTCAAAGTTGGGGCTGGAGGATGGGATAATTCTGCGTTAAATAGAGTTCCCCTCTGGCTCAAGCCTAGCGATGATGGTACTGGACTAGGCATACAAAACTTAAGTATAGAGCTGAAAGTAGGGTGATGATTCCAAAATTTAATAAATAAATAAATGATTCCCCATTAAATAGGAATTGCTCCTCGGTCTCTCACATAATTTAAGAGACAGATGGTGCACAACAATTGTATTTGATGGGTAGTGGCGTGTGAGTACTAGGAGGCTGGACTTGCGCACATCGATCCCACATACTGAATAAAGCCCACTAAATAGGGTAATAGCAAGTCTGGGCACTTTCCCCTGACAACCCCTCTCATCCTACTCTATTACGGTAAAAGGTAGAGTAGTGGTGGTATGGGCGGATCGGAAGGTTGGCCTGGTCCACAGTCTCTGCCCACTCAGGATCCCGTTACATAGAGCTTTCCTGTGGAACTCGTCTTTTGTATGTCCAGGACTGAGATAAAGGGTTGCAGGGTCCAGCTGTCAGACCTCATGGAGCTCTATTCTTTCCTACTGAATCTGCTGATGGGGGGGCCACATGCCGTTATGGACTATGAACAGCCTGGGGTGCACTCTGGGGAGGCTGTCTCCTCCGCTCGGACCTGGGCTTGGGGGTTATGGACCCACTGAGGGTTCAGTTGTTACTGATGGTAGCCGCTTGTTGGTTTGAGGAGGGGCTCCTTGTATTTTCAGGCCCTTCTGAACTCCAGTCTCTCTCTGGTGCTATCTCCCGGAGAGAGGGAGGCAGCCTCTATGATATCCACAGGCATGCTACTGCAGGCAGAATAACTGCGACCCAGGAAGGCCTCACCCGCTAACACCTTTAATTCTTGTTATCTACAAAAAAATAAAATACTAACTTTCATTCTACCTGAGGGACTAGAATGTTCATTTTTATTAACAAGTCCTGGGTGAAAAAGGGACACGTGGATGCCTCACTGAACCCTGGGATGTAGAGTTGTTCTCAGTTCAGTTTCTTTTTCCTTTTTCTACGCTGAAGGGTCCACCAGTATTGTGGAATTGTTGTAGATTTGGCTTTAAAGGACCACTTTATGAACTGTAGACAGTGCCTTCTGCATTAAGGAGGGCCTCATGCACATGTCTAGACAGTCTTGTCTGAAAACTATGAGCTTTGACGTTGCTTTGCTGTTGCCATTCCTTGAAGACTACTTAATATCAGCCAGGGGGAGGAGGTTGGGAAATCATAGGCTCAGGCACAGACGCACCTTTTTTTTTTTCAGTTTTCTCAGAACCCCCTGATTCCCCTACTCCTTTTATATTTTTTAATAGGAGATATCCTATTAATCCCAATTCTTCCTATCTCACCCTTGTTAGGGGTCTACTGTACCAAGGGAGCCACTTCCATTACAAAAGTGCACTTCTCCCTAAATGGCCTCACCAGCCATCACAATTGAGGATGTTTCCAACTACATCCTTTCTGCTGGAAGCCATGGATAGCAGTCCTAGAAACACAGGGAGAGGGAGTTACAACCAGTCTACTAGGGTTATTGTTAGTTTGGCCCAGTTGGCCTTTAATTTTACCACTCTGATAGGCCAGTTGTTTTGCTTATTGTCCTTAGTAAGTAAGTAAGTAAAACTTTATTTCTTACACGCCTTTCAAATACCAAGGCGCTGTACAGTTAGATGGACAAAGAATATAATCAGATAAACATACATAAAATTTAAAAGCCTTATGGAAAAGCCAGAGCGGAATAAATACGTTTTGAAATCTGATTTAAAACTCTTATGTAACCCCTGGTGACACCACCCCAGTGTTACACCACTGCCTACTACCCGAACATAGGCTAAGAGGGGTTGGGTTCGCTAACTTATAAAACCTTTGTAGCGCCTCCACTCAGGGTGCTTTACATGGGTGAGAGGTACTGGGTGTAGCCCCTGAGCTGCTACACCACCCACAATGACCAGTTACCTTCCCCAGACATGCTCCAATACACAGTTCCCACATTTCCACATTTTGAATTAAAGACTCTCTCTAATATATACTCACGAGGATTTCAAACAACAACAACAAGATATTTATTTTGGGGGTCATAAAGGAGCTAGGAAGGGAAACAGGAGGAGTAGAGGTTATCTTACCATATTTACATGTACAGAGATCATTTCGAATTTTGCTGGTGAACCCTCCAGCTGGGTGGCTACATATTAAAGGCGACATAAATCACATTTTACCATTCGGCTTAAGACATCCAGAGCCCTGGCTATCTAGCTGCTGATAAATCAGATGTTAAACATAATTATTAATATTACCCACACTTGTACCAGTCCCAGACACAGCAGAAACCCGCAATCTCATACCATACTGGTTAAACAGATACCACAGTCCAAGATGTTGCAGGCCTGATAGAGTTGCAGCTGGTCGAGGTGGCCGCTATTAATTTGAGGGTGGGGCAACGGAAACAGATTTTGTAAAGCAGCAAATTACTATTTACAACCACAGCAGGGATTGCCCTGCACTTTAGCAGACAAAGCAGGGATTGCCCTGCACTCGCAGACTTCTGAGCATTCCAGAGCAAACTATGTGGATCTTATATCCAGAACATTCAGCACAATATTTGAAAGTCCCATCCAATGCAATGAGGTGATGCTTCTGTCAAGCATCCTAAATGCAGTTTAAACACGGTCACATCCAGTACTTTATATACCAAAAGGCATCCATCCAGAGTAAGTTGGCAACGACACTTTTATCAAGCATCCCATGCTTTAGTCAAGGCAGTCACATCCAGTACATTCTATATACCAAGAACATTATCCACAAGTGGAGTTCTATCCAGCACGTCTAGCCATTTAACACTTATATCAAGCGCTCTTAGACGAAATTCTGTGCAGACACAGGTACATTCTCTTTAAGGTATCTTTGACATTAACATGCCCTAAGGCCTCCTGTCTCATGAAGTGGCAAGCGCGTCTTGGCAGACAGCTCCACGATGGCAGGACTCTAACCCATAGCTACACATTTATATGATTCACTAAGCCCAGCATTTTGCTGCACCTGCAACTTAGCCATTTGGGCCACAGACAAGATGCATCCATTACTTGAACTAGGCAGTCTCTTGTGGGATTAGTAGCCCAGACTGATGACTTCAATACTTCACATAACAGCAAACATTCCTTAATGGGGCATGGAGCCCCAAGATTACTTAGTAACTTCTCCCTCGCACGGTGGAGTGCGAGGGTACTCACTCAGGTCCTCCACAGGTCTCATCCATGATCGAGGCATCCTGAAGACTTCTTCAGCTCTCTCACCACTGAGGTACTTGGTCAGTGCTCTCACCACTGCATGATGTCATCTGGTCTGGTCAGCGCTCTCACCGCTGCTGGACATCTGATTCTTCGGTCCACATCTTGTCCTGGCGTGGGAGGGAAGGCTAGCCTCTGGAGGACAGTACTGGCAACCTCCAGACTAGCTGTTGCAGAAAGCACAATTACTGTAACTAGTTAACTGTTAACTGAAGAAAATAACAAATTGCCCCCTGAAGACTGAAAGGGCTGAATTAAGTGGCCCAGGCCTGATGGCATGGCTGGAGCCTGAGCCCCTCCCCCATGGGGGGCTCCCAGCAGGCTGGAGCCAGCTCTGCTGCTCTCTCAGCTCTACATCTCTGAATGAATCTTCCAGACAAACTGGCAACATTGTCTCTTTATAGAGCTCCTAGCTCGACTCCTGATTGGTAGCAGGGATGGGGTGACATGTCTCCAAGTTGCTGAAGAACCTGTCAATCAGAACACTCGAGGCTCAATTGGGTGGTGGAATTTGCGCCCAAAATAATGTCCCTGTAAGCCCCCATAAGCACTTGGGTGCTTTCCCATGAGATGCAGTGAATGTCCCGCAAGTCCTGGCTTTCTGTTGCTGCAATTCCAATTGGCTGTACTGCTGGCAATGGCTGCTTAACCCACTGTCCCTTATAGCTGATTAGATACAGTCCTGAATAATGTGCTGGTGCAGCCAGAAAGAAGTAATTATTTGCCCCAAATGCCACACAGTTCTATAGCTTAGAGGCTGTACTTGTAGTCGCTGCACAGATAAAGAATGTGGTTCCTTTACTTTTCTGTAGCTACTAAGCTTTGCAAGCTCCCCTGCAGCAGCTGACAGACTGACACATAGAGTCCCACAATACTGGAATTGCCAAGGAAACAGTAATAGTTTTAACTTTAAGCACTTTTCCCCACATGTACAACATATTCCCAACAAGCAGCAATAGTTCCATTATTTAAAACATTTTAATTCTTTACTTTTCGGCTGCAGCTGAACATAGCTACCCTGGAGGCAGCACTTTGCAGGGGAGCTCGCGGTCAGCAGTTTAAGCCCCGAGGGGCTGGATTTTCATTTGACGGCAAGCTGGGGCACACACGAGGGCAAACAGAACCTGGGGAGCCAGAAAAATTAGAAGCCAAGTCAGGAGAAGGACAGAACAAAACGGGCTAAGAGTAAAACCCAGACTGGCATTTCTAGGAACCCCATTTGCAAGGGGTTACATTGAATTAACAACATAGTTCAGAGTTGGATTTTCACTGTTCTTTCTTTATTACCTGCAGGTACATGGATACAGCTCTATTACTTACTCTCACTAGGCATCCTGATTAATGTATTGATTATACAGGATCACCACTGGCTATATACTGGAGGTAGAAGGTGGGGATATTGGAGACCATGATCTGATTGATACTTGGTCTGTGGGGGGGAGAAGAGATAGCAGACTTGACTGATTGGTCACGGTGACTGTCCCCCTTAAAATACTTTCTCATAATGTAAATGGGTTGACCAGGCAGATCAAAAGATACCGAACAATTACAGCATTAAAAAAGCTGAGACCTGACATTTTGCTCCTGCAGAAGATGCACCTCTCAGCGACTGAACATCAAAAGTTACAAATATTTGGTTTCTCCCCAGATGGTGGAATCAACTTACCAGAATGGTAGGCGCAGGGTGGCAGTTGTCTTAGTACCCAAGAATTCCCCTTTTGTACTCACACATCAATATTCAGATAAGGAGGGGCGGCTGGCCTTGGCAGTGGGCACTGTGCAGGGACGACAACTTATGGTATGCGGGGTTTTAAATAATTGATTAGCAGTTTTTTTCTTGGGACAATGCTAACTGTACAGAAAGCATTTATATAGGTTTTCTAGAAGTGTTATGTTTGTTAAACACAGTGAGGCAAGTGCTATGCATTTTCACAATGTTTAGCACTTTTATGAGCAAACACTAATCAATTTTTGGAGTTAAATAAATCCCTGGTATGCAATGCATTACATACCCCGGGAGCGATGCATCATCCATTCAACAACTGATGGAGATGATTTTATCCCATAAACACAGCATATCGATACGGGCGGGGGTTGAACTGTTTATTAAACCCATCTTTAGATACCTCTGCATCGAGAACCCCATCTCTCACAACTGGCCAAAAGCACTTTAGAAGACTGCTTAGGGAGATGGGCTTGGTTGACACATGGTGCCACCTGCACCCTTCCACAAGGCAGTTCTTGTTTTACTGATACACCCACGGGCATTACTCCCGACTAGATTATTTCTGTGTTGGAGGAGAGCATCTGGAAGTAGTGAAATCAGTAGACATTAAGAACATTTATCTGTCCGACCATGCACCTATATTATTAGAACTCGACATCTTGAGAGAAAGGAAAAACACAAACTGGCCATTCAACAGTTCTTTACTAAAGGACCCAGCCTTTGCTGAGTTGTTGAAAATCAAAATCCCAGAGATCATACAAAATAATGCCTCTCCCCAGATCTCCCCTCAGCTTTTGTGGGACACTTTGAAAGTTGTCTTGCGGGGCCAGATCATTACTTACCCTGCTAAGAAAAAACGGCAAGCAGAGGCCCGCCTTCAGGAACTGCAGGACAAGCCTAAGTTCCTTCAGGATGCTCATACGCAGAGGGATGGCTCTCTGGGAGAACAGGTTTTCCAAGCACAGCAAGAAATCCAACGGCTTCTAACCAGCAAGACAGAACAGGCCTTAATGTGGTTTCGCCAAAACTATCATATTGGGGGGCCACGAACATCCAGGATTCTGGCACACTGCCTGCGCAAGCAAACGCAGACGATAACTATACCAAAAATAAAGGACCCCCAAACAGGCAGAGTATTCAGTGCCACTCCTCAGATACTTCACATTTTTAAAAATTATTTCAAAGATCTATACGTAGAATCTAATCCCCCTACACCACAGGTCATAGAGACCTTCTTGTCGGGTATAAAGCTCCTGTCCCTAACCCCCCAGCAAGTCACTCACTTAATATGTCCCATTTCAGAGCAGGAATTATGTACCACAATTAAAAACCTCCTGAATGGGAAAAGCTCAGGCCTGGATAGCTGTAGTGCTGAGTTTTACAAGGGAACATTACAACTAATAAAGGGCCCTTTGCTTGCGGCCCTGAGAGAGGGACGCACCTCAGCTAAATATCTCATCTCCTGGAACAAGCTACTATAGCTACAATATTAAAGCTGGATGAACCGTCACATTTGTGTGACTCCTACCATCCAATATCTGTCTTAAATCAAGACTAGAAACTCTACACTAGTATTTTGGCACATCGCTTGGATGATATTCTTCCCTCTTGAGTCACCCTGCTCAATCAGACTTTATAAAAACTAGGCAGACCACTGATAATATCAAGAGATCCCTGTACCTGATCAGCCATGCCCATCATTGCAATACCCTATTAATGATCCTAAGCTTAGATGGGTGAGGAGAGACACTCGGGGTCATGTCCATGAGACTGGAAGGTGGAAGGTTTAGGAGGGAGATGAGGAGGCATTTCTTTACCAAAGGGTGGTCATGAAAGTGGAACACACTACCCGGCAGAGGTGGTGGCCTGTTAAACAGTGGAATGCTTCAAGAGGGGCTGGGATAGGGCAGAAGGAGGGTCATGGGAGGGTAGGGTGGGAGGGGCAGCTGCAGAGTAGGAGTGCTAGCTGCAAAATTGAGCACTCTATAGACCAAATTTCCTTTTTCTTTTGGCAGTTTCGTATGTTCGTATGTAGATGCTCAGAAAGGTTTTGATAGGGTCTCTTGGCCTTTTCTTCAGGAAGCCTTGTCGAAGTTTGGTTCCCACCAATAATTCTTAAAAAACATTAACGGCATCTATTCTGGCCCGGAAGCCTTGGTGAAAGTAAATTCAACTAGTTTCCCTCTGTCTCACGGGACAAGACAGGGTTCCCCCTCTCACCATACTTGTTCGCACTTTATGTTAAGCCAATTGCACAGTATTTATGCCAGACAGAGTTGATACGGGGATATACCATAGGAAACCAAGGACATAAATTAGCATATTATGCCAATGATCTTTTATTGTTTATTACAGAACCAGAGACATCCCTTGCAGCTCTGGAAAAGCCTAACTTTGATAAACAGCTGTCGGGTTACAAATCAAACTCATAAGGTATATACTTAACTGCCCATCCTAGTGAGGTTGTTGAATACAACTCTGACTTGTTCTCGAGAGTCAGAGAAGATTTACAAACATAGGCCCCCTTCCAATTTCATTGCTAAATAGAGTCCAGCACATACAAATGAATATTCTACCAAGAATACATATTTATTACAAAACATCCCTTCACCTCTGGACAGGAGAGAATTACATAGGTGGAACAGGATGGTTTCCACATACTTGTGGCGGGAGAAAGCTCAGGGTATCCCTTGGGAGGCTACAGCTACCTAAGGAAAGAGGAGGTTTAGCACTTCTCAGTTTTCAACTGTATGTGTTAGTAGCCCAGCTTACGCATATGACACATTGGTTGAGCACTCCTTCCCAGACCCCATGCTGGGTCCAGTTGGGTAGAGCACTCTCGCCACTCCCCTTGGATCATACCACGGTATTCCAGCCAAAGATCTGGAACCTGCAATGGGAGACATCCCAGTACATGTCTAATATCATACATAATTGGGCAAATTATGACATCCGGACAATTTGTTGGAGGCGAGATGGATAGGCATACCAGCCCTAGATTATACTTTTCTCCTGGCATACCTGGATCATGGATTTAAGAGTTGGTTTAAACAAGGCCTTATTCACACCTTTCAGTTCTACCAGGAGGGCACCCTCAAATCACTTCAGTAATTACAGGGTGAATTCTCCCTTCCTCAGTGAGAGTTCTATGGGTATCTTCAGATCAGTCACTTTCTGGGGTCCACGGCAGGATTGGATGCCACTGCCATGGTACTCCCTTTCTTTATAATGCTGCTGCTGCAGCTTCGGGGGGAGGCTTTACCATGGCACTTAATATCACATTTTTATAAGTCCCTGACTAATTCTCCCACAACGTTAATGGATGGTGTCCATTCTAATTGGGAGGCGCAGTTAATGTTGGACCTGGCGCCAGAGGACTAGCTCCGGATGTGGCACAGACAACACCAGATCATGGGTTCGTATACCTGGATAAAATTCAGCTGGAAGGTGGTGGCAAGGTTCTTGCACACCCCACAGATCACTGCCAAGTTCCTCCCGAGAGGCAACTCCGCACACAGGAGACGTGTAGGTGGGAGGTCTCGAGTCTTGACACATGCACATGTGTTCTGGCTTTGCCCAGTGCTCTCCCAGTTTTGGAAGGAGGTGGGTTCAGTGACGAAGGAGCTCTTCTCTGGACTGGATGAGCTGACTCCTGAGATAGCGATCCTAAAACATTTTACCAAACAATTTAAACAAAAAATCAGGTATGGCATATATCCTCCTTGCGGCATCAAAAAAAGTTACCACCAGGAAATGATTGCAGGCAGATACACCTTCTGTATGAAGCTGGGAATACACTGTATATGATATTTATAGGATAGAAAGCATGAGAGCAAGGCTACAAGATAAGAGCCCAGTACTCAGGAACAGATGAACGGTGTGGTTCGTGCTCATAACCTCATGCAGACCACCCCATAGGGGGAGGGTTGGAAATAAGATAATTGGTCTGTCCAGTCAACATCAGTTGATAGGAGGCATGAATTGAGGGACTGTAGTTTCTGGCTTGAAGCCCCCCTTCCCCACGCGCCTTTGGTGAATAGCTGAGGAAGGGTCGACTTTACCTAATCTTAGGAGATCGCCTAACTATTATTGTGTATAATGTACCCTTAGAAATTAGGGTGATATTCCAGAATTGTAATATCATGTTGATGTCTTTGTAAATTGTGACTTGATTAACTCATGTACCTGACAAAAATCAATAAACATTTTAGTCTAAAAAAAAACAATCATTGAGGCCAGGTAAAGGTCTTACTGCCTGGGTGTTCTTATAAGTCCTTATTTGCTCCAAAGCTTACATCCCTTAAGTCCTCTCACCACCTAGGTACCCAGTCCAGCTCCCGAGAAACTACTTTTCCCGTTCAAAACCCAGCCCCAGGAGACACCTGATGGAGCTGGCCGCAGTCTGTCGCCTGTTACAGCGGCAACGAGAAGCGGCAGCCATAACCCAATCAGGAATAAACACACAGAGAGGTGAGGAATATAGATTTTTACCAAGATTATGGATACTACTGCTATTTCATGTTTAACGTGGAATGTAAAGAGGATGCAGACTGAACAGAAGAGGCAAGACGTTCTACAACACAAAGAGAAACAATATACAAATCACATTGTTACACAAGGCATATATGAAGAGCTCAGAAGCTCATATGGTGAAAAGAGTATGGGTGAGGAAAGCATACGGAGCTGGTGAAAGTAGGATTAGAGGAGAAACAAAAAATCCTTCTACATAAAAACTTAAACTTTACAGAAGATTACATATGGCAACACCCAGAGGGAGGATGCTGGTAGTGGGTATTTCATTAGGAAGTGTAAATTAGCATTCATAAATGTGTCTTGCCCAGGTGTAGAAAATCACTACTGCTCCTCCAATATCTCCGAACAACTGGCTAAAATAACAAAACACATGTGGATGATTGGTGAGGACATGAACTTAATATTAGTTTCTATGATGGCTAGTACACATCCTAGAAGAAGAAGCCTAACACAAAGTGCAAAAGTGGCAATAGCCATATTGGAGGAAAAAATCTAACAGGCCTTACGGCGATAATCCACCTAATACAAAAATATCATTCCACTCCAACTGTCATAGGACTGCATCTAGGATCAACTACGGTTTATCCAGAATGAAATGGCACAAGCCACAGAAGGGGTAGAAATATTACCAGTAATTATTTTGGATCACTTCGCCTGTTAAATTAAAGCCCCTATATGGATGTCAGGGACCCTGAACCCCGACCTGGAAGTTTAGCGACTTCGTACTGCAAAATAAAGAGCACACAAAGGAGGTAAGAATCATCATACAAGCGTTCATACCCAATAGCCCCCCAGACACACATGCTGGGTAACAACTTGGGAAGCGCTAAAGCACTTTGTATGGGGGAAATGTAGAGCCATATGCTCCACACAGAAAAAGAAACAACCAGAGAAAAAGAATTAAACTATGAAAAGAAATTAAGAGGGCAGAAGATAAACATATCTAAAAAAAACAAGAGGGATGCAGCATGAGAAAACTGGGCAACATGAGAAAACTGGGCAAAGGTTAAGAAAAAAATATAATGAAAATCTCAGACAAGCTACTGAGCTAGCCTACAGAAAAACAAAACCAACTGCATATCATACAGTCCAAAGGTAACAAAAATACTGTTAAGTCTACGGGGTAATTGTTTCTGAATGAAAGATGTTTGTGGAGGACCGCAGTTATTTGTGTTTAATGTATCTTAATCTATTATATAATTTTGTAGGTTGTGAGCTTGATATGCTCTGTGCCTTTTAAATAAAAAGTTTAAAAAAAAATACTGTTAAGATTTCAACAAGAGAGAGAACAAAGACCACATATTCTCCATAGATGAGCATGAAACAGAAGAAATAGATCCTTTCAAAATAAATGAGAACCTCTTATAAGTTTTACAGGAAGCTATACAAAACAGAAGGTTCCAGATCAAGAGAAGATACACAAACTCTTCAGAGCAATATAAATTCACCTGAACCAATGGCAGATCAGGCTGAACTACTTTCAAAAGAGATAGCCTCCGAAGAAGCAGTTGTAGCAATTAATAGCTTGATAAAAATGAAGGCTATCAGAGAGGATGTTTATTTTCCCAACTTTTACCAAGAATTTGCAGCACAGCTAACAGCAATGCTGAAAGACAATATCTCGAAATCTCAAGATAATAGTTACATTACCTTAATCTGTGATGAAGGGGTTATTACACTCATACTGAAGCCAGAAAAAATAAAGAGAAATGTGTGCATTACAGGCCAATAACACTTCTCAACATTGACAGCAAGATCTGGCTAAACTGCTGGCTACCAGAGTGAATCATGTCCCTCCATCTCAGCCATGTACAAACCATATTCATTAGTAGCAGACATATCTCGGACAATGTACAATAGACAACTTACCTAGCTGAAATCGCAGAAGACCTAAGGGTACCAGCAGCCTTCATAACATTAGATGCTGAGAAAGCATCTGACTAAGTGGAATGGCCGTATCTGTTGACCATCCTAGAAAAATATGACACTCTCCCAGTACTCATTAAAATGGTTAAGCTCTTATACCAAGAACCTGTGGCTTAGTAAACACAAATGGCCTGAAATCTGCAGTCTTCTCCCTAGAGAAAGGGACATGGCAAGGCTGCCCCCTATCCACAGACGATTTAATCTTGCTCTCAAACCCTTGCTTATGGTGGGCAGAGCCAACTGCCAAACTGGAAAGATGTGTGAAGACCGAGCTCTGTCTAGCTCACCACTTTAAAGCTGTAAAATTCATATTTCTAGCCATCTAAGACTTTAGTGGAATACCAGCATGAAGGAAAAGCAATATAGAATCGAAGCATTCAAATTCTATTAAAAATGGGTAGGAATACTCGTGGAGGAAATCAAGAAGGGTCTCTATGTAAAACATCATAACCTGTGAGAGATGAGGAGCGGTCCACCATATCTAACCCTGCAGACCCAGTCTTCCAATGCGGTGCTTCTGAAAGCGATCCACGCTATGTATCAGAAATTGGAATCGCTGGTCACCAAAGTAACCCTACTGGACTGTAAAGTAACCGGAGTACAAATGGAGGCTAAAGAGGCTACAGAAATAGCCATGGGGTTAGTGAAAGAAAATTCAGTACTTCTGTACCAACTGGAGCACCTAGAAAATAAGGCGTGTATTGCAAATATCCGTGTGGTGGGAATGCCGGAGGGTGCAGAGGAAGGGAAAGTCAGTTAAATATTGACTCTTTTGGTTAATAAAGCGGCGATACGGAGGTTAAGGATCCCTCGATGTGAATGAAATCGAGTAAACTACGGTAATCAGTAGCTGCAGCTGCATTTTTAGCCGCCCCCTTTTCAATACCGACACTCCTCGCCGTTTTTGCCCAGCCACGACATTGGGAAAAAAATTATTATTAATTGCACTAAATACTGTAGAAGCCCAGCAACATTTTACAAAAAAAACTGTATTTATTGCACTGTACATAGTTTACTGTACACATAATTCATTACTAGCATGTCACACATAGGCTTCTGTCACAACACTATCTGGCTACCTGGCCATTACATGCTATTAACACCTACTGCATGCGTTTCATTTTATTTCTTTTATGTTGTGGCTAAAGGGAGTATTTAGGCTTTATTTATGTTGTGGCTTCTGTTTTTGTAGTTGTAATTGGTGGGCTCTGCCCCCAACACCCCCCGTTCTATTTCAGTACTTTGGCTTTATTTATGTTGTGGCTTCTGTTTTTGCAGACCGGACAATTTTTTATAGTTGTGGTTGTAATTGGGGGCTCTGCACACCCCAACTCTATTTCCGTATTTCGACTTTCTTTTTGTTTTATATATTTATTTTGCAGACCGGACATTTTTCTAAAGGTGACGTCACGGCGGTAGGCGTGCAACATATTCGCGATGAGAGGCTATACTGCCGTGTTTACTCTCGTGCGCGAGGGGTCCTTAACTCTCCGGTATCTCCAATAAAGCTACGTGCTCTTTAGGAGACAATCCACCAGCTCGAATGATCATGGTGTTGGTTGTGGACTCGAGGCGGGAGGGATGATATCCTGCATATCCTGCAGGCAGCCAGAAGGACTGCCAATCTTGAACACCATGGCCACAAAGTGCGGATCTTTCCTGGTTTAGGCTATGTAACACGACCCAGAAGGAAGTCATTCGACGGGGTGACAGCGCAACTAAGAGCCCTTGGGATCCATCACATACTGATGTTACCTACAAGAATTAAGATAAACTATGGGGGCAAGACCTTCATGTACACAGATCCACAAGCGGCAGGGAAGATGGTTGCTAAGCTTCGTAAGAAATTTGTTGCATGGCACGAGGGATCAGATTCTGACACAGAGGATATTTGAACGGGGTTGGTAACCTTTACTATTTTAGTTCAACAGGAAGTAAGATTGTTATGCTCCATGTGAGACATAAAAATGGAACAAGTTCTTTAGATAACAGTTTGTGTAATGGAGCATTAAGTACATATGAATTTCAGAACAGTTGCTCTCCTATGTAAATGACAAAACAGTGCCTATTCAAATTGATCCCTTGTTGCTGACTTCTTCATTGTTTCAGCCTGGTAATTTATTTCCTGCTTCAGACTCTGTGGTGTCAGTTATGCATCGTTCACTACCAACGCGATTTAGTGGGGAAACCAGTAGCGTGTGAGAAAAGAAGGACTCAGTTAAGTAGTGGACTGATGGCTACTACAAAACCTTTTTTTGTAATAGTAAGTGTCTGTTAAAATACAATTCTAAGATACTAGTCGCCAGCAGATTAGGCCTTATGGTCTATTGAGTCTGCTCTGCCTCAGAACCCTAGTTGGGCACGAGCCGTCCCCCTTCTCTTGTCCCTGGTCCTCCTTACCTCCATCCCATCCCCCCCAGGTCATGCCAACTTCAGCTTCATCCCCTTTCTATACCTGTCCCACCCTCTCTTGAAACCCTCCACCATAGATGCCAGAACAAGCTCACCAGGTAGGCCATTCCATGGTTCCACCACTCTCCCAGTGAAAAACCTCCTCCTTCCCCCCTCTTCCTTTCACCTTCGAGTTTCCAACTATATCCTCTGGTGATTCTACCCTCCTTTAGCCTAAGGATCCCATCCCAATTTACCCTATTGATTCCCTTGAGGTATTTGAATACCTCAATCATGTCCCCCCGGGCCCCCCTCTCCTCCAGCGAGAACAGGTCAAGCTCATCTAGTCTCTCCTGATACATCAACTCCCCTAGTCCCCGGATCATTTTGGTCGCTCTCCTCTGAACCCTTTCCAGGAGCTGGATGTCTCTGCTCAAGTGTGGCCTCCAGTACTGCACTCAGTACTCAAGCTGTGGTCTTACCAGGCCATTGTATAGTGGCAGAATCACATCCCTGCTCCTTGAGGTGATCCCCCTTGTGATGCAGCCCAACATCCTGTTTGCCTTTACTGCTGCCCTCCTGCACTGCTCAGAATTGTTCATGTTGACATCCGCCAGGACCCCCAGGTCTTTTTCCCCTGCCATGGCCTTCAACTCATCCCCTCCCAGGGTGTACTCAGGTTTGGGGTTACCCCACCCAAGATGTAACACCTTGCACTTGGAGGAGTTAAAATTTAATTTCCAGGTGCAGGCCCACCTATCCAGGGTCTCCAGGTCCCTTTGCAGGGCTAACCTACCCTCCTCCCCCTCAACCACTGCTCCCAGTTTGGAATCATCTGCAAAGAGACTCATTTCACACCGATACCTTCCCTGATATCAGAAATGTAGGCATTAAAGAGGAGCGGCCCTCAGAACCGAGCCCTGTGGCACCCCACTAATGACCCCCAGGAAACGAGACCACCCCGCTGACCACTACCCTCTGTGTGTGTGCCCAGCAAGCCAGTTTCTAAGCCATCTGACCATCAATGGGCCTGCCCCATCTCCTCAGTTTCTCAGTAGGCCATTGTGAGGGACTGAGTCAAATGCCTGGTTGAAGTCCAAGAACAGTGCATCCACAGGCCTCCCCCTGTCAAGTTCCGATGTTACTCATTCATAAAACTCCACAAGGTCATTTAACATGATCCACCTGGCACAAACCCATGTTGACGACTATCCAAGAATCCCATCTCCTCCAAGAACCCCCCCCAAACGTTCATTAAGTATACTATCCATCATCTTGCCCACCACTGATGTCAAATTGACATGTGTATAATTTCCTGGCACCTCTCTTGATCCCCCTTTATGGATGGGCACAAAATGTGCCAACCTCCAATCCCTTGTTACCCACCCAGTTTCAAGCGACATCGTAAAGAGATCTGACAGAGGTGCAGCCAGTACATCCACCATCTCCCATAGAACTCTGGGATGTATGCCATCTGGCCCTGGAGATTTGTCCTTTTTAAGGGCCTTAAGGGCTTCCCACACCCAGCCAATGGGGATAGCATCGTCGGTCCCTCCCCCCTCTTTGGGTAGAGCCATCCTGATGTGATACCCCTGAGGTACACTCCCAACTGCCTGTTCCTTATCTGGTACTCCCACTGTCCTACCCGCTGCCCCTTCTAACTCCATTGGCTCTCACTTTGTAGGTTTCCCAGCCCCCTCCCTAGTGAACACAGAGGCAAAGTACTCATTTAACAACTCCGACTGTTCCCTAGCCTCCTCCGCCCACCCCCCGTTTTGTCCTCAATCTGCCGATCTGGCCCTTGGTCTTTCTCTGCTTCCCAATATACCTAAAGAACCCCTTTTCCCCTCCCCGTATCCCCTTGGCAAGCTACTGCTCTTTTCTGGCCTTTGCCCCCCTCACCATCCTGGTGACTTGCCTGGCTGCAAGGTGGTAATCATCCTTATGCCTCTCTGCTCTCATTTTTTTGCATCTGTTGTTGGCAGCCCTCTTCTCCTTTACCGCCTCCTGAACCTCCTTGGATCACCAACACGGTTTACGTGAACTCACCCCCTTGCGCTTCACCTTTTGCACAGGTCCTGACGGCCTCCTGAAGTCCCCATTTTATGACCTCCCTCCTACCCTCTACATTTATCCCTGGTGAAATCCCCCTCAAATGCTCCTTGAGAAACTCTCCCATGCCCCTAAAGTCCACCCCCCCCCCAAAATCAACAGCCATTGTCCTGGAACTTTCCATCTCACCCCCCAAGTTTAGCCAAAACCAGACTGTGTTGTGGTCGCTCCCTGTCAGGGGATCCTCCACTGCCAGATCCCATACCAGATCCCCGTCCACAAGAACCACATCCAGGACATGACCCCCCCCATGGGCTCCAACACCTGCTGAGTGAGGAACACAACCTGGAAGCCATCCAGCAGCCTCTGCTCCTTGGCCACCGTGGACGTCATGGTTCCTCAGTCAGTAGCTGGCATATTTAGATCCCCCATCAATCCCCATTTATTAAAGCCGGTTTATACTGTTAAACTACTAAAGTAATGCCTAGGTAGGGTCATACATGCAGGTGTCAGCTTTCAGCGGGATCCGGCATGACATTTGTTTGAAGTATAGTCTGAGCAGAAGAATGAGCAAAGAGAACTGTTTGCTATTATAACTGCATGCTAGACATTAAAGTGCATATTTCGCTGAGTAGCTTAATAGTTCACATACTCTATATTAACAACTGTAACTTGTATTGGTGTAGTCATACTATGAATGTAGTGCAGTTAAGACAGAAGGTTTGGTCTTTCATGCAGTCATGTTTTTTCGTACAGTTTTTTGTTTTTTTTTATAGATGAGAACTTTAATCCAGTCAGGTGGGATAGTTAATAATTACCTAATCTATTTATAAAGGTTGTATTGCTAAGTTCTCGTTCATGGTAGAAATGGTAATTTTGTTAGTTAATATAATGAATGATAAAATATCCAAATGTTACCCCTTAATGATGTAACAAACTGAGGTATAGATGTAAGAACCTGTCATGACATGCTGTCCTAATGGTGTATTACAATTTTGATTGTTCTCAGCTGAAAATGACTATTTTATCTGTTATAAATGCAATAAAATATAATTACAAAAAAAACCTTGCTTATTAAAATACAGATGAATAATATGATCTCTGGAATATACTGCAGATAGATATACAGATATGTAGATACATAGATATTGTCCGCAGATAAGGGCCTTGTGGCCCATCTAGTCTGCCCTATCCCTCTTTTTAATGCTTTAGGTACCCTAGAAGCTACAAGTCCCCCCTTTTGCTCTAGCTTGATAATTCCCATGTACCTATCCCACATATTCTTGAATCCCTGAACCATGGCTGCCCTTACCACTTCCTGGGGGAGACTCTCCCATCTCTCCAGCACCCTTTCAGTGAAGTAGAATTTCCTGAAGTTCCCCCTAAGTTTCCCCCTTTTAGTCTCATGCTATGCCCCCTTGTTCTATTTCCCTTCATGTGAAAGATGCTTCCCTCTGATACCCTGTGATCCCCTTTAGATATGTAGAGGTCTCTATCATGTCCCCCCTCTCTCTCCTTTCCTCCAGGGAGTACATATTGAGAGCTCAGAGTGTCTCCTCATACGACTTATGTTGCATCCTGGACACCATTTTTGTCACCCTCCTCTGTACGCCTCCATCCTGTCTATGTCTTTTTGGACATGGGGCCTCCAGAACTGAACACAGTACTCCAGATGAGGCCTTACTAGGGAGTTGTACAATGGTACCACCACTTCCCTCCTTCTACTTGTTATACCCCTCCCTATGCACCCTAGTATTCTGTTAACCTTTCCAATTGCTTTGTCACACTGTTTAGCCACTTTGAGGTCATCTTCTATGACTACCCCTAGATCCTTTTCCTCTGTGGTGGCCTCCAGTGTTACCCTTTCTAGTTCATACTCAACCCTAGAATTCCCTCTCCTTAGGTGCATAATCTTGCACTTTTTTGCATTGAAACCCAACTGTCATTCCTTGGATCAGTTTTCTAGCCTCTTCAATAAGATGGCAGATATATGTTCTCCTTGGGAATCAAACCTCTGACCCTTTGCTTGTGAGGCGAGGACATGTCCAGTGTTCCACCTGATATACAGCACAAAGTAACGGCCTATGCGGATGATGTCATCATATCAGCTACCCATCCCGAGAAGTCAATACTACACCTGTTGAAATTAAAGGAAAGCTTCGGCAAATTTTCCAGTTACAAACAAAATGCAGAAAATCTAAAATAATGCCCATTAACCACCTATGCCAGAAAAGGCATACTGAAGAACTAGGGTTGCAATGGAAAGTTAAAAACATCTCATACTTAGGAAATGGTCTGTGTGCAACAGGCAAAGACACTGGACAGGATTCACTAAACACTTTGAAGGGGAACAAATGTGCAAGTTCCCAAAATGTGCAGAAAAAAGGGATAATTGTGCTGCATCATATACACAAGACGTCCGCAGCTGCAGAAAAATATACTGTGGACTGCAGAAAAAACGCAGCTGTGGAAATTCCTGCACAAAAAAGGCCACTGAAAAGTATGGCATATCTCCTTAAAGGCTATTTTTAGCCACCATTTTCCTGCAGTTGCAGAAAAAACATTGCGCACATGCTGCACCAAGGAGAGTGAGGCATAATTCACCCTGAGCAAAAGGTAGTATACAAACAATTGGCAAACAATCATAGTGGGGGTTCAAGCACCAAGCAACAGCAAACCTGTGGGCTGTACAGTAGTGTCAGTTGTTACAACAAACCTAGCACACACTGCAATTGACAGTCAACAAACCACAACCACATGACCCAGTGCAGCCCATAAAGGAGCCCAACAGGCAGAGGTGGTAACAGCCAGAAGTGTGTGCTACAAACGCAGGCAAAGGAAAAACCTCAGAGAGAGAGAGAGAGATGCAACCATCAGTTACAAACTGCCACTGGGTGCAAGGTTCTGCTGGTACAGGTGGTGCTACTGTCGTCCCAGTTGTGGGATTGGCTTCTGGCCTCACTGGGAGTGCTGGTTCTGCTGCAACTTTTGCAAGACTGTCAGTCTCCTGCTCCAGTTAATATGGATCGCCTGTTGTTCCATCTGCTGAGCTATTTGTGACAGCTGTGGATCGCAGAGTGCAAATTTTCCTCACTTGTGGAATTTCATAATTCGCCTGTTTTGCGATTTTCTGCACCTGTGGAAATTTTGTTCTGTGAATATACTTTGCAATTCCACAGTTTTGCAAGCCTTTCTTCTGCACATGCAGGTTTTTTGCTCTTTGTGAATCTAGCCCACAGTACTGCAAACAGGAAAGCCATCTTTCAAGAACTAAAGCTTGATACTGAGAGAGACAGAACAACCTCCCAATCGCCACGGGGCCAAAGAATCTAATCCATCAGCATGGATTTCTTACCAAGGGTTGTGCTTGTGATGAGCACGTCACATTACAGGATACACACTGAGTGGCTAAATCAAATGCAAGGAACCATCAGCAAATTCATATGGGTGGGAAAACCCCAGATGCAAACTGAAAAGACTAGGAAGAACCACAGAGAACGGTGGTCTCAAACTACCAAACATCAAACTATACAACTGTAGAGAAGTGACAGGGGAACGCACATCAGCTGTCCCAAAGGTGCTCCAGTCATATCAAAACACAGCAATTGAGAACAGAACAGAACACTGGGCACACACCAGAAGGCTGAGTTCAATTACAAGCTGTATTTTATTTTAAAAGCACAGCATGTTCAGACTCAGGGCTAACAGGGTATATAAGTGGCCACTAGGTTTCACTCACGACACACTTCTCAAAATATTTAAATCCACTGGAAGTGTTACTAAATATAGTTTGTACCAACCTACATGCAATAATAACAACTTCAAGATTAACAACAGAATCATACATGACAAAAGAGCAGAAATGGGCATAACAAAAATTGTTAACCTAATGGAAGGAGGGCGGTTTTTACAATTCAGAGAATTACAAAACAAATTATGACCTAAGGTCAGGTGATCACTTTTTCAAACTACAACGTGCAAAGCAGAACTAAAAAAGAATGAAGACCCTTAGATGAAAACATTTATAAATAATCTATCAGTGGACAGCTCTGTATCACAGTGGCACACAAACCTGATAAGCAAAAAACACGGAAAGGCAGAAGACGCAACTGAATGGTAGAGTAAGTTTCTAAGCAAAGACACAACGCAGTGGAAGTGGAAAGACATTTGGAACTTTTCCCAACAGGCTACTTCGATACAAGATCTTAAAATAGAGCAGTTTAAAATAATAAACAACCTATACTACATGCCTTACAAGTTATGTAAGACAAAGAGCATTCCTACACCCTTGTAAGTGTAAACAGGAAGAAGGTACTCTGATGCACATCTTATGGGACTGCTCAGAGATACAAACTTTCTGGAATAAAATCACAAGTAAACTAAACAATCTATTGGGACTACAAGACCTATTTACTCTAGAGGTATGCATCTTGGGCCGTGTTAGCACAAGTGAGGTAGCAGTCAGTAGAAAACACAACATACATCTAACAGCACATGTGGCCAAAAGGCACCTAGTAAAGCTATGGCTCAATCAAAGGAGGCCGACTTACAAGGAGTGGCTGCAAGATATGCTGGAAACACAGAAAACAAGCAATTTCCTCAGTCTTGTTGTTTCTGATCCCCCTCCCCTTTTAGACAGTCGGTGGCTGTTTGTTATTGTAACTAACCTGCTTCCTGATTTTTTCCACACATTTAGGTGTTTGGTGGTATCTTCATGTCCTGAGTTGTGCACATCATATCATAACTCCTTGCCACACGGAAGTCCCCAATGCTCGTTCATGTGCTTCAAGCGTCACTGACACTGTGTCTTAGGTGCCGCGCGTCGTCAGCTACAGTCATCGGGAACAAGTAAAGTAGAGCATTTCGCTCATGTGTGTTTGTATTCCCACCCAATTTCAAAGTCCGCCAGCCTGGTGTGCAGAGGATAATTAGGCTCACTACAATCGATACCTAACTTTATTTTAAAACATCAGTGCTAGTTCTGCCATTTCTCAATAAGTTTGGCTGTGCCAATATTTTGGCAAAATAAAGTCATCCAGGAAAGTTAATTGTCATTGCCTTCTGTGCAGTGCCGAATTAAGATAAGTGGCTGTAATTTTTACAGTGTCTAGCCTGTTGTATACCTATCTGATACCTTTGTTTCTTTTAATAGTTTCTGTAGAGTTTCACTGGAAACCACCATACCAAACAGAAGCAGGATCACAGAACAGATTCTAAGACTCATTTAAGTAAAACAGCTCTATCTTATATTTATTTTCCAACTGCATAACATAACTAAGTAAGCTCAGCAGACACACTGGAGTCTTGGCACACACTGGCTCAAACTGGTTACACATGCACTCTGTTTCTTGAGTGCACGACCCATACTGAACGAGTCTTAAAGAGACAACAGCATATATTATACCCCCCCCTTTTAACTGAATTGCCCACAAACAATTCAAACATTTCAAATGTCCACTTTAGAGTCTCTTTAACACCTGTATTGAATCTTTCAAAATGTCCAAAGGAAAGTTTCCAACACTTACCCTTGATGAATTTAGGTGTGTACCACTAACCTAAAACAGTCACTATACTTGACAGGCATCTTCACTCTCCTTCCTCTTCGAGTGACCCTTTGTACACCTGTATAAGATTCTGGTAGCAAACTTGGTTCTTTGCCTTGGCCTTCTACTGATTCTGGAAGCTGAATAGGTTCCATCTCAGGCACTTCCACACTCTGTTCTGAAGTGTCGCCAGTCTCTATCACCTGTTCACCATTTGCTGCTTCAGCAGCTCTTGTAACAGTCCTGTCGTGTCTCGGGTGATGTCTATTCCTGCGAAAATGTGCACCACTTGGTGTAACAATGGTGTATGATCTGGGTTCAGGTCTGGAGTCCTCAACTGTCGCTGGCTGCCATCCTTGAGCTGTGTCCATACACACTCTGTCTCCTGGATGTAGTATGGATAAGTTTTTGGCACCGCAGTTGTAATATTCCCTCTGCTTCTTTTGTAGTAGTTTAGGTTTGTGATGGGCTCCTTTAGGTACATGTGGTTGAAGTACATGTCTTGTTTCTGGTAAGGTGCTTCTTAACACTCTGCCCATTAGGAGCTGAGAAGGTGAGTATTGCATACCTGAAATGGGAGTGTTCCGTAGGCTCAAGAGTGCTAAATGTGGGTCAGTTCCAGTGTGGGATGTCTTCTTAAAGAGCAGTTTTACAGTTTTAAATCATTGTCTCAGCCTGACCATTCGACTGTGGGTATACTGGACTGGAATGGATCAACTGTATTCCCCACTGTGTTGCAAAAGAGTGTATTTCTTTACTAGAGAAAGGCATGTTGTCTGTGACCATTTCTTTCAGTATCCCATGCCTCGAGAATACTGATTTGAGTTTGACAATTATTATGCTAGATATTTTATCTTGCAGTCTCAGCACTTCTGGATACTTTAAAAATAATCTACAAGCAGCAAAAAGGATCTCCCTTTACAGTCAAAAATGTCCGCAGCTAGCTTGTACCGGGGTAATTCAGGAATCTGGTGGGACTACAATGTCTCTTTTTGATTGCTTGTGTAACCCCTAGGTGGTGCTATCCCAAGGGCTACTACCCCTGCCTGTTTGACTACGGACAGGTTGAGGGGCCTAGGTCCTATGGCGGGTGCCTCCACCCAGAGGTCAGGGTTTGTAGTGGTTAGACTAGCTTGGTCACAGCCCTCTGGGACACTGAGACACCCTTTTATTCCCTCTAGTGGCTCACACAGTACACCGGAGTTACAGCCCCAATACCCCATGTATACACACTGTTCACTCATATGGATACCACTTACCCTCGAGACTGATTCTGCAGCACGTCTCTGAGGACCCCCTGTAAAATAAGTGTAACCCCCCTGCAAATGGGGGTTCCCAAAAGACTTCCAGGAGCTTGCTTGAATGCTCCAAGCCTGAATGGTGTTTGGCGTTTAAGCCATTTATCAGTGAGTGTTTTTAGAGCCTCTGGTACTGTCTCTTTAAGAGCTGTCTGCTTGCAGACATAATTAGTTTGTATGGGGGGACTGTGTGCTTCTCTGCTTGAGTACCACTCGAACTGCTGCCAATTCACTCCATTTTTGCAGTCACTAGGAGTGCAAAGGGAACCTATCTGAAAGATGTAACTGTCTGCCAGAAATCATTTAGAGTAATAATGAAAATACAGTTTGTCTAACCTGCTTTCTTTGCAGTCAGAACTGTGTTTGCCTAGTTCCCCATTCTAGTTTTGAACTGCTGAACTGGACCAATCAGTGTGGGGTAAGCTAGCTCTAAAATGGTGCCTTGACGAATCAGAACTTGGACTCATAATCTGAGCCAGCCACAAGAGGATTGTATGGGCAGTGACTCTAGGAGATGTAGTTTAGACTTCGGCGCCTTTTTGGACCAACAGGAGCAGTCTATTGTGAGTGACAGCCAATCCAGTCAAGAACTGGGAGGAACTCAAAGGAAGTGCCCGGTTTTGTCTGTTGGAGTTTCAGTTTTAGCTCTGGCAGTGAAGGGGAAAGGAACCCTGTGCTCCTTCAGTGCACAGTTTTAGTCGGGAAACATGTGTAAGGTCCGGAGTTCCGTTCTGCAGCTTGTTAGGACTGAATCCGTCCTGTGAAGAGAATCAAAGGATATCTGAAGAGTAGAAACCAGGCTCACCCTGTAGAAGACTGGAGAAATTGCTGAATTGCACTCGGTCTGTCAGGAACTGAATCTGCTGTGTGTTCTCCCGGGTATTGTGCAGTAATTGCGATTGGGATAGAGAAGCAGCCTGCCTGGTATAGTACTTTCTTTTGCCATATAAATGTGTGAGGAGTCTCGTGGAGCTCAAGAGTAGCCCTGCTGACATTGAAGGACCCTATCTTGTTTGGAGGTCGTGAGTACTAATTCAGGGTCGCTCCCTGTTGAATTGCCACATTGAATCCAAATAGAATTACTGTACTGCTGACTGTTTAACTAATTTTCTTTTCTCTGTGTGAAAGGGCCCCTACCAGCTGCCACGGTTTGGACTAGCCACTAGGGCTTGGGTACCCAGGGACAGTAACTGGTAGGGATAGGCCTTGCACAGAGCCATGAGTAGATGAGTAAAGTATAAGCTAATTAACCTGATTTCTGTCCTTGTTATATTCCCCTAAATAAATCAGAGCTGCTTGTTTCAGCAAAGTTATACTGCCTGAGGTATTTGTCTATGTTAAAGTATTGTACTGTGATTGTTGCACTGTATCTTATTTTACAGGAGGTCCCAGTGCCTGAACCAGCCCTGGGGTAAGTGTATACTGTGAAGGTAATTCTGATATATTGTGTGGGCCGCTAGTGGGAAGAAAGGGGGGTTGCAGTGTCCCAGAGGGCTGTGACCAAATAAGTTTAACTATTGCAAACCCTGACCTCTGGGTGGAGGCACCCGCCATTGGATCCAGGCCCCTCAACCTGTTAGTGGCAAATCAGGCAGGGGTAGTAGCCCCTGGGATAGCGCCATCTAGGGGTTACATAAGGTGAAACAACATACATAGGAAAACACATTACTGTTTCCATAAGTACCACACCACAGACAGTATATAGTATAACAACAACAAATCTGATTTATTTAGGGGGCAATAACACAGGAGGGGGAAAGCAGGTTAATTGGTGGCATTAAATCACAGTACTGTGCACACATACAGGGTCTGAAAAGTCACACTCTGGGTACCCAGGTTGGGGGGGCCTAGCCAGGTCCGTTTCCCGGGGTTGGCCGGCAGGTGCAGATGGATGGGGCCCTGTAGAAGAAAATATATGTACAACACCCAATTGTAATCTGGAGCTGGATGGCTCAGTCCATGAAGCAGGGAAAAAACAGGAATTAGATGACACACTTGTGATTGAAAACAGACTGCAGAGGAATACCCTGATTTGTACTCACAATACCCAAGCTGAGGACCAGATGGTAGATGTTCTTCTGGATTGCCAGAACAACAGGGCATGGAGACAAGGTCCTTGTGACTGGACCCCACTGCAGTTGATAACAAATGTATTTAGTCCAAGCTAAGCTGGGGTTTGCTTCCAGCTTCAGCACACAGCACGGGGGATTGGAAATAGCGATTCCCCACAAGCATTATGCACATTCATATGTAAAAGAAAAGTACTATACCAGGCAGGCTGCTCCTCGATCCCGATCGCAATTACTGCAAAATATCTGGGAGCACACACAGTAGCTTCAGTTCCTGACAGACCAAACGCGATTCAGCAATTTCTCCAGTCTTCTACAGGGTGAGCCTGGTTTCCACTCTTCAGACTTCCTTCTTTCTCCTCACAATCGGATTCAGTCCGAACTGGCACTTGCAACAGCTGCAGGCCGAACCTCAGGGCTCACACGCCCTTCCTGCACAAAACTATACACCGCAGAAGCACAGAGCTCCTTCTCTCTTCACTGTCACAACTGATCTGAGCTTTCCAGTCACAGAGCAGGGCATTTTCTTTAGCTCCACACCATTCTGTTGGCTGGATCGGCTGTCACTCACAATAAGACTCCCTTTGTTGGTGGAAAAAGGCGCCAAGGTCAAAACTACATTTCCCAGAGTCACTGCCCATACAATCCCCTTGTGGCTGGCTCAAAATTAAGAGTCCAAGTTCTGATTCATCCACAGGCTCCATTTTAGGGCTCCCTTAACCCAATTGGCCCAGCACAGCAGTTCAGGACAAAATGAAAGAGCTACACTGAAACAGTTCGTGCTAAAATAAAGACAGGTTAGACAAACTACATTTTCTCAGTCCTCTAAATGATTTCTGGCAAACAGTTATATCTTTCAACAAGGCTCCTCTGCACATGTAGCAACGGCAGAAACGGAGCGAATTGGCAGCAGCCTGCAGGGGATTTGAGCATTAAATACACAGTCCCCCATACAACTAATTAAGTCTGCAAGCAGACAGCTCTAAAGAAACAGTAATGGAGGCTCAAATAGCACTCACTTGGAGCCACATTTAAACAGCTCAGACACCGAACACCGCCCAGACTTGGAGCATTCAGGCAAGCTCCTGAAAGACTTTTGGGAACCCCCATTTGCAGGGGGGTTACACTTGGAAGATTTTCTTGACACGCTCTAGACATTCCTGGCCAGTACTTTGGATCCCTTGGTGAACATCATGTAATCTTTTTAGCATCTCTGCTTTGGCACCTTGCAGTATTACCACTCTGTCTCCAGACATGAGCAGTCCATTCTCTATTGCCAGTGACTGTCGTATTGGCCAGAATACTTGTAATGTAGGTGGCATCTATTTTCTTCTCCGTGGCCATCCCCCCTTGTACATCTCCATTGCAGTTTTCAGTGTTTCATCTTTCTGCGTTTCCTCAGTAAGCATATTTAGCAGTTCTGGGCTTAAGGTTTCTGTCATCTCCATTGCATATATAACTTTTTCATCAAAGATTTCTTCAAGAAAATACAAAATCACACATGCCCCCACAATGCAAAGCATCATGGGCTGCATATGCAAATCACCACAGAATGTTATGCTGGTCCAACTTAAAGCAGAATTGCATGGTGCCGAAAGGCCTCTCCACACAGTTTGCAAGGGTGCTAACAGAAGACATAGACACTGTTTAGTCCTACCAGGACTCAACAGTATGCCTCGTCTGTTTGACACCCCAGTGGAATGGACCAGCTACCCTTAAGGCAATGTGCCTTGGATATATTGTGGTGAACCCATTAAAATAAAAAACTATTTAAAAGACAAAGAACCTCTGTGCGCAAACACTGAGGCAAGGGTTACCCCAAAGGGCATTTGGCTCAGTTTTGTCAGAACTGTCACTTTCAACTGCCCTTGACTGCACATGAGTTTTCCTGGAGTGTATGACACAATCAAATTATACCTTTGTAGTTGCAGCAACATTTTCTGTAGCCTGGCAGGAGCTTGCCCCAGTGGCCTTGAAAGACTAGCTTCTACAGGTTTCTCATCTGATTGAACTTTTACCATGACTCCGTACACATACTGGTGGAACTTCTTTGTAGCAAACACTATAGCTAACAATTCCTTTTCAATCTGTGATTAGTTTTGTTCTGCACAGAACAGCACACGGGATGCGTATGCTATAGTTCATCCTGCTTGCATCAGACATGCTCCTAGACCATCTTTTGATGCATCTGCTTGTATTTCTAGTGGCTTTGCAGGATTATAACAAGCATTTGTCAATGCCGAATGTTTGCTTGCTGGCATTGGCAGTGGTAGTGTAGAAGTTACAGAGCTGCGTAATAGGAATGGCAGTGAAGTATTGAACTGAAGCCAACCCCACCACCACACTGCAGAGAGTGACAGGCATTGGGGTGTGCGTTTGGGTAATCAGGCATAGCAGCCCACGCCATTTCACCACACCCACTCTGCAGAGACTGACAATTGTCCACGTGTTCCTTGGGGTCTTTGGCCCTTATGCGCACCCCATTTCATTAGGAAATACGGTGAAATGGGTGCGATATAGGAGAATGGGGTGAAGTTTGGGGCCGAAGAGTCCAAGGCATATCTCGATGCCTCTCAGTGACTGCAGGGTGTGGAATGGTATGAGCATCACAGGCAAGAATCCCAAGTCACACCCCTGATTCCTGTCATTCTCTATAGGGTTGGGCGATTTAGTTGAAAAGCCTAATACCTCAGGCATTCGTTGGTATGTTAACTCCAAATTTTCAACATGTTTGTTTTGTGACCCCACCTCATGAACAGGGGGAATATCAGTTTGGTAGCCAAAAGCTGCTTATGCACAGTGACTACGGCATTTAACACCACAGGTGCAAAAATATTCCGAACAGGATGTAAAAAATGACAGCTGTACTCTTTCATGGGGAGGTGTAAAAATGGCTATGTTGCAATTGTGTAGTAAAAATATTTAAAAAAATGGTGAAGTCACGAGTGCACATAGAAACTGTGCAACGCACACCCGTTATATAATTAGGTTGGGGATTTTTTATAGCAGATTGTCAACTCAGGCATTTTGGTGCCTCCAATCATGAACAGTGTCACTGTGATTGTCTTTATCTGTGCCGAACAATGATTTCCCACAGCGACCACGCATCTCTGCACTGAAAGTGTGAAACACACTTCGCCATGTTGTGAAAATGGCAGCTGTACTGTTCATAAGGAAATGTTGAAAATGCCACTAGTGAAAATCTGGACTGAAAATATTACAAAGTCATGAACTAACGAGGATGCGTGGAAACTGCACAATACTCACTCAGTACCACAGTCATTTTATGGACTTTTGTCACCAAATTTTCAACATAGCTATTTTAAGACCTCTGCTCATGAACAGTGTAACTGTGATTTTCTTAATCTGTCCTAAACATTGCTTTTAGCACCAACAGCACCATAAATGCGCTGGCAAAGCGGAAACACGTTTTGGGCAGGATATGAAAAATGACAGCTGTACTGCTCATAAGGAGGTGTGGAAAAATGGCAATGTTGGAAATCTGGAGTGGAAATATTGAAAATTCGCAAACCTATGGCGTGTGTAGGAACTCGCAATGCCGCATAAATAAAACAGTCATTTTAGGATTTTTTCACCAAATTTTCAACATAGCTATTTCAAGACCTCTGCTCATGAACAGTGTCACTGTGATTTTCTTAATTTGTCCGTACATTGATTTCTTCACTAGCTGCTCATTTCTACTACAAAGTCATGAAACATGTTTCAGGTGAGATGAAAAAGACAGCTGTACTACTCATAAGAAGGTGTGATGAAATGGCAATGTTGAAAATCTGAAGTGAAAATAATGAAATTCGCGAACTTACGAGCCTGTGTAGGAACTGTAGCCTTGCCTTTCGTTAAAACAGTCATTTTTGGAATTTTGGCACAAATTTTCAACATGGGGTTTGGGCCCCTTTCTCATGAATGATGTCACTGTCATGGTGGTATTCAGGCCAGAAGGGTGATTTCGCAGTCACTGTGCGAGTCACTACGCAAATCACCCTTTGGGCTAACCAGCACCATGACAGTGACATCACCAAGAAGAATCCCAAAAGCAGTGACATCCCAAAAATCAGCTGAGATGTCTAATAAAGTTGAAACTCCCTATCTGCCCATTATACAGCTTACCGGCATTTCCTCAGTTCACGGTCGGCTTTGAAGAGTGCAGAGCGTGTTCCAGGTCCACGCAAGATGCGTGGCGCCGGGAGTCCGGAAGTATGGGGTGGGGTGTGGGGAGGCTGAGAGCGCAGTGGGTGGGTGCGGGTTGTGGAGAGGGGTGGGAGACGCTACGCTGGATCGTTTTTCTTACAGGTTAAAAAAAAGACGTAGTGGGACCGTTTGCCACGCTGGGGTGGGCTCCCAGCGTGCATAAGGACAGAGGCGTTCAGCTGATGGGGATTGGGCACCCCGTCGGCAAAAAAAAACAAAACGCGGGACCATTTGCCACGCGCTGGGGTGGGCACCCAGCGTGGCACAAGACTGATGAGGCGGCGTTTGCTTGACGAGGATTGGGCACCCGTCGGCAACATGATGGATTGACGCGGTGGGGTGATCCCAGCGTGGCATCAACTACTGGGAGGAGGGGAGGAGACAGACACAGTTCAGCCCGGCGGGGTTGTGCCCGTCGGCTATACATCACCGTGCGGGGCGCGCCGCCTGCGGCTAGGGGAGACGCGCGTGAGCAGCTTCTGCCGGCTGCTCACTCAGGCGTAACTCCCTCTTTCAACTATGTCACTGCATTTTGAGCGTGTCATAGACAGCCCCAAAATGCATTGGTTACAGGCCGCCTGCAAGCACACTGCCTGAATTGGAGGAGGAGGTGACACACCTCCGAAATCTCCGATGATGGCACTATGTTTCTTGCACATGCGTGCAAGCAAACATAAAAACTAAGAACTGATGCTTTTGTCAGGGCTGCCTTTAAATCTTTCAGAGCTTTTTCATGCTCCAGTCCCCATTGCCACACTATGTCTTTTTTAAGCAGCACTCTCAGTGGTGTAGTCAAAGATGCTTCATTTGGAATATACTGGGCTAGGTGCCTGGTCATGCCCAGTGGATGCATTACATAGAAACATAGAATTTGAGGGCAGATAAGGACCGCTTGGCCCACCCAGTCTGCCCATTTCCCTACCTATTGGATAAGCTGCAGATCCTAGTTAACCAGCAGCCTACTTCTTCCTACCCCCACCCCCTAGAATGGCCTTATGACTGTCCCATGCATGCTTGAATTCCACCACTGATTTTGACTCCACAACCTCCTCCGGAGGCCGTTCCATGCATCCACAACCCTCTGTGAAAAAAATACTCCTTAAATTACCTCTGAGCTGCCCTCTATCTTCAAATTGTGCTCTCTTTTCTTGCACACCTCTTTTTTTGAAAGATGCTACCCTCTTGGACTTTGTTGATTCCCTTGAGGTACTTGAACATTTCATCATGTCCCCTCTCCCTCCTTTCCTCGAGGCTATACATATTAAGCTCCTTTTGTCTCTCTTCATATGTCTCCTGGTGCAGACCCTGCACCATTTTAGTGCCCTCCTCTGGACAGCTTCCATCCTGTCTATGTCTTTTCGGAGACTGGGTCTCCAGAACTGCACACAGTACTCTAGATGGAGTCTCACCAGCTGTCTGTACAGAGGGATAATAACTTCCTGTTTTCTACTGGTGATGCCTCTCCCTATGCATCCCAGTATCCCCCAGCCCTCCTTGCTGCCCTCTCACATTGCTTGCCCACCTTTAGGTCATCTGATATGACTACCCCCAGGTCCCTTTCCATTTTTGTTGTTGTTAGTATCTCACCCCCCATTGTGTACTCTTCCCTGGTTTTTGTTTCACAGGTGCATTACCTTGCACTTCTTAGCATTGAATCTAAGCTGCCATACATTTGACCATTCCTCTAACCTTGCCAAGTCCCTTCTCATCCTTTCCACCCCACCCTGTGCATCAACTCTGTTGCAGATCTTTGTGTCATCTGCAAAGAGACATACTTTTCCTTCCAGTCCCTCTGCAATGTCGCTTATAAAGACATTGAAGAGGACTGGTCCTAATACTGAACCCTGCGGTACCCCACTAGTAACCCTCCTTTCTTCTGAGTGGACTCCATTTACTATTACTCTGTGTCCTATTCTCCAGCCAATTCTTTACCCAGGCTGTCATCTTGGGACCCACTCCCAGGCTGGCTAACTTGTATATTAATCTTTTGTGTGGGACTGTGTCAAATGCCTTGCTAAAGTCTAGGTAGGCCATGTCCACAGCCCCTCCCTGATCTACTACTTTGGTCACCCAGTCAAAGAAATCTATCAGATCTGCCTGGCATGACCTTCCGCTGTGAATCCATGCTGCCTGGGTCCTGTGCCCCTCTGGCCTCTAGATACTCGACAATTCTTTCCTTCAGAAGTGATTCCATCATTTCCCTATCACTGAGGTTAAACCAACAGGTCTGTAGTTTCCTGCTTCTGCCTTGCTCCACTTTTGTGAAGGGGAATCACATCTGCCCTCCTCCAGTCCTCGGTACCACCCCATTCTCCCATGATTTGTTAAAAGGGTAGTCAGTGGTGTCACTAGTTCTACCTTTAGTTCTTTAGAATTCTGGGATGAATCCCATCAGGCCCCATTGCTTTGTCCACCTTCAGTTTTAAGAGTTCTTTCAGAACCCTTTCTTCTGTAAATGGGCTGATATCAACTTCTGTATCCAGAGTGTTTCTACTGTTTGTTTTAGGTACCTCCCTCTTCCTTTGTAAATACTGAGCAAAAATATTTGTTTAGTATCTCTGCCTTTTCACAGTCTCCTCTGCCCACCCTCCCTCCCCTTTATTAAGCCTCACTATCCTTCCTGGTCTTCCTTCGCTCCCTGATGTACCTATAAAAGGTTTTATCCCCCTTCTTAACTGAGTTGGCTATCTTTTCCTCGGTTTGGGCCTTTGCTGTTCTGACTGCCTTCCCAGCCTCCTTTTGCTTTAACTGATGCAGTTCCCTGTCCTGCTCCTTCTGTGATTCCTTGTACTTCCTGAATGCTTTCTTTTTCTCCTGAACCTTCACTGCCACTTCCTTTGAGAACCATTGTGGTTTCTTACATCGTTTTGTTTTGTTTATTTGCTTCACACAAAGGCTCGTTACCTCTGTGATGGCAGTTTTTATTATTCCCCATTGTTCTTCCACCCCTCCTTCCTGCCCATTTGCTAGTGCATTCCTTAGGCACTCACGCATTTTGGCAAAGTCAGCCCTCCTAAAGTCCAGTACTTTTGTCTTTGTATGGCTTGACTCTATTGCTGTGTTTATTGTGAACCATACTGTTCGATGGTCGCTAGTTCCCAGATGGCTACCCACTTCTACATCTGTGATCCTCTCTCCATCTCCATTTGAGAGAACCAGGTCTAAGATTGCTCCCTCACGAGTGGGCTCCAATACTAGTTGTCTAAGGCATGCCCCCTGTAGGGCATCTAGAATAACCCCACTCTTCGAAGTGGCTGCTGCAACTGCACTCCAGTTAACATCTGGCATATTCAGATCACCCATCAGCAATATCTCCCCTTTTTTCTGCCATTCTAAGTATACTTTCTATCATTTCCTTGTCCATTTCTCCCCCCTGAGAAGAGGTCAATGCTCTAACCTATGCTGGATTGTGGTGCCATTGCCTGTCTCCAAATTTACCCCAGTGCTGCTTCTCCTCCTGTTTACCCTTTTGTTCTGTTGCTTTTATTCCTTCCCTTATGTAAAGAGCTACTCCTCTTCCTCTTTTACCCTCCCTGTCCTCCTCCATTAGTCTTTTCTTGTCCTCTGGTGGCTTCATGTTTATTGCTGTTGCTTTCCCTTCATCTGGCTTTACACCCTCTGAAGTAATGACATGGGCCATGTATTTGACTTGATTCACCATGTATTGTATTTTGTCTTTGTTGAATCTGACACTGATATGTTGTGCTCTCTCCATGACTTGATGCAATATTTGATCATGCTCTTTTTTTGTGCATGCAGCTATGATCATGTCATCTGCTATGATATGGACACCATCAATGTCACCAGAAGCTTCTGCATTTTTCTGCTGAAATGCCTCACTTGCAGATTTTATCCCAAGTCTATTAAACTTGTAGTGCCCCCGTGAGGTATTAAAAGTACACAGCAGTGAAGACTCTTCATATAGGATTACCTGCCAGTAACCATCTTTTTAATCGAGTATGGTGAATATCTGCTTTCCCGCCAGCTTGCACTGTACATCCACAGGGGATGAAATGGAAAAATGTTGTCTTTTCACTGCCTTATTGAGGTCTCTTGGATTCAGGCAGACTCTCAGGGTTCCATTTCTTTTTTCTGTGATCACAAGACTGTTCACCTAGGCCGTGGGAACTTGCACGGGACTTATAACACCTGACTTCTGTAGCTGCTGTAAGGTGTCTTTCAATTTGTCCATGACTGCATAGGGAATTTTTCTACAGCAATGTATTACCGGAGTGGCTGTAGTGTCCACGTGAACATGATGTGCTCCCGGGAGATGACCTAGACCTTCAAATACTGTAGGACACTGTGCAATTAATGCTTCTTTTGTTGCTGGAGAGTGCACATGCACAGAATTAATTCTGCATATTAAGTCCAGTTCAAGACATGCTCTCCTTCCAAGTAAAGGTGCAGTGTTTTCATTTGTAATGAAGAACAGCAGGTTACTTTTCTTGTTTTGCACTTCCACTTGCAATGTGGCACAACCTTGAGGTACAATTCTTGTTCCCCCATAAGCTACTAGCAAAGTGTTGATAGACCTTATGTTTACAGGACTTGGCAACTTGTTTACCGTTTCAATTGGAATTACATTTTCTTCTGCACCTGTATCAAATTTAAATTTAACAACATTTTTCTCAATATTAACATCTGTATACAAGGCTTCATCCAGTTCTTCTTCTGCTCTGCTGGAGTTCACTTTGTGTATTACTCCAACAAATAATGTGTCTGTCTCTCTGGATGTATGTTTACTGGTACTAGCTTCTGGGTTTTTGGTCCTACAAACCTTGGAATAGTGATTTTGTTCCTCCACACTTGTGACATATGGCACCATATGCGGGACACTGTTTTGGCTGGTGGACCTTCCCACACCATTTACATTTCAGTTCACTTGTACTGGAAGCTTTCTGTGTGCCATGTTTGTTCCATTTTCTTTTCTCCTTTTTACCACTGTTCTGCATGAGAGCTTGTACTGACCTTTCCTGAGTGCTTCCTGCCATTGCTTGCACCTCGGCCTTTGGGATCTCTTTCACTCTGCAAATGTTTATAGCTTCTTCTAATGTTAAATCAGGATCAGCTAGAAGTTTCTCTTCAAGAGCAACACTGGTTACACTAAACACAATTTTATCTCTTAGCATCAGGTCTTCTGTGTCACCAGATTCATAGTACCTTGCTTTTTGTTTCAACTCAGTTAGAAATTGGTCTATACCAGCTGACTCTTGCATGGGGTGTGCCCAGAATTGATGTCTTTCAAACGCAGTATTTTTCCTCGGATTGCAGTACTTTCTAAATGCTGCAAGCACTTCAGCAATTGTGGGTGCTTGTGGATCGCATATGTTATGTTCATAGTGTTGTATAATTCTAATCCTTCATCACCAATAACGTGTAACAGAATAGCTATTTTCAGTTTTTCAGATTTCTCACTGACACCAGTTGCTGTCCTGTAAAGCTGCAGCCCTTGTTCCCATCTCCTCCAATTTTCACTAAGGTTTCCAGTTAACACTAAAGGATTGGGTGGCTTAAATTGCTCCATGACTAACACACACAATATTTTCAGTCCTAACTTCAGTTCTGTTTAAGACTGGGGAAATCTTTTATTTATTTATTTGTATATTCGGAAACAACCTTTGAGTATATACTCTTTTACAAAGGTTCCACGTCAGGATGTAAAACCGCAGAGACATAACAAAAACTTGACAGTTAACACAAAACATAAGATTGCTATGTAATATAGAAAATAGATAAATAACACATTTGAGTAACCTAGACAACTGAAATTAAACAGCGGGAGGAGATTCCCAATTTGCAATGTACGGCATAGCTGCCCCAGGGGGGCCTGTCAAGGTAGAGTATTGGAAAGGGTAGGAGAAAGAAAGAAAGAAAGGGGGGAGAGCGCGAACGAGGGGTAGATTAGAGAGAGAGAGAGAGAAAAAGAAAGAGAGGAGGAGGGAGAGGGGTGGAGAGAGAGAGAAAGGGATTGGGAGAAGGAGAATATTTAGGGGGGAGAGTGGGTGGAAAGGGGACGTGTTGGGGGAGTATGGAGGGGAGGGAGTTGGAGGGAACTGAGGGGGTGGCAAGGTATGTCAGGTGGGGGTCCAGGATAGGTAAAACAGGAGGAAAGCTCAGACAGATGAGGGGGGTATCTGGGTTGAAGATATGAACTCTCTTTTGCTATATTCTGGGTACTCACTGTTTTCTGGTCCTGAGTTCTCTGTATTTTTTATTATGTCTCTCCTGGATTGGCTTTCACTTCTGACACCATGTTATATACTTTTCTGATACCTTTGTTTATTTTATTAGTTTCTGTAGAGTTTCACAGATTCCAAAACTCATTTAAGTAAAACAGTTATCTTATATTTATTTTTCAACTGCATAACATAACTAAGTAAGCTCAGCAGACACACTGGAGTCTTGGCACACACTGGCTCAAACTGATTACACATGCACTCTATTTCCTGACTGCATGACCCATACTGAAGGAGTCTTAAAGAGACAACAGCATATATTACACAGACATTGATGTGCATGATTTTATTCCCAAGAAACATAATGTGATATGTTCTACATTTTGCAGAGTCTGATTACTTCCTAACAGTAAGTGCTTCTAATCAGCTGTGTGACACAGTTGCCAAGTGAAGTGTTCCTAGCACCACATTTTTTATAGCAGTGCATAATGAGCTGACATTTATTGTGATGTCCATCATCGGCACACTGTGCTCTCCTCGATGACATTCATTCATGGAATTAATTTTTGTGTCCTACCCAGGATCTCACATTGTGGATTAAACAAAATACGCTATATTTTATTCCAAGTTGCCAAAAGAAACAAATGACCACACACTGCAGTCGTGCCAGTTGAAGTTGGTGTGGGCACAGCCAGTAAAGTTCACTGGCATCTGTATCAAGGCGTGCCTTCCCCAACTATATATCATATGCACACATGTATAACCACAGATTATGTGTACATATTTTGTTAAAAACTAGGTGTGTTCTTGCTTCATTGGCACACTGTACTTCTAGCAGTTTGGATTTATGTGTGTGATGTGTAGCATTACAAATTATGCTGTGATTATTTTCCTGGTGCCACTGGCCCGTGGTCATATGGTAACACCTTTGCTTCACAATCTGTGTGCCAGCACTGTCACGGATGATGTGGCACTGTGGTACTGTCACTGGTCTGCTGGCAGTGTTCCCAGGTGGTCCATTTGAACTCCAGCCTACGGTGACTGAGGCTGACATAGACCTGATATCTATAACCAAAACTTGGACATCAAATAATAATGAATGGGACATTGTAATACCTGGATATCTTTTGTTCAGGAGGGACAGAAGAGTGGGAAAAGTTAGGGGTGTGACCCGCTACATGAGGGATGGAACTGAAGTGGCAGAAGACATTAGTACCAAGAATGACTCAGAGGATATTGAATCACTATGGATAAAGTTAGCTGACAAATCAGGAAAGAAGTTGTGAATGGGGGTTATATATAGACCCCACGGGGCAAGGGAAGGAAAAAGACAGACAAATGTTGGAAGAAATATGGAAGGTGGTCAGGTTGAAAGGGTGATCATTGGGGATTTAAACCTGCCGGACATGGACTGGGGGGGGGTTCCAGTTGCCAAGCACTCCAGAAGCCAGGCAATATTGGATACCTTACAGGACTGCCTGCTGACGCAATATGTGAATAATCCCACCAGACTAGATGCTATCCTCGATGTGATCTTCACTAATTCTGAGAGCATCAAACTGGTCACAGTCTGAGAGCCACTTGCAAACAGTGACCACAATATTATCTGGTTCAAAATGACCACAAACGGTACAAGAACCAGCTCTAAGATGGAGATACTGTGTTTCAAAGGGGTGGACTTCAGCAGATTACGACAGGAGGTAAGAAAAATGCTGAAGTGCATCAAAGAGAGGTCGGAGATGGAAGATATTAAAGTGGTAATTCTTGAGGCTACCAGGCTCTGCATCAAGATGGTAACCAAGAGAAACAGGCACAAGAGGCCTGTTTAGGTCTCATCCACCATCAGAGAAGCAATCAGCAGCAAAAGGAAAGCCTGTGAGAGGTTTAAACTGCACAAGGGGGAAAGGGAGTGGGTGGAATAATTAAGGAGTAGCAAGGAAGCCAAAAAAGCAGTGAGAATGGCAAAGGCAGATGAGCTTCAAATTGCACAGGGGATTAAAATGGGGCAAGCAATTCTTTTGCTATATCATCAAGAAAAGGAAGAAGAGGGGAGGGATTGTAAGATTAAAGGCTGGAGGGAAGGATATAGAGGACGATGGTCAAAAGGTGGAAGCCCTTAATGAATACTTCACATCAGCTTTTACTAAGGAAAAGCCAGGTCCCATACCTGACAGTGGTATCAAGGCTTCTGATGCAGGGATTCCAAAAATGAACATCCAAGAGTTCAGCACTAAGAGTCCAGAAAGGTCTTTTGGGCTTTAAACCCAATAAAGCACCGGGCCCTGATGAAATACATCCCAGGGTTTTGAGGGAGCTGGCAGACCAGCTGACAGCTCCCCCAGCATACCTTTTCGATAGGTCACTTCAGACCAGGGTGGTGCCATGGGACTGGAGATTGATGGATGTGGTGCCACTTCATAAGGGAGGAGACAGGAAACTATAGACCAGTTAGCCTTTTGTCTGTCATGGGCGAACTAATGGAATCCCTAATAAAACAGGATCTGGTAGAATACCTCGAAGGTAACAACCAAAACAGCAGCAAGCAGCATGGATTTACAGCAGACAGATCATGTCAAACTAACCTGATCGTATTCTTTGATCAAATCACCAAGGAGCTTGACAAGGGACATGTAGTAGACCTGCTTTACTTTGATTTCAGTAAGGTGTTTTATATAGTCCCGCATAGATGCCTTCTAAAAAAAACTGGAGGACCTGGGGGTGGCAGATTGAATTGTAGGATGGGTAGGAAATTGGCTTGAGGGCAGGAAGCAAAGGGTGGTAATAAACAGGGTGAAATCTGCAGAGAAGGATGTCACTAGTGGAGTGCCTCAGGGTTTGGTCCTGGGACCAATCCTTTTTAACATGTTCATCAGTGATATTGGAGTGGGCATCAAAGGTAATATTGCCCTGTTCACCGATGACACCAAACTTA
The DNA here is from genome assembly GCA_016271365.2 of Neoceratodus forsteri. Lineage (NCBI taxonomy): Eukaryota > Metazoa > Chordata > Ceratodontiformes > Ceratodontidae > Neoceratodus > Neoceratodus forsteri. The sequence continues at coordinate 382,661,245 of CM028134.1, read as the reverse complement.
GTGGGAGGGTGGATAATCCAGAGGGCATTAGAGACCTACAGGAAGACCTCAAACAACTGGAGAGGTTGACACAAATCTGGCAATTGAGATTCAATGCAAAGACGTATAAGGTGATGCACCTGGGTAGAGCTAATCCAGGAATAAGTTACTGGCTAAACGGGGTCCATCTCAACTTCTCAGTGGAGGAACGGGATCTGGAGGTCATCATAAGAGATTACCTCAAACAGCACAATGATCTGTGAGTGCACGGCACGCCAAAGAGCTCCAGCTTACTGCGCAGTGAGAGTGTGTGAGTGTGGCGCCATTTTCAAACTGAACTTTAAGTCGGCATATATGTGGAGATAGTTTCTTGCCAGGGAACTGTGTGCCTAAACTGTAGCCTTTACCTTAATTCATGTTACACCTCAATTCTTGTACCTGTCTGCAGAACACCTTAATTTCATTTAAGACAAATTAGCCTGAATTTTCAGCTTGTGTTGCTACATTTTCTACAGTGCCTTAAGCACTCACACAGCTCATCCGGACCTCCAGTCTGCTAGGTCTGCTAGGTTCTCCCTTGATCTGGATTCCAACAAAGTACAGAAAAAAAAAAAAAGAAAGCGAGTGTTAATATAACTTTGGGGGCTCCTCAGTTTGTTACTCCAGTGGCAGATAGCTGTTCTGTAGACAGGACTATCAGCTGATTACATTGCGTGCTGGATGTGACTTAAAGAAAAAAATAAATAAATACAAATAAAATATTTAAAAGCACCCCTGCTAGGTTTAAGTGGGGCAGGAGTAGACTGTAATTCGAATCCAGTAGCAGGCCCCTTGGCTCTCTGTGCCCCTTCCCCATATCTGCTCCCATATTATTAACACATACCTTCTCTCCTTTCCTCCACAGTATTCATAGGGATCCTGAAGAGAAGGTCCAGCGGAGGTTGAGAGGGCCTCAGACAAGCCCTCCCCAACCCCCGAAACAGCAAGCAGGTATGGATGGTCTGTGAGTGCACGGCACGCCGAGGAGCTCCAGCTTACTGCGCAGAGAGAGTGTGTGTGTGTGGGCCCCCCGATGCTTTGCGTTGGCTCCCCGCTGCCGTCGCCACCACCCTTGGTGAGCACGCCCTTTTATAGGGTTTGGGGAGTGTGCGTGAGCCAATCAGCCCACTTCTCCATCTGCAGCCTATATTATTCCTCCACTAGGGGCAATGCTGCCCCTTTTCACTAACTGCTGGATTCCCTTGGTCCTGCTTCACATCCTTATTACTATGCTTTGTCTACTCCTGCTGTCCACTCTGCTACCCCATTCAGTGACTCCCCCTGCCACCCTGCCTGACTACTCACCACATCTATGTTATAGAATACTGCCTGACTGGCAGCCGTCCCAAACTGCAACACCAGAGACTATCACAAGACATGTGTCTCTGGCCCCCTATGACATTTGTGTGGATAGGCCCATCCATACAGCCCTCCCTCCTTCTTTTTTCTCCTATACACACCACACTACACATAGCACCCTCTGCTCTCCCTGCTATTTCTGGCAGCTTTGTCACCTGCAACCCCAGCTTTTGCAACTTGCCCCCTCACTTCAGCTCCTCCTACTGGCCACCCCTACATAACCAGCTTCCCCATTCCTTCATTCCCTACCCTGAAAGGGCACCCAGGTCACAGCTTGCACTTCCCAAAGAAATCAAACAGGAACCCAGTCCTCAGGCTCCTCCTCCTCCTCCTTCTCATGTCTGGAAATGTCCACCCAAACCCCGGACCTCCCACACCTACTGCGCCTGCTCACCTCTCAACTAGCAGACTACGCAGTGCCACCCTTAATGTCTGTAGCTTATTAAAAAAGTGGAACTCCTTCCAGGGCTGAGTTCACCAGCACCAGCCTGATGTCATTGCGGTTGGTGAAACCTGGCTCTCCTCACAGATTCCAGATTCACTGTTAACCCTTTTGGGGTACAACATATACCGTGTAGACCAGCAGGGTAAGCTAGGTGAGGCTGCGTGGTTTATATCAAAGACATTCTACATGGGCAACCACTTCCCACCCCCCAGCTGGATCCTGGACCCCAGGCCCTCACTATCACTGGGAAGTTCCAAACCACCCCCTTCTCATCACTGCTGTCTACATTCCCCCCAGGGACCAGAGGGCGGTCTTCCACTCTGTACTGTCCTACCTGGCCACCCTTCCTTCTCAAGCCAAGAAAATCATACTTGGAGACTTTAATATTAATTGGCTTGATAAAGCCGCTGCACCGTTCATAGACGCTGCCACTGCCCAAGACCTAACACAAGTAGTCATATCCCCGACCCATCTGAATCAACACACAGGGTCCTTCTCACTGCTGGACCTGGTATTCACCAACCACCCCATTAAAATCACCTGTACTACTGTCCTCCCAAATGTCCTTAGTGATCACTCCCCTGTTCTCTGCTCCTGGACATGCAAATCACCAAATTCCCCCCCTAAAATAATCCAGCAGCACAAACTTGGCCCTGGCAAACTTGCTCAACTCAACGCATATCTCAGTACCATGGATTGATCCCTCATAATGAAGACCCCTGACCCTGACAGAGCCCTTGACCTCTTCATTCTCTCCTTTAAACACCATATGCAACAAATTTGCCTCATCACTAAAAGGGTGGTCAAAGGCAATCCAGCACCATGGATCACTGACCATCTCCTGGACCTCATGCGGACCAGAAATTCCTTATGTCACCTCTCCAATGAGACAGGCCTGCCAGCCAACAGACAGGTACAAAGAGGCACAGAACAAATGTACTCGGTCCTTGCACAAAGCAAAAGCCGAGTATTACAAGACCTCTATAACCACTACCTGGGGCTCAGGGTGAAAGTTCTGGGCCAATATTAAGGACCTCTGTGGCAATGATCCCAACACTATCCCTAATCAGATCATGGTTGACGGGTGCCTGACCTCTGACCCACTCTGTATAGCTACAGCCTTCAATGACGCCTTCACAAACCTCAGCCAGGTTCTCCCTACTAACTTCTTTGACCCATCCCCAGCCAGCTCCCCCACCACCCCCAGTAGCCCCTCCCTTTTGACTGCATAGCATTACACCCAAGTACACTGAGCCGTATCTCAGAATCGCTCTAAGCAACTCCTGCTATAGCAGCAACTCCTTAGACCTGAAACTTCTTCGGCTCTCTCTCCCTGAGGTGCTCAACCCCCTTATCCATATACTAAACCACTCCTTATGCCTAGGGAAATTCCCCTCCCATTGGAAATCTGCTTCCATTATGCCTATATTTAAAAGTGGGGACCGTACCCTTACTAACAGCTACCGTCCTATCTTTATTCTCCTTCCCCTATCCAAGGCCCTAGACAGGATTGTCTCTGATCAGCTCACTAACCACCTCAACAAATACAACCTACTCTGCAAGCAGCAACACGGCTTCCAGAAGGACATAGTACTACTACTGCCCTCCTGGAACTTGCCACACATATCCACTCCACCTTAGACAGAGGTCAAATCACTGGGGATGTCTTCATTGATCTTACAAAGGTGTTCAACACCGTCAACCACCCGCTCCTGCTATCCACACTGTCCAACATTGGTTTCTCTCAGGATGCCCTTGGCTGGTTTGCTGATTACCTGTCTAACTGTTCCCAGCAGGTCAAAATTGGTAACACCCTATCTAATAGGCTACCTGTCCTCTCTGGTATCCCGCAGGGGTCTGTTCTTGTACCACTGCTGTTCAGCCTCTTCCTTAACTCCCTCTCCAGGTCTTGCTCATGGAACCTGCTTCTCTATTGGGATGATGCTGTCCTATATACCTCCTGCTCTGACCCTCGGCAACTCCACCTCTTCCTTCAATCCTCCTTTAGTGGTGCTGAAAAATGGTTCATCTCACAATGCCTTATCCTGAACTATAACAAGACCAAGGTTATGTTCTTTTCTCACCCACTTAACACTAGGAAGGAACTTTGCCCTCAAGAACAAAATGCCAACCTGACCCCTCTTGGGCAAGTGGACTCATTTAAATACCTGGGCATTACTCTGGACCCTGCACTTACTTTCCACTAACATATTCACCTCCTACCTACTGCCCTCAATGTTTGGCCCAGGCTATTGTATCGCTTCAAACATTGTTTTACCCCAAATGCCATGAGGCTTGCTGCCTCCTCCTCTGTCCTCTCCCTGCTTGACTATGGCTTACTTATCTATGGGGTGGCGAACACCTCGGCCCTCCATAGACTTCATATCTCCCTAAATAAAGCCTGTCACCTCACCCTGGGTTGTGACCGCCTAACTCATACATGCACTCTATATAATGATACCAACTGGCTTAACCTTGACAACAGAATTAGGTTTCACACCTGCCTCATGGCAAAAAAAATTGCCCTAGGCCACTGCCCCAGGACTTGCACCCCTAATCCACCCAGCCCTGACATGTAAGCATACTCATAGCTCTGGCAAGCAACTCCTCTCTGTCCCTCACTGCCGCACCTCCCAACTCCAAAGGTCCTTTAGCTACAGAGCCCCTACTTGGGTGAACAGCCTACCCACCCCACTTGCCAATGAGATCAGGCTTGGACCCTTTAAAACCTCTCTTAGAGACCTCCTTCAGTCCTCAAACCACTGTGACTGCCACTGAAGCACCTCCCACTACCTTTCCAACTAAGGCCTTTGGCCGGCTTATTCTACCCTACCTGCCCCTACCTGAGTTCCCCAAGCCTAGCTCTAGGTCTGAGTTCTATATGTATTGTTTGATTGCACTAATTATCCCTAGTATTTGACTGTTAGCCTTACAATTGCTCTTGTAACAACCTGACTATGTACTGCTGAACAGCTATTTAACTGTATGTCTTTGTATGTAAATTCTGTGTCGTGGAACCTTTGAAAAGGAGTCTCTGACTCAAAGGTACTTTCTGAACTCTCCAATAAATAACTAAATAAAACTCAATGTAAAAAGGCATACAACAAGGTCAGCAGAATGTTGGGATGCATTGGAAGGGGCATAGAGAGCAGAGATAGAAAGGTGATACTCTCTCTGTATCGATCCTTGGTGAGATTTCATCTGGCGTATTGTATCCAGTTTTGGAGACCTCCCCTCAGAAAGGACATTGATAGGCTGGAGGTGGTTCAGGAGAGCTACAAGGATGACACATGACCTTCACCGGTTATCCTATGAGGACAGACTTAAGGCTCTGGGCATGTACTCACTGGAGACCAGGAGAGATGGGGGGCCATGATCGAAACCTCTAAGTTCCTTCAGGGTATCAACACAGTACCTCCCTCAGAGATTTTCATGAGGAACACCAACTCCATTATGTAATGGTACAAATGGAAATTAAGGGGGGGATTTCAGGAGCGACGTCTGTAAGTATTTATTTTCTGAAAGGGTGGTGGAGCCCTGAAACAGACTGCCACCGGAGGTGGTGAAAGCCAGAACAGTGACAAGCTTCAAACACCAGTGGGATTGGGTATGGGCACAGTCTAACAGCACTGGGGGATCCAGAAAAGCACTGGGGGAAACAGGACCCCAGACTGACAAAAGGTCACGGGACTTTATATGGGCAGACTAGATGGACCCTGGGTCTCATTCTGTCAGTACCATCTATGTTTTTATGTTTGCAAGACTCACCCATTAGTATGTGTGTGCCTGCAATAACATGGGGAGTGTGTACTTGCAACATTGACTCGGTGTCAGTTGGCTGCTGCCTGTGGCCCTGGGTCAGCTACCAAGGGTCTCCCTGCACTGGTGCTGTACTGTATCTGCCCCAGGTGTTGCGTAAGTGCACAACTGACCCTGGGTCAACTGCATGATGGAGATGGACACTGGTCATGTACAGAGACTGTCACTGCATGACTTCTCTTCAGTTCCTGACCTGCTGTCTGTGTACCAATAGAAGAGAACCTGACTCAGTTTTGTGTTGTGATTTCCCTGTGGTCAGACGGAAAGTAGCTCACTGCAGTAGTGTTGTGCTGTGGCTGAACATGTTGTGGTGTACCTGCAGAACACATCCTTGGTCAGCTGTCAGTTGGAACTACCTTGGCCTCAGTTGGCCACTATCTCCTTGCACAACTGCTGTGATGCAGCAGAACAAGGTGCAGTATAACTGCAGAGCTGACCCCCAGTCAGTCACCAGCTGGCAGTGTCCCTGGGGTCACTTACCGAGACCCTCCCTGCTGTGCTTGTCTACTGTATTTGCCCTGGGCACCGTTTCAATGCAGAGCCGACACTGTGTCGCTTCCTGCTGCCACAGGCCCAGGATCACAAACGATGACTGTTCCTGCAATGCTTGTGTTGTACATCTAACCTAGGTGCTATGTACCTGCTGAAATGTACCTAGGTCACTTCTGTGTGTGAGCTGCCCTGGAGTCAGTTGGCCGGTATCCCTCTACATTGCTGTTCTGCCATGCTGGCAGTGTCCCTGGGTCAGTTACCAACACCCTCCATCACCATGCAACCACACTGCAACACACATACAGCCACACCACCTTATGGAATGTGTACAGATTGGTATCATGTCAATTCAGTGCAAACATTACAGTGTAAACAACTCAGTACATCAAAGTGAGCAAAAGCATTACTACTGACAGTATAATACAGCGCTCAACAATTTTCGTGCGTAGCGCATACCTCCAGCAACAACATATACATTTTGTGTTTACATGGACCAGCATGTTTCTGGGTTAATGTAACAGAAATAAAAGCAACATTTTTTGTTTGTTTTTGCTTTTCATACAGGAGAAGGTATAATTCCTGTTCACTTTCTTTGATAGTTACATGGTGTAGTGTAGCATTTTAAATATAATATTTTATTTAACAGTAGTCTTTTACAATATTTAACCAAATGTCTTGTGATACCTTTATAATTTTACAACATGTTATATTTTATAACATTTAAAATTAAAATGGCCTATAATGAACCTTTATTAAGATGGCATGCCTTTATTAACATAATATACACCTGTTTAAAAAGGTGTGCAACAAAGAACATTTTTTAAGTGTAGTCAACACTTTTAAGGTTGTGCAAAAAATAAAGTAATACTTATGTTTTAAGTAAAAATACAAAAAATAAAGTAATACCTATGTGTTAGGTAAACCACACCCTATGATTAATATGTTATTTTGTTTTATGATTGGCTTATAAAGGGGTGTTGGCATTTTTATATAAACACTGTATGTAAATTAAATAAGCTAGCTCCAATATAGATACAAGATAAACATGTATGTAAACCTAAATAACCACAATAAACTCTTAGAAGAAATCTAAAGGCTCAAGTAAATTTCTTTTGCAAATATGATGCAACCTTACAATTGGTGCCATGACGCAGATGTCTAAAGACAGTTTATACTGTTGCTGACTACATCAAATAGACCCAAGGGGCCAAGCTGCAAAAAAACCCTTATTGCACCTGATCTGATCTGATCAATCAAGTACAGAAGGGTGTCAAACAAAAAACTCAGGAGGACTGGTGTAAAGTTATACGTAATTTGCCAGCCACAAAATAGACACAAGTATGAATACCATTTTACGTACATTTTTAAAAACAAATTTAAAAAAAGCGCTGTACCACTCTCCTAAACAACAAAAAAATGCGTACTTATGTTTTACTAAGCAATGTACAAACAAAAATAAAAAAGTTAAATTAGGTAAAACAAAAATAGCCAACATCTGTCAAATGTATATACAATATCAGTATAAAGTAACAGCTAAAATACGTAATATAAAAAAGCAGATGTTAAAAAATAAAAATATATAATAAAGGTTTAGCTTTCCAAAAAATATCACAAAAATGTGCCACTAGTACCAAAAAAAAAATAAAATATAAATTAAATGTGGCACAAAAAAAGGTTTGTAAGTTAAAAATTAAAAATAATCAGTTAAAAAAATCTTAAGTTTGTAAATAAATAGTCAGGCTCAAATTAATAAACTAAACAATTGCAGCAAGTAACAGACAGATTAGACCATGTAAATCAAAAATATGCCCAAAACCTCTCATATAAAAAACAGTCCTTGTATACATTACAAGCAGAGGCACAGCTGCAGTGCCAAATCTCCTTAAAATTAAAACACCAAATTACCTTATTAGGTAAAAATGTCCAAAAATATAAAATGGCACCTATGCAGGTTAAACACCCCTTTCAGCCAAAACATTGTTGTAGCTGCAAAATGGATACAAACAGTTCCTCAAGCTCCAATAGTTCTAAAAGCAAAAAAAAAAAGAGGCAAAACATGGCTCATTTCTATGTTAAAATAAAAAAAGTTCAAAACTACCCCATAAAAATAAATGTCTAAATAAATTAACTCCAGAGGTTAAAAAAATATATTTTGACAAATCTTACATCAGCTAAAAAAAAAAATTAAACAAATTAAAAAAAGTTGTCAGCAAAAAAACCCCTCAAAACAACGTAGTCTTAAGCATGTCATCACATGTTGTAAAAGTTTAATTAAAGGTTATAAAAAACAAATAAAAAATAATCGTACAGCCCGGAAAAAAAAAGCCATACAAAAGGCTAGTAAAAAAATAAAATACGTCCAAAGGTTTTCCCCCCAAAATTTGACTATATAAAAATCAATGCAGTTAGTAAACCAATTAGGCAAATGGGAGCCTGGACAAAATCCAGTACCCTATTGTGCAAAGTTAAAAACATTAGTTGCTAATTTTAACCTAACAAAAATGCATATAAAGTAGTGATGTTGTCCCTACCTACTGTGTTGTTACAAAGCTTACCAGCAAAAATGGTTAAAACCCAAGTTAATCCAAACAATAATAATACATAAACAACTGTGGATAAAATCCAAGCTGCTTTACAATCAATACATAGTGTGTCCCACACAAATTAAAAACAAATTATGAAGTACAATTGCTTCCTAAAAAATCTCTGGTTATGTTTATTAATCAATTATATGCTGCATTCACAACCTATAAAGGTGTAGACAACCCTAGTAAAGGCAAAGAACCATTTCTTAGTTTAATAAATCGGCAGGCTACTTTAGTCCCTGCGTCAATACGCATGTTATGTAAGCAAGTGCTTATATGTGCAAAAAAAAAAAATTATTAACAAACTGGTAAAAAATGCAACAAAATAGTCAAGGCCCCCCAAAACACAAACAAAAAGTAGCCACTATTGTCAAAACAAAAGGTAAAAATAAATATACCTGTAACAATTGTAACAAAAAAAAATATAAAAAATCATTGGGCAAAAATAAAAATATAAAAAAAAAAAAAGACAGGTAATAAAAAATAGACGAGCACAAGCTCTTAGTAATAATACTAAGCCAGGTGGTAAGTCAAACTTACAAAAATGTATTAAAATGCTCAGTAATATAGTCAATACCAAAGTTGTGGCAGCCATTAAAAAAAGCTAATAAAAAATGAATACAATTAGGGCAATGACAAGACAAAGCCCCCACCTTCCAAGTCCTAAAAATGTTTATAAAAAACTAAAAAAGTCATCCTACTGTATCAACTATGGTTCAGGGCTGCCAAACGATAATATTGGTCAATACTAAAGCCACAGTTAGCATTACAAATAGTAATATGCCCTTAACAACCCATAAAAAGCAGTAGATACATTTGCAAGGCTTCTTGGGGGGGGGTGTTAACAGCATACTTAACAAAACCAGCTATAGTCCAAATTAAAATGTATGTTTTAAAAATGTAATACACATAAAGGTACCATCATAAGTATAAACATTTTAACACAACATAGTTTAGTAGTAAATCTTAGTAACATAATTTTATAAAAAAAAAAAGTACTACTAACCCAGGACCAAATGTAAATAAGTCACATAGTATATATACTGTAAAATCTACCATTTAAAAAAAATTATAAAAACACATACCTCAATAAATAGTATCTGTAGTTAAACAACATAAAACAATTTGGGCTAAAAATGCTACAAAGTATAACAAGGTGTCTAATATAAAAGTCCAAATTAAAAGACCAGACCCCCTCCACAAAAAACAATATGCTTTTCCCAAAAAAGCTCATAAAAAATATGTGTAATACTAAAACAGTTACAGCCACAAAAGGTCATTAGGCCTATATGTTCAACAATAAACTCCCCTCTTTGGCTGGTACGCAAACCCAACAGTACCTAAAAAGTAACGGTAAACTATAGGGTGCTAAATAAGGTCACACCCTTGGTCACCCCCATAATATCAAAGCTTCCTAACTTAATATCTCAGCTGTCTCCTACAGCTACAGTTTATACTGTGCTAAATGTGTCATATAGCTTTTGGTCCATCCCTGTCCATCCTAATAATCAGTATAAATTTGTATTTACTTTTCAAAATAAACAGTACACTTTTCAGTGTTTACCCCAGGGTTTTCATTCCTCAGCGACTTTATTCCATCAATGTCTAGCTAAAATATTGTTAAAATTTTCTCACCCTAAGGCAATAATACAATATGTAAATGACATATTATTACAGACTAACACATATCAAAAGCATGTTAGTTTACTTAAAAAACTGTTAACTGTATTACACAAAAAAAATTAAAACTAAACCCGAGCAAAGCTCAAATTAAACAATCATAAGTCACCTTTTTAAAAATTTATATTAATCAAAAAAAAGTACTCAAGACCCAAATAAAAATCAGGTCATACAACAGTTACCGAAACCTAAAACAAAAACAGCACTTCAACAGCTTTTAAATATAATAGGCTTCTATAAAAATGTTATAAAAGCATTTTCAAATATAACAAAACCACTATACAATTTGTTAAAAAAAAAAGACAAAATATCCTCCAGTAAAAACCAAAGCATCAACAGTCTTTTATAGCTCTAAAACAAGCACTAATAATGGCTTCTGCCCTCACTAGCCCTTCTAGGGCATCAAATTTTGTTATACAGGTCCATGTGACTAATCAAATAATCAGCGCTGTACTGTTACAAAAACAAAGACTTTACGTCCAATAAAATATTTTTCTCGGGTATTAATTCCAATAAAAAAACATAAAACATGTGTAAAGCACTTACTGGCTATATATTAGGCAATAGAAGCTACTAAAAATATTGTGGGGTTTAATCACATTGTTTTACAAACTTCACATACACCTATAAAATTTCTCTTAAAAAATGTAAAAAAGTATCCTCTCAAAAACTAGTAAAATGGGCATTGGCCCTACAAAAAAAAAATATCACTGTAAAAGAATGTACCTCTCCTATATTAGTAAAATTAATAACATAAAATAAAAATATGCATGACTAAAAAAATAATGAGTGTAAAATACAAACCAATTTTTGCTGCTAAACCTAATTTTATAAATATTAATGTGTATGTAAATGGCTCCCACTTTTAAAATAATGGCAATTTCCATACCAAATATGCTATTTAAACCCCTAAAACAAATAAAAAAAATATCAGTACAATGTCCGTCATCGTTCTCCACCCCCAAGCAAAATTAAAGGCAGTCCATGAAGCTATTATAACATATCCGCAAAAAGTCATTAATATCTTTTCAAATTGTACTTTTATTGTCAATTCCTTATTAGATTTTCTTCCTATTTAAAAAAAATACAAACAGCCACTGGTAAATCTGTGGCTTTTGCTCTCATATTACAATATAATATAAAATATAAAAGCTCAAACGCCACTAAAAATTGTTACTTGTAAAGTAAAAGCTGATCAAAAAAAAATCCATAAACTAAACAATAATTTAATAAATAATCTGGCTCAAATTGCAGCAAAACAAACAAACATATGGGTAAACTCTCTAAAAAATAATTCTACACAATTGTAAAAAGCTAAAAAATATAATAAAAATCATCCAAAGTAAATCAGCATTATCACAAGTCCCTAATTTGGGGCAAATCCAAAATACTAATGCTTAACCTCTTGGTTGTCAAAACCAATGAAAAATACAAAACAGTGTACCACCAAACATGTTACCATATAAAAAAATATAAAATAAAAACAACAACCAAAATTTAAAAAGTGGATACCACCCACTTCATTTAAAAAAATATTATCATAAATAACCATCAAATTAAAGGTTATTATAAACTCCACAAAACATGTAAAATATTTACACAAAAATATTAGTGGCCAAAAATAAAAAAAAGTCAAACAATGCCTAGAGGCTTGTCTAATCTGTGCACAAATAAATCCTCCAGTGCCTAATAAAAAGGTTCCATTAGGGTGTATACCCCTGGCAAATGGTCCTTGGTCCAGCTTACAAATTATGTGGAGCCCTTGCCTACTGCAAAAAAGTTCCAATATTTACTAGACATTGTTAATATATTTTCCAAATAAATAAAAGCACTACCACTGTGCAATAATAGTGCACAAGCTACTACAAAAGCATTATAAAAACAAGTATTCTTACATTAAAGTTTTCCCAAAGTCCTTAAAAGTAATAAAAAAAACTCTCTTTACAGCAAAAATAATGAAAGCCTTGTATAATATCTTAAATATCACTCAACATTTGCATTTATCCTACCATCCACAATCCTCAGGTATAATAAAAAGGTTAAATCACACTCTAAAAAATGCACTAAAAACAGTGTTAAATACTGGTAAAAAGTAGGTAACGCACTTACCAAAAATCCTAATTGGTATTAAAGGTACAAAAAACAAAAATACTGGCTATAGCTCATATCAATTAATAACTAGACAAAATATGTGGCTGCATTATCCTTCAAATCCAAATTTATCAACACCTGTGTTAAATCGCACCAAAACTAATTTATTTTTACAACAAATACAAAAACAGTTGGCTTTGTATTTGCCCCATGCTGCCAAAAACATGGCACAGATTCATTAAAAAACTAACAAAAACATAATAAAAACATAATACCACCCATTAAACAAGGTCATCATGTCCTGGTAAAAAAATATGGTCAAAAAAAAACTGTAAAATGCTAATTAAATAAGGTTATTAATATTTTAGGGCCATAGGTCATTCAGGTCTGATAAATTCAACAAGGGTCTAGAAAGACCAAATGGGTCCACGTAGACCAATATAAATTGTGTCAGCCTTTAAATGATAACAACTAATACTGCTCTGTTTCTCCCAAAAAGTAAAGTACAATTATATATCCTATACTTCTACTATATAATACCTTGTTAATTTTGGTAACTTCTAACCAGCATAAATGCCCAAGGCATATATAAAACAGTTTATATAAGAAAACATATGCCAATCGTACAATATAAAGTCTCCCAGTAATGTTAAAAAAACATCATAAATACACTAAATATCTTCTTGTCAAATAATACTTTATTTGCTATAAACAATGTAAAAATGTAACATAAAAAAGCTTGCCAAAAGCCTGGCCTAACACAACAATGTGTGTAATAAACACAACAGCCCCCCAAAAAATCTATATCCGCTCTACTTTAAAAAATACTACAAATTTAACAAAAAAAAATTCATTTCAAATAAATCTAAAAAACATGTTACATTATCCACCTAACATTATGTTGTTAAATACATCTTATACTAATTCAAGACATAATGGGCCAGATATTCAAAACTTTGCCCCGGGGCTAAATTAGCACTGCCTGGCAGGCAAACATAGCCCGGAGCACAAAGCAAGCTATATTCAAAAGGAATAGCCCAGGGCAAACAGCTTCCGAATATAGCATGGTAATGAGGCCATGCAAACTGGGCTGGGAGTGCAGGTCAAACATAGTCCTGGAATAAGACAGCACTGAATAAAGCAACCAGGAAGTGCAACCCACAACAACACAGCGCACAGCATCGTGAGGGCAGGTACAGATGAACTACGTGGCCAACGTGTGTGCTAGCAAATGCATGGACTCAGTACAGCTGCAGGAAGCAGCAGATGTGAAAGAACAGTGATCAAAACTGTATAATATTCCTCGTACCGTTAGCGCCACGCTAACACATTAGAGCGGCATTAGCGCAGAGCTAAACAGTTAGCTCGGTGCAAATACGGTTGCCCTGAGCTAAAATGTGCCATATTCAAAAGTGCCATGCAAATGAGCCTACTTAGGTAGTCTCTGGGCAAACAACAGGATTAGTATCTTATTATGCCCTGATTTGCATGCACTTTGCCCAGCGTTACTTCAGGGTCCCACAGAGTCACCTGTAGGTCAGTCTGGAAGTACAGGGGCTGACCAGGTCCAACCGCAGCTCCACCTGTAGGTCAGTCTGGCAGTGCACGATGATAGCTGCAGGCTACATGTAATCAGTACAGCATAGCATAGCATATTGTACCCCAGGGGACAAGACAGCATAGGCACAGGTGGTGGTGGTGCTGCATGCAACTGTCACACTGTAGGGTGTGCTACAGTGCACAGCAGACACTACAGTAGCAAGGGGGCCAGTAGTGTGAGGGACACAGCACTGCCTATGATGTGTAGGGCAGTGATGCTGACTGCATTGTACACAGTGACAGGCCCAATGCGCAGGTAATTACTGACAGTGGACAGTACTATCATGCAGATGCTGCACCTGTGGCATGGGATGCACACTGTCATGTACCTGGCCGGCAGTGTGTGCTGTGACATCTGTACAGTTGTGTGGTAGGTGGCTGGGGGGGGCATGTAGGATCCGACAGGCACACAGGTGGTGGCGTAATCCCACTGGCCCATGTGCACTGAGCGATATGTCCCAGCCTTGTGGCCACATCTGGGCTGTGGTGAGGTCTGGCCACCCATACACCCTCCCCTCACTGCCACCATACCCACAGTGCTGCATGTGTGTGCTGGCATCTGTTACACACCACAGACGTATGGTCTGTGGGTGTGTGCTATATGGCCACACTACCATGCTGTCCTCTGTGGGTCAGATCACCCCTCACTGTTTGTGCTTGGCTCGGACTGGTGGCAGCTGATGGCATCATTGTGGTGCCATCAATGAGCAGCATGTGTCTTCCATGTCTGGCAGTTTCTAAGTGTCATACTCATATGTCAGGGCCGCACAAGCCACGCTAATGCTGAGATAGCACCGCACAAAGCACACAAAGCTGTTTGCCCAGAGTTAAGACCAGCTTTTTCTGGGCGGTAAATTGTACCGCGCTATGGGCCGCACTATGTCGCGCTAAACACCTTAGCGTGGCGCTAGTCACTGAATATCTCAATGCACCTGTATTCATGTTCACTTTGCCCCTTGCATATAATTATTGTTTGCCTGACACTGATGCTGTTTGCCTGCACTATTCAGCCTTTCAAATATAGCAGACCCGCGCTAATCCCACACTAAACCTGCGCAAACGTTTTTTGCCACGTGCAAAGCTTTGAATATCTGGCCCAATATGTGACATTTTTTATATATTACATCTACTGTAGCAAATTATACAATAAGGTTAAATCAATTTTTCACAGTATTGCCATTAACAAATGAATATCCTTTGTTATTATATACTACTACAACACAATGGCCAAAAATGGCCTGTAATGTTAACTTAACAACATAAAATAATTTTACGGCATAAAATATAATGTATCAAAAACAAAGTATATCAGGACAAAAATTCTTGCCCCATCAAATAGTATTATCTTAACACAAAATGTATATCCTCTATATTATCCACATAAATTAAATTATTATAATGTTTAAATCAAACTTCTGCAATATTGTAATGACAGTATTATAATAAAACTTTAAATCAATACCATAATAAACATAAAATGTAGTCATTTCAAATTCCTGCAGCAACAACACCAGACTTATTCCGTTATTAAAAAAAAAATAAAGCTGGTTAAACTCAAAATTAAAAATTATTAATGATATTGATTCTATAGTTATAAAAAGTCATATTCACTCTTTAAAAACGACTTTAAAAAGTATAGGTACTAAACCATTATCAACTACTCTAAAATTAGCAGCTAATAATAAAAAATAGTTTACATTTAAAAAACCCTGCAACATTTTCAAATTATTAGTCAAATAGCAGCATGTTTTATAACTCACTTTCTAATATGTCTAAAAAAATATATAAAACTGACTTACTCTCAATTAGCTGCTAAAACACGATTATCTAGTCAATAAATTAAATAAAATTAAAACAAATAGGTTACCTTTAAAAATAAGTAAAACCAATATAACTAAATTATTAAATCATCCCACTGTATTTTTACCACCCTTAAATATAATAAAAGTATAAAACTCACCAAATCAGTATGCACAAGTGCTACAATATGTAATTCCCATACTAATAATAATACCTGTATGTTTTAAACCACCAACAATATCATAACAAATCAGTAATTTAAAATTATTAATACATAACCAAATCATAAAACTCCAAATACCAAATAATACTATTATTACAGTACACAATAAATATGTTGCCTTACCTAAGCAACAGTATATACAAAAACATAAAACCTTAATATGTAAAAAAAAAAAAACTGCCCCATGGCTTCCTAAACAATATAAATTTACCCTAACATCTGCAACTAAATACTGCCAAACTATAAAATAAAACCAATCATAGTGTGTAATCACAGGTCAACCTTAAAATGTATAAAAGTGTAGTAACAAAACCTGGTGGGTTGCAAATTAAACCCTCCAAAAACGTCCTGCCTATAGCCAAACAAATGTTACCCATATCAATAGTTCCAATATAACCTTAAATTTACTCACTAATTTGGCAACTCCACCCCATTTCAAATTACCCAAAATTAATAAAATAACACTTAGTGCCTTGTTGTATCATCAACAAACTAAAAAACTTATTTTCTCACAACAGGCCTCTACTAAAAAAAGAAAAAAAAAAAAACAGTCATCTTATATCCCTATTATATCCTAGTAAAATGAAGGCTTGGCTGCTTTAAATACTAGTCCAACCCTAAAAGTAATAACATGCGGAATTACAGTAATCTATATTCTTATTATTATATAATTGCTATTGTATCATAAAATAAAATATATAATTAAACAAATACAAATGTTACAATGGCAACAATGTCCTACGTAATCTCCTAATATAAAAAAAATCACAAAAGAATTTGTAGTGAAACATTTTAAATATAATATTTTATTCAACAGTAGTCTTTCACAATATCTAACCAAATGTCTTGTGAAACCTTTACAATTTCACATGTTATATTTCACAACATTTAAAATCAAAATGTCCTATAATAAACCTTTATCAAGATGGTGTGCCCTTATTAAATTAATATACACCTGTTTAAAAAGGTGTGCAACAAAGAACCTTCTTTAAGTGTAGTCAACATTTCTAAGGTTGTGCAAAAAATAAAGTAATACTTATGTTTTAAGTAAAAAAATACAAAAAAAACCTATATGTTAAGTAAACCACACCCTATAATTAATATATTATTTTGTTTTATAATTAACTTGTAAAAAAATTAACATTTTTATATAAACACTATATGTAAATTAAATACGCTAACTCCAATATAAATAAAAAATAAACATGCATATAAACCTAAATAACCACAATACACTCTAAATTCTCTAAAAATCTAAAGGCTCAAATACATTTCTTTTACAAACACAACACACCCTTACACATGGTCCTAGAAGCAGTTTGGCTTTCAGTTGGGTTGTTCATAAAGTAATGTATGGACTTGCTAGCTTCACTTTCTAAAAATGTTATTACAATTCTTTGTTCTTATATTATTATTTAAATTTTTTCTAATTTGTTTCACTAGTCAAAGGGAAAAGTTTTGCTGTCCACTTGTGTGAGGGTATGTTGTCGACTCCTGGAAGTGTGCCAGAGTCCGCAGTCATTTTCTAAAAATGAAATAAACCAGTATTTTGCAAAATGAAACAATTTATAGATGTTTAAACTATTGTGCAACTGTACTTATCTCGTGTTTCTGTCAGAATTGTGGGTTTCAGATCAGGACAAAACACAGACGTCTTGAGCTTATGAACCGCGGCTTCACCAGGGGGAAAAATATTAAAAAAGCAATACAGTACCTGCTGGAGAGCATGAGAGGCTTTTCTCATGCTTTGCAAACATGCCCCCCCACCTCAAGTCACAGACCGCGGCTCCACCAAATTACAGTACTTTATTTCTTTGTCCCCACTGGTCCTTTGTTTCCTGACTGGAGTGCTGGAGTACTGTTTCTTTCCAACTGTCATTCTGGCAGTGTTGGCTGTGTTGGTATCCAGTACTGAGTAGGAATACCCTTCTGAATGGCATTACGAAAGCAGGTTGAGCAAGGACTCGGCTGAATATGAAAGCAGAAAGTGTTGTTATGTGCTGAAAAATGCACACAACAAAAATAAGCGTGCTAAAAAGTTCACACTGTAAATAACCGCGCTTACGTTTTGCACACAATTGACATGGAACCATATAGATTCAGTACCTGAGGTGTCATCATTATGATAACACTGTCAATGTACAGCGCACGTTGTGACATTGTTACTCGACACAAAATTATGTGCTTTTCCTTACCATGTTTACAGATGGTGATGAGAACTGCAGATGTCTGAAGCCAGATGCAGTGCCATCAATACTGCTGTCAAGTACAGATGACGATATATCACAGCCCAGCAAGTGTATGAAGGTTAGATGTGACATGACTGCCCCTACAATAACCTTACATTTGTAACCGTATGCATTGGTTTTTAAAATACAGCAAATGTTTGCGTGGCAATATGAAGACTGATCACAGCTGTGTACAAACAGCATGCTGGTCAGATGCCATCATGTCAAACATGGTCAGCCTCTCCATTTTCCAGTCACTTGACTGGATGAAGAGTACTAATGGCATGACAGCCCTGATGGGAGGGGGGTATGGAATGCTGTGTGACAGTAACATTCCCATGGTTTCCAACATGATGTTGGACCAAAGATGATATCTGTCTGTATGTTCAGCATAGTTTACTATGGCACAAAAGACCACTGTCAAGATGGAACACAGTGAAATGCATACTCTGTATTTACAAGTACATGTTGTTTTTGAGTGCCTAAGTGTGAGTTAGCACACCAATTAATTTATGTTCAGGGTCAACCTCCACCATGCAGGTCACGTACGTATACATTTCTTTTTTTTTGTTTTTTACTTTCTATTTTATTCCCCCTCCACCGCAGTGCCTAACTTCCCTCAGGGACTCCCAAGGCATTGTGCCTGCCAGGTCTCCAGGACTGTGAATCCCTCATGCATCTGTCTTGACATCAGCCCTTGGATTACCCCCTGAGAGGGGTGGGAGGCCTACCCCAAAGCCTCCCATCCATCATCCAAGTGTTGGCCAGACTTGTGCGGCCTCTCTCCGGTCCTGGTCTTGTGATGCCGGGGCCTGTCTCCAGGCATTACTGCGGGTGTTTCCACTTTTTCTGGGGAGTGGTGTGTGTCTGACATCAAGGCATTCCCGCTGATGTCCGCCACTCCCAACCCTGTCTGTTTGCTCCGCATGCTTGCTGTATCTCTGGCTTCCGCCAGAGGCCAGTCAAGCGCCAAGACTGTAACCTCCTCCCTCCCAGGAGAGGACAGCTGACCTCTGGATGCTCAATCCTTTCCTTCCCTGCTCATGCCCGATGGCCAGGCTTGTTCCCGAACTGAGGTCACCAGTGTGGCTGAGCTGTGGCATCCAGCGCCTCAACCCTCAGTGCCACCGGGCCG
This sequence comes from Neoceratodus forsteri, assembly GCA_016271365.2. NCBI lineage: Eukaryota > Metazoa > Chordata > Ceratodontiformes > Ceratodontidae > Neoceratodus > Neoceratodus forsteri. The sequence continues at coordinate 382,641,771 of CM028134.1, read as the reverse complement.
GCCGTATGTATACATTTCGGTCAACACTGTACACTGTTTTCTATGCTCGGTGTAGTAGGGTGTATTAACCTCAATGTGAAAACTATGTTTCTTGAGGGATGTTTGGCTTGTCCTACCCTGCCTGATTCTTGTTGTTGGTTGGCAGGCACTCTCTTAATGATCCCATCTGCAGTGCACATGATTAATGTACCTGGTCGGAAGGGACACCATACCCATGGCGGGTGCACCCATATACAGATTTCAACATCCATGGGGAGTGTTGGACTCACCTCGATGTTCATGCTGTGCCCGGCCCTTACACTACTGTTTCATTAACTCAGCTTTGATTGATACACCCACCAACACCCCCACCACCAACAACCATCGAACACCCATCATGTACGGCCAACAATGCAAGTCCTGGAATGTACACAAAGCACAGCAGTTTGCTCACCTTCATTGATGTACATTCAGTGATTGGTGAATGAATGACTTCTGTATACAGTATGTGCGGATTTACTTGATAGCCCATACATGGTCGCACACTGAATACTGTGAGTACGCATTGACAAGTCATGCATGCATTGATTGATGGTGTTGGATGCTGTACTGTGTTACTGCATTTCCCGACAATCCCTGATGGTTTGTGTTGATGGTGTTTTTTTTTTTTTTGGGGGGGGGAGATTTGAGCAACACATTATTATTTGGTTTCATTGTCAAAGGCTGTAATATTGGTGGTTGTCAGGAGTCACCATTACAGGTCTCCTACTGCATCAATCCTGCTGTGACGCAGTAAAGGCAACACAGTCTATTGCTTACTATGTAACTGGGAATTGCCAGAATGTCTGCGTAGCTATGTCTTTTGATGACATGGTCCAGGCAGCAGGTCGGCCATGCGCCACAGCGCGTGCTGCTTTCAGTGATGGTGTAGCACTCACTCAGCATAACGTTATCCACAGCTGGATAGCTGGGGTGTTTGTCCAGCCTACCAAGATCGCCCTTTGGCACCTTGATACTCCCCCCCCAACTGTGACATGCACAGCAGAACGCCACTGTCCGTGTCACACCCAAAACATATACCATGATCTCCATATGCTGTTACTGTGGTAAGTGTGGCCTGTCGAACTGTTTTCTTCAACATAACAATGTATCTGGATCCAGACCAACTGTTTTCTCCTTTTTTTTACAGTTTATGCATGATAAGGGTGAGGGAAAATGATGGCTTCAATACAATGACCAACACACATACCTGTGCAGAGTCATCCACGGCAGCAGAATGTGTCCCTGGAAGTGGTGATGCATATGGTGTCACAAGTATTGGCTATGGCGCCCCTCACAGTAACAAGCATACAGTCACAACTGCCAGTGTTGGTGTGCAGTGCATGGTTCATACCAGTGACTTTGCCTGTCAATGGCTGGAGTCACATGAGGCAGTGCTGAAGGGCCATGTGTATTTCAAGACTTGGTAATTTTTTCCTTCAGTTAAGCAGTTCACCAGTGCAGTGCACAATCAGGATGCACCAACAGATGTTGGAGTCCCGCATCTGCCACACGAAATCACATCACTGTGTACATCGACAGTTTGGAAGCAGAAATGTATTGTGCCAAATGTTTCTGATACATCTGTGTCATTCAGATCAACAAATGACACCGTGACCACAGAGACTGATGTATGTTCCTGATTCACTTGTGGGCAGTGAAACCGACAAGTCAGTGTGACACGGAGGAAAGAAAACAAGGCAAGGCAACACTGGAGACTGAACCCAAGTGCTTGGTATTTAAGTCTAGCTTATTCTCTCTCATCTTGCTTGTGGTGAGTGTTATCTACTGCTATTGATTACGGGGTTCATGAGCATGCAGATGTATGTACATTGTGACGTTCACATGTCCAAAGTCACACAGCTTCACCTGGCGGTCCCAACCTTTGCTTGGAAAAATGAGCATGGGGCATGTGTTACTAAGCCCATCTAAACTGTTCACTGGTAACACATACACCAGGATTTCTCAGTTCTTAAAATGTCTTGGGGTGCCTGTGAACAGTGAGTCACAGTACAACTGCATTCAAGCAGAATACTTGTTTCCCATGGTCAGTTACAACTGGGTGAAACAAAGTAATTAGGAAAGTGTTGGTGGCAGATGTCTCACAGTGATAGGTGATGGGTGCTGTGATCCCCCAGGACCCAACGCCAAATACTGCACTTACAGGGTGATGAACATGCAGTCCAATTTCAATTTTACAGTCTGAGCTCATGCAGGTCACAGAGGTGGCCAACTCCAACTGTATGGAAAAGGAGGGTTTCACCAGTGCTATGCAGAACATGTTACATGGAGGCCTTAAGATTCACCCTGTTGCCATGGACAGACATCCAGAGATGGCTTCCCTGATGTCTACAGGCACTATGTTCCCCAATGTTGAACATCAATATGATGTGGGGCATTTAGCAAAGTCAATTATCAAGAAGGTAATGGCTAAGGGCAAGCAGAGACATTACCAAGATTTACTAGGCTGGACACGGTCAATAGCAAACCATTTCTGGTGGTCGGCAGCAACATGCGGAGGGAGTGACGTGGTGCTGCATGAGAAATGGCTGTCTGTGTTGCACCACATGTCGAATGTGCATTCCTGGACAGTAGGTCTTAAGGTACGTCAATGCCAACATCCACCAATTAATGATCTGGATGCCAGAGAAACCAACTGGTTATAAAGCGGCAGCCCACCACATGAGGCACTGAATTCGATAGTGAGGGAACCAAGATTGTTGAAAGACATGGCAAAGGTGACTAAGTTCTGCCACATGGGAAACCTGGAGGTATTTCACTCGCTCCTAAACAAGTACTGCTCCAAACATCAGCACTTTTTATATGCAGGTTTGGTTACCCGAACTCAGTATGCCATATTAGATTACTCTGAAAACTGTAACAGGCTGCGAGTGGTCGTGTCAACAGGGATCAAGAAAGGCAGCTTAAAACATTGATTTGTGTACTTCAAACAGACCAAGCAGTGGATAGCCAAACCAGTGTCAGCACCAAAGACATTCCACCTCCGGAACAACATGCTTTCCGAGGTGCTGCAAGTCAAAGCAGGGATTCTGACCAATGTTCCCAGGAGTGACATGCTCATCCTTCTCCGTAACATAGCCCCCACAGAAAGACCAGACACTGAGGAGCTAATTAAGAACACTACTGTCAGTTCCCTAAAGCACAGGTGACTGCTGAGAGGGAGCAGTCTTCATAGACACTGAATACATATACCTATCATGTTTTGTTTTATATTTCGTGTGACTGTAATGTGGTACACATACAAACTGGTAACTGCTTGTTTTTCTTCCTGTTTTAAGTAACATCTGTTACACTGGAGATAGAGGTATCATGGCATCAGTGTGCACTGCTTCACAAAGAGAAGCAACAGTTCCTCATGTCAGCTATTTAGTGTGTTACAATGAAACACAAGCAACATACGCCTACCACTCCACGTTACTGGAGTGACACTGCCTTCATCTTGCCACCACTGCGACTAATGTTATGTTACACAAACTGAGACAGACAAGTTGTGGTTCTTGAATTTGTTTACTAACAACATGTTTTGAAGGACAGAATGAGTGTTCTAGTTCTTACTGTACAACAAGCATGTCACACACTGCATATGAAACACAAAATATACTGAAGGTGTGCTTCTCTTCCTGAGTGCCTCACTATGGTGACAAGGTGGACAGAAGCCAACTGGGTTGACAATGCTTTCATCCCTTACATTATCTCTTCACCATTGCAGCGGCTGGTAAGCATGCAGCAGTGGTGCTTTCCCTGTCCCAGTAAATGTGACAGTGCCAAACATCGCCATGTAATCGCCATGTTCTGCACACGTGGTTCTCCATCTGAAAACATTAATGGTCAGTACTTCATTGTGTGTATACACCTGACCATGCAGTGTCACAACAATGCAATGAATATGGACTACTGTCATTTTCAAACCACAGTACACACCTGCCAAAATACTTTCACCCAAGCCCCTGGTCTAAGTTCCCCGGTCTTCACAACAGTAAAAGTGCTGTGAACAGTGTGCATGACATCAAGCAATGTCACCATGTCTTCCACCGTGCAGGTAGGGGAATATGTTTTTTTTGCACTGGGCATGGTCAGTGGTTATGTAAATATGCCTAGTGTCCCCGTTTCCCACAGAACAAAATTGTAGTGTGTGTTAATGGTGTGACATTATTCAGTGCAGTAATGGTCGTGGCATGTGGTGTCTTTGGTGTTGCATAATAGTGACACAACAGTAGCAGGTGTTCCCTGTGTGATTCACGTGTTACATTTTTTTTTTTTTTTATTTAATTTTTGTTGACCGGGTAAGTACACTAGACAGATCCTGCCTATTTCCAGGCACGACCTGGGGAAGGGGGATACAGATGAATGCCAACTGACCTTGAACCGGATGAAGTTGTTGGTGGTATTTTATGTGTCAACATGTCTGTATCCATCAGCACCAAGGGCACCTGATTGTTCACTTGGTTTGTCCCATGCAGTGCTGTATTCATTATATGGACGCTAAGTTGTTTTAACATGGAAAAGAGCACATATATGCAGTCAGACAGTGCAACACTCAACTTGGCATAGAAAAGTCTCTAAAAACTTATCCTGTCCTCATGATTCAGAACTTATTACTAGGAAATACTTTTGAACAGGTGATGCAACCAAATGGATTCAGGCCAGCTAATCTGAGTCTAAGTAACAAAGCACCAGAGGTCAACCGTTTACTCATGTCTATTGTCATGGTGGGCAAACACGCTGTTACCTTATCAGGGACATCCATGTATGTTACCAAACCTGTAATGGATCACTAATAACATTAGAGGGGCCCTGTCAGCTTTTTGGGCCAATTTTAAGGTGTTTGTAATGAATGAGTCTGGAGCAAGTACTACTACTGTAAAATAGATACATGGCCAGAGATTTGCACAGTACTGCAAGATATCTATGATTTTTGTAAAAACAATATTGTCTGTGCCAACCAAAATGTCGGTTGTGCTCCTCCAGTAGCTGGAAAGGCTTGGAGCCACGGGTAAACTCCTTCAAGAACAAGTTAGTTATTTTTGGTCATATATTCAAAAATGGTTGTATCTCTTACAGTTTATGCTGTACAATTCCACAAAGCATTCCCATTCAAAGATGAGTATTGTAACCCATAATACTATGTTATATAACTAACACATACAGTTATTTTAGAGTGCCTAATAGACAAGTACTATTGTGACAAATATTAATAGTAGCATAATGACATTACTGTTATCACTAAAGAGGCACTGCTTAACTGAACCAGATCTCTAGTACTTTCCACTATTTCTGTACTTATGTACTTGCTGTACTGTCCTTATGAAATGTTTTGTGTTTTTGATATTGTGCTATTTTCTCTGTATTTGTAATATTGTTCACTGTACTGTGTTATATTTCAACTGTCTACCCAGGACCTCCTTGTGAATGAACTTGCTCAATGGAGCCTTTTCCTGATAAAATAAATACAGTAAATTGAATTGAACTGAACAGAGCATCACAATGCATGCCCCTTTACTATGTGTTTTGTGTTCAGGATGCTACAGTACAGTTATATCGTAAACATGCATTTGGTTGACTGCGTTCCACGTTTGTACCAAGCAATTTGTTTGAATTAAGTAATTAAAGTTAACTTGAATAACTTTCTATTTCAGCGCTTCCCTTAAATCACATCAACAGAATAGGAAAGGCAGCGAACATACTCATGGTTACAGAACACTGTTACAAACTTCTAACAGTCCACACAACATAGTATGGATGCATCCTCGACAATGAACTTGTCATATTCTTCTACTGCAGTTTCTGAAGTAAGGACTGTGTCTATGCTCCCTCATCTTCTTTGTCTGCCTCATGAATGCCTTTATACTGGCCACTTGTCTCCGGCCACTGGTTTCAAATGGCATTCACAACACAAGCCAGGATAACTCGCCTGACCGTCTTACCAAAGATGTCATGCACCCAGTGAGTATACTGGATGTATGCAGATAGGTGCATCGACCTGTGGAGCAAGAAATGAGATTGTATAGCATTTCAAAGGTAGTATGGTAAGCAATACATCTTACTGTTACACAATGCTGCTGTGAAATGGACACAGGATCAGTGACGGTTGGGAAACAGAGCATGATCGTTGCATACAATGACAATACAGTCTGTCAGTTTTGACAGGCATGTGCTGACACTTCAGCACGTCACTGAATGCATCCGAGCACCTGAAGGTGACTATTGATAACATGCACCGGTTCATATCCACAGGACAACTCTGTGATGATTAAATGTTCAGGTACACCAAGCATGGATCATTAGCAACAGACAAGTAACCAATGGTGGGTGCTGCTACCAAAGTCACCACCCATCACTACCAGCAGACAAGAACATGCAGTGTACTCCTGAACAATGACACCATGGTAAATTCAGGAAAGTGACTCATTCAGTATCTATTCAGAAGATAATATGAGCAGCACTGTTCAGTGTGTGGAAACAGTACAGACACTATATTCAATACTTGTGCAGGCACACCTAAAATATGAACTTCACACAAGTACTGTAAGGTGAGTCATAACTTACCCCGGTGCACTGCCACAAGACAACTGCTGGGGGGTCAGTTATGTGTGTAAGATGACCAAGGTACACTGCTTGCAAACAGGCAACACAGGGTGACTGCTGCTAACAAAGTGAACCCATGCAACTTCTGGCAGATAAGAGGTGCAGGATGACTCTACCTAGTTCAGAAAGGGGCTGTTCAAACAGAATAGCCAGAATGGGTCACCTAATTGTGAGCAGCAACACTAGGTCATTGCCTGCGCACAAGTGTTCGGCGGTGAGTGCCAGCAGCATAGTGACCCCATATCACTTGTGCTGGACAAGTAGTGACTGCTGACTGCAGGAAACTGAATCCATGTAACTGGAACCAGAAGAGTCTTCAGGGGTTAGTTTGGTGGGCATACTTCCAATTGTCAATGCTGCATGACAAGCACTTTGTAGTGCGATCTGCAGGAAAAGGAACCATGGTCAGAACTCATATATGCTAAATGTTGCTTGAGCACCGGTCTGGCATCAGAGTTGACAACTACTGACGGATGAGCATTCATAATGAACACCGTTACACTGCCTACAGAGAAGTGATACAGGGTCAGTTATGCATGTGCAACACTTCTTGTTTATTACTGGTGGACAAGTACTTCAACATGAGTAATGACAACTAACCCCAGTGCACTGGTAAAAGACAACTGCACGAGGGTCAGGTATGTCTGTGAAGTCACCACGTAGCATTGCTTGCAGACAAGTCTCACAGGGTGAGTACTGCTAAACAAATACAGCCGTGCAAGTTCTGTCAGATAAGAAGCACAAGGTGACTGTACACATCTGATAAATGAGTGCTTTTGACCAACAAGTCACAATGGGGGCACCCCATACGGCACACCAAGACAGGGTGGCTGCCTGCACACAAGTGATTGTCATAAGGCCCGACACCAAAGTGACCCCATATCAGTTGTGGTGGACAAGTAAGGACAGATGACCGTTGAAAACTGAACCTGTGTCAGTGGCACCAGATAAGTGTTCAGGGGAGCAGTTCTCCAGCTCCACTCAAAGTACATCAGTGTCACAAGGTTACTATGCCAAGGTCTGCAGTGAAATGATCCGTGGTCACGTTATGCAGCCTATTCATATATACTGGATGATGACTGACAACCGTCCTGTAATAACTGCTGATAACTACTGACAGGTGACTGTTGAGAAGTTACACCACTACACTGACCACAGACAACTCACACAGGGTTCATTCTGAATGTGCACCTCACAGTGGCTACGGGTGGCAGAAAAGTAACTAAAGGTCAGTCCTGATAAGTGACCCATGAGACACTTACAAAAAACTGCACCACGATACCTCCTGCTAGTGAATTGACCACACTTCACAGCCTGCAGACAATTGACACGGTGATTCATGCTGGGAAACTGAACACATGCCCGTACAGCAGATAACAACTGCAGCTCTAGTCTTTGCAATGTACCCAGTGGTACTGCATGCAGACATATGAAAGTGCCAGCAGAAAAAGGCCCAAAAATCTATCAAGTCTGCCCGAGTATGCAGCTCATTATATCCTTTTACTGCAGCTGCCCCCCCGCACATCCTCTCCTTCCTTATTTCTGCCTCTGTTCTTATCAGTATGAACCTTCCCTTTGACTCTATACCACCCTCTTTTAAAACTGTCCACTGTCCTCAACATAATCAAGCCCTCCAGTAGTTTGTGTTAGCCTTCCACCACCCTTTCTGTAAAGTAATGCCTCCTCATTTTCCTCTTGAATCTCCCCCCTTTGATCTTCAGACTGTGCCCTCTCGTGACCCTCCCTCCCTTTAAGCAGGATAATCCCCCTGTCTTAGTCCTGTTTATGCCTTTTAAGTATTTGAAGGTCTCTATCATGTTCTCCCTCTCCCTTCTTTCCTCCAGGGAATACATGTTGAGCTCCCTCAATCTCTTCTCATAGGGTAGATCTCCCAGCCCCTGAATCATTTTAGTTGCCCTACACTGCACCAAATCTAATAATCTAATGTCCTTTTTTTAGGTATGGGCACCCAAACTGTACATTGTCCTCCAAGTGTAGTCATACCAGTGATCTGTACAATAGCAGGATGACCTCTTCCTTCCTGGAGGTGATTCCTCTGGCTATGCACCCCAGCATTTGATTGGCCCTAGCCGCTGCCCTCTGGCACTGAGCTGATACCTTCATATCCCCGGAGTCTATTACCCCTAGGTCTTTCTCTTCCTCAGAAACAGACACCTGCACTCCCCCTAGCTAGTAGGTGGTTGTGGCGGAGTTAGACGACACCATCAGCTGTGACTGATGGACCACTTTTCTTTCTCCTTATTTTCTAGCTACCAAAATGTCAGTGTGCAACAGTTAACACTATTCTCTTTGCTTTTCTTCTTCCCCCCACCCTAGGGTGGCCATCTAGCGAGCTCTTTACTGTCCCTACTAAACTTTCTACTAGTTCTTTCTTTTCATTCTTTTTCCATTTCCATCCATCCAGTCCCTGGAATAATGCCAAACACCCAGAGAGGTGTTGTGTAGAAGTGCATAAGTGCATTTTGTGTACAAAAAAGCATGAAGGCTATTTTAAATAGGAATGAGTACAGTTAGTAAAGCCTTTTTAAAGAAAAAGGATTCAGAAGTCATATAAAACAATAAAAATGTCAGCCGGCCCAGTGGCGCTGAGGGTTGAGGCGCTGGACACCACACCTCATGCCACACTGGTGACCAGTGTCCGGGAACGAGCATGGGCCGCTGGGGGTCGGTGGGGATGAGGAAGGATCGCATGCCCGTAGGACTGCTCTCCTTCCTTGGGGAGGGGGGTTAGCTCTCACCGGTGCAATAGCATCCCCTGATGGCTACTGGGGGATTGCATTGCCCGGCCAGCAGATGCAGGGGATTGGGGCTGCAGCGGATACCTTTTGAGTGTGCACGGGAGCATGCGCACATTGAGCAGGGTGTCATTGCACGTCCAAGCCCAGGGAACTATAAGTACAAATACCTCTCCCTGAAGCAGCATGATAGCCACTGATGGATGACCTAATCTAGTGGGCTAAACGGAGCCCGGAGACTGGAGATGAGGGCTCAGGGTGCTGTGGTCTCCTCTCCCAGTTCCCGCTGCCGGGGGTGGCCCCGCCATAGGGGGCAAGCTGTGGTCCTCCTAGCTTGTGGCAGAGGCTGCCTCCACCTGGGGATTAGTTGAGTGTCTGCGTAAAAGGCTGGATGGGGGTAAGTACTCCCCGCTGTAGTGAGTGAATAACGAACGTTTAAAAAAATTAAAAAAAAGACAATAATAATGTCATGATTAGTACAGTTATAAGAAATCCTCAAGGTATTTTCTTAAATTCACACTATAAACCTGTTACAGTATAAGGTTTTGTGTATAAAAGTGCTTAGTCACTGTGGATCAGAGATACAGAGTGTCAATATATGTGGATATATATACTCTGTACCTTTAATTGAACCAGGAAGTCCCCGGAACAAAACTCCCCTTTGGTTTTGAAAAAACATGCTCAGACATGAAACAGCATGTCCCGACTTGTAAATAGAAAGGGCTTAATCAGGTGACTCCCTACCAAAAAATATAAATACCTCTTCACAGAGTTTACTTCAGTTCAGTCCAGTGGGGCTTAGCCCTGAGAGAGGAGAAGAGGTCCTGCTGTTTGCGCAGACAAGCTGTTGAATGCAGACGAGAAATGTCTTAGGAGCTCTAAGATCCAGGACTGTATTACATGAGAAACTACTGATGTCAAGTAGTGATTCTCTTTGCAATTTTTTTGTTTTCATTTATTTATTTTTCGAACTTTTGAAAAATAAATATCACAACACGGTCTGTTTTAAACCTGTAAATTTGCCTCATCTGAAGTTTATTCCTACACGCTATGACAGCGGTCTTGGGGTTTCTGGTTCCAAGGTCTAAGACCTTGCACCTTTTAGCGTTAAACTCCAACTGCCATTCCCCTGACCATTGCTCGAGTTTTGCCAGATCCTCCCTGAGTTCTTGCCTCCCTTCCTCAGTGTTGCACATATCATCATGGCATCAGTGAACAGACTCATTTTATTCTTGATTCCATCAGCTATGTCCTCGATAAAGATGTTAAATAAAACAGGGCCTAGCACCGAGCCTTGTGGAACCCCACTGGTCACGGGTCTTGGTTTGGAGCATCCCCCCCCCCAACCCTCTGCTGTCTGTTCTGCAGCCAGCTCATAACCGAACCCACTAGCTTGTCCCCGAACCCTAGGCTCCTCAGCTTGCCCAGCAATCTCCTGTGGGGTGCCGAGTCGAAGGCTTTACTGAAGTCCAGGTACAGGACATCCATAGCATGGTCCCTGCCAACTGCCCTTGTGAACCAATCAAAAAAGTTAATTAGGGGCTGGCCCAGTGATGCTGAGGGTTGAGGCACTGGATACCACACCTCACGCCATGTCGGCGACCTGGGTTCGGAAGCAGACTTGGGTCATTCGGGGGTCTGCCGGGGGAGGTAAGGATTTAGTGTCTGGAGGACTGCTGTCCTTCCTCGGGGAGAGGGTTTTGTGCTGCATGCGTCAGCACAACAAGAGGGGTTTGGCCCACACCCAGGGTGCTTGGCTGCCTCCGCGGAGGTGGAGACTGGTGCTGCGCTCATTGCACAGGTGTGGGGGGATGGAGGAAAAATACTGAGACCCAGCAAGACCCATGATGGCCCTGATGGGCCATGGACGTACCCCTCTGAGGAGGAGGAGAGGGGTCGTAGCCCCTGCCAGGTCTGTGGAGGTGGCAAAATAGTGTTGTGATAAAAAGAAAGTCAATTAGGTTTGTCCGACAGGATGTATCTGAGACAAGCTCGTGCTGCCTTTCATCCTGGAGACCATTTTTCTCCAGAAATATTATCAATCTCTCCTTGAGAATGGTCTTCATTAACTTCCCCACAATGGATGACAAGATGACTGGTCTATAGTTACCTGGCTCGTCCTTAGGACCAGTCTTGTGAAGGGGCACCACGTGACCATCCTCCAGTCCCTGGGCATGCATCCCATCTCCAGCAAGGTGTTAAACAGGTCTGCCAGTGGGCCCGCCAATACCTCTGCCAACTCCTTCAGGACTCTTGGATGTACTCCATCTGGTCCCGGGACTTTGTCCACCTTCAGGCAATTAATAGAGGCTCAATTCTGTCTGACCAGTGGCCCAAGGGTTACTTCAGGCAGAGATGTACAGCAAGGTGAGTGTACATAATTATCCCATGGTCAGTTTACACTGACAGCTGTCACTGGTTCACCTCACATGCTACATTAACCACAGGTCATTTCAGGCAGCCAGCAGGCAGATCAAAGGTGAGTGGTGCCATCAAACTGCCCACTTATGTGGTTGAAGCTGCTGGATAAGCTACTACGGATGACTTTATAACTTTTCCATGGTCCATGACAGCATTAAGGTAATCCAGTATCAGTACTGCGTGTAAATTCACAATGGTTCAGTACAGGTAGGCCACTACTGGGTGGTGACACTTGCAAACTGACCCCACATGACTGACAGCAGATAGATTATGCTGGCTAATTAATTCAGTTCACCTTGCGATGGGTCACAGCTGCCACACAACTGATATGCAGTCGTTCAGGAGGGCAAAATGACCAGAGGTACTTGTTGTATGACAGTGTACTGCTGTGTCACTTCTACAGGGGAACTTGCCAAAGGTAAGTGCAGGCAGTCACGTCAAGAGGGGTATACGTCCCGCAAGTGAAAGGTTGATCAATGATGAATTATGCCCATGTAAATAACACAGGTACTGCGCTACCAGGGAACCTGGCCATGCCATGATCATTTCATGAGGTGAATGTTGCTGGGAAAAGAAACCCTTCGTACTTCCTGCTGACATATGATGCACATGATACAGTGACCAGTGCACAACAGTAAAGCAAAATTACTGGATATGTTATTTACCTATTGGGTGCAGGATCGGGAGGGTGAGGATGATGGTAGCAGGCACATATTGTTGTGAGGGCCAGACTCACAACAGAGCCATCCAGGCAACCCATGGCAAAATGCTGATGATCAGTAATACATGTCATTCCATTCAACTTTTCACCAAGCTGGTGTGAAGCTTCTTGATAACACAGGGACTCCCACAGTGTTGGCATTAGCACACAGTGATGACAAGTACACAAATGTAGGTCAGTCAGTCGATTGGTATGACTTCTGTCCTTATCATCCATGTCAGACCCACGGTCCTAGGCTGCAGGGCTTGCTGGCACAGCTTGAAGTCAGTGGGGCTCGAACATTCAAGACTGTATCTGCATACCTGACACTCTCTGATTCAATATATAAAGCAGTATTTCAGAGCTCTCACTATCAGTGTCACTCTCAGGGTCACTCACTGTGGGCATTTTACCAGTATCTGATACAACACCACTTGTGCTGGGAAAATTTGCCATTGCGATTACAGGACAAAGTAAACTCAAAACAGTGTCTCCAGAAATGCACTTTAAACATGGACTGTCTGTAAGAGTCACAGGACCACGCCTGTAAATACAGCTCATCCCGCTGCACAGAAGGACAACAATGAGAGGTTAAGTGGGTTGGGGGAAGGGGCAGCTGCCTGCTAGGTAGCTAGCTGCACAATCGAGCAGACTTTGATAGACCGGTAGGTCTGTTCTGCTGGCACCTTCGTATGTTCGTATGCAGCACACTGGAAAATGAGCAAACACAGGGAAAGCCAAGAATACACTCTGTGCTGGACCGTGCTCAGTGTCAATACTGGGGGCACCTACAATGGCAATATGCAATCTGACAGTTTACAATTTGCAGATGCAAACATATATACAGTATGGCACACTACGGAGTAAATCACTTCTTGTGGTGCCACAAAATTACAGGTTCTGTGCTGTAGCGACTGAGGAAAGCAGCATGCTTCCTGACATAAGACAGTGGCCTAGTGAGAAGAAAGCAGTGCTAAAGATCCAGAACTACCTTGGCAACAACACACGGCTCAAGACTCGGGGTGAGCACCATGAATTAAGGCATGCTATCGCACCGATATACATGTCCCTGTTGCACCTCTGATTGCCACAAATCTGCCTCCACAACTCAGTAAAAATCGAGACACAAATCTTCCTTTCACAGGACAACACACTCCCTCTGCTAAACACCAATGCGTGCATGCTGAAGCACCAAGTAATCAAATGATAGTCCCATGGCAAGCCAGTACGCGAAGGCACAAAACAGAAGTAACTGCCTGTGAACTAGCATGAAGTACTCACATACCAGTTGCGGTAAGAGCTGCACAGTTCACAGTAAATGGTGCACCACACCGCAGGAAAAATAATTGCACTTAAATAAAAAATCTTATTATAGGCATTGCCAGAGAGCAACAACTGTACAACCTTCACTGTGCCAACCACAGGATCATGACTGTTATCCTCTAAAATTAAAAAGATAGACCCAGATATTGAGAGCAGTTGCACCAGCGCAAGTAAGGAATTGTGCCAAGGAGCCATATTCAGTGGGAGCCAGTGCGCAGCGCAAAATCCATTGGGCCAATGTGCAACTATAATGAATGCAGGTGCAAGAGCAGGGGGGGGCGTTCCCATGAATATCCAGTGCAGTGGCATATTCAACTGTGAATCCATGGTGCAAGTGTGGAGCAAATGAAGTTGCTCTAAGCAGACTTGTTCCAATAAATACAGGATGCAAACACACAGACAGCACTTGCGCCAGGGGTGAGAGTGAGAAGGAGAGACAGAGAGAGACAGAAAGAGGCACAGACAAACAAAGGCCACACACAGAGGGACAGGGACAGAGAGGTGGCCTGGGAGAGGGAGAGAGGGGCAGAGAGAGAAAGAAACATACACACACACACACACCATGTGCCAGGGTGCCACACAGCCAGCAGCCAACTGCCCAGGGGGACAGTGGACAGCAAGGGCCATGGACAGTGCACCCTTCATGATGGAGGCTGTAATGAGAGGTGTGAGGGGGCAGGAGGAACAGCAACGTGGTCAAGGAAGGGCCTGTTGGTGGTATGCCCGACACAGGTGGTACTGTGCCTGCATCACCTTTGAGGATTACAGCGACATGGAAATCATGGGCTGGTACCACCTGAACAGGGCCATTCTGCGGCAGCTCTGTGAGCTGTGCAGTGAGGAGATGCAGGCACCTGCCAGACGGAGCCACTCCATGTTCATGGAGACGAAGATGACCGCCGTCATGTGCTTGCTCACCACAGGCACCTTCCAAAGACCAACAGGGGACACAACAGGCATAATCCAGTCAGCCACGTCCCGCCTCCTCACACATTTCCTCAGTGCACTGCTGCCCCGTGCTTCGGAATATATCCGTTTCCCCAGCATACAGGCAGAGCATACAACTACCATACAGGACTTCCACAGGGTGGCACGCATGCCTGACGTGATTGGGGCCATTGACTGCACCCACATGGGCATCCCCATGCCACCTGACCCCAAGGGTGTGGCATACATCAACAGAAAGGGGAGCATGAGTGTCAACTGCCAGGTGGTGTGTGATGCCATGGGGTGCATCGCCAATGTCTGCGCCACATACCCTGGGAGTGCACATGACACATTCATCTGGCACAGCTCTGTGCTCTGCCACAGGTTTGAACATGGTGAGATCCCCCGGGCCACCTAGTGGGTGAGCATGGCATGGGCAAGGGGCAATGGGCAGAGCAGACCTGGGGGTGGGCAGGGAGTGCATGGTGGTGTGGGCACTAGGGACAGGCAAGGGGCACAACACAGAATAGCAGAGGGCTAACCATGTCAATCTCCACACAGGTGACAGCGCATACCCATTGAGGGCTTGGCCGCTCACCCCCTACCGGTGCCCGTTGTCCCCAGCAGAGGACCAGTACAATAAGGCAGACGCCAGCATGTGCAGCATCATCGAGTGGGTCTTTGGCATGCTGAAGGCATGGTTCCATTGCCTAGACAGGTCAGGTGATGCCCTACAGTACAGCCCCTCAAAAGCCTGTGGCCTATTCCTGGCCTGCTGCATACTGCATAACATGGCCATTGACCATGGGATAGCTATCGAGGCTGATGAGGGCGACAGTAGTGGGGACAATGGATGCAATGGGCCGAAGGGTGGTGGACAGCCACCCCCTGGGTGGAGGGACCCCTGGCTGCTCCAGCAGGAACAACACCACCAGGACACCATCACACAGGAGCACTATGGTGCACACAGGTAGGTGGTGCAGTACACAAGCATGGGCCACACAACCAGGTACACCACACATTCAGGGGCATGCATGGCACCGGGCATGCACACACAGAGGCATGATGCAGGGGTAGGGGAGTCAGTGGCACACAACCACACACAGCAACACACACACACACACACACACACACACACACACACACACACACACACACATGTGCACCCACCCAGGCATTGGTATGTGGCGTGGATCAGACATATTGCACCAGTGCACAAGCACAAATGGTGCTAAACTGCCCTCATCTTGTCCATGCCACATAGCTAGCAGCTGGGCAAGCACACACACAGGCAGTGTGCGGAGCGACACACAGGCGCAAAACCAGTGGTGGGTACACACACACACTGCCCATGTGCACACAGGGCAGCAGCTGCAGACTGCGGTCAGGGTGGCCCGCAGTTCAGGGACTCTGCATGGTACCATGGCTACCACAGCCATGGGGGCGGCTGCGCAGGGGCCAATCAGTAGCCACAGGCTACACATCAGCCAGGGGGTCCAACAGCCCCCCCAGGGGTGGAACCGCAGGACCCCGTGACCATGTCCTAGCGGGGTGTCTGGCGCCCCAAACAGGCCATCCCCGGGCATGCCTGGGATGCCTACATCAGAGCCCGGCATTGACTGTGTTGGGGTTGCCTGACGTTGGATGTGTGGGGTGGACAGCTCACTCCGGGGGGGGGTCACCTGTGCATGGCCACACCCTGTGGCAGCCAGCAATGCAAAGCCATCTGTGATCACTCTGGCAATGTGATCCAAGGATGCAGTCGTGGCCTCCTGCATGTGTTGCATCCCCCCCAGGATCTGCCAGTGCCCCTTTCCTGCTGCTCAGCCAACTGGCGCACCTCCGCATGCAGTGCACGCACCCCAGCAGCAAGCAGCACCGGTTGCTGCATGGATGCCCGCAGCAGCCGGGTGTGCTCAGCCAGATGGTCAGCATCATGGGGCTCCTAGGTGGGATGCTGATCCTTCTGTGGTGACCGTCCACACTGCATAGCCCCCCTCTGTGGTGGACACTGCATAGTGGGGTCTTCAGGGGGAATGGGCGCAGCAGGCACACTGGCGGTGGATCCTGTGTCCAGCTGCCCAGTGGCACCCGCAGCCTGCTGCCATCACCCGCCCAGCCACTGTACACTGCCCTGTGCCTGCGCGGCCACACCACCACCACGGAAAGGCACAGCCATGGCATCGCACACCACTGCACCCACAGTGGTGACAAGCGGCCGTTCTGCTGCTGGCAGAGCGCAGGGCGTGGTGCCTGTGTCAGATGCCAGCAGGGGCGACACACCTACAATGTTGCCCATGCTGTCCAGGAGCTGAGAGATGTCCTCATCAGAGTCTGACCATGCCCCGATCTGTGTCTCCACACACAGGACCCCAAGGCTGGCATCCTGCAGGATCACATCCAGGGCCTCGTCCGACCCCAGGTCCAGGACATCCGCCTGCACCGTGGTGCTGAGCTGCCACCTGTCAGGCCCCCAGATGCCGGTGGATGTGGCTGGCTGGTCCTCTGGGGCCATACCAGCGTCCACTGTTGCTGCCGCTGCCAGTGCCCCATCTTCTGCACAGAGGCATGCTGGTGCTACAAGAGACAAATGGCATGTCAGTGATGCAATGCCCACATGTGCCCCCCCCGTACACTGCCACTGCATGTGTCCTGCAGCATGGCATGCACATGGGTGCACACACATGCACATGGCATGCATGCCGGCCGCATGCATGCCAGCATGCCCATGTACACACCCTCCATGCCACCAGAAGTGCATGTCTGACATACATACCATGCAGTGATGGGCTGCCACCTGTCTGGAATCCTCCTCCAGGCACACCCTCCACCGTGGTGCGGACCATGGTGGCTGCCACCAACTCCTCCTGCAGCGTTAGTGTGGGTGCATCCACAGGCCCTCCTCCAGTGGCAGTATGGGACACCTGGATGGTTGCCACCTTCTCCTTAATCTGCCTCTTGTCTGTTCCCACCTTCTTTCGGCACTCCTGTGCTGACCGCCGGTGGCTACCTTGCTGGTTCACGTAGGTTGCCACCTCCTCCCATGCACCAGCCCTGGCCTGTGGTGTGCCCGTGGAACCACTCAAGGGCTCCCTGTCCAGGTAGGCCTCGAACAGGGCATCAGTCTCAGCCTTTGTGAAGTTGGGCCTACACTTCCGTGTAGGTCCCCGCTCCTCATCCTCCTCATGTGCCACCATGTTGCCTGTGGACATGGACAGCACAGTGTGACAATGGTAGCATCTCCCCGGTCCGTCCCACCATGCAGTGCTGTCTGCTCCCAGTAAGCTGCAGTGGCATGCACAACTTACTTATCAAGGTTGCAATACCGGTTTATGGCTTGTGCTGTTCCGTGGCGCTTATAAGGCGCAACGCATGCAAATGAGTTTGGGTGCAACAGTAATGACATGCTAATGCACTCACTGTGCCACGCATTGGCTGATGAGCTCATTTGCATGTGGTGTCTGAATATCGCAGTACTGCACCGTGTACAATGGGATTGCACCAGAGCAAGTTGCGGCGGCACAATGCGCACACATGCATGGTGCGCAGGCCCGCAGTGCGCATGTGCATCATGGTATCAATCGCACACTGTGTGCGGACAGCATGATGCAGTGGCATTGCTCATGTTGTGCATGGCCAGCTACATGCATGGTTGCACATGGGGTGTCGTGCCCTATCGTGCATGTGCACAATGTCAGGTGACCCCTGACCCTTGGGTCACACCTCTGACCCTGTGACCCCATGTAGCCAAGCCCATTCCATGCATCTCTGGCACTGCACGGTGGGCAGGCACTGTGCATGCTCCCACGCATCTCACGGCGGGTGCATGTTATGGACACGTGCGCCTCCTCCCACCATTTTTGCAGCTGATCTGGCTATTGTGAACATGGCGCAGGGCTGAACCAGATGTACTCCCAACTGAACACAGGTCAAGCTGGCCAACCTAATGGCCTGTGTAGAGCCACACGCCCTCCAACTCTTTGAGCAGGTGCCCCTGCAGCGGGCCAGGGGCAATGTGTGGCAGGAGATAGCTGCCAGCCTGGAGCACAGGACGGGGGTGCCCAGAACAGGTGAGCAATGCCGTCACTGATATGGGGACCTCATGCGGTGGGACCCAGAGTGCTTGAGGAGGCTACAGGCACGCGCCAGGCGTGGGGCTGTGCCACAGCCAGGTAAGTCATCCCATGTTGCATGTCTGCCCTGGTGCTGTACAATGGTGTTGGGTTGGCTGCCTGGTATTCCCTGCAGAGGGGTACACTATCGTCGTGCACATCACAGAGTGGCATTGCCAGCCTCCACTTGCATTGCGATGCAGCCATGCAGGCATGCGGGACAGGTCAGGCAGGGGCATGCCCTGTGCACAGGGGTTGGGGAGACACCTGCTGTGGTCAGTTACTGATGTGCACCTGTCTTCTTTCCATTCCCAGGATCGGAGGAACGTCGGTGGGCCAGGGCTGCAGCAGCGCAGCAGAGAGCAGCGCGCTGTGATGGCATTGGACCAGCACCAGCAGGGCAACAGGGGGCAGGTAAGCACTGTCATGGTCCTTTGCACTGTACATGGGGGGTAGCGAGGGGCAGGGGTGCTGGCATGGCCACCTGTGCCATGTACTGTGGCAGCTGTGTGTGTCTCACTGTGCGTGGTGCATGCCACTGGGGCACGTCCATTGGACACATGTGCCGGCTGATGGTGGGGTGGGCGTGCGCTTGGCTGCCACTGTTGTTGCTGTGGTGCTGCCGGTGCACTGTGCCATGTGACTGTCATTGCACAGTCGTGTGGCCATTGTGTGGCAAGAACCACCTCTGTGCAATGTCGTGGTGCTCCAAGATGCTGGCTGGCATTGGCCCACCCCCCTGCGCGTGGCCGATACGAGCCCCCCAGGGGTGTGTGTTCTCACAACCCACTGCGCACCGTGGGTGGGCATGGTTCTGTGGGCCATTGCACTTACCACCTGTCCTGTCCCTTGTTATAGGTATCTGGCAGCGGCGACCACCTAGGGCTATGCTTAGCCAACTGCTGCGCCAGACCCTGCTCGTGGCCTTGTCGACCCTGGAGGTGGTGGTGGTGCAGATCTGACATATGCTGCAGGCTGATAGGAGGGAGTGTCTGCTCACCGGGGTGGCCGGACGGGGTCGCCGTTTGCTTTGCCCTTATTTTCCCCTGTTCCCCGATGTACCTTCTCCTACAGTCCCCCCTCCCACAGTACAGTCCCTGTTCCCTGTCCCCTTCCCTCGCTGTTCCTACCCTTTCCCAGCCCCTGGTTGTTTGTATATAATTTTCTTACAAATATATTTTCTGACTTACCTGCCTGTGTCTGTGTCTGCTTTGCAGGTGGTGTGAGGAGCCATGCTGCAGTGGCCCAGTGTCTCTCCGTGTGGTGTGCATGTGAGGGGTGTGTGTTTGCTTCTGTGATTCACTGTTATGTGCTGTGGTATGTCCCACTGTAGTGGTGTCCATCCCCTGGGTCAGTTGTTGTGCCTTGGGGTGCCCATGGGGCCACTGTCAGGGGTGTGTGGTGGTTGTGTGTGTGGTTGTGGCTCATGGCCATGGTCATTGGTCAGGTACTGTTCGCACACTGTGTTTGGGCCCCTGCTTGGCATTCTGTGGCCTGTCCCATGTGGTCTACCATGCTACCTGCCACCTGGAACATTCAGTGCCTACTCTGTGGGCTTCCTGTGTGCCTGTGTGGCGTGTGTGTGCTTGGCTGCATGGTCCTGGGTGTGGCCTGCTATGGTCTGGGTGGGGCAGGGCATGGCCAGTGGCCTGCGGGGAGGGGCTCCCTTGGTGGCTCTCCATTGGCACCTCCTGTCACCTGCTGTCTGTGCCACTGTTGTGTTCTGGGGTCATGTGTCTGGGTGCCTGTGTGTGCCCTGCTGGTGGAGGCCTCCTGTGGCCTGTCACTGTGCTTCCATGGCTCTGTCCCTGGGTCTTTTCTCTGTGCCATGCCCCCCCATTGCTCTGCTCCCACAGTTGCGCTGGAGCATCTTTGTTTGCACCATGGCGCACCTCTGTTTGCGCCATGGCACAACTCTGTTTGCGCCATGGTGCAACTCTGTTTGCGCCATGATGCAACTCTGTCATATTCAGCCAGGTTGCACTGGTGCAGTTCAGACTGCGCAACCTCTGAATATGGCTCCTGTTGCACCATGGTGCATCAGGTTTGCGCTGCGCCAGACTTTGGCGCATTTCTGAATATCTGGGTCATAGTATATAGCACAAGGAACACATTTAATGCATACCTCAGGAAATCTGGGCAGTTAGGCATTCTTGGAGAAAGTTATCAAAACACCACATGAAGACCAAATTATCTATCTATCTATCTATCTATCTATCTATCTATCTATCTATCTATCTATCTATCTTCTCCTCTCTCGCATAACATGCTACCCTTAAAAACATACACAAGAAACAAAACTTATACAGTGTCTACGCCTTGAAATGTAACAAACTACAAGTAATAATGACTACCCAAGACCTAACATCAGCTGTTACTCTCTCTGGTTATTAATTATATAATATAGATATTAGTAGTCTATACAGAATATGAATTTGATAATCAAATATATAACAAAGTGAGTGAGTATAGGTTTTACATGTTCATGTTTTGTAGATGTTTTCAGTAATTATAGATCAGGGTCAGACATAAATTAGAACAAGATATAACAAATGCAGCATCTAGACTCTACTAAAATGGACTCATGTAGTGGATGTTTAAAGATTTAATGTTTCCTACAATAATAGACGTGTAATGACTTCTTACATGAAATAGTGTAGATGCACAATTAACCTATAACAGTGATTTATTGTAATTGTATAGGTCTGACTGAATATGTTTATTTGTATATAATGTATCTTGCCTATTGTTTCATACCCGATAACACAATAAAAACAGAATAATAGATAGGGGAGTGTGTATTACAAGGGTATAATACCACTGAGAGGTTCCCTTGTCCCCAGAACCTCGAGACTGTATTACACCCAACAAATACACACTCCCCTATCTGTTATTTTTTTAAATACTGTATATGTATCCGAGAATGATTTCAACTGTCCAGCCGATGCTACAGCACAGCCATATCACACCATGGTGTGGAAGTGCCAGTAAACTCCTGCATGGACTGTCACAAATGCACTCAGCAGGTCAGGCCCTCTGCTCCCACAGTGCCAACCTCAGAGCGCAAGTGTGAACAGGTAACAGGGTAATCATACTGTCTGCTTGTGGGTCCGAATCACCTTTAGTCTCAAGTTCTGGGGGGATTCAAACTGTGACCCTTATGCTAGTGTACCCAAATGTACAGGCTCAGATAATATTCTGTTTGGGGGGATGCAATATATCTTTCACCTCAGGGCACCTAACCAGGTATCCAAAATGAACCCTTTAAAACTCTATAAAAGACCTTAGGTATATTCTTAACTTTTCCCAGTTTAGTAACACCATCAAGCTTTTGAACAGTGTTGTCAGTCTTAACCCTCTATACATCACATGCAATAAAAGAACTTGGAAGACCCAGGCAGTATCTTTCAAATATAGATTTTACTAAAAATTGATACAAATATGAAAAATGTAAACACAGAACACTTTATAACAAAGCATACAACCACTTAACAAGAAAACAAAGAAAACTACAGACAACCTCCTACCAACATACAGTTAGATACTTTTCTATCTAATATATTACCTCTAAGTGCTCAGAGAGTTGTGTGTTTCTCTCTCTCCCAAGATGGAATATATCTCAAAGATCAGACACCAGTATAGTTTAAACTGTCTCTCCACACCCCTTCTACGAGTCATCTAGCTCCTCCTTTTAGAATATAAAGAAAATACAAACATGATGTCCTGTCAGAAGGTATTTTAAATAAGGTGATATCAGCAAAATCTAATTTCCCAAATTATAAGTCTGTGATTTCCCAGTTCCTTCTCCCCAGGCATTTCAAAGGGGTTTTATAACTTTTTAATACCAGTTGATATTAAATGTTCTTCCTCTTAAGATGTCATAAAAGTTTATGATCTCCATCCTGTGGCAGACTTATAAAGTCCCACTTTGTTTCCACTTCAAAGAAGCAACAGGTTATAAAAAAAGGCCAGCCATAAAATGCAGTGTCTCAAGGAAGTTAATTACATTACAGAGATCTCCTGGTTTAACATATACCCTGTCATTTTCACTGAAACTTGGGAGGGAACCCATGGAAGCACTGTGACAATCACACACTATATTTTTATAATACAAATATCATCCAACAATCATAACCAGCTGGTCAAGTGTCACAATCCTCCCCACCTAGACTGAATTTTGGGCTCTATCACCTGCATGGGATGAGCTCCATAAGTCAGTTCACTCCTTATATAGACGCAACAAGCCATCTGCTTTCTGATTGGTCATTCCAGCCCTATGTAAGATCATCATGTCACATCCTTGCAAGGCAAGACTCCATCTTAATAGTCTACCATTAGTTTTTCCCATTTGGGTCAGCCAAACCAGGGGGTTGTGGTCAGTTTGTACCTCAAAATGCTGTCCATATAAGTATGGCTCTAACTTCTTTAGGGCCCAGACTATGGCAAGACACTCCTTTTCCACAGTAGAGTAAGTCTGCTCCCTGGGAAGTAACTTTTTACTTAGGTTCTCTACAGGATGATCTTTCCCTTGGTTGGTTGTCTGACTCAGTACTGCCCCAATACCCATGTCTGAGGCGTCAGTCTGGATTATAAAGGGTCTGCTATAGTCAGGACTTGTCAATACAGGAGCACTGCACAGTGCCTCCTTCAGTCTGGTAAAGGCTTTTTCACAGGCTGGTTCCCAGGTAATTTTCTTAGGCATCTTTTTCTTTACCAGGTCAGATAGGGGAGCAGCCAGGGCACTGTAATTGGGTGCAAATTTCTTACAGTACCCTGCTGTCCCTAGAGAACTCCTGACCAGCTTCTGCATTTCTTATCTGGGCTATGCCTTGATCACCTCTGTTTTCACTTGGTTAGGATGGAGCTATCCCTGGCCTACCGCATGCCAGAGGTATGACACTTCAGCCATGGCCACCTGGCACTTCTCAGCTTTGACAGTGAGCCCAGCCCTCTGTATCCTGCCCAGCACTTCCCCAAGGTGGGACAGGTGTTCCTCCCAGCTGGCACTAAAGATGGCAGTGTCATCCAGGTATGCCACGGCATACTCCTCAGCAACATTTAACACCTGGTTCACCAACCTTTGGAAAGTGGCCGGGGCGTTCTTCATTCCGAAAGGCATTACTTTAAATTCAAATAAGCCTATCAGAGTGATGAAGGCCAACCTCTCCCTAGCTCTGTCAGTTAACTCTACCTGCCAATACCCCTTTGTCAGGTCAATAGTCATAAGGCATGTTGCCCTTCCCAGCTTGTCCAAGAGTTTGTCCGTCTGGGGCATCGGGTGGGCATCTGACTTCATGACTGCATTCAGTCCACGATAGTCTACACAGAAATGAGTAGAGCCATCTGGCTTGGGCACAAGAACTACAGGTGAGGCCAAGGGGCTATGGGATCTCTGGATTACCCCTAAATCCAGCATTTCCTCCACCTCCCTCCTAATGTCCTTTCGGACAGCCTCTGACACCCGATATGCTGTCCGCCGTATGGGCATCTGTGTTCCTGTCTCTGCATTGTGCATCACTAAGGGGGTTAGTCCAGGCTTGGCACTAAACGGGGGGGGGGCAAAGTCTGCTAAAACCTCTCTTACTTCCTGGATCTTGTCTGGGGCCAGCTGGGGAGACAATGTAACTGCCTCTGCAGAGGACTCCCACTTGCTTTCTTCCAGCAAGTCCAGAAGGGGGTCTTCTTCGTCCGTCCCCTCCCCAGGACTACATACTGCAAACACCAAGTCAGCCCTATTAGCATATGGCTTCATCATGTTGACATGGTACATTCTTTCTGTATGTCTTCTGTCTAGTAACTCTATGATATAGTTCACATCATTTACCTTCCTAACTACTTTGTATGGTCCTGCCCACTCAGCCTGCAGCTTGTCTTTCCGGACCGGAATAAGGACCATAACTTCCTGACCCACTGTGTACAAGCGAGCTCTGCCTATGTGGTCGTACCACACTTTCTGTTTCTGTTGGGCAGCTGCCAGGTTGCTCTGGGCTGTCCCCAGAAGCTCCTTCAGCCTTTCCCCGAATCTAAGGACATAATCCACTATGGGAGTTCCCTGGGTGGCATGCTTGCCTTCCCAGCCCTCCTGAATCAAGCCTAGGGGCCCACGTACCCGGCGTCTATATAAGAGCTCAAAGGGAGAAAATCCTGTCAACTCTTGGGGCACCTCCCTGTATGCAAACAGGTGGGGAAGGTATCTTTCCCAGTCCCTAGATTGCTGTTCAGCAAATGCTTGGAGCATTGACTTCAGGGTACCGTTAAATCTTTCCATAAGCCCATTGGCTTGTGGGTGATAATGTGTTGTGTGCCTCTGCACCACCCCACACTTCTCCCACAAACATTTCATCAGGTCCGACTTGAAGGAAGCCCCTTGATCGGTGATAACCTCCTGTGGAAACCTAACATGGGAGAAAATCCCAAGTAAGGCATCTGCCACTTTGTCTGTCCTCATTGAGGAGAGGGCGACTGCCTAGGGGTACCAGGAGGCATAATCCACCACAGTCAGAATGAACCTCTTCCCAGAAGAGCTGGAGGTAATTAAAAGCCCCACAATATCCATTCCCACCCTCTGGAATGGCTCCTCCACTATGGACAATGGAATTAGGGCGACTTGGGTTCTCCTACTCGCCTTCCCTATTTCTTGGCACCGGTGACAAGACCTGCAATACTCCTTCACCTGCTGGGTGAAGTTGGGCCAATAGAAATTCTGGGCCAACCGCTGTGTAGTGCATGCACTTCCCAGATGACCAGACAAGGGAATACCGTGTGCAATCTTGAGCAACTGCTCACGGTACCCCTATGGAATGACAAGCTGCCTGCCTATGACCCCTCCCTCTGTCTTCACAGCCTGAGTATACATCAGTCCATTTTTCCAATAAACCTTATGTTTATCATCACCTCCCTGTGCTCCATCAGAGTCTGCCCAAGCCCTCAGCTTCTCTATACTAGGGTCACTTTTCCGAGCAGCTGCAAACTCCTTACACATTCCCAAGTCATGGGACAGGTTTCCTTCAGTCTCTAAACTAGGGCCCTTAGCACTAGTGTCAGGGCACTCAGGATCACTGTCATCCCTAACCCTCTGACAATGGGTCACCCCTCCTTCTTTAGAGTAACCCTCCGTAGCTGCGTGGTTAACTGCTACTGGGGAAATTTCTACCCCCATTTCATTAGTCTCCATATCAGGAGACACAGGCTGGGGAACCAGCCTCCCAGTGGTTTCCACAATGGCTTCTGTGGGGTCCCGGGAACTACAATTTTCCTTTGCCGCTTGGCTACTAGTCACTGCACACACCATCCCCTGTTTGAGATTGTTGCCAAGGATGACGTCAACTGCTAACATTTTGGCTACAGCCACCTGTTGCACAGTTCCCTCTATTTCACCCCAGTCTAGGAGAACACCAGCGAGTGGCAGTGTTGCCTTCTCACCAGTGAACCCTTGCATAGTTACAAATTCATTGGGTATGAGCTGACCAGGCTCTACCAGATCCCCTTTTACCAGCATCAGGGATGCCCGTGTCCCTTAACCCTGGTGTCTGTATCCCATTCACTATGACTGGGTGCATGTGTTCCCTCATGTTCACAGGCATGCTTCCAGGGACATACAGACAACCCACTTCTTTCCTAGCCCCATTCTGCATATTGCTTGCCCTTCTGGGACACTGTCTGGCAATATGCCCAGTTTCTTTACAGACCCAACATTCATTTCTTTTCTCAGAGAAATCTTTTCTCTGAAACCTGGGGCTAACTGGTTTCGGTGGAGGCAGTGAGGGTTTTAGCTGCCCTGAAGGCATGCTTTTCCCTTTCTGCACTGCCACGCCCTCCCCATTCACTCCCAGAGCAGGTCTACTCTTGGCATAGCGGTCCGAGAGTTCAGCAGCCTCTTGCACTGTTTTGAGATCTTGGTCCTCCAGCCAGGTTTTCAGTTCTGCTGGGCATGCCCCAAAAAACTGTTCTAACAAAATAGCATTTTCAATTTTATCTACAGCGTTTGCTTCAATTCCTTCCCACCAACATTTTAAAAACTGACGTTGTTTCGTGGCTAGCTCCTCATAGCTCATATCAGGGCTTCTCCTGAGCTTACGGAATTTAGCTCTGTATGCTTCTGCAATTAAATCTAACTTTTTTAAAAGTGCAGCTTTAAGTTTGCTGTAATCATTACTGTCCTCATTGTCAATTTGACCCAATGCATCCCAAGTGTAACCCCCTACAAATGGGGGTTCCCAAAAAAGTCTTCCTTGAGCTTGCCTAAGTGCTCACTGCCAGGCTGGTGTTCGGCATTAGCCATTTTAAAAGTATTGCCAGTGAGTGCCTGTGTGGCCTCCGTGTACTGTCACTTTAAGAGCTGCTAGCTGCAGTGATAATTAATGTGGAATGGGGAGGCAGAGTGTTGGCATGCTCGAGTCCCACCCAGACTGCCAGGAAATAGCTCTGTTTCTGCCGTCGCTAATTGTGCAGAGGGAGCTCTGTCGAAAGATGTAAATAGTTGCTGAAAGTCATTTAGAATGATAAAGATATTGTTGTTTGTACTAACCTGCCTTCTTTGCAGAGAAGGGTTGTCTGCCTATATCCACCATTTTGGTCCCGAACTGCCGAACTGGACCAATCAGTAATGGGGGATTCTAAAATACAGCCTGCTTATAGGGGCTGAATGGACACAGAGCTTAGGATTTGTAGTTTTGGACTGTTGGCGCCTTTTGTAACTGAAGGGGGAGCTCTTGCTGTGACTGACAGCTGGACTAACCAACCGAACCTTTTGCATCTGAAGAAAATCCCCTAAACTGTGTGCTGGCAAACCAGATCTAAGTTGGAAGCTGAGAGAGCAGCAGCTCGTGATAGTTCAAGCAGCAACTGCATAGTTTTCGAGTGGGAGAGCTGTGGGCAGGCCTGATTTACGGCCTGCGTGCCTGTTTACTGCTCTAAGAGAAAGAGAGAGAGAGTCGTGATTGGACTAGATCCGAGTTTGGTGTGTAACAAGTAAGCTACTGAAGGGGGATCAGGGCTTTACCTGAGGAGAACCGAAGATTGTGCTGAATGCAATCGGCCTGCCAGAAATCTTTTTTCCCTCCAAGACTTCTGTGTGGTGCAGAGAACTTAGCGATTGTGACCAGGGAGTGCTGTGCCTGGTTCAGTAAGTTTCCTTTTGCATATAAATGTGCTGTGTACTGGAAGGGGATTGCGAATTGGTTCCCCATGTTGAGAACTGTGTTCTGCTTGCTGGAAGTTATATCCAGCGTAAACGGACTGAATCCACTGTTAGCTCCATGTAGCTGGGCCTTGCCACGAGGGCCCCATCATCCTACCCTGCTGCACAGAGAAGAGCCATCGACGAGAGACCTGCCCGGGGATCAGCCCCCTGCTCCACGCCTGAACAGGAACGACGCTGAGGCAAATCGAATGGGCCCTGCTTCTCCTGGCAATCCAGATAATTAATTTACTGTCTCAATCTTCATCCATCCTGTGTCCAGTTTTGAGTATCGTGAGTAACCATCAGGGTAGCTCCCTGCAACTATCTTTAAATCTAGATGTGTCATCTGACTGCTGTGTTGTTTCTTTCTTTCACGAACTGAGCCATCTGGCTCCGGATTACAAAAGTGTGTTATGCAAGTTGTTTTTTCCATCACAGGGCCTCTACCAGCTGCAATGCCGGCCTACCCAGGCAATGGTCCTGGCTAGCCACCCTTCTTCCAACTGGGAACCCAGAGAGTGTGCCTGTGTTAGGGACTCTGATTGCATACACAGCTGTGTGATTGATAGTGTCATTAAGCTAATTAACCTGATTACCCCTTCCCTTTGTTCAAACCCCTCTGCATAAATCAGATATACTTGTTTCTGCATTTAACCAGACTGTGATTCCAATCTGTGCTTGAAGTATTGTATTGTTGCCATTTGTTCTGCCTAGCTTTGCTTTACAGGGGGTCCCCAGGGTTGAACCAGAGAAACCAGCCTTGGTGGTAAGTGCAAACTGTGTGGGTACTGGCAAAACATACCATAGGTATTGTGAAAGTAATTACTGCGTATTGTGGTGGCCACTAGCAGGAACAGAGGGGGTTTACAGTGTCCCAGAGGGCTGTGCCCAGGCTAGATTGTCCACTACCAACCCTGACCTCTGGGTGGAGGCACCTGTTTCAGAACTCCAGCCCTTTAACCTGCTACTAGCCAAGCAGACAGGGGTAGTAGCCCTTGGGATAGCGCCACCTAGGGGTTACACAAGCTTTCCCGGTAAGTAACGGGGATAGCTGAAAGCTCCAGGACCCTCTAGGAATTTTAGCCCAAATACAAACTTTTTCAAAGGAAGTTAAAAAGGTACCACATCCTCCCCCTCTTTAAATTCAGCTATCAATTTGG
Source organism: Neoceratodus forsteri (assembly GCA_016271365.2). Lineage (NCBI taxonomy): Eukaryota > Metazoa > Chordata > Ceratodontiformes > Ceratodontidae > Neoceratodus > Neoceratodus forsteri. The sequence continues at coordinate 382,612,567 of CM028134.1, read as the reverse complement.
AATTCAATTTGTAACCCAGTCCTGTAGTTCCAATTAAACCCAAGCCACTTATCTGCTCTGGTGCGGGGGGTTGGAGTCGTAGCTTCTCCAGTTCATGTCGCCTCTGGCACTCACACTCCCCACGGTCAGCCTCTCGCTGTTCACGCTCCCTCTTCTCCTCTGCAGCTCGCTGCTCTCGCTTCTCTTCTCTCTGGAACTCCAGCTCCATTCTGCACAACTCAATCTGCAGCCTGAATGCTTCTGATTCTAGAATGCTGGTGACCTTCCCCTGCTGCTGTGGCCCTTCATTTGCACGGGCCCTGCTGTCCTCCCCACTGGATCTGGACACTGCACTGACCGCTACCCCTCTATGCCCAAGGTTTGGTCTTTCTCACTCAGTCTGTGACTCGATGCTCTGGACATCTGCTGCCATCAGGGCATCCACGAGGTTCTGCTTGGTGGCTCTCACCTCGTGCAGGACTCCTCTGTCCTGGCACAACTGCCTCAAGTAGTCTGCAGTGTACCCGCTGTAGTTGGAAGCCATCTTCTTCCCTAACTACTGTTACTTTAACTTGCACTTCAGAAAAAAAAATCAAACGGGTTAGAACTTGACTGTAAGCAAAATGATATAGTTCTGTTTCCTTTTTAAAAATAAATCACTGCCTTATTTTGCAAGTGAGTTGTACAGTATTAAGCTGACACATTGAACAGTTAAAGCTTGTGCTGCCAATTTTATCCACACCGCTGCCAACCAAATCTGTCATAAACGCACTCAGCAGGTCAGGCCCTCTGCTCCCACAGTGCCAACCTCAGAGCGCAAGAGTGTAAACAGGTAACAGACAGGGTAACCCTCCTGTCTGCTTGTGGGTCCGAATCACCTCTAGTCTCAAGTTCTGGGGGGATTCAAACTGTGACCCTTATGCTAGAGTACCCAAATGTACAGGCTCAGATAATATTCTCTTCGAGAGGATGCAATATATCTTTCACCTCAGGGCACCTAACCAGGTATCCAGAATGAACCCTTTAAAACTCTATAAAAGACCTTAGGTATATTCTTACCTTTTCCCAGTTTAGTAACACCATCAAGCTTTTGAATAGTTTTCTCAGTCTTAACCCTCTATACGTCACATGCAAAAAAAAAAAGAACTAGGAAGACCCAGGCAGTATCTTTCAAATATAGATTTTACTAAAAATGGATACAAATATGAAAAATGTAAACACAGAACACCATATCGCAAAGCATACAATCACTTACAAGAAAACAAAGAAAACTACAGACAAACTCCTACCAACATACAGTTAGATACTTTTCTATCTAATGTATTACCTGTAAGTGCTTATTAGAGAGTTGTGTGTTTCTCTCCCAAGATGGAACATATATCAAAGATCAGACACCAGTATAGTTTAAATTGTCTCTCCACACCCCTTCTATGAGTAATCTAGCTCCTCCTTTTAGAATATAAAAAAATACAAACATGATGTCCTATCAGAAGGTATTTTAAATAAGGTGACATCAGCAAAAACTAATTTCCCAAATTATAAGACTGTGATTTCCCCGTTCCTTCTCCCCAGGCATTTCAAAGGGGTTTTATAGCTTTTTAACACCAGTTGATATTAAATGTTCTTTTCTTAAGACGTCATAAAAGTTTATGATCTCCATCCTGTGGCAGACTCATAAAGTCCCACTTCATTTACACTTCAAAGAAGCAATAGAGCATAAAAAAAGGCCATAAAATGCAATGTCTCAGGGAAGTTAATTACATTACAGAGATCTCCTGGTTTAACATATATCCTGTCATTTTCACTGAAACCTGGGGGGGGGCACCCATGGAAGCACTGTGACAATCACACACTATATTTTTAAATTACAAATATCATCCAACACTCATAACCAGCTGGCCAAGCGTCACATCGACAACTTTGGCAATTTGCAAATGTTAGCAATAATAGATTTCAAATAGGTAGTAGAGTTGAACTTTTAATCACTCTGTGTCGAGAGGGGTTGTGTTAAATGAATAGCTTGATAGTAAGCTGTGACTCCGGCATGATGAGCATGCTTGGAGTCACAGCTTTACTTTTTAAACATTTGTTTAACTGGCTTACACGGCCCATTTTTACAGAGGAGTTACTTTACAAAACTCAGCTCACTGGCTACTTTTAGAAATCGTGTTTATCTGTTACCACCGGCTGTAGGCACCTTTTTTGCAACTGGGATACAAAATTCAGGGAAGAGCTGATACTATTGAAATCGGCAAGATGTCTTTTATTGTACGTGGCAGTTACAGTGAAAGCTGGCTCACGCTGTGCACGAGGCATTCTTGTGCTTGCACTCTTCTGTTTCTGTGATAATAAATAGAGTAGTAGATACTTAAGTGTGTATTACAAGGCAGTAATCCCATTGAGAGGTTTTGGGGATTTGGTGCTGTCGAGGTTCCCAAAGTCCCCAAAAACTCGAGATGGGATTACTGCCTTGCAATACACACTTAAGTATTTGTTTTGTTTTTTTAATACATGGATCTGATTTTATTTTGTAATGAGCAGTCGGCTGCTGTGGTGAAGACTCGGTCCTGGCCGACCACCACAATATCTCACTCCTCTCTCCTGCCGCACTGTCTCGCTCCTCTATGCCCCCCTTCCCCTCCTCAGCCCGGCACCTCTTTGGAGTGGAAGAGCTTGTTTTTGGTAGGCAGACTTAACTTTGCTTTTTTTTGCAGAACACAGGATCAACCAGATAGTTCCATTTTCTATAGAATTAAAAGAAAAAAAAAAGGGAGAAATGTCCCTGTCATGACTTTCTCTCACTAAGCAAGAGATGGCCACCATGTTCTCCAAAATGTTCTGCCCTCCCAGAGAAAGCGGCCAATCATGAGCCGTGTTTTCAGATGTTACTGTTTGATTTTATTTATTTATTTATTTTAGATAATCAGAAAGACCTTGGAGTCAAAGACTCATTTACAAAGGTACCACGTCATACATAGTGAGGTACAGGGGTAACAGAACATACAGGTTGCTGTGCATTACATTACATCACATTGAGGATACACACTAGATACATAAAGTGACTATTAGACAAGGACATCACGGATTTCAGAGGGTTTAGCACAGCCAAAGTTAGAAGACAGGCTGCTTGTCAAGTCAAAGATTCAGTGGAGTTAGGTCTGGAACCTGACAAGAGGCTGGTCTAGGGGCAGTCACATAGGTTGGAAGCCTGGAGGTGTTTCCTTAGACTAGATTTAAAAGGGCCTAATCTTATTTCATTGGATATTAGACTGGGGAGCACGTTAGTCCAAGATGGGGCATTGTAACTGAAAGTTCTTTGGAATTTGGAAGTCCGGCAACGGGGTACCCTTACTAGCGGTTTGTTTGAGTTACGTGTGATTCTGACAGGGGATTCTGGGAGAATAATTTTGTTTAGGTTGGGGGGGTGAGGCCTAGAGTTATCTTTTTGCTCATTAGGCAGGTGTGGTACTTGATTCTGTTGTCTAAGTTTAGCCAGTTGGTGGCACTGTAGAGGGAGCAGGTGTGAGTGAATCGATCACACCCGAGTATGAGATGGCAGGCCTTGTTTAGTACGAACCAAAGTCTATTGAGGGCAGAGGTGGGAGCAGCACTGTAGATAAGAATGCCATAGTCTAGCAGAGAGAGGACAGAGGAGTTAATAGTGAGACGTAGAACCTCAGGGGTGAGGCAGTGTTTGTACTGATAAAGTACGCCTAGTCTAGAGTTTAAGGCAGTGGATAGGAGCAGAATATGTTGCTTAAAGCTGAGGGTCGGGTCAAGTGTGATCCCTAGGTATTTAAAGGTGTCCGCTTGTTCGAGGGGGGTTTGATTTGCAGTTAGAAATTGGGGGCAGAGGCTCTTCAGTAGGTTCTGCAGGTGGGAGAAAATCATGATTTTTGTCTTATTGTAGTTAATTATTAGGCGCTGGGTGGTGAGCCAGTGTTCAGTCACATGGAGTGAGTGTTGAAATGTTTGGTGGAGTTGACACTGGCAGCATAGCGTGCTGTGGGAGATGCTTATGCTGTTGACTTTTTGTGATAATACTATCATTCAGAGCACCGAACGATACTATTACAGGCTCAGAATGACAGTATTATCACTTGCCAACTATGCTATTTTCACTTCGGAGATGATGGTATTATGAGGAATTTTTTGTATGATTTAGAATAGTATTATTTTTGAAATCCATATATTAAAATATAATTAAAAACATGAATATAAAGGGCACACTTACCTTTTGTAGGATGCAGCCATCTACAACAACCTGGGTCTGCCATGGCCAAGAAAATGATGTCACTGTGTCCCCTGAACTGAAATTGGGGTGTTTGCTCTCCAGAACGATCCCTACACCTACGCCAAATACAGTCTGGGAGATCTGCCACGGCAGTATGTAATCAGTCCCAGTGTCCTCTTTCATAGAGCAGCGCTGCAGCATGAAAAAAAGTTATTCATGAAAGATTCCCCCTTCAGGGATGAGCCTCACAGCACTTCCATGTCCAGCTACACAGCAGATTACTATGACGTACTATTTAAGCATGAATGACTGAGAAGCTGGTCAGTTCCCAAGGATTAATGACAGGATGGGGATGGGTGGCCCAAGGTGAAGCCAAGAGCCACCTCCCACCAGTTGATCATTATTTCTAGGAAATGACTGGCTTCAAGATTGTTATTGAGATTATGATTCTAATCAAAATAACACATTGCTTTTAGAGTTTTGTTTTTTATTTATCCTTTTTGTTTTCAGCACTGTCCAGGGACTGGAGTAACAAGAGCATCCCACATCCTTTTTTTCTTTTTTTGCTTCCTTCTCAGTGGGCCTGTGCCCCCATCTGGAAAAACCCACCCCTTCTGCCCCATTAACCAGCTTCCCATGCACCTAAAGGCTTCCTACCTGTCTGCATTATGGCTTACTCCACTTCCCAACCCCCGTGGCAGGGTGCAGCAAGGCCCTAACTGCCACTGTCCAGGATCTGGTTCAGGGAGAGCTAGCACATCACCAGTGTAGGGACTGCGAGGGGTCAGTCCATCGCTCTGTCTCAGGCCGGCCATATTTTCACTGTTTTTCTCCTTTCTCCTCAGACGAGAGCCTGGTGTCTGACTTAAGCACAAGCACAAGTGTGGTGCGTGTCATGTACTACTGTGTCTCACCACTCACTGAGCGGCTGTTGAGTGCACTGGCACCTGTGGCCACTTAAGTAGCAGTCATGCACTGTGGCAAACTGCCCTCCCTCTCTGGAGGAAGAAAGCATCCTCTGGGATGCTTGATCCTCTGCCCTGAACTACCCTATGACTCAGGTTCGCATCTCAACCCAGGTCACTGGCATTGCAAGCATTAGCACTACTGCTGCACCAGTAGACTACATAATGTCTCCCATTCTAAACATTGATGCCACCCAGTATGGCTTGGCAGTTGGATCAGTCATTTCTAAGAGATTAAGGACCAATTCAGTAGCCAATGAGGAGCCTCACTTGGCTCATGCAGGGGCTGAAATTAAGTTTTGCAATCACTAGCCAGCAGGGCTAGTGAATGGAAAAATTCACTAGCCCTACAGACATTTTTTATTGACCCAGCTGGTGTACTTACTGAATATTACCTTGTCCAGTGCAAGCTTGCAGGGCTAGCTAAAGTAAAATGTTAATAGCCCGATACAACCAGCATTTGGCTAGTAGACCAGTGCCAATTTGCACCCCTGCTCATGAACAATTAGATCTATAACTGCATTCATATTGTGCTTTTTATGCCAGCATCTCAAAGCACTTCAAAAGTAACACACAACTCAGCGATCAATGATCACTAAAGTGCAGCCACCTGTGGGGTGGAATGTGGCAGCCACTCTGCACCAGCATAATACACAACAGCTCTACTGCTCCATGCCGAGACGTGCACTGAATGATATTAAACCAAGTGACGCTGTTGGAGGGTTAGTAAAAGGGGGCTCAGGACACAAGTTTGGAGAAACTGCCCTATTCGTTTCGAGAATTTCCATGGGATCTTTAATTGCCCCTTGATGAAGGCTCAACTGCAGCCGAAACGCTAGGGCTTTTGGCAAGAGGCTCTACAGATATGTTTGCACAGTGCTGCATTTTTGTGCAAACACTGCACTTTACAGTATGCGGCTGCTGACAACAAAGTGAACTACAACAGCAATATACCTGGTTTCCAGACAGCACTAGTACATTCTGACTACCGAACAGAGTACAGTTACTTACTGTGTTTTGGTATATCTGTATCTGCGACTCGCTCTATCTGTGACTACACGGGCTCATTCATTTGGGTGTGACCTTGTATAGAGTCTGAGTATGATCTTTTAACAACCACCTGAACAACAACCAGAAGAGCAGGTAGGATCTCGGTTTAGCATCTCATCCAAAAGACTGCACCCACTACAGCATGGTGGAAGAAGGAGCAGCAGCAGAAGAAGAATTAACATTTATAGTACATAGCGCTTTTCATATATACTGTATCACAAAGTACTTGGTGAGTGGTGCAATGCAGTGGCTGTGGGGCAGCCATATTCAGGCAGACCTTCTGGACACTGAGGTGCAGCCCTATCTGCATGCATCTCTCTGGACTGCGGGATGAGGTAGCCAGACTCAGAGCGGAAGTAAACTGGGTCAGGAGTACCATCACCCCTATCCAGGGACCACCCAGTCCAATGCAGCTGCCTCAAAGGATGCCGAGAACGAGGAGCACTTGGATGACAGTGGGCTCAGGAGGGTTAGAGCAGTCAGGCAGAGGCACATCCCAGATCCTATTCCTTCTAAGAACTCATATGCCACACTGGCAAATGAGGACAACCAAATAGAGGTACCCAGGGAAGTGGAAGGAAAGGATGTGGAGGTTAGGCAAGGAGGTGACCTCAGTGGGGAAAGCAGTGGACCCCAGAGGAGGAGGAAGCGAATCTTGGTGGGGGACTCCATCATAAGAGGGATCCAGCTAGGAACACAGGAGGGGGAGGACAGGGAGGTGAGGTGCCTACCAGGTGCCACGGCATGGAGGGATGGAAGGAAGATACTGGGGATCACTGGGAAGGCAAGACGGGAGGGTGAGCTGGATGTCATTATCCACCTAGGTACTAATGACCTGGCAAATGGGGAGCCAAAGGAAGTTCAGGAAGAGTTTAGGAAACTGGGAGGGGTCTCAAGCAGGTAGCTACTTCTGTCACTTTCTCAGAAGTACTACCTGTGAGAGGCAAGGAGAGTATAGAGTGCATGCACCAGGAACTTTAACTCATGGTTGAAGAACTGGTGCTGTGAGGAAGGGTTTGGATTCATTGGTGACTGGGGACCCACCTGGAGGGATGGAGGTTTGTTCAAGCCTGACGGCCTGCATCCATTCTGGAGGGGAATCCAAGCACTCAATGATAAGTTTAAATGCTACATTGACAAGCATTTAAACTAGCAAAGGGGGGTGGCAGGCCAGCAAGGACAGTACCTACTTGCTCACCCCCCACAGCTAGTAGTGGAACCAGTGAACCAGAGGAGTGGCTATCTCTGCAAAGCAGTGTGCAAAAGATGGAGATTAGTGTCCAAAAGGTGGATAAGCAGAAAAGGGCAAAATTCAGCAGAAGGGCAAACAGCAAGGAGAACCAGGATAAATGACAACCAAGGAAGGGGCTGGAGTAGAACAGTGAAGCAGTCTAGGAGGTCAAATCATGGAAAGCTGTGTGCAAATGCCAGGAGCCTTAGCAACAAGATGGAAGATCTGGAGGCTGTCATGGTACAGTCAGACTCCGACATTGTGGCCATCACTGAAACCTGGTGTAATGATAACCATGACTGGGAGATGGCCATACCTGGCTACATATATTCAGAAGAGACAGAGCAGGCAGGAAGGAGGAGGAGTGGCACTGTATGTGAAAAATGACATAAGGGCCACACAGATCCAGGAGGAACAAAATGGGGGAGATACTGTGGGTTAAGCTGGAAAGGAAAATGGGGCCAGCCATCCGGACAGGTGTGGTCTATAGACCACCATCCCAGGAGGAAGAAACAGATAGGGAGTTGATGCTAGCCATCCAAAGGATGGCAGACAAGGGTGAGGTAGTACTGGTTGAGACTTCAATATACCAGACGTGGACTGGAGCATCCAGCAGCAGCATCAACTAGGAGCAGATTTATCCTGACTCCTTTCAGGGTGCCTTCCTCAAGCAACTGGTCATGGAACCAACTCGGCAGAAGGCAATACTGGACCTTGTGCTCACAAACAGGGACAGTGTGATGGGGTAACAGTGGGGAGCACCTGGGTAACAGTGACCACCAGTCATTGTGGTTTGAAATCACAGAAAGAGCAGAACCAAACCACAAAAACACGTATCCTGGATTTTAGGGGGCAGACTTTGGGAAAATGGGGAGATACTTGAAAGAGGCATTAAGGGAATGGACAGGAATCAGGGTTGAGGAACAGTGGGCAGTATTTAAAATGGGGATTATAAGAACAACAGAATTATGCATTAAGCAGGTTAGCAAGAGGAAAAGGAAGAGGAGACCATTATGGTTTTCCAAAGAGGTAGCAAAGAAAGTGAAAGCCAAAAAGATTGCATTCAGGCAATACAAAAGACACAGGCGGGGATAGGGAGAAGTACCAGGAGAAACAAAGGAGGCAGGGAAGTCAGTAAGGGAAGCCAAAGCTCAGACAGAAGAACACATTGCAAAATCAGTGGGTAAAGGGACAAAACCTTTACAGGTACATAAGTGAAAAAGAAAGACAAAGGAGGGATAGTGAGACTGAAGGGGAGGATGGAGCCAGGAGGATGACAACAATAAAGCTGACATATTGAACAGGTATTTCTGCTCAGTCTTTACTAAGGAAGAGGGGGTAATGGGTCTGAAGGAGTACAAGGGTGAGAATGGTGCAGAAATGGACACAAGTCCCTTTACACGAGAAAGGGTCCAAGGAACTGGAAGTACAAGAGCTGATAAAGCAATGGGGCCAGATGGGGTGCACCCCAGGGTCCTTAAAGAACTAAGAGAGGTGGTGGCTGAACCTCTGGCTATCCTGTTCAGCCAATCACTGGAAACAGGGGAGGTACCCAAAGACTGGAGGATAGCAGATGTAGTCCCCTTATACAAAAGTGGGAACAAAGAGGAAGCAGGGAACTACAGACCAGTCAGCCTCACCTCGGTAGTGGGAAAGATCATGGAAGCACTACTGAAGGAGAGATTGGTGGAACATCTGGTTGTCAATGGACTACAGGACCCAAGGCAGCATGGTTTCACCCAGGGGAGGTCATGTCAGACCAACCTCATTGAATTTTTGACTGGGTGACTAGGGAGGTGGATCAGGGAGGGCAGTGGACATGGCCTATCTGGACTTCAGCAAGGCCTTTGACACTGTGCCACATAGAAGACTATTACAGAAACTGGGGAATATGGGTGGGCAGGACAGTAGGTGGTGGGTAGGTAACTGGCGGGTGGCAGGACACAGAGGGTGGTGGTAAATGGCTGTCACTCCACAGAGGGAAGAGTAACCAGTGGGTACCACAGGGATCAGTGCTGGGACCGGTCCTATTCAACATCTTCATCAGTGACATTGCACAGGATCTAGAAGGCAGAATTTCACTGTTCGCTGATGACACAAAGCTCTGTAACAGAGTAGACACACCAGAGGGTGTAGACAGAATGAGAAGGACCTGCAGAAACTTGAAGAATGGTCAAGGGTTTGGCAGTTGAAATTCAATGCAAAGAAGTGCAAGATAATGCATATGGGGCACAAAACCCTGGCACAATATATCAGTTGGGGGTGAGGATATAGCATGCACCAAGCAGGAAAGAGATCTTGGGTTTGTCATCTCTGATGACCTCAAGGTAGGGAAACAGTGTGACAAGGCATCAGGTAAAGCAAATAGGATGCTGGGATGTATAGGCAGGGGCATCACCAGCAGAAAAGGAGGTCATAATTCCGCCTATACAAGACACTAGTGAGGCCCCACCTGGAGTACAGTGTACAGTTCTGGAGACCATACCTATGTAAGGACAGACAGGGTAGAGAAGGTTCAGAGGAGGGCAACAAAGATGGTGCATGGGTTGCATCACAAGTCCTATGAAGACAGGTTGAAGGAACTGAACATGTACTCCCTGGAGGAGAGGAGGGAGAGAGGGATATGATAGAGACATACAAGTATCTTACAGGAGGAACAGGTGCAGGAAAACACTATTTTTAGCGAAAAGATGTTTTAGGACTAGAGGGCATGGGATGAAGTTGGAGGGAGGACGATTCAGAGGAAACATGAGAAAGAATTTCTTCACAGAACGGGTGGTGGACAAGTGGAACACCCTGCCAGAGGAAGTGGTGGGGGCTGAAACAATCACGGGATTTAAGAATGCATGGGATAGACATAAAGGAATTCTAGAGGGCAGGGGTAAGGGGAAACAGACTTCTAGGAAAACAAACTGAACTTACAAGCTCAAATGGGCAGACTAGGTGGGCCATAGGCCCTTATCTGCCGACACTGTCTATGTATCTATGTATCTACTTATCAGGCAATGAGGGGACTAGTAGTCAAGTGACTGAAAATGTGTAGTGGCAGCTATGTCACACATCTGTACCTCCACTCAGCCTCGGAAATTGCATGAACCAGTTTTATGGGAAGGGGGGTGTTGGCCAGGACACAGGGGAAAATCTCCTACTCTTGCAGTAGGGGTCCCCTCTGAGATGTCTGCTGAGACCTCAGTATGTCTCAGCCTTTGGAGAGTGAGGATGTGTCGTCGAGACCTCTTGTTGTTTTGAACCTTGCTGGAGCTGTTGGGGTTCTTCCCATGGATATGCTTCCTAATTCTGCCGTTTCGGTCGCATTGCCGGCTGAAGACCAGTCTGTTTTGGGAGCGAGTGGGGATTGTTTACCTGATGATATGTATAGTGAAGAGGAGAAAAAGAGAAAGAGAAAGAGACCGGGCTGGTAGTCCGACCGTTACAGCTGGCATTGCAAAGCGCTGTTTAAAACCCTCTAAGGAGGATATGACTACAGTGGCACAATCTTCTGAAGCTCCTGAGTTGGAGCTCGATTCCTGTCCTTTTCCCCTTACCGCGCATGACTCATCATGGTCCCCGGAGTTAGCGCTGGAAAAGGCTGGGGATCAAGGACAAGGCTGGATGGATCCCTGACCCATTAGTTCCCTTACCTTCGGGTGCTCTAGTTTCGCACAGCATAACCCCCTTCGCTCGCATTACTTTATGCTTCAGGCAGGGTTTCTGCTGTTGAGAGCACCCCACCAGCTGCGGTTTCGGCGGTTCTCCCAGGTGAGGTTGACGACAACTGTGATACTGCGTCAGACGCTGTTTCTGGCATGGTTGATTCACTGATGGGGTCTTCATCTGTTCCTCCACATTGGGAGGAGCTGGTGGGGCATAATACTACTACAGTCAGTTCCGTTTCTCTGGTTGAGCCTTCGGGTCTGTCCTCCTCCTTTTCAAAGGAAAATTCTGTTTCTGATTCTGGACATAAGTGTTCGGCTGACAATCCTGGATCTAAATCGGTGAGTTATGCATCCCTTTTTAAAAATACAGGGATGCCAGCAAGGAAAAGATTTGTGGCTCGAATTTACTACAAGGGGGGTTTAGACCTTCCACCTGATCGAATTTATGTGGGGAAATGTCTGCTACTTGACCCTTTGAAACTCACTCCCTCTGATGTTTATGCCTTTTTTCATTCCACTGGGGAACATAACTTTGACATTGCATTTCGTTTGGCTGGGATGTTGGATAAGTTCTGGGCAGCTTATTATACTGTAAAAACTACTCCTGTCTGGAAGCCCTTCATGGTTATTCCAATCACTAGGCCTATGGCTAAGGTTATAACTGTCCTATTTAGAAATGAAGGGGTTAATGTTCTGGATATCCTGTTTTGGTTGGAGAAGAGGTGCACTGTGCATGGTGTACCTCAAGCATTGATCGATGTCAATGGGTTTTGGACAGGGGGTTGGAAATTTGCGGTACAATTGAAGATGACTGATGAAGGGATTCAACATCTGCCCAATTGTTTTTACATTGGAAGGGACCGTGGTATTTTGTTTTATCCAGGGCAACCCTGCTCTTGTTATCACTGTGGTTCCTTATCCCACTTGAATTCTGATTGTGACCAACTTGAATGCTCTGTGTGTGGCACTTTGGGGCATACTGCTCTGTCCTGTACGGTTCTTCCCACCTGCAACTTGTGTGGGGATGCCTCACATGTGTTTGCTGCTTGCCCATGGGCTGCTCACAATATGGCAGACTATATGGAACATGATTTTTATGTTAATAAATCTGCAAAAGCTAAATCAAGAGGTTTTGAAACCCCTGCTGAGTTCCCTGTTTCAAAAACGCCTTCGGCAGCCTCACCCATCCCCATTCCTACGGAGCCGGCTCCTCAGGCTCCGGTTGTAGATCCCCCCTCCCCCCATTGATGTTAACTGTTCCTTCGCCTGCTCAACAATTGGACCCCCCTTCCTCTATGCCTATTCTTCCTGACAATCCGGAAGATTTATTTGTAGATTTTCAGCCTGTTCGTTCTAAACTGAGATCTGCACAACAAGTGGAGGACAGTCAGATGGCTGGTGTTTTGGTGAAAAACCGATATGAGCCCCTAGAGAGTTGGGGTGATGTTATGGAGGGGGATGATATGGAAGAGTCTCTCCCTATTTCCCAATCGGATATGATGTTGGGGCACTCAGACAATCCAGGAAAAGGGTAGAAGAAAAGGAACACTATACTAAAGGAACGACTGGGGGTGTACTTGGAGGAGGTGGGAGGTCTGGATAGTCGGCAACATGGGTTTGTGCCAGGTAGATCATGTCAAAGCAATCTTGTGGAGTTCTACGAATGGGTAACATCAGAACTGGACAGGGGAAAGCCTGTGGATGTATTATTCTTGGACTTCAGCAAGGCGTTTGACTCTGTCCTCCACAAAGGTCTGGTGGAGAAACTGACGGGGTTGGGAGTAGGCCCTTTGATGGTCAGATGGATTGAAAACTGGCTAGCTGGATGCACCCGGAGAGTAGTTGTCGGTGGGGAGCTCTTGAACCCTAGAGAGGTCGGTAGTGGGGTACCGCAGGGCTCGGTCCTGGGTCCGATCCTGTTTAATGCTTACATATCGGACATCAGGGAGGGTATAGGGTGTGAAATGAGTCTTTTTGCTGATGACTCCAAGATGGGAGCAGTAGTTGAGGGGGAAGAGGGGAGGTTGGCACTGCAAGGGGACCTGGACACCCTGGAAAGCTGGGCTCACACATGGAAATTAAATTTCAATATCACCAGGTGCAAGGTGTTACATCTTGGGTGGGGAAACCCTAAACACAGGTACACCCTGGGAGGGGAGGCGCTGGAGGCCTCAACAGGGGAAAAAGACCTAGGGGTCATGGTGGATGCATGTATGAATAACTCTGAGCAGTGCAGGAGAGCGGCTAGCAAGGCAAACAGGATGTTGGGATGCATTGTAAGGGGGATCACCTCTAGGAGCAGGGAAGTGATTCTGCCGCTATACAATGGACTGGTTAGACCACACCTTGAGTACTGTGTACAGTACTGGAGACCACACTTGAAGAGAGACATACAGCTCCTGGAGACGGTACAGAGGAGGGCAACTAAGATGATATGAGGACTAGGGGATTTGACGTATGAGGACAGACTTGAGGAGCTCTGACTGTTTTCATTGGAGGAGAGGAGAGACAGGGGGGGACATGATTGAGGTCTTCAAGTACCTCAAGGGAATAAATAGGGTAAACATGGAGGTGATCTTTAGACTAAAGCAGGGAGGTATCACCAGAGGGCATGGTTTGAAGCTGGAAGGTGGAAGGGTGAGGGGGGAAAAGAGGAGGAGGTTTTTCACTGATAGGGTGGTGGACCTTTGGAATGTGCTGCCTGGTGAGCTGGTTCAGAGATCCACAGTGGAGGGCTTCAAGAGAGGGTGTGACAGACACAGAAAGCGGATGTATCAGATGATGGCCTGGCCCGGGGGGGTGGGGATGGATGATAGGGGTTTCTGGAACACAAGGGGGGGAGGGCCTCAGCACCCAACAAGGGATCTGAGGTTCGAGCAGACTTGATAGACCGTAAGGCCTAATCTGCTGGCAATTAGTACGTTAGATCACGGAAAAAGAAATGATTGTTTGATTTTTTTGTGTACTCTGGTGGCTATATTATCTATGTCTTTGAACTTTTCTTCTCTGTCATTGGCAAGGCTCAATGTAAATAGCATCAGATCTGACTATAAGAGGAAGGCGACTTTTTTGACTTTACAGCATTTAGATTTTGATGTCTATTTTTTGCAGGATGTTCGTTTTTACACCTCCAGTGATATAGAAAACGTTTCCAAAGACTAGTTTCTAGGAGCCTCTTTTTGGTCTATAGGTCAAGATATGTGTTCTGGTGTTGGGTATTGTTTTTCCTTTCATGGTTTTTTTATTCAAAAGGTTGTGGATTTGGTGCCAGGGAGATTACTGATCTTGGATCTAATTTGGCAGGATTTAAATTACAGGTTTATTAACCTTTATGCTCCTCAGCAAAAAGCCATCAGGGTACAATTATTTAAAAAGATAAAACCTGTTTTATTTAACACTAGGATAGTGTTGTGGGGAGGTGACTTTAACATTAACCTGGATAAATCTGTTGGGAAAGTATACTGTGATATCAATGAATTGAAAACTATAATATTGGAGAGTGATTTTATAGATGTTTTTGCTTCTGACCCCAAATTTACTTTTTCTGCTGGACGTATGTCGTCCAGAATAGATTATTGGCTGTGTTCCAAAAATATTGGTAATTTTGAAGGATAGGTTTTACCCATAGAGACCTCGGACCATAATTTGTTAGGGTTGCGGCTTAATCTGCACCAGGTTTCCTCGTATGGGCCGGGAATTTGGAGAGCCAATTCTCAGTTGTTATCTGACTTGGATTTTTGTGTCAAATTCATGGATCTGGTGTTAGACAGGGAACCCATGGTTTTTCTTTATGCTTCTATAATTGACTGGTGGGTAGATTCCAAAGCTTGTATTAGAGATTTTTTTAAAACCCATTCTTGACAATTGGCTGATTGCTGACATCGACAGTCAAAGATATTACGGGATACCCTATATGCTTTATTTTCCAAACAGTGTACTTCACAGGTAGACTGTGGGGAACAAATACGCCAAATTAAAGATCAATTGTCACAACTGCAATAGGACTGATGGAAATCTCTGGAATTTGAACAAAAATTTGGGACTAAGGGAAAGAAACGGCAAGTGAATCCTTTTTTAGATTGTAAAACTAGATGTCGAACCAAGCAATTTCATGCGGTGAAAGATGAGTATGGCCGTTTGGTTAGTGAACTGTCCGCAGTTATTAAGTGTGTGGAAAATTTTATTAGGGAACAATTTGAATCACCTTTTACTGAGACCAAAAATATGATGCTTTTATTACAAGCTGCAAATCTACCTACCTTGTCTGAAGAACAGCAGGATGTTTTGGTACAACCATTTTTAGCTGATGAAGTTGCAGCAGTTTTGTCAGATATGACAGACCTGGTTGCACCTGGCTCAGATGGCTTACCTCCTGTTCTTTATAAAAAGTTATGGGAATTTATGCCTTCTACATTGTTGGCAGTTTTTAATGCCTTTTTGTCGGAGGACCGTGTCACAGAGCAAATGTATCAGGGCCTAATAATTTTTTTATTTAAAAAAGGGGATAGGACGGATTTGAACAATTGGAGACCGATTACTCTGTTAAACACAGATTTCAAAATTTTTGCACAATTATTAGGAAATCGGATAAAAAAACTATTGGCCTTTCTGGTCTACCAAACGCAGTTTTGCTCTGTACCTGGCAGATCGATCCAGGATGCCTTGATTTTGGTATGGGAAATATTCTCACACGGTCTTTCTAAACGATTGAAAGGGTACCTGTTTAGTTTTGATCAGCATAAGGCTTTTGACTGTGTTTCACAAGACTTCCTATGGTTGACGCTTTGGGCGTATGGGTTTCCTGACCTGTTTGTCAACTGGCTCTGTATGTGTTATTCGTTGGCTTATGTGAAATCTTATGTTAATGGCTGGCTTGGAGAAACTTGTTTTATCTGAAGAGGTGTCCGACAGGGATGTCCATTAAGCCCTATCTTGTTTATTTTGATACTGGACCCCATCAGTCATATTGTGCAGCAATCTCCTGGTCTCCCTGGCGTTACCAGGATAGGTATTTGTGATATTAAAATGATTTGTTATGCAGATGATCTGTGTGTGGTAGTTCTAACGGCATTGGTTGGCCGCCTTTTATGTTGTGTTCTTCCTGCGCTTTTGAATTGTATTGGCTCCCGGCTTAATTTTTCGAAAAGTGTTTGTTTTAATTTACAGGGGTTCCAGATGGGAGTCTCCCATATCGGGGGTATTCAAGTGCTGGATTCCCCCCACAAAATTTTTGGTTTATTCTTTGGGTCATCAGATATGGCATGTTACAATTAGGATCTTTGTATTAATAAAGGTAGAGAGAAGGTACATAGATGGAATACTTGGTCTATGGGGAAGAAGAAGAAGAGAATTTTTTTTAATTAAGACTTTCTTATTACCCCTTTTCTTATATGTTGGTCACATTTTTCCGTACCTAAACAATTTTTTGTACCTCTTATGACTATCTTTTTTTTCTTGTTTTTGGGGAAGCCGTCTCAATCCGATTAAAAGAAATATTCTGTATTTGGATTATAAGGAGGGGGGAATTTGTATGATTCATCCGATTGTTTTTTTCTTTTCCTTATTTGTGGATTCTAATCTTACACCCCTGTGTCGCAAGGTAGATACTTTACGGTCATTTTTAGTTACTGATCAGTTACAGGTTATTTTGCAGGAATGGAGTTCTGACAGTTTTGAACATAAGAATAAAAGGAAGTATGTATTGTCCTCAGACTGGGTTTTGATTTTTGATTTAATAAAATCTTGGCAGGTTACTCCGGATATGGTTGTGGCGCTCTCAAGAAAACGTCTTTATCAGTGTATATTAGACACTCATTTTGCAGACCAGGCATTTCCAGACTTCTCAGACCTAGACAGGACTAGGATTGGAGATTGATTACTCAACAAAAGAATTCCTGTGACTATGTGGGATATCGCATGGCTTGGAGTCCATGGTAAAATTAATGTATGAGGTAATCATAAGCATAAGATGTTGCAAGATAAATATTGTTTCCGAGATTCCTGTTCTATGGTAGCTGAATCTATGCCACATTTATATTTTGAATGCCCATATATCATTCAATTTTGGTTTCTTTGGAAGCATAAACAATGGCAACATGTCTGGAAATTATGGGATCCGAGGTCTCTGTTTTATGGACTGTTTTCTGAGGAGTGGGATAGATATGATTCCAGTACTATGACTCTGATAGCCATGATTATTTTATATTGGATTTGGCAGGTACGATGCTCTTTTTTGTTTCAACAGAAGTTTATCCCTCCTATTGAACTTTATGGCATAATCAAAAGGAATATTGACCGTATTAAGGAGGGGGAGTGGAAACTTCTTAAAAGAAGCATGTGGGAATGTTATTGGAAATCCCTTGATTGATTTTTATTTTCTTTACTGGTTGCCCTGTTTGAGTTGTCCTGTTTAGTTGTTATGAGTAACTTCTGCTTTTAGAGTATTTTTCTTATGAGTTTTTTTTTCCATCTTCCTGCCTGATGGTTATTCCTGAGGTTGGATGACTTTTATTTTTGTTTTCCTTTTTATTTTTGTGTTTTTAAATATTTGTTTTGCTTTTTTCATATGGTTTTGAATGGCTGTACATTATGTATTTACTTTGTTACGTTTTAATAAAAAATTCCCCTACTCTTCCCAGGTGGTACACTTCAGTCCAGTAGTGTTTCCATAAAGCAGTTGACAGATCCCAGAATCCCAGTATATGTCTGGGGCACAGTGTGGTTAGGCTGCTACGGGATACTGGAAGTCCGCATCTCTCATAACCAAAAGAGTCTGTCAGAAAGGTACCATCCTAGAAACATGCATGCAGGTATAACTGAGACTTGGATGCACCT
Organism: Neoceratodus forsteri; assembly: GCA_016271365.2. Taxonomy (NCBI): domain Eukaryota; kingdom Metazoa; phylum Chordata; order Ceratodontiformes; family Ceratodontidae; genus Neoceratodus; species Neoceratodus forsteri. The sequence goes on along the minus strand of CM028134.1, from coordinate 382,594,618 downwards.
TTTGAATGTGCTTACATTTTGGCTTTTTGGAATAAATTTGCTGTGGTCACGAACATGAAGGAATTTCAAACTTTGACCTATGATATACTGGTATAAGGGATCTATGATACAGGATGGTTGGATGACAGTATTTTAAGGGTGTTTTTGGCTGGGTCCAAGTATATGATCTGGCAAGTTAGATGCAGGTTAGTAGTTCAGCAACAGTCCCTGACACAAAAGGACTTACTGGTGGCCATAAAGAAACATTTGGTTACTTGTTATGAGAAGGACATGCTTAACTATAACCGGGGACATTAACAAGTACTATGGAGAACTTGACAGTCTTCATTACAGTGTTTTAAACATAAAACAAGAAAAACAAATGGCAAATTTGGGGAGAATTTGATTATGTGATGTTTGTGAATTAAAGCACGATTTAGTACTACAGGATTTATTATTTTCTTTTGTTTCTTTCATTTTTTTTTTAGTTCTTGGTTGAGGGATTCTTTGTATCAGATTTTCTGTAATGTATTTTTTTTTTTTGGTGTACTGTTTTGTATTATTATTTTGTGACTAAAAATTCTCCATCTCTTGTGAAAAATGCCTTGGGTTCTTTTACTTCCACCTGGACACCTACCAGGACAGAGATGGGCACGGGGGACCTCGGTTTAGCATCGCATCCAAAGGACGTCGCACACCAACAGAACAGCTTCCCCCAGTACCGCACTCCGGTACCAGGGTTTATGGTATGAGCCCAAACCCTGTGTTGGAGTAGAACCCATGACCATCTGGCCTGGAGGTGCATGTGCTATCAAATGAGTGATGCTGACACCTTAAGGCTGCTTAAAGGCGTATGCAAGTATGTACCCCCTTCGGCATACCTTAAATGATCATATCCCAGTTGCTAAGGGCTCCTTAGTGGACAACGCACTGAAGTGGACTTCTTAAAAATAATTGTTTATGGTGAGGGGCCTGGAGAGAGATCCATCCTGAACAGATGTGTTCCAGCAGAGCTATCCACCTAACGATCTATACAACTCTTAAAAATATACTTTTTTTGGAACTTTTTTCTACAACTCGTATACTCCGCTGATTATATATCAGGTCTACAACATCAGGTGCAAAAGTGTTATGGCCAAAAGGAGCAGGAACTGGGGGCTCTTTGAAATCCCAGCAGACTGGTGGCGAGGCTATGGGAGTTGTGGGCTTCAGCAAATCCATGCACTTACCTCCAGAGCAAGCACAGCAGATGATCCAGATGTCCAATGGAGCAATGGACAGGAAAATAGAGGCAATCTTGGAGAGGATGGGGTCACAAGTTATTAACATTGCAGTGGCTTCTGATACAGCCCAAGCTGGAGAAACCAGATCGACAACAGCACTGAATGCTAACATAAAACATATACAAGAAAATGCTCAATTATAAGATGGGCAAAAAAAAAGTTCAGTGATCTGATTGGTCAGTAGCTGTTCAGACCTATGTGGTAATTGACCAATAACTGCATGGGTCTAGAAAGTGCTTTGCAAGTCTTGGAACTACACTGTTTCAGAATTCTCACTGATAATTGGGAAAAATAAAAAAAGGTTCAGCTAACAACATAAGGGGCTTACCTTTCAGAAATCGGACCTCTTTGATGGGGCAGATCTAGTTGTTTGGTGTAAGAACTAATTTACCAATGATGAAGATTTATTTTTTCTTAAAGTCTTGCAATTTTAATTGTTTTGTTCCATTTTATAAATGCAATAACACACTTCAGGGTGTGCAGTTATTGGTTAATTATCGCACATCCCACCCCCACCCCACCCCATCCCGTGGGCGAAGGGCTCTTGGCTAACGCCTCATTCCTCCAGCCCACAGAGAGGGAGGGGTGTGCGGTAATTACCCAATAACTGCATGTCCTGTTATATATTATTGCTTACTTAAGGTACCCCTGCTGAAAACATACAAAGAGCCTCACATGTGCAGACTGTCGGCCTGGGGAAGGGATGGAGGGTGATGATTTAGTATCCTTTCTTGCTGCTTGGATCCCTACTCTGTTATATTTGGAAGTTGAAGAACTCAGAGTTAAAATTTAAAAAGTTTACAGGATATCCACTTGAGGTGTGGCAACTACTTTGAACAATCTCTACACCATTATGTTGCTTCTGGACAACTGTGACTCTGAGGACTGGATATTAGCAAAGGCACAAAGTCATTATCCCTTAACTCATGAGGGCCAAGCAGGACATTTCTTTCTAGGCATCTCATTTGCTACCCAAACCCAATCAAAAGAGTTTTGATGGGGTTAGGACCAAGCTGAGGAGCTTACGATTAGTATACTTACTCCTAATGCCTGCTCGTCTCTGGCTCAGCTATGGTGGCAGTGTTTATATATCAAGCAAGAGCCTATCTGGACGTCAGTAAGGCCCTCGACACTGTGCTGCACAGGAGGCTAGTTTAGAAGCTAAGCAGCCTGGGATGGAGGAGGGAGTGGTAAGCTGCATATCAAACTGGTTAAAAAATATGAGGTAGAGGGTAGTGGTAAATATCAGACACTCAGGGGATGGGGGAGTGACTAGCAGGGTGCCAGAGGGATTGTTGCTGGGACCGGTCCTCTTCAACATCTTCACAGGTGACATTGCTGAGGAGCTGGAGGGGAAGGTGTGTCTCTTTGCAGATGATACAAAAATATTTGACAGGGTAGACAAACTCAGGAAGGAGTTTGTAGAAAATGCAAAGGGATCTGTGGAAACTAGAGGAGTGCTCTAGGGTGTGGCAGCTGGGTTTCAATGCCAAAAAGTGCAAGATTATGCACATAGGACTGAACCCAGGAAATGTGCATAAGATGGGGGAGAGGTACTTATAGTCACCAAGCATGAAAGAGACCTCAAGGTAGCTGCTCAGATAAGGCTAGTAGGATACTGAAGTGCACTAGGAGAGGATTCCTAGCAGGAGGAAGGAGGTGGTGCTGCCGCTGTCACTCACTAGTGAGGCTCCACCTGGAGTACTGTGTCCTGTTCTGGAGGCTGCAACACTGCAAGGACATTGACAGAGTGGAGGTAGAACACAGGAAGGCAACTAAAATGCTGCAAGGGTTGCACAAAGAGCCATACGAAGAAGGTGCTGCAGGAACCCAACGTATACTCCCTGGAGTATAGGAGAGCAAGAGGGGACATGGCTGAGGCCTACAAGTACCTCACAGGGGTGAAAAAGGTGCAGGTGGGATGTCTCTTTCAAAGGAAGGAAGGCACTAGAACACAGGGGCATGAAATGGAGCTGGGGGGGAGTTTAGAAGAGATGTGAGGAAATACTGCTTCCCGGGAAGGGTAGTGGATGACTAGAACAGCCTGCCAGAGGAGGGACTTGGGGGCAGAGACTGTGGGGAGCTTCAGGCATGCATGGAATTGGCACAAGGGCAAATTAGGTAGCGAAAAGGGAGGAGGAAGGGACACCAGTGTCCAAACTGGGTCAGAGGTGCTGGAATAGGCAGGGAAAAGGGGCAGACTAGATGGGCCTACCAATCCTTTTCTGCTGACAAAGTCTATGTTTCTATGGGCACCGACCCGAAAGATGCCATCAAGTGAATAGAAAAGAGGAAGGTGGAATTTTGACAGAAAGAAGCACAAGACTCATTCAAACCAAATGAATGAAATTTAGTTGACTTTATTTAAAAAAAAAAAAAATGAAATGTTTTTCTTGTTCTTCTTTGAGGTATTGTGGTTCTCTGCTGGTGTGCAAGTTCATGGGGTTCTTTTTCAGTATTAACAAAAACAAATACAGCAATGCATCTTAAGGGATAAACAGCCTGCCTTCAGAGGTGGTAGGCACCCAAACCATTAATGGTTTCAAACACAGCTGGAACAGAGTTAAGGGCTTACTAGTTACTTGGGAAATCAGTAAGGTATAGGGTAACTGGGGGTAAAACAAAAATCTAGATAGGAAGATTTGGGGATGTTGTGGAGCCTGAGCTGTGAAGCAGCACTTTCTGCAGCTCCTGATACTACTGGGGGAATTCATTAAAAGTATCATTTTCAGACCTTTAACCTTGGGCAAACTTGATAAAAATTGAAAGTGCTTCTAAAGAACTACAGGATGGGGATCCACATAAGGACAAGGGCTTCAGTGATTCCAGCAAAGCTAAAAGTTCATCAGTGGCTCAGCCCTTACGGATAGAGGCAGTTACCGCGGCCAGGCCTGAAGCTGCAGTGACTTATTGCCTCCATCTCTGACCTTACCCAAAAAGTGGACGACTTTACTGCTCATGTGGCTGTTGTGGAAACACTGGATGGCTTAAAGCACCAAATGATCGAGGTACAGAAACAATTAACGGCCACGATGAGCATGACTGCACTGGTGATTAAAGAAAGCCAACCCTTGCACACACCATTAGAAATGCTGAAAAATCAAGCCACATCTGCAAATCTGAGAAATATTGGGGTACCTGAAGACACTGAGGGCGATCATCCCTTGATGTCAGTGACAGACTGTTATCAGAGAAATTATTCCTTGAAGGAGACTTTGACATTTCAGAAGGTGTACCATGTGACACCACGAGACAGAACACAGACCTCTAATGAGCCTCACATAATGTTGGTGGTGATGCAGGAAATAGGAGTTTGAGACCAAATTTTAACTCTGGCACAGAGATCAGGACTGTTCCCCCTCCTCAACTCAGTCAATGCATTTTCTTGTATGCCTCTTGAGCAAAAGCCTGGTCTCCACATAGTGTAGTGGGCAGGACTGACAATGGTTCATTAGAAACATAGAATTTGTTGGCAGAAAAAGACTGATTGGACCACCCAATTTGCCCAGATGGTCCCTGACTGTTCTGTCTCCACAGACCCTAAATGGTCTCCAGCAACCCTCCCTCCTCCCTGCCTATTCACTAATATTCCCATATGTCTCTCCCATGCATGGTTGAAGCTCCTTACTCTTTTTTTCACCTCCACCACTTCTGCTGGCAGTCTGTTCCCAGTGTCCACAGCTCTTTCAGTGAAGTAGTACTTCCTCACATCCTTCTTAACCCCCCTCCCCAAGCTTCACTGTATGCCCTCTGGTCCTGGTGCTCTTTCCGGTTTGAAAGAGATTTCCCTCCTGTCTTGTTCACCTCTGTGAGGTACTTGTAGGTCTCTATCTTGTATTCTCTCACTCTCTTTTCTTCTAGGGTGTACATGTTGAGATCTCTCAGTCTCTCCTCATAGGACTTTTGATGCAACCCAGCACCATTTTAGTTGCCCTCCTCTGGACTGCCTCCACCCGGTCTATGTCCTTTCAGAGGTGCAGCCTCCAGAACTGGACACATTATTAATGTATTACATTTTGGTAACTGGGTGAGGCCACTGGGACCAAAAGAATCCCTTTTTCAGGGGTGACCCAGAATTATTTACATAAATACACAGTAAGAGCAATACTTTAAGATACAGTACTAGATGATCCCAGAGCAAAGATACAGTAGAACAGTCAGGAGTCAATCATCGCTGTGAACAATAAAGGGAGATGCGAGACAAATCACTTAACACAGAATTATACAAGTACAATTAATAGTTAATCAGCACAGTATAACATAAGGAAATATAGACTAATCAGCACAAATCCGCGAGTACAATGTTATAAGCAACAATTGAACTAACTAGCCATGAAAACAAACATTACTCCAGGTGGGGTCTCACCAGCAAGCGATACATTGACAACACCACCTTCTTCCTCCTGCTGCTCCCTATACATCCCAGCATCCCTCTGGTCCCACCTACTGCTTTGTCATACTGTCCTGCCACTCTGAGGTCATCATATAAAATAATCCCAAGGTTCCTTTACTGCTTAGTGACTGTCAGTACCTCCCCTCATCCTATACTCAGTACCTCCCCTCATCCTATACTCAGTACCTTCCCCCATCCGATACTCAGTACCTCCCCTCATCCTGTACTCATCTCCTGGGTTTCTATTCCTTAGGTGCATGATTTTGACTATTTGGCATTTAATCTCAGCTGCCATGCCCTTGACCCCTCCTCGAGTTTCCCAAGGTCCCTACACATTTTCTCTGCCCCTTCCTGAGTATCCACCCTATTACAGATTTTGGTGTCATCTGCAAAACGGCATACCTTCGCTTGCAGTACTTCTGCAGTGTCATTTATGAAGACATTGAAGAGGATGGGTCCCAGTACTGAGCCCTGCGGCACCCCACCCCTGTTCACCCTTCCATCAGTGAGTGCTGTTTACCACAAACCTCTGTCGCCTATCCATTAACCAGTTTCTTATCAAATTCACCACTTTGGATCCCACCACAGGCTGCTCAATTTCTTTATCAGTCACCTGTGTGGCACAGTGTCGAGGGCATTGATAAAGTCCAAATAAGCCACATCCCCTGCACTCCCGGATCTATTTCCCTGGTCACCCAACTGATTATTTATTTATTTATTTCAAAAGTTTCACCAGCAAAGACATACTGAGCTGAATAGCAGCTTATATCCAGATTCATCGGGGGGGGGGGGCAGTAAGAGGAGGATCATGAATCACAATAGGAAGAATTCACATAGGAAGAAGAAACAGAACTAAGCATAAAAAAAAAACAATCTACAATAGATAGGCAAATTAGATAAATATGTACAACTGGCTAAGCATCACAGACATGCTACAATAGACAGGCATTTAAGCATTATGTGCAATGGTATGGTATATTGCAGAAATGCATCCAGAAGAGTAGCAGGAAAAGGGTGCTAATTAATGTCACAGAAAAGCAAAAACAGCTACACTTGCGCTAGGAGGGTGCTGGATGTAACAATACCACAATAGCAAGCCAACAAATGTCCGCACTCCTCTGCTGTGGTAGAAAAGCAACTTTATTACAGATTTAAAAGGCACGCCACCATAATGGTTATGGCTGGTTAAAGAACCCCGACCGGTTTGTACACAGTACATCCTCGGGGGAAGTGAGAACGCATCAGCGATGAAATTGGTCGGGTTCTGTAACCAGCCACAACCATTACGGCATGTCTTTTTAAATTTGTAATAAAGTTGTCACCACAGCAGAGAGGAGTGCGGATGTTTGTTGGCTCACTGCTAATTAATGTGCAGAATGCAATAAATGTAGTCAAGTGGTAGCTAAGTTATCCAGGGAAAATGAGGAAGAGTGCAAAGAGAGGGGGATACCTGCAGGGATTAGAGCAGGGAGTTTGCGGGGGGGAGGGAAGAGACAAGGAGGGGGAAGGAGGGAGTAGAAGGATGGGAAGAGAGGTACAGAGGTGGGGATCAGGTGCAGTTGCAGGAGAGGGAAGTGACTTTGAGGAGAAGCAAGGAGAGAGAGAGTGCAGGGAGGAGGCAGAGTGGATAGAAAGGAGAAGAGAATTCCAAAGTTTAGGGAAGTGGTAGGAAAAGGCAGCCTAGCCAGCTGAGCATGTCCTAGAAGTGAGTGCCAAGGAATGAAAGACAGAGTTGCAAAGGGTGTACAGAGAAGGAGGGGAGGAGAGAGGTGAGATTTGAGGGGAGAGAGCCTAAACAGTATTTCACTACAAAGGAGTAAAGTGTGCGAGACACCTGGCTTTGAGGGAAGAAAGGGAGAGGGAGGTATAAAGCGAGCAATGGTGGGTGCAGGGTGAGCAATCCAGAGCAGAGTGACAGAAGAAGTGGAAGTGGGAATCTAGTCTGGTGAGGGTTGACTGAGGAGTTGCACTGTAGACAATGTCTCCATAGTCAACAAACTCTGATCAGAGCCAATACAGCTGCTCTAAGCGCCAAAAGCGAGTAAAAGAATACTCGGAGCTCTCACTGCACTGGAGTCTGCTGTATCCAAGATGGTGGTGATGACAGAACTGTGCATGTGCGATACTCGCGCATGCACAGTTTGAATCTGCAGCCATCTTGGGCATGGCAGCCATCACTTCCACAGCTGCAGAAGAAAAAGTAGTGCCCCACAAAGGGGTGTGTGTATGGGGCCCACGGAGGGGAAGGGCTGCTAAAACACAATGAGTGGAAATGTGCCAGAGCACTGTGGAAGCATGCCAGACAGTGGTCAGGTCACATGCTTCCACAGTGCTCCTTCAAAGAATGATAGAAATACATCTGCAGAGCTTCGCCCACGCAGCTGTAGAAATAGACAGAATCATTTTCTGGATTATAGCTCTAAGAGCCGGCAGGGGAGGCAACTATGGTTGCTGTAAAGAGCCCCTAGTTTAAGGTGTAGTTTTTTTACAGATGACATCCACGTGACCAGAAAAGTCAAGGTGTTGGTCAAGCCAGACCTTGAAGTACTTAAAGGAGGATGTGCAGTCGATCACGGACCCATCAAGGGTGTGGAAGGATGGGAGGGCAGCAAGCTTGGAACGCTTCTGCCTCGAGCCAAATGTCAAGGAGACTGTTTTTTTGGCATTGAGGTTGAAGAAATCAGATTTCTCTGACATGACCCCCCAACTGTGAATCCATGCTGCCTTTGGTCTTGTAGCCCACTGGACTCAAGATATGCTACTATCCTTTCCTTTAACAGGGTCTCCAGTAATTTCCCTACCACTGATGTAAGACCGAGCAGCCTATAGTTGCTAGACTCCTCCTTGCTGCCATTCTTATGGAGCTGGACTAGGTCTTTCCTACTCCAGTTCTCTGGAACCATTCCTGTTTCCAGTCAATAAGACTGTCGATGGAGCAGCAAGTACCTCCCCGAGCTCCTTTTGTACCCTTGGGTGTATGCTGTCCAGTCCCATAGCCTTTTCCACTTTCAGATGTGCAAGCCCCTTCAGGACACTTTCCTCTGAAAATGGATTCTGTCCGCCCCCCCCCCACCCCATTGTTCCTGCTGCTCCCTGGTGGTCTGTCCCCCCATTAGAACTGCTAACTCGGTTTATTGCCATTGCAGTACTTATAATGGGAATTTTATCAGTTTAGCTCTACAGGATAACCCACTTTAGATGTTTCAGTTTTCCAGGGGGATGTTGAGGAGACAAGTTTACATCTTCCTAGTATAACTCTTGTAGTTGCATTACGTAATGCTGCCTAAAACTGAACTGTATGATCGAATACTTTCATTATGATGTATGACAATACATAGCCCCAGACAGGGACACATACTTTTTGTTATGTAATCTTTGTTTATGTCAGGAACCAGTCATAATGCTCATTGGTCCTGTCTTCAGCATATTACGTAAACTTTTAGACTAGTACCACTTTAATATCCCCTCCATAAGATGTATCAAAATATGACAGATTCAAGAATATCCATTGATTTAGGAACTGTGTTGTTCTAGAAGCTGCTGGCATACTGGACTGTATATCATATGGTACAGTATGTGATCAGTTGAATTTCCCATTGAGAAACTAATAAAAATAAATTTAAAAACAGCAGGTTTTTCATGGCACCCCAGTTGACCCATAATATGGACTGTACCCTGGGTGGAGTCTCGCAGTGGGGTTGGGGAAGGGGTGAAGTGTCCCCCCCTTGCCGCTGAGGAACCAAATGGAGCTGGATCTCTCCGGACCCCTACCCCCACCCCATGGGCTTGAATTAGTCAGAGTATACTTATTAAGGTATTTTAGTCTGGATCCTGGCAGCTCCCCCTCCGATAAGATTTGGAGTAATGTTTCTTTTCCCTTTTTTGTACACAGCCAAGAACTAATAGTTAAGGCCATGTCTGAGGCCTTGGTTGTTTTATCACTGTTTGATGTTAGCCTGATTAATTTAGATGTATTCATAGGTCTAGATCTAAGAACAACATTTTGGAAATACCAGATTAACGTGTGTATATACTTCTGAAGCCACAATCTAATACAAAATCAATTGATGTTATCTAACTCCTTGGACTCAAATATGCAACTTAATTGTTGTCTATCTGTACTGTTTTTATCTTTTTACTTGTATGTTCATGGCTATATATTGCCTGAATAAAGCTGAGTTTACAAAAAAAATAGCAGGTTTAAGGGTAATATAGGGTAGAGGAGCAAACAAAAAAATCTCTGCACCAGGATCCAGTGAATGCTACAATTTATTACAAACAATCAAAAAAGCACTACAATACTTGGCTGTGCTTGTCATATAAAGTGCAAATACTCCGGCAGACATGCGACCCAACCTGGTTTCATCTGTTAAGGCTTTTTCAAGGGACAAAGAACCAGGAAATAAGGGTATACTTAAATAGTCTGTCTACAGATCACATGTGCAAGATGGGCTTCTTAAAGCTGATATCAACCCCCCTCCCAATTCATGTAGGGGTAAATATAGGCCTGTATCCCTTACCTTGGTGCGTAGCAAAGTGCTCGAGTCAGTCGCTAAAAAGATGTGGTAATTCAGCATGCAGATGCAAAAGGGTATTTCCCCTAGCATACAGCATGGTTTCACAGAAGGTAGAGTCTGCCAAACCAACCTCATTGCCTTTGTTTGAGGAGGTAACTAGGGGGTGGATAGGGGTAGGGCAGTGGATGCAGTCTATCTAGACTTCAGCAAGGCCTCTGACACTGTACCACATGGAAAACTTATGGAGAAAGTAACATAAGATGCATTCCACAAAGTGTATAGGAAGTGGATAGCACACTGGCAGACAGGTAGGAGGCAGGGAGTGGTAATGGAAGGTCAGGTCATCTTCCAGAGTGGAGGGATGTGCTGAATGGAGTACCTCAGGGGTCTAGTCTGGGTTCATTGCTCTGCAACATTTTTGTTAATGACCTGGAGAAGGAGTCAGCAGCCGGCTGCTAAAATTTGCTGATGACACTAAATTGGCAGGAGTGGACTCATCAGAAGAAGGACATTCTCTACAGGGAAACCTGCACACATTAGTGGCATGAGATGAGAAATGAGGCTTAGATTCAACATGGAAAATTGCAAGGTACTACACCAAGGGGCGAGGAATCTGTGTCGCACATACACCCTGTGTCATGCAACAATTAGACAAAACAAATGAGAAACAAGCATTTGCCAATGCCGAATGTTTGCTTGCTAGTATTAGCATTAGGAATGCAGGAATTAGATGCAGAATAGGAATGGCAGTGAAGTACTGAACTTCACATGAACTGCACCTCCATCCTGTAGAGACGGACAGGATGTGGGGTAAGATTTTGGGTCGTCACCCATGACGGTCAAGCCATGTCACCTCACCCTATTCTGCAGACACCGACACGTGTTGAGCTGTGCCTTAGGGTGTTTGGCTTTACAGTCGCCCCATTCCAAAAGGATATACATTGAAATGGGTGCAGCATAGCAGAATGGTGTGAAGTCTTGGGACGAAGAGTCCAAGGTACACCTCGATGCCAGTCAGTGTCTGGGTGGTGGGGGTGGGATGGCATGAGCAGTACAGTCGGCAATCCAAAGGCACACCCCGATCCCTGTCTGTCTGTGCAGGGTAGGACGTTATGGTTAGAAACCGTAATGCCTCGGGCGTTTGTTAGTATTCACAGTACAAATTTTGAACATGGTCTTTTTTGTGACCCCACCTCATGAAAGCATTTGGGACCTCTTGTCATGAACAGTGGCAGTGTGATTTTGTCACTGTGTCCCGAAAACTGACTTCCAACAGTGACAGTGCCATTCTGCACCACATGTACGAAAACACAGATTGGGCAGGATGTGAAGAATGACAGCTGTACCAGCCATAGGGAGGTATGAAGAGATGGCAATGTTGAAAATGTGTAGTGGGAATATTAAAAATGCTTGCACTTCCGAGCATACGTGGAAACCGCGCAACGCATGCGTGTAACACACAGTCATTTTATGGAGTTTCATCACCAGATTTTCACCATAGGTATTTAACGACCTGTGCTCATGAACAGCACCACTGTGATTTTGTTACTGTGTCCTGAACACTGATTTCCCACAGCAACCACAGTAGTGTATGCCGGAACTGCAAAAACACATTTCGACCAGGATGTGAAAAATGACAGCTGTACTGTTCATAAGGAGGTGTGGAAAAATGGCAATGTTGAAAATCTGGAGTGAAAATATTACAAATGTGCAAAGTTATAAGCGTGCGTGGAAACTGCGCAACGCATGCTCGTAACACAGTCATTTTACGGACTTTCATCACCAAATTTTCAACATAGGCATTTTAGGACCTCTGCTAATGAACAGTGTCACTGTAATTTTGTAATGTGTCCCAAACAGTGATTTCCCACAACGACACGCTATTCTGTGCGGAAGTGCGAAACACATTTCGGCCAGGATGTGAAAATGACAGCTGTAGTGTTCATAAGGAGGTGTGGAAAATGGCAATGTTGAAAATATGGCATGAAAATATTGCAAATGTCGAAGTTACTGGCGTGCATGGAAACTGCGCAATGCACGCTCATAACACAGTCATTTTATGGACTTTTGTCACCAAATTTTCAACATAGCCATTTTAGGACCTCTGCTAATGAACAGTGTCAGTGTGATTTTCCTAATGTGTCCCAAACATGGATTTCTCACAATGACAGCGCTAATCTGTGCCGCAAGTGCAAAAACACATTTGGGCCGGGATGTGAAAAATGACAGCTGTACTGTTCATAAGAAGGTGCAGACAAATGGCAGTGTTGACAATCTGGAGTGAAAATATTGCAAATGTGCAAAGGTACGAGCGTGCGTAGAAACTGTGCAACGCACACTCATAACACAGTCATTTTATGGACTTTTCTCACCAAATTTTCAACATAGACATTTTAGGACCTCTGCTAATGAACAGTGTCACTGTAATTTTTGTAATCTTCCCAAACATTGATTTCGCATACCTACTGCACCATTGTGCGCTATATGCCCAGAAACACATTTTGGGCGAGATGTGCAAAATTAAAGCTGTACTGCTCATAAGAAGGTGTGGTAAAATGGCACTGTTGAAAAACTGGAGTGCAAATATTAAAAATTTGCACACTTACGAGAGGGCGTAGGAACTGCGCAACGCACGCTCATAAAACAGTCATTTTTAGGAATTTTTTCACCAAATTTTCAACATAGCCATTTTAAGACCTCTGCTCATGAACGGTGTCACTGTGATTTTCTTAATCTGCCCCAAACATTGAATTCGCACACCAACTGCACTATTGTGCGCTACATGCGCGGAAACACATTTTGGGCAAGATGTGAAACATGACAGCTGTACTGCTCATAAGGAGGTGTGGTAAAATGGCAATGTTGAAAATCTGGAGTGCAAATATTCAGAATTGCGAACTTACGAAAGGCAGTATAGGAACTGCGCAATGCATGCTTTATAGCAAACATTTTAGGGATTTTTTCATCAATTTGTAATATAGGCTTTTGAGAGCCCACCTTATGAACACTGGCACTGTCATTTCGTTAATCAGTCCCAAGGTGATTTTATGTGAGTAACTGCTAAATCACCCTTGGGGGCCCGATTAACGCAATGACAGTGCCAGAATTCATGAGGAGGGGTCCCAAAAACCCCATGTTGAAAATTTGGTGCCAAAATTCCAAAAAATGCCTGAGATATGCATCAGAGTTTAAAAAAACCCTATTTATTCCATTATACAGCTTACCAGCATTTCCTCAGTTTGTGGTTGGCTTTGAAGAGTGCAGACGTGTTCCCGGTCCACCAAAGATCATCGCGCTGGACTCCGGAGGTGTATGTGGGAGGCAGGTACAGTGGTGAGTGTGGGTTGCCGGGGGCTTGAGACTGCAAGGTACCATTTTCAGTTCACAGGGGGGAAAGAAAATCAGACAATATGGGACAGTTTTCCATTTCACAGAGGCATTTGGCACACTGGGGTGGGCTCCTAGCATGCCAACGGAGTCTTTTGGGGGGGAGCTGTAGCTGATGGGGGATTGGGCACCCGCGTCGGAACAACAAGAACTGGGAGGGGACGTCATGCCGATGGGGACTGGGCACCCCGTTGGCAGACAACAAAAGCGGGTGGGAGGGTTTCATCATGCCGACGGGGAGTGGGCTCCCCCATCGGCAGACAACAACAGCGGGTGGAGATTCGTGCACTGAAGCCGGTGGGGATTGAGGCCCCTGTCAGCAAACAAAGACCGTCTGGGGGTGCACTTGCTGCTGAGAGGGACTGGGCACCCCCCTCAGCATGGAGGCAGCATAATATTGTTTATGAACGTGTCAGCAAGCCGCCCGCCAAGTTCACAAATGGTATAAGGCTTGCTAACATTCCGCCCTGCAATGATGGGTAGCTTCTTCATTGCAGCACAATGACTGATGCTGCAATAACGAGGCGGCTCCTGATTGCTGTGGTGAAAATGTTGCAATTTGGAGCACTTTTGGAGACCAGTGTCATCGGCACACTGTGCCTCCATTGGTCCACCATTGCCAAGCCCCCTAATGCAGTGCCTCCCTTGGCTGTAACAGTGCTGTGCCTCCACAATCCACTTCTCTCCTAAGCTGTCACATCATGTTTCTTGCACGTGCATGCAAGCAAACATAAAAAGGTCAAGGGATAACTGTGGACCTAACATGCCAACCTTACAAGCCAATAATAGCACACGCCGGCCAGTGTCTCCTCCAAACACACCTCCCCACACAGTGCCATACACATGAATCACCCCCCACAACAAGCCAACATGGAGCAGACAAGGTGCACCCACTGAAAGAAGCCACAACCAGCACAGTGAGTAAATTTCCCTTTCAGTTCTTGACCTCTCCCTGCTCTTACAGTCACAAACTAAGTGAGTGGTAGCAGGTGAGAGAAGACACCACTTGCAGCACTACCTTCAGGTGGCAGGGATAGGAACGTTGCTGGCCCCAATGCTCTCCAGCTGCCAAAAATGTACAGGCATGCTGAACAGAGAGAGGGGACAGCACGGCAAAAGGAAGCACACATGTGTGGGACTGAAATGATGTGCCCCCACTGCTCTCAGCACCAGCATGCTGTATATCCCCTCTATTTTACTAAAACACATTTTATAAGTAGAATAAAGCAATTTCTTTACCAGCCCACCCCTCGGTACATTAACATAGCATAATCCCCCCTCTGTCATGCCTTATTCCTTACACATCAGATTAGATTAAGTAGACAACCTGATCATCCCATATAGACTAACAAACTTCCTTAGCCAATAGTTTCCTCAGCAGTTGCAGCTACAATCAATTAATCAAAATCTTTATTTATCCAGGCTATCATCATTGAGCAAGGCTCTTTTGCAAGATGGACCTGGTTGGTAAAGGTCAAATACTATGCAAAATACATATACACACATAAATAAATATATATATATATATATATATATACATACACACATATACATATACACACATATACATACATATACATGTAACCCCCCTGTTACCTGGGGTTACTAGAATCCCAGTAAGACCCAGTGGTAGGCAGGGAAGGCAGCTTGTGAAACTCCAGTTAAATGGATTTCACACTGTCTCACTCTGTTCTCAGTCTCAGCTGAGACTGAGGGATGACATCATTTAGAACTGTCACAGCTGCATAAGCCACACTGGAATGTTGCAGTTCGAGGTTAGAGTAGAACGCTGGGGAATTTGAAGTCAGTTCTGTTGCAGTCTGTAGTAGAAGAGGTGCTCTGCTGTAAGCAGGCCCTCAGAGCTCTAAGCTCTGTCAAAGAGCTATTTTTTGTTGTATAGGTGTGTGTTCTCACCTGAAGAGGAACACAAGAAGAGCACATTGAAGTGGTGGAGACCGCTTTCAGTGGTTCAGGGCCCCATCCCTGCAGGGATGGGGGAAGGAATCAGTCTGCTTCCAGGGCAACCCCCTGGTCCGCTAGGAAAAGAAGCTGCTTGGTTTAAGTTCCGGCAAGGAGGCACCAGAAGCTCTGGACAAGAGTTCTTTGAGGAAAAACACCTGTGGGGCGCCGCAACCTAAGGGGTGTGTCTGGGCCTGCCAAAGAGCCGTGTGTTTTCACCTGAATCAAGATGAAACTAAAGGGACTGTTACTGTGGGGTCAGGAAAAAACAGCCAAGTACAGTTTGGAAGATGTGGGGATTGGACTGCTTAACTCTGTGGGGGGGGTCTAGAGTAATGGACACAGCCTCTTTTTAAGTATGTTCAAGTTCAGCACAAATGGGATGTAAAGACAGTAGAGTGAATGTGGAATACATTTAAAAAAAGAATCTACACAGCAAAGTGTTTTAAAGGATGAGGTGTTACAGTCCAGAGAAATGGCCGGGTATGAATTATGGGAGCGAGAGGTGGGAGACCCCTTATCAGTAGTAACCAAATTCACCTCTACAGATTTGCTCTGGGACACCTGTCGCTTTCTCTCAGGTACTTGGCCAGTACCTGAGGAAAGTACCCAGACGTGGATTGATGAGGAAGATTCCTTTAAGGAAGCAGAAGTGCCATAGGTGGTTTAGGGAGCCACCAGTAAATGTTTCCATGCTATATGGAAAGTGTCCAAGTGGCTGGCAAGGGAGCCGAGCCAGGGAAAACCCAGAGCAGCGTACAAGTTCGGGCTGTGAGCCCAGTGTGTTTCAGAGCCTGAGGGCTAAAGTGATGAGGATGTGTTTCTGGTCTTCTTAAATCTGCATTACCAGGAGTGTAGCCCCGTGGGGGTCCATTTATGCTTTGCTTATTCTGTTGGATGTGAATAAAAGCCACACTTTAGAATCCCACTTCTGGTAATGGACATTACAGTTATTGCTTCCTTTGTCCGGAGTTACTTGGGTGCCCCTGTGCAGAGTAGCCAAACCTAGCCAATGTGCCGAGTGACATATTCCTCCCCGAACCCAGCCCACCTGGTAGAGTTGTCAAGATAGAAACGGCATACCTGGGTGGGGGGTTACAAAAATGGAGGCACCGCTGAGGATTTTGGTTTGGAATTTAGGGAGAAATGTAAGAAAGGTTGCTTGGACAATGGCTAGCGTTTTGATTATCTGGCAGTGGGTAGCCCAAAACAACTGAAGCAACGTTTAATTAATGTGCCGCTGTGTGCTGTTATCCATGTGCTGCTATTAAAATGCCAACTGTTTACCAATGAGCAGTAAAGCCTGAGAGTGTATGCCCTTGTCCTGCATCAAATTACAGCATTCGCCAGCTTTTAAAAGTGTTTGTGACAAAGAAAAGTGTGGAAAACTGTGGGTAGCAAAAGGAAAATTGTGCCCTAGATGTTGGAAATGCTTTCTGTGTGAACTGAGAGACTTGTTGTGCTTAATGGCCATGACAAATGGTTGAAATGGACTCCTGCCATGGAGCCAGTTGAAAAAAAAAAAAGTGTGGGTTTGCAATTTAAATTTGCCTGCTCGACGATCGCCATGAGGAGAAGAGCATGAGAGGAAAGAGGCTCACTTGCATGTCGTCGAGTGATTGGTGAGACTGCAATCAGTCCCTCCCCCAAGCCAGCTCTAGAGCGACTGTACAGCATTCGAGAGGGACAGTGAGTGGAGTGTGCGAACTGGCTTACTAGGAGGAGTGTCGCAGTGACTGAAAGCACTGTAAAAGTGTAAAAAACTGACTTTTCTGTTTGAATGTGGGCTCAACCCGCATCTCGATCAACTGGACTGTGAGTGTGGTGTTCAGAGGGACAATCGGCAGGACTGCCAACCCGCTTCTTTCCAGAGGCCTCCAAGACTGGCTGCAGGCAGTTTTTCCATCGCAGCAAACTGCTACTGATAACAGTGAGTGCTAACAGAAATAATTGCTCAAACTAAGTGATTTTGCCAAAAGCCAGCTGAATCTGTGTGTAGCAGTGTAATCACTTTGCAAAGAAAGACTGTGTTAAGTTTTACCAGCAAAAGCAAAAATTCTAAGCACTCGACTGTGAACATAATTATAGGTTCAGCGTCAGTATAATTTTCAAAGCCATGAGAGAGACTGTCAGTTGTATCCGATATGCAGCGACAAATACAGGCAATCCTGTGCTATGAAATACTGAGGCTTTAAGGGACTGTAAGCTAGAGCAATGTCTTCAGCGAGTAAAAAGTCTGTGGTAAATCATATAAATGTGCAAGGAAAAAGAACAGTGCAAGTCTGTGCAGTTTGAGCAAAGTTATCAGTAGAGTATGTAAATCGGATGCGAGTGGCTTGACCCAATTACAGAATGTTGATGCGTAGGAGTGCTGCTGCCGCCATTACAGGGTGGAGTAGTAATGTAAACACAGCAGCAGAGGAGCCATTTTGAAAGAGAAAGAAAGTTTTCAGTGATGTGGGACTTGAAATAACAGTGAGCGTTGTTTGTTTTTTCTCTGCAGTCATGGCTTCAGGACCAGCCCGCTACCCGGATCATGCCCAGGCTGTGATAGCAGTAGAAGTTAAGAAGTTAAGGGACATTGAGAGATGTTACTACGGGGAATGACTGCCTCCTTATGTGGCGATTCCTGGATATCCAGTGCAAGTATGTTTGATGTGCTTAAATGCTGGAAGTGACGTCTTCGTGGTACCTCACTGTTCTGGGTGCTTACAGAAATATGGTTTGTTTAAAGCGCCCAAGATTTGTTTGGCTCCCATATGGACAAAGGTTCAAGAATCTGCAGTTGGCAGCACACAGCACCAGGTGAAGCCTGTTGGAGAAGGCCCCTCAGAGTGTGGCACAAAGCAAGAGGGTGCAGATTTACAGACAGAACAATGTGCTGATGTTTCAGAGTCTGAGTCACAGAGAGACATTTCAGGAAGAGCATCAGTAGACCCTTGGAGAGAGGGGCCTAGCCCAAGTCTCATAGGTGAAGACGAGATGAGGGAGGCCTTTGAATGGGAGGTTTCGACCTCCGTGCCCAACAAAGAGTGGACAGTCTCAAGAGTGAGGAAAACTGCTCACTCCTGGGCACAGATTCTCAGAGAGGAAGAAGAAGAAGAAGAGGGGAAACCTATGTGGCCTTGTGAAATGGAACTGGTACACAGCCTCAAGCTCTTGCCTCAGAGGAACGCATGGAAGAGAGAGTGGTGATTTCACTGCCCTGGCTGTGCAAGAAGAAGCCAGGGATCCATTTTTTGTGTCATTAAGAATGCATAGCTGGCAGAACCAGGACTGGCCACCCCCAAGCCACGCCAGCTGTCTCAGGTTGACCAAAGATAGTAAAGAGGAAAGACTGGTTCGTGGAAAGAGAATGAAATCTATGAGATGTCCTTTCCTACCTTTCCTCGGAGAGTCTGGGAGGAGATTGAAAAAAGCAGGAAATCCTGGATTTGGGAAGAAGCAATGAAATATGTGCATCCTGTTGCAAACAAGCATGTCGAGAACAGAATGTTTCAAGAAAAATATAGCCAGTGGAAAAGAGGCAGGACACTGTTCGAATTGTGGATGGAAAGGGACATTAAACCTTTTACAGTGTGAATTATGAGCACCCAGATGGGGTAATAATTCCAGCACCTGACCCATTGTGCTATTGGCCACAATGCAAAGACCTTCCTGCAAATGTGCCCATGCCTACCAAATGGAAAGCAGAACAGTAGTAGCCAGTGCTGCCACTCCAGCCATTGCCATACCTATGTTGTTCCGCCAGTCTGGACGTCCAGGAACCAGGTGCCCCACATTCATCAGTTCTACAGTGTACTGGCTTTCCAGAATCCATTGACTGGCCCACCAGATGACTTCAGATCCAGAGAGGACACCATCCCAGCTGTATCCTGATTCATCGCCTGGGTATCAGATGACTTCAGACCAGCTGTTTTCCTTTTTGTTCCTGTTCCAAGGTTCCATCTCCAGAGATGACATCATCCCAGCAGTTTCCAGATGTGCCCTCCTGTAGTTTCCTGGAAGATGTCTTCCCAGCTGTATCAGAAGAATGCTGCCAGGGAGAGTCTTCGGCTGAGGACCAGGCGTGGTACCATTTTCATTCTACAAGGGACTGGTAAGTCCAGACTGTTCTATTCTTATGACACTGCACTACACACCCTACACTAGCAGACTCTAGATGTTTGAACTGTCCTCAAAGACTCTCCCCTTCGGGACTTTGGCCTGCTAGAACTGTGCTTCACCGGGCTCCGGCCCAGGAGAGACTCTTTAATGGACTTGCCTTCGGGCACTGTGGTCACTAGATGGGACTTTTAGGGCACTCCATCTCCCAAATATTGTGTATTGTAAATAATGTTATTGTTTTCTACTGTTTTCTAATATTTATACCGTTTTTTTCTACTTTTCTAAAAAAAAAATCTTATTTGGGATTCTCCAGTGTTTAGACAGTAGGGGTTTAGATAGACTGTGTATGCACATTAGGAGTGTATGTTGTCTTTCTTTTTCTTGCAGGTGTTCCTGAAGAAGATAGAAGAGAAGACAAGAAGAGGAGGAGGAGGGACTCAGCTGAGTTCCTCAGTAGTACTTTAGAGTGTAGTGTTTAAAGTACTGTTGTTGTTGTTAGTGTGTGTAACTTTTCCTTCCACAGGTATGGTTGTGGGGGAGTGTGGGAGTAATGCATAGTGTATGGTATTAGCTCCTGGTGTGTGGTTGCATGGTGTCCTGGGTCGGGGAGGTCCCCTGTTTGTTTTGTTTTGGGAATTCTAAGTTAGAGGCAGACAGATTTTCCCTAGAGGGCTAGAGGGATAGACAGGCTGTGGCCTTGACCTGCAGTAGGGGTTGCAGTACTGATCTATTAGGACTATGCTCTGGACAATTCTACCGGAGCCACTAGGTACCCATAGTCAGCGGGCAGAGTAGAGGCTGATGCCTCAGCCGAAGGCCTCTAGGCCCTTAGTGTTGTCTGCCTGTGCTGGCACATGGTAGGGGAGAAGGTAGCGCTACCTCCCCGTCATCAACACATGGGGTGAGATGGCCTAAACCAGGTGACTAATGACTGCAGACAGTCATTTTCCTGGCCCTGGGTAAGTGTAACCCCCCTGTTACCCGGGGTTACTAGAATCCCAGTAAGACCTAGTGGTAGGAAGGGAAGGCAGCTTGTGAAACTCCAGTTAAATGGATTTCACACTGTCTCACTCTGTTCTCAGTCTCAGCTGAGACTGGGGGATGACATCATTTAGAACTGTCGCAGCTGCATAAGCCACACTGGAATGCTGCAGCTGGAGGTTAGAGTAGAACACTGGGGAATTTGAAGTCAGTTCTGTTGCAGTCTGTAGTAGAAGAGGTGCTCTGCTGTAAGCAGGGCCTCAGAGCTCTAAGCTCTGTCAAAGAGCTATTTTTTGTTGTATAGGTGTGTGTTCTCACCTGAAGAGGAACACAAGAAGAGCACATTGAAGTGGTGGAGACTACTTTCAGTGGTTCAGGGCCCCATCCCTGTGGGATAATTGGTCCATCAAGGAGGGAGTAATGCCCTCTGACTGGAAAATAGCCAGGGTTGTCCCAATATTTAATGGTTGGAGTCGGGACCAGTTTAATAATTATCAACCAATTTCATTGTTGTCTCAAGTATCAAAATTATTGGAGGGATTTGTGGCAAGACAAATGATAGAATTTTTGAATCAGAATGATTTATTTGATAAATACCAGTCAGGATTTCGTAAATTACATAACACAATTTCAGCCGTGTCGAGGGTCTTGGATGATGTCAACAAAGCTATGGAAAAGGGCCTTTTGACGGGTGCCATTTTTGTTGACCTCTCCAAGGCCTTCGACACGGTGGATCATCAGATACTTCTCTCTAGTATGAAGGATATTGGACTTTCAGGAAGTGCCCTTAAGTGGTTCTCTTCTTATTTAGAAGGTAGGATGCAGACAACGGTTGTTAATAAGATTGTATCATCGCCGTTGCCAGTGGTACGAGGGGTCCCTCAGGGATCAGTGCTTGGACACTTGCTTTTTTTGATTTATCTTAGAGAGCTGGGATGCCATGTGAATAATACGGCTTATCAATTGTATGCAGATGACACTATAATCTACACTTCTGCTTCTTCTGTGGAAGAGATCCAATCAAATTTACAGTTAAGTTTTGATAAATTATATGGGTATTTGACACAACAGAAACTTAAAATGAATGTAAGTAAGACAAAATGTATGATATTTGGTTCTAATGTGAAACTTAGAACTTGTACTAAATTGACAGTGTTAGATCCTGAGGGGACAGAATTGGGTCAAGTGATGACTTGTAAGTATTTGGGTTTTTGGATGGATCCCTTGGCTACTGGTAATTCACATATAGATGAGTTAGTTAAATTAGTGGGTATAAGGGTGGGATTATTATATCGAAATAAAAATTGTTTGGGTGGATATATGATAAAGAAAATTGTTGAATCCCAGATTTTTCCTCTTTTTGATTATGGTGATACACCGTATGATGATTCTCAGTCTGGTAGATTGTACAGATTGGATGTACTGTATAATCGTCTTGCGAGACTGATCTTACAGTGTCCCAAGGATACCCATCATTGTTTAATGTAACATAGATTAGGATGGACTTCGTTATCAGAGAGAAGACAGTTACATAAATATCTTTTTGCCTTTAAAAGTATTACTATGGTAATTCCAGAATATTTGGCTGAAAGATTAGAAGTTTAGGGAAGTTGTCTTCATTAAGAAATGCAGGTTATTGAGAGCTGGTTATACCTAGATCAAAAACTAAACGTTCTGATTTCTTTTTTAGCCAGTTAGTCCCTAGATTTTGGAATATGATTCCTGTAAAATTTCAACTGTATAATCAAAAAATACCGTCACGAAAAGCTGTTAAAACCTGGTATTTGGAATCACTTTTTGGACAAAAGAAGGTTTGTTGTGGTTAAATAAGTTATTTATTGTTTTCTTATGTTAATGTATGTTTGTATTTTTCTGTATTTTTCATAATTGTTGTAATTATAATTTTGTACGACCAAGGGTCACCATTTTAAATGAGTTTTACTCAATGGTCTAACCCATTTAATAAAAATGAATGAATGAATGAATGAAGGAAGGAATCAGCCTGCTTCCAGGGGCAACCCCTCCTGGTCTGGCTAGGGAAAAGAAGCTTCCTGATTTAAGTTCGTGCTGAGGCACCGGAAGCTCTGGACAAGAGTTCTTTGAGGAGAAAATGCCTGTGGGGCACCTGTAACCAAGGGGTGAGTTCGCTCTGTTAAAGAGCCATGTGTTTTCACCTGAATCAAGATGAAACTAAAGGGACTGTTACTGTGGGGTCAGGAAAAGACAGCCAAGTACAGTTTGGAAGATGTGGGGATTGGACTGCTTAACTCTGTGGGGGGTCTAGAGTAATGGACACAGCCTCTTATTAAGTATGTTCAAGTTCAGCACAAATGGGATGTAAAGACAGTAGATTGAATGTGGAAAACATTTAAAAAAAGAATCTACACAGCAGTGTTTTAAAGGATGAGGTGTTACAGTTCAGAGAAATGGCCGGGTATGAATTATGGGAGCGAGAGATGGGAGACCCCCCCCCATCAGTAGTAACCAAATTCACCTCTAGGGATTTGCTCTGGGACACCTGTTGCTTTCTCTCAGGTACTTGGCCAGTGCCTGAGGAAAGTACCCAGACGTGGGATTGATGAAGAAGATTCCCTTATGGAGCAGAAGTGCTCATAGGTGGTTTAGGGAGCCACCAGTAAATGTTTCCATGCTATATGGAAAGGGTCCAAATGGCTGGCAAGGAGCTGAGCCAGGGAAACC
This sequence comes from Neoceratodus forsteri, assembly GCA_016271365.2. Taxonomy (NCBI): domain Eukaryota; kingdom Metazoa; phylum Chordata; order Ceratodontiformes; family Ceratodontidae; genus Neoceratodus; species Neoceratodus forsteri. Next base: position 382,571,312 of record CM028134.1, on the reverse strand, counting down.
CAGAGCAGCATACAAGTTTGGGCTGTGTGCCCAGTGTGTTTAGAGCCTGAGGGCTAAAGTGATGAGGATGTGTTCTGGTCTCTTAAATCTGCATTACCAGGAGTGTAGCCCATGGGGGTCCATCTATGCTTTGTTTATTCTGTTGGATGTGAATAAAAGCCACACTTTAGAATCCCACTTCTGGTAATGGACATTACAGTTATTGCTTCCTTTGTCTGGAGCTACTTGGTTGCCCCTGTGCAGAGTAGCCACACCTAACCAATGTGCCAAGTGACATATTCCTCCCCGAACCCAGCCCACCAGGTAGAGCTGTCAAGATAGAAACGGCATACCTGGGTAGGGGTTACATACACATACATATACATATATATATATAAATAACACTCATGATAAATGAATGCAATTTTCAATATCAGTAACAATCATGATAAAAGGATACAACTTTCAAAATCAGGATATATGTAGTCATAACATAGACAAAAATATAGCAGTAGTGAATATGTTACAGTATGAGCAATTTACAATTTGAGCCTGCATGTAACACATAAAGATGCACCTCATACGAATAAATCAGGGCAATAGGGAGGGAGAGGTGACAGGAGTTACCCATAGGTCTAGGGGAGATGATAGGGTGAGGGGTGAAGGGGAATTTAAGGGAGTGAGGGGATGCAAGGGGTATTGGAACTGGACACCCATACAAAGTGAAAAAGAAAAGAGGGGACCAACTGGGATAATGGGTACAGGTCTCTGAAGGATCGCAGAAACTATGGCTGACTAGGGACGAGGGAAGCAGTTGCACAGTTCCTTAATGCCGTGGGAATATAGAGTCTTGAAGGAAGACAAGCTAACAGGGCTACTGAGCCACAAGGTTTTTTGCAGTTTATTCCAGAGTGAGGACAGTAGGCAGCTTATGGCCGCTCTACCAAAGCGCGATTTAACTTTGGGTATTTTCAAGGTAATAAAGGAGTAGCTTCTCAGAGCATAGTTACCTGAAGTGCTTAGAGGGAAACCGTCATTAATGTATTGTGGGAGATTATTGGAAATAGCCCTGAAGGTCCATAGAGCAGCATATCTGTCCCACCTGAATTGAAGAGAGGTCTACCCCACAGCCTCGTACAAGGAGCAGTGGTGTGTGTTAAAGGAGAGACCTGTTATGAACCTCAGAGCTCTGTGGTGAAGCGTATCTAGTTTTGCAAGCAAAGAAGCCAGGCTCTGACTATAAAGGAAGTCTGCGTAGTCCAGCAGTGAAAGAAATGTTGATTGGACCAGCCGCTGTTTAGCATCAGTCATGAGGAAGTGGTTAATCCTAAAGAAAAGTCCTAACCTTTGCCTTAGTTTTTTTAACAAGTCCTCAATATGCTCAAGGAAGGAGATTCTATTGTTGAGCCAAACTCCCAGGTATTTAAGTTTCATGCCAAATTCCAGTTTTTCACCCAACAATGTAGTAGTCTATGGTATTGCTCCCATACAGGCCGGGTTTGATGCATGTATAAATGGAGAAAACATCATCGCCTTTGTTTTTTTTGCATTAAGGAGGAGCTTTTTGCTTAGGAGCTGGCTCTGTAACAGGTTAAATTTGGCTTGAAGGTTTCTACATGCAGCTTCAGGTGTGGGGTAGCTTAGGTAGAGTACAGTGTCATCGGCGAATAAATGGATGTTGGCTTTATGGATAGAATCATCAATGCTGTTGATATAGATTGCGAACAATAGAGGACCTAAAATAGATCCCTGAGGCACACCTCTCAGTAGAGGTTTCAGAGGAGATAGCTCACCTTCCACTTTGACCTGCTGGAGGCGATCTGAAAGATAGTTAGCAAACCATTTCAGAGATAGTGTGTCCAAGCCCAAAGTACACAGTGATGAAAGGAGAAGACTGTGGTCGACAGTATCGAACGCCTTGCTTAGAGCTAGGAATACCGCACAGACAAAATTTCTGTTATCTAAGTCTCTCTGCCAGTTGTTGGTCACGTTTGCAAAAGCCGTGATGGTACTGTGATTAGCTCTGAATCCAGATTGCACTGGGTTTAACATCTTGCGTGGCTCAGTTGGTAGCACATCCGCCTCTGGACCAGAAGGTCGTGGGTTCTCGTCCCACACCGGGATTGGACTTGCACCTAAAAATCGCTGGCATCCGAGTGCAGTATTGGGGGGTGCTGTACTGCTGGGGTGTGCCGTCCTTCGGATGAGATGTTAAACCAAGGTCCCTTCTGCCCATCCTGGTGTTGTCCTCGTGGGTGTCCAGGTGGAAGTAAAGAACCCAGGGCACTTCTTCGCAAAGAGTAGAGAACATTCCTCGTGTCCTGGCCAACATTCCCCTTCCCATAAACCGGTTCATGCAATTACCCAGGCTGTGTGTGGGTGATGATGTGCAATATGGCCGCCACCACACATTCAGTCACTTCACTACCAGTCTAGCATTGCTTGTAAAGTGCTTTGGATGTATGAAAAGCGCTATATAAATGCTGATTCTTCTTCTTCTTCTTCTTCTTCTTCTTCTTCTTCTTCTCTTCATCTTAGTATTTTCTAGGTATAATCTCACCTGGGTACTTACAATTTTTTCCAAAAGTTTAGATAGAACAGGAAGTGAGATTGGCCTGTAATTATTGAGATCACAGGGGTCTCCTGACTTAAGCAGGGGTATGACACGTGCCATTTTCCATACGGGGAGGGAGGGTCCCCTGAGATAGCGATAGGCTGAATAAATGTGTAACAGGCACAGCTAGTATATGATAGGCAATCTTCAGAAAATACGGGTCGAGGGAGTTGGCACCGGCATTTTTCTTAATATCCAGATGTGTCAGGAGGTTTTCAACCTCTTTCTGTGAAGTAGGTTGCAAGGAGAATACTGATTTAGTATGCATTGATTCAGCAAGGTGAGTGCCAAGCTGTGTGTGTAGGGAATTAGCAGGGGAGTTGTCGAATGCTAACCCTGCAGTAGCAAAGTGGTTGTTAAAGGATTCCAAAATCTCCATCCTGTCACTGATAGTCATATTGCAAGAGATAATTTTAGCCAGAAGCTGGTTTCCAGGCATGTGGCTGGACAGATCTCTGATAGTTCTCCAGAATTTCGATGGACTGTTAGTGGCGGAGTTGATTTCAGAACAATAGAATGCTGACTTCACATCTCTAACCATCTTGGTGCACATGTTCCGGGCCCTCCTAAACTGCCACCAATCAGTAGGAGTTTTTGTTTTACGTGCTTTTTTCCAGAGTTTGTCTCTCTCTACTAGAGCAGTTTTGAGATCAGAGGAAAACCACTGACAGGTTTTGTTCCTCACACGTACTTTTACTAACGGGGCATACTTATCTAGAGCCCCAGTTACAATTTCATTGAAGATATCATAGGCCTTATTTACTGTTTTTACCAAATAAAAATCTTGCCAGCACAGTGAGTGTTTCAACTCTGTAAAGTAGGTGAGTATATTGAAGTTCTGTCTCAACCTCTTCGTCGAGAGCTTGGAGGAGGAAAGAAGCTTATTAGCTGATCTTATACCAGCAATGAAGCAATTGTCACTGACTTCAGTAAAGAAAGTACCTGCGTGTGAGAATAGATGTGGTTTGCTCACTAGGATAACATCCAGCAATGTACTGTTGCTGGGGTTCTTTTTATTAGGTCGTGTTGGTTCCTCAATGATTTGTGTAAGCCCCTGTGCATCACAAAAAGAGGTTAGGGGTGCAGAGGCCTTAGAAAGCCAGTCTAAGTTAAGATCTCCTAGGAGAATTGTTTCTAGTGACTCTAGCCCCAAAGAGGTGCTTAAATGCAATAATTGTAGTCTGGCAGACGGGGTCTATAACACCCTATTACACAGAGCTCTATGGTAGGCGACACCATAACCTTAAGTGACAGACATTCAAATCAAATTCATTGGGGACTGACTGTGAATTCAGACAGGCTACTGAATATTTATCCTTGATACAGATGGCCACCCTTCCACCTCTTGACTGCCTATCAGCTCTGAAAAGTAAGTAGTTGGGGATGTTGATTTCCGTGTCAGGTCTAAGCCAAGATTCCGATATCACAAGAGCATCTGGAGAGGTGTGATCAACCCAGGTCTGGATCAGTGTGATCTTTTTTAGTAGACTGCATACACTGACATGCAGTAAGGTCATTCCTTTGAGCTTTGCAAGGTCAGTTGGAGATGTGATGGCCACAGGAGGTCCAGGATTAAGCTCCACATTACCCGACCATAGCAGGAGAAGAAGCAACAACTTTCTGAGAACAGCAACAGTTAGCTTGAAGCTTGTGGCCCTTCTGCATCTACAATTGTTGTCTGTTGGAATAATCGATGCTCCATCTGAGGAGCTGTGCTGACCTAATACAGCAAAAACTAGTACCCTGACTGCAAGATGCAGGGAAGGGTAGGTACTACGAGGAACGGGAGGCAGGACTTGCAAGGTTGGTTCTGTATGAGTCCCGCTATTCTGATCTAGGTAATTATGAGGCAGGAGGTGAGTTAGTTTTAAGGCACATATCCAAAGATGGGCAGTGCTGGTTGATCCATTGCAGGTCAGTATGGGATCAAAATTTATATCTGGAGGCGAGTATGTAGCGTGTTGCTGGCCACCTGACATAAGAGAAATAAAGGACATTAAGGAGTTCCACCATGTTCTCAACATGTTAGAACCTCAAGGGGAGTGCAGGCACTAGGTTTATAAGAATAAATATCCAAATTAGGGGTTTGAGCCGCCAATCAGGGTCATGAAACACTTGGACAGACTAACTAGAAGTACAGACTGCAGTAATTGGCTAACCCAGGAGATAGAGGTGGACCGACTACAAAGGTTTGCAGATGGCCGAGATAAGGAGAGACCAGATTTTAATAGTTGTGAGGTATTGGAAATAAGTAAGTTCTTGCCTTAAGCAAAATAGACTTAGTTATCAAAAACGACGAAAAGAAAAGTACAGACTGATTATTGGTATACTTGGAGCAAGATAGGTGGAAGCAGACAGGAAAGCTTAATTCTCATAGGAAGACAGATAGTGAAGGGCGTGCCCTCAAGAGGGGGCAGGGAAAGTGGTGTATTTAATAAGTTACCAGGGTGGGGGCTGGAGGGCTGAGCGAAAATTGTGGCGCTTGGGTTGCACCTTGCTGGCTGAAGGCTACAGCTACGACACTAAAGATGATATGCCTTGAGAGTTTTTAAAGGTCATGGCTGAGGTGCAACTTTGAACCTTCAGCAGAAGATTGTTCCAAAGAACTTGGGCTGTGGAGGCAAAAGAACAGCTTATGCAGCTTGTTTTGATCCTGGGAACTGCAAGCAAGGTGCTCGCTGAGGACTGAAGGTCCCAGCTGAGGTTTTAACTCCAGAATGCTTGTAAGGCCAGGTGAAGTAGGACCATTAATACCTTTGTAGGCATGGCAGAGAAGTGGTTAACCCATCCTACATTCTAAAGAGGACCAGTTAGAGGAGGAGGAAAAACACCATAGTGGTGCTCTCTAGGAGGGGCATCCACTGCAAACCATCCAAGTCTGTTATATAGAACTTTCAGCCTGTTTAGTTCAGTATCCCTTAGTGAATGAGGTGATTGGTGACAGCAGAGGAAGGTGAATACACTGGCGTTATAAAGTAATGGAATATTATACTCAAGCTGATGTATGGGTGGGACATAAAATTACATTTTGAGCAATATGGCAATGTACTTGAACTGCATTCAGTGTTTTTCCCATTCTGTGTTATAATTTATTGTTTGAATGGAATTGTCTCATAAAAATTTTCAATTAAGTGTAAGTTACAAAAAAGGCAGTCCTGATGCATACTATGTAATACTCTGAATTAGTACCCCCTCAAACCTTACTCAGATGTCTTGTTCTTGGATCCAAATTAGGTGACAACACCTGATACATGCTAAATGAAAGGATCCTACTTTTCAGGAAATAATTTTACAATAGTGGACATCAGAGCACGTACAAGAGGAAACAGAATCATCACTCAGTCCTCACCATATAGGGATCCACTGACAGGTAGAGGGTCTTCACCTTTACATGTCCGCTGGAAATCTCATCAGGCAGGCTGGCCTTTTCCACTCGGAAGTTCTCTGGCACTGCTTCAGCATCTTTACCTAACAGGAAGTGCAGATGGAAAGGGAGAGTCACTAAATTCATTCATGTCTGTCGGCCAGACCTAGGCACCTGGACTATAAGTCAAAATTCTGTAGATGACTGGCTATGGCTGTATTCATGTTGTCAGAAGATCGAGCCAGTCCATCAGTGCAGTGACAAGGTTACCACTTGTGACCGATGATAGTGGCAATCCAGATTCGGGAATAGGCCTGGGATGTCAGGAGCCAGCTGACTGGAAGAGGACTGGACATCACCACAGGACACTCTCCTCCTCTTTCCCTCTCTAAAAAATGTAATCAACCCATCTGTGGTGCCCTTTAATTTCTTGTTCAGCATTTTTTTTTAACTACATATTTTAGAGCAGGAAAGATAGGTCTCAGCTACTGTAACAGCCTTGTCGCAGGGCTGAGCTTAACCACTGGATTAAATCTTGACCCCAGATCCCACTATATGAGATGCGTAGACATGTAGCTGAGCTTTACCATCTGTTTCATTTTGAATCCAGGAGACCAAACCCACCTATAATGACCATGCAATCTATGCGGCAAGCATGATACAGTGTTCCTTTTGTCTTTTTAATAAGAGAGAAAAAAATATATATCTTTTTAACCCCAGGAATCCCTCACTTATGTTTAACAACTGCATCAGGTCCACTGATTTAAGTGCCCCCCCAGATTCAGAACTGTATGCAAATAACAGAATGTTTACATGGAATTGGAATGCAATTCAAACCCTGCTGTGTTGTCACAGCTCCACTTAGCAATCAACATCATATTTGTTTCTCCACTTGAAGAGAGTAGTCACCCTGAAGACAGCTCCAATCTTCTGGTCTTCCAGAACAGTTTTATTGTTTTAAAATTATAGTTTTACTGTTTAGTTACTTTGAGATATACCCTGCACTAGTTAGATTGTTTTTTCATTATGTTGTTGTATTTTAGTGGCTCCCTCTGGTTCCTGTCACGAACCCACTCCTTGGGTCAGGTCCATTGGGTTCACAGTGCCTACACCTTTAAGTGTGATTCATGGTAGGGGACAAACGGGGATACCCTCCTGTTTGCTTTGGGTCAGGGCACAATACCAGTCTCGAATCTTGTGGTCAAATATGAACCCTTTCCTGGTTAGTACACCCAGGTAAAGGATCCAAGTTATCACACCCTCTTCAGGGAAGCAGTGCGACAACCTGAACTGGCCTTCTCCCTACAGGGCATACACCAGCCTGGTTCACAACCCCCTGCAGACTCAATTGAGACTCTAGTATATTCCCTAAACCTGCCAGATCACTACACAGATCCATCACAGTCTGGCTGCATATGATGACACCCTAAGCATATAACAGTTGTGTTAGATAATTAATACTGTTCCACCATTCACTCCCAAAATGAACAAGTCTCAGGCAGCTTTTTAAGGAAAAACAAAGTTTACTAAAATTTAACAAAATAGTAAATAAATACAGTACACTAAAACAGAACATATGTAAATTCAGGTTACACTCAGAAAAATAAAACTGGACAATTATACAGAAACAAAGTGCCCTGCAACGGATTAACTAAATTCTACCTTAGTTTCAGTTGGCAAACTGGTTCAGGCTTTAGTTACCAGTCCTTGCAGAAGTGCTTCTTAGGAGTCCAGAAACCAAAGTGGCAGTCCTCTCAGCCAGGCTTAACAATTTCAGAGAGGAAAGAATGTTCCACTCAGCTTGTGAGGTCACAGCTCAGTGATAATGCTGGCTGTGAGGTCACTCTCATTCCTGCATAATTACTTAGTAACATGCATTTGCATAAGGCCAAATGTTTCAGCTTACTACCCTTTTGAAATCTGCAGTTTCAGCAATATTCCAATAAAAAAGTCTGTTTTCTCACTAGGGAACTACAGAGCATGGTTTATGGCAGGTTAGAATTAACCCCTTTGATGTTTCAGAAGTATATCCTAAGAGTCACTTTACACATTTGGTTGAAATTTCACATGTCTATCAGAAACAGCTTCCCTTTTGCTACACCATAAAATGCAGCATTTTACGGCAGTTTACCTGGGTTCAAAGCAGTGGCTTCTGATAACCTGATTTTATGACATTCACAAGAATGTTGGCAGACCTGTGTTAAGTTTCCTTCAAGCCAGCTGCTTCTTCTCACGTTAGAGAAAGGACACAAAATTTTTTAAAAAATCCAATCTCTCTCAACATCCCATGAAGCCTTGCTGTCACTGCCATGTTTCATAAGCAGAAATTCCATAAAACACACACACATATATACATATATATATATAGAGAGAGAGAGAGAGGGAGAGATAGATATATATCAAGATTATGTACAAATAAGAACTGGCAAACAACTATTCTTGCCACAGTTCCTACTTCACTTCCAGAAACCAAGGAAAACTGCTTGACAACGTAGTTCCCACCTTCAGAAAACTTCATTTAAAAACATAAAAAGCTTGTAAAAACTGCTAATTTGTATTATTATAATGTTTATGAGCTGAGGAGTTCTCAAATGGGGTCTAATTAACAGGGCCTAGCAAGAAGGCTGGAAGGTGACAAGTGTGAGGGAGGGAGACAGAAACAGAGATATCTGTGGAAAATGAAAATAGATGTATGCGCATAGCTAGATTGGCAATGTGAGCATGCCCACATGCAGGATGGAAGTGCGTGCAGTCATGTGTCCACAAATAAAATGTACCATGCACACATTTTCTACAGATGTCTCTGTTTCGGTCTCCTTCCCCCACATTTGTCACCTTTTAGCCCTCTTGCTAGGCCCTGTTAATTAGTCCCCACTTGAGGACTCCTCAGCTCATTCACTCCTACCATGCCTTTTCATACCCATCACCTTTTTTGTTTTCCAGCTTCTATTCTTAGCTTGCCTATTATTATCAGTGTCAGTGGCTCAGTAGGTAGCACACTCGCCTCTGAGGCCGGGAGATCAGAGGGCTGTGGGTTCAGTTCCCACATCTGGCACTTGGGTTAATATCCCAGTACTGACACTGTAACGCAGCATGAGAGGGGTGCTGCATTTCTGAGGTGCCGTCTTTCGGATGAGACATTAAACCGAGGTCCCATCTGCCTGGATTGGTGGTAGTTCAGGTGGATGTTAAAGATCCCATGGCACTTCTCGAAAAGAGTAGGGGAATTTCCCCGGTGTCCTGGCCAAATTTCCCTCATTCACTAAAAAAATACCACCAACAGCTTAATCTGGTTCAAGGTCAGTTGGCATTCATCTGTATCCCCTTCCCCCGGGTCGTGCCTGAAAATAGGCAGGATTTGTCTAGTGCACTTACCCGGTCAACAAAAGCTAAATAAATAAATAAAATATTATCACTTTTTTTCTAAATCCTCCCCCTATTTTCTTTCCTCACATATGTATATATCTGTTATTCCCCCTTACTTCTCCACTAGCTTTGCTTTTTTTTCTCTTTTAGTTAATTCCTGAAGGAGGCCTATGGTCAAAATGTCGATTCTAACCCTATTGTCTGCCTGCATTTAATACATGCTGGCCCAGATATTCAGAAATGCGCCAAAGTCCGGCGCAAGTCCAGTGCAGTGCAAATCTGATGTGCCATGGTGCAACAGGAGCCATCTTCAGAGGTTGCGCAGGCCGAACTGTGCCAGCGCAATGCGGCTGAATATGGCAGAGTTGCGCCATGGTGCAAACAGATGTGCGCCATGGCGCACACAGAGATACTCCAGCCTCCCGTTGCAGCAGAGCAACAGAGGGGGGCAGGCACAGAGAACAGACCCAGGGACAGGGCCATAGCAACATAGTGACAGGCCACAGGAGGCCCCACCAGCAGGGCACAGCAGAACACACAGGCACGCTGACACTGGACACCAGAACACACTAGTGGTATGGATAGCAGGTGACAGGAGGTGCCAATGGCCAATGGAGGACCACCAAGAGAGCCCCCCTGGCAGGCTGTTGGCCATGCCCCCCAAGACCAAAGCAGGCCACACCCAGGACCATGCAGCCGAGCACACACATGCCACACAGGCACACAGGGAGCCCACACAGTGAACACTGAACAGGCTAGGTGGCAGGCAGCGTGGCAGACCACATGGAACATGCCACACAATGCCAGGCAGAGGTCCCCAACACAGTGTGTGGACAGTACACAACCAATGACCATGGCCGTGTGCCACCACCATGCTCACACCCACCACACACCCCTGACCGCTGCCCTATGGGCACCCCAATGCACAGCCACTGACCCAGGGGATGGACACCACCACAGTGGGACAGACCACAGCACACAGCAGGGAACCACGGAAGCACAACATGCACCCCCATACATGCACACAACACGGATGGACACTGGGCCACTGCAGCATGGCGCCACATGCCACCTGCAAAGCAGACACAAACACAGGCAGGTATGCCAGACAAGACATATGTAAGGAACAACTATGTACAGGAACAGCAGGGGCTGGGGAAGGGTAGGGACTGTGAGGGAAGGGGACAGGGAACAGGGACTGTACAGTGGGAGGGGGGACTATATGGAAAAGTCCGACAAGGGTAACAAGGGACACAGGAGCAACCCTAGTGATGGCCTTGGCTGGCTGCCCTGGCATGCTGTCCCTCACTCCTCTCTGCCGCCAGCATGCCCCGCATGGCCACCACCACCCCATGTTTGCCCAAGACCACGCGCAAGGTCTGCCACATGAGCCGGCTCAGCATATGGCACGGTGGTGTCCGCACTGGATGCTGGACACCTATGGCAAGGGACAGGACAGGTGCCCAGTGCAATGGCCCATGGAACCATGCCCGCCCACATTGCGCATGTGCATGACAGGGAACATGCCATCATATGCGAAGTGCACGTTGCCGGCCCTGTGCAGTTTGCACAGTGCCAATACATCACACTGATCATGCGACTGCGTGATTGACACCATGTCAGCACAGTGTGCATGCGCACTGTAGGCCCGAGCACCACATATGCAAGGGCATTACGCTGCCGCTTGCTCTGGCGCAATACCAGTGCACATGGTGCAATATCCCAATATTCAGATACTGCATGCAAATGAGCTCATAAGCCAGTGCATGGCGCAGTGGGGTGCATTAGCATATCATTACTATTGCACACAACCTCATTTGCATGCGTTGCACCACAGAGGCGCCACCGAACAGCACAGGCCATGTACCGGTATTGCAACCATGTTAGGTGTGGTGGATGCCGCAGCAGCACACTAGGGGAAGCCAGCACTGCAGGGTGGGATGAACCAGGGTGATGCTGCCAGGGCCTCAGCAGGTATGCGCTGTCACCTGTGTGAAGCATGCAATGGTTAGCCCTCTGCTATGCTGTGCTGTACCCCTTGCCTGTCCCTACCACCCACACCACAATGCACACCCTGCCCACCCCCATCCCCAGGACTGTGCTGCCCATCGCACCCTGCCCATGCCACACACCCCCACTGGGAGGCCAGTGTGGTCGTCCCCACGTTCATATCCATGGCACAGCGCAGAGCTGTGCCAGGTGGAGGCATTCTGTGCACTCCCAGGGTGTGTGGCATGGGCATTGGTGTGTGCCCCATGGCATCACACACCACCTGGCAGGTGATGCTTGGGCGCCCATTCCTGTTCATGTGCACCCGTCCCACAGGGCCAGGTGGCATGCAGATGCCCATGTGGGAGCGGGCATTGGCCCCACTCATGCCAGGCATGCATGCATGCCACCCTGTGGCTGTCCTGCATCGGTGCTGTATGCTCCGCCTGTGTGCTGGGGAGCCGGCTGCATTCCACAGCACATGGCAGCACAGCAGTGGGGACTCATGGAGAGGTGGGCCGTGGCTGCCTCAGTGATGCCTGTGGTGTCTCCTGTTGGTTCTTGGCCAGTGCCCGTGGTGAGCAGGCACATGTCGGCGGTCAACGTCATCTCCACGGACATGGTGTGGCTCTGTCTGATGGGTGCCTGCAGCTCCGCACTGCACAGTTCGCAGGGCTGCCTCAGCATGGCCCTGTTCAAGCGGTACCGGCCCACGATCTCGGTGTCACTCTGGTTCCAAACAGTGCTGCAGGCACATGCCATCGCTGGGCCCATCGTCAGCTATGTGGCTGTTCCTCCTGTCGCCTCTCACCCCTCCTTACTGCCCCCATCAGGACAGGAGCACTCTCCCTGTCTCCTGCTGTCCACTGTCTCCCTGCGCAGTTGGCTGCTAGCTGTGTGCCACCGTGGTACACAGGCTTTGTGTCTGTGTATATGTGTGTGTGTGTGTGTGTGTGTGTGTGTGTGTGTGTGTGTGTGTGTCTCTGTGTCTCTCTCTCTCTCTCTCTCTCCTCTCTCCCTCTCCCACGCCTCCTCTCTGTCCCTCTCCCTCTGTGTCTGGTCATGTGTCTGTCTCTCTGTCTGTCTCTCTGTAGCTCTCCCTCTCACTCCCACTCTTGGCACAACTGCTGTGTGTGTGTTTGTGCCCTGTTTTACTAGGAACAAGTCTGGTCGGGGCAACTTCGATTTGCTCCACACCTGCACCATGGTGTCGCAGTTGAATATGCCACTGCGCTGGATATTCATGGCACTGCCCCCTGTGCTTGTGCTTGCATACATTATAGTTGCACATTGGTGCAATGGATTTTGCACTGTGCAATGGCTTCCGCTGAATATGGCTCCTTGGCGCAATTCCACGCTTGCGCCGGCGCAACTGCTCTGAATATCTGGGCTGCTGCATTTAATACATAATGTATTACCATTTTGTTTTGTTTTCAGGCTACACGCTGATGCAGCACCTTTTTTTTATTCTTTTTTTTTTTCAGGGCTTAATAGGTGCGTTATAGCATGGGTAAGAACATTCTAGCCACCTGATTGGGTAAAAGACAAGTACAAGAGTGTAATGATCTCGCCTGTGCACCATGTTTGGTTACAATATCAGTACACCTCATCTGGAACTATGTTTTTGTCTTCTTTTCATATTTCATGCAAAAACAATATTTTCTTATTAAAATCATTTAAAAAATGTAACGTTTATTTATATATTTATAAAAAGGGGAAGTAAATGTTTCTGGGTTTCTCACATTCTAAAAGCATGTGAAAAGATCTTTCAAGTGAAGTACAGGTATTGGCTTTACCTGTACATAGTCAGGAACCCGGAGATAGGAAAGCAGTAAGACAGTGTGTGAGTTGCTGCCTGATAACAGCATGACCCAGGTGCATAATCAACTGGTCACCCAGATACCACACATCCCATGGTTGTTGGTAACCCGGGTCAGCTGGAGAAGCGTAGTGACCAGTCTCCACTTGGAGCCATATCTGATATGGATCTGTCCTTTGGCTTTATTGCCAGATTTTCACTTGGCACTCCTCAACCCCACTTTCCTTAAATAGGAACAAAAGGGGACTTATCTACTTAGGATAATTTTATGAGGGTTCCGTCATGTGGTCCTTTGAAACTCTACAGAATATATATGGCCTGGAGAATCAAGACTTTTTTCACTATCTCCAGATATGTCATTATTTAAGCACCCAACCTCCACAGGTTAAGAATAGTGAGAATACGTCTCCTGTAACAGAAGCACTATTTCTCCAAACACAAACACTGATCACCGCCCATCTCATCACATACATTTATAGGAACTCGCAGAATTCCCACCCAAATAGCACTATTTACATTGCTTCTAAATGGGTTGCTGAGCTAAGAATGGTCCTTGACCAGAACCGATGGGACCTATGTTGCCAAGCAGTTGGGCAGGTCACATCATCACATATATGTCGAGAATATGCCTGGAAGAATCTAATGCACTACTTTCGCACCCTGGTGATTACTGCAAAGTATGGAGAGGGGTGCAGTGCTGCTTGCTGGAGAAACTATAGAGAAGGGAGGGCAACACACTTGCATATAATGTGGACCTGCGCTCAGCTGATGCTATTCCATCAGGAGCTACAGCAGGCCGCATGATAAATCATGTTGCCCACTTTAACTCTGAGACTAGAACTATACCTTTCCATCAATACCCTAACTGTTTAAAGGGGAGACAAATAAAATGCTTACTGGATATTTTATTGGTAGCAGCCAAAAGAATACCATACCAGAAACTGGCTTATCCCTACCATGCCAGGGCTGAGGGAATGGAGGCAGTTAACCACATCTATATAATGGAATATATTTTTTATTTTCTTCTTTTTGCCCCTACTACTCCCGTCGGGTTCTGCTCTGGTCATGGACCCCCTTCGCCTCCACCTTCGGTTATGCCTGCATCCCTCAGTTATCTCTGGCTCCCCCCCCCCCAGAGAGCGGGGCTGTGGCACCGACCCCCTATATTGGGGCTGCGGTACATGTATCTGGTAGAGGGATTGGCTCCGGAGGCTAATCAAGGTGCATGGGGGCAGAGCATCATGTAGACAGTGAGGTTCTGGAGTTTTCCCCCCCCTTTAAGCAGGATGGGGACGTGCAATGACGACCTGCATCCACCCCTTCCTGACGTTTTGTTGAGTGTCAATGTGGTGCGGCTACCCAGACTCCACTAGGTGCTGCTTGTGTGCCGAACGCTGCCCTGCCCTCCCCCAGAGAAGGAGAGGTGTCCTAGGGCTGCTCAATCCTTCTTCCCCCAGCTGGCCATCCAGCGACCTGGGTCCATTCCCAAACCTGGGTCGCCAGCGTCACAAGCAGAAATCCAACCTCTGCGCCAATGGGCTGGCCTAATAATGGAATGTATAACATTTGGGGTTTAATGATCAACAGGAAAAATTCAGGTCCCGGTGGACTGCCTGGGTAATGAATGTCATGTAACATGATCCACACTTTGTACTGTAAGAATAGTACCAGAGGGGATACGATGAAAAGGGGCAGAGTCCATGAGAGTGGACACTCTGATCTCGAACACTTCTCACTCTCAGTTAATGTTTTTTGCAGATGACAGCTGGGTCAATAAAGATTTTTAAGTAAGATATACCGGAGCTCGAATGCTGGGTAGAATTTCGAGGTATACTCTTGGGTAATGCTGCTGGTCATTTGTACAACTCACTTGCTGTCTACACTGCATAAGGTGACAGAACAGACAAACACACCTATGTATTGTTTGAAAAACTCTTTCATAAAAATATATTTACAAAACTAACAAAGTGGTTACCTAGCTAGCCAGAGAGCGAGTCATTTTGAATTAGTTGATGAATTGTACCTGTTATGGGAAAACGCAGTTATTTAAAATGAAAGGGCCACTACTACTCCCCATCCCCTGCATGCACTATCTCCCTACTAGTTGCCTACGAATTCACAAGAAACGGGATTTGCTACAGGTCACTTCTCCATACCAGGAGTATACCCAGCAAAGTGAGGCTCCCATCTCTTACCCTAACCCTTCGTATCCTGCTTTCAGCTCTGCTGCTACTTTCGGGTGATATCCAACTGAACCCAGGCCCTGGAATTGCAAACATCTCAATATCCTCCCCACAAGACCAGACCTGGATGTCATCGAAGGGGATGTAGATCACACTTATGAATATATGTAGCCTTCGGCCAAAGATACACGAAGTTCAAGCGTGGCTTGACCTATATAAACCAGAGGTGCTAGCAGTTTCGGAGACCTGGCTAAAACCCCGTGTCCTCGAGCATGAAGTAACTGCCTCAGGATATGTCCACTACAGAAAAGACAGAATAGCGAAAGGGGGCGGAGTGCTCATCTACATGAAAGACACCCTAATCTCCTCCCAGATCATCATGTTGCATAGCACGTCCCCTGAGATTGAATCGATTTTTATACAGTTCACCCTAGGCGGTGTCAAGCACCTTACCATTGGGTGTGTATATAGCCCCTAACTGGGCTCAGGAGGCTAACTCATCTATTAACAGCCTGCTGCATGAGGTAAGTCTTGCCCAGATCATTACTGAACATACCAGAATGAATCACAGAACGGGAAGGCACTCAACCATCAACTGGGCTCTGGTGTCAAACCCAAAGAATATTCAACTGGCAGGCACTATGGCCGATGCCCTGAGCGACCACTCGCCCATCTTCTGTGTCTGGAAGAACAGGGCTGACAGGATTCAACCTAGAATCCTCACAATGAGGGACTACTCTAAATTCTCACTGGAGCAATATAATAACTTTTTCAGTGACATTGACTCCCTGGACGGGGCAGTCACCTTCTTCCTGAAATCCCTCAGGGCATACATCAATCACCTCCAGAAAACTAACCTAGGCAACCCGAGGTTATTCTGGTCTCACATCAACGAGCTGATAAAGGGAAACAGAAAGGCAGCCCCAGGCCCTATAGTGGCTAATGAGCAGTTACTGAACGATGGGACCCTCATTGCTGAGGCCCTTAATAGCCATTTCACAAACCTTGATGATTAAAAGGCTGGGCTCCCAGTGTCCAAAAATGAGTCCCACATTCTGGAACCTCCTAACCTAGACCGCCCATTTTTTCATCTGAGGTTAGCTAAGGTTAAAGAGGTCTTCACCCTTCTAAAGTCCCTGAAAACAAGAGGATCAGGTGGGCCTAATGGTATCCAAGCTAGACTACTCAAGGATGGTGCCCGAGCACTCGCAAGGCCTCTTACCTGGCTCATAAACAGGCCCCTTTTAGAAGGGACTGTCCCAGAGCTGTGGAAACAGGCTCATGTTGTCCCTATTCACAAGAATGGGCCTGCGGAACTGATCAGCAACTACAGGCCAATCTCCCTGCTTTGTACCCTTGCAAAAATTCAACAGAAACTGGTGTACACCCAACTCCATGAATACTTAGAGGCACACCTGCTTCTTTCCCCAGCTCAACATGGTTTCAGAGCCAAGCATGGGACCGACACCGCCCTAAGTTCTCAGCAGATGTGCTTAGGGAACTTGACTCAGGGACCAATACAGGTGTGGTCTTCATCGACCTTTCCAAGGCCTTTGACTTGGTCGACCACCGATTCCTACTTCAAAAATTGTGTAACATAGGCCTGGACACTCATGCCCTCAGATGGTGTGAAAGCTACCTTACTGGTCGCCCTCAGAGGGTCAAGTGGAAGGACAAAATCTCTGAGCCACTGCCCCTTAAGGAGGGGGTACCACAAGGGTCCATACTCAGTCCCCTCCTGTTCTCCTTGTTTATAAATGATCTGCACAACCACTGCGGGAGCAGCAATGTCATCCAGTATGCTGATGATGCCGTGATTTACAGATCCGCTGACAACCTGGATGACCTTGGTCCATCCCTCCAAGAGAACATTCTCACTATGGAGGACTAGCTTACTAAGAATAAAATGGTCCTTAATACTACCAAAACCAAGGCCATGTTGTTTGGACCCAGATCCCTTGGACAAAACAGAACACAACTACAACTCACTTCTAGGGCGGGTAACAAACTTGAAGTGGTTGTCTCCACAAAATACCTTGGCCTTACTCTGGACCAAGGTTTCACCCCAAAGCAACATGTTGACCAAGTCACCAAAGTCATCCATGGTAAACTTGGTACTCTCTATCGACTTAAGGATCAGCTGATCCCTGAAGCCAGGACTGCCATTGCCTCGTGCGTCTTACTCCCAACACTCACCTATGCTGCCCCGATACTTCAGGGAGTGGCCAAGCTGGAGTTCAGTAAGTTACAGATTTTGTACAACAAGGTGGTCCGCTTCGCCACTCAGTCCCACTCTAGGAGCCACCATTGTGACTCACTAGCACTTCTCAGCTGGCCGTCATTCGAAGCCCATCTCAGGTACCCAGTGCTCTGCCTAGCACATAAGCTAATTAGCTCTACACCTCCCCCAAGCCTCACAGGGCTTATAACTGTCAAGCGAAATCCTTGCAATGTACGGACTTCAGGCCAAACTCTCCTTGAAGTCCCTAGGTGGACCAAGGCAGGGACATGTCCTTGCCCACACTGCCCCTTCCCTCTGGAGCAACCTTCCTCCGGAGGTTCGGGAAACTACATCACCAGTGTGCTTCCGAACAAGACTCAAGGCACATATGCTTGCCACGAGTCAATGCCAATGCTGCGTTACCTGACACCTCCACACTACCCGCTGGCCTGAGCACTTACATCACTACCACCTGAGCTGGCAGCACTAACTCTCTCTATTGTCTCGCCTCCGAAAGTATTCTACTCAGGTAATTGTGACCCAGTTAAGGCTCTGGCTCTCCTATATTGTTTCACTTCAATAATTGATGTAACCTGCTATGTAATATATCACTGCTTTATATATATGTTAACATGTCGCATGCCATATGCTATATCTGTACGAATTGTGTACCATACTAGTCCTGTAACTCCTGGGTCGCCCCTGAAAAAGGGACCTCCGGGGCCCAGTGGGCCTACCCGGTCATCAAAATTCAATAAATAAATAAAAACTGAAGGTGGATAAAGCAATGGGGTTTGATGGGATTCTCCCCAGGATTTTAAAAGAACTAAGGGAAGAACTAGTAACACCACTGACTACCCTTTTTAATAAATCATGGGAGGATGGGGTGGTACCTGAGGACTGGAGGAGGGCAGATGTGATTCCCATTCACAAAAGTGGGAGCAAGACAGAGGCAGGAAACTACAGACCTGTCAGTTTAACCTCAGTGGTAGGGAAAATGATGGAATCACTTCTGAAGGAAAGAATTGTTGAGTACCTAGAGGCCAGTGGGGCACAGGACCCAAGGCAGCATGGATTCACAGCAGGAAGGTCATGTCAGGCAAATCGAATTGATTTCTTTGATTGGGTGACCAAAGCAGTAGACCAGGAAGGGGCTGTGGACATGGCCTACCTAGACTTTAGCAAGGCATTTGACACAGTCCCGCACAAAAGATTAATAAACAAATTATCCAGCCTGGGAGTGGGTCCTAGGGTGGTAGCCTGGAAAACACTGGTTGGACAACAGGACACAGCGGATAATACAAATGGAGTCCACAGTGAAGAAAGGAGGGTTACTAGTGGGGTACCGAGGGTTCAGTACTGTGGCCGGTCCTTTTTAATGTCCTTATAAGTGACACTGCAGAGGAACTAGAAGGGAAAGTATGTCTCTTTGCAGATGACACAAAGATCTGCAACAGGGTTGATACACAAGGTGGGGTGGAAAGGATGAAAAGGGACTTGGCAAGGTTGGAGGAATGGTCAAATGTGTGGCAGCTTAGATTCGATGCAAAGAAATGCAAAGTAATGCTCCTGGGAAACAAAAACACAGGGGAAGTGTATACAATGGGGAGTGAGATACTGACAACAACAAAAATGGAAAGGGACCTGGGGGTAGTCATATCAGATGACCTAAAGGTGGGCCAGCAATGTGAGAAGGCAATAAGGAGGGTTGGGGGGATACTGGGATGCATAGGGAGAGGCATCACCAGTAGAAAACAGGAAGTTGTTGGCCCTCTGTACAGACAGTTGTAAGACCACATCTGGGTACTGTGTACAGTTCTGGAGACCCCATCTCCACAAATACATAGACAGGGTGGAGGCTGTCAGAGGAGGGCAGCCAAAATGATGCAGGGTCTGCATCAGAAGACATATGAAGAAAGACTAAAGGAACTAAAGATGTATAGCCTCGAGGAAAGGAGGGAGAGGGGGGACATGATAGAAACTTTCAAATACCTCAAGGGAAGCAACAAAGTCCAAGAAGGTAGCATCTTTCAGAAAAAGAGATGTGCAAAAACAAGAGGGCACAATTTGAAGATGGGGGGGCGGCTCAGAGATAATGTGAGGAAGTATTTCTTCAAATAGAGGGTTGTGGATACATGGAACAGCCTTCCTGAGGAGGTCGTAGAGTCAAAAACAGTGCGGGAATTCAAGAATGCATGGGACAGACATGAAGCAATTCTAGTGGGGGGTAGGAGGAAGTAGGCTGTTGGTTAACTAGAATCTGCAGCTTATCCGTTAGGTAGGGAAATGGGCAGACTAGGTGGGCCAAGCGGTCCTTATCTGCTGTCAAATTCTATGTTTCTATGGTTCTGACTTTGATGCTGCATGTAGCTGATAGGGTTGTCAGGAGATGGCACCATGAATTCTGTGGCAATTCTTGCTTCATTTCCAGCTTTGTTTTGTGGATTTTTAGGTAGGTGCCGAAGGGTTAATATATTTGCTCCACGGCTTGCATCACCACTGCGGCTCGTTTTGGGTTCACTGTTGAGTATGCTGGTGAAGTATCATGCTGCTGCTAGATTCATTGTGTTATTCAAGAGCTGATCTGCTGAAGTGCTGTGGAATTGTCTGGAAGTGAAGGGGAGAGGATCTTTCCTGCTGCAAGGTACTCCGGATACCAGACAGGGAGGATGTTTTGCTGTGGAATGAAAAACTCCCAGGTCTACTGTCATCTGCTGGTGCTGTGAACTGCACCGGTTTGGACAGCAGAGACATTGGCAACATGACTTTGGGTTCCTTCTGCTTGTGGTCTTCCACCTGTCACAGGTATGGAGCTCCAGGCTTTCTGTTCTTCAGATGCAGCCCAGTATGGCCTCAGGTTAGATTCCAGCCTGTGGCCAGTAATGATCATTATTTCACAGGATTCCAGTCCTGCCGCTGAGAGTAAATGAACAGCAGTAGCCCGGACACTATGGTAAGAGTACCAGGTGGACAGTTTCACCAGCTCACTCAGTCTGGGAATCATATTGGCCAAATAACTGACACTGAGAGGTTCCCAAGAGTACCAAATCTCAGGATCCAAAGTCAGATGTTCCTTAAAATGACGTGGATATGAATAGAAAGTTGGAGGGGTAGGCGGTAACTTTACAATATGCTATTGCAATGCATATGGCTATGGTACAAAGATGTTCCTGGGAAATTAGAAAATATAGCTCCTGTTCTGTTCCTTATTGGGTTTGTGCAACCGCTTGTGATTTTTTGTAGACTCATTAAAATGTAATGTTATGTACACTGCAGCCCTTGCTGACCACACTTTATTGAAAAATTGTCAGGTTTTAGTTGGCTCAAAACCTCTCAACCTCTTCCAGTCATACAGAGTTGTATGTCAAACCAAACTTTGTTGAGGAGGCCTGTGGCAGTTGGGGTAGACAGCGATGTGGAGGTTTTTAACATAATTAGATCAACTTGGAAGACGGGGGGGGGGGATGATGGTGGCTTCTGTCCTTATTTATTTATTTATTTTAGTGCTTTTTCTATGCTTCCTCTGCTTTCAGCTATTTGTAGTGGATTTACCAGCCTTTTCAGTCCAGATATACCAGACTTCATGATGCTGCGGGCAGAGGAGGGGTTTCCTGTGCTTGGTTTTCCCACAACTGTTTTGTACTGAATATCCCTGACCCCGTGGGGGATGCATTGGGATGAAGTTCCCCCATGTGAGCGTGCAAAGGCAAGCTCACATGATACGCAGCATGGTTTATCCCCCCCCCATGTCCCATGCACTCTGCCACCCATACATCCACAGGTGGTGGTAGTACAGTGGGATGCAGCATCTATTTGTGAATCTTTGTGTAAAACTGGGATCCCTTGGTTTGAAAATGTATATTGAAATGATTGCAAAAAGCTATTTGGAACTCAGGGGGTTAAATTTGAGATGCAGTTTGACTTCCATAAACTTTTTTGCAGAGTTGTCACCGGGAGCTGTAGTTCTGGGACACCGTGTTCTATTTTGTTGCACCTTCAAGGAAGGAAATTTACTAAGTTCTAAAACATTTTATGAGAAACAGGATGTCTGTTAAGGAGCTCAGGATGCAGAAATTAATTGCTAGGCAAAGACTTCTTATAAAAAGAACAACATGTTTGTAAGAGAGAAAGAGACTGAAGTTTAGAATTAGAGATACCCTCAGGTGAAGGACTTTGTTTTCTTTGTTTGTACTGCCTTTGTAAATAGCTATCCTGAACAATTTTATTTTTTATTTTATCAAAAATAATAAAATGCTATTTGTGAATTTTGCAACTGCTCCTGGTTTTCCTATGCTTCCTGACCTGCACCTAGACAATACTGGTCTCAGGTCTTTTTCCCTCCCTCAGGACTTGTGAAGTTTGCAGTGTGCCTGTTCAGTGGATGAATGGAATGTTTCAGTTCTGGTGCCCAACTGTTCCCCATCCTTCAAGTGTGGCACAGTAATTCAATCACATGTACTGAACAATGGGGAAAAAAATTCACACATACCAGGCCGTGAATTCAGTACAACTCTCCAAACCAATGTCATGTCCACAGCAATTAAGGATGGCCTTCAAAGCAGCACCAAATTCTACCCCTAAACAAAATAAGAGAACACAGGAGTTGATCAGACCTACTTATGTAAAGATGTTTCTATAAATATCTCAAAAGGCTCTCAAAGATGACCTACACGGACACGGTACAATTACAGAATGATTCTCCGTTATCTTATACTGATCAATAATCATTGTTCCTTATCCCAAATCCTGTGACAGAGACGCGAGAGAGAGAGAGAGAGAACAGACACACAGAAAGACAGACAGACTGTCAGCAGATAGATAGGTACACAGACAAATAGATATGCTGCCCTCCCGAGGTCTAGCACTACTGCTGTCTTTCTCTTGCTTGACCGCATATGTGGCACAGAGGGAGCACTGGGCAGCAGCAAAAATCTTTGATGTCTTCTGTGCCCTTCTTCTTTGCAGCTGAGGACATGTTTCTTTGGCCCAAGTCCCCTGATTCTGTCAAGGGGTAGTGAGAGAGACAGGGATGCCACGCCTCCATTTGGAACCTCGATGTGCCATGCACACCTCCACAAGCTGCCGCTGAAAAGCGGGAACCCATGCTGCAAGAGGCTCCTCCTCAGCTAGCGACAAACTCCTCTGCCATACAACAACCCCACAGACTCAACCAGACATCAGCCCAGGAAGGGCTGCAACCACCTGGGGTCTGCACCCTTATTGGGGGCACAGATACAAACAAAAAAATAGAGATTTGAGAGAACCAGACACCAGCATCTCTGGCCATAGCCTTTTTGCCAATCCCTGACCCTGCAGTTCAGCCAATCAGAGGGCAAGAAAGCCCAGAGCTGCACCCAGGGGGACTGTGGGAGGATCATGCAATCAGACTCTTCCTAACGAACTGGCAGGCTAAGAAAGCCAATCAAAAGGCAGAGGGACTGACAGATAGCCAGCCTGACAAATCAGACACTGAATTGGGGACAGAAGTTTCTGGACTCAAAGAGCTTGTGGCAGTCTGAGAGAGACACTGAGGAGTTCAGACCTGCTGCTGGTGACTGTGAGGTCATGTGAGAGGCCTAGTCAGGTCAACAATCCACCAAACCTTCAACAGGGCTCATCCTGCAAATGAGCCATACCTAGTCTTATACTGTTCAGAGACTGTGCCAGGTAAAGGCACCTGTATAGTGAAACCTGTGAAATTGCACTAGATGAGAACCTATAAGAAACCACTGAAAATCTGAGCCTGTGGAGCCTTGCTGCCTACCAAAGCTGCTGAGCTATACAAAGACAGAGACCTATATCCTACCCAGGTTGCTCCAGACCCAGGTAAGGGGCCTGCTTGCCCTTATCTAGTGGGGTGGCTCAGGGAACACTAAGTCGCGGGACATGTGCCCTGAGTACATGGGTACTCTTGATCCAGAAGGGAATCAGACCATAGAGGTCACTCCTAGGGTCTGGACTCCGTGGGAACCAGCAGGCCAATGCGTAATGCTCCTCTGACTGAGAGCTGAGACAGAAGGGCTGTGCTGCAGCAGTATGTCTGAAGGAAGTTGATGTGCTTCATCCCCAGGTCACTGGGCCCTGTTCCTGACTGCTGTCCCCCCTGTTGCTGTGTGCTGTCCCTTGCCTCGACTGAACTGCTGCATCTGGGGGTCCTGGGTCTTCTGCACTTTTCCAATTTTGAATTACAATTACTGCATTTACATTACAGGCTTGTTTACAAGCATTTACCATTTGGATTTCAAGTTATTTTATTGTGCTAGCTAGCGCACTATGGCCTGTTGAGGGTTAAATTAAAAGCTTGCTAATTTCATCAAGTGAACCACCAAAAGAACCCAAGTCATGTAGCTACCATACCTGCAAAGGGACTCTAGTGTAATTCCTGGGTACCAAGAGTCATTAATTATTGTATCATATTTCAAACTGTAGTTTTACTGCTGGTACCAGTAGAAGAGTTACCGCTCCCTGTGTGGTATAATTTCTCTTTTTGTGCCCCTTGGTTGGGCAGGTGCTTTTTTGGTCTGTTTGGTATCTGAAAGGGTGGCAATGATCCACAGTACAGTGACTTCCACAGGGCAATGTTCTAGGGTTGGAATAATCAAGGTGACTTGCTATTGTCTAAGCCCATCTTTTCCTCCAGTTTCCCAGCTTGGGTTCTTAAATAAAACACTGTTAATTTGTTGAATTTTTCTTCTGTGTATGCGCCCACTTTGTGTATCCTGATTGAAGTGTTTACTGGTGAAGATAAAAGTTGTCTTATTGGTCCCCAAGAGGTGGTCCAGTCTAGTGTAGGAAAGTGGGTAGGTACTCAGGAAGGATGTTCAGCTCCTGGAGAGAGTTCAGAGGAGGGCAACTAGGATGATCTGGGTCTGGGAGATAGGACTTATGAGGATAGACTTGAGGAGCTCTACCTGTTCTCACTGGAGGAGACGAGAGACAGGGGGGACATGATTGAGGTCTTCAAGTATCTAAAAGGGGTTAATAAGGTATGCCTACATGGGATCTTTCAGAGGAAGGTGGGAGGGCCCACTAGGGGGCATGGTTGGAGGATGGAGGGAGGGAGACTTAGTGGAGAAATGAGGAGGCAATACTTCACTGAGAGGGTGGTGGATCCATGGAATGCACTGCCTGAGGAACTGGTGGAGGTGTCTACAGTGGAAGGGTTCAAGAGAGGTTGGGACAGATACAAGAGAGTGATGAAGAGAAGGGCCACCTGCCTGGGGGAGGGGAACCCTGGCTGGGGGAAGGGAAAGAAATCAGGAGGATGGTTGCGGTGCCCATTAAGGGTACTGACTCTCGAGCACACTCAATAGACTATTGGGCCTACTCTGCTGGTATTTTAGTATGTTATTGCATTCCAGGGGGGTGGTACTGCATACAACATCTGACCCACTTATCTCTCTAGGTGGAGGCACTGCGCTATTCCTTTTTTTTTTTTTATTAAACTTTTTATTAAGTTTATCGTGAAACTATAACAAATTCCATCACATAATGGACATCACATTGACACTACAAAAGCCACAATAAAAGAATATTTTACCGAAGCAAAGTCAGTGCATATAAAAAAAATATAGTCAGTTCATACGAACATAAGAAATTTGCCAGCAGATAAAGGTCTAGTGGTCTATCAAGTCTGCTCAAATGTGCAGCTAGCACCCCTTATTCTGCAGCTGCCCCACCCTCCCTTGACCCTCCTCCTTGCCCTGTCCCAGCCCTTTTTGAAGCAGCCTACTGTTCTACTGGATGCCATTTCTGCCGGTAATGCATTCCACCCAGCTACTACCATCTCAGTAAAAGAAAGTGTCTCATCTCCCTCTTAAACCTTCCTCCCTCCAGTCTCATATCATGGCCCCAGGTATCCCTCTCCTCCCTTACTCTGGACAGCCCCTCCATACCTGTCTTGTTTATTCCTTTCATGTACTTGAAGGTTTCAATCACACACCCCTGTCCCGCCTCTCCTTCAGTGAGTACACGTTCAACTTCCTCAGCTCCCTCTCGTATGGTAAGTCCCCAGCCCCTGGATCATCTTTGTTGCCCCGCACTGCATCCCCTTCAGTAACTTAATGTCCCTCTTCAGATACTGGTGCCAGTACTGCACGCAGTACTCCAGGTACAGTGTAACTAATGAACTATACAGCGGCAGAATCACCTCCCCCCTCCTCGAGGTTATACCCCTTGCAATGCAACCCAGAATTTTGTTGGCCTTTGCAACTGTCTTCCTACATTATGCCGAGTTGTTCACTGACCCCATAATGATCACACCCAGATCCTTCTCCTCCATCTTGGCTAGCTGCACTCCCCCCAGCTGGCAACTCTTCCTTGGGTTTTTCGCCCAAAAATGCAGCACCTTGCACTTTTTTGGCACTGAACCCCAGTTGCCAGGTGTCTGACCAGGTTTGCAGCTTTGCCAGATCATCCTGCAATCCCTGCCATCCCCCTAAGTCATCCACCACTGCTCCCATCTTGGTGTCATCAGCAACAGACTGGTCTTGCTCTTGATGACCAATGATATGTCTGCAACGAATATCCCAAACACTGGTCCCAACACCGAGCCCTATGGAACACCGCTCATCACTACCCTTGGGGATGACAGCTCCATACCCACCACCACCCTCTGTTGCCTTCCCTGAAGTCAGTTCCTACCCATCTCACCAGCTTTGCACCCACCCCTATGTCTTCTAACTTATTTCCCAGACTCCCATGCGGCACAGAGTCGAATGCCTTACTGAAGTCCAGATACAGGACATCCACTGCATGGCCCCCATCCAATTGCCTAGTTACCCAGTCATAGAACTCCACCAGGTTGGTTTGGCTGGATCTGCCACTTACAAAGCCATGCTGTCTGCTGTCCTGTAGCCCTTTGGCCTCCAGGAGAGACACCAGCCTCTCCTTCAAGATGTCCATCAGCTTACTCACGATGGATGTGAGGCTCACTGGTCTGTAGTTCCCTGGTTTATCCTTGTGGCCGCTCTTGTGGAGCGGCACCACATAAGCCATCCTCCAATCCGGAGGTGCACACCCTGAGTGTAGTGAGGCACTGAATAGGTCTGCCAAAGGTCCCACCAGGACCTCTGCCAGCTACTTTGGTAACCTAGGGTGGATGCTATCTGGGCCTGGCGCCTTGTCCACCCTCAGTGCCCGCAAACCCTCCAGAACCCTGCCCTCCATGATTTCCCCATCCATCACCCCTTCCCCTCCGTTCCTGCCCTCCCACCTCCCGTTGAGTATCACGCCCCCTCCCTTCTCCTTAGTAAATACCGAGCAGAAGTAATTGTTCAGTGCTTCTGCCTTATCACTCCCTGCTTCCACCCTCCCTCCCTCCTTCCTAATCCTTACTATATGTTCCTTACAGCTCCTTTTCTCCCTGATGTACCTGAACAAGTCCTTCTCCCCCTTCTTAATGCCCTGCACCAGCCTGAGCTCCTTAAGACACCTTGCCTGCCCTTACTGCCCCTGTCACCTTCTTCGATTCCTTCAGGTACTCCTCCCTGTCTTCCCTTCCCTGTTTTTTTTGTACCTCCTAAAGGCAGCTGTTTTTCTCCTTACCTTTTCCATGACCTCCTTGCTCACCCAGCTAGGTCTATTTGCCCTAGCCTTCTTGCTCTGGGCCTTGCTACAGGTTCTGGTTGTCTCCACTATACCCAGCTTTATGAGCGCCCACCTCTGGTTAGTGCCCATACTAGGTTGAATTCTAGCCAGGTACCCTTTTACCATTTCCCCCATCCTCCCGGAGTTGGCCCTCCTGAAGTCCAGTACCCTTGTGCCAAATTCCACTCCTTCCTTACTCATATCCGATGTGAACCATACTGAGTGGTGGTCACTCCCCTCCAGCGGTTCTTCCACCCTCAGTTCCCTCACAAACTCCCCATTTGCCAGCACGAGGTCAAGGGTATTCCCTAATCTGGTTGGTTCGCTGACTATTTGCATCAGGAAGCTGTCCTGGAAGGCACCCAGCAGTACCTGCTCCCTTCTATTCCTGGTTGTTGGCGTTCTCCAGTCCACTCCTGGCATGTTGTAGTCCCCCACAATCAACACACTACCCTTCTCACAGGTCCTCCTGATCTGTCCCACTAGTTCCCTGTCTATCTCCTCTGTCTGAAATGGCGGCCTGTACACCACTCCCATCCTCGGAGTCCTAGTCTTGGAATCCTGGATTTGCATCCATAGTGACTCCGTACTACCATTCTCCCCTTCCTCCCATACATATTTCAATTCATCCGTCACATATAGTGCCACTCCCCCTCCTTTCCCATTCGCTCTATCCCTACAAAATATCCTGTATCCTGGTATCGACAGGTCCCAGTCATTTTATTGGGTGACCCATGTTTCAGTGATGGCTGCCATGTCCACTTCCCCCTCTGCCATGGGAGTCTGTAGCTCTGCAGTTTTCTTCCAAAGGCTCTTAGCATTCAAGGTGACCACCTTCCACCATTTACACCCCGGCCCTCCTTTACTAGCATTGCCACTAGTACTTGCCCTTTGTCCTTTGTCACTTATGAGTGGTAAGCGCATATGGCATCCCAACTTGTGGTCTCTGGATGCCTCTTGCCCACTTGCCACCCCCTGCTCAGGGATTGACCTTAACTTTCATTTACTAGCCTGGGTACTAGTGCAGATTGCCATGGGCTAGTGCAAAATCTATGTTACTTGCCTGGCTGGGCTAATGCAATTTCTCCTGTGGAAAGCTGCAGTTCCATTCTCAACCCAGGTATCAAAAAATAAACAAATAAATACATTATTATAACTTACTTAATTTAAAGCCAGGTCATTTTCATGAAGGTTTAACTGTGTGCTGCCTTAGCATTAGTGAAATGAAAAAAACAGATGTCTGTGTGTAGTGCATTTACAAACTGTTTCATTTTATACTAAGTACTGCTTTTATTTTTTGCTGGTAAAGATCATTTCTCCTTTTCCTTTCCTTGTTTAACTCAGTACTCATGGCAGGCAGATTTGTGACTGTTTCCAGGAGTAGAGCTAGGGTCGCCACCTGTCCAGTCGTAGACCGGATAATCTGTTTTTCAGGGTCCTTATCTGGTCATCCGGTGTTGATTAAATGTAGTCCAGTTTTGGGGCCATTTTGAGTGCTCAGATAGTATTAAAACTGAATGTATCAAATCAATCACTGTTGCATGCATGTCCAGGTTACAAAAAAAGTTATGATGTCACTAGTCACAGGCCTTTGTTTGTAAACAAAGTCTGTCTAGAGGGTGTAAAGTGTGGCCATTAAGACCATTAACAGTAAATCAACCTAATCTTTTCAACTCTGAATTTTAATATGGTCCAGGGATTTATTTAACTCTAAAAATTGATTAGCGTTTTGCTCATAAAAGTGCTAAATCTTTGTGAAAATGCATAGCTCTTGCCTTACTGTGTTTAACAAACATAGCACTTCTAGAAAATCTATATAAATACTTTCTGTACAGTTAGTATAGTCCCAAGAAAAAAACTGCTAATCAATTATTTAAAACCCTGTGGTCATTTACTGCCACAACAGGAAACAGTTTGACATCTCTATATGCTGTAATTGGTTCCTTTTTGTTTTTCCTATATTTTCATGTGATGGAGACCCACTTTTTTTCAAATTAGTTTTCACATTTTTATTGCCTTTGTCATTGTGTTGATTATTTCTCTCCTAAGTCCTCAGCAGCTGCTACTGTCATTTTTTATGCTACCAACCCGAACATTCTATATTAGCTACACCTTTACGAGTCATTGGAATAAACAGCATGGAATGGTGCATCTGAAATTGTGGAATTCGATGTTTTAGACATTTGAAAAGAAACAACAGTAGCTGATGAAGTAAAGGGAACACAATATAGTATTGAGGATACCTCAAGTACTTATAGTTCAATTATCAAAAAGGTGATCAAAGCATACCAGAATACATGGCTGTCATGGAAAGGAAAACTGGAGAGTGTTTAACAGAGAGAGCAACAGGTTGTGAATGGGCTTTGTACAATCTGAGTTTAAATTCCTACAGCCTCCACTTGCATACTGTGTGACCCTGAGCAAGTCATGTAACTTCCCTGTGTTCCTGAGCCACCCCTGTAAATGGGTCTTGTGCCCAGTGGGAGTTACCTAGTTGCCAAAGAATAAAAATAAATAAATAACAGTATGGGTTGATGCTGTTGAATTTATCCTTACTTTTTTTGATGAACATTTTTTAATAGAACTGGGACAAGCAAGCATTTCTGGGATCTGTGGCCAGGGTGGAAAAAGGGAAGAAAAAGACACACACACACTTTTTACGACACAACTTTATTAACTACAAATCTGAAAATGATGAAATATGTTAAGAATTCAGTAATCCAGCTGACATTAATAGAAAGCATGCTGATGAAGACAAACAAAAGGTCATGAGTACGAAAAGACAAAGCGAAGCCGTCAGTTCCAGCAATGTAGGCTAGAAAAATATAATTAATTGGGGTATGATGGTGCAAAAGATCTGATGTTCTGCCATTTGTGTATCAAACATGAAATACAGTTGGGCAAGGCGGGCAATAACAATAATTTTCGTTTTGGTACAGAGAACTTCCAGCTTGACTCTGTCCTGTCCCATAATATCAGTGAAGCTCATGCTAGGGCAAAGGGAAAGGAGGATGCCAGCACTACTACTCCAGTGATAAGTAAGGCAGATGGAATGCTGAAGAACATGAATAAAGCAACACTTAACCATCTGGATAAACTGTTTCGCACATGCCATGCAATAGCTAAGAAAGGACGTCCTTTCACAGTCTTTGTGTGGATGTGCAGCCTTGATGATATAAAAGGGCTAGATATCAGTTCAGCATATCAAAATGACAAATATACCTGCAACTTTATCAGCTATGTAGCCGAGGTTGAACACATGGCACTGTGAGAAACAATTATGGGAACAATGTTCATTTCAGTCATCAGTGACAGAACCACTGACTCTTCACTCACAGAAGCTGAGATAGTGTATGTGTGGTTTGCAGTTAAAGGCACAATGCAAAATCAGTTGATAGGTGTCCAGACTGTTGGCAGGACAAATGCGATTTTATTTTCCTTTTGTTTAACAAATCACTGTTAACCATACTGACTATGGGCTACTGCAAACTTCTGCGGGCTAGTGTAATCTCGGGTTCACTAGCCCGGCTGGCTAGTGCAAAAAAAAAGTTAAGGTTGATCCCTGCCCCCGCTCCTAGTTTAAATTCCCAACTACCTCTATGTACTCCTCCATCTTCTATTTCAACACTTTCTTTCCCTCCTTGCTCAAGTGTAGTCTATCCTTGGCATAGAGACTACTGTCCTCCCAGGTCCATCCTCATCTCCCCCACCAGCCCATACCCTTTAGCATGACACCAGGTTCTTAGCCATCCATTAAATTCCTCTATTCTTAGCTTTCTTGCCGTGCTTGCCCTGGGCACTGGAAGTGTCTCTGAGAAAGTTACTGATCTTCCTGCCCCTTCACATCATTGTCCTAGTTCCTCAAACCTCCTCTGGACTATATCTACCATCCTGTCAGCCAGGTAATTTGTCCCCAAATATATAATTAAATGAGTCTTCTTCCTACCCCTTCTAGCATATTTCAAAACAGATTGTCCTACCTTTTCCACTGTCATTCCCAGCATGGCCTCCACCCAAATGTGACTATGTCTCTCTCCCTTGCTACCGCACCTGACTCCTCTTAGTATTGAGTCCCTTAGCACTAAGATCCCACCCCTCTTACCAACTGCTTGCTTCCCTTCTTCCCCAACTCTCGCTTCTGGATCCTCCTCTTCCTCCTGCATAGTAGTCCCCCCTTCCACCCCAGTTGTAATTCCCCCAGCAGAACTTACCCCCTCTTCAGTTTCATCCAGACTTCTATCAGCTACTCCTCCAATCTCATCACCTCTGTCCTTCTCCTTTCTCTCTAGTACTGCAAAAATGATTTTCTGAAGACCCTTCTCCTATACCTGCTTCCTCCCTCCTCATACTGACCCATTCCCTCCTTTCAACTCCATGACTGTTGCCACTTCGCCTTCTGCCCTCACCAGTCCCTTTCTCCTTCTTCCTGTTGTCTTTTTTCCCCTTGATCTGGGTTCCCCAGATGCCGTTCCCCTTGGCCTGGGTCCCCCTGTCTCTGCTTTCCTTCTTCTGATCCTCTCCTCCTCCTCCCTGTTGGCCCAAACTGACCTCCCTCATTGTCCCTCCTCCCTCCCTCCAGTGTTGGGCTATAACCTCCTCCATTCTGCCTTACCTGTCTTAGCTCCTCCTGCAGACCCTTGATGATCTTTTTAAGTTTCCCTATTTGGTTACACACTAAACATCCCCCCCCCCACCCTCCATACAATGTTTAGAATGATTGGCACACCACAGTTGTTGCAGCCTACTACCCTACATATTGCTGTCATCACCCACCAGCGACCCCCCACCCTTCCAGATGAAGGATACCCAACGCTTCCCCCAAGTCTGTGAACCAGGTTCACAAGTGCACTAAAGGGTGTAATATGATAGTAGTGAGCATGTTTTCATGAATAACACAAAGAAAAGTCCATTGAGTGTTCCGAAGAAGATCTTCTGAATGAAATGCAGCAGATAATCCATAATATCAAAACAAGGTACAAGAACTGTTAGCAATCAAATACAAACAATCTATGGAGTAGGAAGTGGAAGAAAAAGATAAAAGATACAGAAAGTAACTGCGTAGGCAGGAATTAAGAAGACCCCCAAGGGGCTATGAGGTTGTATTAGAAAAGAAGAGAAAGTGGTAGAGAGAAAGCAGAATAGGAGAGGGACCCAACCTTACAGAACAAAGTCTAAGAAGTGGTCCAGTTCATATAGAACCCACCTACACCATTTGATTTCGAAAGAAGGTTATGTGCTTCATGATCCTGGCTGATATCCTCTCCAACATGTATATAAGTCAAGCGTGAGTTCCTGTTAGGTAGTTTGGATGGGGATCTTCTCAGTGCACCACAATATGGAAATGGGTTTTTTGGCCACTAAGATCAATAAAATGGCTCATTTTATGGAGGGTTTCCTCAATGTGCATTGATCTGGGGGAATGGCGGTAAGGATGAAGGAGGGGGTAATCATACAAGGGCAATCAATGATGTCCTCAGTCTTGTGCACTACAGCATGCCAATATGATTGAAGGTATGAGAATGCCCAAAGGACATGCATTTGATCCACCTGGATAGTAGCACATTTGCACTAGTAGTGGCCGGCAAGAGGGCAAATGAATTTAGCAATCACCATAGGTGTGTGGAAGTACCTGAGTCAGCACTTCCAAGCATATTCCTTCCAGTAGGAGGCAGCTGTTACCCTGTGAGCAGGAGGGGTATATTTATACCACTGCTCTAAAGAATGGGTGATGCCCAGTTCCATATTCCATCTGTGCGGGATGGTGTCAGTAGAGACTGCATGAGGCTTTGCAGAGCCTTATATAAAAGGCTAAAAAGATGTACTCAGGTATCGCCCAGCATGTAGGATTTTAGAAGGTGAATGAGCGGGGGTGGTTTTTCAGCTAAGCGGGTCAGGAACTCTTCCTGAACATGAAGGTAACAGCAAAGTTGCAAATATTTATAGAAATCAGTGGATGGGAGGTGAAACAATGCCTGAAGAGCCACAAATAGCAAGATCCCCGTTGGAGTGATTAGTTGGTACACATTTCGAATACCCTACCCATGCCCCGTCAGTAATGTTTTATCAAGTTTATTGGGGGGGGGCCATATCATGAGCTATGGCCTGGAGGCAGAACCTATCAATAGTGGTAAAAAGTGTTTTCAAAGGAATATCCATTGATGGTAAGTTTCAGTAGTAAAATGATCAAACTTACTAAAAGGTACAAGCAGGTGGATTACCAAAAAGGTATCAGGCATGGTGATGTGTATCATTTAGTATGTGCTCAATCAGCTTCCAATAAGAATGATAGGATGCAGCGAGCTAAAGACAAACTATTCTGAGATGAGATGCTAAGGCTTACCAAGTTAAGTTGGGTAGGTTGACTCCCCCCTTATCACAAGGGAGCTACAAAATGGAATAGCGAATCTGGGGGACTTTACCCTGCCATATAAAGCAGGAGATTACTTTATCCCAGGCCCTGAAATAAATTTTGTCTGGCATAATAGGGAGGGTTTGGAGAAAGCATAACATCTGAAGAAGGATATTTGTCGTACTACTTCTATACAATTAAAAATTCCCAAGAGTGAGAGTGAGATTTGTCCAGCGGGAGAGGTTGGCATTGATTTGCTGGGTTAATGGCTCATAACTGAGGAGGTTGAGATGCTCTAGATTTTTGGTGATTTGCAAGGTATCTAATGACTAGATTACGCCACTTAAAGGGAAAGTTTTGTTTTAATTGCGGTGAGGGAGAATAGTTACAAAGAAGCTCCTCTGTTTTAAGGGTGTTTATTTTATATCCCCCTACTGTGCCAAATTCTTGGAGAAGTTCCCAAATTACCAGAGTGGAATCCTCCAGGGAGGTTACCCTTAATAACACACCATAACACACCATCGACGAGCAATGACATTTTAAACTGTCTACCCCTCTGGGGAATCCCCTCCACACCAGGATGACCCCATATAGCCGCTGCCAAGGGCTCTAAGTAGACAGTGAACAGGAGTGGGGACAATAGACAACCCTGAGAGATGCCACAGGTTAAGGGAAATGAACCATTCAACAGCACTGTGCTATACCTTATTTGTTTTAGGACAAACTCCCCTACCACAGGAAAAAGAACAAAATTAACACCCTCAACAAGGTGGGCCCTGTATAGTCACCAGGCAGGGGTGTGAACCCAGACACTGCTCTGGGGGAGACAGACATACAGATACAGACATTGGTCTGCAATATACTGCAGGAAACATTGTCAGTATTATGGGTATTGCACTGTTATCAGATGTGTGCAATGTACTGTACATGTAACCCCCCTACTAATTTGCGGTTTACCTTAATGTCTTACTGGGCTCCTTCTATGCCCACCGCCAGGCTGATGTCCTGTAGAGGTAATAGATCCAAGGTTTTCTGTTTACATATGTAACCCCCCTACAAATGGGAGCTCCCGAAAAGTCTTCCTTGAGCTTGCCTAAATGCTCACTGCCAGGCTGGTGTCCTGCGTTTTAGCAGTTTAAATGTGATTGCTAGAGAGTGCCTGTATAGCCTCTGTGTACTGTCTCTTTAAGAGCTGCCTGGATTGTAGTCATAAGTAATCTGAGATGGAGCTCTGTTGAAAGATGTAACTATTTGCTGAAAATCATTTAGAGTGATAATGATAATGTAGTTTGTCTAACCTGCCTTCTTTGCAGCAAGGACTGTTTTGTTTATCTCCACTATCTTGGTCCTGGACTGACGAATTGAACCAATCAGTACTGGTGGGACCAAAAATGGAGCCGGACTACAGGAGCTGTCTGGAGTCAAAATCTGTAGGAATTGTAGTTTTGGGCTTTTGGCACCTTTTTGCACCTGAAGGGGGAGCCTTTGTTGTCACTGACAGACAGATCAGCCAACCGAACCTTTTGGATTCTGGGGAAAGTCCCAGGCTTGCTGGCAGTTGAGTCAGATCTAAGTTGGGAGCTGAAGAAGCAACAGCTTGAGACAGTCAAGCAGCCGTCTGAGTAGTTTTGCACGGCAGAACTGTGGAAAGGCCTGAGTTGTGGCCTGCATGTCTGCCTGTTGCCCCTGAGAGAGAGAGAAGAGAATTATTTTGGACTAAATCCAAGTTTGTGAGAACGAAGTAAGTCACTGATTCTTTTACCAGGCTCGTACCTGAAGAAGATGAAAGATTTTGCTGAATGCG
The DNA here is from genome assembly GCA_016271365.2 of Neoceratodus forsteri. Classification (NCBI taxonomy): domain Eukaryota; kingdom Metazoa; phylum Chordata; order Ceratodontiformes; family Ceratodontidae; genus Neoceratodus; species Neoceratodus forsteri. The sequence continues at coordinate 382,536,036 of CM028134.1, read as the reverse complement.
ATCTGCCTGTCAGGATTTCCAGCTGCTTTTGAATCCCCGGTTTGTGCAGAGACTTTGCGATCGTGACCAGAGAGCGGTTTGCCTGGTACAGTAGAATTTCCTTACATGTAAATGTGCTGTGAGTTGTTAGTAGGTCGTGATTTGGTTCCCCACTGTGTGAACTGTGTTCTGCTTGTTGGAAGCTATATCCAGCCCAAAACAGACTGTATCCGAATTTGCCTTGCCACACTGGCCCAGCCAGACTACCCGCTGCACAGAGAAAGCCATCGACGAGAGACCTGCCAGGGGATCAGCCCCCTGCTCCATGCTTGAACTGGAATGATGCCTCGGAGAATCGGGTGGGCCCTGCTTCTCCTGGCACTCCAGATCAACCACCTGCTGCCTCGATTTTTGTCCCACCTGTGTCCAGTCTTGGGTATCGTGAGTACATATCAGGGTAGCTCCCTGCAACAACAGCTTAATCTAAGTGTGTCATCTGATTGTCTTGTTGTTTCTTTTTCTTCATGAACTGAGCCCTCTGGCTCCGGATTACAAATAGTGTGTACTGTGCATGTTGTCTTTTCCATCACATGGCCCCAACCAGCTGCAACGCCGGCCTACCCCAGGCAACAGTCCTGGCTAGCCCATCTCCTCTCCACCTGGGTACCCAGAAGGCGTGACTGTTTAGGGACTCTGAAGTGCATGCATAACTGTTTGATTGATACAGCCTTTAAGCAAATCAATCTGATTACGTCCCTCCCTTGTTCAAGCCCCCTGAATAAATCAGATATAACCTTTTCTGCATTTAATCTGACTGTGGTTCCAGTTTGTGCTAAGAGTACTTTACTGTTGCTAGTTGCTTTGCCTAACCTTGTTTTACAGGGGGTCCCCAGGGCTGAGCTAGAGGAAACTGCCCTGGTGGTAAGTGTAAACAGTGTGGGTACTTGTGTGGTGCACAAAGGGTATTGTGAACATAATTATTGTGCAGTGTTTAGGCCACTAGCAGGGAAAGAGGGGGGTTTAGCTTGACCACTACCAACCTTGACCTCCAGGTGGAGGCACCCATTACAGAACCTAGGCCCCTTAACCTGCTACTAGCCAAGCAGGCAGGGTTAGTAGCCCTTGGGATAGCGCCACCTAGGGGTTACACATAGAAACATGTAGCCGGCCCAGTGGCGCTGAGGGTTGAGGTGCTGGATGCCACACCTCATGCCACGCCGGCGACCCGTGTTCGGGAACGGGCATGGGCCGCTGGGGGTTGGCAGGGGTGGGGAAGGATTGAGCATCTGGAGGACTGTTCTCCTTCCCCGGGAAGGGGGGAACTGCTGCATTGGCACCTGAGTGCCCTCTGGTGGAGACCAGGGAGCAAGGTGACATGTGCGAGCATGGGAGGAGCCGAGTGCAGATGCTTCGAGGGGAGCGCGCACGGAAGCATGCATGTTCCGCCTCAGCTGGCGTCATTGCATACACCCGGCTCCAGAGGGAGTAACTACAGAAAAATTTCACCTCAGTGCCTCTATGACGCCGCCTCGCCACCCCTCTATTGCTTTCAGGCTGGCTCCCACTATCCCGACCATGTCCGTGACACCTTGGCTGGTGCCACGGCCCCGCCCTGGGGGGGTAAGCCAGGGGGCATCGGGAGAACAGCTCATATGAGAGCGAGGAGTGATGGGGGTCATGACTGGGCTGAAATCTGGCGCTGAGATGGCAAAAAAAAGAAAGAAACATAGAAACATAGAAGTTGATGGCAGATAAGGACCGCAAGACCCATCCAGTCTGCCCATTTCTTTTTCTACCTTATAAATGTGCCATCGGCTTTTGTTCTGTCAATGGCCTATCTATTCATACTCATCTGTATTGCTCCATTATGCCTATCCTATGCCTGTTTGAAGCCCTTTACTGTATTCACATCCACCACTTCCTGAGTTAGGCCGTTCCATGCATCCACCACCCTTTCTGTGAAAAAGAACTTCCTCACATTACCCCTTAATCGGCCTCCCTCTAATCTCATGCTGTGTCCTCTTGTCCTGCTATTTTTCTTATATTGAAACATGTCAGACTCCTTCACCTTGTTAATGCCCTTAAGATGTTTGAATGTTTCGATCATATCACCTTTCTCCCTCCTTCGTTCTAGGGTATACATATTGAGCTCTGTTAATCTGTCCTCATATGTTTTCTGATGCAGTCCCTGCACCATTTTGGTTGCCCTTTTCTGGACTGCCTCAATTTGGTTAATGTCCTTGTGAAGGTGTGGCCTCCAGTACTGCACGCAGTACTCCAGATGGGGCCTAACCAGTGTCTTGTAAAGAGGGATTATTACCTCCCTCTTACAACTTGAGATACCCCTACTAAAACACCCTAATATCCCCCTCGCCTTACCTACTGCTTTAATGATCTGCTTGGATGATTTCAGGTCGTTGGTGATGATGATGCCCAAGTCTCTTTCTTCCCTTGTTACTGCCAGCAACTCCCCTCCCAGCCTACAGGTGGCTTCAGGGTTTCTCTTCTCTATGTGCATGATCTTGCATTTCTTTGTGTTAAACCCCAGTTGCCACTCTTCCAACCATTTTGCTAGTTTATCCAGATCTCATCTCGTTCTGCCCACCCTATCTGGATCATCTACTCTGTTGCAGATCTTGGTGTCATCTGCAAATAGACAAACCTTACCCTCCAGTCCATCTGCAATGTCACTGATGAAGATATTGAAGAGGACTGGCCCCAGGACTGATCACTGAGGTACCCCACTTGTGACTTGCATCTCTTCTGACTATATACCGTTTACCACGACTCTCTGTTCTCTGCCTGTCAACCAGTTTGCCACCCAGCTGACCAACGTCTGACCCACCCCGAGCCTACCCAGCTTATTAATCAATCTTCTATGTGAACGGTATCGAAAGCTTTGCTGAAGTCAAGGTAGGTGACATCAACTGCTTCCCTTGGTCCACCACTCTGGTTACCCAATCAAAGAAATCTATGAGATTAGTTTGACAGGACCTTCCTTTTGTAAACCCATGCTGTCTTGGACCCTGTTCTCCTATGGATTCCAGGTGTTGCACTATCCTTTCCTTAAGGAGTGCCTCCATAATCTTGCCCTCTACTGAGGTAAGACTAACTGGTCTGTAGTTCCCTGCCTCCTCCCTGCTGCCACTGTTGTGAAGTGGGATCATGGGATCACATGAGCCCTTCCCCAGTCTTCTGGGACCTCTCCTGTGCTCAGAGACTCATTAAACAGTTCTGATAATGGCTCTGCTAGTTCCACCCTTAGCTCCTTTAGTACCCTGGGATGTATGCCATCAGGTTCCATTGCCTTGTCCACCCTGAGCCTATTGAGCTCTTGTAGGACACTTTCTTTTGTGAAGGGACTAGTGCTCACCTCCCTCCCCCCTGTGTCCATGGTGCTGAGCTGTGGGCCCTGCCCTACCTTCTCTTCAGTAAATACTGAGCAGAAGTATCTATTTAGGATAGATGCTTTTACTTGGTCCTTCTCCTCACACGCCCCCTTATCTCCTTTGGTCTTAGCAATAGCCCCTCTGGACTTTCTCCTTTCACTAATGTATCTATAGAAAGTTTTGTCACCTTCTTTTACTGTTTGTGCTAGTGTTTCCTCGGTTTGGGCCTTTGCCTGCCATACTGCCTTCCCTGCTTCCCTTAGGGAAGTTTGGTATGCCTCCCTATCTTCATCCTGCTGTGTTCCCTTATATTTCCTGAAGGCCAGCCTTTTGGCTCTGACCTTTTCTGCTACTGTTTTTGAGAACCAAAGTAGTTTCCTTCTTCTTTTGCACTTCCTTTTCTCTCTAACACAATGGGATGTTGCTTCAAGTATTGCATCCTTAATGCTTGCCCACTTTGCCTGTACCCCCTCACCTGTATTTCTTTTTGCCAGGGCTAGCTTAACTCTGTTGGCCATCTTATCAAAGTCAGCTCCTCTGAAGTCCCATATTTTTGCCTTGGAATGGGAAGATTTAGTTGTAGTGGCCAAACTGAACCATACCATGTGATGGTCACTGGCCCCCAGGTGACCTTCTACCTGTAGATGTGTGATCCTTTCCCTGTTAGTCAGTCCTAGATCTAGAATAGCCCTGTCTCTTGTGGGTCATCGTACCAGTTGTTTGAGGCCCTCCCTCTGCAGGGAATCCACCATGTGTCTAGTTCTGGCAGATGTTCCTGCTGGTATTGACCAATCTGTATCTGGCATGTTGAAGTCTCCCATTATCAGAACCTCCCCTTTAGCGGTCATGTTTTGTATATCTTCTAACAGTAATGTGTCTATGTCCTCCCCCTGGTCTGGGGGCCTGTAGACAACCCCAGTTCTTATGGCTGTCCCATTTCCTGTTTCCAGGGTGACCCACAGTTCTTCTGGCTCCTCATGTGTATTCTGAATTTCTGTAGCTTTGATATTTTCATTGACATACAGGGCCACTCCAACCCCCCCTTTTTGCACCTTGGTCTCTTCTGAACAGTACATAGTCAGGTACTGAAATCTTCCAAGTGTGGTTACTGGTAAACCACATCTCGTTAATTGCTACTATGTCCAGTTTAGCCTCTGTCATTATTGCCTGCAGGTCTGGGATCTTGTTTCCGCGCATTAATGTACATGATTTTCCATTGGCCAGATTTTGGTTTGTTAGTTGTTGGGCGAGGTCTGGCATTTCCCCTGTGTGTCATATGGGGAGCTGGACCTTTTTACTTACCTGGTGATGCAAATGAACTGAAAACATGCTGAACTCCTGTTTGACCACTAGCTCAGGGGGGAGGAGTGTTCTTCCCATTCGACATATGGGGTGCTGTGCCCCTCTCCCCATTTGCTAGTTTAAATATTCTGCAAAGACATCAAACATCTGCCCCAATGCACTGACTCCCTCCTTAGTCAGATGCAGTCCATCAAATGTAATTAACTTTCGCTCCCAAAACTGTTGCCAGTTCCCTACAAATTTGTGTCCTTTTTCCTGGCACCAGCCCTTGAGCCACATGTTTAGCTCCCCCATCTCCCCTTCTCTGACCTTCCATCCATCTGCCCCCCTCTCCCAGACTGGCAGGATCTCAGGGAAGGAGATGCCGGATGAAATGGATGATAGTTTGTCACCCAGCCTGGTCAGATATTCCTTGGTCTCCACAACTGACCGGCTGGCGAGATCATTGGTCCCTATGTGTACCAGGATGTCAATGTTTTCTCCTGCTTCCTGAACAATTTTAGCAATGCGGCCAGTGTCTCTCCATGCTGATGTACCTGGGAGACATCTGACCATTACCCCTGGCTGGTGATAGGTATCAACTCCCCGAATCATGGAGTCTCCTATGATCAGAAATTTTTTGGATTTCCTTTTTGCTTTTTTTGTTTTGGTTCCTAGTTTGGGCAAGTTTTGTTGTGCTAGCTCCTGCTCTGCAGTGTCCTCTGCCCCTTTGTTTGATTTTGGAGATAGATGCAGATACCTGTTTGTAGTTTTTATATGGCTTGCGGAGGTAATATGTTGGAGAGCACCGAGTGATGGGGCACCCGATTTGCCTCTCCTAAGCACCTGCCAACCTCCTGGACCAACTACCCTTTGCGGTCGAGGTGCTTCTGTTGGATGTTGGGGAAATGGCGGGTGGTTCTTATAATATATTTCCTCTTGAATATAAAATTTGAGGCGTGCAGTCTCTGCCCATGCTGCCTGGAGCTGAGCCCTAAGATCTCCAATGGCCCAGCATAGTGTCCTAAATCCTGTAAAACTGTCCTTCTGAAAAGTGTTCCGCAGTACCTGCAGTTAATGATATCCATTCCAGATAAGATGCTGGGTTAATAACCTGGTCAGAGTAATTAGAAGGAAGAAAATTAAAGCAAAAGTTTGATTTTGTGGTTTGTTTGTTTGTTTCTGTATAACTTGTTATAACAAGTTAAATTACTAGTGCCCCTGTAAATGAGGTCAATGTGTGGATACCCCACTGATCTGCCCCTTCCTGCTTTGCCACAGGAAATGTCACGACTGTGCTACCCTATAAAAGGAGTGTAGTGGGGTGGTTGGGGATGGGGTGGGGGATGGCCTTGCCCTGCCGAAAAGAAGAACCACGGACGAAAGAAACGAGGTAAGAGCAGAAACAGTCAGCAACAAATGCAGTAACCCTGAAAGCTTATCCTAATGATAGATAAAACTGTAAAACCTGTAAAGCACCACCTGTAATAATTTCACAGAAGATATACCCTGTAAGAAACACTTTGCGACAGAGAAAAATAAAGCAGTAACAGAAGATATACCATGCAAAAGACAATTTGAATCAGAAGATTACAGCAGTAATCTGTTAGCACACACCTGTAGGCACACCTTGTAATAATGCAGCAGAAGGTATACCCAGCAACAACAATTTGAATCAGAGAAAAATAAAGCAATAAAATGTTAGCAAACAGTAACAATCCCTGTGAGTACAAAATAAAAACAACAACGCACAGTAAATCTGCCTAGCCAAAAGAAGTCTTAATCCTTTTCCTCACTCTGGTAAGGTTCTTTGCTCTGTCCTTTCAAGCAACCTAGAAGGAAAGAGCTCAGGTGAAGCTAGGTGCCTTGGCCAGCAAACCTAGTCTTCTGTTGATTTACATGAGAGTGCCGTGCTGTACCTCCGTGCCTCTCCCTTTAAGAATTAAGTGAGTATGTATATAGTGAATGGTCTGGTCTGGGTCTGAGTGCTTTTTAGGGCTTACAATCTGCCAGATACCGCTTTGATTTGCTTCAATCTGCAGTCAATAATAGAGCAGAGGGAGCTTGAACTAGCACTGTAATTATTTATTTCTAACTGGCTGTTATATCTAAATTAATAATAATAATAATAATTTTATTTATATAGCACCTTTCAACATATCAAGGTGCTGAACAATTTAACAATTCAGTCATTACGTACACAAACATATACATAAAATCAGCATACCACAAGATAAAGTATGTAATAATAAAACCCAGAGCGTTAATAAATAATTAATTATCTAGAAAGCCATGCTCCACAGATAAGTTTTCAGCTCTTTTTTAAAGAGTTCCACGGAGGTGCACTGCCGTAGCCGTCATGGTAGAGAGTTCCAAAGAGTGGGTGCAGCAAATGAAAATGCTCTGCTGCCAGAGGATTTCAAACTCACTCTCGGGATCTCTAACAACCCCATGTCGGCCGAGCGGAGTGATCGGTCAGGGCAGTAAGGTACAAGGAGGTCTTTCAGGTAGGCTGGACCCTGGTCGTGAAGGGCTTTAAAAGTCAACAAAATTACTTTAAAGGTGATCCGCCACCGCACAGGCAGCCAGTGCAGTTCACACAGTACGGGAGTGATGTGACAAAAACAACTTGTCCCAGTCAAAACCCGGGCTGCAGCGTTCTGCACCAGCTGCAGGCGACGGATTTCAACCCCGGAAAGCCCAAAGTACAGGGCATTGCAATAGTCTAAGCGTGAGGATACAAAGGCATGAACCAAAGTAGGCAGGGAGTCAGACGGAACAAGATGCTTCACCCTGCCAATGTTCCTAAGATGATAAAAGGAAGTCTTGACAACAGCAGACACCTGAACTTTAAGAGTCAGCTTATCGTCAAGAATAAATCCAGGCTACGCACCTGTTCTGAGGAGCGCAAAGGTACTCCACCAAGAATAATTCCAGATGGAGCACCGATATCCGGCCTCACCACCCGACCACCAGGATCCACCACCAGCACCTCTGTTTTCTCCGAGTTCAACTTTAGCCAACTAGAATCCATCCAGTCTTGCATCTCCCTCAGACAGCTGTTAAATACCGAGAGAGCTCCATCCTGGACGGGTGCAAAGGACAGATAGAGCTGGGTGTCATCTGCATAGCAGTGAAACCTCAGCCCATATCGTCTAATGATACCTCCGAGGGGCAGCATGTACACTGCAGACAACATGGGCGACAGCACAGATGCCTGGGGCACTCCACACAACAGAGAGATTGGATCAGAGGAAAAAATCCCCGATACAACTCTCTGTGATCTCCCGGTAAGGAATGACGTGAACCATTGCAAAACGGTTCCAGACATTCCACAAATAAGCCCCAGACGAGCTAACAGCACCATGTGGTCCACTGTGTCAAAGGCTGCAGAGAGATCAAGAAGAACGAGAATGGAGCGTCTCTTCTGATCCCTCGCCATCAGAAGATCATTTAACACCCGAACCAGCGCAGTCTCGGTGCTATGTCTTTTACGGAAGCCCGACTGGAAGGATTCGTAGACATTATGGATGGTTAAATGGTCATCCAATTGACTCGCTACGACCTTCTCGATAACCTTCCCAATAAAGGGAAGGTTAGAGATAGGTCGATAGCTAGAATAAGAGTCCGGGTCCAAGGAAGCTTTTTTCAAAAGAGGAGTTACCACAGCCTCTTTCAAGGAGCAGGGAAACTCACCCGATTCCAAGGAGCACCAGACTATTTGCGCCAGGACCGTACCAATGGTATCCAAACAACCCAAAATAAGGGGAGTTGGACCAGGATCCAAACCACAACTTGTGGGGCGCATAGAATGGATGATCCTCATAATGTCCACAAGCTCAGGTCATCGAAAGGAACTCCAGGAGAAATGAGGCACTGTCATCTCATGCTGACCAGAGGCTTCACCCATAGAGCTTGCCGGACCCAGGTTCTTCCTGATGTCGGCCACTTTAGCTGCAAAGAATCGAGCGAGCTCGTCGCACTCTACTTGCGAAAAAAGCTTTCCGAACATGCAGGCAGGCTGGGTTGCACAGTCTGTCAACAGTTCGGAACAGCTGAGCTGGTCGATTCTGAGCAACTGCAATCTCCTGGACAGGAATTCTGCCTTCTTATGATGATTGCAGATTGATAGTTAACATAATGTTCTATCAATCTAGAGTGGTCGGTATCAAGGGCGGACCTGCGCCAGCGACGCCTAACCTTCGCTTCTGTCTCCTCATCTCCTCAAGGTCCCATCAAACCATGGGGCTCTGGGGGCGATGGGATCTGGGTGCCTACTTAACAGGAGCAATAGAACTAGTAAGCCGCCGGACGGGCCTTATTATAGGCCGACACTAGTGCTTCTGGACTACTGCTCACCGAACTGAAGGATGAGAGGTCAAGGACCGCCGCTAGACCTTGTGGAGTAACATTCCGTAATGGGCGGTACCTGACCATCTCCACAGGGGCTGGTCTTCTCAGGGGGGTGCAAAAATTGAACCTCACGATGTGGTGATCAGACCAGGTGACTGGTTCCACCCCCATGTCGAATGCGTTGATCCCTAGAAGGAAGACTAGATCTAAAGAGTGTCCAGATTTGTGCGTTGCAGTGGAAACCACCTGTGTGAGGCCCATAGAAGACATCAATTGGAGGAAGTCGTTACCAAATTTGAGAGTTCATCCGACCTAGGCGCTGAAGTCACCCAGGACCATCAACCTGGGCGCACTAAATGACATGTCGACGAGGAAGTCTACTACTTCCCAAGAAGGCCTCCCATCACCTGGTGGACGGTAGATGAGGACGATTCGAACGCCTCTACACCTGCCACGACTGTACACTCAAAAGACCCAGTCTCACCGACTGCCACATTCGTGAGACCCAATTCCGTCTTGAAACAGACAGCAACCCCCCACCCCTGCGGTCCAATCTCGGGCGGTGTATCACCGAGTACCCGGCCGGAATCATGACCTCTAAAGTGGGGCCAGAATTAGGGAGTTTGTTTAACTTGCTTTCCTTGCAGCTTTGCCTTTATGACTGGGGGCCACCAGGTTAGGTCCAGGACTTTCAGTAAGTGGACCAATAGGACTCAGGGGACCTCAAAGGGTCCTTGGTCCAAGTGCCTCATGGGAAGGAGAGACTGTAGTTTTCAGGCTGGCACCTAAACTGAACTGAAGGGGGCATCCAAACTGTGACTGACAGCTCTCCCAGCCAAGCAGCACTATGGAAACCAAGGGAAAACATAGAAACATAGACTACATAGAAACATAGACTGTGACGGCAGATAAGGACCGCTTGGCCCACCTAGTCTGCCCATTTCCCTACCTACAGGATAAGCCGCAGATCCTGGTTAACCAACAGCCTATTTCTTCCTACCCCCCAAAATTGCCTTATGTCTGTCTCATGTATTCTTGAATTCTCCCACAGTTTTAGACCCCACAACCTCCTCAGGAAGGCTGTTCCACGATCCACTACCCTCTCTGTGAAAAATACTCCCTCACATTGCCCCTGAACTGCCCCTCTATCTTTAAATTATGTCCCTTGTTCTTGCATGTCTCTTTTCTGAAAGATGCTACCCTCTTGGACTTTGTTGATTCCACTGAGGTACTTAAACGCTTTTATCATGCGCCCCCTTCCTCAAGGGTATACATATTAAGCTCTTTTAGTCTCTCCTCGTATGGCTTCTCTTGCAGACCCTGCACCATTCTAGTTGCCCTCCTCTGGACTGCCTCTATCCTGTCTATTTCCTTGCGGAGATGGGGTCTCTAGAACTGGAAGCAGTACTCCAGATGGGGTCTCACCAACTGTCTGTACAGAGGGATAACAACTTCCTGTTTTCTGCTGGTGATGCCTCTCCCTATACTGGGATGCATATCCCCAGCTCTCCCTGCTGCCTTCTCAGGCAGGAAAAGCCCAGAACTGCTGAAGACAGTGAGACAGTTGGAGTTAGAGCTTGAAGAGTGAGCAGCTTGAGCTCTTGAGAAGCTGCTCCCATTTGGAGCTTAGGGGAATCACCAGGAAGAGGTCTGACTTATCTCCCTGCCACTGTTCTCCTGCATTGCACTGCCAGATTGCAAGTGATCAGATGAACCCAAATTGTGACTGAAACTGCGGCAGAAGCCCCGGAAACGTTTAAAAGTACTGCTTGAGATTTAGACCGAAGTTAGGCTCCTGGAAAGCGATTGGCCAAGAGGTGGTGAAGAGACTAATATTGGATCGAGAGGTTTGCTCAGTAAATCGACTGCAATAGCAACTAGACTGTATCCAATCTGTTAGAAGAAGTCAATGCTGTTCTTGTTAAGTGTGCTGAATGTCTGTCATGGGTCGAGGCCTGCCTGCCCACAACCAGATCATTATGCCAGCTGGAGGCGTCCCCAGCAAAACAAACTGAACTTTGCCAAAGTGCTCATCGCTTCTGGGCCTTTGCCAACCCAGCCCAGACTGACTGTATTGCACCAGAGACTGCCCTTGGCAAGAGACTGGTTTTGGGGATCCAGCCCCTGCGCAGCGACAACTCGCAGGTTGCGGCCACCTGGAGGGAAAGGCCATGGAGAGAACGTGTGTCATGTCGGCCCTGTTTCCCCATGTTCATTGGTGACCAACACGAGGTCTCCATATCGCCAGCAGCATCATAGCCAACTAGTAGTATAAGTAAACCCAGGGTAGCTTCCTACCACAAGTCACTTAATTATCTGTGGTACCATCTGATTGTCTTAGTACTTATCTGGGTTACAAGAGACTGGGTCAACCAGCCAGGATTACAAATAATCAAGTCTTTGTTGTGCATGCTAACTGCCTTTTCCTTCTGTCAAGGGTCCCAACAACAGCTGCAACACCGGCCATCCCCGGTCAACACATCTGGCTAGCCAGTATTCCATCCTGGGTACCCAGTGTTATAGAGTAATTATTTGGGACTAAAAAGTACATGCCAAGAATCTGAATTCAATCAGTATAGTAATCATTTAACTAAATTCATGCCCCTTCCTTGTTCATGGCCCCTGAATAAATCTGATTGTTATTTCACGTTTAACCTGGCTTATGTGCATATTATTAGTTGGGTTACAATACTGAAAATGTGTATTTGCTTTGCTAACCTTGTTTTTACGGGGGGTTCCAGGGACGTTACTAAAGACCAGACCTTGGGGGTAAGTGTGAAGGGTGTGTGCATATTATTAATGCCACTGGCCGACTGTGTGTTAACTGCTGTTAAAGGTATAAAGCCACTAGGAGGGTTGGTGGGTGGTTATAGCTTCCTAGAGGGCTATAACAGGTTAGACAGATATCCTCACTATTGTTACTCTGGGTGGGGGCACCTTAATACCGAATCCAGGCCCCTCAACCTGTGATCAGAAGTACAGGCTGGGGTAGTAACCTTAAGGATAGTGCAACCTAGGGGTTACATACAATTAATTTGTAAATCTGTCTTTTAAATAAAGCTGAGTTAAAAAAAATATTTGTATTCAGTATGTACTGCTGTACAGTGTGTTTTGCATTCCCTTACAAACATTTCTTTGGAATACAATTGTAATACCTGTTCTTTACCATTGTACTACCACTGTGATTTCCAATGTACTACCATTGGGGGTTTCATAAATGGTATCACAATGGATTTGTTCCAATTCCATTGTGATACCATTGTGATACCATGCAGACAGTGGTAGTTCACTGGTAACACCACCTCTGCTGGTAGCACAGTGGTTACAGCACCCCTCATTTAAAATCTCATTTAAAATCCCATTTATAGTTTGTGAACAAGCAAGGGTGAGCAGTTAATATTGGATTTGGTTTGTAAATGGAGAATGATGGCATTCTCTTTTAACTAGCTCCCCAGCTGCTACCTGCACATTGGCTGGGCACACACCTTAATTAAGACAATTTTGGGCTAATGCACCCTATAAAGGTAAGCCATTTGAAGCAGTTGCAGTTTAGAGTAGGGACCCAGCTGATGGGTGGTCTACCTCAATGTTGGTAGCTGGGTGACTTCACTGCTGGGCCCTGAGGTGAATACTAAGAGACCCCCACTCCTCCTGAAATCAAAATAGTAAGTTGCCATTCTAGGCTGGAAAAATATATATGTTTATTGTTATATGGGGGGGGGGGCAGTGGTTTTGTTTCAATTCCATTGTGCTACCACTGTGACCACTGTGGTACCATGTGTCAGTGGTAGCACAATGGGTGCACTTGCAGTGGTAGTACAATGGTCTCATTCCATGCCTTATGCTGGTGGCAGCACAATGGTGATGCAGCATGTTATCACCATGGCCTGTGTGGGTCACTGGTAGCACACTGATCACACTGTAGGGGAATAATAATGGGCATGCCTTACACTCAGACTTTTCAATCTGTCTCAGCTGAGAGGGGAAGACAGCCCGTGCCATAACCTGCTTGCCCATCAGTGCCACCACACACATTTTACAACAGGTGCTAATGAGCGCATTACCAGTGATACATTAATTTTTTGTAATAACTAGGCTTCCCTTTTTCTCATAGGGAAACCGTGGTGTAATTTGCCATAATAAAGGAGTGTTTATTATGGCAAACACTTGCACAGTAGCCCTCACTCTGTACATGTGCACGCCTGACTTCCTTGTTCACCAAACGCTCTCCTTTCACTTCTCGGAGACAGAACCACCACTCAGACTCGACGGTAAGTAATTTAAAACAAATGTACCACATAGACTGAACTTAGCTTGGCTACAAGTTAAACTACCCACAAGATAATAATTTAAAAAATACTTATAAATACTGAACGGTGGTCACAGACCACGAAGTATAACCTAACCGGACCAGGACTGTGGCCAGACAACAACTACTTTTTATTTTATATAACTGCTGAGAAGAAAAAGGGAAACCCAGCGATTATATAAAACATATGGTGTGTGTGTGTAAACTGGAAGTTTACACACACCCTCGAGGTTAGATGCTTTTAATAAATGCCTCGAGCTTCACTTTCAGGGTTTATGTAGCATCTTACCCTCTGGTGTGTGTAAATGTCTCGTTACACATACCACTCCATGCTTTATTCTATATTTAACTTACAGTTTACTGATTTTGTATCAGTCATAAGAAACTTTTTTCCTCCGAGGGAAACATATCGTTTTTTACCTGTAAGTGTATATCAGTTTTAACACAGTATGTTTCAGTTACCTTGGCTTGTTACTGTGAGGTTTCTCAGTCATTATTAAACATGTAATGCAAAATTGCTTCTGCAGCCATAAACATGGATTCAATGGCCTACACAGCCAGTATAATGTTATGCTTGTGCAACTGTGTTACTTAGGTTTTGGCCGTTCATGCTCTCTATTCCAGAGGAATTACCACCCTGTAGTGGTACCAAAGGCAAGGAACCCTCTAGAGTGTTCCACCCCTAGAGGTGCCACGGGATGATTCCCTTGGCTAAAGGTACCTTAGGAAGGATCTTCCAGAGAAAGGCACTGCTGCTGGAGGGGGAGGGGGGGGGGAAGGGGAGGATGGTGGGGCAAAGAAAAAGTGTTTCAGAAGGAGGCTGAGGGGAACTGCTATATATAGCTCGGGAAGTGGGAGTGGCTGGCTGCTTGTCCATCGAACCAAAGGCAGAGCCTTCCAATTCAATGGCCTATGCAGCCAGTATAATGTTATGCTTGTGCAACTGTGTTACTTAGGTTTTGGCTGTTCGCACTCTCTATTCCAGAGGAATTACCACCCTGTAGGGGTACCAAAGGCAAGGAACCCTCCAGAGAGTTCCACCAATAGAGGTGCCATAGGATGATTCCCTTGGCTAAAGGTACCTTAGGAAGGATCCCCCAAAAGAAAGTAATAGTATGAAGCATATGGGCAATCAGTATGTGTGAAACGTAGTAATGGATAAGCATCAGCCAGCCTGATAACATAATGGGATGCAGGTCAGCAAAGGGATGGGTTAGATGGATTGCAAGAGAATAAAGGGACCTCCTAAGGAGAGAGGGAATGTCAGGAGAGAGAGGGAATGGCAAGAAGGGACACATCCACCTCCATCCAACAGCGGATCTTATCTAATGGAACTAGGAAATACTAACTAGATATTATGACCTTCGGCACAGAGGAGAAAAAAAAACCTTTGAGGAGGAAATCTCTGGGGATCCAAGGCCTAGGTCGCCTTCCCTCCAGGCTTCGGGTATTTTATTTAGTGACGGCTCTGCTACTGCAATTTAGAAACCCAATCAAAGGGAAGTGGAAAATATTCCAATTTGGAGGAAAGCTCACGCTCTATTCTTTCTGCCCCTGACCAGGGCGCACAACTCTGCCGGATCTTCAGGACTCGGCCCCCAGACGGACAGCAACCCTGGAGCCGCCGCCTGAGACTGCAAGCCTGGCCACAAGACCTGAAGACCTGATTTTATGCCCCTGACCAGAGCGCACAGCTCTGCTGGATCTTCAGAACTCGGCCCCTGGATGGACGGCATCCCTGGAGCCGCCGCCTGAGACTGCAAGCCCAGCCACTAGACCTGAAGAGCTGATTTTCTGCCCCTGACCAGGACGCACAGCTCTGCCGGATCTTTAGGACTCAGCCCCCGGACGGATGGCATCCCTGGAGCTGCCACCCAAGACCGCAAGCCCGGCCACAAGACCTGAAGAGGTACTGCTGCTGCTCCACCAATCAGAAAGCGAGTGCATTCTCCGGCTACGCTCCGATTGGTCACTTTCCGCTCTCTGTCTGTTTTCCGTCTGGCGCTGTTTAAACTGCATTTTTGAACTTTTAACCTCTGCCTAAAAGACCTGTAATTACTGCTGAAAAGCAGAGAATTGTTTAAACTGTTGTACTTAGAGCCGATTTACTGACTAAAGTGATTACAGTCCTTCCTGAATATCTGTCTCTGTTCAAGCCCCTTTGGTGCTTCAAACCCTTTTGTCTTGCAAATTTCCCCTGCTGCAGCTGTCTGCCACACAGCCCTCAGCCTGCTCTTAAATTTCCCTGTCTCTCTCTCTCTCCTGAAGCTGATTTTCTGCCTCTGACCAGGGCGCACAGGTCTGCCGGATCTTCAGGACTCAGCCCCCGGATGGACGGCATCCCTGGAGCCACTGCCCGAGACCACAAGTCCAGCCACAAGACCTGAAGAGGTACTGCTGCTGCTCCGCCGGCACTGTGTGCCGGCTCCCCACCATCTCAACTATTTTGTTTATAGCTGTAGCAAGTCACATGAGCTGAAATTACTAACAGTCTACTTTCCCATTGGCTCCTTATAGTCTCTCACCACTAGGGGGGACACGGGAACCTTTGCTCACCCTACAGCTATCTCTGCATTACCCTAACAGGCACTAAAACCTATCTCCTGCCACTATGCAGCCCCATAGCATGTGCATGCTATACCCACATCACCTACTCTTGACGTTATTGATCAGCGCCATCCTAGGGCTGACAGTTATGCCTGCTTCACTGTCCACATATCCAGTTACTCACCCTGAAGCCGCCACAGTCAACTACATTGGAACACTGCCTCACATCCTGACTCTGTGCCACACTAATTACCCGCACTACCCTTCACAACCTTGTGCCTCTCTTACTTGCCTGCCTGACCTACTGATCACGCTGCTCAAAATATCTTCAACTGCTCCCTGTAGTGTACAACTACCTGGACGCCATGCTCGATGCTACTCAGCAACCCATAACTACCGCAAAGCTAGATTCCTCGCTCTTCTGCTCCTCCTCCTGCTTGCTGGTGATGTCCACCCCAACCCAGGTCCCCCTTCAACAAACTCCCCTACTCCCCCTTCTCACACCATCCACTCCCCTAGCCCTCCTGAATGGCCTAAAAATTATCCACCTAAATGCCCGAAGCCTTACCAACAAACTACCCATACTGCAGGTCATGGTCCTCGAGTATAAACCTGACGTCATCATTATCTCTGAAACTTGGTTCTCGGGTCATATCACAGACCAAGAAGTCCTTATTTCTGGATTCACCTTAACTCGAATGGACAGACACGGATGAGGTGGCAGAGTGGCGGTCTATGTCTCTACCTCCCTACAGCACACAGTTGTGTTGAAAGTCACCTCTCTTTCCTCTCACAAAGCTATCCTCCTCAACCTGAAACTTCCCTACTCCTGCCCTCTATTTATCGCAGGAGTTTACTGCTGTCCGGGCCAACCTCCTTCCCAAGTCAGGGATCTGATCAAGAAATTAACGGCCCTTGCCCACTCTGGTGAGCTATACATACTGGATGACCCTAACATCAATTGGCTCTCTAACACATTAGCCAAAACTCACTCTGTCATAGAGTCACTAACTTGACACAGCTAATACAGGAACCTACTCACCTGAACAACAAAACTAATAACCATTTCATTCTGGACCTAGTGCTCACGTCGCACCCCCACAGGGTCAAGGCCGCTGGTCTCCTACCTGATGCATTAAGTGACCACCATCCCATATACATGGTGCGCCAAATACATAGGCAAAAAATATCCCACAAAATCCTCCTAACCGACACCTACTCCTCCCTTGACACTCTACCTCTTCATCATGACCTCACCAACACTGACTGATCCCCACTTGCCGTCTGCACTTCAATCAACACTGCACTCCAACTGTTCTGCGATAAGTTCCTTCACATTTGGAACCAACATGCACCACTGCGTAAAATCAGAGTCCGGAGTAACCACCTGCACTGGGTAACCCCTGAGCTCCTGTCCTGTCAAAGAGCCCAGGACACTGCATGATGTAAACACAAGGTAACCAACTGCCCCAAGGACCTCCAACGATACAAGGAACTTCGAAATAAGTGTACCAAAGCTATCCAGCTGGCTAAAACTGAACACTACCAGGCTAACTTCCATGATAACAAACAAATCTTCCAAATTCTGGAAAGTTGTCCAGTCCCTCTTTTCCTCATCCACCAAGCCCCCACTCCTACCCTTAGGCTAAATCTATCAGACATCTCATACCCTATGGCTGTCGCTGACTGCTTTAATTCCCATTTCACATCTTGCGCTGCAATGCTCCAAACGGCCCTCCTGATGCACATGCAATCCTCCAGTTGCCCTCCTCCCTGGATGACACAGGCCCACCTCCACTCCCTGTTTCCCCTTCCTCTAATCCTCCAGCTCCCTCTCCTTCTACCCCTTCTTCTTCACCCATATCTCCCCTGCTGCTGCCTTACAAGCCCTTCAGTCCATCAACCCTGCTAAAGGCTCCTCCCCAGACGGCCTGGACCCTAAGCTCCTCTCTCTGTCTGCTCCTGCCATCGCCTATCCTATATCCATCTTGCTAAACCTCTCCTTTGTCTCTCCACTGTCCCTACATCTTGGAAACATGCTACAGTTCTACCACTCCTCAAAGGAGGAGATCCCTCCTCCCCTAGCAACTACCACCCTATCTCACTCCTTCCTACTCTGGCTAAGCTCCAGGAGCACACAGTGCTTGAACAACTCTCCTCCTACATTACTAAATCCTCCTTTCTCACGCCATTCCAAGCTGGCTTTAGAAAACACCACTCCACTGCCACTTCCCTGTTATGGCTGACTAACACTATTGCCATGGGCATGGACAAAGGCCTCATAACCTCAGCTATTTGTATTGACCTGGCTAAGGCCTTCGACACAGTCTCCCACCCTATACTTCTGTCCTGCCTCTGGACCGCTGGTCTCTCCCCTAATGCCATTGAATGGTTCAAGTCCTACCTGTCAGGCAGATCACAATCTGTCCATACAGCTGATGCCATCTCCTCTCCCCTCCCATCCCCATCACCACGGCAATCCCCTAGGGATCGGTACTTGGGCCTCTCCTTTTTTCAATCTTCCTCAACGACCTCCCTCAGTTTTGTTTGTCGTCTAACATACACATGTATGTCGACGACACTGTACTGTTCACAACTGGCAATTCAGTCCCTGATGTCACCGCCAGGCTCCAGCTGGATTTCAGCAGCGTGCAACGCTGGCTAAGTGAGCACCACCTCTTTCTAAACTCAAAGAAAACAGACTCCATGACTTTCAGTACTAGGCAGAGGTTGGCAAGGCTCCCCTCCTTACCCACCTTTTACACCATTGATGGGATTGTATTAGAAGACACCTCTTCCTTCCGCTACCTCTGAGTTTGGCTGGATAGGAACCCAAACTTCTCCGCCCACATTGATGTAATTCTAAAGAAACTCCGGCCTAAGCTAGGGGCCCTCTATCATAACAGGGGTAGTATCCCTCATCCGGCTAGGCGCAAACTTGTACATAAAATGATACTGCCAACTTTTGACTATTGTGATGTTGTATACGGAGCTGCCCCTCAATCCTCCTTATCCAGGCTGGAACCTCTCTTTAACTCCTTCTGCAGGTTTGCCTTGGATGCCCCTGCTCTGACACACCACTGCACTCTTTACCGCTCTCTAAATTTTCCCTCATTTGTTGACAGGAGAACATTGCACGCTGCAAAGTTTACCTCTAAATTCTGGCTAGGCTCGCTCCCCTCTTACCTCTCCGCCTCCTTATCTACCCCTCACCCCTCCAAATACACCCTCCGATCTGATGACTCTCACTCTCTGAATATACCTTACAGAAGTACTACATCCGGCCAAATGGCATTCTCCCATCGCCTACCTAAGCTCTGGAACCAACTACCGACCAAAATCCGCCATTCCTCTTCAGCCTATTCTCTCCCTATACATCCCTAGCAAACTACTTACTGATGAACTGCAACTGCACCTAGCCCCGCAGGGCCCTGCCTAGCTGTTGGTCTATACCTCCTGCTTCCTCCAGCTGGGCCAAATATGCCCCCTATCCCAAATCCCTCTTGCTATCCTAGCACTTTCTGCAACCTAGCACTTTCTATCACCTCTCCTGTTCCACCCCCTTCCCGAGTATCTTTTACTATACCTCCTGTCAGTCTCTCTGAAATGTATCCTAGTCTAGAAATTTTATTAGCTATTGTTGGTTGTAATCTGTACAGTCTGTCTATATGCTGTTAAGCTTTTTTCCTGATGTATGTATCCTGTTGTATTACTTATTGTTCCCACTCTCCTTCCCCCAGGACGTACCGTGAGATGAGCTCTTGTTGCTCAGTGTAACCTTCTTGGTGAAACATTTCAATAAATAAATAAATAACAGGAATGCCATGGAGGGCTGTGAGATGCTGCACTCTGCAACCAACCACCTCCAAGGTGGGAGGAGGTAGAGCAATGACTGCTGAGGCACTCAACAGACCTACCGATCTACCCTCAAACCAGGTGAACCAGAGGCAGTCATGGGGAGAATAGCTTGAAGGGTGTATCCTCGCTGGGCACTAAAGGGGCCCCCGTAAGCAACCCCAGCCCTTCAAAGCTGAGTCTTAACTTCTACAACTTGAGGTGCCGTTGGTACAGTTAACGACTGACGGTCCACCCAGAGTGAGGACATTCCCAGATATGCGCCAGGTCAGAAGAACCCCGCCCCAAGCTTCTCTTGCTCAAGCTGCAGACTAGGTGCAGAGCAAGACCATTGGCAGCAGGGGAACCTGTGCCAAATGGAATGGCTGGCATGCCCCCGGGACTGATGAGGGGCTGAATGGGCGTAAGTACTGAGAACTTTCAGGGCAAATGGCAGGGAGCATTGAACAAAGGTGGCATGAGCAAGAGTAGATCTGGACGTATTTCAGTAAGGCAGGGTAATGCAGGGGCAGGGTAACAATAGTTGGACCAGCACATAGGTCAGTAAGCAGTAGGACTAGCCAGACGGGCACATAGGTCTGTAAAACATGGTAACAATGATGGTACATGAACATAAGTGACGGGCAGCAGTACAATAGTGGGGCAAGCCAACCAGGCATTCAAAAGCTGAATTAAGGTGATAAATACTCTGAGGATTTTCAGCAGTGAAGGCAGGAGCTAGAACAGAAGTAATGAGCCACATGGGGCCACGACTCCCCAAACACTTCCCAGTCCCCACCATAGGAAAAACAAGAAAGTGATGGAAGGGTCAGAAACCACATGCAGATATTAAAACTAGTTTACAGCATCGCAGTAGCTAAGCTGACCTCAGAGTAGAACAGCAGTGTACAACAGGGAATAGCATCTGCTATGAGTGGTAGTAGTCAATAAGCATGAAAGGAGGGAAGCACAATGCTGTGAAAACAGCTATGACCACAGGGGAAGTAGATTAAACAGGGAAAACATGATTGAGCTGCATAGCAAGGGTTCAGAGGGAGCCTAGTTCAGAGGGAGCTTGAATCAGGTGAAAACAATTAGGCTTGATAGCATAGTGAGCAAATAGGCCCGTAGCATGAAAACAGCTTTGGTTTGTATAAAACACAGGTACTGGTGACAACAGCAATGGGAGTAACTAAAAGCAAGTAGCTGGAGGGAGCTGCAAAAGAGCCAAATGGTAGGAGCAACCAAATGGAAAGAGCTGAGAAAACAAATCTCCCTCCCAAAAAAAAAAAAACTAAGACACAAACAGAGAAGAAACATGGAAGGAAAAAAGGAAGGACATAGCTGGAGGAAAAATACAAACCAGAAGCAGAAGAACAAAATGCAGAGTCTAGCAGAAAGAAGGGGGGTTGGGCTGCACACAGAGCAAAGGGACAGAGCCCTGGCCAGCAAAGAAAAAGTACTTCAGAAAGAGGCTGAGGGGAACAAAGCACTGGTAAAAAGTAGCTAATGGTAGTTGAGCCAAGATATATCCTTGTTCATGGTAGCTTAAGGACAAAGGAGGAGTTCCTTAGTCCGTAGGCACCCTTTGAACGTTCAAACAGGTCACAGATATAGAGGGGCAGCAAGTGAGCCATCCTCCAATCCTGTGATATGCACCCTGTGTCCAGGGAGGTATACCTTTGTATATCTCATTGTTTGCACTGGACGTGGAACCTTTGTAAATGAGCTACTAGCTCAAAGGTTGTAATCTGAGACATTAAATAACTAAATAAATAAAAACACTGTACTCCAGCTGTGCTTCACTGATGACCTATACAATGTCAGTATAACTGCCTCTCGCCTGCAGCTGATCCCACTAGCAATGCAGCCCAACATTTTATTTGCCCTTGCTGCTGCTTTCTTACACTGCATGGAGTGCTTTAGTTCACTAGTGATCATCGCTCACAGATCTTTCTCCTTCTCTGTACCCCTACCCCTCCCAGTGTGTATTCAGTCCTGGGGTTCTTGGCTCCATTGTGCATAACTTGTATTTCTTTGCACTGAAGCCAAGCTGCCAAATCCCAGACCATCAATCCTGTTTTTTCAGATCCTCCTTTAGGCTGTGTATCCCTTCTACTGTATCCACTCTCCGACAGAGCTTGATGTTGTCTGTGAATAGGCACATTTTGTCTTAATGCCATCCCCAATATAATTAAAGAAGACAATGAACACCACTGGTCTAACCATCGAGCCCTGTGGGATCCCACTGGCAACATCCTTGGTGCTGGACAGTACACCACCATCATCACCACTTTCTGGGTCCTGCTCCATAGCCAGTTTTTCACCCATCTGGTCTACTTCTCTCCAACCCCGAGATCCACCAATTTCCTTATCAACCTGTTGTGGGGTACAGAGTGAAAGGCATTGCTGAGGTCCAGATAAAGGATGTCCACCACTTGGCCGTGTCTGCTGTTTTAGTGGCCCAGTCAAAGAAGTCAATCAGATTCCTTTGACACAACCTCCTCTCATAAACCTATGCTGCCTCACATACTTGAATCTGTGAAGTTACATTTCTTTTCATGCTAACTTATAGGCCTCATACTGTGCAGGACACCACAAAGTGTAAATCCACTGATAAACTCTGTACTTAACACTGCATTTAACATTTAAAGAGCCACTGACGCCTCAAGAAGAACGTTGTAAAACATAATATTTGGACACAAAGCAGCTTTAAATTTATCATTAACTTTGTATTTCTTATACCCATTATTTATTACTGAGGAATAACAACTGGCTTCCCCTTTTTCCCATAGGGAAACCGTTGTGTAATTTGCTGTTATAAAGGAGTGTTTATAACGGCAAACACACGCACGGTTTCCCTTGTTGTGCACATGCTCACGCAGCAGCGCAACCAGTCAAGACCGTTCACCTCTTCCATCTCTCTCGAAACAGCACCGCCAGAAGAACTCAGTGGTAAGTTCTGTTGTTTAATTTTTTTCCCCAATATGCAGTGGAAACTTCAGAAACCTGGACAAAAAAAAAACAACAAAAAAAGAAAAGAAAACAGTTTTAAAATATGCCGATTCAAATCTGGGCACGGACTAAAACGAAGTTGAATGCGGATGTACTGGAAGCTCTTTATTTTATATAATTGCTGAGGCAAAAAAAGGAAACCCAGCAATTATATAATAATAGATGAATGGGTGTGTAACTCAAAGTTTACACATTTCTCAGGGTTAGATGTTGTCATAAACCCCTTGAGTCATTCTTGGGGTTTATGTAGTATCTAATCCTCGGTGTGTGTAAACTCTCTCTGCTATACAATTTTGACCTATACTTTATGCTCTGTTATATGCATGAAAACAGGATAGTTGTTCCTTGAGAGTTCATCGGCTCCTATTGCTTCTTCCCAGCCTGATGTCATAATACTCTGCTTGTGACATCAGAGTTGTTGTCATGGCAACAGACTGTGATGTCACAACAGAGCATTATGATTTCAACTAGAGAATAAGCTACAGAAGAGATGAACTCTAAGGGATACAGATCTTGTTTTTGTAGGAATTTCTTCACTAATAAATAATGAAGAGGAGAAATATATAGAAATCTATATAAAATATATAGTATAACAGCTGAACTGTGTCTGAGCATTATGTTTTCTGAAGTTTTCCTAAAGGCATCAGCTGCTCTTTGATGTTTCACATCTGTGCTTACATCTTAACTTAAAGCTGGCAATTAAAAGGATGCTCGACTCACTGACATTCAAACAGATGCTCTCCACCCACCACAGTTACTGGTCAGTAGGCAAGTTGTTGCTAGATACTGTATAACTGAATGTAGTTTGCTCAAAGTGAGACTTTACACACACACAAAAAAAGGAAAATAACCAATATTTGCCTTAATTTCTCAGAAACATAGAAAGTAAGGACAGAAGTAGACTAGATAGCATGTTCTCCCCAAACTGCCATCAAATGCATTTGTAAATCTATACAACCACCCTGTGGAGTGAATAGTAGTCCCCACCCGCCACCTCCAATCATCACCAAAGATATCAGCTCCCCTGCCATGGGCTTCCCTGGTCCACCCTGCCCACCCCAGCTCCCACAGCCCTGACCCAGGACAACCAAGCACCACCTGCCTTAAAACTCATTCTCTCCCGGTGGCCATTTTGGTTCAGGCTCAGCAATGGATGATTCCGACGCCATATGGCGGCTATGGGACGGAAGGAGTTAAGGCTGTCCTAGTCCAATCTGGCTCTCTGTTACCATAAGCCTTTATCCGGACCACACCAGCTCCCCTGTCCCAGGCTTACCTGGCCCATCCCAGCTTGTATAGCCCTGCCGCCCCACCCAAAGTTCCAGTGGTCCTGCACCTGTACCACCCCAGTTCCCATTCATCCTAGCCCAAGGCTGCCCTGGTCCACATTGCCCCAACCCATTTCCTTGGCACTGTCCTTGGACCACCCAAGCTCCCACCTGCCCCACCCCAACTGGCTCCTCTTCCCTATCAGTGCTCAAGCCTATCCATTCTAGGCATGATGTCTGCAACCCACATCATGTGCATGTGAAAAGCACAATGCAGGTTGCAAGGGTAACATCTTATATAATAATCCCTGGGAGAACAAGAGCTCACCACTCAAATGAACAAGCTGAAATTCTCAAACTAGTGTGTAACTTACTTTACTGATTAGACAGCTCAAGTTTGAAAGGCACCTTTCTGTGTTTCTGTATGCAGTAGCCTACCCAGGAGGTAGTGGGAGCAATCACATTAGGGGGATTTAAACATGCATTGAATAGGAATAAGAAAACCCTAGAGGTGAGAGGGAGAGGCAAAAGCCAATGACCAGGTAGCTTTGCTTTTGAGATTTATGTGGCATCCCACACCTTGGGTATGTGTAAAGTTTTCATTATACACACCTGCCAAGCCATTATTCTATATATAATAACTTGTGCAAGGATTCAATAGCAACAAAGACGGTTAAGCTGTGTTTCTGTGAGCAAGTCCCTGAGCGGGAGGCACACAAAGCATGAGGACAAAAACACCATAATAACCCGCTATCGCGTTATTACAGATTTCAGCGGGTTATTACAGTGCTACATCAGGACTGCATATCTAGTCATTATAGGGGTCACCTGTCAATCCTGTTTGCCAGTTTGCACGGCATTATTTGTTGCTCTTCTTCTGCCCAGTTCTGGTAGGACACCATCCCTGGACATCCCAGCCCTGTCACACTGATGTTCACCTAGACATTCTTTGGCAGCTGTCTGCCCCAAGGCTTAACCCCCCCTTTGGGGTTCCCAAACCCCTACCATCAATCAGGTCTGGTTCTGTCAGACAGTATTTTCAGTTTTCTTCCCCCAAGGAGAACATTGTGCAATGATGTCATGATACCCATTCAATGTCTGCCATTCCTTCCTTGCTTCTGCTGGTCCTGAACTGCCTTTCCCACAGCTAAATATTATTTATTTATTTATTCAATTTTGGTAACCGGGTAGGCCTATGGTATAGCTGGTATAGCATAACAAAATGCTATGCAAAATGGGGTAATGCTAACCATTTCAAAAAATACATAGCAGTAGACTGCTAACCATTTTTTCCAGTGAGTCTATAGCGCAAAAGACAAAATTTCTATTACCTGGCAACGTAAATTGGGGACAGCTGCTCCCCTGAGGTAATCCTGAAATATGCTGAAAAGAAAAACAAACGATTTAAGAGGACACAAAGGACCAGAGTGGGGATTTAAAATACATGTAAATCATCAGAAAAAAATACATATACTTATCTGATAAGGAAGATGTGACGCATATCTAGACCTGTAAAATAATTTAAAAAATTACATAAAGCTTTCTATTTTAAAGATGAAACAGACAGCCAGGTTGTGCTGGTGGTATGTATTTATGCATATAACTACAAGCATCCAATTTGTGGTTGTGTCAAACCCAGGGAAATCGGTTCCCTCCATCTCACCAAGCCCTGCATACTAAAAAGTTTAACTAGCGATCAATTCCCCTTCTCATGCACACATTAATCGAGACCATACTATCACCAGTCCCCTGGCAGCGCAAAACATTTCAGCTGATGGTCATACCCACCAAACCACTCACACACCAACACTACACATTTTAACTGGTGTAACCCCTAGGTGGCGCTATCCCAAGGGCTACTACCCCTGCCTGTTTGACTACAGACAGGTTGAGGGGCCTCCACCCAGAGGTCAGGGTTTGTAGTGGTTAGACTAGCTTGGTCACAGCCCTCTGGGACACTGAGACCCCCTTTTATTCCCTCTAGCAGCTCACACAGTACACCAGAGTTACAGCCCCAATATCCCATGTATACACACTGTTCACTCATATAGATACCACTTACCCTCGAGACTGATTCTGCAGCACGTCTCTGAGGACCCCCTGTAAAATAAGGTTAACATACATAGCAAAACACAATACTGTTTCCATAAGTACCACACCACAGACAGTATATAGTATAACAACAACAAATCTGATTTATTTAGGGAGCAATAACACGGGAGGGGGAAATCAGGTTAATTGGTGGCATTAAATCACAGTACTGTGCACACATACAGGGTCTGAAAAGTCACACTCTGGGTACCCAGGTTGGGGGGGTCCTAGCCAGGTCTGTTGCCCGGGGTTGGCCGGCAGGTACAGATGGATGGGGCCCTGTAGAAGAAAATATATGTGCAACACCCAATTGTAATCCGGAGCCGGATGGCTCAGTCCATGAAGCAAGGAAAAATTAAAAATTAGATGACACACTTGTGATTGAAAACAGACTGCAGGGGAATAGCCTGATTTGTACTCACAATACCCAAGCTGAGGACCGGATGGTAGATGTTCTTCTGGATTGCCAGAACAACAGGGCATGGAGATAAGGTCCTTGTGACTAGACCCCACTGCAGTTGATAGCAAACGTATTTAGCCCAAGCCAAGCTGGGGTTTGCTTCCAGCTTCAGCACACAACCCGGGGGACTGGAAATAGCGATTCCCTACAAGCACTATGCACATTCATATGTAAAAGGAAAGTACTATACCAGGCAGGCTGGTCCTCGATCCTGATCGCAATTACTGCAAAATACCCAGGAGCACACACAGCAGCTTCAGTTCCTGACCGAGCGCGATTCACCAATTTCTCCAGTCTTCTACAGGGTGAGCCTGGTTTCCACTCTTCAGACTTCCTTCTTTCTCCTCACAATCGGATTCAGTCTGAACTGGCACTTGCAAAGACTACAGACTGAAACTCAATGCCTCAGACGCACTTCCCGCACGAAACTACACACCGCAGAAGCACAGAGCTCCTTCTCTCTTCACAGGCACAACTGATCTAATCTTTCCAGTCACAGAACAGGGCATTTCCTTTAGCTCCACACCATTCTGTTGGCTGGTTCGGCTGTCATTCACAATAAGATTCCCTCTGTTGGTAGAAAAAGGCACCAAGGTCAAAACTACATTTCCCAGAGTCACTGCCCATACAATCCCCTTGTGGCTGACTCAGAATTAAGAGTCCAAGTTCTGATTCGTTCACAGGCTCCATTTTAGGGAACCCTTAACTCAATTGGCCCAGCACAGCAGTTTAGGTCCAAAATGGAGAGATAACACACACAGAGTCCCAGCTGCAAGAAAGGCAGGTTAGACAAACTGCATTTTACTTAACACTCTATCTGGTTTCAGGCAAACAGTTACATCTTTCATTTAGGCTCCCTCTGCGCTCTTAGTGACTGCAGAAATGGAGCGATTTCTCCACAGCTCGGGTGGGATTCGAGCATTAAATACACAGTCCCCCCATACAAACCAATTAAGTCTGCAAGCAGACAGCTCTTAAAGAGACAGTACGTGGAGGCTCAAATAGCACTCACTTAGAACCACATTTAAACAGCTCAGACGCTGAACACCGCCCAGACTTGGAGCATTCAGGCAAGCTCCTGGAAGACTTTTGGGAACCCCCATTTGCAGGGGGGTTACACCCTTCCTGGCCTGAAAAACTTGGCGTCTGCGTCAAGTAAGTACCCCCATAAGTTTCAACACAACCATGTACATTTACATCAATACCACATTAGGCTTATACATGTAATCATCAGTATACATATAACCTTACCAGAAACACATTTCTGAAACTTTTCAGTACATCATTTTTTTTCCACACTATTATACACACATTGTACCATAACTCAGGTTATTACCTCCTGTACATGAAACCTGAAGAGAGGGGGCTCTTCCCTATCAGCTACCTTGGGGCTGGATGGGGCAGGAGCACCATACCTAGGGGGCAACACAAGTAACTTGGAGTTAGCACTGATGTTCAGTTTGGGCAATGAGCTCGGGGACACACACTCCTTTATGGACAACAGTGAGAGGCAAGTCCACAGGCCTCCCAGGAGAATCATAACTGAGGTGCACCACAGGCTTTACAGCTTGACCAGTGTTTCTAGGGGGAACTGTTACAGTCTCTGCACCCTGAGCCTCATTTTCAGCATTGTCCTCACTTGTCAGGGGAGTCTCCATTGGGGTAGAGAGGCTAGAACATGGGGCACTTTCAGCTCCAGGAGTTACAATCTCCGAGTCCACAACACTTAGCTCACATGGGAAGTTTTCTGACACTGACAGTGCATTATCAGGGCACTCAACACACTCTTCTTGTTCTGGTACATCACCAGTTTGTCCCAGGCCATCATCTTCCTCTTCTGAAAACTCAAATAGTTCAGCCATACACAATGATTCCATATCATCTGACTTCATACTTTGCACTTCACTTTCTGGGATCATTGGCTCTAGGGACAAAGCGAGGGGCTTAGACAGTCCAGAAGGCCCAGCTTCATCTCCAGGATTGACTACGAAATTGCCCCGAAACAATTGACTCAGCTCGTAAGAAGGGTAGTATTCAAAGCCACACTCACTTTCCTCTGACATGGACTGACAGTCATGTTCAACTGGGACTTGTGGAGGGGAACATTTTAACTCAGCTTCTGTAGCTGCAGGCTTTCTTGATTTTTGCTTAGCATCAGCTCTAGTCACTGGTCCAGAGGAGGCATTTTCTGGGGGCTCAGACTCAATCAAGATTTGTCCAACGGGCAGTAAATTATTTCTATGCATTGTTTTCACTTCTTTTGAATTATTCTCAGGCCTTACTTTGTACACAGGCAGATCATCTAGTTTGTCCACTACAATGTGAGGGAGATGGTGCCATCTGTCAGCAATCTTATGTTTGCCATGCAGTCCCAGATTTCTTAGCAAAACCTGATCTCCCTCCTGGAGTTCCTGTGCTTTCACCTTTTAATCATACCTTTCTTTGTTGGCCAGGTTTCTTTTGGCAGCCATGGTTTGAGCCAGTTGGTACGCATGATTTAGCTGGGCCTTTAACTTTTGCACATACTGTAAATAGTTGTCAGCTCGAACTCCATCAGGAGAAACTCCAAAACATACATCTACCAGCAGTTGAGCTTCTCTTCCAACATCAGGCGGTAGTGGGAGAACCCAGTGGCATCACTTTTGGTGCAGTTGTAGGCATGTACCAGGGTGCTAATTTGTTGGCTCCATCTAGGCTTGTCCTTTGGGTGGAGGGTGCCTAGCATATCTAGCAAAGTGAGGCTGAAACATTCAGGCTGCGGGTCCCCCTAGGGGTGGTAAGGGGTGGTTCTGGACTTTCACACTCCCCACAGAGAAAGCATCTCTTTGATCAGATGACTCTCAAAGTCTCTCCTTTGATCAGAATGGATTCTTTGTGGAGCCCCATAGTGAACAAAAAAGTTTTCTACAAGTACTTTTGCCACAGTGAATGCCTTCTGGTCCTTGGTGGGGAAAGCTAACAGCGACTACAAGTTCTAATGTGTTGCTCAACATCAGCCCCCATCTTAGGCCAATAGAATCTGGATCTCACCAAGTCAAGTGTTCTGTTTATACCAAGGTGCCCCATGTGGTTGTGTAAGGACCTCAGTACTGAGTCTCGAAAGGCAGTGGGCAGCACTAGTTGTTGTTTGTCTATTTTTCCCCCTATGTCTACTGTTTCTCTGTATAACAGTCTATTGATCAGTTTCAACTGAGGAACTTCCTTGTATAACAATGCAGTTCTGAAATCAGTGGAGCGTAATTTGGACACATCTTTCCCTGCATAGAGGACTTCTAAAGCTGATTTGATCATGGGATCTCGGGATTGAGCCCGCTGAATACTGTCATTGTCCAGCTGAGGCACAGCACCAATGTCTATTGCAGAAAAGTGGCAATAAGCAGCAGTTGTGCAATTTTCAGACGGTCCCAAACAATCCACCATACAGTTCACTGCGTCCGTGGACATTTGTTCCTCCCTGTCAAACTTCTGGCAGAGTGCTCGAATATCAGGTTCTGACAGTCTGACCCAGTCATTCTGGGGAACAGGCCACTGGGAGAGAGCATCAGCATCTATGTGGTTCAGGCCTGCTCTGTATTCAACAGCATAGTCATATGTAGATAATGCGGAAAGCCACCTATGGCCAGTGGCATCCAATTTAGCTGAAGTCTGCACACAGGTCAAAAGATTATTGTCAGTTTTTACTAGTATCTTAGCCCCATACAAGTACTCGTGGAACTGGTCAACAATGGCCCACTTCAAAGCTAGGAACTCTAACTTATGTACAGGATAGTTCTTTTCGGATGGGGTCAGGCTTCTACTGGCAAAGGCCACTGGTCTCAGGCCATTCTCGTGCTCTTGGTATGATACAGCCCTCAAGCCTTGCAGGCTAGCATTAGTGTGCAAGACATAGGGCTTCGCTGGATCTGCACAGGCAAGGACAGGAGCGTGGGTAAGTTGATATATAATCTCATGAAAAGCAGCTTCACACTCAGGTGTCCATCTGGCTCCAAATACTTCATTAGGATGGAAATACACTCTCTCAGGCTCAGAAGAAACTGAACTCTTACAGTTTTTGTTAGTAGGAGGGTAACCTTGAGTAAGATTAAGTAAAGGACGAATCACTCTTGAATAGTCCTTGATGAACCGGCAATAGTAACCACAGAATCCCAGGAATCTTTGCAATTCTTTTAGATTGTGGGGCTGTGGCCAGGTGGTCAAGGCCTCAGCTTTACTCGAGTCTGTTTCTATTCCCTCGGTGGATACTAAGTGTCCCACATACTTTACAGAGGTTTGGAAGAACTGACATTTATCGATGGATAGTTTAAGTCCAAAGTCTTCCAGTCGGTCCAACACCTTGAACAATCTCCTCTCATGTTCCTCAAGTGAGCTGCCAAACACAATAACATCATCTAGGTATACCAGGCACTCTAACAAGTTCATGTCCCCCACCGCACGCTCCATCAGTCGTTGAAAAGTGGCTGGAGCACCTGAAATCCCTTGAGGCATCCTCATGAATTTATAGAAACCAAGCGGACAGATAAAGGCTGTCTTTTCACGGTCTTCTGGGGCCATCGGGATCTGGTAGTACCCACTGCAAAGATCCAACATAGAGAACCACTTACTACCGTTCAGGCAGTCTAAGGCATCCTGAATGTGGGGCATTGTGTACTGATCAGGAATAGTCCGCCAGTTCAAGGTGCGATAACCCACGCACATCCTTACTGTTCCATTCTCTTTTTCCTCACTACCACGATAGGTGAAGCATATGGGTTTCTGGATTCTTGTATTACACCAGCAGCAAGCATCTCTTGCAGATGCTGTCTCACATCATCTGTCTCAGCAGGTGCCAGGCGTCGAGACCTCTCATGAAATGGCCTTTCATCATGCAGTCAGATATGGTGCTTGGCTCCTTGCATGCATCCTATGTCCCATTCCTTTAAAGAAAACACCTGGTCTCTCTGGGCAAGCTTCTCACTGATCCTCACTTTCCATTCAGCTGGCAACGAGGAGTCACCAAAATCAAACAAGTCAGGCGTTACTCTGTCATTCTTCCCCAAACTCTTGCTACTGGGTAGCACTGCAGTGTCTGCACAATGCACATTAGCCAGGGTGCAACCTCTGTTTACTCGAATCTCTCTGTCAGACACATTATGAACTTGAACCATTACCCTTCTGGCATAAGCATGGGCTCTAGCAGGCAAAATACTAGGCTTGACCAGCAGTCTCTCCGGCAATTTTCCATTGCCTGGTGCATCCAACATTAATAGTTTATTCTTGACATCCTTTCTGATACGGACCTCTCCCTGTAAGGTACACTGGGCATTTGGCGCCAGGTTCAGAGACTCAGGATCATTTTT
Organism: Neoceratodus forsteri; assembly: GCA_016271365.2. NCBI lineage: Eukaryota > Metazoa > Chordata > Ceratodontiformes > Ceratodontidae > Neoceratodus > Neoceratodus forsteri. Next base: position 382,504,174 of record CM028134.1, on the reverse strand, counting down.
CCAAACAACTCCAACCGGTTCCTCTGGTTCCACTTTGTCAGCATCTCTCTGGGCATCGTAGGCCTTCCTGATCAAGGCCGGAATTCTTAGAGCTCTACCAGTCCAGGACCCCTGTTTTTCATAACACAACTGTGCCAGCCATCCAAACATATGTGCATTAGTCCCAATTAGTAGAGGAACCCCATCATACAGTCCGGTAGGGGGACACACTAAGGCCAGGGTCTCTACTTGCTCGGCCAATCCAGCCACGGAGGTGGGAAAAGACAGCCAAATTCGGATATATCCAGAGTTGGGGTAGGCCTTCTCACTTAACCTCCAGACATGCAGCCCTCCAATGGTTGTAAGGGTACATCAGACAAATGCTTCTGATACCAGTCTTGGAACATAATTGTCACTTGGGAGCCACTGTCTAATACAGCTCTTGTAGACACTCCATTCACCTTTACAGTGGTCTCCATGGAGGGACCCACTATTCTGGACCAGCCTGGAGAGGCAGTAGTGGGGGCCTGGGCAACTGACCTGCCACAAAGGGATGTGAGTTAGCATTTTGTGGGCCCTCATTGGGATCATTTGCATGCCTCTTAACCACTGATTTGTTCTCTGAAGCTCTCCTTGTAGCCTATATGCAACTTTGTCTGTGTCTTTGGGGACCGGCATTCTCTCTTCATGTGCCCATCCTTCCCACAATTATAGCAAAACATACTTTCTGGAGTTTGAGCTGGCGGGTGTCACACTGGGAGCCAGGGCGGGGTACTACTAACTGGAAACCTTGGTGCCATCTCTGTCTGCGGCGTGATAAGCATTTGGAGACATCTCATCAGTTTCCCACTTCCATGGTCAAGACATCGTAGTTTTGAGCTGTTGTCAGCAGGAGATGCATGGTGGGGTACCCCCACCCCCATAGCAGATGCAGTCGGATGAGGGTCGGGGCCTGTACTTGCAGGAGTGGCCTTCATAAAGAGACTATTTTTTATTTCCCTGAACTCTCTCAGCAGTTCACCCCATGGTGGCACACCCTCATTGGTCCCCACTTCACAAGGACCTTCCAATGCTGTGATCACTTGGGCTGCGCTCACTCCAGAATTAAAATCCCCCTCCTCATCTTCAACCTCACGAAGTTCTTTTATTAAGTCACAATAGTCTGGTGGGTTACCCCTTCTGTCTGGGAGCCTTAATTGAAGGAGCTGCAATTTAGAATGCTTTGCATGTTGTAGTAGGTGCTCCAACCTTACACAGTTTAAGTCACTGGCGGCCACCCCACCTTTTCGGTAAGCCTTCTGCAGAGCTCTTTCCAGATGAGTAACATATGCAGAAAAACTTTCCCCCTGACCACTGTTTTGTATCTTGAAATTTCCACATCAAGCTCTCCCCTGACTCAATGCTCCCAAAATTGCCTTTAAGTGCAGATAGGTACTTTTGGGCAGATGCATCAGGATTTGTGGACCTCAAAAATTTAATGGCCTCTAGGGCAGGACCCCCTCAGACTTTTTATGATTCTTTTTCATTTCTCAGCCTCCGCACACTGCCATTCAGATATCAGGGGGGCAACACAATCTATCCAGGTGTCCCAATCATCCTTCCCCTGGAGGGTGGGGAGAGTGCCAGAGAAGATCCTCAACCTTCGGAAAGAGTCGTGACTAATGGCAGGTGCAGAAATAGGAGCCTGCATTGGTTTAACCACAGAAAGAGGGGCAATAACGGGTGCTGGAGCGGGAGGGGGTGTTGGGGAAGGAACACCCCCAGGTGGCAGAAATAACTTCTTTAAGTCCTCCACAGTTTTCCCTTCCTCCAGCAACAACTTAGCAAATTTCTCCTCAAATGTTTCAGATAGTGGGAGGGTCTCATTCTCCCCCCCCCCCCGGTCTTTACTGTCCTTAGTTATCACTCTCCAGGCAGTGAGGGCTCCCTCTGGGGTAATAGTCTGTGGCACTTTGGCGCTATCTATGGGGTCCTTATAATCTACTAAGGCCATGAAAGTGTGGGTGAGCAGATCAGCATGTCGACCCACCACCACAGGGTTTTGTAAACCTTTCACCTTGGAAAGTACTCCCTGTACAGTGTCCTTATTGATACCCAGGGGGATTTCCAGGATAAGCATATCATTTTGGGGGTCGATTTCCTCCCCAGTACACGACTCCACCAACCGGTGCACAGCCACTTCTGTCGGGGTACCCATTTATTTATTTATTTTTAACAATGGTTCGTAAATGTGACCAGTAGAGGACACAAAATCCCAGCGGTGAGCCTCCAACATGTAACCCCTAGGTGGTGTTATCCCAAGGGCTACTACCCCTGCCTGTTTGACTACGGACAGGTTGAGGGGCCTAGGTCCTATGGCGGGTGCCTCCACCCAGAGGTCAGGGTTTATAGTGGTTAGTCTAGCTTGGTCACAGCCCTCTGGGACACTGAGACCCCCTTTTATTCCCTCTAGTGGCTCACACAGTACACCGGAGTTACAGCCCCAGTACCCCACGTATACACACTGTTCACTCATATAAATACCACTTACCCTCGAGACTGATTCTGCAGCACATCTCTGAGGACCCTCTGTAAAATAAGGTTAAACAACATACACAGCAAAACACAATACTGTTTCCATAGTACCACCACAGACAGTATATAGTATAACAACAACAAATCTGATTTATTTAGGGGGCAATAACACAGGAGGGGGAAATCAGGTTAATTGGTGGCATTAAATCACAGTACTGTGCACACATGCAGGGTCTGAAAAGTCACACTCTGGGTACCCAGGTTGGGGGGGGCTAGCCAGGTCCATTGCCCGGGGTTGGCTGGCAGGTGCAGATGGATGGGGCCATGTAGAAGAAAATATATGCACAACACCCAATTGTAATCCAGAGCCGGATGGCTCAGTCCATGAAGCAGGGAAACAACAAGAATTAGATGGCTCACTTGTAACCCCCCTGCAAATGAGGGTTCCCAAAAGTCTTCCAGGAGCTTGCCTGAATGCTTCAAGCCTGGGTGGTGTTCGGCGTCTGAGCTGTTTAACTGTGGTTGCAAGTGAGTGCTATTTGAGTCTCCACGTACTGTCTCTTTAAGAGCTGTCTGCTTGCAGACTTAATTAGTTTGTATGGGGGGACTGTGTATTTAATGCTCGAAACCCTCCTGAGTTGCAGAGTAATCGCTCCATTTTGCGGTCGTTGAAGGTGCAAAGGGAGCCCATCTAAAAGCTGTAACTGTTTGCCTCTAATCATTTAAAGCATTTGCAAAATTGTAGTTTGTCTAACCTGCCTTTATTGCAGCTGGGACTCTGTGTGTGTTGACTCTCCATTTTGGACCTAAACTGCTGTGCTGGGCCAGTTGGGTTAAGGGAGCCCTAAAATGGAGCCTGTGGATGAATCAGAACCTGGACTCTTAATCTGAGCCAGCCACGAGGGGTCAGAGGAGAGCTTGATGTGGAACTTTCAAGGTACAAAACAGTGGTCAGGGGAAAGTATTTGACTTAAACCGTGTAAGGTTGGAGCACCTACTGCAACATGCAAAGCATTCTAAATTGCAGCTCCTTCAATTAAGGCTCCCAGACAGAAGGGGTAACCCACCAGACTATTGTGACTTAATAAAAGAACTTCGGGAGGTTGAAGATGAGGAGGGGAATTTTAATTCTGGAGTGAGCGCAGCCCAAGTGATCACAGCATCGGAAGGTCCTTGTGAAGTGGGGACCAATGAGGGTGTGCCACCATGGGGTGAACTGCTGAGAGAGTTCAGGGAAATAAAAAACACTCTTTATGAAGGCCGCTCCTGCAAGTACAGGCCCCGACCCTCATCCGACTGCATCTGCTATGGGGGTGGGGGTAGCCACCCATGCATCTCCTGCTGACAGCAGCTCAAAATTTGATGTCTTGACCATGGAAGAGGGGAAATTGACGAGATGTCTCCAAATGCTTATCACGCCGCAGACAGAGATGTCACCAAGGTTTCCAGTTAGTAGTACCCCCGCCCTGGCTCCCAGTGTGACACCTCGGCCAGCTCAAACTCCAGAAAGTATGTTTTGCTATAATTGTGGGAAGGATGGGCACATGAAGAGAGAATGTCGGTCCCCAAAAGACACAGACAAAGTTGCATATAGGCTACAAGGAGAGCTTCGGAGAACAAATCAGTGGTTAAGATGTGCACGAAATGATCCCAGTGAGGGCCCCAAAAATGCTAACTCACATCCCTTTGTGGCAAGGTCAGTTGCCCAGGCCCCTGCTACCGCCTCTCCAGACTGGCCCAGAATAGTGGGTCCCTCCATGGAGACCACTGTAAAGGTGAATGGAGTGTCAACAAGAGCTGTATTAGACAGTGGCTCCCAAGTGACAATTATGTTCCAAGACTGGTATCAGAAGCATTTGTCTGATGTACCCTTACAAACGTTGGAGGGGCTGCATGTCTGGGGGTTAAGTGAGAAGGCCTACCCCTACTCTGGATATATCTGAATTTGGCTGTCTTTTTCCCACCTCTGTGGCTGGAGTGGCCGAGCAAGTAGAGAACCTGGCCTTAGTGTGTCCCCATACTGGACTGTATGATGGGGTTCCTCTACTAATTGGGACTAATGCACATATGTTTGGACGGCTGGCACAGTTGTGTTATGAAAAACAGGGGTCCCGGACTGGTAGAGCTCCAAGAATTCCAGCCTTGATCAGGAAGGCCTACGATGCCCAGAGAGATTCAAGTAAATAGAGGTTGCACCCTGGCTAATGTGTATTGTGCAGACCCTGCAGTGTTACCCAGTAGCAAGAGTTCGGGGAAGAATGACAGAGTAACGCCTGACTTGTTTGGTTTCGGTGACTCCCCGTTGCCAGCTGAATGGAAAGTGAGGATCAGTGAGAAGCTTGCCCAGAGAGACCAGGTGTTTTCTTTAAAGGAATTGGACATAGGATGCATGCAAGGAGCTGAGCACCATATCCGGCTGCATGATGAAAGGCCATTTCGTGAAAGGTCTCGACGCCTGGCACCTACTGACATAGATGATGTGAGACAGCATCTGCAAGAGATGCTTGCTGCTGGTGTAATACAAGAATCCAGAAGCCCATATGCTTCACCTATCGTGTTAGTGAGGAAAAAGAATGGGACAGTAAGGTTGTGCATGGATTATCATACCTTGAACCAGCGGAATATTCCTGATCAGTACACAATGCCCCGCATTCAGGATGCCTTAGACTGCCTGAACGGTAGTAAGTGGTTCTCTATGTTGGATCTTCGCAGTGGATACTACCAGATCCCGATGGCCCCAGAAGACTTTGAAAAGACAGCCTTTATCTGTCCGCTTGGTTTCTATGAATTCATGAGGATGCCTCAGGTGCTCCAGCCACTTTTCAACGACTGATGGAGCATGTGGTGGGGGACACGAACTTGTTAGAGTGCCTGGTATACCTAGATGATGTTATTGTGTTTGGCAGCTCACTGAAAGAACATGAGAGCAGATTGTTCATGGTGTTGGACCGACTGGAAGACTTTGGCCTTAAACTATCCATCGATAAATGTCAGTTCTTCCAAACCTCTGTAAAGTATGTGGGACACATAGTATCCACTGAGGGAATAGAAACAGACCTGAGTAAAGTTGAGGCCTTGACCACCTGGCCACAGCCCCACAATCTAAAAGAACTGCAAAGATTCCTGGGATTCTGTGGTTACTATAGCCGGTTCATCAAGGACTATTCAAGAGTGATTCGCCCTTTACTTAATCTTACTCAAGGTTACCCTCCTACTAACAAAAAATATAAGAGGTTGGTTTCTTCTCAGCCTGAAAGAGTGTATTTCCGTCCTAATGAAGTATTTGGAACCAGATGAACACCTGAGTGTGAAGCTGCTTTTCATGAGTTTAAATATCAACTTACCCACACTCCTGTCCTTGCCTATGCAAATCCAGCGAAGCCCTATGTCTTGCACACTGATGCTAGCCTGCAAGGCTTGGGGGCTGTATTGTACCAAGAGCATGAGAATGGCCTGAGACCAGTGGCCTTTGCCAGTAGAAGCCTGACCCTATCCGAAAAGAATTATCCTGTACATAAGTTAGAGTTCATAGCTTTGAAGTGGGTCATTATTGACCAGTTCCATGAGTACTCATATGGGGCTAAGATACTAGTAAAAACTGACAATAATCCTTTGACCTATGTGCAGACTTCAGCTAAGTTAGATGCCACTGGCCATAGGCGGCTTTCTGCATTATCTACATTCGACTATGCTGTTGAATACAGGGCAGGCCTGAACCACATAGATGCTGATGCTCTCTCCCGGAGGCCTGTTCCCTGGAATGACTGGGTCACACTGTCAGAACCTGATATTCGAGCACTCTGCCAGAAGTTTGACAGGGAGGAACAAATGTCCACGGACGCAGTGGACTGTATGGTGGACTGTTTGGGGCCTTCTGAGAATTGCATACCTGCTGCTTATTGCCACTTTTCTGCAATACACATTGGTGCACTGCCTCAGCTGGACAATGACAGTATTCAGTGGGCTCAATCCCAAGATCCCATGATCAAATCAGCTTTAGAAGCCCTCTACGCAGGGAAAGATGTGTCCAAATTATGCTCCACTGATTTGAGAACTGCATTGTTATACAAGGAAGGTCCTAAGTTGAAACTGATCAATAGACTGTTATACAGGGAAACAATAGACAGAGGGGGACAAATAGACAAACAACAACTAGTGCTGCCCACTGCCTTTCGAGACTCAGTACTGAGGTCCCTACACAACCACATGGGGCAGCTTGGTATAGACAGAACACTTGACTTGGTGAGATCCAGATTCTATTGGCCTAAGATGGGGGCTGATGTTGAGCAACACATTAGAACTTGTTGTCGCTGTTTACAGTGGAAAGCCCTGCCCCAGAGGGCTGCCCCCTTGTTAACATCACCACCAGTGCACCCATGGAACTGGACTGTATTGATTTCCTGAGTTTGGAGTCAGATCAAAGAAATATTAGTAATGTGCTGGTGGTCACTGACCATTTTACGAGATCTGCCCAAGCTTTCCCCACCAAGGACCAGAAGGCATCCACTGTGGCAAAAGTACTTGTAGAAAACTTTTTGTTCACTATGGGGCTCCACAAAGAATCCATTCTGACCAAGGGAGAGATTTTGAGAGTCATCTGATCAAAGAGATGCTTTCTCTATGGGGAGTGCGAAAGTCCAGAACTACCCCTTACCACCCTCAGGGGGACCCGCAGCCTGAACGTTTCAACTGCACTTTACTAGACATGCTAGGCACCCTCCACCCAAAGGACAAGCCTAGATGGAGCCAACAAATTAGCAACCTGGTACATGCCTACAACTGCACCACTGGGTTCTCCCCCTACCGCCTGATGTTTGGAAGAGAAGCTCGACTGCCGGTAGATGTATGTTTTGGAGTTTCTCCTGATGGGGTTCGAGCTGACAACTATTTACAGTATGTGCAAAAGTTAAAGGCCCAGCTAAATCATGCGTACCAACTGGCTCAAACCATGGCTGCCAAAAGAAATCTGGCCAACAAAGAAAGGTATGATAAAAAGGTGAAAGCACAGGACCTCCAGGAGGGAGATCGGGTATTGCTAAGAAATCTGGGACTGCATGGCAAACATAAGATTGCTGACAGATGGCACCATCTCCCTCACATTGTAGTGGGCAAACTAGATGATCTTCCTGTGTACAAAGTAAGGCCCGAGAATAATTCAAAAGATGTGAAAACAATGCATAGAAATTATTTACTGCCCATTGGACAAATCTTGATTGAGTCTGAGCCCCAGAAAATGCCCCTCTGGACCAGTGACTAGAGCTGCTGCTAAGAAAAAATCAAGAAAGTCTGCACCTACAGAAGCTGAGTTAAAGTGTTCCCCTCCACAAGTCCCAGTTGAGCATGACTGTCAGTCCATATCGGAAGAAAGTGAGAGTGACTTTGAATACTATCCTTCTTACGAACTGAGTCAATTGTTTGGGGCAATCTCCTAGTCAATACTGGAGACAAAGCTGGGCCTTCTGGACTGTCTAAGCCCCAGCTTCATCCCTGGAGCCAATGCTCCCAGAAAGTGAAGTGCAAAGCATCAGATCAGATGAAATGGAATCATTGTGCATGGTTGAACTGTTTGAGCTTTCAGGGGAGGAAAATGATAGATTGGGGCAGACTGGTGATACACCCGAACAAGAAAAGTATTTTGAGTGCCCTGACAGTCCACTGCCAGTGTCCGAAAGCTCTCCATGCGAGCCAAATGTTGTGGACTCAGAAACTGTAACTCCTGGAGCTGAAAGTGCCCCAAGTTCTAGCCTCTCTACCCCATGGAGACTCCCTGACAAGTGAGGACAATGCTGAAAATGAGGCTCAGAGTGCAGAGACTATAACAGTTCCCCTAGAAAGACTGGTCGAGCTGTAAAGCCTGTGGTGCACCTCAGTTATGATTCCCTTGGGAGGCCTGTGGATTTGCCTCTCAATGTTGTCCATAAAGAGTGTATGTGTCCCAGGCTCATTGCCCAAACTGGCGTCAGTGCTAACTCAAGTTACTTGTGTTGCCCTCTAAGTATGGTGTCCTTGCCCCGTCCAGCCCCAAGGTAACTGATAGGAAGGACCCCTCTTCAGGTCTTCATGTACAAGAGGTAATAACTTGAGTTATGGTACAATGTGTGTGTAATACTGTGTAAAGAGTGACGACTGCAATGTTTCAGAAATGTGTTCTTGGTAAAATGATATATTGACTGATGATTACATATGCAGAGCCTAATGCAAATGTATATGGTTGCAGTTGAAACTTATGGGGTACTTGCTTGGCGGACGTCAAGCTTTCCCAGGCTAGAAGGGTGTAACCCCTGCAAATGGGGGTTCCAAAAGACTTCCAGGAGCTTGCTTGAATGCTCCAAGCCTGAATGGTGTTTGGCATTTAAGCCATTTATCAGTGAGTGTTTTAGAGCCTCTGGTACTGTCTCTTTAAGAGCTGTCTGCTTGCAGACATAATTAGTTTGTATAGGGGACTGTGTGCTTCTCTGAGTACCACTCGAGCTGCTGCCAATTCACTTAATTTTTGCAGTCACTAGGAGTGCAAAGGAACCTATCTGAAAGATGTAACTGTTTACCAGAAATTATTTAGAGTAATAATGAAATTACAGTTTGTCTAACCTGCTTCTTTGCAGTCAGAACTGTGTCTGCTAGTTCCCATTCTAGTTTTGAACTGCTGAACTGGACCAATCAGTGTGGGGTAAGCTAGCTCTAAAATGGTGCCTTGGACGAATCAGAACTTGGACTCATAATCTGAGCCAGCCACAAGAGGATTGTATGGGCAGTGACTCTGGGAGATGTAGTTTAGACTTCAGTGCCTTTTGGACCAACAGCAGCAGTCTATTGTGAGTGACAGCCAATCCAGTCAAGAACTGGGAGGAACTCAAAGGAAGTGCCGGTTTTGTCGGTTGGAGTTCAGTTGGAGCTTTGGCAGTGAAGAAGGAAGGAGCCCTGTACTTTTCAGTGTGCAGTTTTAGTCAAAAGCGTGTAAGGCCCAGAGTTCGGTCTGCAGCTTGTTGGGACTGAATCTGTCCTGTGAAAAGAATCAAAGGATCTCTGAAGAGTAGAAACCAGGCTCACCCTGTAGAAGACTGGAGGAATTGCTGAAAATTACACTCGGTCTGTCAGGAACTGAATCTGCTGTGTGTTCTCCTGGGTATTGTGCAGTAATTGCGATCGGGATACAGATGCAGCCTGCCTGGTATAGTGCTTTCTTTTATATGGATGTGTGAAGAGGTTTGTGTACCTCAAGTGAGCCCTGCTGACATTGAAGGACCCTAACTTATTTGGAGGTCGTGAGTACTAATTCAGGGTCGCTCCCTGTTGAATTGCCACATTAAATCCAAATGGAATTACTGTACTGCTGACTGTTTAATTCTCCTTTTCTCTGTGTGAAAGGGCCCCTACCAGCTGCCACGGTTTGGACTAGCCACTAGGGCTTGGGTACCCAGGGACAGTAACTGATAGGGATAGGCCTGTGCACAGAGCCATGAAAGATTATTAGAGTGATAAGCTAATTAACCTGATTTCCCCTGTCCTTGTTATATCCCCTAAATAAATCAGAGCTGCTTGTTTCAGCAAAGTTATACTGCCTGAGGTATTTGTCTATGTTAAAGTACTGTACTGTGATTGTTGCACTGTATCTCATTTCACAGGAGGTCCCAGTGCGGAACCAGACCTGGGGTAAGTGTATACTGTGAAGGTAATTCTGATATATTGTGTGGGCCACTAGTGGGAAGAAAGGGGGGTTGCAGTGTCCCAGAGGGCTGTGACCAAGTTAGTTTAACTATTGCAAACCCTGACCTCTGGGTGGAGGCACCCGCCATTGGATCCAGGCCCCTCAACCTGTTAGTGGCAAATCAGGCAGGGGTAGTAGCCCCTGGGATAGCGCCATCTAGGGGTTACACACATATTAAGACAGGAGCAGAGCCTGGTTAGCAGTGCAGAATCTGCATCAGGTTGTTGGATCATTCTGCCATTGGGGGGTTTCCTACCTTTGGTTTCATCCCCTGGGCAGCCAAGCATGCAATTATGCAACTGCATATAAAGACACATGCTTGCTTTGTGCCTGTCTGAGCCCTTCAACTTATGCAACTCCACTGCCCTGCCAGCCCTCCTCAGCTAGATGGATGTTGAAGAGCAGGGTGGTCAAACTTCCTCTCACTGAGAGGAGAGCATTCCCCGAGATGCTCAGTCATATCTCCCCCCAGCTAACCTCTGTGCAACCCAGGTCCACCCCCAAAACTGGGCCACTGGCATGGGAGGCAGTGCAATCACCACCAAGCTGCTAGGCCAGCCCACCAGACAGTGCTTTTATAAGTAAATAAAGGCAGCATATAGGTAAAAGAAGAAAACAAACTGTATTTCAACTAGTCTGTTATAAACATTTTAAGTCACATCACAATGTTTTGAAATCGGATAAAGGTTTTGTGAGCAAAATACGAAAACAATACATAAAGAAATAGATAAGATAAGCCTTTTATGTTTACCTTCTGCATCTTAAGAGGCATCGGCCAGGATTTTTAGTCAATAAGGGTGTCATAAGCCCACTCAGCAGGTCAGGCCCTCTACTCCCAAAGTGGCAACCTCTGACCGCAGTCTTGTGAACAGTGTAACAGACAAGGTAACCCTCTTGTCTGTTTTTGTGAGTTCGGATCAACCCTTGATCTCAAGTTCTGGAGGGATTCAAACTGTTAACCTCTTGCTAGCATATCCAATGCACAGGCTCAGATATGTCTGTCTTCGGGGGGCCAGATATCTTTGCCTACAGGCACCTAACCAGGTGTACAGAGATGAACCCTTTAAAACTTTAATAAAGACCTCAGATTTAAAACGCTTCTCTTTCCAGTTTGGTACCACCATTCAAGCGTATGTTTAGTATCTGCAATAACCATGGTACAAAATAAAAAGAAGTCAAAGACAGACCAAGTAAGTTCTAAAAATAATTTTACTAAAATAGTTAAAAATATGTGAAACACAAAATACAGATCTCTTGTATCAAAAGACATACAAATCTTTTAAAAAGAAACAAGGTTTAAACAGTGCAAATTCCTACTACAGTACTCAGTCTCTAAATACCTGCTTAAGTGCTCACCGATCTTGCTTGGTCAGAGTCTAGGTAAAAATGTGTCTCTGTAAAACAGAATTATTTCTTAAACAACTATATTGGCCAACCCATTTTTGGGTGAGGTCAGCTAGCTCCTCCTCTGTCGGATTATATTTAAAAAAATATATCTAATAAAATAAAAAGTAGGCTTTTTTCAAAGTATCAATTTTGCAATCCTTCAGCATGACTCATGTTTCAAATGACAGCTCTTTTGATCCTGCATCCTCCTCACACAGGCTTCATATGAGCATTTACAACCTCACACTCCTATGTAATAACCTGGGTTTTCTCTTCAATGTCATAAACCCTTTTTATGATTTCCCTCTTAACAAAGTTAACTTAAACAACTCTGTAATTAGCTTCTGGTCTGCCATGTAACACATTGTATCTAAAAACTGAGTGTGTGTGATACACATGCTGTCAGCATTTCTCTTGGCTTGCATCTGTCAGCTGAAAACTGGGGGGGGGTTGAGGTCACTCCTAGAGCATTAGATTTTTCAGCAGAGATAATCATTAATACATTTTATATTAAAAAAATATTATACAGCACTCAGAACTGGCTGTCTACGTCACAAAGGGCCCCATTTTCAGAAGGTTAGCATGCAGAGCTAAACATTACACTGTGGGAACAGCATGGTTGGATCGGTGTCATATTCAGCATCACCTGATGCTACCCTGATCATGTGCATGTGCATATATACTACTACGGCCATGCAAATGAGTAATCCTCTCCTGCATACAGAGCACGGTGCTGTATAAAAGGTTTCCTTAGTGACCATAAGTACCTCCCTCTACATTTTATTCTCAGCCCCTAGGCTTCTAGTCCCTAGATGCTTGATGTTGTACTTTTTGGATTTGAACCCAAGTTGCCATGTCCTATAGCACTCTAAGTTTTCTAAGGTCCCCACTCATTCTCTCCATCTGCACCAATAAAGCTATTACAGATTGTGGTGTCATCTGCAAAAAGGCATATCTCCCCTTCCAGTTCTTCTGTTATGCCACTTATAAAGACACTGAAGAGGATGTGTCCCATTACTGAGTTCTCCAGCACCCTACTGGTCACTCTCTCCTCACTAGAGTGAGTGCCATTTACCACCACCTTCTGTGGCTGTGTGCTATCTCAGGTGCAGCACTTAGGAGTGCACAACACTAATCTGAAAATGGGGGCCCACATACCACTGTAACAGGACTAGCACTGCATTGTGATAAGCATGGCTGGTACTATTTTAAAAAGCATTCTTCTGTGCAGTGCTAACCTGTTAATGTGGCACTATTTTTTTTGCACAGGATTACTAATTGCAACCAGGTGCTCATACAACTGGGGATTACTCTAATGCATATAAGGCGTACAGGTATATTAAATGCTTTCTTGAAGTGCTAACTCACTGAGTGGTTAGTGCTAGTTAATGATTCTGGGAATCGTGTTTTAACTGCACACATGCAGCCTGCCAGCAACCCCTCCACACACACACACACACACACACACACGCTGTCAGTTCTGGACACAATAAAAAATTAATTCTTTATTAGTCTGGTGTTCCCCCACTCACTTAATCCAGGTAGAGCTAGAACATTTATTCCTCATTCCTGCTGTTGTTATACTACACATATTTCTCGGCCTGTCTGGTGCTGGGGAAAACAAGTTTTAGCGTTAGCGACTGGCTGGAAAATAACTAATAATGGTAAATTTTTTGTTGGACCATCAGAGGGAAGAGGCTGCTAAAGAGTAGAACTTCAGTGAAGACTCTTGGGGGGGGTACTGGGAACAGTCTGTGCACCTTTTTCAGCAACCAGTGAGATGTCACGGGAACCTCGTACATGTTAATTTTGATTGACAGTTGCTCGTGCCAATGGGGAATTGCCAGAAAGCTCCCAAGGGGGAAGAACTTTGGTTTCAAAGTTCAGTTTGGAGGGAGCACCTCCACAGGGAGGGGGTCTCCAGCTCCAAGGGAGGAGGTGAGGTTGTGGGGCTGTGAGTGGGGGCTGCCAGCCATCTGTCCCCCAGAGCTGGTTGTGCCTTTCCCCATCTAGAGAGAAAAGAGAGGATTTTACGGGCAGCTCTGCAGAGAGGGAGATCTGCAGTATTTTGTTGCTGCCAGAGAAATTGCACCACAGCAATGAAATTGTTCAGAATACAGGTTAAATGGATTGAGGAAAAAGGATTTAGAAAATGGATTTGTGTGAAGAGGATGGGGAGAAAGCCTCTTCAGTTTTATCTGTGCCACATTGGTGAGACACGGATGATCAAAGATTTTTGATGAGAGAAGTAAGAAAAAGTGTAAAAGGTTTTGTCTGCCCTGGCAATGACAAGATGTCAACAGGAAAAGGGAAAGACAAGGTTAAAGGACTGTTTTTTGGCAGAAAAAAATGGATTGTAGAAAACGGACATGAAAACTGGATTTGAACCCAGGTTTTAAGAAATTGACAAGAGAGCCTCTTCTGTCTGGAGTTGACTAGCACCTGCATGGTGAGAAATGGGACTTGATGTATTTCTGAAAAAGAGTTGCTGAACTTGTGTGTGAGCCAGAGCACAAGAGTGGCCACTGTGTTGGAGTTGAAAGAATGTGGGGGCAGGGGGATGAGCGGGTGCTGTCTGGGTGGGTGCCTGCTGTCTGCTCCTGAGATGCAGCAAGATGGGAGACTGTTGTGTTAAATCCCTGGAATTTCAGACTCTGCACAGTGCCCCCAGAGCCTGATATTTGAGAAGGTAGCTGAGACTGCTTGACTACACAGAGTAACAGGTAACTGAGGAAAGAATGGAAATGATCTGAAGAATCAATCCTAAATGTGCCAGGTGGGGAGCTCGCTGACCCCTATCAAGTGACGCTGCTGGTGGCAAGGGATTGTGGGTTTGTGCCTGGGTGCTGGGGTGCTCTGACCTGTGGGGGAGCCAGACTGTGGGCACGCTCCCATGTCTGGGTCCCTTGTGGCTGGTGGGTCTTGTGTGATGCCCTGCAGTGGGCCTCTGTGGGCCAGGGGGGGCAGGGCTGCAAGACCTTAGGTCGTACTGAAGATCCAAGCTGCAGCTTCCACACCTTCAAGTGTTAAGCATCAGGCCTGATTCTGCGTATACTGATTCATCCTCCTCAGGACTTCAGTCATGTGTGCCATCCTAGGACTAATACAGCAGAGCTGTGAGTGAGGGCAGGAATTGCCCTGCACCTGGGGAATATTATCTATCTATCTATATATAGTTATCTGTGTTCAAGTCCACTGGCGCTGAAAGCCAGTTCAAGATTTAAAGACATCAAGGGAAACATGTTGGAGGGGGTTGTTTGGTTCAGGTGGGTGTGCCAGCGTCAGCCAACCAGCTGCACCTCAGGCCTGCCACTTGGCATTTAGGTATTCGGGAACAAAATTCAGGGCATCTTCTTTGAACTGATACCAGTGGGTTTGGTTTTGGTAATACCTGCAGCTGTTAGATAGTCAGGTAGTTTGGTGGCTGCAATATCAAAAGGTGATTTGGGTTCAAATCAAAAGGGGGAATGCTGTTTGGGAAATGTTTTTTTCTTTTTTTACCAACACTTTTTCCTCTGATCACCAGAGATGTGTCCTCTCTCAGGCATCATCCCCAGTTCTCTCCCACCCAACCTGCCCCCACGCCCACACTCTGGTCCCCTCCCGAGGCTCCGCTAATGCCTACCTCCACCTGGCGAGAGACCTCCCTGGCTTATCCATAGGGTGGGGCTGCCACTTATTCTGGCACCCAAGACATCCAGTATCATCCAGGCAGAGGAGGCATGCAGAGGATTGGGACCCAGGTGGGTGGGGTCCAGCAGTGGGCATGAGGCCAAGGTGCACCGTCACCAACCACAACTCTGGGATGTTTCCTTGTTCATTTAACAGAGTTACAATGGTTTTAAAAAGCCCAAAGGCAGAATATTCAAGCTTTTTTGTGAGTGTTAGGCTATCAACTTGCTAATCCCAATTTGCACCTCTAAAGCAGGATAGTACTGCACAGGGTCATATGATTGCTTGGTTACCAAGTCACTATCCCATTTGTAAGTGGCCCTAATCCATCCTTGTGCACCTATGGAAAGCAGCTGACAGCATCTTGCACATAGGCACATCGGCATGTTGGGAGGGTTGGGGAGGTGTAGCTATCCATTAGTGCAACACTAGTTACTGGTTCCCTAAACCAGGTGTTATGGACTGTGCATTACTATACTCCCAATGCCTGGCCCGGTGTCCAGTGCCCCCCCCCCCAAATTGGATGCCTGTGTAATAAAACATCTGTCCCATGTGTCCAGCAGCTGATCAACTGGGCCCCAATCAGACACTTGATAAGATCAGTAATTCCTCTGTACTATCTGCCTGATATCCAGACCAGGGTTCCCCATGTATCCCAATTAGTAGTCTGGCAAGAGCTGTAATTCTTCCATACCACATCCTTGGTGTTGAGTAATTCCCCTGCCCCATAAGTATAATATCTACCCCCGACCAGCCCACCCAATACCACTACAACTGCACCCACTTGCCCCTAACCTTTGGTGTATGGTGACCAGCACAGACCTCCACTCCCATCCATAGCAGCCACCAACTTAATGACAGTTCACAATCAGATGCCTACTGTAGTAAAAGCTGTTTCTATAGCAGGTGTGCGATCATAAACATAGAGACACTGAATTTGTCTTCAGAAAAGGACCACTTGGCCTACCTAGTCTGCCTAGATATTTCCTGCCTCATTTTCCTTCTCATATGCTGTCTGATTTCCATTGACCTTCCCACCTCTTCTCTAATATACCGCTATGTCTACGCCACACATGCTTGATGTCCCTACTGTTTCACCCTCCACCACTTCAGCTGGTAATCTGTTCCAGGCATGTATCAATATTTTCTCACATCTCTTTTGCCCCCCCCCCACTTCATTGCGATCCCCCTGGTCCTGGTGCTCTTTCACATTTGAAAATGACTCCCTGGACACTGTTCACTCCTGTAAGATACTTGTAGGCCTGTATCATGTCACTTTTCTCTTTCTTCTCTTCTAGGGAGTACATGCTGAGATCCCTCTGTCTCTCCTCTTAGGACTTCTCATGTAAACACTGCAACATTTTAGTTGCCCTCCTGTGGACTTCCTCCACCCTGTCTATGTTCTTTCTGAGGTTTGTTCTCCAAAATTACATCGCACTCCAGGTGGGGTCTGGCAACACCACCTCCATCCGCCTGATGGAGATACCCTCCCTGTGCACCCCAGCATCCCACTAGCCCTACTCACTGTTTTGCAACAGTGCCACCTTGATGTCCACAGACATAAAAACCCCAAGATCCCTTTCCTATTTATTGACTGTCAATAACCCCCCCCCCACCACCATCCTATACTCAGCTTTTGGGTTCCTATGCCCTAGGTGCATGATTTTGCACTTTTTGGCATTGAATCCAACTGCCATGCTTTTTACCACTCCTCAAAATTCACAAGATCCCTGATCATTCTCTTCACCACTCCTGGGTGTCCACCCCATTGCAAATGTTGATATCATCTGCAAAAAGGCATACCTTCCCTTCAGTTCTTCTGCAGTGTCCCCTCTGTACAAACTGATTGGTCCCAGTACTGAGCCCTGTGGTACCCCACTGATCACTCTCCCAATATTAGCATGAGTGCTGTTAACCACCACCCTCTGTTTCTTATCCATTTACTAGCTACTGTATTAATTGGAAGGCTACAGTCTATAGTTCAAGGGGGCGGTGCAACAGGACACATTCCCATTCAGCCTATTTAAGGGCTGCTCTCCTCACTCCACACACAGGTATTTTTTCCTTGCCCCTCCATCCACCCCTTCTACTCCAGCGGCATGCCTTTCTTTCCCATGGCCTTCCTCCTAATGTACCGTTAGCCAAGGGAATCACTCCTACGGCACCTCAAGGGGTGGAACCCTCCTCTAGGGTTCCTTCCGTTCATACCCACACAGGGTGGTATATCCCATGGATAGAGAGGCAAACAGCCAAAGATTATCTATGTTACACAAGCACAAAACCAGTTGCACAGGCACACTGAACCCAATTAACCATTTTGGATCTCACCCCAGGCTATTCAGTTTCTCTATCAGCCTCCTGTGTGGCACAGTGCTGAAGGCCTAGCTAAACTCCAGATCAATCATGTCCACTGCTCTTCCCTTAACTATTTCCCTGGTCATCCAGTCAAAGAAATCTACCAGATTCATTTAGCATGACCTTTTCCCTGTGAATCTGTGCTGCCTGTGGTCTTGCAGCCCACTGGATTCAAGATACTTCAACAGTCTCTCTTTTAGTATGGATTCCATTAATTTCCCCATGACTCAAGTAAGACAGATGGGAGGCAGTATAGCGTAGTGGTTTAAGGCTCTGAGCCGCAAATCTGGAGACCTGGGTTTGAATCCCACAGCCCCCACTTGCATACTGTGTGACCCTGAGCAAGTCACTTAACTTCCCTGTGCTCCCAGGTTGCACCTATAAACAAGCTTTCAACTTAGTGTGTCTCACCTGGTTAAACAATTGGGGAAAAAAAAATTTGCTAGCCTGCTTCCTGCTGATGCTCTTACAAAATGGAACTATGTCTGCTCTCCTCTAGTCCTCTGGAACCACTCCTGTTTCCAGTGAGTTGTTGAATAAGGTCATGAGTAGTACAGCAAGCTCCTCCCTGCCTAGTTCCCTTAATACCCTTGGGTATATCCATCCGGTCCTATGGCCTTGTCTACCCTAAAATTTGAATTCCCTTCAATAACACTCTTTCCTTTGAAAATGGACTTGTGTCCACTTCCCCCCTCCAGTATATCCGTGCTGCTCCTTGGTGAACTGTCCCTGTCTCTCTCCACTGTGAAAACAGTAGAAGTACCTGTTCAGGATGTACATTTTTTTCTGATCCCCTCTGTGCAGTCTCCCTTTGTCATCCTCCTCATCCTCAGAATCCCTCCCCTTGCCTTCCTCTCCTTGCTTATGTACCTGAAGAAAGTTTGGTCTTTTGATACACTTTGGCTATGCTTTCTTCTGTCTGAGATGTTGATCCCTTCATTACCTTACCTGCTTCCCTCTGTTTTACATGATATACTTCTCTATCCTCAGTCTTCTGTGTTTCGTCATACCTCCAGAATGGCACCCTTTTACAAGCTTCTAAAGAAGGCTATTCAGATGTATCTCCCCATGTCAGTGAAGTTTGCCTTCTTGAAATCCAAAATGTTTGCCCTCGTGTGACTGGACTGGGTCCCAGGTCCCATGCTAAACCACACTATGTGGTGGTTGCTGGATCCCAGTTGCCCCTCCACACAGACATCTGTGTTCTGTCCCCACTGGTCAGTATCAGGTCAAGAATGGCCTTTTCTCTGGATCAAGCACAAGCTGCCTTAGACCTGCCCCCTGTAGGGAATCCAGGATGCTTCTGCTTCTGGTTGGACCAATCCATGTCTGGCATGCTGAAATCCCCTAGCAGCAGGACTTCACCTTTTGTTGCCATATTGTGTATTCCATCCACACGCTTCCTGTCCACATCTTCCCCCTGTGCCAAAGGCCTGAAGATCACCCCTGTTCATGTTGCTGAACCTTTGCCAGGTTCAAGTATGACCCACAGTGCTTCATCCTCCCACTATCTACCCTGCACTTCTGTCACCTTTATAGCTTCTCTGACGTACAGGGCCCAACTCCCTCCTTTTTAACCCCCATCCCTCCTAAACAGAGCATAACCTGGTAAATCAATGTCCCATGACTAACAGTGTACCATGTCTCAGTTATTGCTACTATGTCCAGGTCTACCTCTACTATTAGTGCCTCCAGGTCTGGGATTTTATTTCCCAGGCTGCAGGCATTTGTTACCATGCCTTCCATGTTTTGTATCCTATCCCCCTCCTTCTCTTGCTGCTGCTCTCCTGCTTTCTTCCCCCCCTACCCAGTTGTCTTTCTCGTGTGGCCTAGAATTCACTGCTTCCCACTCTCCTTCTGCTCTCAGTGTCCCAGACTTCAGCTAATTTTCCTGCATGCGCCTGGGGGGCATGATACTAAGTCGTCTGACCTTCCTGACTCTCCCCTTCCCCAGGCCATTTTAAATATTTGTCACTGAAGCATTCACACTTCTTACTTGGCTCACCTTCCCTGATGGATGCAGGCCATTGTCTTTATACAGGCTTGCATTCATCCAGGTGGGGCCCCAGTCCCCCATGAAGCCATAACCCTTCCTTCTATGCCATTCCTTCAACCAGGAGTTGAATTACTGGATGTGGAGTGCCCTAGCCTTTCCCCTGCCATGGATAGGTGTCACCTCCAAGAAGGAGATGGAGTGTTTTTTGTTTTTTTTACCAGGAGAGAGACACTAAGCTGAAGCTTGTTTACAGGTGCGACCTGGAAGCACAAGGAAGTTAAGGGACTTGCTCAAGGTCACAGAGTATGCAAGTGGGGCTGTGGGATTCAACCCAGGTCGCCAGGTTTGCAGCTCAGAGACTTAAACCACTGTGCTACACTGCCTCCTTGAAGTGTTCTACTTGCTTCAGACTCCCCCCAACTTCCTGAAATCCTTTTGGATTCTAGCTACTTCCACTCTGTCTCCTGCCAGGTCATTCATCCCCAGGTGGACGATAACATCCAGTTCCTCCCTCCTTGCCATTACCCTTGTGATCCTATTGATCCACTTTTCATCCCACCATGCAGTGCCTTCCGAAATGCACTTTACCTCCATGTCCTTCCTGCTAGGTTCCCTTAACTTGGACAACTGAGTCCCCCACCAAGAGAAGCTTCCTCCTCCTCTGGGGGTTTTCTTCCCCCTTTTACTGGTTCTGCATCCCTGAGGATCTGCCCATCCACCTTGTTCTCGGCTGTGGGTGCCATTGTGGGGCTATCCCACTACTCCAAAACAGCATAGGAATTGCTTAAACAGACTGGTTGGGGGATGTGCTTCAGACCCCTTCATGGCAACTTCCCTACAGTACCATAATGGTCCTTTTTATGTTGTCTTGTGCACACAGCACAGACAACATATTGTGGTAGCAGGTTTTGGAGGTGCAGTTGTGTTGTGGCCAATGGCGCCACTGCTTTTTCAGGCTGGGCTCTGTGGCACAAATGAAATAGCACACTGTCTATGACAGCATTGCAAAAGAATGCCACCAACTTGAAACAATTTTGCTGCTGCAATGAGGGTGCTCCCTGTCACTGCAGGGCATGCCTTGGCTGGTGTAACATTTATATAAACATGGTTGCAGCTGTTGCCATCCGCCTCTCATAATCCCTAGCAAGCTGACTTCGGGGGTGCCCAATCCCCCTGTTGGCATAATTAACCCCCCAAGATTGTGTGGGACACTGGGAGGCCACCCCAGCATGCCTCCGTGTTCAAAAGCTGATTGTGTCAGCATTCTTCTGCCCCTGCCCACCGCAGTGTGGCTAACATCACACCACAAACTTATGGAACACACTGGGAACCCACCCCAGTTGCCCAACATTTTCCTTACACCTGTAAAAAAAAAAGAAAATGGTCCTCGGTGTTCTTTCTTTTAGTTTTATTATAACTTGAAACAAAGAAAATGATCCTTTGCTATCGGGTCCCCTCCCCTCCCCCAACTTGCACCCACCCTCTGCACACCCCACCTCCCCACACACCTCTCACCCAATACTTACCTCCGAAGTCCAGCGCTGTGCTCTTTGGTAGAGCGGGAACATGTCTGCACTCTTCAAAGTCGATCACAAACTGAAGAAATGCTGGTAAGCTGTATAATGGCATCAGTAGTGGTGGTGGTGGTGGGGGGTTAACTTAGGTGGATATCTCATCCATTTTTGTGACTTTTGGCTCCAAATTTTCAACATGGGGTTCTTGGGACCCCACCTCACGAACTCAGTCACAGTAATTTTATTATTCGGTCCCAAAAGGTGATTTCATGGTCACTGCACAGAATCACCTTTTGGGACTGAGTAATGAAATGACAGTGTCACTGTTCATAAGATGGGCTCCCAAAATGCCTATGTTGAAAATCTGGTGACCAAATTCCACAGAATGACTGTGTTATGAGCGTGCATTGTACAGTTTCCATGCACGCTCGTAACTTTGAGAACTTTTAATATTTTCACTCCAGATTTTTCCAACATTGCCATTTCTTCACACATCCTTATGAACAGTAGAGCTGTCATTTTTCACATCCTACCCAAAATGTGTTTCTGCACATCTGGTGCAGAATGCCACAGTTGCTATGGGAAAACAACGTTCAGGACACATTAACAAAATCACAGTGCCACTGTTCATGAGCGGAGGTCCCAAATGCTTTCATGAGATGGGGTCCCAAAAAGCCCATGTTGAAAATCTGGAGTGAAAATACCAACAAATGCCCAGGGCGTTAAGGTTTCTAACCATAATATCCCACCCTGTAGAGACTGACCAGTATCGGGGGGTGACTTTGGATTGCCAGCTGTAGTGGTCACACCATTCCACCCCTTCCCCACCCTGCAGCCAGTGACAGGCATCAAGGTGTGCCTTGGACTTTTCTGCCCCAAGATTCACCCCATTCTCCTATACTGCACCCATCTCAATGTATTTCCTTATGGAATGGGGTGAGCATAAGGCCCGATGGCCCCAAGGCACAACGCGACACTTGTCGGAGTCTGCAGGGTATGATCAGGTAAAATAGCATGAGCGTTATGGCGGATGATCCAAAGGCACACCTCAATGCCTGTCAGTCTCTGCAAGGTGGTGTGGGGTTGACGTCACTTCCGTACTTCACTGCCATTCCTATTATGCATCTCTCTAACTCCTACACTACCAATGCCAATGCCAGCAAGAAAACATTCAGCATTGACAAATGCTTGTTTCCTTCCCCTTTTGCTCACTTCCTTCATGCAGATGCTGGTTGCCTTCCCTATGCCTTTACTTAATTTTCTCCACTGTTCCTCTACCCCTCTCTGACAATCCTCCCCTGCTGGGCTGCTTCTGGAGAAGTCTCCGATTTCTTTAAAATCCATCCTATTAAAGTCCAGGATCATTGTCTTTTTGTGGCTTGCCTCTGCACCCATCGTAATATTGAACCACACTGTACAGTGATCACTGGTTCCCACTGGATAGACCACTGTGACATGACTAGGCATTATCACAGCCTCCAGTAGGACAGGGATTCAGAGGAACAAAGGAAGAAAGCATGTCCCAAATAGGATAGTGCATTTACCCCAGGAGTCATTTTCAGCTCTCAGCATGCTAAGTCCATAGGGCAGGAAAGGTGCTAGTGGGACATTTGCCTGCCCATATGGGGTAACCAACATCTCCACACAATGCCTCTGTGCATGACTGCATGGAGAAATTACACAGAGCAGTGCCAGCCTCCACCTCCTCATCACAATTCAGATGCCCCTGATATAACAAGCATTTGTCAATGCCAAATGTTGTCTCGCTGTCATTGGCATTGGTTGTACAGGAGTTAGAGATGCATAATAGGAATGGCAGTGAAGTACTGAAGTGATGCCAACTCAACCCCCACCCTGCAGAGATGAACAGGTGTTGGGGTGTGCCTTTGGGTCATCAGCTATAAGGCTCATGCCATTTTACCTCACCCTACCCTCTAGACACTGACAAGTGTTGTGGTGTGCTTTGGGGTCTTTGGGCCTTATACTTACCCCATTCCATAAGGAAATATGCTGAGATGGGTGCAGTATAGGAGACTGGGGTGAACTTTGGGGCCGAACACTCCAAGGTACACCTCGATGCCTGTCACTGGCTGCAGGGTGGGGTTGGGTGTGGAATGGCGTGAGCATTACAGCCGATGATCCCAAGTCACACCACTGACACCTGTCAGTCTCTACATGGTGGGGTGTTATAGTTGGAAACCCTAATGCCGTAGGTGTTTGTTGGTATTTTCACTCCAAATTTTCAACATGGGCTTTTTGTGACCCCACCTCATGAAGAGCGGCACTATCAGTTTGTTAGCCATAAGGTGGTCTTTCAGATCAACTGTGCCATTTGGCGCCACAGGTACAAAAACACATTTTGGGCAGGATGTGAAAAATGACAACTGTATTGTTCATGAGGAGGTGTAAAAAAATGGCAACGTTGAAAATCTGGAGTGAAAATATGAAAAATTGGTAAAGTCATGAGCATGCATAAAAACTGCGCAACACAGGGCTCAAACCCAATTATTTTTGGGGGATTTTTAACCACATTTTCAAAATAGACATTTTGGGACCTCCCATCATGAACAGTGTCACTGTGATTTTGTTAATCTGGTCCCAAAAGTTGATTTCCCACAGCGACCACGCCATTGTGCACCACAGGTGCAAAAACACATTTCGGGCAGGATGTGAAAAATGACAGCTGTACTGTTCATAAGGAAGTGTGAAAAAATGCCACTGTTGAAAATCTAGCATGAAACTATAGCAAATTTACAAAGTTACAAGGGTGCGTGAAAACTGCGCAACGCATGCTAGTAACACAGTCATTTTATGGACGTTCATCATCAAATTTTCCACATAGGCATTTTAGGAGATCTGCTCATGAACAGCGTCCCTGTCATTTTCTTAATCTGTCCCTAAAACTGATTTCCCACAGCGACCATGCTATTCTGCGCCGGAAGTGTGAAAACACATTTTGGCCAGGATATATAAAATGACATCTGTACTTTTCATAAGGAGATGTGGAAAATGGTAATGTTGAAAATCTGGAGTGAAAATATTACAAATTCATGAAGTCACGAGCGTGCGTGGAAACTACAAAATGCACGCTCGTAGAACAGTCATTTTTTTGATTTTTTCACCAAATTTGCAACATAGGGTTTTTGAGAGTCCATCTAATGAACAGTGGCACTGTCATTTCGTTAATTGGTCCCAAAAGGTGATTCCGCGCAGTGACTGCAAAATCACCTTTCAGGACAGAATAATGCCATGACAGTGACTGAGTTCATGAGGTGGGGTCCCAATAACCCCATGTTAAAAATTTGGTGCCAAAATTCCCAAAAGTGCCTGATATATGCACCAAAGTAGAAAAAAAAACTATTTATGCCATTATACAGCTTACCGGCATTTCTTCAGTTCGTGGTCGGCTTTGAAGAGTGCAGACATGTTCCCAGTCCACCGAAGATCATCGCGCCAGGCTCCAGAGGTAAGTATGGGGTGAGGGGGGTGTGGGAAGACAGGCTACGCAGAGGGTGGGTGCGGGTTGGGGAAGGGGGCAGGAGAGACCATGAAGGACTGTTTTCTTGTTTTACAGGGGGAAAATATAGAACAAACAAAAAGAAACACAGGAGAGCACATAAAGATGTAAAAACTGTTTCCTGTCATAGCAGTAAAAGACCGTACTTAAAATTTTAGAGTGGAAAAGAATAGGTTAATTTACTGCTAATGATCTTAATGGCCATACTTTACACCTCTCAGACAGTCTGGTTTTACAAACAAAGGCAGGTCTGAATGACTGTGACAGCAGATCTTCTTTGTAACCTGGACATGTAATGCAGCCAAAACAGTGAATGATTTGATACATCAGTTTTAAGGGTATATGAGCACTCAAAATGGCCCAAAAACCAGACAGCACGTAACCAAAACCGGACGACCGGATAAGGACCCTAAAAACCGGATTATACGGTCAAAAACTGGATAGGTGGCAACCCTACTTGAAATATGGGACTGCCATGGCACCCCCCCCCCAAAGCAGGACATGAGAAAAGGTACCCCACCTCCCCTAGATCATGGCCGAGCTCATAGCTTGCTTGCAAGTGCATGATTTGCCCTGGTCAGAAAATAAACATAACCCATCCCCCATGGCTTCCAGAGGTATCATCACCTCTGCAACACCTGTACCAGAGCAATAAGTCTTGCAAAAGGTGAGTATTTTACATCTAACTTTAGTACCAACATTGGCTACCTGTCTAAATTTTGGAAGGCTGTCACAATCTCTTCTCCCCTCCCACTCAGTCTTCTTTGCCTGTCCTCAGAGTGGGTGACACTCCTGTCTCTAACCCCTCCTTCATCACCACAGAGGTGTAATTCCTTTTTATCACCTGCATCTCCTCTCTCTCTCCTCTCTCCTCTCCTCTCTCCTCCCTTCCTCACCTCTCTCTCACCCCTGCCAGCCTGCATGATTGTCATCTCCTTCCTTCCCCCTATTGTTTTTTTTTCTCTCTCCAGTAGCTCCATCCTTCGTCACCAACACACTTCCCTCCCTTAATCCTTCCAAGGATAGGAGTCCAGATGGCTTGGATTTCAAGCTCCTCCATCTGTCTGCTTCTGCAATCTCCTCCCCATTGGCTGACCTCCCTAACCTCTCTTTCTGCTGTTCCTCCATCCCTGCTGACTGGAAGACTGCCACTGTTACTCCTTCTCCAAAAGGTGGCGACCCATCTGGTACTAACAGATACTGACTCATTTCTCTCCTCCTTCCAAAATACAGGAACAACTTATCTTGTCACAACTCTCTCCCTTTCTGGACTCCTCTTCCTTCTTCACCCAATACAAGTTTGGCTTCTACAAAAATCACTCCACCACCATCTCCCTGCTCAGGCTCACCAAATCCATCCAAAATGATATAGATTACAGCCTATTCACTTCTGCTATTTTTGTTGATCTAGCCAAAGCATTCAACCCTGCCTACCACCCCAATTATTAGCCAAACTCCAGGCTGCAGGCCTCTCACACTCAGCCTTTGGCTGTTCCATTCCTACCCCATGGGTAGGTCCCAAGCAGTCAAAGTTGGTGACCCCCCCTCCTCCCTGCCTGTATCCACTTGGGTCCCACAAGATCTGTGTTAGGCCCTCTACTTTTCTCCATTTCCCTTAATGATCTCCCCTCCATATTCTAGTCTGCATCCATTCACAGGTACATGGATGACACAGTCCTCTTCACAGCAGGCCCACAGACTGATCAAATTCAACCCTGACCACGCACAAATCAGCTTTTCCTCAATGCCAAGAAGACTATCTCCATGCCCTTTGGTACAAGGCACAGACTCTCTAAGCTCCCTCCCCTTCCTACTTTCCATACCATGGATGGCTGCCCTGTGGAGGAAGTTACCACCTTTAGTTATCTTGGTATCTGGCTAGACCAGCACCTAAACTTTTCTGAACAAGTGGATGCTATAGTCAAAAAACTGCACCCCAATTTGGTGCACTTTACAGGAACTGTGACTGTATCCCACTTCCAGCACACCATGCTATTTATCGAGAGAATGATCCTCTCAGTCTCTGACTATGGTGATGTGGTCTACAGTGTAGCCCCAGTCATTACCCTTGCCAGACTGGACACACTGTTCAACTATTTCTGCCATTACACTCTCGACTATTCTTCTTGGACTCATCATTGTTCTATATCTAAATCTCTCCTTTTCTTCTCTTATGGACAGACACCATGCCCACTGCACCAGCTCTGTTAGCAAATCTTGTTTGTTTCCCTACCCTCCTATCTTGCCTTGTATCCATACCCATGGGCACTGACTTGATCAGGCAGGAGGTGGAGTCATCCTTGGAGTCCTGTCCCTTTCGGGCTGTGTTAAGCAATGCTAGGTCTATCAGAAACAAGACCGCACTGGTGGCGGATCTTGTTGCATCTGTGGACTTAGCTTGCATCACCGAGACCTGACTTGATGAAAATTCGGGCCCCATTTTGGAGTCCGTGGTTCCAGCTGGGTTCTCGGTGATTTATCGCCCAAGAGTGGACCGTAAGGGCAGGAAAGATGCAGTCTGTTTTAGACAGGAACTGAACCTCAGGGAGGTGCCAGTTGGATGTATCAACTCCTTTGAGTGTATTGTGGGTGCAGGTGCAGGCTTCAGGATACTTCTCATTTATCGTCCACCAGGTGATGGGAGGGAATTCCTGAGGGAGGTTGTGGACTTCATCGCCGAGAGGGTATTGGAGTCCCCCCGATGGTTGATTCTGAGGGATTTCAATGCCTGGATCAATGATGAACTCATGCTTTTTGGACAAAACCTCCTCCAATTGATGGATTCATTGGGCCTGACATGGGTTGTTACCTCTGCAACCCACCGGTGGGACACTTATTGGACTTGATATTCCATCTGGGGATGGAAGTCTCTGGTGTGGAGGTGGAGCCCATCAATTGGTCTGACCATCACGCCCTGATGTTCAGTTTCGTGGCCCCGCGAAAGAGGCCTGCCCCTAAGGAGATAGTACAGTTCCGTCCTTTGGGAGGAGTTACCTCAGAAGGCCTAATGATGGAGCTGGACTTCTCGGAATTACCAATGGATAGCACTGACCCAGGGCCCTTAGTGCTGGCCTATAATAGAGCAGTTGTGAGGGCCCTGGATGCCATTGCTCCATTCCGTGTTTATACCAGTACTATACACCCAGGGGTTCTATGGTTTACCGTGGAGATCCATGGGTTGAAGAGACAGGGCTGAAGAGTGGAGAGACGCTGGCGGAAAACTCACCTGGAGGAGGAGGAGGAGGACAGGCTTAGACTGTTAGATCATTATAAGACCTATCAGTTAGCAATTTCCTATAAGAGGGCAGAGTTCCTGTCCAGGGAAATTGCTACAGCGAATAGACCGGCCCAGCTCTTCCGGACTGTGGACAGACTGTGCAATCTAGTCTGCCTTCAAGCCGGTCGAGCTTTGTCATAGTTACAGTGTGAGGAGTTTGCGATGTTCTTTGCTGATAAGGTGTCCGCTATCAAGTATGAGATCAGCCAGCGCCTCCCCATTGGGTCTTGCAGTGATCAACCAAGGGGTACAAATGCCCAACTAACTTGGTTCACCTTTAGTCAACCGGCAGTCATGGATATAGTGAGGATCATCCAGACTTTGCGTCCAACCTACTGTAGTTTGGATCTGGGCCCTACTGACCTACTTGTGGGGTGTGTAGATGCTGTTGGCCCGATCCTTACTGGGATAGTGGTAGGATCATTGGAGAGAGGGATCTTTTCAGATCCCTTGAAGGAGGCAGTAGTATGCCCCCTTCTGAAAAAGCCCTCCCTTGATCCCGACTGCCCAGAAAACTACAGACCGGTTTCAAACCTTCCCTTTTTAGGGAAGGTTATCGAGAAGGTGGTCACTTTGCAGCTGGAAGATCATTTAACCAGCCATAGTATCTATGACCCTCTTCAGTCTGGCTTCAGGAAATGGCATAGCACTGAGACGGCTCTTGTACGGGTACTAAATGATCTCCTGATGGCAAGAGATCAGAGTACTCATTCTATCTTGGTTCTCCTTGATCTCTCAGCAGCACTTGACACTATAGTTCATGGGGTGCCGCTCAAACGCCTGTGGTTTCCCTGTGGACTAAGGGGGGTGGTCCACAGTTGGTTTCAATCCTTCCTGCAGGGTAGGACTCAGAGAGTAGTGTCGGGGACTTTTTCCTCGACCTCTCACTGCCTGCACTGCAGGGTGCCACAGGGTTTGGTGTTGTCCCCCATGCTATTTGTGGTGTATATGCTTCCATTGGGGGACATTATAAGACGGTATGGGTTGAATTTTCATTGCTATGCCGATGATTCTCAACTCTACATGTCTTTTGTCCCCAGACAGGAGTATAAGTCAAGTACATTGTTTAACAACTGCCTCCTGGAGGTACAGAACTGGATGAGTACCAATTGGCTGAAGTTGAACCCGGGAAAAACAGAGGTATTGGTGGTGGAACCGGGGGTGAGGGGGACCCCGCTTATGGCTTCTGGTCAGGTGTGTAACCTTGGTGTTATATTTGACGAGGGCTTGACCCTGAGGGCGCAGGTGTCGGCCGTAGTCAAATCATCATTTTTCCAGCTAAGAAATATAGCACAGGTGAAACACTTGGTTCCATCAGAGGATCTTCCTACCCTGGTCCACACCTTAGTTGCCAGTCATCTTGATTACTGCAATGCCCTCTATCTAGGGCTGCCAGGAGTGGATATTCACCGCTTGCAGCTGGTGCAAAATGCAGCGGCTAGGTTGTTGACTGGAAGCCCGAGGTCCAACCATATAACACCTGTGCTGCATGAGTTGCACTGGCTGTCTGTACAGTGGCGGATCACTTTCAAGGTCATTGTAATGACCTATAAAGCCCTGCACGGTTTGGGACCCCACTACCTGAAAGAACTCCTGACTTCTTACTGTCCCTTCCGCTCCCTCCAATCCTCTGGCAAGGGATTGCTAGAGATTCCCAGAGTAACCTTAAAAACATCTGGTGGAAGAACGTTTGCTTTTATGGCTCCTACCCTGTGGAACTCTCTACCTTGCCAGATACGTAATAGCCTGACTGTGGAGGGGTTTAAAACAGCTCTTAAGACTTTCCTATTTAATCAAGCATTTTCAGAGACGTAATTTCTGTTATGAATAAAACGTTATTTATTACTGTGGTTTTAATGCTGTATGTGGAATTTTGTAAAGGCACCCTGAGCTTGGGAAGGGCGCCTTATAGAAATAACATGTTCACTTACTTTACTTACTTACTTACTATCTCTCTGTCGCCCCCCCACCACAGCCATACCATCAGAAGCTGAAATATTCAAACCCTAGCAGCCCCTTCAGTTTCCACAACCATCGGCAAAGCCACATTCAGCCACCACTTCCCTAAAATCTGGAACTCCCTCACGCCAGCCATTCACCAATCTCCCTCCCATGGATTCTTTCAAACCACTTCAGAGGTCTCACTTCTCCCTCCTGCACTTGCTCTAATTTTCCCTCTTGCTCTCCTATGACTTGTTTCCAGTTTAGGTACAGCAATAATTTGGCACTTATGCTTCCACTCTAGGCACTATGCACAAATGTTTACAGCTAGTGTTGATTTAAACTGCTCTGTATTTGATTACCAGCATATGTTTGTGGCTCCTGACTGCGCTGTATATGCATTGTCGATTGTCTGCTTGTCACTCAAGTTCTCACATCTTGCATATATTATTCCCAATGTAATTTGTGGTTGTGTACCACTCTGCTTCATGTATGTTATTGTATTTTGAACTTTTGTGCTACCTAAGCCACTCTTGTACAAGTTCCTCTTCCCTCAGGATGCAGCTAGAAATGAGCTCCCAGCTTAGTATGCCTGGTTGGGGGCACTAGACACCAATGATCATTTTACTATACTAACTGGAGCCATTTAAACTGCGATCAGGGGTGTAGAACCTTTACATGCCAAGGATCATTTTGGTATATTACTTGGGAGCATCAGAATGGTGACCAGGGATAGGGTGACAATATGCACCACTGCGTGCTCAAATGAGGGCAGGATTTTTGGAAGCAGTAAACAGTATTGCAGTTTCAGTTGTTAAGCACTTTCAAAACCTTTTATATAGCACTGTGCTCTATATGCAGGAGGGGATCCCTCATTTGCAAGGCTTTAGTAGTACATATGCACATGCACATGATCAGGTTAGCATCAAATATATGGTGCCTGTTCAACCATGCTGTTCTCCCACATGGCACAGTGCTTAGATGTTTAGCATTCCACTAACCTTCTGAAAATGGGACCATAATTAACTAAAAATCCCCTGCCGATGCCTCTTAAGATGCAGAAAGTAAACAAAAATGGATTATCTTATTCTGCATCTTTATGTGTTATTTAATGTTATTTTCCTTGGAAAACCTTTGTTCAATTTCAGAACATTGTGATGTGTCTTAAACATTTATAACAACTGTAGCTAAAATACAATTTCTTCTTTCATGCGAAAGCTGTTTTTATTTACTTATAAAAATATAGTCTGGTGGGCTGGCTTAGTGGTATCTGTACTGCCTCCCATGCCAGTGGCCCGGTTTCGGGGGAGGACCTGGGTCAAACAGGGGTTAGCTGACAGGAGAGATGATTGAGCATCTCTGGAACTGCTCTCTTCTCAGGGAGGGGGAGTCTGACCACCCCACTCTTTAACAGCCACCTAGTTAAGGAACACTGGCAGGGCTCAGGCAGCCACAAAGCAGTACTCGCCTTTAACTGGACTGGCATCATTGCATGCTTGACTGCCTTGGGGGAATAAACCAAAAGGAGAAAACCTCCAATGGCAAAATAATCCACCAACCTGCCACAGGCTTTGCGCTACTAACCAGGCTCTGCTTCTGTCTGAATATGTGTCTCCTTGTGAATGGCCCTCTCCCTCCCGGACACACCATGGAGGGGGGGGAGTAGCCCATGGGAGATATCAGAGCAGGTAAGTCTTGGTGATTTTGGGTGATGTGGATGGACAGGCCAGTGCACAAGGGGGTCAGTGGGTGACCTAGAAGATAAACATCTCAATGGAAAAAGAAATAAAACACAGTTTGGGAATCTCAAACTTAATAACACAGTCATACAATATAAACAGCATAACTATGCACTATGAGGCTAGACCAGGGCAGGTTTATTAGTGGAGACCAAGTGCCTTGCAATGCTCGGCAGATATGTAATGGGGAGGTTAGGAGCTGTGAGAGCCACCAGTGAAGCATCACAGTGAGGTTATTCAGAACAGAAAGTGCATATTATGCATATGCCAGCTGAGCTCCTGACGAGAATTGGGCCCTGAGCGACTGCTGCAAAATATTTTTTCCTTAACCAAGAACCTTTATTAAACAAAACATTCAAATAAAAACAAAAATTAAATCAAAACTAACTCAGTAGAATACAAACTAGGGAGGCAGTATGGCGCAGTGGTTTGAGGCTCTGAGCTGCAAATCTGGAGACCTGGGTTTGAATCCCACAGCCCCCACTTGCATACTGTGTGACCCTAAGCAAGTCACCCTAAGCGCACCAGGTCAACGCTGGTGTGTATGTGCAGAGCCAAGGCAGATGCTGGCGCACATGCGTAGAGCCATGCCCATGACTTTACTATTTCAACAATGGAGTGTAAAGATTATAGCACCCGGTTCGTGAAATGAATTACTTTCCTAAGTCCAGCATAAATTCGTCCGTCTGAAAAACATGTTAGCCTAACATGCTCCCGATACGGACATTAGGTCCAGCAAGACTCTCCAGGCTGCTCGGGGACCTTGTCGGAGGCGCGTCCCCAGATCGTGCTCGCACAAGTACAGAATGACAAGTACAGGTGGGGGGGCTGCAGAATCAGCATGTTTTTATAAACTCAGGTTATCATTCTAAGAGATCTGGATTTACAGAAAGATAGAGTGAGGGGGGTAATTTCAACTATGATTAAGTTATTGCTCTATTTTATTAAAGCATTCAGAAAAACAACAAAGACAGTGGCATTCTGTACTGTCAGGATCTCCACAGTCCTGCTTGCACTCCAAATGAAGTAATCTCGCTAGACGTTCTTCAGGCAGTGCAGTGGGAAAAACAAACAGAAGGCAGTACATGAACTGCTGAGTATGTGAGGGATGTAAACTCAATTTTCTTGGCATTTGAGCAGCACAGACCAGAAATCACTGCTGAGGACCAATGAGCAGCCTGTTAGTGAATCACAAACAGCAACACATTGAATTATATTAAGAACTTTTGCACATGATCTTTAACACATACACACTTGTTGCTGCGGATAGAAATCCACAATACTCCAATCACCACACTGCTTCTGTGTGCAGAAACACAGGCCCTTACAGACAGAGATACCAATCTGCAATACCCAAATGTCAAGAGTTCTTCTGTCTGCAGAAATCCAAACCCTACTGGGCTGGCACTTCTATACCCTCAGGTACTTTTGCATACTATAAGGCATAAAACACTTGACAGACCTGTCCTTCTGCAATCATAGCTGAACACATAAACTGACCTCGGACTGCAGAAACAGAGGCAGCACAAAATCCATGATACAAAAATTGCAACAGTGTTTCCATCTCCTGAAAAAAGGCCCCTGGAGGACCTGCATGTCCTTGAACACAGATGTCAGACACAAACACTGACTTCTAACTCCACATGGGCAAACCCCTGCAATGTGGGTATCATCACTTCAGCAGCAGATCTAGAAATGTTTCCATGTGGTACCAGCTTACCAGTTAAAACAAATGCAAATAGAAAACTATCAATGAATCATGCTGTCTAGCGAGGCACCTCATACAGTGTGCATGAGCACCTCTCTCTACAGAAATGTCGGCCCCATGGCACCTTCTGCCTGCACATCTGCAGCCACATGTACTCATATACACTTTTATGACATACACAAGTTTTGCTTTATAAGGTACCAAATCCATGAAGGTAGAATATCAGTGCTACTGCATTTGTGTCATCAGGAAACAGTTGTATGTTGTTTGCCTTACCTGATGATAGCTGTCTGTGGTTGCTTGTGTGGTCTTGTCCTTTTGCTGCTTGGTGTGTGGGGGTTGGTAGTTAGGGTTGGAAACCCTAACGCCACATTTCCCTACTTTTGTGGCATTACGTTGAATCCTAACTGGTGCACTAAAGCAGTTTTTTGCAATTAATTTCCTTTATTTTCAACATGGCAGAATTGTATCCTCATGCATTCTACATAGTTCATGAGGTGGTGTCAATATGTACACAGTGGAACAGTGGAGAGGGAGGGCGGATATGATAGAGAACATTAAATGCTTCAGAGGGGTATATAAGATATAGGAGGGAAGTATTGTTCAGAAAAAAAGATCCTCAAGAACAAGGAAACGTGCTATGAAGTGAGAGGACGATAGATTCAGGAGAGATGTATGGAAGCACTTCTTTACAGTAAGAGTGGTGGATTCCTGGAACAGCCTTCCATCAGAGATGGTGGGACATAAAAAATGTATGGGATAAGCGCAAGGGAATAATAGTCACAAGGATGAGGGAGTGAAAAGGGGATGTAGATCAGGTATGGTGTGTGGTAACAGTGTTACAGAGAGAAATGCAGACTGGTTGGGCCTAGCAGTACTTACCTGCTGTCAAATTCTATCAATCAATCATTCAAAATAAGGTACCAAATCCATGAAGGTAGAATACGCAGACAATAAAAACCTTACTGTATTTTCAATCTATATTCCTCCCAGCCAGACGGCCTCCTGTTTTGATTCACTCCTGGAGTGTTTTGGCTCTCTTGAGTCTTAATTCGGAAATTATCATGTTAGGAGATTTCAATATTAATTGGTTCTCTCCTGACACAAGCCCTTTCAAAGATGCAGTTTCAGCAGTTCACCTCACCCAGCTAGACAAGTCCCCAACTAGAATCAGCTATAAAACTGGGACCGGAACCTTGCTGGACTGGGTGCTCTCTAACCACCCTGATCATATATCGGACACAGCCGTACTCCCAGATGCCTTCAATG
This sequence comes from Neoceratodus forsteri, assembly GCA_016271365.2. Lineage (NCBI taxonomy): Eukaryota > Metazoa > Chordata > Ceratodontiformes > Ceratodontidae > Neoceratodus > Neoceratodus forsteri. The sequence goes on along the minus strand of CM028134.1, from coordinate 382,469,602 downwards.
ACCACTCCCCAGTCTTGTTTCATTGGGCAAACAAATTCTCTAAACCACCCACTAGAACAATTACCACCAGGGTACTCATCCGTGGGCATCTTGATTCACTAAAAGCTGACCTGGGTAATCAGGACTGGTCAATAGTTTACACAACTAACAGCGTTGACATTGTCCTCGACCAATTCATTCTTCAGTTCAACGCTATATGTGATAGGCATGCCCCCCCATAAAAAGCGTAAAATCAAAGGCCACTGTAATCCCTGGTTTTCTCCAGACCTCCTTGAGCTTCTGAATGCCAGGGACCATCTATGGCACAGGTCTAGGTCCCTGAGTAACCAGCCCGACGTCCAGAGGTACAAAGCGGCTAGAAACAACTGCACGAGGGCTATTCGTGCAACAAAAAAATCAATATTATAAGGAAGTGCTCTCTCGGACCTGGAATGATGGCAGAACATTTTGGACTAACCTTAAAGAGGTCAGTGGGAGAGACCTCAGATCTGCCCCTACCATGCTTAACATTGATGGTGTACCCTCATTCGACCCCAGACTTATTGCTAACACTTTTAATAATGCCTTCACGGACCTGAGTGATGTTCTGTCACCTGGCTACTTCTCTCACCCCCTCACAAATGACATACGAACATACGAAGAAGCTAGCAGAAGAAGGTCATTTGGTCTATCAAGTCTGCTCGTATTGCAGGGTCCACAGCTTGAGTTAATGTCCCTGCCCTCCCTCCCCAGTCCTCCCATCCTCCCTACCTACAATTCTTACCTTACCCCATGCCTGTCCCAGCCTCTCTTAGAGCTGCCCACCATCTTCAACGAGATGACCTCTTCTGGCAGTGCATTCCAAGTGTCCACCACCCTCTATGTGAAGAAGTGCTTCCTGACCTCCCCCCTAAACCTTCCGCCCTTCAGCTTAAGACTGTGCCCCCTTGTGATGTGGTTGCCACTCAGCTTAAAGTGACTCTCCTTATCAACCTTATTTATCCCTTTCAAGTACTTGAATGTCCCAATCATGCCCCCCCCCTCTCTCCTGTCTTCCAGGAAGTACATGTTCAGTGCCCTCAACCTCTCCTCGTATGCCTTGCCCTGCTGACTGGCTATCATCTTTGTAGCCCTCCTCTGTACCTTCTCCAGCAGGTTAATGTCCTTTTTGAGATGTGGGCACCAGTACTGAACTCTATACTCTAGATGCGGCCTTATCAGTAACCTGTAAAAGGGCAGTATAACCTCCTCTCTCCTACTACTGATCCCCCTAGCTACGCATTCCAGCATCTTGTTTGCCTTTGCTGCTACTGCTGTCTTGCACTGCATGGAGTGCTTCAGGTCACTAGTGATCATCACTCCCAGGTCCTTCTCCTCCTCTGATGCAGATACTCTGACTACTCTGGGAAAGAGACTCTGCACCCTTCTCATCCTCCTTTCTACTTCAAAACCATCTCAGCCCATTAAGCCAGGAATTTCCCACTCATGGTATTAGGGAAATCAAAATGTATTGCTGACACCCTGGGTCTTAAAGGAAAACTGTACAAACAGAGGTGGCAATTACCAGGGCTGCAAAAACACCGGACTAAAACAACCTCTATAATTTAAAATGACTGCAATTAATCTTTAATTAGTTATTTCTTGTTGTAGTATTGGTCCTGGATGGCCATGTCCAAAGTGCTGCCACACCGGAAGCTAGGTGCTACTGCGCATGACTGAGCTCGGAACTCCAACTTTAATAACAAATTTAAGTAACTTATACTGCTCCGTTTTCACTGGGATTGCTTCTAGAGGTACAGTTAAGGACCTCTACATGGGATAATGTTTGTTTTTATTCCATTTAAATCTGCCTCGCTCGTCATTTTTACGAGCAGTCCGGAACAGGACAGCATGCCAGGGTCACACTCCATCTTCCGGTGCAGCGGCACTTTGAACATGGCACATCCAGGATCAATATTACAACAAGAAATAACTAATTGAAGGTTAGCTGCAGTCATTTTAAATTATAGATGCTGTTTTAATCAGACGTTTTTGCAGCCCTGGTAATTGCCACCTTTGTTTTGTACAATTTTCCTTTAAGTTTGTAGCCCTTACGCTGGATGAAATTCTGTCACCTCTAACACATATTATTAACATGTCACTTAGATACTCTCAATTTCCTCAGAAATGGAAATCTGCCACTGTGACACCAGTTCATAAGTCTGGGGATCGCACAATTTCTGGGACCTACAAGCCTATCTCTATCCTGCCCCCACTCTCGAAAGCTCTTGAGCGTATAGTAGCTGAACAACTGGTTGAATACTTAGAAAAATATCAGCTACAATGCCCGCAACAACACGGGTTCAGAAATGGTCATAGTACAACTACCACTCTTCTGGACTTCACAGGCTTTATTCACCACTCCTTAGATCAAAGACACCTGCTTGGTGCTGCTTTCATTGATTTAACCAAAGCTTTCGACACAGTGAACCATGCCCTCCTAGTCGAACAGCTTACCTCCATTGGCCTAGCTCGTGACAGCGTAGCCTGGTTTGAAAGTTACCTGCACAACCATACACAGCAGGTGAAGATTGGTAACACCCTCTCGGATAGCAGACCTGTCCTAGCTGGAGTTCCTCAAGGGTCCATCTTGGGCTCTCTTTTATTTAGCATTTTCCTCAACAACCTTCCTTACTTCTGTCTGGGTCGCATCCTTTTATATGCTGATGATGCTGTCATGTTTACCAGTGATCCAGACCCTAAGGTTCTTGAATCTAGGCTACAGAGCAATTTCGTAGTTGTAGAAAGATGGTTCCATAAGCACAAGTTCATTATGAACGACAGCAAGACTAAAACTATGCTGTTCTCTAGCTCCCAAAATAGGCACAGAACTTACCCTCTTTCTATCACTAATGAAGAGGGCTCTCCCCTGGATCTAGTTCAGCTCTTAAAATATCTGGGGATTACTATTGACAGTATGATGACCTATGCCCATCACACTGACAACATTGCTAAGGCTGTTAACACCCGCATTGGGCTACTTTATAGGCATAAGCAATGTTTGACCCCAGAGGCTTTTAACCTGGCCATTCAAAGCTCTCTTGTCTCACTTATTGATCATGGCTTGCCAATCTATGGATCAACTACTGAAACAACTCTTCGCCGCATCATAGTTGCACTTAACAAAGCATGCCGGCTCCTTATCTGCTCAGCCCATCTGTCCCATACCTGTGACATGTACGCTCAGGTTAACTGGCTCCAATTCAAAGGTAGACTCATGTACCAAACATGTTTACTGTCCAAAAAAGTAATTTTAGGCAAAATGCCCCCAGGAGTGCAAAAGCTTATTACCCCCACTATCAACCGTCGTTGCACCAGAAGCTCTACTAGCCAGATTTTTAATATACCCCGCTGTCGCACTTCTCTGAGACAAAGGTCATTTGCCTACTGTGCCCCACTATGGATGAACTCGCTGCACCATGACATCACTTCAGCATCTACCTTGGGCTCCTTCAAGGTTAAACTTAAACAACAGCTAGCTGTTGATGCCAGTTGAGACTGCTTCCAATAACTTTCCTTCTTGTGACCAGCACTTATTCTAACCTTATGCTATCCTGACTGTATGCATAACTGTTCTAAGTTTCTAATCATTCTCCTTCACATTTCCTCTTGATACCTTCCACTCTTTCCCCTCACCCCTCTATGGCTTTCCCCCATCCCCCTCCCCCATTTTATATCTCCTGAGGTCCCTTGCTCACTTTAAAATGCTTTGTCCCATACCTTCTCACCTCTGATGAGGCCCCTGCGCTGATGCCATCCCTTACCTTGTTGATTATTAGGCCCTGTCCACACTACCCTCTGTAACATTACAGAGTGCCCAAACCATTACCGCAATGGTTTACATTTACACCTGTAACGTTACAGAAAGCATTTTCATAACCATTGTTGAAACCACATATGAGGTGGTTTCAACAACGGTTATGAAACCGGTTACGCCTCGGTAACGTTACCGGGCGTAGTGTGGATACGTGGCACCGGTCCCCTATCACAGCGCGAGCTGCATTGTGGGATCGGGTGCCACGGTAATGGTCGCCAGCCTCGGTGTGGACCGGCGGTGCCGGTCCCGTAACAGACACCGCGGCAGTGTGGACACACTGCACCGCTCCCTGGTTGTAATGGTTTCTATCTGTTACGGGGTATGAGTGGTGCAGTGTGAACGGGGCCTTAGATAATAGGCTGAGTCTGTTCTCATTTTCCTGTAAAGGGTTTGTTTCATAAGACCCCACCCCCTCTAATATGACCCTTTGAATTCCAGGTTTTAATCAAATATGCACCATGGCATACATTGTACAGTGCCACATGTATTGGAACTTCTCTTGCTATACACTCTTGTAATGTCCTGTATAAGTCCTTGTTTTGTTTGTTCTCCATCTCATACTTTCCCAATATGTATTGTTCGTCTGACGTGGAACCTGTGAAATGAGTTTGTTCTCAAAGGTGTTATCTGAAATTTCATTAAATAAATAAATAAAAAATCTTTATTTAACCAGGCAAACATCATTGAGCAAAGCTCATTAGCGAGATGGACCTGGACAGGATACAAGAACAATACACAGCACATTGAACACAATAAAATCACAAAATATTTTAAATAACTAACTAGTTACATAGTCAGGGCTAAATATAATACACAGAGTAATGAGAGTGGTAGTGCATGAGTATGATATACACACACAAGCAGCTAAATACAGGTTATAGTCAAGGTTGGACACTATGGGGGGGTGCTGTGGAGCCCGAGCTGATAGACAGCAACTTGGAACAGCTCCGCATTAAAATCTTTAAAAATAGATTAAAATCCACTATTTTGGCGACTAATCTAAGAAATAAATCCAGAGGACACATTAAGAAACCTCACACAATTAACATGGGAAATCCTAGGAAGGACAGAGGTGGCGGTTCAAGTGCTAAATCCACAGGAACCTTGCAGGCAGCGAGTCATGGCTCAGAGAAGCAGGCCGCATCACTTTCGGAACTGGAGGAGACTATGTCCTCTATTGGCCTTAAGCTGCAAAAATTAATCGCATCAGTCACAGATTTAAATTTTAAAATGGATACATTTGCAACAGGGGTTACTTTGGTGGAGAATTCAGTGGCAGGAATGCAGGTGGAGACGGAAGAAGCAAAGCGGCAAGCAGAATCCTCAGCGGCGGCAACCACGCTTCTGGTGAAGGAGAATCACCATCTGAGAGTTAGACTCGAAACCCTAGAGAATCAAGCTCGCTCCTCACACGTCCGAATCCTAGGTCTACCCGAGGGGAGAGAGGGAGATCACCCTCTCATGTTTTTGCGCGAATGGCTGGACTTAAAATTGATGCCAGAAGGTCAGAGTCTGAATATTCCCTTGCAGAAGGCGTACCGGATTACACCAAGAGGATATTGAGAAGATGCTGAAAAACCCAGGACATTGCTTTTAATCACTGACGGAGTCGATTCTAGGGACAGAATTCTGCGTCTTGCAAAACAAGTTAATACAGGATGATCAAAATGTTTTTCTGTTTCCTGATTTAAGTTATGCTACGCGTACCAGGAGGAAGAAATTTGACGGGGTAAGAAACGTCCTACGAGAAGCATCAGTTACCCACGCGATGATCTTCCCTGCTAGATTGAGAATAGTCCACGAGGGCAAGGTTTGGGCCTTCTCCGATCCCATCGAAGCCGGAAAATGGGCTTCAAGGTTTGCCTTAGCTCGGGATCGTCGTCGATTACCTGGAGAAGCGGATTCGGATGCAGAGGACTGAATCTTATTGAACTATAACGTAGCATAACTAATAATTTTAAGTTTTTTTGCTTTATATTAAGCTTAGAGTAATCCTGTACCTGTTTCGAGGATGCTTGCGAATTTGCTTACAATCTGAAGGCATTAGAGTATTAAAGCATCGCAATGTCCCAGCCTCACACGTTTTAAAAGGGGGACATACTGCCTTTGGAAAGTTTAAATAGTTGCTGGGTTTTTGTACTTTGAAAAGAACTATAAAGTGCTGGATGAGCTAATCCTGAACGTTATTTCGAAAAGAAATGTATAGAATGAAAGTTTCATGAGGTTGCTGCCTTAGGAATATTTACTTATGATACTAAACTTTTTAGGTTTAAATGTATGACACCAATAGCCCTTAACAGGGGTAAGGCTTTATCGGGACTCGCATGGACTTAAGTTCTCTGGACTCAGTCATACTGTTCTTTGCTTTTGATATTAATTGATTTCAATAATGTTTAGCTACCCCTCTATGTGGTATTAATATACCAGGGATGCATTTAATCCTAAATATTAAGGGGAAATGTTACTGTTTCTCCAGTTGGAAATGTATTTTTGTTCCATGGTCTGTCTCTGATATGGATCTACTAACGTGTAAGATTACATGTGCAATAATAAAAAAACAAAGTAAAAAAAAAAAGGTTGGACACTATGGTGTGGTGAAGGCAGCAGAACAAACACGAGTGAGGGGGGCAACAAGGGAAGTTAGGAAGCTGATAAGAAAAGGAAGGGAGTTGTGAAGGTTAAAGAGGGAGGGAAGGGTAGCAGGGGAACCTGTAGGTGTCATAGCAGCAAATAGTGATACCAGGGCCATGGGTAAGGACAGATGTGCTATGTTTGTATGTTAGTGAACTATTGAGTTCACCTGGTGAAAATGCTGCACTGTAGCTTGTTTTATGTTTTGTTTAGCCATTTTTTTACTATTTAATGAATGTTTTACTGACCTGATTACACACATGTGAAGAAAAGAATGCAGAAATAAAACAGACACCGGCACATATCTCCTTAGAGTACTGCTAGTGTAGTGCTACTGTTGCTTTGGTAATTTCAGACATACTGTAACACAGGCGAACTCAGGACAAATGCACATAGCGGATAATATGTGCATGTTGCGACTATGAAGGGATTCCTGCCCTTTTTTTTCTGTTTAATTGTTGCTGTTTTGTGCCCTGAGCATCACTATTCTGGATCAGCATGTTCATTTCCAGTATTAGAGGATTTTCAACTGTGACACAGTAAATATAAAATACATAACAATAACAGTCAAAAGAAATCACTCAGAAAACAGCATGCCTCCTTTGAGTCATGCCCCTACCATCTCCCAAACTCAGCCACAGCAGTGCTGTTCTGATATAAAAGATCTCTGAGTATAGAGCTAACAGGATTCTAGAATGAAATGCAATTATCAGCCGAAATGCACCCTATCAGTATCACAATAATAGTATTGTAAAAGCTTTTAAGGACTCTTTTTAAAAGTAATGTGTATGAAAAATTAATACCATCCCATCCAACAGTTACCATGTCCAGTAGATAGGAACCTTACTATTTTTATTTATTGCAAAGTGGGATGTAATGTAGACACATGTAAGTACCTGGAAACAGTTAACTTCAACGGAAGGAAGCTTGTAAATAGCCTATACAATTTGAGCCAGCTTCCTGTCACCTGAACAAACTGACACAACAGTGAGCTTTGGAGAAATGGCCACAGCCATGTGTTTATTAATAAACCAATTAGTCAGTGTCAGTGGCTCAGTAGGTAGCACACTCGCCTCCGAGGCCGGGAGATCAGAGGGCTGTGGGTTCGTTCCCACATCTGGCACTTGGGTTAATATCTCAGTACTGACACTGTAGTGCAGCATGAGAGGGGTGCTGCACTTGTGAGGTGCCATCTTTCGGATGAGACGCTAAACCGAGGTCCCATCTGCCTGGATTGGTGGTAGTTCAGGTGGATGTTAAAGATCCCATGGCACTTATCGAAAAGAGTAGGGGAAATTTTTATTGGAAAACAAAACCAAGAAAAACAGAAATAAAGAGACATGCAATATATATCCAACAGTTTACAGAAAAACAACAAAACCAAATCCATATACATTTTTTTCTTCGCAGGTAGAGAAAAAAGAAAAAGAAAACAAAATCTTATCCTACCCATCCAATATCATGCCATAAGGAAGCACCTACTTCAGCTCCTAAAGTTCGGAATTCATATGCATAAAGAGTGTCCAATTCTTCCTGTATATGAAAAAAACATCTTGCAACTGTATTATTTTATTCTGAAGCACTTTCAAACACCTAGCCTGCCAAATATGCCATTTAAGACAGGCTAGTAAAACTATAACTGTGCTTTTATGCCATTTATTCCATTCCTTTGGAATCTGTCCTAATACTAAAAAATTGTATGACATAAGACTAAGTAGTGGCTCTCCCCACCAGTGTGCCAATGCAGTCCAAAAATTTCGGGTAAGGAAACATTCAAAAAACAAATGCTGTATTGTCTCAAACTGCCCCTGGCATGATTGGTCCTGACAATATCTATCACTCAGTTGCTTATGCTTATAATTTGCCCTTACATTAAGTTTTTGATGAGCGCACAGCCAAATCATGTCTTGCATTTTTTCCGGGATTCTAGGATCTATTATGCTTGCCAACAACAAAGCAGTATTTTTATCAACAGGTACTTTAAAAAGGGGATCTTCAAAATAGCAGGAAGATACAACATGGCTGTAGAAGGATTTCCGTTCATGGGAAATGAACCAGCTAAGCTCCACTTTCCACATCCTAATGTACTTTAAGGTATGTTGGACATAAATAGGAAGTTGTTTTTCTGTGGAATGCCATTTACCCCGTCCCCAAGCAGTTAAAAATGGACGGCCCCATAGTGACATACACATTCGACCCATAGCATCATTTTCTAGTAACACTGGCCTAATTGAGCTGTAGAAAAAATTCCCAAAGAGGTAAACAATTGGATGTATCATACCAAGTCCACCTGTTTTCCAGGGTCTGTAAGTGTGTGCCCTCTTCACAGGGTTCAAACGACTGCCCCACAGTAGCTGGAAAAAAAAGAATCAAAATTTTTGTATGCATGCAATATGGTAATTGAAAAATACAAGAGATGAACAAGAAAAGAGGAGCAATGTATGATTTCAAAAGAAACACCCGTTTTTTCTGTGTCATTTTCCAGGATTGCCATTTTTTTACTTTATGGTATGCTGTATTATAAACCATGTCCCAATTACTTTGTATAGCCTCTTGAGAACCAAAGTGTATTCCAAGAAGTTTTAAGTTATCTGTAACTACCAGAATAATAAAATTAGCTATATGAAGGGCCGTACCCAAAGACATTAAAGTACTTTTAGTAGTGTTAATCCTAATACTTGTACAGTTTTGTAAAGATTTCAAAAGGGTAAGGATATGTTTACCCGAATCCAAATCTGCTATAGAACATACACAATCATCCGCATAGGCCAAAACTTTATGAAAAGAATAACCATCTGAGGAAACAATAGCCAAAATACTAGTGTCAGCTTCAATTAAAAGTAAAACAGGATCCAATCCAAAAACAAATAACAGAGGGCTCAAAGGACAGCCCAGACATACCCCAACACAATACGAAGCAGGGAAGCCTAAATCCCCTTTAACCAAAGGTGTAATCTGTGCTGACTTATATAATGTTTGAATCAAATCTAAAAATTGAACAGGAATACCATAATGGCGCATAACCGCCCATATATGATCTTGACGTATTGCATTGAAAGTCTTCTCTTGATCTAACGCCAAAAGGTAGCCAGATATTTTTTTATTGAAACCCTGATCTATTAATTCCCTGAGATACATAAGATTCTGGGTGATATTTCTGCCAGGAACAGCACAAGTTTGTGTGGAGATTAATTTGTTGGCAAACTTGGAAAGACGATGAGTTAAAATATTGGCCAGAATTTTATAATCCGATGTTAATAAACTTAATGGTCTCCAGTTTTGTAATAGTGTTGGATCTCCTTTTTTATATAAAAAAATCATAATGCCATCATGCATACTAGCCATGAGTCTTTTTTCTACCCAAACAGCATGATACACTAAGTGTAACCATGGCAATAGTATATCTATATATGTTTTCTAAAACTCATTAGGTATACCATCAATTCCTGGTTTAGTATGTGTAAATAAACGACCAATAGCTTGAGTGATTTCTCCTATGGAAATAGGGGACATTAGTATTTCAGTTTCTGAGGGCAATAATGGCGGAATATCAATATGCTGATAAAAAGGTGGGGAAAAATCAGAAATAGGTTTTTGAAATGTGTGTAAAACATAAGTCTGAACAATATGCTGTAGTCCTCTTACATCTTGTTTGCATGACCCATCAGGGGCATGTAAAGCAGACATACATAATCTAGGCGGTTCCTGCTCAGAAAGATCATATGGGTTCACCTGTTCACAGGTGCCAGAGGTTACATATTTCTGTTGGTATCTATATCTTTTTTCCCTAGATTTAAGAAAATGAATCATTTTACTTTTTACAATTAGAAACTGTTGGCGCATGGTACCTGGTGAGGAGTGTGCCTGTGACAAACGTTTTAAGTACTGGGCCCTATATCCCAGATAGGTTAAATAAGAATTCCTGGCTTTAGTCTTAGAGATGTGAATAAAAAGAGTCTTCAGATCGCATTTAGTGTCTTCCCACCAATCAAGTGAACTGTCATACAAAAAGCCAACTGCTGACCGTATCAAAAAAAAAAGGAATGAATTTGTGAATGAAGACTGTCATCCTGTAACAAGAACGTGTTCAATTTCCAATAAGCACGTCCCATCAGGAGTTTTTGATATGTGCCAACTGATAATTTGAGAACAGTATGATCTGTAGTTTCTAATGGCAATGTTATAATGTTAGAACATGTGAGCCGCTCTGATAAAAACCAGAAATCTATTCTAGATGATATAGCACCTTTATAAAAGATATGCACAGGTGCTAACCGTAATTTATCATAAGCATCTAATAAATGATTACACTTCAAGATTTGTAATAATGCATTAGTGTCACAGTATAATTTCTGAGATTTACGACCCCCAATCTCTAGTAGCGAGACCACAATTAAAGTCACCTCCCCACAACACCAGCTTTGATGTATGCAAATAAGGAGAAATACGATGAAACAGTGCCGACCCTTCAGCTTTTAACTGAGGTGCATAAATATTAATAAGGCGGTATACACAATGGGAGATGACTACATCCATTAGTATAGCTCTACCAGGCAAAATGTCCTGGACCTGCAAAACTTGAGCTTCAGTATTTGAGAACAGTATTCCCAAACCATCACAGACATCCTCCCCCAGAGACCAAAAAAAAGCACCCCACCTCCAATCTTTTTCAGCATCTTTAAAATCTTTTAATGAGTGCAATCTGGTATCCTGTAAAAGGATAATAGAACCAGAATTCTCACTCAAGCTGGCAAAAGTAGTACGTCTCCTTGTTTGTGATTTAATACTGTTTACATTAACAGTAAGAAAGGAACTATCTTTTGCCATATATAACGTAGAGTAGTGTCAATGACTATGGTAATGACTACCTTACTTCCTCTTTTTCCTCTTTTTTGGGTTTGGGTTTATCCTTAATTTCTGTGTCATGGGTGGGCTCTGGAAGTGAGGAGGTAACTGAGGAGAAATCTGAATCTACTCCATCAGCATCACCCTCTTGATCAAGTAAAGGGGCAAATGGGTTCAAAGCTATGACAGAATCTGGCTCAGCAGAAAAACAAGGGGCTTCAGATCCCGGCTTCAAAGATTTGGAACGAGTGACCCTCTGAAAGGGAATTTCACACTGTACTCCCGGGGGGGGGGAATACTAGTAGACTTCTGTCCCTCCAAAGACATACCAGACTGGGGCACATCTATTGGAGTGGGTTCTGTGTCTATCCTGGGGAAAAACTGCATGTTCAGGGCTAGATGGGGGATTTGGGGAAACAAGAATAGAATCAGCACCCACTCTGCCGGTAGTAGGATTAAAAGGGACTGGGACAGAAGTGTCCATTTTTTCCAGGGCCTTGTCTTTTTCTTCTGCAGCAGAAAGTGGGGAGGAAGTAGATAGCACGCGTGGAACAGCCGTAGCCAAATCAGAGTGAAGGAGTAAATCCTGCAGTCTCTGTTTCTCTTTTTGAGCATTGGCTACATACACATCCTGTTCAGCACGCGAGTGCAGATCAGGACTGATTATGGGAGGCCCAGGAGCAAGAGCTTAAAAGTATGCTCCTGTTCATTACAGGTTGCATTTCATCGGTCTTCTGCAATGTGCTCCTATATGACCTAAATCTCCACAAAGCCCACACTTCTGTTGGTCACACACATTACTTAAATGCCCTAATGCTCCACATTTGTAACAAGCCCTTGGCTGACCTGGATAGAAAAGAACACCCCATCCCAGCCTAAGAAAAACAGTTTGGCAAGTGTTTCGTTAAACCATTCTCTAAATGCAAATCTATTATATATTATACAATGGCAAAAAGGAATCTTGGACTGTGATTGGTCAGTTTGTGCCTGGACCCATGGCGTTATCCCAGCATGATGCCACAGGTCTAGTCTCAGCCTCACTGTGAACCTGCAGATGATGATATGCTTGAGCTTGAGCACATTGATTGTTCCATCTGCTCTTAAAAAACAAAAATATTTTTCCACACAAAAACATCTTTAAAATTATTTTTTTTCTTCTGTATAACAACGAGCCATTGTATAATAGGAATAATGCACTCCAGGGTGTGTGTCGTTTGGGATAATGCCGCCTAGGGCATTGAGCACATAAGCCCTCTGACCTCGTACCTTACCCCAGGCATGGCATTATCTCAGCACAACACACACTCTGTCGTGCATTATTCCTTTAATGTCACCCCCTGTCCATAGTTGCTCATCATCAAGAATTGGCTCAGGAGGACTTTTAACAGTACAGTGTTGTTGTAACCAGTAGGTTATATCAGCAACGTTAACTCCTTCACTGCAAAATACTACTGTGATTTTTTTGGAAACAGGTTTCGTTAATGGGATGGCCAAAAAAGGCTTCCATAAAGGAGTGTTATTTTTGTGCTTGATATTGTTTCCAAAAACAGTCCAACCCAGCTGGATGCTTAAAACTTACGTCAAATATAGAGTCCCCAGGAATATGGATTAGTGCATAGATTTCATATGCATAAAATCTCATACTGGTATTCAATAGTTCACGTCCTACAAAAAGTCTATCAAGAATGTCATCCACTGGACCCCTAAATTTTAACTGTACTGCATTTCTTCTGGCAGCCGGTTCACTTAATAATCCAAACGTTGCAGGAAATAACTGTTCATTCACCTTATCATGCCATATAGATGAAGAAGTGCTTTGTTTGGCCTCAGTTGGAGAAGAGACTGTAGGGCTGGGCATCTGGCATTCAGTAATGGAATTCTGTTCTGCAGAAAGGGGAGGGGGCATGGGAAGGTGGCAAGCCTTCTCCTTCCAGCCCCCTAATATCATTCAATATATCATGGCTAGAATTGGGTAATACGTGATCATACCTCATTGCAGGCAACTGACCCGGCGTGATAAGGGATTCTGGGGTAGGGGAGGGAGGAATTTGCACCCCTTCCGTAGGCAAATTAACATCCCAAGCTTTCCCATCGGGGATTTTACCCAACCTGCAGCTTCCAAGGCCTCAGCTACCCATGTAGTAGGGGCTTCATTTTCCCTATCCAAAAGCTGCACATTTTCCAGAGAAAGGGAAACATTTGTAGTTAAAGGAGGGGTTTTTCACCCTTTAGAAGACTGGTTATGATTTACTGTGCCCCCAATTGAACTTCTTTTCTCTTTCAGCAATAGGCCTACGGAAAAACACCCCACATTCGGGCCTTGAAGAGAAGCAGTTGGAACAACTGAAGCAGATTCAATTTTAGCAGGACTGACAGTCAGATGGTGAAATCCAGCAGCAGAGAAAACAGAGGACTCACCCAATTCAGCCTGAACTTCATAGGAGGAGCAGGGGGGCTGTACAAGGGGTAGCTCTGAGGCTTCCATGGCCAGCGTCTCAACCACAAGATCTTGTGTAGCAGTATTACGTGATCCTTCCTGTTCCGGGGTGCTAGGGACATCCTCCCGGTAGTGTTGCAATTCTTGTAACAACAGGTTCCATTGATGTTCAATCGCATTTAGCTGAAGTTGAATTTCTGCAGCATCATGGATTGGTAATGCAGCTCCTGTCTCCAAGGGGATATTACAGGAGCTATCCTCAGCAGGTCATAGAGAGATTCCCGTACCAACGTTCTGGTCCAAAGCCGGGTCCAACTCCATCTCGATCACGCCATCCATTGGAAGCTGAGAAGGTGATCGGCTCCTCAGCCTCCCACATGTCTGTTCACACAGACAAACTCCCACACACTGAGGAGATTCCACAAGGATGCAGCGCCCTCCAGCGACAAGAGTAGGGGAATTTCCCCGGTGTCCTGGCCAAATTTCCTTCATTCACTAAAAATACCACCAACAGCTTAATGTGGTTCAATTTCAGTTGCTTACCATCTGTATTCCCCAGTCGTCCCTGAAAAAGGGACTTCTAGGCCCAGTGGGCTTACCAGGTCAACTAAATTAAACAAACAATTATCCATGTATACATTCGCTTTAGCGTGATGTGCGCAGCTAGGTAGCTTTGGAAGGAATCTGGCTTACCATGGAGCAACTGGATCATTGATGCTCGATCCTCCCACCCCCGGGAGGGCCGCCTTGCCATCAACCAGGACCCTGTGAGGGCAACAACCTCTGGGGCATGAAGGATGGCTATACGATCAGCTGCGGCTAGCTCCTCCCCATCAGAGGATCTGCCATGCCATGGGACGCTGCCCGAAGAGGGTGCCATCTGGACTCCATCCGTCAGGCCTGCCCTCCTGTCAGCCTCAGGGAGATCTGGCTGGTCAAGAAATGTGATCCCCTGTTACCCTTCCCACAGCATTCCAAGACTACCAAACCACCACAAGGTGAGTTCTCACCAACTCACCCCCCCACAAGCACCTCACACTAATACTCTCACCACTACCCATTGTATGTCATTCAGAAACAGGTCTATTCCTTCCTCCGATAAATGTACACCATCCCTTCTATACAGCTCTGGCTTTTTTAAAGACACTCCCAGGTGCTTTGCTATGGACCCCCCCTCGGAGTCTATAATCAGTCACATGGCCGTGTTCTGCAGCCGGCGCACCTTCTCTATTGCCCTAATGTTCCGGGCGTGCCGCCACTGCTGCCACTTCACCATATCGGACCAAATTATATGCACCTGGGGCCACCATTGCTTGACTCTTGCCATGTCCTGCCTGACCCTCTCTTTAAGTTCTCTCGCAGGTATAACCCCTATGTCATTTCACCCAAAATGAGTTACTAAAACATTAGGCTGTGACCTCTTTTGCGCTTTTACTTGCAGTGTTGCCAGTAACTCGTTCCAGCACATCCCACGCTGTCCCAACCAATGCACCTCTGCCCTCACGGGTGCCAAGAACAGGTTTTCTCCTCCAGGATACTGCCTCACCCTGAAGGCTGCCCAATGGATGTACGAGTGGCCACAAATCCAGATCTGCTGTGCTCGGGCCGCAGTACCTGCTCCTTGACCCAAGCAGATGCTTTCCTGTGCACCTGGAAGGAAGCTTGCACTTTTTTTTTTTTTGTTAAATGCTAAAGCAGCCTGGGCATGCCTGCGTGAGATTGCTCCCACCCCAGGCACACTGCATGTACATGGAGGCTCGTCCGCTCCTGGGGTAGCTGACCAAGCTGGTTTCCCGATGGGCCTGGAAGCCCCAAGAAGGTAACTGACCTGCTCAGAATCACACATTGTGCCCTCGGCGGCTGTGAGATTCTAACCCAGGTCTTCAGATCTGCAGCTCTGAGCCTTAACCCACTGCCCCATATTGCCTCCACCTGACCCCCATACACCCTTGGCCATACGGCCTGGCCCCAGCAGGTCCCCATGGGAACACCAACACTCCATGACATTACCTTGGTCTGCCTGAGCAGCTCAGGGGAGCACATTCAACAAAGCTGGAGTGCAGTTGCTCCCAAAGAGCACAAGCCAGCTACAGAAGCCTATATATTCATCATCCTAACCTGCCCAACCCCAAGCCATGTCTCCTACTAGGCCCAGCTCTCACCTCTGTGTGTTAGTGATTCAGGCTTCCTTCTTCTGCTTGTGACCTGGGACAAGGAGGAATTTCTCCTGTGCAGCACCTCTTGAGGGCTTAGCTCCTCCCTGTCCCTGGCCGCGAGCTCCTTCCCCCCTGGGAACCCTATCCCCCCCAACCCCTTCTGGGCTGTCCTACCTGGGTCCCTATTGTTTGTCCAGGTGTCCCAGGCCCTTCCCCAGACAAAGTCCCGCCTGCTGCAATACCTTGCAGGCTCCTTCATTAGCAAGTCTCCTGATTCACTGCACTCTCTCAGGATGATCAACTAAGCAGGAGCATTTGATTAACAAAAAAGTAGCATTCTGTCCTAGTAATTGTTTTCTTTTCCAGACCACAACACAGCTGCTGTTTCTGACGTTCAAAACAATATGAAATGCCACAAACATTTACTTTTTTCTATAGGGAGCTACAAGAGATTACAAGAGGGCTAACTCTGTGCTAGTGTGTTATTGACACATTACCATTTGTAATACCATTCATTAGCTGTTCCAGTCCCACCACTGCTTCAGTAAAACAGTGTTACTGTTGGCCTTGGTCAAATGAACTTGATATGGTATGTGCTCATCATGAAGTCTACATTGTGTTAAAAGTACTTCACGCATTCAGCAATCATAAATGTCACTCACACATATATTACAACTGTAATACAGCAATCATGCTGAGGTCAGAGCTCTCTATGGGGATAATTTCCCAAATCTGAAACCTCACTATAAAAATAAAATAGAAAATGATAATATAAAAATATATACCATCCTTTTAAATGCACTCTTTCCTAATTTGTTTTATGGTCTGTACTTGCAAGATGTGGGACTTGCTATTTTAACCGTGACACAGCATATTAATCTACCTCAGCTGTGATTGAGACTGCATATAAATCATAATCATTTCTGCCCCCATTCCTTTAAAATCAGCTTTTACACTTTCCTTCACTGAACATCTGGTTTTCATCTGTTAACTGTGTAGTAATGTGTTTCAGTATGCCTACAATGTAATTTATGTGCATCATGTCAGCAGGTTCAAAACTAGGCAAAGCCTCCGTGTGCTGCACCATGTCAATGTCATAAAAGAATTGAGCTAAAAAGATGTACTCATTCCTCAAATACGCATTAATCAATTTATTTCTGCACATGTATAGAAAGAGGTTGTGTATGGGGTGACTCTGGCTTTGTCAAGATTTGTGAATGACTTTGACACAGTACAGCCCTGGACTGCTTTGCTTACTTTCCAGCTGGTGACAAGATGCATGTAAACTAGGTTGTCAGCATACTGAAACTCATTAGATTTGAACAATAATTCCTTAATAATTTACTGGATTGGGGGAAGAGACACTTAAGAACTTTGTTTTTGTTTTGTCTTTGCACCAATCTTTCTAAAGATTGCCTGGAGTGTGGGAGGATGTTAAGTGTGCAACCACATAGAAAAACTTAGAAAGGAGATTGAGGGTCTGCAGGAGGAACTAAGACAAGAAAGGCAGATTGGGGGTGGGTTTAGCCCAATACTGGAGGGAGGAAGAAGGGGAGATGATGGAGGGCGATTTAAGCCAACAGTGGTGAGGAGAGGGTCAGAAGAAGGGAAGCAGAGACAAAAGGGCCCAGGCCAGGAGGAGCGATTGCAGGAAACCAGGTCAGAGACAAAAGACAAATGGAAGGAGGAGATAGGGACTTGTGAGGGAGGCGAAGAAGTGGAAAAAGTCATGGAGTGGAAAGGAAGAGCAGGTTAGTATGAAGAGAGAGGAAGCGGGCATTTGTGAAGGGTCTTCAGAAAACAGCTGTGCACTGCTAGAGAGGAAGAAGGTGGAGGAGGAAATGATGAAATTAGAGGTAATTGATAAAATGCCTGGACCCAACTGTGGCAGAGGGAAGTTCTGCTGGAGGAAATTGCAACAGAGTAAAGGAAATAATGTGCAGGAGGAAGAAGAGGCTGGAAATGAGAGAGGAGTTGAATGGAAGCAAGCGGGAGTAAGGGGTGGAATCTTGGTGCTGGGACTCATACTAAGAGGGTTAGGTGGGGTAGCAAGGGAGAGGCATAGTCGCATTTGGGTGGAGGCCATGCCAGGAATGACAGCGGAAAGGGTGGGACAGTCTGTTCTGAAATATGCTAGAAGGGGTAGGGACAAGCCTAATTTAATTATACATCTTGGGACAAACGACCTGGCTGACAAGACAGTAGATACAGTCCAGAGGAGGTTTGAGGAACTAGCACAATCATGTGAGGGGGGCAGGAAGATCAGTGATCCTTTTTCAGAGATACTTCCTGTGCCAAAGGCAAGTACAACAAGAAAGCTGAGAATAGAGGAATTTAACAGATGACTAAGAACCTGGTGTTGTGCTAAAGGGTATGGCCTGTTGGGGGCTGGGAGGGACCTGGGAGGACAGTAGTCTCTATGCCAGGACAGACTGCACTTGAGTGAGGAGGAAGAAAGTGTTGAAACAGAGGATGGAGGGAGTACATAGAGGAAGTTGGGAATTTAAACTAGGGTGGGGGTGGCAGTTGGGAAGAGATATGCAGAGACCACAGGTTGGAAACCATATGAGCTTACCCCCATAACAGTGACAAAGGACAAATGGCAAGTACTATTGGTGATGCTAGGAAAGGAGGGCAGGATGGGAAGGGTGGAAGGTGGTTACCCTTAATGCTAGGAGCCTTGGGAGGAAAACTGCAGAGTTACAGGTTCTCATGGCAGAGGGAGAGATGGACATTGCAGTCTTCACGGAAACATGGGCCACCCAATACAATGACTGGGACCTGTCTGTACCAGGGTACAGATTATTTCGTAGGGACAGAGTGATTGGGAAAGGAGGGAGGTGGCACTATATGTGAAGGAAGGACTGAAGTGTGTAAGGGAGGAAGGGAGGAGGGTGTACTATGCGGGTCACTTTGGATGCAAATCCAGGATTCCAAGAATAGGATTCTTAGAATGGGAGTGGTGTACAGGCCACCATCTCAGATGGAGGAGTTAGACAGGGAACTAGTGGGACAGATCAGGAGGACCTGCGAGAAGGGTAGTGTGGTGATTGTGGGGACTTCAACATGCCAGGAGTGGACTGGAGCACCCCAACAACCAGGAACAGAAGGAGCAGGTACTGCTGGATGCCTTCAGGACAGCTTCCTGCTGCAAATGGTCAGCGAACCAATCAGGTTAGGAAATACCCTTGACCTTGTGCTGGCAAATGGGGACTTTGTGAGAGAACTTACAGTGGAGGAACCGCTGTCAGGGAGTGACCACCACTCAGTATGGCGCACATTGGATATGGGCAAGGAAGGAGTGAAATCTGGCACAATAGTGCTGGACTTCAGGAGAGCCGACTTTGGGAGGATGGGGGAAGTGGTAAAAGGGTACCTGGCCAGGGGGCGTGGTCTGGCTCCCGATGTAATGGCCGCTTAGTGCGTGCGCTCCGTGTCTCGGGGGTAATAATTGAGCTGAGCTCCGTGTCCTTTATCCGTCGTGGACGTCTAAACTGCCAGGCATTCATTGGTACAGGCTGGGCAATTAAGGATTAACAAAAAAATTTTGAAAATCTGTTGGCTTGAGGAGTAATTGCCGCGACAAATGGCTATGACGAAACGCAGCGGGCCGGGGAAAGCAGCGGCCTCTAGTGCGCAGCAGACTCAAGAAATGTTCTCAACGCTGCTTAAACAAATGGCAGATGTAACCCTAGCAGCGAATAACACAACAGCAGCGATTAATAGGTTGGATTCCCGCTTAGCCATTTCCAAACTCAAAATCAAAGATAATACTGATGCCATAGATGGACTTTCTGCTACAATGAGAGCACAGGAAAGATCAATTCAGACACTGCAGGCTAAGGTTGACGATTTAGAGAACCGCAGTAGGCGGAATAACCTGCGATTGCTGGGTCTTCCGGAGGGAGTCGAACAAGGCAACCCGGTTGAGTATCTTTATGACTGCCTCCCTGACATGCTTAAACATAATCTTCCACCCGGATTCACAATTGAACGGGCGCATAGAACTCTTTCCCCTAAAGCGAAGCCAGGTGATAGGCCGCGACCACTATTGGTTCGAATACTAAATTTTGCGGACAAAGAGTGGGTCATATCTCGGGCGAGAGAGTTGGGAACCATTTACTGGAGGGAGCACAAAATAATGATCTTTCAAGATTATTCCCGCGACCTGGCAGCCCGTCGGAAGGAATATTCTGAAGCTAGACGGGTTATGCATGAAAGAGGCATTACATTTTCACTGCGGTACCCTGCGATTATGAGGATTGAAGAAAATGGTGCATTCTTATCATTCTCAACCCCGTGCAGTTTAATGGAGCATTTAAAAAATAAAAGGTGTGAAGAGCACAAATCAGTGGATTCTTTTAAGGAGTCCACCTCACAGGGAAGGAGAGATAGCAACAATGAGCCGCTAGATGGTGCTTGTGCACCCTTGTCTCATCCAGGCGGGTTCCAGTTCCAAGGTCAGAGTGCATCTCTCCCTGCACGCACTCGGAAGCATCAGCAGAGTGGGATCCATCCCAAAAGAAGTCACCCAGTTAATCGCACAGCAAGGGACTCTGATTTATCATCAGTTACAGAGGTTCCTGAGACGGATTATGATTCCCAATTTCTTCCCCTAATAGGTTTGCGCCACTCGCTCCCACTCTACGGGACAATTTTCCAGATTATCCGGAAGAAGAAATGCTTCATGAGGCTTCCAAGGCTGAACACCCTGGTGATGATCCCATGTCAGTGGCGCTGGTGCTTAAAGATTCCAGTCAGGAACTGCCCAAGATCAACCGTGGTGAAAATGAACTAGATCATGGTGTGCTTTTGCCTGAACTCAGCGCTGAATGTGTGCCCTCTTTGGATGCACAGAGCTAGAACTAGATAAGTATCTGAATGTAGCTTAAGATGAGGAGTGGGGTGGGAGGGAGAAGCCATTGGTGTGGGCAGCTTGTTTGATGCGCTACTCCTTGGGGAATATCTGGTTGCTTGGCCTTAACGAAACCTAGTGACATAGTACATACTCGGTTTCAATCTTGAGTGCCCAGGTATGACCTTCCCAGAAATAAGAATTCCTTGAGTGTTGTGTCCCACAGAGGATGTGCGTCATGGGGCTATTCTGCCATTCAGCCAGTCTGTAAGCCTATATTTTAATGTTGATAGGGACTGAGCGGAGCCACCCCCCATGGACATTGCATTTTTTTTGTTTTGTCATGGGTCAACACTCTAGGTGGTAAGACTAACTGCGAGTTGTTAATAAAATTGGACATGGGGCTGTGTTAACTGACCTGACCCCCGGGGCTTCGGTTGCACACTTGGGCATTAAGTCCAGGTGGATACCCAGGACCGCCTCCCCACTGTAGGTGGAACGATGAGGCCTGAGAGGACTTGGACTCCTCGGCCTGAGTCATCGTTCAGTTCCAAAGCCCCTTGGTGCGTACCAGATGTAAATAGTTTTAGTGTATTAGGAATGGTTATATTTCAGGTTACCCCTACAACGTTGCAAAATAACTGTGCGATGTTACTCTTTAGTGTACTTTATATTGTGTTTGTATTGTTACAGAATGGGCCTGAGGAAGAGACAAGATGGCTTACTGTGTTTATTTTTTCATACCTTCCAAGACAAAAAAGAAAAGAAATTTGTTATATTCGTCCTAATGGGTGATATCTCCTTCATTAATTGGAATGTAAGGGGGTTGAAATCCCCCTCCAAGAGGAGGCAGGTGTTCTCCCACCTTAAGAGACTTAAAACGCAGGTCACTTTTGTGCAAGAAATGAAACTTACAGAAAAAAACTGTAAATATCTAGTCAAGGACTGGGTGGGTATGGAACTGCACTCATGTGTCTCTACGAAAAAAAGAGGCATAGCAATCCTATTCCACAAATCACTTCCCTGGGTGGTGGTTAAGAAGAAGACAGACTCTCAGGGTTGATGGGTATTAGCATTGCTTGACACCCCCGAGGGACGCCTTTTGGTGGTAAATGTTTATGCACCTAATGTAGACGACCCCTCTTTCTTTATAGAGCTAAATTCTAAATTAGACACAATGATAGAAAATGATACTCCCATTATTATGGGAGGGGTGGGACTTTAATCTTACACTTGTCCCCGTGTTGGATAGGAGTGATCTAAGTAAAGAAACTCATATCAAAGGAGCTGAGGCCGTTCAACGCCTAAGTACTGAGTATCAGCTGGTAGACATCTGGCGCCTAGTGCACCCCTCTGTTCGGGATTACTCCTATTACTCTGGGGTCCATGCTACTTACAATAGATTAGATTACTGGCTTATTTCCCATACCCTTACGGGCCTAGTTGGTAACTCAGATATTCTCCCCTTGGTTATCTCGGATCATGCCCCAGTGCAGATAGTTATTTCATGGGGCCCCACGCCTCGAAGATCCTCTTCTTGGAGACTTGATCCATTTCTATTGCGGGATCCTAACTTCAGGAAGTGGGCTGAATCAGAGACTATACAATTTCTTAAAGAAAACCCTGTTGAGGATACCTCTGCCCAAAATACTTGGGAGGCCTTTAAAGCCACCATGCATGGAAAAATTATAGGATATGCCTCCTACAGGAGGAAAAATAGGGAACGGGAAAGGACTCAGCTGGAGGATGACCTGCTCAAAGCTGAAAAGATTCTTAAAGCTCAGCACCATCCTTCCTCCAAATCTCTATGGGGCCGGAAAGTTTTGGAGATAAGAACCAGGTTAAACGAACTGTTATCCAGGGCTGCAGATCTGGCACTTACTAGATTAAAACACACATATTGGGAGGGAGGTGAAAAAGTGGGAAAATCTTGGCATATCAGCTGCGGAAACAGCAGGGGAGTAGATATATGGGGGGGGGGGCTGAGGGAGCCAATCACAGGAATAGTAAAAACAAAACCAAGGGAAGTGAATGACATTATGAAGGCATTTTACTCCCAACTATATAAGTCAACTAGAACTAATCCCTGTTCTGGTATACTCTCATTTTTAGATACAATAGAATTGCCAAAGTTAGATATAGAACAAGCTGCAACCCTTGAGAAACCTATAACTCAGACAGAAGTCTTGGCTTCCTTGAAAGCTTTAAAAACTGGGAAAGCTCCTGGCAGTGATGGGTTCCCTGCGGAATTTTTGCAATTATTAGCCCTTCTGATTTCCCCTCTGCTTTGTGAGGTCTTCAGAGAAACCAGGGATAAAGGTATGTTACCTCCTACACTAAGGGAGGCTTTCATCTCAGTGATCCCAAAAAAAGGTAAATCCCCTGAAGACCCGGCTAGTTATCGCCCTATCTCCTTAATAAACTCTGACAGCAAGGTCTTTGCTAAGGTGCTTGCGGACAGAATAGCCCCAGTTCTGCCTTTTCTGATATACCCTTCACAGGTTGGTTTTGTAAAAGGCAGATACAGTACTGACCATATGAGAACACTCATTAACCTTATTCATATAGCAAGTCAGGATACATCAAAGGCCTCTGCAGCCATTGCCATTGATTTTGAAAAGGCATTTGACTCAGTAGAGTGGGACTACCTGCAGGAAGTTTTACACCGCATAGGATTTGGACCTAGTTTTAGAGCGGCTGTCTCCTCCATCTATTCATCCCCAATGCAAAAGTCCTTACAAATTCAGTACTCCGAATAATTCCCCTTATACAGAGGTACACGTCAAGGGTGTCCACTCTCTCCTTTGCTGTTTGTTCTTGCCATTGAACCATTAGCGGCTGCAATCAGACAGAATTCACATATCATAGGTATCGGTAAGGGACAGGGCTCTGTCTCTTCTTTGTTGTATGCTGACGATTTGTTGGTATTACTAAAAGATGTTAACAAATCCCTCCCTCACCTATTAGAAGTTTTAGATGCCTTTTCATCTATCTCAGGGTTAAAAATAAATCAGTCCAAAACTGAAGTATGTCCGCTGAATATGCAGTGTGAATCTCATATGGTGGTGCAGTTTGGACTTAAATGGTCCCCACTTACGATCCAATATTTAGGAATTAAGGTTGGGAGGGACTTAGCGAAGTGGTGGGATAATAATCTGTGCCCCCTATTGGCCAGTTGTAAAATTGAAACAGAGCGAATAAACAAGCTTCACTTAACCATGGCAGGTAAGATAGCAGCATTTAAGATGTCCCTAGCCCCTAGATTATTTTATGTGCTTTCTCATATCCCTCTTTTTCTTCCTAAACATTGGTTTAAAAAAATAGATGCGATGATTGGTTCCTTCATATGGGGTTCAGACAGACCTCGTTTCAGTAGAAATCAACTCCGGTCTCATCCATTGCGGGGAGGATGGAATCTCCCATGGATTGAAGGCTACAAGATAGCTTTACAAGGAGCACAAACATTGAAATGGTTCCATCCCCAGACTTTGACCTCTCCCCAGTGGTAAGGCTCGAACTGATGTATAGTAACAACCTCACAGCTGTTTCCTTTCTCTGCACTCCCTTAGACCAGGAGCGTACATCGCATCCCACTATTGGGGCCTCAATTAGATATTGGAAGATTTTACAAACAAAAATAAAGCATTTGATTCTTCCTCTTACATTTATACCCCTGTGGAATAACCCTAGCATAACTATTGGTGGCTTGGCCATCCTGGCAAGGGAAAGGGATTATATTTTTAAAAGATGTGCTGAGCATTAACTCCATGGTGGTAGATACATATCAGAATTTGCAATTCAGATGGAATCTAGGTAAATCAGATTTTTGGAAATATCTCCAACCTCGGGATAGTCTTAAACCCCTTTTAAGTCGGACCAAAGCCCCTTCATCTAGTGATTCATACTTAGAAAGATGGCTGGGCCTATCTAATAAAGTTGCAACTAAAATATATGCTGTACTACGGGACTCATTACCATCCACCAATATAAAATCTAAGCTGAAGTGGGAAAAAGCCTAAATATACAAATATCAGAGATGCAATGGAAACAGTGCTGGCAGGTCGGTCTGAGAGTCCACAAGGACACCAGGAGCAGATTAATACATAATAAAATTTTACATTACTGGTACAGAACGCCTGCTATATTAAAAAGAATGCAAATCTTTGCACATGACGACTGCTGGCGCTGTCTCCAGCCAAGGGGGAATCTATTTTATATTCTTTGGCAATGCCCCCGATACAAAGCCTTTGGGATGAAGTGATTCTTGTTGCCAATGCAATACTTAAATGTCAGGTCCTGAACATTGTTATACATTGGCATGTATAACTTCCTAATAGTAAAGTGTAAAAAGGAGAACAGGAGTTCACGCTCCGTTTTCCTTAAAGTTATGCACAGCTTATGAGAAATAGTTTTATAAGGATGGAGTAAAATTATATTAGTGATACAAAAAACTTATTCTGCAAAAGCAATATTTTTATCTTATTTTATTTTTATGTCAGAAAGTAGGACTACCGATGTGTTATTAAAAACTATGCGGACTCACTGAATGAAGTATGCAAGCAAGTTGGTAAGTAGATAAACAGACACCTGATCAAATACTTGCCTGCTTGCTAAAAACCAGACTTTACTGAATGTACATTTTTTTGATGTTGTTACTATGTTGGATTACTAAATGTTCCCATCTGCTTGCTCACCACAAGCTGTGAGCAACTTGCTGGAGATGTTCTATTGCAACGTAAGGCACTGTCCTTTTTTACAAAAACTTTGCAGTCAGGGTGGAGTTTTTATTTTCACTTACCAGTATGAAGAAAGGGAGATCACATCTGCTTTAAATGCCGTCAAACTTCACTCCTCTTCTCTGCCTGTGAAACAGCACCTTTTTGTGAATTGTAACAAATGTGTTGGCCTGTTTTGTGGGTCTTGGGGGTGGGGTGGGGTCATATCAAAGCACTGACTCTGGGGGCCATTGAACTTACTCAGAAAGTAAATACCGTAAATTAAGTGAAAATAAAGTCTCTACATCCATCCACAAACACATCCACCGAGGGACTTAGCCTGACAATTTGATTTGGATTAGGCTGACTTTAGTCACAGACAGCGGGCTAGAGGTATATCACTTCTGATTGTTGCAAATTGGACTCCTTTACAAAAATAGCCCCTGCTGCAGTCATCCCTCCAGCAGTCAAACAGCTGCCAGACACAGCAAGGGCAAAGAGACATCTGCTAGGGACATGCCTGTGTCCAGCTCTTCAGAATTCATCACTTTTACTTACTGAATATCAACACTGAGTTAGCTGTGAAAGCAAAAGCAAAAAAAAAAAAAAAAAATGCAATTAATTATTTAATAATAAATATTATTTTGAACAGTACCGATATGCATTAACTTGAATTATGAAATGGGTAGAAAGAATGATTTATTCTGATTGGCCGGGAGCTGCTTTCAGCTGGGCCGTTATCCCAGCACAATGGCCCACCTGAAAGTATCATGTTTAAAATGCATAAAATTTACTAAAAATGACCCATTTCATAACTGCAATAAAAGGCACTCCAGGGGTGTGTTATGGTGGGCTACCGCCCTTCGGTGAGAAGCCCTGCCACGCCTCGTGCTTAAATCTCCACCCAGAGGTGGGTAATATCCCACCATAACACCCCCCCATCATGCCTTATTGCTGAAGTAGTTACAGCGGTGTGTAGCAGATTATGATCCATGACTTTTTTTTCTGTTTGTTAAGACAGCACAACTTTGGGGGAAAAGGCATACTACAGTTATTTACGCAACGTGGTATGTCTGTATATACAGACCTGCATTATAGATTGCTTCAGATAGAATGACTTTAGTGATTAGATGGGTTGCATTACACCGTATGAGCTGAAGGGACACGTAGATCAGGGTTAGGTAAACAGACTGAACTATTTTACAGATCAAACTAGTCACTGCTCTCCACTTGCTGCAGCCTAACCACTTGTGCTCCTTGCCTGATCCCGCAATTATTTTGTTTAAATGAACAGTGCAAATTCACACCATAGTTATAGGGATTATAAGGAAACTGGGCAGACTGGTTCTAGAGCAGGTTCAGTCAAGGTGTCTGTGCTGATCATTGAGTATTACTGAAATGTAAACAGGAGGTTATAATAGTGTTGTTTTTTTTAAATCAGTTTTCTATATTAGGTTGTCCCTACTGCTTGTTATTAAATATTTATATGTGCACAGCAATGGGTTGATCTCACAGACAGATAATGCCTTAGCTCCTGTACCCCTCTTCAGAGCAACTCACAAGTACTTTGGGTCTGCTCTTTTCTGCACACCCCTGCAGCACATATTAATCAGGGTACTGCTGCTGATTGAATTTTTATTTTCTACCACATACCCCACTACAGAGCAACTCACAGGAGGCTGTCCATCAGCAGAACTCGGTTTGAGAGGGTCAAAGATCTAGACACCTTCCCCCTCACCGCAGCTCCCATACCTTGCAACTTACAGGAGGCTGTCCATCAGCAGAACTCGGTTTGAGAGGGTCAAAGATCTAAACACCTTCCCCCTCACCGCAGCTCCCATACCTTGCAACTTACAGGAGGCTGTCCATCAGCAGAACTCGGTTTGAGAGGGTCAAAGATCTAGACACCTTTCCCCTCATCGCAGCTCCCATACCTTGCAACTCACAGGAGGCTGTCCATCAGCAGAACTCGGTTTGAGAGGGTCAAAGATCTAGACACCTTTCCCCTCATCGCAGCTCCCATACCTTGCAACTCACAGGAGGCTGTCCATCAGCAGAACTCGGTTTGAGAGGGTCAAAGATCTAGACACCTTCCCCCTCACCGCAGCTCCCATACCTTGCAACTCACAGGAGGCTGTCCATCAGCAGAACTCGGTTTGAGAGGGTCAAAGATCTAGACACCTTCCCCCTCACCGCAGCTCCAATACCTTGCAACTCACAGGAGGCTGTCTGAGAGGGCAACAATCAAAGGCAGTCTAATCACAGCTTTTGAAACAGCAGTAGGGAGCAGTAATTAATTAGCTGAGCTGGAACCATATTGTGAGTCCAGTTTATTTTTTCTTCGGTAGTGATAGTATCATGGAGCTGAATTGTAATTACATCAAGGTACTATCTGAAAAGCAGTTGAAAATTGGGGGTCTGTTAGTCTGCAATGCCAGACATATTTATTGAAATCATTTAGGTATCCAGGACGTAAAAAATGAGTAAAGAAGTATTTTTTTTTAATATGGAATCAGAGTGTTAGGGAACTGTATTTTTCAGTGTTTTGAATGTTTCCTAATGATTCCTTATACTTTTGCTGTATTTGTCTCAGTATGACATTCTTCCTAACTTTAAAAAAATGCCCGTTCATACGCCAGTGTAAAATCAAATCAAGGTTGCACTATTTACATCTGCATTTTTCATTTAGTAGTCCAGATTAAGAAGCACCCAATTGTTACATACATTGCTATGTTGTTAATGGGTTGATTGGACAAATAAAGTTTCCTTGAAGTCAGAGGGCTAAAGAAAACATTTTTTTTATAATAAATTGTTTTGTGAGACCCTGCAGAAAGTCTTCCCATTTAGTGAGTGAGAAGGAAGCTGTATCAAGTGGAAAACACAATCTCTCTCTCTCTCTCTCATCCCCCACCCGGCAGCAGTCTCACACTGGTGCTATCACTGAAAAGACGCTCCAAGAACAAGAACTTCCCCTCCTACAGATTTTGTGACAAAAGGATGCTTCATGTAGCAATCATAACACGGGACCCGAACAAGTAAGTCTTTATTTTAAAAATAAAGTAAGCGAGCTGTGGAACAGAGCTGCATTAATGTTACCAGTTACAGTCGGCTCCGAGTGTGAATAGAAACATAGAAACATAGAAGATGAGGGCAGATAAGGACCGCAAGGCCCATCCAGTCTGCCTGTTTCTTTTTCTACCTTATAAATGTGCCATCGTCCTTTGCTGTCAGTGGCCTATCTATTCATATTCATCTGTATTGCTCCCTTATGCCTATCCCATGCCTGTTTGAAGCCCTACACTGTATTCATAGCCACCGCTTCCTGAGGTAGTCCATTCCATGCATTCACCACCCTTTCTGTGAAAAAGAACTTCCTCACATTACCCCTTAATTGGCCTCCCTCTAATCTCATGCTGTGTCCTCTTGTCCTGCTATTTTTCTTATATTGAAACATGTTAGACTCTTTCACCTTGTTAATGCCCTTAATGTGTTTGAATGTTTTGACCATATCACCTCTCTCCCTCCTTTGCTCTAGAGTATACATATTGAGCTCCATTAATCTGTTCTCATATGTCTTCTGATGCAGTCCCTCCACCATTTTGGTTGCCCTTCTCTGGACTGCCTCAATTTGGTTAATGTCCTTGTGAAGGTGTGGCCTCCAGTCTGCCGGTACTCCAGATGGGGCCTAGCCAGTGTCTTGTAAGAGGGATTATTACCTCCCTCTTACGACTTGTGATACCCCTACTAATACACCCTAACATCCCCCTAACCTTATCTACTGCTTTAGAGGTCTGCTTGGATGATTTCAGGTAATCAGTGATGATGATGTCCAAGTCTCTTTCTTCCTTTGTGACTGCCAACACTCCCCTCCCAGCCTATTGGTGGCTTCAGGGTTTCTCTTCCCTATGTGCATGATCTTGTACTTCTTTGCATTAAATCCCAGTTGCCACTCTTCTGACCATTTTGCTAGTTTATCCAGATCTCTTCTCATTCTGCCCACCCCATCTGGATCATCTACTCTGTTGCAGATCTTGGTATCATCTGCAAACAGACAAGCCTTACCCTCTAGTCCATCTGCAATGTCACTAATGAAGATATTGAAGAGGACTGGCCCAGGGACTGATCCCTGAGGTACCCCACTTGTGACTTGTATCTCTTCTGACTGCATACCATTTACCACCACTCTCTGTTTTTCTGCTCTGGCCAACCAGTTTGCCACCTAGTTGACCAACTTCTGACCCACCCCGAGCCTACCCAGCTTGTTTATCAATCTTCTATGTGGAACAGTGTCGAAGCTTTGCTGAAGTCAAGGTAGAAGACATCAATTGCTCCCCCTTGGTCCACCACTCTGGTTACCCAGTCAAAGAAATCTATGAGATTAGTTCGACAGGACCTTCCTTTTGTACACCCATGCTGTCTTGGATCCTGTGCGCCTATGGATTCCAGGTGTTGCACTATCCTTTCTTTAAGGAGTGCCTCCATAATTTTGCCCACTACTGAGGTAAGACTGACTGGTCTGTAGTTCCCTGCCTCCTCCCTGCTACTACTCTTGTGGAGCGGGATCACGTGAGCCCTTCTCCAGTCTTCTGGGACCTCTCCTGTGCTCAGAGACTCACTAAACAGTTCTGCTAATGGCTCTGCTAGTTCCACCCTTAGCTCCTTTAGTACCCTGGGATGTATGCCATCAGATCTCATTGCCTTGTTCATCCTGAGCTTAGCAAGCTCTTGTAGGGCCCTTTCTTTTGTGAAGGGAGTAGTGCTCACCTCCCTTCCTCCTGTGTCCATGGTGCTGAGCTGCGGGCCCTGCCCTAACTTCTCTTCAGTAAATACTGAGCAAAAGTATCTATTTAGGATAGATGCTTTTACAGGGTCCTCCTCCTCCTCACATGCCCCCTTTTCTCCTTTGAGCTTAGCAATACCCCTTCTGGACTTTCTCCTTTCACTAATGTATCTATAGAAAGTCTTGTCACCTTCTTTTACTGTTTGTGCTAGTGTTTCCTCAGTTTGGGACTTTGCCTGCCTTATTGCCTTCCCTGCTTCCCTTAGGGCAGTTTGGTATGCCTATCTATCTTCATCCCGCTGTGTTCCCTTATATTTCCTGAAGGCCAGCCTTTTGGCTCTGACCTTTTCTGCTACTGTATTTGAGAACCAAAGTGGTTTCCTTCTTCTTTTGCACTTACTTTTCTGTCTAACACAATGCTAAGGGGTCAGCAAATTTTAATGGTGTTGGGGCAGGTCAAACATACTCTCCTGTGGGATGTCTCAACAGATCCAGCCCCGAGAAAAATATCTGTACATTTTGCTGTTTTTGTGTCAGTATGACATTCTTCCTAACTTACAAAAAAAAATGACTGTTCATACACTGGTTTTAAATCAAATCAAGGCTGCACCATTTACATCTGCATTTGCATTTAGTAGTCCAGGTTAAGAGGCACCCAATTGTTACAGACATTGATATGTTGTTAATGGGTTGATTGGAGAAATAACATTTTTTTTTAAATTGTTTTTTGAGGCCCTGCAAACAGTCTTCCCATTTAGCAAGTGAGGAGGAAGCTGTATCAGGTGGAAAACAAAAGCGCTTTCTCTCTCTCACTCCCTCGGGCAGCAGCCTCCACACTGGTGCTATCATTGGAAAGACGCTCCAAGAGTAAGAACTTCCCCTCCTACAGATTTTGTGATGAAAGAATACTCTGCGTAGCAATCATAAGTGGGGACAGAAGAAGTAAATCTTTATTTTAAAAATAAAGTAACCAAGCTACCAAACAGAGTTGCATTAATGTTATCAGTTTGCAGTCTGCTCCAAGTGGGAATGCTAAAGTGTCGGGAAAATACGATGGGAGTGGGGCAGACTTGGGGAGGGTCAAACATACTCTTACCAAACAAAACAAAAAAACTAATGCTCCCTCCCACTACTCAGGTTCCAGTTCTTGTACCTCCCAATTAAGAAAGAAATAGCACTCTGCAACCATTGACTAATATGAAAATGCATTTATTTGAGGGCAGAAATCATTTCTTGGAGGAGGGTCAGACAGAGGAGACTATTTACACAGTCAGCCAGTTCCAGGGATGGAAAACATGACTTCATCCCTTTTGTACATGCAAAACATCTGCAGGGCTTTGCCCGTGCAGCCGTAAAAAGGTAACATTAAAACACACTTTGCAGAATGCACACTAACTGTGTGCAAGTGGGCATTGTTTGGTGTGAAGGGGAGATCAGGTGATACAAAATTGGCTACAGTTTCTTCTGGTGTAGGTGAAGTGCATTTAACTGTCAGCAGCAATGAGCGAACAAGAGCAAGCAGGTGCTGGATCGGCACCACGTGAGCGAAAGCAGATTTAGTCAACTTTGAATTTTGGTTCATTACACTGCCATCGCCAAGCAATGCAACTAGTGCAACTGATCCATCCCCAAGTTCCACTTTCACAATAAGGCCTACATCTCCTGACCCCGCACCGATGGCAGATTTTCAGAATGGGGTGAGTCAGGAGAACAATTGTGTAACACAGGTAGTGGCGGAATGGAAATAGAATGTAATAGACCATGCTGTACCAGCAATGACTCTAGCACAACAGTTCAATTGAAAGTTCATAAGAAAGATACTGCTAGAATATATAGAAAAGGGGAAAGGGCACGAGAAAGATATTTCAACCATGAGTGATACAAAAACCAGAGATTGGCTTGTTCTGTGCAAAAGTCAGATAAGAGCTTTTTGTGCAGTTTGTCGTTTTGCGGTATCCAAAAGTCTTCTGACTTTCTCAAAATGCGGCAATAATGCATTTGTGAAAGTTGGAATGAATGACTGGAAAAATTGTCCAGCAAATTTCGATTTGCAAGAAAATTTGCATTTTCATAGGGAGTGTTTGATTAAACACAATGCTTACTTGAAAAAAGTACCT
The DNA here is from genome assembly GCA_016271365.2 of Neoceratodus forsteri. Classification (NCBI taxonomy): domain Eukaryota; kingdom Metazoa; phylum Chordata; order Ceratodontiformes; family Ceratodontidae; genus Neoceratodus; species Neoceratodus forsteri. The sequence continues at coordinate 382,437,231 of CM028134.1, read as the reverse complement.
GTGGATTCACAACTTGTTCATCAAAAGAGGGCTGAGTGACAAAAGAACAAAGGGTGCCTTTTAGAACAGCTACGCTGTTTGCAATTTCTGGTCAGGCAGGGTCTCGCTATTAGAGGTCATACTGATGAAGATAGTAACTTCCGGAAGCTACTTGACCTAGTGGCACAGCATCTATTTATTATTTTTCCTCCAAACTGTTGCTACACCCTTGGACTAGCTGTGGGGGCCCCCCACCCCCGCTACCCTCGGGGCCCCCTCTGCTACCCCAAACTCCACCGCAGCCCTTGGTCCCCCCACTTTTAGAATGGTTTTGGCTCCACTGCACAGGGGGCAATCTGCGGGGGAAATTCTGGGGTCAGTAGGCGCGAGTGTGGGCAGGTCTGGAGAGAGAGAGTCCCTCCAGTAGGAGAGCCGAAGCCGTTGGTCGGGAAGTCTCCCCAGAGGAGGAGGAGGAGGAGGAGGATAAAGTACCTATGGAAAAAAAAAATTCACATTTTCATCTTATCAATACACAAGCTCACTAAAATCAGGCTCAGGAATCATCTTTTCTGCAAAACAATAACTTCAGGATTTATTTACAGGGGGAAGAGTTTAGGAATAGGGTAAGAGGAATGGAGGTTAAAGCATTTTCAGTCTGCATCTCCCAAATCACATTTCCCTTTGATTCATTCTCATGTTTCACTCCATGCAGCCATAAGTATCTATCTATCTAGCTAACTGCTGCAGGTGTAATATAAACCCAGACCCACAGGTCTCAGTCCATTTTCCCTTAAGTAGCTTACTGGGGACCCATATTTTAGCTGCAGGCCTGAGGTTCAGCTGGTAGCTGGTGTTGATGCGCTTACTTGCATTAAACTTTTTTATACTTTCCCTTAGCTTTCCCTCCAGCCCTACGGGGCATATTTAAACTTAATACAGTCCCTAGGTACAGGGCAATTCCTACCATTTACTCATGGTTCTGCAGATTCAGTCCAGGGATGGCACAGTTCCTGATGTCCTGGGGATTGATGGCACAGGCAGAACTGGGCACAAAGCTTGACCAGAAGCACAGAGGCTGCAGCTTGCTCTCGCTTTCTCTTCTTGCTCGTGGATCTTGTAGCTTGTCCTCTTCGGCCCATTATAGGCCCTGTTGCAGAGCCCATGCACAAGGCCTACCACCACAGAGGACCCAGACCGGGGAGTGGCCCCACGGCCCAGCTCCCTCTGATCAGAGCGTCCTAGCACTCGGGTACAAGACCTGTGACCCCCTGCAGAAGCAGACCCCACTTCATGGGGGTTAGCAAGTTCCCCACCTGGCTCTGGGTGCCAGCACAAACACTCAGCACATTTTCTTATGCTGTTCTCTTTCTCTCTCTCTCTTTCCCGATATGATGTGTAGTCACAGCCATCCATTTGTCTCTTGGCTGTACCTTAGGAGAAGACCATAGGCACTTGGACCAGAAAGCACTCATCCATCCTTCTGTTTTCACAGTCTCTCAACTTTAACGCAGCCACCGTTTCACTCTGGCTCACACAGATATTACCTGCACACTCACAGTCTAGTCTCACAACATGCAGGTACTCAGCATGTCTTTGGCTTGAAGAGACTTACTCTTCCTTTTCTCTTTCCTCGTCACATTTATATGCTCATCCCCTGTTTCCTGTCTTTTTCCAGGCTTAGATGCAACCTCGTTCTTTTCCCAGGCTCAGAATGCAACCTTGGTCTTTTCCCCAGGCTTAGACCCAAACTTTGTCCTTTTATTTCAGGCTCAGGACACAATCTTTCCTGCTCTGCTTCTTTGGCCTCACCGCTGTGGTGCAACTTCAGAACATGCAGACGATTCATCAACCTGCAGCTTTCCCTTTTACTTTTCCCAGCTGCTTCTTCCTTTTCCTGATGGGGCAGGCCCTCCCTGCCCTGGGGGACGAATTGCTGGCAGCCCCAGGCAGGCCCATCTCGCAGCCCCATTCTCTCCAGGGGCAAGAGCCCCCCCTCTTTCTGGAGGAGCTATCCCCAAACTGACCCAAGTCTAACAGTCCCTGCTTTATTTGGGAGCCCTTTCCTCGCTCTCCATTGGCTGGAGTCCCTGTCCATAGGCAAAAATGAATATGCATGAGACTCTTTCGATGCCTCATTGGTGCAGAAAAAGGCGCCTAAACATTCCCTAGTATTTTCCCCCAAGAGTCCCTTCAATCAGTCATAGAGTCCCTTTCAAGAATCCTGGCTCAGTGGTTGGCTGACTGGCGTCACATGGCTGCAAACATAGTGGCCAATTATAAACAGTGTCCATAGTTTATATAGTGTCCAAAGTTTCAAGCATTCCTGCCGCCAAACCCTTCATTTTTATGTTTGCTTGCATGCGCAGCACACAAGAAACATTTTGAGGTGAGCAGAGCATTGCAAAGGTGTGGCAGTGTTTGGACAAACCAGCGAATGCTTTCAGGGCGTGCGTCCCTCAGCCACCATTCAACAGGGAAGCTGCCAATGATGGCAATTTCAGAGTGAGCGCCGGACTTGAAAGAAATCTGCTGCTCCAATCACAGACAGTTTTGTCATTGCAGTGGCAGATATCTCCCCCCCCTTCCCGGCAACCAGGCACATTCCAGTCATGCGCGTTACAGTGCACAGCATGCATTGTAATGTGAATGGCTGGACTTACAAGCAACTCATTTGCTCAGTGTGCCTTTCCTGGTGGAATAAATAAATGACCCTGTCATGGCTTTGCATAATTGGTGGCTCCTGCTGCCCACCACACACTCCCCCCCCAAAGTCGGCATTGGGCGCCCAATCCCCGTGTCGGCCTGCCCCCCCCCACTACTGTGGCACACTTGGAGCCCTCGCCAGTGTGGTAAAGCTATTCTTATCTTGTTGCGACACCAGGATGCTCACTCCCGGTGTCGGATGCACCCCTCATGTCCCCTTTTTTTTCAGCTGACGTCGGGGAGCCCAATTCCTGGGTCGGCATTGATCCCCCCCTCCACTAATCTGGCACACTAGGAGCCCACCCCAATGTGCCGGACTTTACTTTTCATAGTATTTAACCTGTAAAAAAGAAAACCGTCCCTCTAGGTCTTTTTTTTTTTTAAACCTAAAGAAAAAGAAAACAGTCCCTTGTCTTCCTCGCCACCCTCTCCCCATCTCACCCCTCCCTCTGTGCACCCCACCTCCCCGCACCCCCTCACCCATATTTATCTCCAGAGGTCTGGCGCTGCGATCTTCTCTGGACCGGGAACACATCTGCACTCTTCAAAAGCTGACCCCAAACTGAAAAAAAGTCACAGTGAGCCCTATAATGGCAGTCAATGGGGGGTTTCAACTTAGGTTGATATCTCAGCCATTTGTGGGAGTTTTTGTCCCAGATTTTCAACATGGGGTTTTTGGGACCCCACCACATGAATACTGGCACTGTCATTTCATTTCTCCATCCTCAAAGGTGATTTCGTGGTTGCTGCGCGGAATCAGTTTTCGGGACTGATTAATGATGACGACAGTGCCACTGTTCAATTGGGGTCCCAAAACCATGTTAATAAATCTGATGAAAAAACTACAAAAATGACAGTGTTTCGAGCGTATGCATAGTTTGCATGCATGTTCATAACTTCGCCAATTTTCAATATTTTCACTCCAAATTTCCAACATTGCCATTTTTTCACACCTCCTTATGAAGTGTACAGCTGTCATTTTTTGCATCCTGCCCGAAACATGTTTTCGCACCTGTTGTGCAGAATGGCGCAGTCACTGTGCAAAATAAGTCTTTCAGACAGATTAATGAAATCACAGTGCCACTGTTCATGAGGAGAGGTCTCAAAAAGGCCATGTTGAAAATCTGAACAAATTCCAAACAATTACTGTGTTACGAGCGTGCGTTATGTAATTTCTATGCATACTCGTAACTTCTCCAATTTTTCATATTTTCACTTCAGGTGTTCAACATTGCCATTTTTGCACACCTCCTCATGAATAGTACAGATGTCATTTTTCACATTCTACCCAAAATGTATTTTCATGCCTGTTGAGCTAAATGGCGCATTTGCTGTGCAAAATCACATTTTGGGATTGAGTAACGAAATGACAGTGCCACTGTTCATGAGGTGGGGTCTCAAAAAGCCCATGTTGAAAATTTGGAGTGAAAATACTAACAAATGCCAGGGGTGTTGGAGTTTCCAACCACAACGCCTCACCCTGTACAGACTGACAGGTGTTGGGAGTGTGGTTTGGGGTCATGGGCCGTAATGCTCATGCCATTCCACCCCACCCCCACCCTGCAGCCACTAACAGGCATCAAGGTGTGCCTTGGGGTCTTCGGCCCTAATGTTCACCCCATTTTCCTATACTGCACCCATCTCGCTTATTTCCTTATGGAACGGTGTGAGTGTAAGGGCCGAAGACCCCAAGGCACACCGTGACACCTGTCAGTGTCTGCAGGGTGGGGTGAGGTGGAATGGTGTGAGCGTTATGGCCGATGGCTCAAAGGCACACCCCAACGCCTGTCAGTTTTTGCAGGGTGGAGGTTAGGGGTTGGCATTAGTTCAATACTTCACTGCCATTCCTATTATGAATCTTTCTAACTCATGCAGTACCAATGCCAATGCCAGCAAGCAAACATTCAGCATTGACAAATGCTTGTTATTCAGTCATTTCCCCACACAGCTGTAGCCACCTCGTGCCCTGTATAGTGACTGCATCATCTAAGTAGCCATTTCCCAGTCCCTGCTGCCATTACCTTAAACTCCTATGCAGCATACACATAGCCCCAGTGCACAGCTACACTCTAATGTCTTGATTGCAGTCCGTGACACACTTTATTCATTTCTTTCCATGAACTGACAGCTTTTCCCTTTTTTCCCTTGCACACATTTGTAACATCTTATTTTCCATGTATTTCCTTTTCCCTGCCTGTCCTAATGCTACACTATGCCCCAGTGCTAGACAGGCTCCCAGCTCATTAATATTCATGAGCCCCCTTTTGAATACTACAGCACGACTGACACTTACAAAAAGGGCTCCTTTTTCCCCTCTGGTTGCCTCTTCACCTTTGTTCCAGTCTCCGGTCCCTCTCTTGTCTTTCCCTGGGACCAGGACACACCAAAACCATCTGCAAACTGTCCGCAAACAGCCCAAAAAATGCGCTTTTTGTGCATGTGCGAGAGCTGCCCAGCACCTGGAGGTGCAAACTGACCAGCAGCACCACGCCACAGCCCTCTGGCCTCGGTCTCTCTTTAGAACCAATGTGTGGGCCAACAGAAGAGGCCATAAACACAGGGAAAAGCCAGAACTCCGAAAAAAAAAAGAATGAGGTTGGAACCAAAACCCCAAGGGAAACGAGCCTTCTTTCAGGGGCTCACAGGTAGGCCTCTGACATGGAGGGATTACATATACTTTGGGGATCCATTTTGTAAGTGGAATAAGACACTCTGAGGTGTGGTTTATGGCCTGATAAGAGCGCTTCCCAGGTGCGAAAATCACTTGGCGCAAGTGCGCCGTGCCTCATTACGCACCTGGGGCATGCTCGTATTATTCCTTACATGATAATGACTTTATTCCATTTTTCCAGAATTCTTTTTACAGTGGTAATGAAATTACTTAAATTAGGCTTTGAATCACTTATTAATATACTCAAGTGGCATACAAAAAAAGGATGAAAAGGAGCAGAAAACAAAGGAAATATTGTCAAATTGTTCTGATTCTGTAGTAAGTTGGGTTCATCAATACATAACACAAAAAAACAGGTAAAGGCTGATGCTGGGAGCATGAGCTCTATCCCAAGGGCAGTGGGTGTGGGATCATGGTGCTGCTCCTGCTGCCGGACCCATGCGTGTCAGCTTTTTACTGTTTGTTTTGTTTGTTTGTTTAAATATTATTTTTTTGTTGTTTTGTTTTTGTTTATATGTTTTTACAATGCACCAGCGATTTCTTGGGGGTTGATGCTCATATATGTAGGTCTGAATAATTCTGTCCCTATTATCATATTCATGCATTATCGAGACTTAATTTTCATCAGTAGAAAAATTGATTGTGAGAGTTCAGTTCAGAACAGCTGACAGGAGTAATAGTTCAGAGGGAGTTTGTTCAGAGGAGAACAAGGATTAAACAAAACTCCTGATAAGCTCATATAGCATCTCATTTAGTGTCACTGTGAGCTGATCATTAGCTGCAGCTCCCAACCCTTACAGTCCCTTACACAAACGCATTCTGATTACTGGTATTTTTACATGTCATTTTTTTATCTTGTGGATTGTGATTAGTGTCACAAACCCATTCAGCAGGTCAGGCCCTCTCCTCCCACAGTGCCAACCTCCGAGCACAGTCTTGTGAACAGTTAAGAGAAACAGGGTAACCCTCCTGTCTGTTTCGTGGGTTCGAATCAACCTTTGGTCTCAAGTCTTGGAGGGATTCAAATTGTGAACCTCTTGTTAGCATACCCAATGTACAGGTTCAGATAATTCTGCTCTTCGGGTGGGGGGGGGCAGATATCTTTTGCCTATGGGCACCTAACCAGGCATACAAAACAAACACTTAAAACTCTCTTAAAGTCCTCAGAACAAATTCTTACCTTTTCCCAGTTTGGTAAAACCAGTAAACTTTGTGCAGTGTCAACTTTCACCATGTATGCTTCCCTTGTCAAGAAAAACAAATTCAAAGGCACACCTTAAAGTATAGGTTTTCTTCAAACTAGAAAAAAAAAAATGTAAAATGTAAATACAGAACCATGTATCACAAAACATACAAATCACTTAAACAAAACAGGTTTAAAAGTGCAAACCAAATCTCCTACCACAGTACTCTTAGAATTGTCTTTTCTACGGTATTTTTATCTCACAGTGCTGTAGATGTTTCTTTTTCAGAGTCCAAACACTTGTCTGTAAATGTTGTATGTTGTAAATGTAGAATACTGTTTTAAAACTGGCTTTGCCAACCTCTTTATGTGAGATCACCTAGCTCCTCCCTGTCAGAATATAAAAAATATATCTATGCAAAAGAGGATGTCTTTTCCAGAAGGTAAATTAAAATTCTGTTACCTCAGCTAAACTTTTTTTTTTTTTCAAATGACTTTCTTTGATCTATGAGCAGTTTCCCCTTTCCAGGACATCAAAGGACTTGTTATGTCTCTCTGCCAGATCTCACGGAGGTGCAACATGCTTTTGTATCACCATGTGAATTTTACTGTGTTTCCACTGAACGTTATAAAAGTTTATGATCTATCTTGGCAGTTGGCAAGCTGCAATTATTCACACAAAAAGGGGATCCTAAATTTTAAGTCTCTTCTAGCCTGTAATTATCTCTTGGCCTTCCAGGTAACACCTATTAGCTTAAACCGGAGAGGGAGTGTCATTCCACAGACTGTCAGCATCTCTCATGAGAGACGTTCAATAACACATATTTATATTACAAAAAGCATAGATTAATCAGAACCAGTTGTCTAAGTGTCACATATCCTCCCCACCAGGACTGAATTTGGGGGCTCTATCCCCTGCATGGGATGAGCTTCCCAAATCGGTTCACTTCTTGCACACACGAGACAGCCCATTGGAGTTCTGATTTTTGGCTCCAGCCCTGTGTAATATTGTCATATCATATCCTTGCAAAGCAAGACTCCATCTTAGCAATCTACCATGTTTTTCCCCATCTACGGCAGCCAAACCAGGAGGTTGTGGTCAGTCTGCACCACAAAATTCTGCCCATATAAGTATGGCTCCAACTTCTTTAGGGCCCACACTATGGCAAAACATTCTTTTTCCACAGTGGAGTATGTCTGCTCCCTGGGAAGTAACTTTTTACTCAGGTATGCTATTGGGTGATCCCTCCCTTGGCTGGATGTCTGACTCAGTACTGCCCCAATACCCACATCTGAGGCATCAGTCTGAACTACAAAGGGTCTGCTATAGTCAGGTCTTGTCAAAACAGGAGCATTGCACAGTGCCTCCTTCAATCTGGTAAAGGCTTCTTCACAGGGCGGAGCCCCAGGTAATTTTCTTGGGCATCCTTTTCTTTGTCAGGTCAGATAGGGGAGCAGCCAGAGCACTGTAATTGGGTACAAATTTTCTATAGTACCCTGCTGTCCCAAGGAAACTCTTTTCAGGTCTGGGCCGTGCCTGGATTACCTCTATTTTTATTTGGTTAGGACGGAGCTGTCCCCAGCCTACCACATGCCCGAGGTATGCCATTTCTCCCATGGCCACCTGGCACTTCCCAGCTTTGACAGTGAGTCCGACCCTCTGTATCCTTCCCAGTACTTCCCAAAGGTGGGATAGGTGTTCCTCCCAGCTGGTACTAAAGATGGCAATGTCATCCAGGTATCCCACGGCATACTCCTCAGCACCATTTAACACCTGGTTCACCAACCTTTGGAAAGTGGCCGGGGAGTCCTTCATTCTGAAAGGCATTACGTTCAATTCAAATGAGCCTATCGGAGTGATGAAGGTCGACCTCTCCCTAGCTCTGTCTGTCAGCTCTACCTGCCAATACCCCTTTGTCAGGTCAATCGTCGTAAGGTAGGTCGCCCCTCCCAACTTTTCCAGGAGTTCATATGGGGCATCGGGGTGGGCATCTGACTTTGTGAATGCATTCAGTCCATGACAGTCCACACAGAAATGAGTAGAGCCATCTGGCTTGGGCACAAGGACTACGGGTAAGGCCCAGGGGCTGTGGGATCTCTGGATTACTCCTAAATCCAGCATCTCCTCCACTTCCATCCTAATGTCCTTTTGGACAGCCTCTGACACCCAATATGCTGTCCGCCATATGGGCGTCTGTGTCCCTGTCTCCACATCGTGCCTCACTAAGGGGGTTAGTCCAGGCTTGGTGCTAAACAATGGGGCAAAGTCTCCTAAAACCTCTCTTACTTTCTGGATCTGGTCCGGGGCCAGCTGGGAGACAATTTACTGCCTCCAAGAGGACTCCCACTTGCTTTCTTCCAGCAAGTCCAGAAGGGGGTCTCCTTCATCGATCCCCTCCCCAGAACTACACACTGCAAACACCATGTCAGCCCTATTTGCATATGGCTTCATCATGTTGACATGGTACATCCTTTCTGTCTGTCTTCGGTCAGGTAACTCTATAATGTAGTTCACATCATTTACCTTCCTAACCACTTTGTACGGTTCTGCCCACTCAACCTGCAGCTTGTCTTTCCAGACCAGAATAAGGACCATGACTTCCTGACCCACCATGCACGAGCGAGCTCTGGCTCTGCGGTTGTACCACACTTTTTGTTTCTGTTGGGCAGCTGCCAGGTTGCTCTGGGCTGTCCCCATAAGCTCCTTCAGCCTTTTACTAAACCTAAGAATGTAATCCACAATGGGAGTTCCCTGGGTGGTGTGCTTGCCTTCCCAGTCCTCCCGGATCAAGTCTAGATGCCCATGTACCTGACGTCCACATAAGAGTTCGAAGGGGGGAAATCCTGTCGACTCTTGAGGCATCTCTCTGTATGCAAACAACATGTGGGGAAGGTATTTCTCCCAGTCCCTCCCATGCTGTTCAGCAAACGCCTGGAGCATTTACTTCAGGGTACCATTGTATCGTTCCACAAGTCCATTGGTTTGTGGGTGATATGGTGTCGTGCATTTCTGCACCACCCCACACTTCTCCCATAAGCATTTCATCAGGTCTGACATGAAGGAATCCCCTTGATCTGTGATAACCTCCTTCGGAAACCCAACATGGGATAAAATCCCAAGTAAGGCATCTGCCACTTTGTCTGTCTACAGTGAGGATAGGGCGGCTGTTTCTTGGTACCGGGTGGCATAATCCACCACAGTCAGGATGAATCTCTTCCCTGAGGAGCTGGGGGTATTTAAAGGTCCAACAATATCCATTCCAACCCTCTGGAATGGCTCCTCCACTATGGGCAATGGAATCAGGGCGGCTTGGGTTTCTTGCCCACCTTCCATATTTCTTGGCACCGGTGACAAGACCTGCAATACTCCTTCACCTGCTGGGTGAAGTTTGGCCAATAGAAATTCTAGGCCAGCCGCTGCATAGTGCACATGATTCTCAGATGAACAGACAAGGGAATATAATGTGCAATCTTGAGCAACTGCTCATGATACCCCTGGGGAACGACAAGCTGCCTGACTAGCATCCCTCCCTCTGTCTGCACAGCCTGAATATACTTAAGTCCATTTTCCCAATAAACCTCATGTCTGCTGTCACCTCCCTGTGCCCCGTCAGAGTCTGCCCAAGCCCTCAGCTTCTCTAAACTAGGGTCACTTCTCTGAGCAGCTGCAAACCCCTCACACATTAGCGCAGTATAGCGCAGTGGTCTAAGGCTCTGAGCTGCAAATCTGGTGACATCCAGCAGACCAGACCTGGGTTTGAATCCCACAGCTTCCACTTGCATACTGTGTGACCCTGAGCAAGTCACTTAACCTCCTTGTGCTCCCAGGTCGCTCCTGTAAAAAAGCTTTCAGCTTAGTGTGCTATACCTGGTTAAACAACTAAATAAATAAAAAAAGAAAATAAAATAAACATTCCCAAGGCATGGAACAGGTCCCCTCCGGTCGCTAAACTAGGGTCCCTAGCATTAGCATCAGGGCACTCAGGATCACTGTCAATCCCAACCCTCTGACAATGGGTCACCCCTCGCTCTTCAGAGTAACCCTCTGTAGCTGTGTGGTTACTTGCTACTGGAGAAATTTCTACCCCCTTTTCATTATTCTCCCCATCTGGAGACACAGGCTGGAGAACCAGCCTCTCAGCGGTTTCCACAATGGCTTCTGTGGGGTTCAGGGAACTACAATTTTCCCTTGCTGCTTGGCTACGGGTAACTGCACATACCATCCCATTTGAGATTGTTGCCCAGGATCACATCCACTGCTAATGTTTTGGCTACAGCCATCTGTTGCACAGTTATCCCTGTTTCACCCCAGTCTAGAAGAACACTAGAGAGGGGCAATGTTTTTGCCTCACCAGTAAAGTCCTGTACAGTGACGCATTTATTGGGTATAAGCTGACCAGGCTCTACTAGATCCCTTTTACCAATGTCAGGGATGCCCCTGTGTTCCCTTAACCCTTGCGTTTGTACACCATTTACCATGACTGGGTGCATGTGTTCCCTCATGTTCACTGGCATGCTCCCAAGGACACACAAACAACCCACTTCCTTCCTTGTACCATTCTGCGTATTATTGCTCATTCTTTTGGGCCACTGTCTGGCAATATGCCCAGTTTCTTTACATAACCAACATTCACTTCTCTTTTCAGAGAAATCTTTTCTCTGAAACCTGGGGCTAACTGGTGTTGGTGGAGGCAGTGAGGGTTTTAGCTGCCCTGAAGGTGCGCTTTTCCCTTTCTGCGCTGTCACGCCCGCCCCATTTGCTCTCAGAGCAGGTCTGCTCTTGGCATAGCGGTCTGAGAGTTCAGCAGCCTCTTGCACTCTTTTGGGATCTCGGTCCTCCAGCCAGGTTTTCAGCTCTGCTGGGCATGCCCAATAAAACTGTTCTAACAAAATCACATTTTCAATTTTATTAACAGAGTTTGCTCCAATTCCTTCCCACCATGTTTTAAAAACTGACGTTGTTTCATGGCTAGCTCCTCATAGCTCATGTCAGAGCTTCTCCTGAGCTTACAGAATTTAGCTCTGTATGATTCAGCAGTTAATTAAAATTTTTTAACAGTGCAGCTTTAAGTTTGCTGTAATCATCACTGTCCTCATTATCCATTTAACCCAATGCATCCCGAGCTTTCCCGGTAAGTATTGGGGATAGCTGGAAGCTCCAGGACTCTCTAGGAATTTTAGCTTGAATACAAACTTTTTCAAAAGAATTTAAAAAGGCATCCATGTCCTCCCCCTCTTTAAATTCGGCTATCAATTTGGAAATCAATTTGTAACCCAGTCCTGTAGTTCCAGTTAAACCCAAGCCACTTACCTGCTGGTGTCACTGGTTGGAGTCGTAGCTTCTCCAGTTCGTGCTGTCTCTGGCGCTCCTGCTCCTCACAGTCTGCCTCTCAGCATTCTTGCTCTGCCTCATGGCCCACCTCCTGCAGTTCACAGTCCTTCTCCCTCTGGAACTCCAGCTCCATTCTGTGCAACTCAGTTTGCAGCCTGAGTACTTCTGGATCCAGGATACTGGTGACCTTCCACTGCTGCTGTGGCCCTTCATTGACAGTGGCCCTGTTGCCCTCCTCATCGGATCTGGACACTGCACTGGCCACTAGTCCTGCCACACTCTAGGTCTGGTCCTTTTCAGTCACTGTCTGTGACTCACTGCTCTAGGTATCTGCTACCATCAGGGCATCTACGAGGTTCTTCTTGGTGGCTTTCACCTTGAACAGGACTCCTCTGACCCCACACAACTGCTTTAAGTAGTCTACAGTGTGCCTGCTGTAGTTGGAAGCCATCTCCTTCTACCCTAACTACAGCTGCTCTGACTTGCCCTTTAGAAAAAAAAATAAAACAGGTAGGAACTTTACTGTAAGCCAAGTGATATAGTTCTGTCTCCTTTTTTAAAAAATAAATCACTGCCTTTTTCTTTCTTTGCAAGTGAGCTAAAGGTGTCAAGCTGACACACTGAACAATAAAAGCTTGTAATACCAAAATTTTTCACACCGCTGCCAAACAATCTGTCACAAACCCACTCAGCAGATCAGGCCCTCTGCTCCCACAGTGCCAACCTCTGAGCGCAGTCTTGTGAACAGTTAACAGAAACTCTCCTGTCTGTTTTGTGGGTTCGAATCAACCTTTGGTCTCAAGTCTTGGAGGGATTCAAACTGTGAACTTCTTGTTAGTGTACCCAATGTACAGGCTCAGATAATTCTGCTCTTCATGGGGGGGGCAGATATCTTTTGCCTACGGGCACCTAACCAGGTGTACAAAATGAACCCGTAAAACTCTATTAAACACCTCAGAATAAATTCTTATCTTTTCCCAGTTTGGTAAAACCAGTAAGCTTTGTGCAGTGTCAGCTTTAACCATGTATGCTTCCCTTGTCAAGAAAAACAAATTCAAAGGCACACCAAGTAGTCTCTAAAGTAGAGGTTTACTTCTAAATAGATAAACATATGTAAAATGTAAATACAGACCCATATATCACAAAACATACAAATCACTTAAAACAGATTAAAAAGTGCAGACCAAATCTCCTACCACAGTACTCTTAGAATTTTCTTTTCTACAGTATTTTTATCTCACAGTGCTGTAGATGTTTCTTTTTCAGAGTCCAAACATTTGTGTGTAAATGGAAAACAGAATATTGTTTAAAAACTGGCTTTGCCAACCTCTTTACATGAGGTCACCTAGCTCCTCCCTGTCAGAATATAAAAAAAATATATCTATGCAAAACAGGATGTCTTTTCCAGAAGGTAAATTAAAATTCTGTTACCTCAGCAAAACGTTTTTTTTTTTTCAAATGACTTTCTTTGATCTATGAGCAGCTTCCCCTTTCCAGGACATCAAAGGACTTGTTATGTCTCTCTGCCAGATCTCACGGAGGTGCAACATGTTTTTGTATCACCATGTGAATTTTACTGTGTTTCCTCTGAACATTATAAAAGTTTATGATCTATCTTGGCAGTTGGCATGCTGCAATTAGTCACATAAAAAGGGGATCCTAAATTTTAAGCCTCTTCTAGCCTATAATAATCTCTTGACCTTCCAGGTAACACCTATTAGCTAAAACTTGGGAGGGGGTGTCATTCCACAGACTGTCAGTTTCTCTCATGAGAGACATTCAATAACACATATTTATATTAGAAAAAGCGTAGATTAATCAGAACCAGCTGTCTGAGTGTCACAGTTAGTACCTGAAAAGGTGTCTTTATTCAATTGTCTTCAAGGCTGTCTGTCTGTCTATCTTTCTTTCTTTCTTTCTATCTATCTATCTATCTATCTATCTATCTATCTATCTATCTATCTATCTATCTATCCAATCTGCCTCTCTGTGCTACCATTTTAGTAAGTGCAAATTTTCATGTTTGTTCCCCGCCCATCCCTTTCTGAGTGGGGTCAAAGTTCTTGAAAAGAAAAATCTAGACTAGGACCAGGCTCAGCCCTCCACGCAGCCCATCGGCCATCTGCCAATGTAAAGAATGAATGAGGGGACATTAACAGTAACAGTAAGCAACTGATCACCATTGATGTTGCCCAGTGCTCATTCATCCATTTGGCGGCAGGCCAAGGGGGGTAAGAGGAGAGCGGATTTACCTCCCTTCTGTCTAGATATACCAGTCTGTTCCCTCTCAGTTTATTACCCCAAGCTCTTAACAGTCTTAAAATTAGCTACCCTCAATCAAACATGCCGTCATAGCATGTTTTTAAAACTTGTGTAACCCCTAAGTGGTGCTATCCCAAGGGCTACTACCCCTGCCTGCTTGGCTCATAGCAGGTTAAGGGGCATGAGCTCTGAAACGGGTGCCTCCACCCAGAGGTCAGGGTTAACAGTGGTCAAGCTAACCTGGGCACAGCACTCCAGGACACTGTAACCCCCTATTTCCTTACTAGTGGCTGGAACAATACACAATAATCACTTTCACAATACCCCTGATACACCACACTAGTACCCACACTGTTTGCACTTACCACCAAGGCTTTCCTCTGGCTCGGCCCTGGGGACCCCCTGTAAAACAAGGTTATACACAGCAAATAACAGCAGTACAGTACTCTTGCACAAACTGGAACCATAATCAGGATAAATGCAAAAAAGAGTTAGATCTGATTTATTTAAGGGACTTGAACAAGGAAGGGGCGTAATCAGATTAATTTGCTTAAAGGCTTATCAATCAAACAGTTATGCATGCACTTCAGGGTCCATAAACAGTCACACACTCTGGATACCCAGATGGAGAATGGCAGGCTAGCCAGGAACGTTGCAGCTGGTTGGGGCCCTGTGATGGGAGAAACATGTTTTCGCACCTGTGGTGCGAATGGCACAGTCACTGTGCAAAATACATTTTTCAGACAGATTAATGAAATCACAGTACCACTGTTCATAAGGAGAGGTCCCAAAAAAGGCCATGTTGAAAATTTGAACAAATTCCAAAAAATGACTGTTACAAGCATGCGTTATGCAATTTCTATGCATACTCGTAACTTCTCCAATTTTTCATATTTTCACTTCAGGTGTTCAACATTGGCATTTTTGCACACCTCCTCATGAACAGTACAGATGTCATTTTTCACATTCTACCCAAAATGTGTTTTCGTGCCTGTTGCACCAAATGGCGCATTCGCTGTGCAAAATCACCTTTTGGGATTGAGTAACAAAATGACAGTGCTACTGTTTATGAGGTGGGGTCCCAAAAAGCCCATGTTGAAAATTTGGAGTGAAAATACCAACTAACGCTTGGGGTGTTGGGGTTTCCAACCGTAACGCCTCATCCTGTACAGACTGACAGGCATTGGGAGTGTAGCTTGGGGTCGTTAGCCATAATGCTCATGCCATTCCACCCCCACCCCCACTCTGCAGCCACTAACAGGCATCGAGGTGTGCTTTTGGGGTCTTTGGCCCTAACGTTCACCCCATTCTCCTATACTGCACCCATCTTGGCTTATTTCCTTATGGAATAGCGTGAGCGTAAGGGCCAAAGACCCCAAGGCACACTGTGACACCTGTCAGTGTCTGCAGGGTGGGGTGAAGTGGAATTGCGTGAGTGTTATGGCCAACGACCCAAAGACACACCCCAATGCCTGTCAGATTTTGCAGGGTGGAGGTTAGGGGTTGGCATTAGTTCAATACTTCAGTGCCATTCCTATTATGCATCTCTCTAACTCATGCAGTACCAATGCCAGCAAGCAAACATTCGGCATTGACAAATGCTTGTTGTTCAATCATTTCCCCACACAGCTGTAGCCACCCTGTGCCCTGTATAGTGACTGCATCATTTAATTAGCCATTTCCCAGTCACTGCTGCCATTACCTTAAACCCCAAGGCAGCACACACATAGCCACAGTGCACAGCTACACTCTAATGTCTTGGCTGCAGTCCGTGACACACTTTATTCATTTCTTTCCATGGACTGACAGCTTTTCCATTTTTTCCCTTGCACACATTTGTAACATCTTATTTTCCATGTATTTCCTTTTCCCTGCCTGTCCTAGTGCTACACTATGCCCCAGTGCTAGACAGGCTCCCAGCTCATTAATATTCATGAGGCCCCCCTTGAATACTACAGCACAACTGGCGCTTACAAAAAGGGCTCCTTTTTCCCCTCCGGTTGCCTCTTCACCTTTGTTCCGGTCTCCGGTCCCTCTTTTGTCTTTCCCTGGGACCAGGACCACCGGAGAGGCACACC
Organism: Neoceratodus forsteri; assembly: GCA_016271365.2. NCBI lineage: Eukaryota > Metazoa > Chordata > Ceratodontiformes > Ceratodontidae > Neoceratodus > Neoceratodus forsteri. The sequence goes on along the minus strand of CM028134.1, from coordinate 382,421,023 downwards.
AAAACTGTCCGCAAACAGCCCAAAAAAATGCGCTTTTTGTGCATGTGCAGAGCTCGCCCCAGCACCTGGAGGTGCAAACTGACCAGCAGCACCACGCTACAGCTCCTCTGGCCCCAGTCTCTCTTTAGAACCAATGTGGGGGCCAGCAGAAGAGGCCAGAAACACAGGGGAAAGCCAGAACTCCAAAAAAAAAAAAAGAATGGGGTTGGGACCAAAACCCCCAGGGAAACGAGCCTTCTTTTGGGGGCTCACAGGTAAGCCTCTGACAGGGGGGATTACATTTACTTTGGGGATCCATTTTGTAAGTGGAATAAGACTCTCTGAGGTATGGTTTATGGCCTGATAAGAGCGCTTCCCAGGTGCTAAAGTCACTTGGCGCAAGTGAGTCTTGCCTCATTACGCACCTGGGGCGTGCTCTTATTATTCCTTACTTGATAATGACTTTATTCCATTTTTCCAGAATTTTTTTTACAGTGGTAATTAAATTACTTAATGTAGGTTGTGGATCACTTATTAATATATTCAAGTGGCATGCAAAAAAAGGATGAAAAGGAGCAGAAAACAAAGGAAATATTGTCAAATTGTTCTGATTCTGTAGTAAGTTGGGTTCATCAATAAATAACACAAACAAACAGGTAAAGGCTGGAGTTGGGAGCCCAAGCCCTATCCTAAGGGCAGTGGGTGTGGGATCATGGTGCTGCTCCTGCTGCCGGATCCATGCGTGTCAGCTTTTTATTGTTTTTTTTGTTTGTTTGTTTGTTTGTTTAAATATTTGTTTAAATCTTTTTGTTGTTGTTGTTTTGTTTTTGTTTATTTGTTTTTACAATGCACCTGCGATTTCTTGGGGGTTGAGGCTCATATATGTAGGTCTGAATAATTCTGTCCCTATTATCATATCCATGCATTGTCAAGACTTAATTTTCATCAGTAGAAAACTGATTGTCGGAGTTCAGTTCAGAACAGCTGACAAGAGTGATAGCTCGGAGGGAGTTTTTTCAGAGGAGAACAGGGATTAAACAAAACTCCTGACAAACTAATATAGCATCTTATTTAGCGTCACTGTGAGTTGATCATTAGCTGCAGCTTCCGACCCTTACAGTCCCTTACAAACAGCATTCTGATTACTGGTAATTTTACGTGTAATTTTTTTGTCTTGTGATTAGTACCTGAAAAAGTGTCTTTATTCAATTATCTTCAAGGCTGTCTGTCTATATGTCTATCTTTCTGTCTGTCTATCTGTCTATCTATCCAATCTGCCTCTCTGTGCTACCATTTTAGTAACTGCAAATTTTCACGTTTGTTCCCCCCCCTTCCCTTTCTGACTGGGGTCAAAGTTCTTGAAAAGAAAAACCTAGACTAGGACAGGCTCAGCCCTCCATGCAGCCCATCTGTCATCTGCCAATGGAAAGAATGAATGAGGGGACACCAACAGTAACAGTAAGCAACTGATCACCATTGATGTCGCCCAGTGCTCATTCATCCAGTCGGCGGCAGGCCGAGGGGGGTAAGAAGAGAGCAGATTTACCTCCCTTCTGTCTAGATATACCAGGCTGTTCCCTCTCAGTTTATTACCCCAAGCCCTTAACAATCTTAAAATTAGCTACCCTCAATCAAACATGCCATCATAGCATGTTTTTAAAACTAGTGTAACCCCTAGGTGGCACTATCCCAAGGGCTACTACCCCTGCCTGCTCGGCTAGTAGCAGGTTAAGGGGCCTGAGTTCTGAAACGGGTGCCTCCACCCGGAGGTCAGGGTTGGTAGTGGTCAAGCTAACCTGGGCACAGCCCTCCGAGACACTGCAACCATCCTGTTTCTTTACTAGTGGCTGGAACAATACACAATAATCACTTTCACAATACCCCTGATATACCACACAAGTACCCACACTGTTTGCACTTACCACCAGGGCTATCCTCTGGCTCGGCCCTAGGGACCCCCCTGTAAAACAAGGTTATACACAGCAAATAACAGCAGTACAGTACTCTTGCACAAACTGGAACCACAGTCAGGGTAAATGCAAGAAAGAGTTTGATCTGATTTATTTAAGGGACTTGAACAAGGGAGGGGGCGTAATCAGGTTAATTTGCTTAAAGGCTGTATAAATCAATAAGTTATGCATGCACTTCAGGGTCCATAAACAGTTGCACACTCTGGGTACCCAGATGGAGAATGGTGGGCTAGCCAGAAATGTTGCAGCTGGTTGGGGCCCTGTGATGGAAGAAAATAACATGCACAACCACACATTATTTGTAATCCGGCGCCGGAAGGCTCAGTTCGTAAAAAAAAAACAAAAAAAAAACCAAGACAATCAGATGACACACTTTTAGATTAGGCTGTTTTTGCAGGGAGCAACCCTGATGATTACTCACGATACCCAAGACTGGACGCAGGCTGGACGAAAATCGAGACAGCAGTTGGTTAATATGGAGTGCCAGGAGAAGCAGGGCTCCCACAATTTGCCGAGGCATCGTTCCTGTTCAAGCATGGAGTAGGGGGCTGGTCCCCAGGCAGGTCTCTCGTCGGTGGCTTTCTCTGTGCAGTGGGGTAGTCTGGCAGGGCCAGCGTGCCATGGCCCAGGCCGAATGGAGATGAACACGGATTCAGTCCGATTAGGCGGGATAAAGCTACCAGCAAGCTGAACACAGTTCACACAGTGGGGAACCAAATCATAACCCACTTTCAATACACAACATATTTACATGTAAAGGATTCTATGGTACCAGCAAGCAGAACACAGTTCACACAATGGGGAACCAAATCATGATCCACTTTCAATACACAGCACATTTACATGTAAATGATTCCACAGTATCAGCAAGCAGAACACAGTTCACACAGTGGGGAACAAAATCATGACCCACTTTCAATACACAGCACATTTACATGTAAAGGATTCTACAGTACCAGCAAGCAGAACACAGTTCACACAGTGGGGAACAAAATCATGACCCACTTTCAATATACAGAACATTTACATGTAAGGAAATTCTACTGTACTAGGCAAACTGCTCTCTGGTCAGAATCACAAAGTCTCTGCACAAACTGGGGATTCAAAAGCAGCTGGAAATCCTGACAGGCCGATCGCATTCAGCAAAATCTTCGGTCTTCTTCAGGTATGAGCCTGGTAAAAAATCAGTTGCTTATTTCGTTCTCACAGACTTGGAATTAGTCCAAAATAATTCTCTTCTCTCCCTGTCAGGGGCAGCAGGCAGACATGCAGGCCACAACTCAGGCCTTTCCACAGTTCACCCGCATGAAACTACTCAGACCGCTGCTTGACTGTCTCAAGCTGTTGCTTCTTCAGCTCAAAACTGAGATCTGATTCAACTGCCAGCAAGCCTGGGACTTTCCCCAGAATCCAAAAGGTTTGGTTGGCTGATCTGTCTGTCAGTCACAACAAAGGCTCCCCCTTCAGGTACAAAAAGGTGCCAAAAGCCCCAAACTACAATTCCTACAGATTTTGACTCCAGACAGCTCCTGTAGTCCGGCTCCATTTTAAGTCTCACCAGTACTGATTGGTCCAATTCGGCAGTCCAGAACCAAGATAGTGGAGATAAACAAAACAGTCCTTGCTGCAAAGAAGGCAGGTTAGATAAATTACATTATCATTATCACTCTAAATGATTTTCAGCAAATAGTTATATCTTTCAACAGAGCTCCCTCTCAGATTACTTATGACTGCAATCCAGGCAGCCTTTAAAGAGGCAGTACACAGGCACTCTCTGGCAATAACATTTAACTGCTGAAATGCAGGACACCAGCCTGGCAGTGGGCATTTAGGCAAGCTCCAGGAAGACTTTTTGGGAACCCCCATTTGTAGGGGGGGTTACACCCTTCCCTGCCTGGAGAAAACTTGGTGTCCACATCAAGCCTGTACCCTCATGCATCAGTTAACATAAACTTATTACTTTACTATACATATTCATTATATCTCCCAATACTTTGTCCATTCTGACAATACATTAGGCATATTTCACATAAGTCAAGTGAACATTACTATACTAAGTCAGGTAATAACTTCTTGTACCTTGAACAATTCAAGAGGGGGCTCTTCCCTATCAGTTAACTTGGAGCTGGATGGGGCAGGGGCACCATGGTGAGAGGGCAGAACAAGTAACCTGGAATGGACCATCAAGCTCAATTTGGGCAGTGAGCTTGGTGAAACATAAACACCTTTGTGAACTATATGGAGAGGCAAGTCCACAGGCCTCCCCAGAGAGTCATAGCTAAAACGCAATATTGGCTTGACAGCTCGGCCAGTCTTTCTGGGGGGAACAACCACAGTCTCTGTACTTTCAGCAACAGTCTTGGGGCTTTCATCACTTGTGAGGGGTACTTCTGCCTGGATGGGAACTTTCAAACTTGGGGCACTGTTGGCTCCTTGCTCTTCAGGTTCTGTTTCTATAACACTTGACTCATTTTGCAAGGGCTCAGGCACAGTCAAACTTTGAGGCACTGAAGGGGGGTTGTCAGCACTTTCATAGTGTTCTTCAAGTTCTGGTATGTCACCAGAAAGACTCAAACCATCAGCCCCTCCTTCAGGCAAATCATACAGTTCCACAATACACAGAGATTCAGCATCTTCAGACGTGATATTTTGCACTTCACTTTCAGGGAGCATTGGCTCCAAAAGATGAAGCTGGGGGTTAGACAGTCCAGACTGCCCAGCTTCATCCCCACAATTAGTCATAGAATTTCCTCGAAACAACTGACTCAATTCATAGGAGGGGTAATAGGCATTGTCACACTCACTATCATCAGAATCTGACTGACAATCACTATCAGTCTGAACCTGCTAGGGGAACTCTTAAATCTGTATCCACTGGGGTAGGTTGACTCTGTCTCTTCCTTGCAACAGCACAAGTCACGAGCCCAGGGGAATCAATCTCTGATTGTTCAGCCTCAATTATGACTTGGCCAATAGATAGCAAGTGGTTACAGTGCACGTCTTGACAGCTTTGGAGTTGTTCTCTGGGTGCACCTTGTACACAAGTAAATCATCCAACTTTCCAACTACTACATGGGGAAGATGGTACCACTGATCAGTAAAATTTTGTGTTTACCATGCAGTCCCAAATTGCGCAACAGCACACGGTCTGCAGGTCGAAGCTCTTGAGCCTTTACTTTTTTATCATGTCTCTCTTTGTTAGCTAGATTTCTCTTAGTGGCCATTGTCTGGGCTAGTTGATAGGCATGGTTCAATTGAGCTTTCAATTTTTGTACATATTGCAAGTAGTTTTCATCTCGGACCCCATCTGGAGAGACCCCAAAATAGACATCAACAGGCAGCCGGGCCTCTCTCCCGAACATGAGGCAGTAGGGAGAGAACCTGGTAGCATCATTTTTCTTGCAATTGTATGCGTGTATCAAGGTGCTAATCTACTGGCTCCATTTATGCTTGCCTTTTGGGTGGAGCATGTCTAGAAGGGTGCGGTTAAAACCTTCTGGTTGAGGGTCTCCCTGTGGGTGATAGAGGGTGGTTCTTGACTTTCGCACCCCCAGAGAGAGAGAGAGAGAGAGAGAGAGCATTTCTTTGATTAGTTGACTCTCAAATTCTCTGCCCTGGTCAGAGTGGATCTGCTGGGGGGCACCAGAGTGGACGAAGAAATTTTCTACCAGCACCTTGGCCACGGTAGATGCCTTTTGATCTTTGGTGGGAAAAGCTTGTGCATACCGTGTGAAATGATCCATAACCACTAAGACATTGCCAATGTTCCGCTGATCAGGTTCTAATCACAACAAGTCTATGCAGACTAGTTCCATGGGGATGCTGGAAGTAATATTAACAAGGGGGGCAGCCCTCTGAGGCAGGGTTTTTCTTTGCAGGCAGCGACTACAAGTCTTTACATGGTGCTCAACATCGGCCGCCATTTTGGGCCAGTAGAAGCGAGATTGTACCAGGTCAAGGGTTCTGTCAATATCGAGGTGCCCCATGTGATTGTGGAGGGACCTCAGTACCAAATCTTTAAAGGCCATGGCAGGACCAATTGTTGCTTGTCTACTTTGTCACTACGATCTACTGTCTCGTTATACAACAACTGCTTGAGCAACTTCCATCTGGGGCCTTCTTTAAACAATAAAGCAGTTCGCAAGTCAGTGGAACATAACTTAGACACATCTTTCCCTGCACGCAGGGCATCAAGTGCTGGCTGAATCATAGGATCTTGGGATTGAGCCCACTGAATGCTGTCATTGTCAAATTGAGGTAGTGCATTAATATCTAGAGCAGAGAAACGGCAATAAGCAGCTGGTTTGCAGGTGTCAGAAGGCTCAAGCAATCTACTAAACAGTCCACTGTGTCCGCAGTCATCTGTTCATCTCTATCAAACTTTTGGCACAATGCTTGAATGTCAGGTTCAGACAGCCTGACCCAATCACTCTTGGAAGTGGGCCTTTGTGATAGGGTGTCAGCATCAATATGGTTCAGGCCCGGTCTGTATTTGGCAGCATAATCATAGGTTGATAATGTAGAAAGCCACCGGTGCCCAGTGGCATCTAACTTAGTTGAAGTCTGTACATAGGTCAATGGGTTATTGTCAGTCTTCACCAATATCTTTGCCCCATAGAGGTATTCATGAAACTGGTCATTGATGGCCCATTTTAGCGCAAGGAACTCCAACTTATGCACAGGGTAATTTCATTCGGACAGGGTCAAGCTCCTACTGGCGTAAGCTACTGGTCTCAGGCCATCCTCATGGTCTTGATACAGCACTGCTCCTAGACCCTGCAGACTAGCATCTGTATGCAGCACATAGGGTTTGGTGGCGGCAGCATAGGTGAGAATGGGGGTGTGGGTGAACTGGTATATGATCTCATGGATGGCTGCTTCACAGTCGGGCATCCAGCAGGGCCCAAAGAGTTCACCTGGGTGGAAGTATACTTTCTCTGGTTCTTTAACAACCTCTTTTTTGTATTTATGATTGGTAGGAGGGTAACCCTGGGTCAGGTTCAAGAGTGGGGAATCACCCTGGAATAGTGTTTTATGAACCTGCGGTACTAGTCACAGAACCCCAGGAAATGTATTTCTTTCAGATCATGGGTCTGGGGCCAAGTAGTCAGTGCTTCAACCTTACTGGGATCACTCTATCCCTTTTGCAGATACCATGTGTCCCACATACGTCATGGAGGTTTGGAAAAACTGGCACTTGTCAATGGACAGCTTGAGGCTGAAGTCTTCCAGTCAATCTAGGACTTTAAATAGTCAGTTCTCATGCTCCTCTAAGGTGCTCCCAAACACAATGACATCGTCCAAGTACACCAGGCATTCCAGCAAATTCATATCTCCCACCGCACATTCCATCAGTCGCTGAAAGGTGGCCGGGGCACCCGATATCCCTTGTGGCATCGTCAGAAACTCATAGAACCCCAGTGGACAGATGAAGGCTGTTTTCTCATGGTCTTCTGAGGCCATCAGGATCTGGTAGTATCCGCTGCAAAGATCCAACACCGAGAGCCATTTTCTCCCATTCAAGCAGTCCAGGGCATTTTGTATACGAGGCATAGTGTATTGGTCTGGGATGGTGCGCCGGTTCAGGGTTCGATAATCAACACACATCCTCACAGACCCATTCTTCCACAATGGAAGAGGTGTATGGGCTCCTGGATTCTTGTATCACACCATCAGTGAGCATTTCCTGCAGGTGTCTTCTCACATCATCTATGTCTGCTGGGGCTAGGCGTTGGGACCTCTCTCAAAATGGCCATTCATCATGCAGGTGTATGTGATGCTCCGCACCCTGGACACACCCCACATCCTGTTTCTTCAATGAAAACACTTGGTCTCTCTGGGCAAGTCTCTTGCCTAATCTAGCCTTCCATTCAGCTGGCAATGGGGAATCACCAAAGTCAAACAAGTCTGGGGTCACTCTCTCCTTCTCACCAGGGTGCTTGTTTCTGGGCAATACTGCATTGTCTGCGCAGTGTACCGTATCTAGGGTGCACCCTCTGTTCACCCAGATCTCCCGATCTGACACATTGTGAATCTGGCAGGGTTGGTTAATTGTTAATTATTAATTTAATTGCCCCATTTTTCTATTAATGTTAATTTAATTAATAGACCATGTTAATTGCAAATTAATTGTTAATTGCACCCCTGTTAATTGTGTTTTTTTTATGTATTAATGCATTAATTTTAATGCATTAGTAATGCATTAATTTCATCTGCTGCATTCATTAAAAACTCATCCAAAACAGTTTGCTAATAACATTCTATATATTCTGCATTCTGTTGAGCTATGTATATACTAGGTAAGTGCACTGTGTTGCTTTAGGACCGCCCCCATGGCTAGTGTTCCCCTTACACCTCCCAAGGTGTGATATCTCCTGCCTGATATAATACTCTAGTGAAAATGTGCTCATTATGCTCTAATTTGTTTCCTCCTTGTGTTTTGTAATGTAGTGTTAATGTTGTCCTTTGTTACGGTAATCACCATCTGTCAATCACCCTGTCTTGATAACTCCACGGTAATAATTTTAACCCCGGTTTTTACTTGAAATAAAAACATGCTCAAACTTACTTGTTGATAAACCACGCTCCTGCTAATGTTCTTACAGACTCAGGACCCACTCAGGACTCAGACTTACTCTAGTTCTCTTTAAAAAAAAGTCAGTACTCTGCTAATCAGAATCCGACTTACTCCTTTCTAAAAAGTGGGCGGATAAGCACGTAGCCAAGTACATGGCAGTTGTATCAGGTGGAGAGGGAGCCTTTAAAGCAAACAAACAAAAAAAAAAACATTGTTTGAGGATTGTGATCATGTGGGGAATAGTGTTGGAGCAGGGTGGTCTGTGGCAAAGGGTTTTTGATCTCTTCTGGACCGGGCTACGATAAAAAGCGAGGTAACCAGAAACGGAAGGGAGCTATAACAAAACATAGAAAACAAAGGAGGCATACAGATATAAACGAGAAGGGAAGGAGTGTGTTATCGTAAAGAGCCCAGCAGGGTTGAATAGCTGAAATGCAGGCATGGGGAAAAGCAGGGGTGGGGCTGGTGAAGTCTGTACTCTGTCAATCGAACCTGTACTCTCCGTGATAGGAACCTGGTGGATTTAAAATGCGTTGACCTTGACCTGTACTCTGCTAATTGGATCATGTTTCAGCTCACACATTGTGGTAAGCAGGATTTAAAACGTTGTGACCTTCTCGGCTTTCTCCCTTTACTCTTTGTGACAGCTAAAAAATAGTAAAGAGACTAAGCTATCACTTGAAAAGCATCTTATTCGGTATGAGAGAAGTGAGATCTTTATGGCCTGTGCTATACTAGACTCACGGTTTAAGCTAAATTGGGTCAGTGATGACAATGAAGCAGCAGGGAAAAAAAAGTACTTTTGTTAAGTTCGTCTGTCAGTACTTCAGTCATTCTCAGTTTGCCTGAGGAAACTGTGACGTCTCAGGGTGCAATGTCCACTGAGACTGTAGAGCCTCCAGCAAAGAAATTGAAACTATTTTCTTTCATGAAAAGTGGAAGCTCAGCAAGCAAAGAGAGAAAAGCACCATCAGATAACTTTGCAAACATATCCTCGGAATGTATCACTATCCTAGGTGGCTATAGACCTCCGGCTGGTGGTGATGAAGTCCTTAATCTTTTGAAATCCATGTTCGTAGATGCAAAAACTGAAACAATATTTCTAGGAGATCTAAATATGGACTGGCTGTCACCTAAATCACACGGCCTCAAATCCCTTTGTGACGAAGCTAGGTCTTGGGCAATTAGTCAGTGAACCTACTAGGAACAACACTCTAAATACTGCCAACAGTTCCATTCTAGATGTGGTACTAACCACCCATCCCACAAAAATATCTCATTCAGCAGTGTTTCACAATGACATGGCGATCATGGAATTGTTGCTTGCATAAGATCTCAAATTAAGGCCCGGCCGCAACCCATCTTTATAACAAAAGATCCTTTCACAAATTCAGTGCAGTAAACTTCCTATCTGACCTGAGCATGATCAGATGGCAAGATCTCTACCTAGCCAAAGATGTCAACAAGGCAGCTTACATCCTTAATGACAAACTCACTACAATAATAAATAAGCATCCCTTTCATCAAAGTAAAGTACGGAACAATTCCAACCCTGGTTCACCTCGAATCTCAAGGCTGCCCTTATAGCTCGAGATAAGCTCTGGCTAAAAGCTAGACATTCCAAAGAATCTTAGGATTGTCAGGCCTTTAGAACAGCCAGGAATAACTGTGTGAAAAAATACGCTCTGCTAAAGCTAACTATTATATTTCTACACTCGAACAAGCTAAAGGTAACCCTCATAAAATATGGAAGACTATCAAGCTATAGAAGGATGGCCCATGGCCCCTCTGTCCCAACAAAGATAGTTGCAAGTGGCAAGATTGTGGAAAACAAGTCCCTAATCCTGGAGGAACTTAACTCCACTTTTACCACAGCTGGATTATCTTGACTCGTCACCTTATGCTGGTGCTGCGGTGAGCCACATACCCCTCCCCATCTAGTCCTGCACCCAGCCCCTTCCAACTGCCGAGATAATTTATAAAGAAGTAGAAGATTCTCTTCTTAACTTAGACACCCAAAAAAAAGCGCAGGGGACGATGGCTTGGAACCCTTTTTCTTAAGGTCAGGCTACACCCATCTCACTGCTCCAATTCTCCACATCTTCAATATTTCCATTACATCTGCTACTGTGCCGTCCTGCTGGAAATCAGCACATATCCTCCCTCTATTTAAATCTGGTGACCCATGCGATGTAAACAACTATAGGCCTATCTCCATATTGCTTATCCTTTCTAAAGTTCTCGAAAAACTGATCCATATTCAGTTAAAATCTCATTTGGAAACCTTCTCTCTCATTAACCCAGCTCAATCCGGCTTCCAGGCTAATCATAGCACAATCACTGCACTAGCAAAAGTAACCAATGATTGGATCTCTGCTATAGATGCTAAGAAGGTAACTGGTGCGAGTCTTTTGGACCTCAGCAAAGCTTTTGATACTGTTGATCACAAACTATTAGTCAATTGCCTTGCAAAGTTGGTGCCACATACCATACCACCCAGTGGTTCTCTAGCTATCTAACTGGAAGATTCCAAAAGTAAAGGCGGAAGGCTTTTTCTGTTGCCTTGCCAGTTGCAGAGGAGTCCCCAAGGATCCATCTTAGGCCCTATCTTGTTTTCTTTGTACATTAATGACTTAGATGCTAACATATTCGTCCAATCTGCACTTTTTGCAGATGATACTGTGTTTATACTTCTGGCTCATCGTTATCTGAAGTCAAGGAGTGCTTCAAGCGGACTTCGCACAACTTGAGCATAATCTAATAAAGGCAAAGCTTCTGCTCAATGCTAAGAAGACTAAGCGATGATATTCTCCGCAGTGCTGGCATGGAACCCCCAATACCCTTGCCCAAGACTTCATTGTCACCCACTAAGCGAGCCTCTGGAAGTTGTAACCAAATTTAAATATCTGGGTATCTGGATCGACAATAAATTATCTTTCAATGACCACGTCGAAGATGTCTCTAGAAGGTTAAAAGCAAGGTTAGGTTTCTTCTACAGAAATAGGCACCTTTCCCCTTGAAACTTCGAAACAAGCTTGCACAGCCACTTTTCTCCCTACTCGACTATGGCGATGTAATCTATTCCTCCACCACTCTTGCAAATCTAAGTAAACTGGACATCCTTTATCACCATGCGTTACGGTTCTTACCAACTCCCTTACCGTTCGCACCACTGTGACTTATATGCAGCTGTTGGTTGGACATGCCTTACTACTAGACGCCTGCTCCATGCTGGGCTATGGACTCTTAAACTGCTCCTGCAGAAATTGCCAAGCTATCTCTCTTCCCTTATTAGTATCTCACATAGTGCATACTCGATAGAAAATCTGACTTTATTATGCTTGACATACCAAGGACGTGGACTTCCTTTGGTAAACGTGCTATTGCATATGCCCTTCCCTCCATTTGGAACCAATTACAAACGCAACTGAAACTAACTAGCACAGTTTCAATAAACTTCTACAAATCGCTAAGTTCAGCCAAAATAAAAGACACCTGTAACTGTCATTAAGTCTCTTCCTTCCCCATGTGTGCCATATTTATCCACTGGTAAGGTATAATTGATTTGTCATATTAACTGCTTTCCCTTCCCCTTCTACTCCTGGCTTTACCTATGCTTATGCTCCACTACTGCTCTATCAAACACTCCTCCCCCCCATATCAGTTGTAGTCTGTTGTTTGTTCTAGCTGCCAAAATATATGCATTGCACACACCAGTCATCATGTTTCATTTATCAGTATGCAACCTGTAAGTCGCTTCCCTGTCTCATATTAATGTTTACCACCTACGGTCACCCTATGTGGTACCCTTGTATGTATATCCAGCCTGTATCATGTAACGTGCATTTCATGTGGATACTGTTATTACCTATCTGTGTTTGTACTTTAAGTGTTTATGTCACGGGACCTCCTTGTGAATGAGCTTGCTCAATGGAGTTTTCCTGCAATAAACTTGAACTTGAACTTGAAACTTGAACACATGCATGGAGCACGACAGATACTCTGGTGAAGATCTTACTCCTGAAAACCATGCCCCACTAACATTCTGGAAGGAGCAAACCAACACTTTTCCATTGCTGGCACATGTAGCAATGAATGTCCTTTGCCTGACAGCTTCTTCAGCTCCTGTTGAACGTGTTCTCAGTGTTGGAGGCAACATCTTGGCCCCAGAACAGAATCGCCTGCTAGATGAGACATTTGAGCGACTCATATTTGTGAGATGCAACAAAGCCTATTGCTAATGAAATCCGTGCCTAAATTGGTGCAACTGCCAAATCCAAAGAGCACGCCTAAGTGCTTAACTGCTCATTGTTCACTAAACTATTTTTTTGAAATAAGTTATGAAATGAAGTTAATAAAAATAAACATTTTACATTTGCACAATACAATTGTCCACAGCAGTTATTAAAAGAGTTTGGTGTGTTTCTTTACACTCTTTAGGATATATTTCTGTTCAAAAAACAATATATATATGTAAATATATGTAAATGAGATTAATTGTTAATTTAATTATTAATTGAGGTATCATTAATTTAATTTAATTCTTTAACAGGCTAAAACAGAATTAATTATTAATTTAATTTAATTGAGCAAGAGACAAGATTAATTTAATTTAATGCTTTAATAACTTGCCTTAATTGGAACAACCCTGGAATCTGGACCATCACTCGTCGTGCATAGGCATGGGCACGAGCAGGCAAGATGCTGGGCTTGACCAATAATCCTTCTGGCAATTTTCCATCACCTGGCACATCCAACATCAGTATTTTGTTCTTGACATCTTTCCGGAGGCAGACCTCCCCTTGAATGGTACACTGCGCGTTAGGGGCCAGTACCATTGAATCTGTATCCTTCTTCCACACGATCGCCACCAGTTCATCCTGGTCTACTTCCTCGGGTTTCTGTTGCAAACCATAGGCCCTCTCGATCAGAGCCAGAATTCTCAGGGCCCTCCCAGTCCATCGCCCTTGTTTCTTGTGACAGAGTTGTGCCAGTCTCCTAAACATATGGGCATTTGTTCCAGTTAACAGGGGGACCCCATCATGCAGTCCGTTGGGGGGACACACTAGGGCCAATGTCTCTACTCACTCCTCTACACCCGTTTCAGTTGCAGGAAAAGACAACCAGAGGCAGACATACCTTGGTAGGGATAAGACTTGTCACTCAGGCCCCACACATGTAGGTCTTCCAGGGATTGCAAAGGCACATCAGGTAAGTGTTTGTCATACCAGTCCTGGAATACAATGGTCACTTGTGACCCACTGTCAAGCACAGCCCAAGTATGAATACCATTCACAGTCACCGTAGTCTCCATTGAAGGGCCCACTATTTTGGACCAGTCTGGAGAGGCAGTAGCAGAGGCCTGGACAGACGATTTAGCCACAAAGAAATTTGAGTTAGGGTTTCTTGAACCCTCACTGCTGTAATTTTGGGCACCCCTTAGCCACTGATTTGGTTTTCGGAGCTCCCCTTGGAGTCTGTTTACTACTCTTTCGTAAGTTCTTCTGAGACCAGCATTCTCTTTTCATATGGCCACCCTTTCCATGGTTGTGACAAATGATAAACTCCTGAGTCATCCTGGGAGAGAACATCGTATGAGGAACTGAAGCAGTAGTAAGAGATTGGGGTCTAGTATCTGCTTGCAGCGGTGAGAGTGGTGCAACGTATCTTAACAGTTCCTTTAGAGTGGCAGTCAATCTGGTGATCTGAGCATTGGCGCCACCCTCAGTAGCGGATGCCTGAGGGTGAACCACCACCCCAATGGCAGTCACGTACTGAAAGGGACCAGAATCTTGTTCCATGGGGAAACCTTTGCAGAGGCACCCATCTTCAACTCTCGGGCTTCCTTTAGTAGCTTGTCTTTCCAATGCTGGGCCCAGGGCAGGAAGTCCTTTGCATTCTCAGAGTGCTCGTTAAGTGCCGACTTTTGCCACTGAGCCTCACTTGGCTGATCACTCTCGGTCACTTGCACAGCAGCAGCAGATATGGGTGCAATTCCCCCATGGGGTCGCCTTTGCTCAACCCCTGAATTTCTTTCATTAGCTCGTCATAGGAGGAGTCGATTCCAGTCAGGTGGCAAGGCACAATTGAAGCAGTAACAATTCTGAAAATGGAGCAGACCTAAGGATCTAGTCCAGCCTAGTTCGATCTAATTCATTTGATGGCAAACTACCCTTTCTGAGGCACTCTTGTAGCAGCTTTTCAAGCCGAGGTACATACACAGACAATGGCTCCCCTGGGTACTGCTGAGCGTTTCTTACTCTCCACCACAGATCCTCATCTGAATCCGGGCTCCCATCCCAAGACAGCATGGGTTTACAAAAGGAAGGTCCTGTCAAACTAATCTCATAGATTTCTTTGACTGGGTAACCAGAGTGGTGGACCAAGGGGGAGCAGTTGATGTCGCCTACCTTGACTTCAGCAAAGCTTTTGACACTGTTCCACATAGAAGATTGATAAATAAGCTAGGTAGGCTCGGGTGGGTCAGAAGTTGGTCAACTGGGTGGCAAACTGGTTGACTGGCAGAAAACAGAGAGTGGTGGTAAATGGTATACAGTCAGAAGTGATGCAAGTCACAAGTGGGGTACCTCAGGGATCAGTCCTGGGGCCAGTCCTATTCAACATCTTCATTAGTGACCTCATAGATGGACTAGAGGGTAAGGCTTGTCTGTTTGCAGATGACACCAAGATCTGCAACAGAGTAGATGATCCAGATGGGGTGGGCAGAATGAGAAGAGATCTGGATAAACTAGCAGAATGGTCAGAAGAGTGGCAACTGGGATTTAATGCAAAGAAGTGCAAAATCATGCACATAGGGAAGAGAAACCCTGAAGCCACTTATAGGCTGGGAGGGAGTTGCTAGCAGTCACAAAGGAAGAAAGAGACTTGGGCATCATCATCACTGATGACCTAAAATCATCCAAGCAGACCTCTAAAGCAGTAGGTAAGGCTGAGGGGTGTTAGGTGTATTAGTAGGGGTATCACAAATTGTAAGAGGGAGGTAATAATCCTCTGTACAAGACATTGGTTAGGCCCCATCTGGAGTACTGCGTGCAGTATTGAGGCCACACCTTCACAAGGACATTAACCGAATTGAGGCAGTCCAGAGAAGGGCAACAAAATGGTGCAGGGACTGCATCAGAAGACATATAAGACAGATTAACGGAGCTCAATATGTATACCCTTGAGCAAAGGAGGAGAGAGGTGATATGATCGAGACATTTAAACACCTTAAGGGCATAAACAAGGTGAAAGAGTCTAACATGTTTAAATATAAGAAAATAGCAGGACAAGAGGACACAGCATGAGATTAGAGGGAGGCCGATTAAGGGGAATGTGAGAAATCTTTTTCACAGAAAGGGTGGTAGATGCATGGAATGGCTTACCACAAGAAGTGGTGGCTATGAATACAGTGCAGGGTTTCAAACAGGCATGGGATAGGCATAAGGGAGCAATACAAATGACTATGAATAGATAGGTCACTGACAGAGCAAAGGCCGATGGTACATTTATAAGGTAGAAAAAGAAATGGGCAGACTGGATGGGCCTTGCGGTCCTTATCTGCCGTCAACTTCTATGTTTCTATACACATTTTCCAATGCATCAAGATAGTCCTGTGTAGTTGCTTCGGGGTTATTGGCCCGCTTGGCACAGATGGTAGCCAGGGCAGGACCTCGGAGGCTTTCACTCAACCTCTTTCATTTCTCTGCTTCTGAGCATTGCTATTCAAGTACTAGTGGGGCAACATAGTCCATCCCGGTCTCCCAGTCATCCTCCCCTTGGGGGGTGGGAAGGGTGCCCGAGAAGATTCTCAGCGTTCAGTAGGAGTCGTGACTAATGGCAGGTACAGATATAGGGGCCAGCATTGGCATGGGCACAGAAGGTGGGGCAGTAACAGGTGCTGGAGTGGAAGGGGGTGTTGGGGAAGGAACACCCCCAGGAGGCAGGAATAGTATCTTAAAGTCTTCTACAGTTTTCCCTTCCTCCAGCAACAACTTAGCAAATTTCTCCTCAAAAGTCTCAGATAATAAGGGGATCTCATCCTCCCCAGGATCTTTACTGTCTTTTGTTATCACTCTCCAGGCAGCTGGAACCCCTTCTGGGGCAATAGTCTGTGGCACTTTAGAGCTGTCCACGAGGTCACTACACTCTACCAAGGCTATGAAAGTTTGGGCGATCAAATCAGCCTGCCCACCCACCACCACAGGGTTTTTTAAACATTCAACTTTGGAGAGTGCTTCCTCTACAGTGTCTTTACTGGTACCCAGGGGAATATCCAGTATAAGTAGAGCATTTGGGGGATCAATCTCCTGCCCAGTACACCACTCCACCAACTGGTGTACAGACATTTCTACTGGGGTAGCTATTAATCTTCAACAATAATTCATCATTTTTGGCCACTAGAAGGCACAAAATCCCAGCGGTGAGCCTCCAAAATGTAACTTCTAGGTGGCGCTATCCCAAGGGCTACTACCCCTGCCTGTTTGGCTAGCAGCAGGTTAAGGGGCCTGAGTTCTGAAACGGGTGCCCCACCTGGAGGTCAGGGTTGGTAGTGGTCATGCTAACCTGGGCACAGCCCTCCGGGACACTGTAACCCCCTATTTCCTTACTAGTGGCCGGAACAATAGACAATAATCACTTTCACAATACCCCTGATACACCACAGAAGTACCCACACTGTTTGCACTTACTACCAGGGCTATCCTCTGGCTCGGCCCTAGGGACTCCCCTGTAAAACAAGGTTATACACAGCAAATAACAGCAGTACAGTACTCTTGCACAAACTGGAACCACAGTCAGGGTAAATGCAAAAAAGAGTTAGATCTGATTTATTTAAGGGACTTGAACAAGGGAGGGGCATAATCAGGTTAATTTGCTTAAAGGCTCTGTCAATCAAACAGTTATGCATGCACTTCAGGGTCCATAAACAGTCACACACTCTGGGTATCCAGATGGAGAATGGTGGGCTAGCCAGGAACATTGCAGTTGGCTGGGACCCTGAGATGGAAGAAAACAACATGCACAACACACACTATTTGTAATCCGGAGCCGGAGGGCTCAGTTCGTGAAAAGAAAACAACAAGACAATCAGATGACACACTTTTAGATTAGGCTGTTGTTGCAGGGAGCTACCTTGATGATTACTCATGATACCCAAGACTGGAGACAGGCTGGACGAAAATCGAGACAGCAGGTGGTTAATCTGGAGTGCTAGGAGAAGCAGGGCCCACACGATTCGCTGAGGCGTCGTTCCTGTTCAGGTGTGGAGCAGGGGGCTGATCCCCAGCCAGGTCTCTCATCGGTGGCTTTCTCTGTGCAATGGGGTAGTCTGGCAGGACCAGCGTGGCATGGCCCAGGCCGAATGGAGATGAACCCGGATTCAGTCCGATTAGGCTGGATAAAGCTTCCAGCAAGCAGAACACAGTTCACACAGTGGGGAACCAAATCATGACCCACTTTCAATACGCAGCACATTTACATGTAAAGGATTCTACGGTACCAGCAAGCAGAACACAGTTCACACAGTGGGGAACAAAATCACAACCAGTTTCAATACACAGCACATATATGTAAGGAAATTCTACTGTACCAGGCAAACCGCTATCCGGTCACGATTGCAAAGTCTCTGCACAAACCGGGGATTCAAAAGCAGCGGGAAATCCTGACAGGCCTATCTCATTCAGCAAAATCTTCGGTCTTCTTCAGGTATGAGCCTGGTAAACAATTAGTGGCTTACTTCATTGTCACAGACTTGGATTTAGTCCAAAATAATTCTCTTCTCTCCCTCTCAGGGGCAGCAGGCAGACATGCAGGCCACAACTCAGGCCTTTCCACAGTTCTCCCGTGCAAAACTACTCAGACGGCTGCTTGACTGTCTCAAGCTGTTGCCTCTTCAGCTCCAACTGAGATTTGATTCAACTGCCAACAAGCCTGGGACTTTCCCCAGAATCCAAAAGGCTTGGTTGGCTGATCTGTCTGTCAGTCACAACAAAGGCTCCCCCTTCAGGTGCAAAAAAGGGTGCCAAAAGCCCCAAACTACAATTCCTACAGATTTTGACTCCAGACAGCTCCTGTAGTCCGGCTCCATTTTAGGTCCCACCAGTACTGATTGGTTCAATTCGGCAGTCCAGGACCAAGATAGTGGAGATAAACAAAACAGTCCTTGCTGCAAAGAAGGCAGGTTAGACAAACTACATTATCATCATCCCATGCCTCTTTCAAGTTATTGCTGTGCAATCATCTTGCCGTCTCATGCTCATGCTCCCACTTCAAACCCCCTTAGCCCAGTTTTTCTGTACTTTAACCATTACCCTTACAGCCTTTCCATGCTCCTTTCCCTTACCAAAATAACTTATATACTGTCCTGTCTCTTTAGGTTGTTACAATGTAATTTTAATCACAGCTAATCATCATCCTCACCTCACCAATTTCCTCCAATCCCATCCTAGCCCACCTCTGTTACACTCTCCTCCCTGCCCCAATTACTCCTCCTGTCTCTTGCATTCCATCTTCTTTGACTACTAGATGGCATTCCTGCTTGTTTTCAGCTAATTGGACTGCTGCCTAATTGCTGCCTGATGACTCTTACGGTTGCCTTCCTTCATTTGCATTATAATATAGTTTTTGCAGAATTTGTTGTATCTATTTGTATTTCTACTTGTTCCCACTACTTGCACTGTATCACTATGTATGTAAAGCACTTACTGTATACATGATTGTACTGTTGTTTTTTTCAAAATGTTCTTATTTCTGTATTCTCCCAGGTCGTGCCTGAAAATAGTCATTGCTATGGCTAGTGCACCTTACCCGGTCAACAAAAACTAAATAAATAAATAAATTATCACTCTAAATGATTTTCAGGAAATAGTTCATCTTTCAACAGAGCTCCCTCACAGATTACTTATGACTGCAATCCAGGCAGCTCTTAAAGGGGCAGCACACAGGCATTCTCTGGCAATAACGTTTAACTGCTAAAACGCAGGACACCAGCCAGGCAGTGAGCATTTAGGCAAGCTCAACGAAGACTTTTCGGGAACCCCCATTTGTAGGGGGGTTACACTTGATTCCCACTCCCTAGATCTCTCTCTCTCTCCCTGGCCAAAACACTGGCATTGCACGTTATTAAAATGAGTTAGCTCCCACATCTCACTATCTCAGCCCTAAATATGCAAATGCTTCACTTGTTTATATAAAATTAAGTGCCAACAGACACATGTAACCCCTATCACCTGGGGTTACAAGAATCTCACTTGGATCTAGTGGCAGACAGGGAAGGCAGCTTGTGAAACACCAGTTAAATGGATTTCACACTGTCTCACTCTGTCCTCAGTCTCAGCTGATCTGGAGGGATGGCATCATATAGAATTTTCACAGCAGCATAAGCCACTTTGGAATGTTGCAGCAGGGAGTTAGAACGTTGGGAGGTTTTGAATTCAGTCTTCAGGAGAGTCTGTAGCAGTCTAGTAGGAGACTCAGTGGAGGGAGGGGGTGCATTGCAGTGTGCAGTCCCTCAGAGCCCTAAGCTCTGATTAGAGCTACCAGTTGTAGTGGGTGTGTGTTCTCGCCCCAGAGAAGGACACAGAAGAACACTTGTGAAACACAGAAACATAGAACATAGAAACATAGAATTTGATGGCAGATAAGGACCGCTTGGCCCAACTAGTCTGCCCATTTACCTACCTAACGGATAAGCTGCAGATCCTAGTTAACCAACAGCCTACTTCCTCCTACCCCCCACTAGAATTGCCTTAAGTCTGTCCCATGCATTCTTGGTTGAGATCGTCTCCCAGTTGTTCCAGGGCCCCAACCCTGAGAGGAATGGGGGGGGAACCAGACCAGCTCTTCAGGGGCAATCCCCTGGCCAGGCTGGAAAAAGAGAAGCTGCCTAAGAAGATTTGTGCTGAGGCACCAAGAAGTATGCTTGTGTTTCCTGTGAGAAGCCTGTGGGCACCTGCAAACCAGGATGAGTCAGCTCTGCCAGAGAGCCTATGTTTCACCAAGACAGTTGTGTTAAGTATCTGCTATTGTGGGTCAGGAAAGGACAGCCAAGTACAGTATTTAAGTTGTGTATGGCTTGAAATGCTTCTAATCAGTGGGAGTCTACAGGGATGGACATAGCCACTTAAAGAACATTACAAGTCAGGACACTATTTTCAAGAGACTGTAGATTGTTAAGTGTGATATACATTTCGAGATAGCAATCAAGAACCAGAGAGGTTCAAATGGAAAGGTGTTGATTCCAAATGAATGACCGGGCATAGATTTGAGAGCAAGAGTTGGGAGACCCCCCCCCCCATCTGGAGTAACCAGATTTACCTCTATGGGTTCAGTTTGGGCACCTTTAGTTTTCTCCTAGGCACTTGGCCAGTGTTCACAGAAAGTACCCAGACGTGGGATTAGATGGAAGATTTTCCCTTTATGGAGCCTGTATGTGCTCATGGGTGGTGTAGGGAGCCACCAATAAATACCCATGCCATATGGAAAGTAGTCCAAGTGCTAGCCAGATGTGCCACAACAGGGAAATCCAGAGAAGAGTACAAGTTCGGGCTGGGAACCCAGTTATCCATGCCATATGGAAAGTAGTCCAAGTGCTAGCCAGATGTGCCATGCCAGGGAAATCCAGAGAAGAGTACAAATTTGGGCTGACAGCCCAGTGTGTTTCAGAACCTGAGGGTTACAATGTGTAAGACGATGTGTTCTGGTCTCCATTTGTCTGCATTACCAGGGAGTGTAGCCCCGTGGGGGTCCATCTATGCTTTATTATTTTGCTGTTGTGAATAAAAGCCACATTCTAGAATCCCATTCCTGGTTTGGACATTACAGCTATTACTTCCTGTGTCCGGAGTTACTTGGGTGTCCCTGACTAGAAGTCAAATCTAGTCAAAATGCAGAGCAACAGTTTTCTCCCCGAACCCAGGCAGCCAGGTAGTGGGTTTCATAATGGAGGCACCACACAGCGCTAGTAAAACAAAAAAATAACATCAACCCGAGCCCTGGCTGGTTACAAATTGGAGGCCATCACTGGGATTTGGTTGAAATTTTGGGAGAAAACACAAGAAAGGTTGCTGGGATAGTAGCTAGCGTTTTGGCTGTCTGGCAGTAGGTAGCCCAAAAAGCAGAAGCATTGCCAAGTAAATGTGCCGCTGTATGCTGCTGTCTATGTGCTGCTGTAATTGTGCCAACTGTTTAGCAAGGAGCAGTAAAGCCTGAGTGTGTATGCCCTTGTCCTGCATCCAATTACAATGTTTGCCAGCTTTTTAATTGTTGTGTGACAGAAAAAAGTACGGAAAACTGTGGGAAACAAAGGGAGATTTGTGCCCTAGATGTTGGAAATGCTTGTGGTATGGACTAAGAGAGTCGCTGAGTAAAATGCCATGAAAAATGGTTGAAATGGTGCTCCAGCCGAGGAGCTACAGTTGAAAAAAAAAATTGTGGTTTGCAGTTTAAATTTTGCCTGCTCAATGATCGCCGTGGAGAAGCAGAGCACGAGAAGAGAGAGGCTCATTTGCATGGCGTCGAGTGATTGGTGAGACTGCAATCAGTCCCGCCCAAGCCAGCTCTAGAGTGACTGCACAGTGTTAGAGAGAGAGAGAGAGAGAGAGGAGTGCAAGCAGGTTTGCAAGGAGGAGCATCATGGTGACTGAAAGCATTGTAAAATTAGTAAAAGTGGACTTTTCTGTTTAAAATTGGGCTCAACCCACATTTCGATTCGTCTGAGAATAGAGCGAGGTGTTCGGAGGGACAATCGGCAGGACTGCCAACCCGCTTTATTCCAGAGGCCTCCAAGATCGGCTGTAGGCTGCGTTTAACATCGCAAATACAAACTACTGATTAAGTGAGTACCATCATGAAAAAAAAACAGCTCAAACTGTGTGATTTTTACCAAAAAGCCTGCTGAATCTGTGTGTAGCAGTGTGATCGTTTTGCAAAGAAGGACTGTGTCAAGTTTAATCAATTAAAAGCAAGAATTCTGAGCATTAGACTGTGAGCATAATTATAGGTTCAGCAACAGTACAATTTTCAAAGCCATGTGAGAGAGTGTGAGTTGTACGAGAGATGCAATGATAAATACAGGCAATCCTGTGCGATGAAATACTGTGGCTTTAGGGGACTTTAAGCTAAAACAGTGATTTAAAAAGCAAATGAAAAGTCCAGTGAAATCATATAAATGTGCTAGGAGAGCAATCAGTGCAATTTTACAGTTTAAGTGAACTTTATCAGTGGAATGTGTAAATCGGATGCGCAGTGGCTTGACTCAGAAACAGAACGTTGATGCACAGGAGTGCTGCCACCGCCATTACAAGGTGGGGTAGTAATGTAAACACAGCAGAAAGGGAACCATTTTGTAAAAGTTTTTTCTCCAAAAGAGTGGGACTTGAAATAACAGTGAGCATTTGTTTGTTTTCTCTGCAGTCATGGCTTTCCGCTACCCGGATCATGCCCGGGCTATGATAGTAGAAGAAGTTAACAAGTTGAGAGAATTGAGAGATGTTACTACGGGGGACAACTGCCTCCTCATGTGGCAATTCCTGGATATCCAGTATGAGTATGTGTGATGTGCTTAAATGCTGGAAGGGATGTCTTCATGGTACCTCACTGTTCTGGGTGCCTAGAGAAATATGGCTTGATTAAAGCACCCAAGATTCATTTGGCTCCCACACGGACAAAGCTTCAAGAATCTACAGTTGGCAGCACACAGCACCAGGCAGAGCCTGAGAGGGAAGGCACCTCAGAGTGTGGCATAAAGCAAGAGGGTGCAGATTTACAGACAGAATAATGTACTGATGTATCAGAGTCTGGTCCCAGAGAGACATTGCGGAAGGAGCATCAGTAGACCCTTGGAGAGAGGGGCCTAGCCCAAGTCTCATAGGTGAAAATGAGATGAGGAAGGCCTTTGAATGGGAGGTATCAACCTCCACGCCCAGCGAAGAGTGGACAGTCTCAGGAGTGAGGGCGACTGCTCACTCCTGGGCACAGATTCTTAGTGAGGAAGAAGATGAGGGGGAACCTACATGGCCTTGTGAAGAAGGTACGGATCCATGGCCTCAAGCTCTTGCCTCGAAGGAACCGATAGCAGAAGAGAGTAGTGACTCTACAGCTCTGCCCCCACAAGGAAGAGTTAAAGATCGATTCTATGTTGCATTAAGTATGCGTAGCTGGCTAAACCAGGACTGGCCGCCCCAAGCCAGGCCAGAGGTCTCAAGTTGACCAAGTGCAGTAAAGAGGAAAGCCTGGTTCGTAGGAAAGTGAATTACATCTATGGGATATCCTTTCCTACCTTTCCTCAGAGAATTTGGGAGGAGATTGAAAAAAGCAAGAAATCCTGGATAATAGAAGAGGCAATGAAACATGTGCATCCTGGTACCAACAGATATGTCAAAAATAGAGTGTTACAATTGAAATTCAGCCAGTGGAAAGTGGGCAGAACACTGTTTATTGACACTGTTCGAATTGTGGATGGAGAGGGACATGAAACCTTTCACAGTGTGAATTATGAGCACCCAGATGGGGTAATAATTCCAGCACCTGACCCATTGTGCTATTGGCCACAATGCAAAGACCACCCTGCGAATGCGCCCATGCCTACCAAGTGGAGACCAGAGCAGTGGTAGCCAGTGCTGCCATCCAGCCATTGCCATACCTATGTTGTTCCGCCAGTCTGGCGTTCCAGGAACCAGATGCCCCACATTCATCAGTCTTGCAGTGTACTGGCTTTTCAGATTCCTTCGCTTGGCCCACCAGATGACTTCAGATCCAGAGAGGACACCAGCCCAGCTGTATCCTGATTCATCACCTGGGATTCTGGATGACTTCAGACCAGCTGTTTTTCCTTTTTCCTGTTCCAAGGTTCCATCTCCTAGATGACATCATCCCAGCAGTTTCCAGATGTGCCCTCCTGTCGTTTTCCGGAAGATGTCCTCCCAGCTGTATCAGAAGAATGCTGCTAGGGAGAGTCTTCGGCTGGAGAACCAGGTGTTGTATCGTTTCTGTTCTACAAGGGACTGGTAAGTCCAGACTTTTCTATTCTTACGACATTGCAGTACAAGCCCTACACTAGCAGACTCCAGATGTTTGAACTGTCCTCAAAGACTCTCCCCTTTGGGATTTCAGTCTGCTAGAACTGTGCTTCACCGGGCTCCGGCCCAGGAGAGACTCTTTATTGGACTTGCCTTTGGGCACCGAAGTCACTAGAAGGGACTTTTAGGGCACTCCATCCCCCCAAATAATGTGTACTGCAAATAATGTTGTTTTCTACTGTTTTTACTGTTTATAGTGTTTTCCTATTTTTCTAAAAAATATTTTTGGGATTCTTCAGTGTTTTGATGGTAGGGGTTAGATAGACTGTGTATGCAGATTTGGAGTGTGTTTGTCTTTCTTTTCTTGCAGGTGTTCCTGAAGAAGACAAGAAGAGAAGAGAAGACAAGAAAAGGAGGAGGGACTCAGCGGAGTTCCTCATAGTACCTTAATGTTGTAGTGTTTAAAGTACAGGATTTTGTGGTTTTCTGTGTGTAACTTTTCCTTCCACAGGTATGGTTGTGGGGGAGTGTGGGAGTAATATATAGAGTATAGCATTAGCTCCTTGTGTTTGGTTGCAGGTGTCCAATGTTGGGGGGAGGTTCCCCTGTCTTTTTTTGGGGGGGGGTATTTGGTTTAGAGTCAGATAGGAATTCCCTAGAGGGCTAGGGGGGATAGACAGGCTGTGGTCCTGACCTGCAGTAGGGGCCACAGTACTGATCTATTAGGGCTATGCTCTGGACAGTTCTACCAGGGCCACTAGATATCCATAGTAAGATCTTAGAGTAGAGGCTGATGCATCAGCCAAAGGCCTCAGGGCCCTTAGTGTTGTCTGCCTGTGCTGGCACATGGTAGGGGAAAAGATAGCACTACCTCCCCGTAGTCAACACATAGGGTGAGATGGCCTAGGCCAGGTAAGTAATGATTGCGGACAGGGTGGGTGTAACCTCCGTCACCCGGGGTTACAAGAATCCCACTTAGATCTAGTGGCAGGCAGGGAAGGTAGCTTGTGAAACACCAGTTAAATGGATTTCACACTGTCTCACTCTGTCCTCAGTCTCAGCTGATCTGGAGGGATGACATCATATAGAATTTTCGCAGCAGCATAAGCCACTTTGGAATGTTGCAGCAGGGAGTTAGTTAGAACATTGGGAGATTTTGAATTCAGTCTTCAGGAGAGTCTGTAGCAGTCTAGTAGGAGACTCAGTGGAGGAAGGGGGTGCACTGCAGTGTGCAGTCCCTCAGAGCCCTCAGCTCTGATTAGTGCTACCAGTTGTAGTGGGTGTGTGTTCTCGCCCCAGAGAAGGACACAGAAGCACACTTGTGAAGTGGTTGAGACCGTCTCCCAGTTGTTTCAGAGCCCCATCCCTGAGAGGGATGGGGGGAACCAGACCAGCTCTTCAGGGCAATCCCCTGGCACGGCTGGAAAAAGAGACGCTGCCTAAGAAGATTTGTGCTGAGGCACCGAGAAGTATGTTTGTGTTTCCTGTGAGAAGCCTGTGGGCACCTGCAAACCAGGGTGAGTCAGCTCTGCCAGAGAGCCTACAGGTATGTTTCACCAAGACTGTTGTATTAAGTATCTGCTACTGTGGGTCAGGAAAGGACAGTCAAGTACAGTACTTAAGTTGTGTATGTTTTGAAATGTCTCTAATCAGTGGGGGTCTACAGGGATGGACATAGCCACTGAAAGAACATTACAAGTCAGGACACTATTTTCAAGAGACTGTAGATTGTTAAGTGTGATATACATTTCGAGATAGCAATCAAGAACCAGAGAGGTTCAAATGGAAAGGTGTTGATTCCAAATGAATGGCCGGGTATTGATTTGGGAGCAAGAGGTGGGAGACCCCCCAACTGGAGTAACCAGATTTACCTCTATGGGTTCAGGTTAGGCACCTTTAGCTTTCTCCCAGGCACTTGGCCAGTGTTCGCAGAAAGTACCCAGACGTGGGATTAGATGGAAGATTTTCCCTTTATGGAGCCAGTATGTGCTCATGGGTGGTGTAGGGAGCCATCAATAAATATCCATGCCATATGGAAAGTAGTCCAAGTGCTAGCCAGATGTGCCACACCAGGGAAATCCAGAGAAGAGTACAAGTTTGGTCTGGGAGCACAGTTATCCATGACACATTTTTTTTTTTACAGGGCATGTGTTACGCTGGGGTGGGCTCCCAACGTGCCACCTAAGTGTTTTGGGGGGGGATTCTGTAGCCGACAGGATTGGGGCACCACGCGGCACATACTGGGGAGACATGAGCCGAGGGGATTGGGAGCCCCCTTGACAAGCAACAAAAGGGGGAACACATTATGCCATCGGGGAGTGGGTTCCCCCATTGGCAAAATACAAGGGAAGGGGGAATAAACGCCAACAGGGATTGGGCCCCCCCTCAGCAAAGAAAAACTGTTGGGGGGCACATGATGCCGAGGGGGATTGGGCACCCCCTCGGCATACATTGTACATGGGAGGGAGGTAATTATGCTGACGTGGAGTGGGTTCCCGCATCGGCATTGTGACAGGCAGTGGCGGCAGTCACTGCCACCATGTTGCCTGCACGTAGGGAGGTGTGTTGTGGTCCCGCTGCATGAGAGCTTCACTCTCATTGCAGCAGACCTTTTCTTAGATCTGGTGGCCTCATTAAGGATGCGTGAGGTCACCTCCTGCTGCTGGCTGATTGGGGAATGAGGGATGCACCTTCTGATGTGTGCCCTGCATTCGCTCAACAGTGACGAGCCTCCAAATCTGCTACTACTGCAAGATGTTGGCTCCGAAAGTGCGAGCCAACATAAAAATGTGTATGGTGCTTGGTGAGGAAGGGATAGTATTATTTTATTGTTTACTGTTTATTGATATTCTAGGATTACAATACCTTTGAGCCAAGGCTTTTTTACAAAGGTTCCATGTCAACTTGGGAAAACAGTACAGACATAACAGGCTTTGAAATAGGCAATTCAAGCAGTTGAAATACAATACATTTAGAGGGGCAGGAGGTACAGGACAGAAATATGTATGAACGATGCAGTACAGGGCATTGAGCAATACAGTTAAAAGGATTCAATGCAGTGTGGTGCTGCTTGAAAACAACCAGAGGACTGAAAGGAGCGGTAACAGGGCAGGGCAAGGGATTAACAGGGAAGGTAGAGGGATTGAGGGGACACTAGAAAGAAAACAGTGGAGCAGCCGAGGGTCTTGTCAGGTTTAAAGTGCTAAAGCCAGGAACAGAGACAGGGCAGGGGGTAGGGGAAGGGTGTCATGGAGAGGGAGAAGTAAGTGCAAAAAGGGGATAGCAGATTAGGAACGACAGTCATAGGAGCTGGAGGCAGAGAGATGGAGGCAAAGGTTGGTTTTGAACTGGCCTAGCCTTTGCAGTGAGGTGATGTCTTTGTTGAGTCCATTAAACCAGAAGGGTGCACGGTGTGCAAATGACCTTTGTCCCTGCGAGGTGCAGCACCGTGGTATGTGCAGAATTTGATTTTCAGAACCCCTGGTGAGTCGGAGGGTGCGCCCACCCAACACACACACACACACACACACACACACTTTCCACCATCCTGCCAGACTCGCAACTAAAGCCAGCAAAAGAGACAAAAAAATAATTACTGTAGTGCCGTAACCCATGTGGCCCCAACAACCCAGTAATGTTAAGCATTGCAGTCCTCAGTACAGCAGCAGCAGCAGCTTCAGTGCCTCCTGTTTTGGTTATAGGCATGGGAAAGGGGAAGGGACATCAGTACTCGTCACCCTAGGAAAGTGTGAAAGGACATGTACTGTGCAGCTGATGATGATCGATTCTTGTGATTTATTAATTCAGATATAGAAAACCAAGACTGAGCCAATCAGAGTAAAACAAATAACTGTACAAGGGCAAATGCTAGTAAACTTATTTCTCCTGAAGTTTTGCTGTCAGAGGAACTGATCACTGCCAGGTGCACAGTACAGGTCCTTTCACACTATGCTAGGTTGACGAGCACTGATGTTCTGGCCTTCCCCTTTCCCGTGCCAGTAGCCGCCCAAAACAGGAGATACTGAAGCATTGCGAGTGGGGCATTACATCTGATGCAGACTGTCACCATAACACCTGAGAAGTTCACAGTGCTGTTGTATGTGTTGCTGCAAGTGTCTCTCTTCCTCTTGTGGCAGACAGAGAGGAATTTATACAGGAACTCATGGTTACTGGGTTCTGCTTGTCATTAGATAGTGTGTGAAACTGAATGTGAAACCATATACTTTTATAGGCATTGTGGAAAAAGTCATCATCAAGAAGAATACTTATAATGGGAAGGGTTGTTTGAGAATTCATGAGAAATACATCAGTTTTAGTTTTTTTAGTTACTTGGCATTGGAACTTTTCTGCCGGTTTTCCTGTACTGCTCAAGACTATCCTTTTCCCCAGCTTTTTCCACTTTCACTCACAGCTACACTAACAAGGCCATCCTTCTGAGTGATCTGCAGGTCCTCCCTGCAGTTAATCATCCTCAGGGGCAGACTTTCAGATTATTAAAGGGGGCATTTAGGGTGGGGTTGGAGCAATCGGCATGGCACCCTGTCTCTCACTGCGCGTCAGGGGTGTTGCCTGCAATCTTCCTACATGGCTCACTGCATTCCACTCCACACATTATGGGGGGAGGGGGTTGCCTGCTTAAAACTGCATCTGCTGATATGACTCCCCATCCCCCACTATATGTCCAGGGGAGGGTGTGTTGCCTAAATCAGAATCTGTCTGCATGGCACCCCATCTCTCACCATACATGGGGGGGCATCCCCCACTTTATGTAAGGGGGGGTTGCCTGCTGAAAATAGAATCTGTCTGCAAGGCTCCCCATCTTCTGCCATATACCCCAGGGTCGGCTTGCCTGCTGAAACAGAATCTGGCTGCAAGGCTGCCCATCTTCTGCCATATACCCCAGGGTTGGCTTGCCTGCTGAAACAGAATCTGGCTGCAAGGCTGCCCATCTTCTGCCATATATCCCAGGGTTGGCTTGCCTGCTAAAACAGAATCTGGCTGCATGGCTCCCCATCCCACGCCATACATGATGGGGGGGGGTGCGTACATTGGGAGGGAGGTTAGCTGCTTCAAGCAAAATCTGCCTGCAAAGCTCCCCATATCCTGGGTCACCAGGGGACAATCATATGCAGATATCACTGTAGAAAATGTTAACCTGCTGGTCTACATGCTGATTTGTTATCCAGTTCTGGTGCTGGCCCTGGCACAGAAGAAGCAGGAGGGATATTCTGCTTGCCTGTTTGGGTCACATGCAAGGGATTTCAGTATCTCAAAGCTGGAACATTTTTTTATCATTTTGCAGGATTACTTGGATATAATCCCACAAAGCACTTTTGTCTAATGGAAAAAAAAACAAGCAAATTTGTCAATGCCGAATGTTTGCTTGCTGGCATTGACATTGGTAGTGTAGAAGTTACAGAGCTGCATAATAGAAATGGCAGTGAAGTATTGAACTGAAGCCAACCCCACCACCACCCTGCAGAGAGTGACAGGCATTGGGGTGTGCCTTTGGGTCGTCAGGCATAACAGCCACACCATTTCACCACACCCTACCCTGCAGACACTGACAAGTGTCACGGTGTGCCTTGGGGTCTTTGGCCCTTATGCGCACCCCATTCCATCAGGAAATACGGTGAGATGGGTGTGGTATAGGAGAATGGGGTGAACTTTGGGGCAGACCTCGATGCCTCTCACTGGCTGCAGGGTATGGAATGGTATGAGCATTACAGGCAAGAATCCCAAGTCACACCCCTGATGCCTGTCATTCTCTACAGGGTGGGGCGTTATGGTTGGAAACCCTAACACCTCAGGCATTCGTTGATATTTTCACTCCAAATTTTCAACATGGTTTTTTTGTGACCCCCACCTCATGAACAGTGGCAATATCAGTTTGTTAGCCGAAAGCTGCTTATGCACAGTAACTACAGCATTTAGCACCACAGGTGCAAAAACACATTCCGAACAGGATGTGAAAAATGACAGCTGTACTGTTCATGGGGAGGTGTAAAAAATGGCAATCTTGCAAATCTGTAGTAAAAATATTAAAAAAACTGGTGAAGTCACGAGCGTGCATAGAAACTGTGCAATGCACACCAGTATTGTAATTAGGTTGGGGATTTTTTACAGCAGATTGTCAACACAGGCATTTTGGGACCTCCGATCATGAACAGTGTCACTGTGATTTTCTTTATCTGTCCTGAACAATGATTTCCCACAGCGACCACGCATCTCTGTGCTGAAAGTGTGAAAACACATTTCGGCCATGTTGTGAAAAATGACAGCTGTGCTGTTCATAAGGAAGTGTGGATAAATGCCACTGGTGAAAATCTGGACTGAAAATATTACAAAGTCATGAACTTACGAGGGTGTGTGGAAACTGTGCAATGCTCACTCGTAACACAGTCATTTTAGAAACACAGAAACATAGAATTTGACGGCAGATAAGGACCGCTTGGCCCACCTAGTCTGCCCATTTTCCTACCTAACAGATAAGCTTCAGATCCTAATTAACCAACAGCTTACTTCCTCCTACCCCCCACTAGGACTGCCTTATGTCTGTCCCATACATTCTTGAATTCCCCCACTGTTCTTGACTCCACGACCTCCTCAGGGAGGCTGTTCCATGCATCCACAACCCTCTCTGAAAAATACTTCCGCATTACCTCTGAGCCGTCCCCTCTATCTTCAAATTGTGCCCCTTGTTCTTGCACATCTCTTTTCTGAAAGATGCCACCTCTTGGACTTTGTTGATTCCTTGAGGTACTTGAAAGTTTCTATCATGTCCCTCTCTCCCTCCTTTCCTCAAGGGTATACATATTAAGCTCCTTTAGCCTTTCTTCAGATGTCTTCTGGTGCAGACCCTGCACCATTTTGGTGCCCTCCTCTGGACAGCCTCCACTCTGTCTATGTCTTTGCAGAGATGGGGTCTCCAGAACTGCACACAGTACTCCAGATGGGGTCTCACCAACTGTCTGTACAGAGGGATGACAACTTCCTGTTTTCTACTATTGATGCCTCTCCCTATGCATCCCAGTATCCCCCCAGCCTTCCTTACTGCCTTCTCACATTGCTTGCCCACCTTTAGGTCATCTGATATAATTACCCCCAGGTCCCTTTCCATTTTTACTGTTGTCAGTATCTCACCCCCCATTGTGTACTCTTGCCCTGGGTTTTTGTTTCCCAGGTGCATTACCTTGCACTTCTTTGCATTGAATCTGAGCTGCCATATATTTGACCATTCCTCCAACTTTGACAAGTCCCTTCTCATCCTTTCCACTCCATCTGGTGTATCAACCCTGTTGCAGATCTTTGTGTCATCTGCAAAGAGACATACTTTTCCTTCCAGTTCCTCTGCAATGTCACTTATAAAGGCATTAAAAAGAACCGGTCCCAGTACTGAACCCTGTGGTACCCCGCTAGTAACCCTCCTTTCTTCACTGTGGACTCCATTTACTACTACCCTTTGCGTCCTGTTGTCTAGCCAATTTTTTATCCAGGCTACCACCTTGGGACCCACTCCAAGGCTGGCTAACTTGTGTATTAATCTTTTGTGTGGGACTGTATCAAATGCCTTGCTAAAATCTAGGTAAGCCATGTCCACAGCCCCTCCCTGGTCTACTACTTTGGTCACCCAGTCAAAGAAATCTATTAGATTTGTCTGACACGACCTTCCCATCGTGAATCCATGCTGCCTTGGGTCCTATGCCCCACTTACCTCTAGGTACTCAACAATTCTTTCCTTCAGAAGTGATTCCATCATTTTACCTACCACTGAGGTCAAACTAACTGGTCTGTAGTTTCCTGCCTCTGTCCTGCTCCCACTTTTGTGAAGAGAAATCACATCCGCCCTCCTCCAGTCCTCAGGTGCCACCCCATCCTCCCATGATTTGTTAAAGAGAGTAGTCAGCGGTGTCATTAGTTCTATCCTTAGTTCTTTTAGAATTCTTGGGTGAATCCCATCAGGCCCCATTGCTTTGTCCACCTTCAATTTTATTAGTTCTTTCAGAACCCTTTCTTCTGTAAATGGACTGGTATCGACCCTCGTCTTCAGAGTGTTTCTCTTGTTTGGTTTAGTTACCTCCCCTCCTCTTCCTTTGTGAATACTGAGCAGAAATATTCATTCAGTATCCCTGCTTTTTCATTGTCGCCCTCTACCCACATTCCCTCCCCTTTATTAAGCCTCAGTATCCCTCCTTTGGTCTTTCTTTACTCCCTAATGTACCTATAAAAGGTCTTATCCCCCTTCTTAACAGAGTTGGCTATCCTTTCCTCGGTTTGGGCTTTTGCTATTCTGACTGCCTTCCCAGCCTCTTTCTGCTTTAACTGATAAAGTTCTCTGTCCTTCTCCTTCTGTGTTTCCTTATATTTCCTGAATGCTATCCTTTTCTCCTTAACCTTCTCTGCCTCCTCTTTTGAGAACCATAGCGGGTTTTTCCTTCGTTGTGTTTTGTTGATTTGCTTTACACAAAGGCTTGTTGCCTCTGTGATGGCTGTTTTGATTACTCTCCATTGTTCCTCCACCCCTCCTTCTTGCCTGTTTGCTAGTGCTTTTCTGAGGCACTCTCTCATTTTCCCAAAGTCAGCCCTCCTAAAGTCCAATACTCTTGCTTTTGTATGGCTTGATTGTATGGCTGTGTTTATCGTGAACCACACTGTTTGGTGGTCGCTTGTTCCCAGATGGCTACACACTTCTGAATCTGAGATTCTTTCTCCATCCCCATTTGAGAGTACCAGATCTAAGATTGCTCCCTCCCAAGTGGGTTCCAACACTAGCTGTCTGAGGCATGCCCCCTGTAGGGCATCAAGAATGACCCTGCTCTTGGATGTGCCTGCAGCAAAGGTGCTCCAGTTAACATCTGGCATATTCAGGTCCCCCATCAACAATATATCCCCTTTTTCTGCCATTCTAAGGAAGCCTTCTATCATTTCCTTGTCCATTCCCTCCCCCTGAGATGGGGGTCTGTATACAACCCCCATGCGGATTGTGGTGCCATTTCCTGTCTCCAGGGTGACCCAGACTGTCTCATCTGCTCCCTGTTTACTCTTTAGTTCTGTTGCTTTGATCCCTTCCTTTACATAAAGAGCTACTCCTCCTCCTCTTTACCCTCCCTGTCCCTCCTGTAGATTGTGTATCCTGGTATGTTGACATCCCAGCCATGGTTCTCTGTGTACCATGTTTCTGTGACTGCCACAATATCCAGGCAACCCTCTTCCATCAAGGCCACTAGTTCAGGGAGCTTGTTACACAGACTACAGGCATTGGTACTCATCACCCTCCACTTTTTGATGGCCTTACCCCTTTTAGCCCCATTCCTGTCCTTACTGCCTTTGCCTTTTTTTACATTTACTTCTGTTCTGCTCCCTAATGACTTCTCTACCTTGGTGTTTACCTCACTAATTACTGTTGTTTGTGGGGGGAGGCTGGGATTTCCTGCTCCTTTTCAGTGCCTCCCTTGGCTAGTTTAAATGCTTGCCAATGAAGCATTTAAACCTCTCACCTAGGATCCTGGTTCCTCCCCTGGACAGATGCAGACCATCGCACCAGTATAGGTCTGTATCCCTCCAGGTGGCTCCCCAGTCCCCAATGAAGCCAAAACCCTGAGCTCCACTTTTTTTTTTTTTTGAATGACAACGCGGGACGTTTGCCACTTTTGTCACCAAATTTTCAACATAGCCATTTTAAGACCTCTGCTCATGAACAGTGTAACTGTGATTTTCTTACTCTGTCCCAAACATTGCTTTCACACACCGACTGCACCATTGTGCGCTACATGTGCGGAAACACATTTGGGGCGACATGTGAAAAATGGCAGTTGTACTGCTCATAAGGAGTGTAATAAAATGGCAATGTGGAAACTCTGGGTGAAAATATAGAAAATTTGCAAACTTATAGCGTGCGTGAGACTGCGCGGCAAGCTCATCAAAAACAGTCATTCTTAGGAATTTTTCACCAAATTTTCAATATAGCCATTTTAAGACCTCTGCTCATGAACAGTGTCACTGTGATTTTCTTAATGTGTCCCTTACATTGATTTCGCACACCGACTGCGCCATTGTGCGCTACATGGGCAGAAACATGTTTTGGGCAAGATGTGAAAAATGACAGCTATACTGCTCATAAGGAGGCATGGTAAAATGGCAATGTTGAAAATCTGGAGTGAAAATATTGAAAATTCGCGAACTTATGAGCCTGCGTAGGAACTGCACAACTCACGCTCTTAAAACAGTCATTTTTAGGAATTTTTCCACCAAATTTTCAACATAGGCTTTTTGAGAGCCCACCTTATGAACAGTCACAGTGTCATTTCATTACTCAGTCCCAAAAGGTGATTTCACGCAGTGACTTCGAAATCACCCTTTGGGCCCGATTAACGCCATGACAGTGACAGCATTCATGAGAAAGGGTCCCAAAAACCCCATGTTGAAAATTGGTGCAAAATTCAAAAATAACTGAGATATGCAGCAAAGTTGAAAAAAACCTATCTATCCCATTATACAGCTTACCGGCATTTCCTCAGTTGCAGTCGGCTTTGAAGAGTGCAGATGTGTTCCCGGTCCACCAAGATTGTCGCGCCAGAGTCCAGAGGTAAGTATGGGGGGGTGTGGGGAGGCAGGGCGTGCAGTGGGTGGCCAGGTGGGGGCAGAATAGCGAGGACCGTTTTCCAGTTTCAGTTTTTTTTTTTTTAAATGACGATGTGGGATGTTTGCCACGCTGGGGTGGTCTCCCAGCGTGGCACAAAATGGCTGGTGGGGGTGTGTGGAGCCTACGAGAGTTGGGCACCCCGTCAAATAGCATCTGTTGCCACGCTGGGTGAGCTCCCAGCGTGGCACCCTGTACTCTGGGGGGAACCAGTGAGCCCGACGGATTGGGCACCCGTCGGCTATCTGATGTGCAGCCACGCTGGGGTGGGCACCCAGCATGGCATATGGAGCTCTTTTTTGGGGCACAGCACAGCCGGCGGGGGATTGGGCACCCCCATCGGCTACACAGTGTGTGCGTGGGGGGGGCCAGCACGCAGTGCAGCGTGCGTGTGTGTGTGTGTAGGGGGGGCGCGCGGGCAGGCGATATCTTATCGCTGCTCACTGAAGTGTAGCTCCCCCTTTCAACTGTACTCCACTGCATTTTGGACTGCTGTCATAGACAGCTCCAGCAGGCATTGGAGAACTGCGTGCGTGCCTGCAAACACACTGACTGAATTGGAAGAGGGCTGCCACACCTCCAAAAAGTTGGATGATGGCACTATGTTTCTTGCACATGCATGCAAGCAAACATAAAAAGAGTCGTGTATACCTCTCTTCTGTTGTGAAGGGGTTAACTAGTCAATTCAGTGAAGTGATTTGTAGCTTCCTGGGCCAGTAACCCCCATCATCACTTTGGATTGTCTCCAGCATCAATCCTTTATGACCAGAAGTAAACAGAAGTCAGCAGGGGACGAAATAAGGAGTTTACAATGAAGAACCAGAAAGATCTCCTGGGTATCAACTTTCTTGCTGACCAGGAGGTACTTTAGCAAAACCAGGAGGTGACTTTTAAATGTAGATAGAAAGCAGTGTGGTCTATTAGGTGGCTGGGGGGTATCTTAGGAGGTAGTGGGTTGTAGTGATTAGAACACTGACCTGGGAATCAGGAACCAAAGGTTCAAACCCCATTACAGCCAAATACTCACTGTGTGACTTTAAGCAAGTCACTTAACCTCTCAGTTCTCTGGTTTGCCAAGTTGCAGAAATGGGCAGAAGCATGATCCCACTGGAAACGAGATATTGCATTGCAGCGGGGCTATCCTGGGTAAACTGACAAGTAAAAAGTGTATGAAATAACTTTACTTTTGAGTACACTGACACAGTAGTGCACTACTCATTGGGATTTTATTTTCTCAATTAATTTAGCTGCCATGGAGAAGGGAGTATTTGCCGGCTTCTTGGTGTGCATCCTCTGTTTTTTTCTGGGTTGGGTGGTGGGTTGTAGGAGCTGAATATCTTTCTGTCCTGTTGTGT
Organism: Neoceratodus forsteri; assembly: GCA_016271365.2. NCBI lineage: Eukaryota > Metazoa > Chordata > Ceratodontiformes > Ceratodontidae > Neoceratodus > Neoceratodus forsteri. The sequence goes on along the minus strand of CM028134.1, from coordinate 382,384,487 downwards.
TCCAGGATATTTGGCAGTGGAAACAAAGACAATACCTGTAACCTGCCACATTAAAAAATTCCATTCTCAAAAATCAACATACTGTACTTTTACAGGCTATTACAGAAATCATGAAGGCTCTGCACCAGTTCCAGCAAAGTGGAAACAGCAAGTGTTCATAAACATGTGGCCATAATGGAGGCGTATAATACAATAAAATTACTAATGCATGTACCTGATGGTTGTTGTGTTCAGTAGCAGCAAAGAGGAGCAGTTGAACACCTGCAGGCAGCAGCAGAGCAGAGAGGATTCCTCACGTTCCTGGCCTGAATAATTGGAGGTAGGTTAACTTAGCTAGCAAGGCAGGAGTCAGCCAGTTTGCAGCACAGAGAGAAATGGGATGAGTATGGTGAGGAGCTACATTTATTATACACCCGCCTGAGTCAGACCATCATGTGGGACCTTCCATTCACAAAACAAAATAATTTATTTCATCACCACATCAGTTGTTGCTTGATGCATAGTACATGGAGGCACCAGTACAGACAGGAGCGAGGACATCTTATCTGTCAAATCCTGAGAATCTCCTCCCCACAACAACAAAGTGTTAAGGACAGGGGAAGGCCGATGAATCGACAAGCAAGGTTCCTAAATTAACAGCAGATGGGAGCTGAAAGTTTCACCAGAGATGTAAAGTTCAACCAGTTTTGCAGTCACTTAGCTGATAACAACCCTACTTTAATTACAACTCTGTTTTGGGACTGTAGAAGGGAATCAGCACTGACACTGAGACTGGACAGCTTGTTACAAGTTGTCTTCTTTGATTTGTGTGGCAGCTTGGAGGAAGGGCAGCACTTCAAAGATCAAAGGCACTGACACTATCATGCAGCAATAACTTAGACTATTCTCAGGACATCCTTAACACAAAAATGGAACAAACAAGCATTTGTCAATGCCGAATGTTTGCTTGCTGGCATTGGCATTGGTAGTGTAGAAGTTACAGAGCTGCATAATAGAAATGGCAGTGAAGTATTGAACTAAAGCCAATCCCACCACCACCCTGCAGAGAGTGACAGGCATTGGGGTGTGCCTTTGGGTCATCAGGCATAACGGCCACACCATTTCACCACACCCTACCCTGCAGACACTGACAAGTGTCACGGTGTGCCTTGGGGTCTTTGGCCCTTATGCGCACCCCATTCCATCAGGAAATACGGTGAGATGGGTGCGGTATAGGAGAATGGGGTGAACTTTGGGGCCAAAGAGTCCAAGGCATACCTCGATGCCTCTCACTGGCTGCAGGATGTGGAATGGTATGAGCATTACAGGCAAGAATCCCAAGTCACACCTGATGCCTGTCATTCTCTACAGGGTGGGCGTTATGGCTGGAAACCCTAACACCTCAGGCATTCGTTGGTATTTTCACTCCAAATTTTCAACATGGTTTTTTTGTGACCCCCACCTCATGAACAGTGGCAATATCAGTTTGTTAGCCTTATGCTCAGCGACTACAGCATTTAGCACCACGGGTGCAAAAACACATTCCGAACAAGATGTGAAAAATGACAGCTGTACTGTTCATGGGGAGGTGTAAAAAATGGCAATGTTGCAAATCTATAGTAAAAATATTAAAAAAACTGGTGAAGTCACTAGTGTGCATAGCAACGCACACCCATAATGTAATTAGGTTGGGGATGTTTTACAGCAGATTGTCAACGCAGGCATTTTGGGACCTCCGATCATGAACAGTGTCACTGTGATTTTCTTTATCTGTCCTGAACAATGATTTCCCACAGTGACCATGCATCTCTGCGCTGAAAGTGTGAAAACACATTTCGGCCATGTTGTGAAAAATGACAGCTGTACTATTCATAAGGAAGTGTGGAAAAAAGCCACTGGTGAAAATCTGGACTGAAAATATTACAAAGTCATGAACTTACGAGGGTGCGTGGAAACTGCACAATGCTCACTCGTAACACAGTCATTTTATGGACTTTTGTCACCAAATTTTCAACATAGCCATTTTAAGACCTCTGCTCATGAACAGTGTAACTGTGATTTTCTTACTCTGTCCAAACATTGCTTTAGACACTGACTGCACCATTGTGCACTACCTGTCTTGAAACACATTGTGGGCGACATGTAAAATAGCAGCTGTACTGTTCATAAGGAAGTGTAATAAAATGGCAATGTGGAAAATCTGGAGTGAAAATATAGAAAATTAGCAAACTTATGGCGTCTTGTGGGAACTGCATAGCATGCGCTTCCATCGAAACAGTCATTTTAGGAATTTTTCTCACAAATTTTCAACATAGCCATTTTAAGACCTCTGCTCATGAACAGTGTCACTGTGATTTTCTTAATGTGTCCCATACATTGATTTACTTCAACACTGCATTGTGTGCTACATGGGCGGAAACACGTTTTGGGCAAGATGTGAAAAATGACAGCTGTACTGCTCATAAGGAAGTGTAATAAAATGCCAATGTTGAAAATCTAGATGAAAATATTGGTCGCCATTACAAGCGTGCTGTTAAGAACTGCATAGCAACTCAAGTAAAACAGTCATTTTAGGAATTTTTTCACCAAATTTTCAACATAGCCATTTTAAGACCTCTGCTCATTAACAGTGCCACTGTGATTTTCTTAATATGTCCCATACACTGAGTTCGCACACCGACTGCGCCATTGTGCGCTACATGGGTGGAAACACGTTTTGGGCAAGATGTGAAAAATGACAGCTGTACTACTCATAAGAAGGCATGGTAAAATGGCAATGTTGAAAATCTGGAGTGAAAATATTGAAAATTCACAAACTTACGAGCGTGCATAGGAACTGCGCAACGCACGCTCATAAAACAGTCATTTTTAGGAATTTTTCCACCAAATTTTCAACATAGGCTTTTTGAGAGCCCACCTTATGAACAGTGGCAGTGTCGTTTCATTACTCATCCCAAACAGTGATTTCACGCAGTGACTGCGAAATCACCCTTCAGGCCCGATTAACGCCATGACAGTGACAGCATTCATGAGAAGGGGTCCCAAAAACCCAATGTTGAAAATTTGGTGCAAAAATTCCAAAAAATGACTGAGATATGCAGCAAAGTTGAAAAAACCCTATCTATCCCATTGTACAGCTTACCAGTATTTCCTCAGTTCGCGGTCGACTTTGAAGAGTGCAGACGGTTCCGGTCCACCGAAGATCATCGTGCGGTGTCGGAGGTAAGTATGTGGTGAGGGGGTGTGGGAGGTGGGGTGCACAGTGGGTGGCGCGGGTGGGGCAGAGACAACGAGGACTGTTTTAAGTTTCAAGGTTTTTTTTAATGACGACAGGGGCGTTTGCCACGCTGGGGTGGGCTCCCAGCGTGGCACAGGGCTAACTGGTGGGGGCATGGAGCCGGCGGGGTTGGGTACCTCCATCAGCAATAGCATCTGTTGCCACTAGGGGTGGCTCCGTGTGGCACACTGTACCGGGGGGCACAGTGGAGCCGGCGGGGAGTTGGGCACCCCGGTCGGCTATATCGATGGCAGCCATGCTGGGGTGGGCACCAGCATGGCACATGTAACCTGCTTTGGGGTGCAGCATAGCCGATGGGGATTGGGCACCCCGCCGGCTACAGTGTGTGTGTGGGGGGCACACAGTATGCGTATGTGTGTGTGTGTGTGTGTGTGTGTGTGTGTGTGTGTGTGTGTGTGTATATGTGTGTGTGTGTGTGTGTGTGTGTGTGTGTGTGTGTAGGGGGCCGCGCGAGGCAGGCGATATCTTATCGCTGCTCACTGAAGCGTAGCTCCCCCTTTCAACTGTACACCACTGCATTTTGGAGCTGTCATAGACAGCTCCAGCAGGCATTGGAGAACTGCGGCCGCACCTGCAAACACACTGACTGAATTGAAAGAGGGCTGCCACACCTCCGAAAAGTCAGATGATGGCACTATGTTTCTTGCACATGTGTGCAAGCAAACATAAAAATGATATGTGGCTGTATTAATTGCAACAAGAGAGGATCCTGTCTGCAGACAGTAATGCAAGCACAGGAGCTCTGGTGTGCGGAGTGATTTGCTTCGACTTTGAAATGACTTTCACATGAGCCTGAAACTGGCTTGTTACTTGTTAGATTGGTACTTGGTTCTATACATTTATTACAAAAATATATTAAATACATAGGGGGAGGGGTAACGATGTATGTAAGGGAAGGGATAAGGTGTGCAAGGGAAGAGGGGGAGGAGGGTAGGACAGAGGACTTGTGGATGCAGTTCCAGGAATAGGATTCTCAGGATGGGGTGATATATAGGCCACTGACTCAAGGGTAAGATCTGGACAGGGAGCTGGCGGAGCAAATTAGGAAGGTGCATGGGAAAGGTAACTTCAATCTACCAGGAGTGGATTGGGGTACTCTAGCCACCTCGAGTGCTAGGGAGCAAATACTCCTGGATGCCTTCCAGGATTGCTTCCTGGCACAGATGGTCACTGAGCTGACTAGGCTGGTTAATACACTGGATCTAGTTCTGGCCAGCGGGGAGGCTGTAAGGGAAGTGGGGGTGGAGGACCCGCTGGCTGGGAGTGACCACTACTCTGTGTGGTTCACACTTAATATGAGCAGAGAAGCAGTGGGTACAGTGACCAGGGTTGTGGACTTCAGACAGACTGACTTTGGTAGGATGGGTGAAATCTTAAGGGGGCATCTGGAAGGAATACAGCCACACTGGGATGCGAATCAGAAATGGGAAAAAATCAAATTGGCGATATTGAAAGCTACTGAGACATGTACCAGATTGCAGACCAAAAAGGGAAAGGCTAAAAAACCAAGCTGGTTAAGTAGTGGGAACTTAGAAATGGTGAGGGCTAAAAAAGCAGCATTCAAGAAATACAAGAAATCCAGGAAGGGGGAGGATAGGGAGGAGTATGTGAAGAGGTCCAAGGAAGTTACCAGGGGAGTCAGAGCAGGTAAGGCCTCCAAGGAATTGAGGCTGGTGCAGGCATCAAGGATGGGGAAAAGACTTCTTCAGATACATACAGGAGAGAAGGAGCTGCAAAGACCAGATAGTGAGGATCAGGAAGGAAAGGATGGGCAGAAAAAGGGGTGGATCAGGCAGAAGCACTGAATGAGTACTTCTGCTCTGTATTCACATGGGAGAAAGGAGTGCAGCTACCACAGGGGGTGGGCAGGGTGAGGAGGGGGTAACAGACAGGGTGATCACTGAGGGTGGGGTATTGGAGGGGTTAAGGGCTCTGAGGGTCAATAAGGCACCAGGATCAGACTGAATACAATCCAGGGTGTTGAAGGAAATGGCTGAGATCCTGGCTGGACCGCTGGTGGAACTATTCAATACCTCACTGGACACAGGATGTGTACTGCATGACCAGATGATGGCTCACATGGTACCCATCCATAAAAGTGGACCAAAGGATGAGCCAGGTAATTACAGTCTGTGGTGGGGAAGCTGATGGAGACAATACTTAAGGAAAGGCTGGTGACCTTTATGGAAGACAGTAAGCTCCAGGACTGTCACCAGCATGGGTTTGTTTCTGGGAAAATCCTGCCAGACAAACCTGAGTATTACGACTGGGTCATGAGGGAATACGACTGCGTCATGCGGTGGATGTCATATACTTGGACTTCAGCAAGGCCTTCAATCTGGTACCACATGGGAGGTTGGGAGGGAAGTTGAGATATGTGGGGTTGGGGACTAAAATGGTTAAATGGATTGAGAATTGGCTGCAGGGGAGACAGCAGAGGGTAGTGGTGGTGGTGGGGGGGAGCTTTCATCTCCAAGGGCTGTGACGAGCAGAGTGCCACAGAGATCGGTACTGGGTCCAGTGCTGTTTGAAATATTCATAGCGGACATCTTGTATGGTATCAGGAATAAGATCAGTCTATTCACTGACGTTACCAAATTGGGGGCAGTGGTGGCCAATATAGTAGGTTGGCAGGGGCTGCAGGATGACCTGACCAAACTGGCGGAGTGGTCAAAAGTGTGGCAGTTGGGGTTCAATGCAAAAAAGTGCAAAGTCCTGCACTTTGGAGCAAAGAACCCAGGGAGGGGTTACCAGCTGGGAGGGGTGCAGCTAGGTTTCACCGAGGAGGAGAAGGATCTAGGGGTGGTTGTAAGGGGGAAGATGAACAATACAGAGCAGTGTAGGAGGACAGCAGTGAAAGCCAATAGGATGCTGGGTTGTATAGCAAGAGGGATCTCCTCCACAAGCAGGGAGGTGATCCTGCCTCTCTACAGGGCACTGGTCAGGCCACACCTGGAGTACCGTGTGCAATTCTGGTGCCCATATCTGAAGAAAGATGTGAAATTACTGGAAGGGGTACAACGCAGGACAACGAGGATGATCCAGGGATTGGAGGACAGACCATACGAGGAGAGGCTGAGAGAGCCGAACATGTACTCCTTGGAGGAGAGAAGGGATATGATTGAGACCTTTAAGTACATAAAGGGGATAAACAAGGAAGGCACTGAAGGGATACTCAGGCTGAGGATGGGGAGGGGCATGAGAGGGCATGGTCTTAGATTGGAGGGAGGAAGATTTAGGACGGAAATGAGAACACACTTTTTCACAGAGAGGATCGTGGCAGAATGGAATGCTCTACCAGAGGAGGTGGGTAGTTTCAAAAGGGGATGGGACAAAGTGGGGGGGAGGTAATTGGGGAGGGGAGGGGGAGTGGGGCAGCTGCAAGATGAGGGTGCTAGCTGCACACTCGAGCAGACTTCATAGACCAGGTGGCCTATTTCTGCTGGCAAATTCGTATGTTCATAAGCTTTTCTTGCCACATACAGTGTCACTAAACGAGCCCAAAAATTAAATCATGCTGCATGCTGAGAATTTCTTTTCTCAAATGAACCACAGAATTGTGTACAGGGATTGCTCATAGGGCAACCCCAGCAGTTTCAGTCAGCTGCAGTTGAGTTCAGACAACACATACAAACACGAGCTGAAATAGCAGGTTCTTGCTCTGTTTGATTGCATTCATATTTGGAAATGATAATTATGCCAGACAACCTCACAGGTAGCTATTTAGCTGGCAGCTGAAGAACAAGGGAATGGGAGGGAGCAAAAAAGCCTTGCATTTGTTTATCAAAGGCTATGACTGCAGTTCAATGGGTGGGCACAACTAGCCATGCCCCCTGCTTGAGCTATTTAAGTCAGCTTCCTGCAGTCTCATTCAGATGCATTCTTTCTTTGACCCACCATCCTCCCTCCTCCTCCAGTAGCACACCTCTCTCCCTGGGGACTCCTTCCTAAGGTACCTTTAGCCTAAAGGAATTATCTTTTCATGGCACCTCTAGGGTTAGAACCCCCCTTAGCAGGGTTCCTTTGCCTTCACAGTACCCCGACAGGGTGGTAGTTCCCTGTGGGACAGAGAGTGTGAATGGCCAAAGTATCTATTTATCGCAGTCAACAACATAAGCATTTAAATACTATCAGTCTATCCATGAAGTTACACAAGCATAAACTCATCACTAAGTTGCGTACACACATTGAAATGCTTATGGCAGGAGACTGGATCGAACCTAGATGTCATATTAGCTGTGCATTGTGTGGAGTGGGCATGGAGTACATGTGGAGTGCAAATTTTACTGTAAATGAAGTGCTGTAAAATCATATGAATGTCTTGTGGATCATACATTAGGTCTGAATCACGTTCATAATTCTAGCAGCAGTTGGCGATTTCTACAAACAGGTTGGACTGAAACTTATACGGTGTGAAGAGAAGGGACCTTGTGGATCCAATTTAGGAGAGACTGATCAAGGAAACACTGTCCCCAAGACAATGTTTATGATAATCCTGCGTGAGTATCTTTCTTTTGCAAGCCAATGAGCATAGTGCGTGTGTGTGTGTGTAGCTAAGAAACTGAACCGCATCTCGAGCCGCAGTTTGAGTAGGGAGATAAATAGTTTTGCATTACAGCTGACCAATTGTAAGTAGTGAAAAAAGACACATGACACATTTATGAAGGGTGACAATACTTTTGATTAACTTATTTGTTTCCCATCTCATTTAAAAAGGCAATCATAAGTGGGAACAGAAAATAAGTGTAATTTTACTGAAAAAAAAATACAACAGGAGTTTCCAAATTCATCACTGAAACTCATATAATAACAAATCTGTACAAATGCCACAGTGGAAACAGGATTGTTACGTATTTATGAGGTGTTGGGGGGGCAAGGGGAAGTGCCCTGCACTATGTGTAGACTTTTTATTATTTAGGCTTCCTTTGCGTAGATGTTATTTTTTTTTTTATTTAAGTATTTGGTAACCGGGTAAGTGCATTGATCCAGGGGACCTTTTTCAGGCATGACCCGGGCCACACAGGTGGCAGTTACAGAGGTAGTGACAAGTAATACAATGAGTATAAGCCACGTGGATAGACAGACATCATTGGTGCACAAAGTGGAAATACAGACATCACTGATGAACAAAGAAAGTAATATAGGAAAGAAAATTAATGATTTTCTAATTTAATGACACATAACTAATTTCTACTTCTGTAAAAACAAAAACAAACAACATTGTTTGTTTTTAATACCCCTCCCTCACCAACAGTAGAGTGATCCCCTTATCTGTTTGATATTTAATAAGTAATATTAACTTAAACTTAATCTCTGTATAGAACTTTAAGATAGAAAACAAATTCCCGTGTCGTTCTAGTTATTTTTCTCAGCTAGTTTTTTTGAATGCACATGAACAACAAATAATTGCAATTAACTGTAAAACAAATTAATGTTTTTTAACAAAACACCCAAAAGGACTTATTCTTATATCTACAAAACCAGTAAGTTTTATGTACCAACTCTTTGCCATTTTGGAGCTGAGCGCATAAATTGAGGCAGCAAATTAGGTAAAAATACATACTGTAATTTCTCAAAAGTTCAACTCCAGTCTTCATAAAATTTGGAGGGTTAAGAGACCATAGGACTGAGAAAGTGCATACCAAATGTCACAGTCATAGTGTCTAAGACAGCTGAGATGTGAGGCTCTGAAAATGGCTATTTTTAATGAAACCCCAACACAACCCTAATATACAGGGGCTACCGCACCTGTATAATAACAAATGATCAAGGCGTGTGGCACTGACTACCCAAGTTTGAGAGAGAACTGGGGACATTGGCAGGTCGGCTGGGGGAAGAAGATTGAGCAACTGAAGGTCTGCTCTCTTCCTACAGGGGGAGGGTCTGCAGAGCCCGTCGTTTGCCTGGCCCCTTGTGGAAACTGGGGTAAAGGCAACCAAGACTACCAGAGCAAGGAGAGGTGTGGCAGACATTGATGCACACTGCATTGGAGCAGGTAGCATATGTCATGTCACTGCACGCCACGCCCCTTGGGGTAACTAAGGAGGAAAATCATCCTGGCTAGCAGGATGACCACCAACTCCTCACAGGCCCTGAACTGGAAACCTGGCACTGCCCGAACTAGATCCATATCCAGCAGTCAAGGAGACTCCCTGCCATCCCACCATAGGGGGTAAGCCATGGAGGTATCAGGCAGGTGTGTCTGGGAGAAGACAGATGATGGGGCTGGGGGGGGGGCAGTGAGAAGGAGGCCAGTCAGGAGGGGAGAAAAAAAAGAATATGAAAAATAGAACATGATCAATGAAGCACAATATGGCTGAGTTCACATCTTGGGAAACCTTGTGACATTATAAAAATGTGTTCCTTTGGCCTCAACAACCTGTGTTCAGACAGATAAATAATCCTTGTTCCTCAGAAGAGCACCATCCAATGTAAATGTTTTAATTACTACAGTATTTAGTCCCCTGCTCTCCGACTGGCTCCAATCTGCTGATCTCCCCAGCCCTGTCACCCATCTGCTCCCTGATGTACCCCCTACCTCAGTTCCTCCAGGGGTTCTCTTTCCTTGGTGGGGCAGCAGGGCCGACCCAAGTCCTTGCAGAGACCAAGTTCAGGAAGAGGAGGGGTGCCAAGGTTGACAGCACAGGGCTTGCATAAGACCAGCCTCATCCTGCAGCAGTCAAGGGTTTTTAGGCTTTTTTTGTCTCCATTCCCTCAGGACAATGACAGCTAGGGTGCAGAAGCGTGCACATGTAAGCATGCTAACACATGGTACTAGCCGATGTCCTCCCGCCCTTAGTGCTTCCTGCAGGTCCATCTGTGGTCACTCAGGGGTGCTTGCATAATGGCCTTTGGAAAGTATCCACTGGGACGCTCGATCCTACCTTCACCAGGATGGCCCCTGATGATCCAGACTTGTTCTTGAACCCGGATTCCCAGTGTCACAAGTGGTAATGTTACCACTGCACTGGCTTCATCTGACATATAGAACCACCTACTATGGAGGCTTTTTTATTTTTATTGCATTTAAAAGCAAATGCGTACCGTCTATGCATCTGGGAAATGTTATTTCACCAGTCAGTACATTACACATTTGGTTAATGTTGTATAACATGACTCTCATTTCAGCTTCAACTACATTGAGGGTAATCACATTAACATGTATAGAAATAATAGCACAGTGTGTGGCCATAATTGCTGCCAGTGCTCGGTTTGGAATATGCTCAATCCTGAGGAACACACAACAAGTGATCACTAGCCCATAGGCTTTAAAACAAACATTCTTGTAGGGCACAAGTGCATTTAGCTATTCAAATAACATGCACTTCACGCAAACCCTTTAACTTGTTAAAAGAAAAACTGTGGTTATAACACCCCAAAAAGTTAAACTCCCAACTAGTGTGATTCAGAAAAAAAAAGAATTATTTGCTTCAAACTCGTCTTTAGTGAAAACAGTAAAGACATGTACTTTGTACATGAAGAAGAAGGTCGTTATAAACTACAGGATGATTCTGGCTATTAGATTCAGTAGAGCATGAGGAACAGACACGGGTGCACAGATTACTTGCCCAAATTAGAAAGGATGCTATGTTCGCACCAGCAGATCCAACTGCTCAGGGGTCCAGCGCAACAGCAGCTCTGCCATCTTCTGTCACCATGAGGGTGATCAGCTTTAAAGGGCAACTAACTAGCTTTTTTGAAAATGTTCCCCCAGAAGCATGAACATCTCTTACCAGGCTCCGAGTCCACTGGTGCCAAAGTTTAATTTTTTTGTGCCCCCATTTAGGAAGGGAAGGGATTGTAATTTGGCTCCATGGAGCTGAGCCATACTGATCCCTTCCACTTCCTAGTATCACTTCAGTCTGAAGTCCGCCCCCGCACTATCACATTTTTTGTGATGTCACTATATGGATAGCATGGGTGGCGTGCCCCGTAGACATGAATGGGGCTGTTTTTTATAGTAAAATGTATGTAGTTTAGATGGCCGTTTGGAATAAATCATATCCACCGCTTAACTAACACGGTCCATGCTACACATTAGCCAATGGGACCAGATTCTCAAGCTGCTAAATTCTACTGCAGACCGCAGCCTGCTATTCTTTTATTCATTTGTTTATTTATTTGTAAAGTTTGACTGGAAAAGGCACACTGAGCTGTGACAGCTCGATCTTACTTTAAAGAAGGCTCTTGCAGCAGGCTGCACCGGTAGGACTAAGCCACCAGGCGCCAGGACCACACAGAAATGTTCTCACTAGCAATATGCCACAGGGGACTGCCCACTGCCGATGTCAGCCAGCTGATGTCAGCCTATCCTATAAAGGTGGGCAGTCCCCCACACCTACCACAGTTCTTTTCTTGCTGTCGACCCACACACATTGTACCTTAGTGGATGATGCAGCTACAGTCGACCGCCATTACCCACGTTTTTCATTCTTCTTTAGTGTTAAACAACGAATTTTCAGTGTTTTTGTCGACAAGTTTATGTCTTCTCCACAAGCCTCATTGTCCGACCACTCTTCGAAGTGTGCCTGCGGCAAACATATCCCTGAATAAAGCCACTCTGTGTGTCTTATCTGCCTAGGCCCCAGCTATGACACCGAAGGCTGCCAGTTTTGCCAAAAATTCAACCAGACCACTCAGAGACATCGTCTTAAAACTCTGGAGAGCCATCTTTTGAAGCAGAAGTTGGTCATGATGGAAAATGAGCTACAGGCCAAGAGCTCTTCGGCTTCACTGGCCCCGCCCTCAGGGGCCTCTTATTCTTCTCACAAGGAGAAATCTGGTGGGAAGCACAAGCACCGGGACAAACACTGGGACTGGAACCGGTCAGCTTCCCACTTGCCGTTGCCCTGTAAGCCATTGACTGCAATGGGATCATCCTTCCATGAGGTGTCGGCCCCACCAGTTCCTCCAGCCCTCTCTTCCTCTGGGCTTATGGTGGCTGCACCACCTGCATAGCTATTTCAGGCAGCGGTTCTTCGGGGCAGGGGACTTCATCTCCTGCTCTCCAGCCCCTGATGCTCAGGCCCTTATCTTCCATGGGATCTCAGACAGGTGGCTTAGCCAGTGTTAGTTCATTAATCAGGTGGTGGTTCCTTCATTGACGCCACCCCCTGGCTATGGCGTTGCCATCATTGGCTTCCACTACTGGGGCTGATGCTGGCCTTTTCAGACAATGCCCACAGCAGGCTACCACCACATCTTTTTCTCCGGTGTCACCTCTGCCCATGCCTCAAGGGTCTCCTTCCCCTCAGGCTCCTACTTCTCCAGTCAGACCGATGCTGGTGGATCCTTTCCCTGGACGTTTCAGGCAGATGTCCACTGGGCCACTGCCAGTTTTGCCGCTTCCTCAGCACACAGGCCAAACGCTGTTGTCACCTCTGCTGCAACCTGTGCAGCATGCCTGTTGGGCCAATGCCATATCCTCAGCTGGCGCCAAGTGGTCCTGCACCTGGGTACCCACTGCCAGCCCTGCCGCCGTTGTGCCCTTACCCACCACACTCTTATCCTTATCCACTGATGTATAACTTCCCACCCTCAGTGGATTATAATGCCCTGTTTTTGGCTTGGTGATCCTATATCCAGAGGTAGACCCCCACCCCTCAACGGCCACCTCTGAGATCTCTCCTTCATCCCCCTTGAGACCCACCACTCCAGGATCCAGGCCAGACCAGGCCTAGTGAACCCTGAATGTCAGAGTCCTCTGGATCTCCACCCAGTGCTGGCTCTCACAGGGATAAGCGCCGGTCACTGGTGTTGGCCCCAGATAGTGAGTCTACTTAGGATGAATCCAATTCCTTGGAGTTTTCCTCATTACCATGGGAGTCATCAGATGGGGAGAACCCTAACAAGGAGGTTCCCAAGTCCTCCAACCCCCTGACAACCCTACTTTTATGGATGTCATGCACCACATCCGGTCCATTATGGGCTGGGAGATGGAGGAGCAAGACCCAGAAAGGCCCAGTTTAGCCATTTATTTAAGGCAGCAGGGTGCCCTGCTATGATTGACTCCTATGAGGTCAGGTCATCACCCGGGCAGCATGGAATCACCCATCCACCAACCCTCCTTTGCCATGAAGGCAGACCATCTTTACCATGCTCCGGCGGGCAAACCCTTTTTGGGGGGTCATCCTAAAGCAGATTCAGTGGTTATCAATGCAGCGCATGACTATAACAAGAAATCCAAGCACCTTAGTGCCCTTCCCCCAGATCAGGAGTCCAGGCAGCTGGACCACCTGAGCAAACACATGTTCTCATCCACTGCCCTGGCTATCCGGGCCCTGAATTATTTGGCCCATATGGTCCAGTATCTAAATGTCCTTTGGTAACAAGCCAGAGATCTGGTGCAGACTTTGCCAGAGGACCCCAATAAAACGCAGCTCACTCAACTTTTGAAATCAGGCTCGGACGTGGGCGATAATGTTCTCCGGGCTGCTTATGATGATGTGGAAGCCTCTGGGTGTGGGGCGACAGCTGGGGTCTGCCTCTGGTGCCATTCTTGGCTATGGGTGTCTGGCTTTGTCCCAGGTATACAGTCCAGCATTTTGGATGCTTCCTTCTGGGGTTTGGTCTTTTTTTGGGGGATGTCCAGGACATCATTTTCACCCTGCAGGAATCAGGGTGGTCCCTCAAGTAGGTCCATTGGCTCTATCACACTCAGCCTAGGGTGGGCCAACATCAGTCCTTTCATAGGTCCTCCCATAAGCAATCTCAGAACCAGCCTGCCAAAGGCCAGCTCAAGTGTAAGGCCACAGTGGCCCCCACATCTGCCTCCACCAGAGCCCCTCGGACTCCTACTGCTGCCCTGCCAACACCCGCCCCCACCTCCTGACTCCTTATCTGCCCCTCCCCCTGCTGAGGACTCAAGGGAGAGAGTTGAGGGTCAGTTCTCCCTCCACATTGATGGGTGGTGGGGGGGTGGTGACCACAGACAGTTGGGTGCTTCAGATCATAGAGCACCGTCACACACTGGAGTTTTTAGAGAAGCCTCCAAAATATCCCCAAGCAAACTCCACTTACTCTCCCGCCCACCTGTCCCTGGTCTGAGAGGAAATTCAGGCTCTTTTTCAAAAAAGAGCCATAGAGTCCATCCTTCTGGCTCATTTAGGAAGAGGGTTTTACTCCCATTTCTTCCTCGTCCCCTTACAGACCGGGGATCTTCAGACCATCCTGGACCTGAGACATCTGAATCTGTACATTCAGTACAAGCGCTTCCATATGGTCATTCTCCAGGGTCTGTTACCCCTGGGGGTAACACCTGGGGGCTTGCTCTGCTCTCTGGACATGCAGGATGCTTACCTGCACATCTGAATCTTCCTTGCCCATTGTCACTTCCTCTGCTTCCACTTTCAGGGAGCCCATTTTCAAATCTGGGCCTTCCCTTTTCACCTTTTCTTGGCCCCCTCGGTATTTACCAAGTGCCTGGCAGTAGTAGTGGCTGCTCTGAGGAGACAAGGCTTCTATGTGTTCTGCTACCTGAATGATTGGCTGCTAGCAGCCCCCTGCAGGGATCGCCTGGTTCACACTTTGGAATTCAAGTTCCGTCTTTTTCAGGCCTTGGATGTCACTGTCAATTTGCCAAAGCCCTGCCTCTTCCCTTGACAGCACATTCAACACATAGGGGTGACCCTGGACACCAGCCAGGGCAAGTCTTTTTTGCCCAAGGACAGGGCAGAGTGACTGACTGATAGAGCAGGCCCGTCTGGTTTCCTACAGTTGGCACATCCTCCCAGGGTGTTCCTGCACCTTTTGGGCCATATGGTGGTGGCTACTGCCATGGTCTCTCTGGCCCGGCTTCATATATGGGTTTCCCAGTAGACCTTGAGGGTTCAGTGGGACCTATGCATGGACGACCTGGACCAGTTGGTCTTGGTGTCCGACCCAGTCCAGAGAGTTCTGTTGCAGTGACTGGGTCTGGCCAACCTCCTTTGGGGAGTCTCCTTTCAGCTTTCGACCCCCCGTCAGATGCTCATGACAGATGCATCCAGCCTGGGATGGGGGTGCTCATCTGGCCAATTACCAGACCTAGGGTACCTGGACAGATGTAGAACAAGGTCTCCATATAAATTTCCTGGAGATGCGAGCGGTCCTTTACACTCTGCAGGCCTTTCAGAATTATCTCCTCCCCCGTCTGCTGCTGGAGCTGATGGATAACGTATGTGGTGTATTGCATCAACAAGCAGGGAGGGACTCATTCTTACCTCGTGTCGGAAGGCGATGAGAGTCTGGTATTGGGCATTGAGATTCGGTATGGAGCTCTCGGGTGTTCATGTTCCCGGCACTCAAAACGTCTTGTCTGACAGTCTCAGCCACTCCAGGTTGTGGACTCACGAGTGGGAGCTTCTAACCTCAGTGGTCAAAGGTCTCTTTGACAGGTGGGGTCATCCACAGTTGGATCTCTTTGTGTCCCCACTCAATGCAAAACTGCCACTTTTCTGCTTGCTCGATCCCAGGCCTGGAGTTTTCTGGTGAGATGCATTATCCCTCTCCTGGAAGGGGGAGGTTTCTCTACGCCTTTCCTCCATACCTGCTTCTACAGAGGATTCTGCTCACGCTCCAGCTGGAAGGGGCGGAGTGTCCGAGGGGTGGCTCTCCTTCTCTGGGGGCAGGAAGGTGAATGTCCTGCCAGTCAGCAATCCCTGGAGGAGGCCAGGGGAATTGTGGGGAAAGGCCGGCACCTAGTTGTGTGGGAGGAGGGGTAGATGCTGGTAACATTGCATGCCCCTCCTCCCAGAGGATCACAACATCAGAAAATTCTAGTCCCCTAGATATCATACTCTGCTCCGCCACCATTCACACTGCCACCAGTGCTCATTGGGGGGGGAGGTCCCACTCCCTTGGCCCCAGGGGGTAAGCCTGGGCATGGTGGGACGGTGTGCGGGGCAGGAGCTGAGCTCCACTGAGGAACAAAAAAATAAATAAAAAAGTAAAAAAGAAATGGAAGCATTTCACCCTTTGGGTGGCTGCGTGCCAAGGTGTTGGAGTACCTTTTCTCCCTTTCTGACTCCAGCCTAGGGGTACTCCTCCCTCAAGGTGCACCTTTCCACCATCTCTGTATACCATGCACCTATGGAGGGCAAAGCTGTTGCCCAGCTTGAAGTGTCACATACTTTCCTGTGGGGCATTTTGCATTTGAAACCTTCCATTCGGGACCTGGTCCCTCCTTAGGACCTCAATTTTATGTTGAAGAAACTCACTTTACCTCCCTTCGAACCGGCTGCAAGTTGCGAGCTATGCTTTCTGTTGTGGAAAGTGCTCTTTTTAGTTGCTGTTACTTCTGTTCAAAGGATTTCTGAGCTTCAGGCTCTTATGTGTAAAGAGCCTCATTTGTTTTTTTCCACAAAGACAGGATATCTTTGCGTACTAATCCTAAGTTTCTACCCAAGGTGGTATCAGAGTTTACTTTGAATCAGTCATCCACCTTCCAGTTTATTTTCCTGAGTATTCTAATCAGGGGGAGGCTTTTCTCTATACTTTGGACATACATAGGATTTTGCAGTACTATACAAACCACATCAAGCCTTTACGGAAATCCAACCAGTTGTTTGTTTCATTTGCCCCCAAGAGAGAGGGAAATCCTGTTTCCAAACAGTGTTTGTCTAAGTGGTTAGTTAATTGAATTGTTTATTGCTACTGCAAGTACAACAAGCCCATTCCTGGAGTGGTCAAGGGCCATTCCACCAGGGGTATGGCCTCATCAACGGCTTCTTTCAGAGATGTGTCTGCTGTGAACATCTGTGCAGCTGCCACCTGGAGTTCTGTTCGCACCTTTACCAAGCATTACAGTCTGGACATTGCCTCTTGGCATACGGTCAATTTTGGCCTAGCAGTCCTTCAGGGCCTTCTTTCTTGAGCTCTGGGCTGCCAATTTGTTCTCCTCCCAGTGTTCCTTCCTGGGGGTACCTGGCACTGTTTGGGACTCAGTCCTACTGGTGAGGCCTACTGCAAAAGCCTTCTTTGAAGTAAGATAGTAGTTATGTAAGAACTTACCGTAACAGTAGATCTTCGAGAGAAGCTCTTGCAGCAGGCCACGATTTCCCTCCCTCCTTCTCCCTACTACTCTTTGTTTCTCTTGCACTGCTTCTGCCTTTTTATTGGTCTGGAATCTCCAGTGGGAGAACTGAAGTAGGTGTGGGGGACTGACCACTTTTATATGATAGGCTGACATCAGCTGAGTGACATCAGCGGTGGGCAGTCCCCTGTTGTAGACTGCTAGCTAGAAGTTGTCCATGTGGTCCTGGCTCCTGACGGCTTAGTCCTACCGGTGTGGCTTGCTGCAAGAGCTTCTCTTGAAGATCTACTATTACAGTAATCTCTTACGTAACTGTATTTTTCCAGTTGTGTCTTAGGGGGTCAGTTATAGGGACCTGTTTTAGTTAGTTAGTTATACCTCATAATGTTTGACCAGGAAAGGAACTTTAGTGGTGACAGCTCATTTCCAGGTGTGTCACTGGAGGGTGGGTTACTTGGGACCTGCTTTATTGATTGATTGATTGTTTGATTGATTTATTTGCAATAATTGACCAGGAGAGGCACACTGTGACAACTCATTTCCAGATCTGCCCTGGGGGTGGGTTACATGGGACCTTTTTTATTTATTTATTGGTAACGTTTGACCAGGAAAGGCACACTGATCTGTGACCGCTCATGTCTAGATGTGCCCTGAGAGTGGGTTACACTGGACACTGAACCTTTTTTATTTATTTATTGGTAATGTTGGACCTGAGGAAGCACACTCAGCTGTGACAGCTTGTTTCCAGGTGTGTCTTGGAGGTTGGGTTACATCGGACCTGTTTTTATTTATTATTTATTGATCGATTTATTCATATATTTATTTGTAATAACTGACCAGGAAAAAATACACTGAGCTGTGGCAGCTCATTTCCAGGTGTGGACTGAGATGGAGCTTCACTGACCTTTTTTATTGAGAGGACTAATTATTCGTGGCACTAGTCAACTCTCGCTTTAATTTTTTTTTTGACCATTGTTACCAAATGCTTATTTCTAGGAATTTCTGGCTTGTCATATCCCACCACCCCAGTGGCCCCTCCTACCTAACTCAACATTATAAACATTATCCAACTCCAAACCTCTAAAGCCCGTGCTCCTGTGTCCCCAGTACAGCCTTGCTGCTGACCTCCAGCACAACAGGCCTCTCATTAAATATTATAAATTCTCCATGTCAGCCGGTGGGGGGGGGGGAGTGGTGGGACTTGACAAAACACATCAGGACACCATACTGCAACAGTTGAGAGAAGGGCTTACTCTGCAACCACCACCCCCTCCACGAGACCAGCCTGCATATCATATCAGAGTGCCATAGGAGGGCACCGGGCTGTATTGCTTCTTCCTGCATGGCAACATGCGACTAGCTGTACAACAGGTAATACCAATTATGAAAAGGGTACTAAAAATGCTGGATCCTGATTGGTCCAGAGCTACTTTCAGCTGGGCCGTTATGTACTCCCACACAAACAGGCTCAGCACACACCCTCGGAGCTGCCCACCGGGGCCGTCCATCTCAGCCAATGATCCAGCCACCCACCACAGATACTGTGGATTTCACCCCTTTTAAAAAAACGTCCATTGCTCCCAATTGTGTGGCACATATGGTGAGCGGCAAGCATTGCCTAACAGCCACACACTTTCCCTTTCCAGCTGAGGCTTATTAAACAAGCATTTGTCAATGCCGAATGTTGTCTTGCTGGCATTGGCATTGGTAGTGCAGGAGTTAGAGAGATGCATAATAGGAATGGCAGTGAAGTATGGAACCGATGCTAACCCCACCCCACCCTGCAGAGACTGACAGGCATTGAGGTGTGCCTTTGGGTCATCAGCCATAACGCTCATGCCATTTCACCTCACCCTACCCTGCAGACTCTGACAAGTGTCACATTGTGCCTTGGCATCGTCGGGTCTTTACGCTCACCCCATTTCATAAGGAAATACGCTGAGATGGGTGCAGTATAGGAGAATGGGTTGAACTTTGGGGCCAAAGAGTCCAAGGCACACCTTGATGCCTGTCACTGGCTGCAGGGTGGGGGGGGTGGAATGGAGTGAGCATTACAGCCTACAATCCAAAGTCACACCCCTCTACAGGGTGGGACATTACGGTTAGAACCCCTAACGCCCCGGGCGTTTGTTGGTATTTGCACTCCAAATTTTCAGCATGGACTTTTTGTGACCTCACCTCATGAAAGCATTTGGGACCTCCACTCATGAACAGTGGCACTGTAATTTTGTTAATCTGTCCAAGACGTTGCTTTCCCACAGCGACTGCGCCATTCTGTGCCAGATGTGCAAAAACACATTTCGGAAAGGATGTGAAAAATGACAGCTGTACCATTCATAAGGAGGTGTGAAGAAATGGCAATGATAAAAATCTGCACTGAAAATATAAAAAATTATTGAAGTTACAAGCGTGTGTGGAAACTGCGCAATGCACGTTCGTAACAGTCATTTTGTGGAATTGTTTCACCTAATTTTCAAAACAGGCATTTTGGGACCTCTGCTCATGAACAGTGGCACTGTGATTTTGTTACTCTGTCCCAAACATTGATTTCCCACAGCAACCACGCCATTCTGCGCCAGATGTGCGAAAACACATTTTGAGCAGGATGTGAAAAATGACAGCTGTACTATTCATATGGAGGTGTGAAAAACTGTCAATGTTGAAAATCTGGAGTGAAAATATAAAAAATTCTCGAACTTACGAGCCTGTGTGGAAACTGCACAACGCACACTCGTAACACAGTCATTTTTTGGAATTTTTTCACCAAATTTGCAACATAGGTGTTTTGGCAGCCCACCTCATGAACAGTGACACTGACATTTCATTAATCGGTCCCTAAAGGTGATTCCATTCACTGACCGCAAAATCAACTTTCATGATCGAATAACAAAATTACAGTGACTGAGTTCATGAGATGGGGTCCCAAGAACTCCATGTTGAAAATTTGGAGCCAAAAGTCACAAAAATGGCTGAGATATCCACCTAAGTTGAACCCCACCCCCATTTATACCATTATACAGATTACTGTGATTTTCTTCAGTTTGCGGTCGGCTTTGAAGAGTACAGACATGTTCCCGCTCCACGAAGATCATTGCGTGGGCTCCAGAGATAGTATAAGTGCGGGAAGGTGGATACCTGAGGTAGGTGCGGGGAGGGGGCCATCATGACCATGAGGACCATTTTCTGTTTACAGGGTAAAAAAAAATATTGCAGGAAGATTTTTTTTCTTTCAGGGTGTGACAAGGACATTTTGGCCCACTGGGGTGGGCTCCCAGTGTGCCACCTGTGTTTTTTGGAGACAGGAGACTGAAGCTGACGGGGATTGGGCCCTCCATCAGCAAAGAAAGTGTGTCTGTGTTTGGGGTGGCATGATGCTGAGGAGCACTGGGCACCCCCCTTGGCAGACAAAATAAGGGGAAACATTATGCCGATGGGGATTGGGCTCCCCCATTGGCAAACAAACTGGGGAGGGGGCATGCCAACAGGGGGATTTGGCACCCCCGACGTCGGCTTTTGCGGGACTGTGAGAGGCAGACGGTGGCAGCCGCTGCCATGTTTATTGAAATGTTTCAGCAGGCATGGCACACCCTGCAATGCTGGAATGCTCCCTCATTGCAGCGGCAAAATTCTTTCAAGTTGGTGGCACATTTCTGAACTGCTGTGATAGACAGCGTGCTCATTCATTGGTGCCACAGAGACCAGCCCAAAAAAGCAGTGGTGCCACTGGCCACAATATGGCCACACCTCCACAACCTGCTACTCCAGCAAGTTGTCACAAAATGCTGCTTGTGCTGCGCACACAAGACAACATATAAAGGTACTTATTCTGAAACTGGCTCGAAAATGACACACAGAAGTTGTCTGACTTGAAGTGGTCTGACCACACCACCTCATTTTTGATGACTGCAGATTTCATGATCTCTAAATTGCTTTTCCCAAGTGCATGGAGCCACTGATGCTGTAATGTGGGATCACTTGGTAGCCTGTGACAAGACACTTGCCCACCACGATTTTTTCCCCTGTTGTGTTGCCACAACCTGATGCCATACATGTGGGCATTTTCAGTGTTAATCTTGACAACTATAAAAAATAAATTGAGAATCACCCATACGTGACTAAACACAAGTAGGACACAGAATAACTCAGCAAAGATGGTAAGACAAGTAGGGCAACTGTAAAGTGTAATACATACAATGTTTTTTATTGGTTACTGACATACACTGATTTCTAAACATTCTGTAGAAGCGGGAAAAATGAACACATGGAAAGTGATTTGACCAAAATGGTGGGAATAAGATCTAAACATGACTGACAATCGTGAGTGTACCTGATGCAGTGTGAAAGACAGACTTAATTTGTAAATGAAATACAACTGCATAATTGAACATTATGCTGATTACGAACGTCATGATTGCACACTTCATGAGGAACTCAGGTGTGCGGGCAAAGATTTGGTTTACGTGAACCACGAGTGTCAGACATAAACTGGGCCCACATGTAAATACAGGCGTGAATGACATGCCCTGTGCAATAAGAGGAGACAGTCTTGGATGATAAGCACAGCTATTACAAATTGGCAGCAGCTCTATGCACTGTCATTAGTACATTTTGACATGCTGTGAATATTGACTCAGTGATAACATTGCGGTTTCATGGTATTATGGCTAAATTCCAACATCTGTTTGAACAAGCTGTAGCTGTCAATTCGATACCGCTAAATCCAACTGCCACTAAGTTGTCTTGAAATGCTGCTTGCAAAACCCTTTATGTGAGCAACATTATGAAAACACTGACACTGCCAAGGAGATATTTTCGGAATTATTTATTTGCTGTTTCGAGAGTTCAGGGGAGTGCAGACTGTCAGTATTCTGAGCTACAGGACAAGTACTCACTGAGCTCTATTTTATCGGACGTTATGCAGTTTTAACTTGTGGAACACATGGTTTCAAGACAGAATTTCAAAAATGGGGTCTCTTAAAATAGCAAACTGATTCAAACAGTAATATACAGTGACCCTCACACAGACAAGCTGACACAGTAAGGGAAATAAGTTGCAGAATCTAAAGAAGGTTGCGGTGCATTTCACAAACCGGCCACAGAATAATGACAAGCACACTAAGAAAGCATTACGTTAATTCATGACTTCGAATTCAAAAGCAGAAAAGGTTAGACAGAGAGCAGCAACAGTACAGGACAATAAATATTGAAAATACATGTTGCCGCTCATGCTGTGTGGTCGTTGCCGCAGGAACCTGAGCATGTGCAAGACACAACGTTTCCCATGAGTACATGGGGCATGTGCACGAACACGCCCTGCACCGTGAGGTCTGAAAAAGAAATGGGAGCAACGACATGGCGCCGATGGGACCGGGGCTACCAATGAAAATGGAGAAAAGTAAGTTAAGACAAAAATAAATGCTAAAAAAAATGCCCTAAGTACACAACGGTGAATTTTACTAATTGGGGGTCTGCAAGTACAATGGTGAAATGCGAGGATTAAATGGTGTTCTCCTTTAAGTATCTTGGTGTCTGACTTGACCATCATCTTGATTTCTTGGTTCATATTGATGGCAGTCACCAAAAGTTTAACTCCAAGCTTGGTGCACTTTACAGGAACAAAGCAAGTATCCCACTTCCTGTCCGCTGTGAGACTTTCTGGACCCAAATAAACTTCCTCCTTAAAGGAAAGGACAGAAACATTTCCCAGTCCTTGGTCACAAATGGTGCCACACTACTGAGCTCCACAGACATAGCTACTGGTAGAAATCACTTTTTCACTGAGCTGGACAAATACAAAAAAGACCTACTTCCTGTCCCAGCTAGCTCAACATTGCCAGGACCCCGACTGTACCCTCCCCACCTTCCACCTAAAATGGGCCACAAGGCTAGTGGTCCTCAAACTACTCAAGGGTCTCAACCCAGATAGTGCCCCTGGATTCGATACCCTTCATCCAAAATTCCTTAGGATAGGAGCACCTGCCATTGTCTTCCTGGTAATGTTATTAATAAACAAATCTTTCCTTTCTCAAACAATCCCGGGCAAATGGAAAACTGCAGTTGTAGTCCCTGTACTTAAAAGTGGCCCCACAAACCTGGTAGAAAACTATAGGCCTATATCTATCCTATGCCCCCTAATCAAGATCCAGGAGAGAATTCTTTATAATCAACTCTACTCACATCTCGAACTCAGCAATGCCTTAACTATCCATTAGCATTGATTTCGTAAACTGCATGGCACAGAATCAACACTGCTACCCGTAATCTCGGACATTTTCAGGGCAATGGATCAGGGTGGGGCTACAGGTGTTACCTCTGTGGACCTGACCAAAGCCTTCGGCCTTGTCAACCACCAACTTCTCCTCACTAAACTCCATTAACTAGGTCTTGACCCTGCATCCCACTCCTGGCTAGCCAACTACTTAACCAACAGGCTCCAGTGTGTAAAATGATCTGGAGCCATGTCCTCCCTTGCTCCCATAACCAATGGTGTTCCACAGGGCTCCATATTTGGACCACTTCTATTCTCCATTTTCGTCAATGAACTCCCACTCAACTGTGGGCTGCAGCAGTGCAATTATATGCTGATGACACCATTCTATACAGGTCTGCTAAAGATTTCAATGTCATAAATGCCAACCTCAAGGGTAATGTTCTAGCTTTGGAGGCCTGGTTCAAAGCCAATCTGTTAGTACTTAACACTAAAAAGACTCAAACCATGTTATTCCACCACACCTCTTATAAACTTGTTAACCAACCACCTTTGGTTGTTAAAACATCAGTGGGGGCGAGGCTGGAATGTGTCAAAAGCTTTAAATACCCGGACGTCACCTTAGATGAAAATCTATCCTTCAAGATCCATACCAATAAAATTATAAAATCAACTCACCAGAAACTAGGGTTACTATACCGTACTGCCCCCAACCTCACTTCCCAATCCAGAAAGACCATCTCTACTGCAACCCTACTCCCAGGTCTCCTCTATGGTGCATCCTTGCTTTCCACAGTGAAGCCATCTATTCTGAACAGACTTAGGCAAGCATATCTCCGTATTGACAGATTTGCTGCTTCAGCCCCAGCCCAAACTCACCACTTTGCTGTGCTCAGTACCTTAAATTGGCCAGGTTTTGAGGTTAAGTTGGACTACCCCTTGCTCTGTACCACCTTCAAATTAATTCACCTCCCTTCCCCTCTCCTCCAAGCCTGTCTAACCTATTGACCTGGAAACCATTCACCAGGTCCCTTAGAACGTCTCACCAACCATTATTAAGTATACCTAAAACTCGTTTAGCAGTTGGAAAGAGATCTTTCTCGTATGCTGCTGTACATAAACGGAACAATCTTCCAATAGGACTTCTATCCTGCACATCCCTCTCGCAGTTTGAAAAACAGTACAAGGACCTATTCCTTGCCACTGGCACATGTAACTGTATATAACCCCCTGCCTAGCAGGCAGGGGTTAATCCTATGTCATGCTCGCAAGGTTTCTCTGAATCCTGTGTAACCAATAAGTCTGAAAGTTGATTGTGCCCTAATGTGTATGATGTTTCTCTATCTTACGTACTTACTGCATCAAATTGTTGAATATTTCTACTTTTTAATGTTACTACTAATTGTGCCACTGTTGGTACTATGTTAAATGTCCATCTACTATATTTAATGTCTATCATTTGTGGAATGCTTAGATTCCCCAGGTCACCACTGAAAAAGGGATTGTCTTGTCTCAGTGGGCCTACCCGGTCAAAAATTCAAATAAATAAATAATTTTTTTTAAAGATGATCCTCCCTCTCTTTGATTATAGTGATTTATGGTGGCGCTCCCAAATACACCCTTGGCAGACTGGACCCTCTTTTCAACTCTTTTTGTCGTTTTGCTTTAGATTGTTCCCAACGTATTCACCACTGTTCACTCTATTCTGCTCAGTCACTCCCCTCTTTTGATGCCAGGTGCCTTTCCCACTGTAGAAGAAAACAAAGAAGTGCCATATTCACTGGTGCTGGGCAGGGTGCTGGTTCGGGGCTGTCATCCCCTTGGAGTAACAAACAACAACTTCTTCAGAGAACCGCACTCCAGGACACAAACGTGGTGAGTGTGAAAGGCAGCCAATAATGGAGACACACTCCAATATGCCGTGCAAGAAAAGTTAATGCTGAAGATAAATAGCAAATTAAACAGCACTCTACCAAACAAAAGAAACCAGCCTGCCTCTGACCATACCTGGTTTATGGTTTTGTTGAGTGCTATTTCATTTTTTATTTTACTTGTACACTACTGGGGACAAATAGAAATTGGTGGTTCCATGTTCCCTTGGAGTACTCCCCGATTGAGATCACATATGCTGCTGGAATCTTCCTTAGTCAAACATACAATGGACGTGGTCTGTGATTTGCCAGGTATAGGATTCGATCCTTAACCAAGGGAGCATACCCACTCCATAGGCTGATGCTCTACCTAATAGGCTATCCCTCAGGTAACATTTTCTTCGGGTAGGGTTCAATTGTACCTCAAACCACCTCTATAGGCTCATGGGACACCCATTGAACCACCCCTATAGGCTCATGGTACACCCATTGAACCACCCCTATAGGCTCAAAGTACACCCCTTGAACCTTCCAGCTGAGAGCAGCTGGGAATGATTGATTGATTAATTTAGTTAGTTAAATAATAGGGCTTTCTCTTGCAGATACTTGGGGGGGAGGGGCAATCACTTTACTGGGTCAAATGGGCTACTAAGGGCTGCATATACCATCAAGTCACCCAGCCTTGTGGGATCCCCAACCCTTCCTTTACACCTCTTCTATCTTAGCTAAAACCAACGTCTGTTAAACATTAGCTGTGTGTGGCCTAGCTGCTAAATTTATACTGTTTTCACTACATCTAGCCTAAATCAGTTACAGACCTCCTAATTTTTCACTATTAAGCTAACCCAATCCTAACCATAGTAGTACTTCTTCCCCAAGGTCCCTGATGTATCAATAGCTCTAAATGGGTACACCCTCTTCAGACTTGCCAGGTTAGGGAAAAGAGGTGGTGGCTGTGCTATCTATGTTAGGGATCGCCTATGGTGCCACGGCCACCCTCAGACTGACACTGGGAATACTGCACAAGCCCTAGCTATTAGGTTGCACATAGCAAGTCACTTACAGTTGCCTCAGTATACATTCCCCTAGAGATCAAGCAACTGGTTTCCACAAAATCGCTGAACTTATACAAGACCTTAAGCAAAACTGGGAGGTGGTTGTCCTAGGTGACTTCAGTATCAACTAGATGTCACCCAAAGCAGCCCAATATAACGATGTCCTATCTTGCATTAATTTTACACAATTGGTTGACTCACTAACTAGGATCAACTATCGTACTGGCTCTAGTACCCTGCTTGATTGGATCATCACAAATCAACTGGGCCAGATCTCCAACACCGCAGTCCTAGCTGATTCACTTAGTGATAATTCCTCTATTATTTGCCACTAGGCGAATAAGGCCCTCTAAGCCCCCCACAAATTCATACCGAGTCGTACACTTAAGCGGGGGAAGATTAATGCACTCAAGACCTTCCTTAGCCATATAGATTGGTTCTTCCTCAACTCTGCCTTAGATATTGATCAGGTGCTGCATTATTTTATCACTAAGTTTAATGAAGCGTGTGACATCTATGAACCAATTAGAAAGCGGAAAGTGAAGGAAATTCAAATCTACAATTCCAGGATCTCCTCTGCTTTGCTGAATCTCATGGCCACTAGGGATCATCTCTGGCTTAGAGCCAAGGCTACAGGCCAACAGGCTGACCTTCAGAAATATAAAATGACCAGAAACGCCTGCACCCGCGAGATCAGACTCACTAAATCACAATATTACAGGGATTGTCTTACTAATTCCTGGGGCGATGGCAGGAAATTCTGGGAAAACCTTAAAAACCTTACTGGTAAAAATAACAAGACTTCTCCTTCTGTGCGACTTGTGAATGGAGTAATCACCCAGGATCCCTGCACCATGGCAAACACCATCAATGACGCTTTCAGTGACTTCAGCAGCATACTGCCGTCTGACCTTCCTGACGCATCTGATGTCAATGCGCACGGACTAGTGACTCTATCTAATGAGCCCCCTTCGTGCCCTCCGCTCTTCTACCTTAAAGAGCCCCTGACACTGTTAGAAAAACGTGGAAGAAATGTAAGATTTAGATAGTTCAGTTTATATTTCATGTATTTTCTATAATTATTTACCTTTTTTCTTTATTACTGAGGACAGATGAATGAAAGAGGCTTACTGTCCCTTAGACCTTATCTGCTCTTTCTGCTATCCTACATATGACATCATAATCCAGGTTGCACCTGGAAACAAGCTTCTGGTCATGGCACATTTTCCGGTTACCAACTTTTAAATAAATAAATAAAATCAATAAATAATCCCCCGTTTATGGCATTATAATTATCCCCACAGCAACAGACTGTGATGTCATAAACAGAACTGTGATGTCATATGTAGGCAAGCAGCCAGAACAGATAGGGCAGTGATCCTGTTTACATGCACATGTCCTTAGTAATAAAGAAGAATGAGAAATACAAAAAACAATATTTAAATATAAGCTCACTTGTGCTAAACATTACATTTTCTCAAAGTTGTCACAACGGTGTCAGGGGCTCTTTAAAGCAATCACCATCCCTGAAGCCAGAAAACATCTCATGCAGGTTCTAGGCAAATCAAAACATATCAGTGACACGCTGGACCTTAAGGTACTTGCTCTGACCCTGGATGATGTGTTTCTTCTGCTAACACATCTCATGAACCTATCTCTCCCGCTGGGTCAATTCCCCTCAATTTGGAAAGCTGCAGTGGTCACCCCTGTTTAAAAGTTTGGACAGAGCACTTAACTCGAACTACCACCCAATATTAATATTGCCTGCCCTTTCTAAGACATTAGAATAGTTTCTGACCAACTGGTCGAGTACCTGGAAAAGTATGGAATACAGTGCCCATAACAGCACGGATTCCGAAGGGGGCACATCATATCCACTGCCCTCTTGGAGTACTCTGGTTTCCTGCATGGGGCCTTTGACAGTAGTCAGATAGCTGGGGTGATTTATATCGACCTAATGCTTTTGACACTGTCATTCATAAGACACTTCTCTCAGAACTCAGCTCCTTCGGACTCTCCACGGAAGTTGTTGGATGGTTTCAGAGCTACTGTACCTGTACAATAAGTCCCAATGTGTAAAAATAGATGGTACACTCTCCAACAGTCGTACAGTTCTCTTGGGTGTCCCTCAGGGGTCAATTGTTGGCCCTCTTTTATTTGGCCTTTTTATAAACAAATGTGATCACAAATTCTCTCACTGTAAGTATTACCTGAGCAACCACTCCCATCGTCACGGGGCAAAAACCACACCACTGGGTTTTGTCTTAACGTCGCTTTATTTGATCAAACCTTACACATGCATGTGGGACTTCTACAACGGAGAAGTTCTCCGATTACAATTTACAGCAGCTTTTTATAAGCTAGATTTTGCACTTCTTATCTTGAAAAATACCAACATTTCAGTATAAGCCAATCATAAGACAGCATAACAAGTTTTCAGCAATGTAACAGTTAAAAACAAGTTGATATGTATGAGGTACTTTTCCACTAATTCCATTTATTTCCCAATACTGCTTGATACATATGCCTGGGTCAAGCTGACCTGAGAGAGACAATGAGTTTCACTCACACCATAGCAATGTCTCTACGTGCTGTTATCTTTATATTTTGTCCGAGCCTGTTATACAGGCTGGTACAACCAGTTCTGCTCAGTTTTATCTAGCTTTCTGTTTTTACAAATATACCTCAAGTAACCTCAGTATCATTCTATAACCCTGTAAAAAAGAAAACATGAACTCAGAAATTTCTACTACATTCATTATGACTTTGCTACAGCATGACTTTCAAAGCAACCATAGCTTCAAGGCATATATAAAAATTTCCTCACACTCTCCCCCCTTTTGATACTATGTATCAACTAACCGATCCCTTTTTACTTTTCTCACTTTATATTTTGGTCACAATCTGGCTCGTTTTGTAATGGAAACACCTCAGTTTAATGGGGTCCTTTTGTTGAGTTGTAAAGGGGCAGGTGGGTAGTCATGACACCATTGTGTTGTGCAGGCATTGTAGGAGAAGTTTGATTAGGACAGTCAGTAGCCAAGGTGCCAATATGACCACTTACAAGTACTGTCCACCCAATGGAGAAAGTAGCACCCAGTCACCAACTACGCATAAGCCATGACCATGGGTCCCATATTTATGTGTAGCAAGTTTAGAAAAAATGCAAGGCTGGAATTTCCCAAGAAATTATGACAGCATAGCCCTGGACACCTGTACATTAATACATTTTCATAATTAAAGTTTTTTTTATACATGTTTGTAGCTACAATTTCTGAGACATCCCGTAATAAAATTGGTTGGTTACGAGACGTACCTGACATTTTGCCAAGACAGGGGAGTTATTTTCACTCTTGGAGGGGAAAACAAATGGTGACAGAATAGTATATTTATTCAAATAACTTTTGTTTTGGGAGCCAGAAAGCATATGAGAGAAGTGACTAGCTTGCTACAAATGTCAAAGTAACCTTGTACCAGCAACTAAACGAGGTATCTCATTATTTTTTATCAGTTTTTTGTTAAACATATATATTTTTTTTAACACGAGAGAATTATATGATGAGAAACTTTTAACAGTCAAAGCTAAACACAGCTGTGTGCATATCTCAGCCACAGCCTCATTTTATGCTTTCAGCTATTTTTTTTTTCATTGTATCGAATTTTACAATTAACCCTTTTAAAGTCTTACACACACAAAATTAAGTGACATGGTGGTATTTAGCCACTTGCAGCCTTTTGCTACTAGATATACTAATTTACATGTTGGCATCATTTAGTCATTTACTAACCATTTTTACCTTTTACTAGCCCTTTAGCAATTTACACTAGCCATTTTACACATTTTTATTTCCTCAGTTTTATGGTTAGCCAACTACATATTGTTGATAAAAGTTTGGCCACTGATTACTAAAACCCGGCCACTGACCACTGTTAATAATTTCCACCCTGAAGATAGGAGGCCCTGAGGGACTCGAACATTCACAAAATTGAACATAAATGTAAAGATATTAGTTAATAACTGAAGGTTAAAAAAAACTAAACATTTCTACTTTTAGACTGTTAGACTAGGTGAATAGGTATATGATTTAAAACTGGTTGCCAGCATACAGATAGTCAAGGCATTTATAAAAAGCATCCTGTTCTGGAGTTGGTACAGGGGTGGTTACAGACGGAACACAAATCGTGAGTTTGTAAAACATAATACAGAATTGAGGGATGTCAACACCACAATTGAAATATGTGAAAAAATGCTAACATGTGACACCACATATAACACAATATAACATAACAATGTTGTTGATGAAAAAGAGTTCATGGAATTCACTTTGAGAGTGAATAAGGTAGATGCTACCTTGTGTTGAGGTGTGGCACACCCTTGGAGCTTGATTGAAGAATCTGTTGATAATGTCTCTTGACAGATAAGTCCTATAAAACATAACAGTCCATGAAATGAACAGTTCATAAGTTCATATAAGTATCCACAGGTTGATGTAGTTACAGTACAGATGAAATGTCATTTGCAGAATGGTGGTAACCCCACAAGGCATATGGGGCAATGCAGACAGTAATTTAAAAAAACAAAACACCAGCATAGTACAAAGTCATTGTTCATTTTGCTGGCTGGCTGCTGGATAGCTGATTATTGAACACACTGGCCAGGGTGCAGTGAGTCCTTAATGGGTAACACACACACACACTGGCATGGCATTTGTTTTGTGATAGTTGATTACAGCCCGGCATAAAGATTAACAGTCCATAAAAGGTAACAATTGACAATAAACCATTAAGAATACAGTCCATAACAGAGCAATAGGGTTGTAGAAAGTACCAGCCATGTTTGGAACAAGCAGTGAAGAAAATGGATGTATTGTTGAAGGTCAATTGAAGCAGAATCTTCTCGCTGGAGTTAGAGGTGCCCTTCCCAAGACTTAACTTCATACTAAGCAGAAACAATATGCTTGATTGCAGAGTCTGAACTGACTGGACCTTCTTCAGTTGATTTAAAGTTCTACAAATAGGTGTAATTTTGCTGAAAACATTACACTTGCAGAGGTAATAACTGGATTCATGCAATAGTCCTTATAAGGAACCAGTCAGGCACAAAGATGGTGATAACATCAAAACTGTGGCAGTTGTTTTCTTTTTAAGGAAAAAGATGAAGGTCTTGGCAACTTAGATAAAAGTATTACTGCTGTTGAACGTGGAGATCTTATGTGTGCACACAAGCAGAAACCTGCAAACTTGCAAAGTGTGTTAGACACTGAGTTAAAAACACATAAATAACAATCTTTTAAACCATTTACTTCTTGTTTTGCAAAGAGTGGTGTGACAGAGCCTAAATTCTGGCAATTAGAAAAATAAAAAATAAAAATGGGACATTAACCGCACACCTGGGGGTGCAGGCTGAGGTTCAATTATACCATTTGACCATCTGTAAATCATGACAATGTTATGGTTACCTCCTGCTTTTAAATCACAGAAGCAGTTATGACAGTGATGAACATTATTTCCCTGTCTGTTGCAAGCAGGCCTGACTGAGACCTGAGTTATAAAATCTTGTAATGTTACAATACGTAGATACATAGATACATAGACAGTGTCAGCAGATAAGGGCCTATGGCCCACCCAGTCTGCCCATTTGAGCTTGTAAGTTCAGTTTGTTTTCCTAGAAGTCTGTTTCCCCTTACCCCTGACCTCTAGAATTCCTTTATGTCTATCCCATGCATTCTTAAATCCCGTGATTGTTTCAGCCCCACCACTTCCTCTGGCAGGGTGTTCCACTTATCCACCACCGTTCTGTGAAGAAATTCTTTCTCATGTTTCCTCTGAATTGTCCTCCTCCAACTTCATCCCATGCCCTCTAGTCCTGGAACATCTTTTCGCTTAAAATAGTGTTTTCCTGCACTCTGTTTCTCCCTGTAAGATACTTGTATGTCTCTATCATATCCCTCTCCCTCCTCTCCTCCAGGAGTACATGTTCAAGTTCCTTCAACTTGTCTTCATAGGACTTGTGATGCAATCCATTTCTGCACCATTCTCACCCTTTGTACTCCTTCGGACCCATTCCCCCTCTTCCTCAGTAAAGACTGAGCAGAAATACCTATTCAATATGTCAGCTTTACTGTTGTCAACCTCCCGCGACTCCCATCCTCCCCTTCAGTCTCACTATCCCTCCCTTTGTCTTTCTTTTTCACTTATGTACCTGTAAAGGTTTTCCCCTTTAACCACTGATTTTGCAATGTGTTCTTCTGTCTGAGCTTTGGCTTCCCTTACTGACTTCCTGCCTCCTTTGTTTCTCCTGGTACTTCTCCCTATCCCCTTCTGCCTGTGTCTTTTGTATTGCCTGAATGCTATCTTTTTGGCTTTCACTTTCTTTGCTACCTCTTGGAAAACCATAATGGTCTCCTCTTCCTTTTCCTCTTGCTAACCTGCTTAATGCAGTTACGCGCTTCAAACATATTGTTCATAACAATATGCCTTTTACATAATGCAATTAGTGGGACAAATACATATGTTGTTGGCCTATGCCAATTTAATAACAGTGCCTATTGCACCTGTGACAAGTGAAAAGGTCTACCTTCTTTACCCTGTATAGTGAAATACTCCAAAGTACTGAGTGGGTAAGGCTTGAAGCATAGGTTTGGAATACAATCTAAATTTTGCATATTATAATTGTTAAAATTTAAAATGACAAACCTGCATAGAGTACACTCATTCTTCAGGGGTACCTGTGAGCAATAAGACAAATGGAGCATTAATTTTACTTTTGGTTTTGCTTTGGAACATATTGTAGGGGTGGGTCAGCAATGCTGGTCCCAGTATTTAGGTTTGGTTATGAGCATTAAAAACGTTATACATGTGGAGCACTTTTCTGAATACACACATGATACAGTGTAGCAAGATGTATATCAAAACATTATAACATAAACATGAAACATAAGCATGTTTGTAATAGAACCATTTCAGTATTGAGCATAATGCATAAAATACATTTTAAACAACACACATAGACTGTAAACTTAGCTTAGAGCCCAGAAATGTTAGAGTACTGTGAATTTACTGGTTGAAAAAAATGCATTCATTGCTGTAAGGCAATGACAAAAGTTGTTTTGCATTTGTTTTAACAGGATAAAAAGCTGAAAAGACAATCAAAAGAATGAATATGTGTGGACATACATCACAACTTCACCCTCAAGCGTAACTGATTACTTGCTGAGGGCAGAAACCTTGCACCAACAATAGGTGTGAGATTTAACTGTTTGCACTAGAAAAACAGAAGGGCTTGAGCTGGGTTATGCTGTTAAAATACTTTGGGTCTTTTTAAAACCTGTAAATAAGAAACAATTATTGGCAAATATACATTTCTTTATTTACCTTTAGAACAGTGATGTACCTTACAGCCTTTGTGGGTACTACACTGGAAGGATAGAGAAGGGTAGCTTACCTCCCCCCCAAGCTCCTACTGGTGAAAGAGACAGCTCAAGTGAAAGAGACAGCTCGAATACTGTAGCAATAAAAGGTTAGCTGTGGATGGTGACATGATCCCCACCTACTACACTTTAAATTATAACAAGATAATATTACAATTAGTTTAGTAAGTTTCATACCTTACTATAAAGATGGGGAACTTCTTTTCTCTAGAAGAAAGAGAAGAAACACAGACAAACAACAAAAACAAACACACACCAGTTTAAAAATAAAACAAGATTATTTCCATAGGATAAAAGAAGCCAAGCGTCCCTGGGTTCCCTTAGCCTAAGCATGACAAAATGTCAGCTGAGTTTATAAAAAATTCAGATTGATGGTAATACCATATGTACGTATCTCTTAGAATGCATTTCAAAAAACCAAAAAATTATTACACCATGGTCACACATAAAAACCAAAACCATTGTTTTTTAACTGTAGATAGTAAACTCTCAAAAACAGCTGTAATAGTCCTTTTTTAAAGTGTACTATATATATATATATATATATATAATAAAAATATGGGAGATGATGAATAATTCTCCCCTTCCAGCTGGAGTATTGCCTGTGTTGGCTGCAAGTCAGAAGCAGTGAGAGAGAAGAAAGTTTGTTCCTCTTCACTTAGAATACTAGTTTTGCAATAAAAATCAAATTACATGGTTCACTCTTGGTGTGCTTTCATGAAAACATACATTTTGTGTGAAAAGTTGTGCTTTAGGTATGGAATACACATCAAGTTTGAACTGGTAGTAACATAAAATGTTGAAACACAAGAAGGTCAAATAACGTGCAAAAGGTCACAGTGTGCATGCAAGGGTCGTTCAAACCCAGTTATTTATTTTTTTTTAGTGTCCTTGAACACTACTGATATTAAATATCTTTAAATAATAATAAAGCATACAATAAAACTGCTGGCCAAGACAGTACACACACATACACATACACAAAAGAAATACTTAACAAAAATAAGACTGACATTGTTTCACACCAATTTGCTGAGGTAATGCCCATAGTTTCATTAGAAAACTGTATGTGTTTTAGATATATGTGCTGCCTCTCCCTGTCTTGTAACACTGACAATTTTTAAATCAACACATTTATACATATCGCCATGCCAAATCTTTCCAGAACAAAACACTTTTTAAACAGATTTTAACTCCGTTAAAATGCAACACAACATATCATCTGTAAGTGAACACATCTTGTATAACATGGTTACACCTTTTGGCGCATAGCCAAAATATGGCACCCTGCCATTTTGCAAAAAGTTTCTGGTTATAACTAGAAGTATGATAAAGCCATTTATAGCTGTTAACACATTACATTTTCACCTAGCAGTGGCTTGGCACATTGCTTGCAAACTACAAATCTTTCTGCACATTGCAATCTATATGACGTCATAACTCTTCACCATCAACACTACCTGCTCCAACCAACAACTACAAACAAAAGTTCTTCACTGACCCTATCTAGGCAGCACAAATGTTCCATTAAAATAAAGCCAATTAAAACAGTCAGCTATGAGGCAAAAAGCTTCTTCTTTCTTTTTTTTACTGTAACATGTTGTGCACTGAAACAGTCAATCCTATCTCGCAACCTTGACAACAGAACATAATTACAGAACACAGATATAAGCTGAAAATATGCACGAGAAAGACGGAGCGTTACCTTGTTTAGTATATGTATTACAGAAATAAAACAGACAGACATAAACAACTTTAAATAAAAATTCAGACTTACCCGGTGCCAAGGTATTTTTCTTCTTCTTTTCCGATACACTAGTCTGAGTAAGAAAACTGACTGCAGGACCTTCATGATAATTTCCAAACACTGCAGCTATTAACCCTTTCAAAGGTTTTCTTTTGGCCATTTTAGTAACCTGCCAAACCAAGTCTTTTCCAGAGCTCTGGTTTGCAGTTTAAAACAAACAAAAAAATCTCTAACAGTACTAGGTTGAGATCCATCTGGTAGGATCCCCAGTACTTGGGTTTGGGATCAAATGTTTCAGCCTCTATAGGAGGCAAGGGAACTTAAATTTATACAGAAAAACTTAAAACTACACAGATAGGCAACATGGGGGGGGAGGATTTTCAAATCATCCCATCTGTAGTCACCTACTGTGCGTACATCCACAGTAGTTTATTTTTCTTTCTCTAGATGTTGCTTATCTAACTTTACTTAATCAGCCTCTGCTTTTCTCCTAAAAGCAGCCTGAACTGTGAAAGCCATCATTGGCTCTAACAGTATATACTTGCAGCAAGCACAAATTACAAGTACAAAGGGCAGTGCAGTTGCCCTTGTAATTTGTTTGGTCAAACTCGTCAAACATACATTTTGCCGGTCCAGATAATACTAACTCTGGACCCAGCTATTTTTTCCCCTTGTTTCCCATATTATCTAGGCCTGTCCTTTATAGTGCACACTCGCTCCAAGGTATTCTTGTACTTACAGTGATGATGAGTGTCGCCGTCTCTAAGGCCACGCCCATGATGGGTTCCACAAAATGTCCTTCTTTTGTCCAAGGAAACAACCCGATCATGGAGGTGACACAGACCGAAGAACTCATCCTGCCAACTACGCCAAAACTGTGATCGCAAATTCTCTCACTGTAAGTATTACCTGAGCAACCACTCCCGTAGTCACGGGGCAAAAGCCACACCACTGGGTTTTGTCTTAACGTCGCTTTATTTGATCAAACCTTACACATGCATGTGGGACTTCTACAATGGAGAAGTTCTCCAATTACAATTTACAGCAGCTTTTTATAAGCTAGATTTTGCACTTCTTATCTTGAAAAATACCAACATTTCAGTATAAGCCAATCATAAGACAGCATAACAAGTTTTCAGCAATGTAACAGTTAAAAACAAGTTGATATGTATGAGGTACTTTTCCACTAATTCCATTTCTTTCCCAATACTGCTTGATACATATGTCTGGGTCAAGCTGACCTGAGACAGACAATGAGTTTCACTCACACCATAGCAATGTCTCTACGTGCTGTTATCTTTATATTTTGTCTGAGCCTGTTATACAGGCTGGTACAACCAGTTCTGCTCAGTTTTATCTAGCTTTCTGTTTTTACAAATATACCTCAAATAACCTCAGTATCATTTTATAACCCTGTAAAAAAGAAAACATGAACTCAGAAATTTCTACTACATTCATTATGACTTTGTTACAGCATGACTTTCAAAGCAAGCATAGTTTCAAGGCATATATAAAAATTCCCTCACACTCACTACCCTCAGTCTGCAAAGAGCAAATTCTTATTTACGCTGATGATACTGTCATCTTCTCCAAAAGCCCAGACCCGCTCCAACTTCAGTCGAACCTTCAAACTGACTTCACTGCAGCAGAAGCTTGGTTTTCTAAATATAAGCTTCTAATGAACTACAAAAAAAACTAAAGTTATGTTGTTTGCAAACCCTCATAATAAGCATAAGAGCTTCGAAATGACAATCCTGACTAGCCTATGCACCCCATTGAGCAAGTACAAACCTTCAAATATCTAGGCATCACTTTGGACAGTGCTCCGTCCTTTCCTCAGCACACAGATCAAATTGTTAAGGTTGTCAGTCCTAGAATTGGTCTACTATACAGGCACCGTCATTGCCTGACCCAAGAAGCATTGGCACTCACCATAAAAAAGCTCCATTCTGTCCATCATCAACTCTGAGTTAGTCATCTATGGGGCAGCCCCTGACACCACCCTCAAAAGGATTAGTACTGCCATTAATAAACCCTGCAGGCTTCTTCTTGGTTCCAATAGACAAACACACACGTGCCCTTTATGCACAGTCCAATTGGCTTACTCTACAAGGTAGAATATCAAGTGTGTCTTCTAGGGAGAAAAAAACACCTTGGCCTAACTCTGCCTGCCATCCAGAACCTCCTCCCCACCATCCCAACCCCCACCACACAAGAAGCACCACCAGACAATCACTCCAGTCCCATTTTTCCATACCTCACAAGTGCAAAGATCTTTTGCTATCAGGCCCCTCTATGACTTAACGAACTCCCCCAGAATATAATCAATGAACCCAAGCTTGGCCCATTAAAGAGACAACTCCACCAACACCTCACCTGTCTTAGCATTTGTGATTGCTAGCCCCTGATTCATGTTCTTGACCCCCCTGCCCGTTATGCCCTCTGCACTTATTCCACCCACCCCTTCCCCAACCCCCTCTCTATGGAACCCGACAAAGTACTTATCCTGCTTAACTCTTGAGCTTGACAAAGAAACATTTATTTCTGCTTAAATACCTCAATTGTTGTTACATTGTAATCTATTTGCGTGTTATCCTTGTATTCTCTGTTTGAACACTGGTGCTCTGTAAGACTGCACTTTTACTGTTCCCAGTGTTCCAGTCTTGTAATATATGTTATGTGTCTTTTGTTCATTTGACGTGGAACCTTTGTAAATGAGCTTCCAGCTCAAAGGTGTATTTCTAAGATCTCAATAAATAAATAAATAAATTTAACTTCAACATTAAATTTTCTTGCACGGCATATTGGAGTGTGTTTCCATTATTGGCTGCCTTTCACACTCAACATGTTTGTGTCCTGGAGTGCGGTTCTCTGAAGTTGTTGTTTCTTACTCCAATGGGATGACAGCCCAGAACCAGCACCCTACCCAGCACCAGTGAGCGTGGCACTTATTTATTTTCTTCTGCATTCCATGATGTTAGTGCTGCAACCTGGATGTTAGTCTGAAGGCTAACGTTGTGGGACTAAGTTGACACTATTCTTCAAGCCGGCCCTCCTATGGGAGATCCTAATTCACATGGGGCCTCTACTAATTTCAGTACAGAGTGATGAGCACAGACTACAAGCCAGAGGTAACTGATACTGTGGAATCTTCACCTGTTTGTCTGATCGTAATGGATAATATTGCGACGCATAATGAGTCAGCAAAGCAACGTTTTACAGCTACTGGCAACACAACTGACGATGGTGAGCTTAAAACACTTTTTGTTCACTTTGGAACGTCAACTCTTTCACAAATTTAATATCACCTACAACATAATAAGTCTGGAGCAATATTAAGAGCAATCTATTGCCCTGAGAGGTTTGCATGGCACAGTTACACCATCAGGTGGCTTGGATGAATTTGAATTTAGAACTGAGTGGAAAGAGGCTGCAGCAGAATGCACCCATCAATTTATTCAGCTTCTAATGAAAAAGGATACAGCTAAATACAAAAAATTGACAAAGGAAATAACTGAGAGCAAAGCAGTCCTTAAGAAACGTATGAATCACCCTGACTTTGTGAAACTTGATAAGGAATTGCAACAAAAACTGGCAAAACATGAGATTGAGTTGACACACTGCAAACAGAACAAAGCTGAGATAGATACTGCAGAATATCAAGAAGGCAAGATATTTGATGGGTCCCAATTTAGACAGATAGATCATCATCTCGGGGGAGATTGAGATCACGATCCAGACACCCACCAAGAAATTAAGGGAAGCAAGATAAAAATAAACAAGCATTTGTCAATGCCGAATGTTTGCTTGCTGGCATTGGTAGTGCAGGAGTTACAGAGCTGCATAATAGGAATGGCAGTGAAATATTGAACTGAAGCCAACCCAACCAGCACCCTGCAGAGACTGACAGGCATTGGGGTGTGCCTTTGGGTCGTCAGGCATAACGGCCACTCCATTTCACCACACCCTACCCTGCAGACATCAACAAGTGTCAGAGCGTGCCTTGGGGTCTTTGGTCCTTATGCTCACCCCATTCCATCAGGAAATACAGTGAAATGGGTGCGGTATAGGAGAATGGGGCAAACTTTGGGGCCGAAGAGTCCAAGGCACACCTTGATGCCTGCCACTGGCTGCAGGGTGTGGAATGGTATTAGCATTACAGGCAAGAATCCCAAGTCACACCCCTGATGCCTGTCAATCTGTTCAGGATGGGGCGTTATGGTCAGAAACCCTAACGCCTCAGGCGTTCATTGGAATTTTCACTCCAAATTTTCAACATGGGTTTTTTTGTGACCCCTACCTTATGAACAGTGGAAATATCAGTTCATTAGCTGAAAGCTGATTTTGCACAGCAACTACGCCATTTGGCACCACAGGTGCAAAACACATTTTGAACAGGATGTGAAAAATGACAGCTGTACTGTTCATGGGGAGGTGCAAAAAATGGCAATGTTGAAAATCTGCAGTGAAAATATTAAAAAAACTGGTGAAGTCATGAGCGTGTGTAGAAAATGTGCAATGCACACCCGTAATGCAATTAGTTTGGGGATTTTTTACAGCAGATTGTCAACACAGGGATTCTGGAACCTCCGCTCATGAACAGTGTCACTGTGATTTTCTTAATCTGTCCCGAACAGTGATTTCCCACAGCGACCACGCATTTCTGCGCTGGAAGTGCGAAAACACATTTCAGCCATGGTGTGAAAAATGACAGCTGTACTGTTCATAAGAAGTGTGGAAAAATGCCAGGGTGAAAATCTGGACTGAAAATATTAGAAATCCATGAACTTACAGGGGTGTGTGGAAACTGTGCAATGGTCGCTCGTAACACAGTCATTTTATGAACTTTTTTCACCAAATTTTTAACATAGCCATTTTAACACCTCTGCTCATGAACAGTGTCACTGTGATTTTCTTAATCTGTCCCGAACATTGATTTCTCACACCAACTGCACCATTGTGCGCTACATGCATGGAAACACATTTTGGGCGAGATGCGAAAAATGACAGCTGTACTGCTCATAAGGAAGTGTGGTAAAATGGCAATGTTGAAAATCTGGAGTGAAAATATTTAAAATTCGCGAACTTACGAGCGTGCATAGGAACAGCGCAACGCATGCTCATAAAACAGTCATTTTTTTCACCGAATTTTCAACATAGGATTTTTGGGGGCCTACCTTATGAACTGTGACACTGTCGCTTCATAAATCAGTCCCGAAAGGTGGTTCCACGCAGTGACCGCAAAATCACCTTTCGGGTCCGATTAACAAAATGACAGTGACAGAATTCATGAATTGGAGTCCCAAAAAACCCCATGTTGAAAATTTGGTGAAAAAATTCCCCAAAATGCTTGAGATATACATCAAAGTTGAAAAAATCCCATTTATTACATTATACAGCTTAACGGCATTTCCTCAGCTCACGGTCGGCTTTGAAGAGTGCAGATGTTCCCGGTCCACCAAGATCGCCGCATCGACTCCAGAGGTAGGGGATGAGGTGGGGTGTGGGGAGGCAGGCTGTGCAGAGGGTGGGCGTGGGTGGGGAGGGGGGTCAGACAGTCAGCGAGGGAAGGTTTTTACTTTTCAGGTGCTTTTCTTTAGGAGAACGACACGGGACTTGTGCCACGCTGGGGTGGGCTCCCAGCATGGCAGCTGGAAGGCTGTTTGGGGGCAGTGGAGCTGATGGGGGATTGGGCACCCCCATCGGCCATACAGTGTGTGCGTGGGGGGGATGCATGAGCACGCAATATGCGTGTGTGTGTGTGGAGCACATGAGCATGCATCTTATCACTGTTCACTGAAGCGGAGCTCTCCCTTTCAGCTGTACGGCACTGCATTTTCAACTGCTGTCATAGACAGCTGCAGCATTCATTGGCGAACTGTGGCCGTGCCTGCAAACACACCGACTGAATTGGAAGACAGGGTGCCACACCTACGAAAACTCAAATGATGGCACGATGTTTCTTGCACATGCGTGCAAGCAAACATAAAAAGGAGTCAAAAACTAAGCAGCTAAACACCTCAGATATGACAACTAACACTACTGGAAGCCCCAGAATGAGAATCACTGTCTCTTTTTCTCAAGCACTCTCCACAATTAATATCAGTTTGCAGTTAAACAAGCATTTGTCAATGCCGAATGTTGGCTCGCTGTCACTGGCATTGGTAGTGCAGGAGTGCATAATAGGATTGGCAGTGAAGTACTGAACTGATGCCAACCTCGGGCCCACTCTGCAGAGAGTGAGAAGCATTGGGGTGTGCCTTTGGGTCGTCGGCCATAACAGATAAGCTCCAAAGTATGAAAGAGGTGCAGCAGCCACAGTGTGATCCTTCTCGTCTCCAAGAGTTCCTGAGACCTACTGTAGAAAGCAATGTTTCATTGACTGAAAAGAGGGGACCCTGGTTGCTATCCATGCAGCTGCATTGGGCATCAGTGAATCAAGCCCAGCATCCCAAACTATGACTACTGTAATGTTGCCTGCTGGATCCTGATATCAAGTCCTGAACAGGCAATGCATAATTTTTTGTTTAGTTTTGTTGTTTATTAAGGGAAAGCCTACTGTGAGCTGGTGAAAGTACAGAGTTTCACGTATTAAATTCCAAGCTGCATTCAGTCTTGGAAAAGGTGCACTCACAAATACACCAAAAGGGTCGGATTAAGTCTGGTCTGTTTACCTGATCCCTGGTTCCCAGGGACTTAATTTAGGGGGATGTCAACAAGGGCTTACAGATCCCTAGGCAGTGTTCCTTTAATATAGACTAATGGTCGTGTAACTTACTCCTAAGGAGCTCTACATTAGTCTATTTCACCGCAAAAAGCAATATTAATAATGTTTCTAGCCATTTCCAGGTAAAGTGCTTCATTTCCCTAGGTTACAAGACTCACCACAGATCATACCCCTCAAGACATCCTGCTACAATAATAAAGGGACAGTCCATACAAACCTGGGGGCAAATACTTGACTTGTACCGGGGGCATCAGCATCTTTGAAAACCCAGAAAATATTCACTTTTAAAAAACACATGCAATAAAACACAATCAAAAAGAGGTTTGTAAAGAATAACAATTACAACTATGTAGGATTTTTGTGTTTCAAATCACCACTCTTCAGTGACAGAGATGCTTCAGTTAAGAGGGACCTGGGAAGTTTTGGTGACAAAATCAGGGACATGCCCTCAAATCAGGGAGTGTTGACTGGAAAATTGTGGTGTTAAACTGGGAGCCTTCAGCTTGTATGCTGCACAGCAAGTGGACAGTACAGCCTTCATCCTAGTAATGTGAGACAGAGCTGTTGGCAGTAGTCATTAGGTTGAGCTGATCACTTACACTACTGTTGTTCTTGGACCAGTGCACAATGGCTTGTTGGGTTCGGTGCTGGGATCGAAGCTTTTCGGGCTGTTCGTAGCAGATATCTCACAAGGGATCAAGAGCAAAATCAGTCTGTTCGCAGATGATACCAAACTGGGAGCAGTGGTGGATGACATTGAAGGGTGGAAGGGACTGCAGGAGGACCTGACTAGGCCAAAGGAGTGGTCAGAAACATGGCAGCTGGGTTTCAATGCCAAGAAATGCAAGGGGCTGCACTTTGGAGCTAACAACCTGGGGTATGATTACCACATGGGAGGGGTACAACTAGAAAGCACCATGGAGGGAAAGGGCAGCAGCAAAAGCCAGCAAGATGCTGTGGTGTATCGCAATGGGTATCTCCTCCAGAAGAAAGGAGGTGATCCTTTCCCTGTTTAGATCACTGGTGAGGCCGCACCTAGAGTACTGCGTGTAGTACTGGTTCTCGTCCCTAAAGAAAGAAGGATGTCAGGTTACTAGAAGGGGTGCAGTGCAGAGCCACAAAGATGATCCAGGGACTGGAGAGAAAAACATATGAGGACAGGCTGAACAATCTGAATATGTACTCCCTGCAAGACAGAAGGGACGGGGGGACATGATTG
The DNA here is from genome assembly GCA_016271365.2 of Neoceratodus forsteri. Classification (NCBI taxonomy): domain Eukaryota; kingdom Metazoa; phylum Chordata; order Ceratodontiformes; family Ceratodontidae; genus Neoceratodus; species Neoceratodus forsteri. Next base: position 382,340,942 of record CM028134.1, on the reverse strand, counting down.
AGACCTTTACTCATCCCTACCCCCAACTTCCCTTGACTGGCTTTCTCCTCTCCCAGTTACAGGAGCTTGAATCTCCCATAGATTCTTTCCACTGGGTTGACCAGAGAAGGAAGAGTCCCATCTGGAGCAAAACCCAAAAATGTCCCAGGGACCAAGTGGCAGTTTGGGCCAAGGGAAAGCAGATGGGGCTTCATTAAGCCTGCCTGAATGCCATTTTTAAATTGTTCTCTTCAGTCCCCCTAGCCACTGTGGCTCGACAGTGTGTGAGTGATGAGATATGCTGTACACACTCAGAAATTGCAGTCCACACCCTTTGAAACCTCTCAGAGCATGTACTAGCAATGGCCACCCACCAGGTGGAAGTCAAATGCTGAGATGGGGAAGTAAGACTGTTAACATACAGCTAAATGGTAAATGCATTATATTTTATAATGCTTATTAAACTTCAATGTTTTGAGATTAGAGTGATGAATGATATCATTGCTTGCTTGTAAGTTTCCTGCTGAACTATGTCTTCTGTCATACCTTCATAACAAAAATTATTTTATTTTCTCTTGGCGTGTCTGGTGTATTTCTTTATTAGCACCAATATAGCTCTTTCAGCACATCATACTGTATATATCTGCAAGGCCTCCTGGGAGGCAAGGAATATACATAGTGACCCATCTGTATTTCTGGTATTGTGCCCTGTCCCTTTGTCTCATATATAGGTCTCTCTTTTGGGTAACACTTTCAAAACCTGGTTGTGCCACACTTCAGAAGCTGGCTGCTGCTGAGAGACTCATACTGTGTCTCTACTTCCTCATAAGGAGGAGTAGAATATGCTGTACTCTTGTATATGGGTGCAAGTGATCTGTGTACTCTAGTGTAACCCCCAGGTGGCATTATCCCAAGGGCTACTACCCCTGCCAGTGTAACTGCTAACAGGTTAAGGGGCCTAGGTCCAATGGCGGGTGCCTCCACCCAGAGGTCGGGGTTAAGACAGTCTGGTATGCCTTGGTCACAGCCCTCTGGGTCACTGCAACCCCCCTTTCTTCCCACTAGTGGCCCACACAATATATCAGAAGTACCTCCACAGTATACACTTACCCCCAGGACTTGTTCGATCAGCTTGACTCTGGGGACCCCCTGTAAAACAAGATGATACAATGCAAAAGCCACAGTACAACACTTTAACAAAAATAAATACCTCAGACAGTGTAACTTTGCTGAAACAAACAGATCTGATCTATTTAGGGGAATATAACAAGGACAGGGGAAAATCAGGTTAATTAGTTTAGACACCTTAATAATCACAGTACTGTGCGCATGTTCAGAGTCCCAAATTGTCACTTTCACTGGGTACTCAGGATGGGGGAGGGGGTGGGCTAGCCAGGATCAGTGCAGCTGGATGGGGCCCTGTGATGGAAAAACACTTGCACAATACCCAATTGTAATCCGGAGCCGGATGGCTCAGTTCGTGAAGAAATGAAACAGCAACAAATAGATGACACACTTGCAATGTGATAAACAGATGGCAGGGAGCTACCCTGCTTTGTACTCACAGACTCAATGCTGGGAACTGGATGGAAAGCAGATTGTCCTGGATTGCCAGGAGGAGCAGAACATGTGGAAAAGGTCCTTGTGACTGGACTCCACTGCAGTTTAGAGCAAATAGATGTAGTCTGGATTAAGCTGGGGTTTACTTCCAGCTTCATGCACTCAATTCACTGTACAGGGGATTTGAAACGCGATTCCCCACAAGCACTACACACATTTATATGTAAAAGGAAAGTACTATACCAGGCAGGCTGCTTCTCGATCCCGACCACAATTACTGCACGATACCCGGGAGAACACACAGCAGCTTCAGTTCCTGACAGACCGAGCGTGATTCAGCAATTTCTCCAGTCTTCTACAGGGTGGGCCTGGTTTCTACTCTTCAGATCTCCTTGATTCTCTTCACAGGTCGGATTCAGTCCAAACAGGCGCTTGCACAAGCTGCAGACCGAAACTTAGCGCCTTACACGTGATTCCCGCGCTAAAACTACACACCGAAGAAGCACGCAGTTCCCTGTCTCTTCACTGCCCAAACTGATCTGATCTTTCCAGTAGACAGAGCCGGGCATTTCCTTTGAGTTCCTTCCAGTTCAGTTGGCTGGTTTGGCTGTCACTCACAGTAAACTCCTCCTGTTGGTGGAAAAAGGGCAAGTCCAAACTACAATTCCCAGAAGCATTGGCCATACAGTACATAGGTGGCTGGCTCCACAATGAGAGTCCAAGTTCTGATTTGCCAGCAGCAGGCTCTATTTCAAAGGTCCCCCCACACTGATTGGTCCAGTTCAGCAGTTCAAAACCAGAATGGGGGACTAGGCAAACACAGTTCTGACTGCAAAGAAAAGCAGGTTAGACAAACTGTATTTTAGTTATTACTCTAAATGATTTCTGGCAAACAGTTACATCTTTGAAAAGTGCTCACTCTGCCACTTAGTGGCAGAAGCACGGAGCGATTGGCAGCAGCTCAAGTGGGACTCAAGCAGGAAACACACAGACCCCATCCAAATTAATTATGTCTGCAGGCAGACAGCTCTTAAAGAGACAGTACGGGGCTCTAAAAGCACTCACAGATAAACGGCTTAGACGCCGAACACCATCCAGGCTTGGAGCATTATAGCAAGCTCCTGGAAGACTTTTGGGAACCCTCATTTGCAGGGGGGTTACACCAGCAACACAGAAACATGGAATCTAATGGGAGAAAAAAGAACCCATAGGCCTAAGCCCATCAAGCGTGCCCTATTTCCCTGCTGGCTGCTACTCCCCTGAAATGAAGAATGCATGGGACAGACATAAGGCAATTCTAGTGGGGGGTAGGGGGAAGTAGGCTTTTGGTTAACTAGGATCTGCAGCTTATCCATTAGGTAGGGAAATGGGCAGACTAGGTGGGCCAAGCGGTCCTTATCTGCCTTCAAAGTATATGTTTCTATGTTTCTTTTCAGCATCAGGTGTCATTACCTCCTCTCTTTCCTCTACGTATCATGTCCATGTCTTTATCCCATGCATGTTTGAAGACCCCCACTGTCTTGGCCCCTACCACCTCCTGTGGCATGCTGTTACAGGCATCCATTATGCCGTTCTGAGAAGTATGATTTCCTCACATTACTTCTAAACTTCCCCTGTTCAAGCTTCTTTGCATGTGCCCTATTGTGGTGCTCCTCCTTCTGAAAGAGACTCCTCCTGTTCCTTGTGTACTCCTGTGACATACGTATGGCTCAATCATGTCCACTCAAGCTGTTCCCAAGGGGGTAAATGCTGAGTTCCTATAGTCCCTCCTTGTATGTTTTCTCATGCAATTCCATGCATCATTTGGAAGCCCTCCCCTGGATCATATCCACGCTGTCAATGTCCTTAAGAAGTTGTGGCCTTCAGAACTGACAGTGTACACAGTACTCTAGGTGTGGTCCCACTACTGAGTGATACAGGTGCAACACCATCTACCTTCTTCTGTTTAAACAACCTCCATATATGCACCCTAGCAATGCAATAACTTTATCAGCTACCCTGTTGCACTGCCCTGCCACCTTGAGATCAGCAGATATGAGTTGCCCAATGTCCCTCTCTTACTTGATGATTATAAGTACCCCATCGTATACTCAGTGCCTATGTTTCCCTGTACCATGTGCATAACTTTGCTCTTTTCAGCACTGAAACAAAGCTGCCACCCCTAGACCATTCCTTCAGTTTCCCTATATCCCTTTGTATTCTCTACAACTCCTCCTGAGTGCCCACCCTGTCACAGATCATTATGTCACTGCAAAGAGACACACCTTCCCCTGCAGTTTCTCAGCAATGACACTTATGAATACACTGAAGAGAACAGGACCCAATACCAATCCTTGTGATTTTATTGGTCACTCTCCCATTCCCCCGAGAGAAATCCATTTACCACCAGGTGTCAGCTTGGCTCACTTGGTAGCACATCCACCTCTGGGACAGAAGGTTATTGGTTCTAGTCCCACACTGGGATTGGGCTCATACCATACATGCTGGCACCTGAGTGCAGTACTAGGGGGGTGCTGTACTGTCAGGCTGTGCCATTCTTTGGATCAAACGCTAAATTGAGGTCCCTTCTACCCATCTCTGGTGCTGTCCTGATGGATGTCACGGTGACAGTAAGATAACCCAAGGTACTTTACAGAAAGAGTAGGGAACTTTCTCTGGTGTCCTGACCAACATTCTCCTTCCCTTCAGACTGGTTCATCCAATTGTCCAAGGCTGTGTGTGGGTGTTGATGTGCCAAATGGCTGCTACTACACATTCAGTCACTTCAATTTAGTCTAGCAGTGCTTGTAAAGTGCGTTGGGATACAATGTGTATGAAAAGTGCTATATAAATTCTGACTCTTCTCTGTCTCCTATTCTGCAACCTGTTTGATACCCACTATACTGCCTTATCCTCAAACACAGGTTGCTAAATTTCTATTTTAGCCTCCTGTGTGGCACAGTGGCAATGGCATTACTGAAGTCCAGACAGGCATAACTGAAGTCCAGGTAGGCAACATCCAGTACCTTCACCTAATACACCTCCCTAGTCACCCAGCCAAAGAAATCTGTGAGATCTGTTTCACATGAGCTCCCATACATTACACCATGATGCTGGTCATGCAGCCCATTTGCCTCCACTTACTCCATCAGCCTCTCCTTTAGTACAGTCACCATAAATTTCACCACCAGTAATGTGAGAGTGACTGGCATGTTATTTCTAGCCTCCACATACCCCATCAGCCTCTCCTTTAGTACAGTCACCATTAATTTCACCACCAGTAATGTGAGAGTGACTGGCATGTTATTTCTAGCCTCCACATACCCCATCAGCCTCTCCTTTAGTACAGTCACCATTAATTTCCCCACCAGTAATAGGAGAGTGACTGGCATGTAATTTCTAGCCTCCATAAGCATCAAGGGAGGTGACAGACAGCACTATATTAAACTGAATAGAGGAAAAGAGGTAGATGGCAATAACGCCATCTTTCATGGTGTGGTCTTGGCAGGTGAGGGTGTAACCAGGGATGGAAATAGTGGAGTCGGGAATATTGGGGGAAAGCAAAGATTCCAAAACTATCAGGACATCAGGGAGGAGGGAAACCATGGGGGTTGTAGCTGATCAATTTTGGGCAGGAAACTATGGATGTTATTGTGGGTCACCTGGAGCCCTTTGGGGAGATCGGAGGGAAGGGAATGGGCAGCACCAGGGTTAGGCACACCATCACCGGCTATGAGGAGTAGTAGAGGTAAGATAAGTTTAATGGGGACTGGGGGGCAACGGTGATGCAGTGGAGATGAAGGTGGGATCAGGAGGGTGGAGGGGGATAGTGGTTCTGATGGACACCAGGTGAAGCCAGGAGGAGAGTGATGGGAGGAGAGAACAGCCTGGGAGTGGGAAAGGAGAGGAGGCAGGAGGAGGGAAGGGGAGAGGAAGGGTGGGGTCTAGGAGAGGGGGCATAGGAGAAGGGTGGATCAGGGAAGCTTGCAGGAGGGAGAGAGGTTGTAGGCAACAGAAATGGTAGGTAGGAAGGAAAGGGCAATGGGAAGTATACTAGAGAGTTGTATGGTCAGGAGAGAGGGGTTGTTACTTTGAGGAGGCAAGGGAAGGGAGCTATGAGGAGCCATGAGAGTGAGCAAGAACCTGGAGGGACAAGAATGTGAAAAGGGGAAGGTTCTCTGTGTATCTCTGTGTCCTTTATGCCTTCTGTAACATATAAACACCCCCTCCCTGTCCTGTCATAACATGGTGTATCCTGAAATGGCCAAATCTGAGCCATTGTTATCGGTGTACCGTGAGATTCTGTTATGGTCACCAAATCCAGGCCTGCCACACACAAAGAGACAGACACCACACAGCCAAATTTTGGCATTCTCACATACACCCTCAGCACTCAATCACTCTCCACCCTCAAACTCTCAGCTATCAACAAACTGCTGTATAGGCGTGTGAGAGGGACTAATAGTATTTACCAAATAATACAAATAATGGAAAATGCACTATTCGTTATTGAGACATGAATAAAGAACAGTGGCACTACTATTCATATTCATGAGATATTTTAAAATAAAGCTAAAAGTGGCACCCATAGCCAACTGTTTAAAAATCTACAACCCCCAAATCCCCACCCACCCTTTCACCCTGGTAGCACCCAAAATTTATTGTTTTAACAATTATCCCATGATGGATGACTGGCACAACCTGCCCACCTCCATAGCTGTCCGACTTCTCTTGTAGCACCCATTTTTTCTTACTGTGAAGAAGATACCCACAGACACAGAAAGGCAATTGCCTCAAACTGCTCTCCTGCATGGCTGGTCACCTTCTTGTGAACGAAAGTGCTACCATGCATGCTCGTATAGTAAAACATCTGATCACATGATCAGCTGGTTTACTATGTCAACACGCATGGAAGCGCTTTCATTCACAAAAAGGCAACCAGCTATGGAGGTGGGCAGGTAGAGTCAGATACTTTTCCATGCCTGGAGGCTTCCATACAGTAAGAAAATGCTGGTGTTGATGAGGTTAGGAATTGGGTGCTGCTGCTGGGGTGGAAGGGTGGGCTATTATTTAGCTCACTACAAGAGACAGCGTTCAGCCATGGAGGTGGGTGGGTTGTGCCAGTCACCTATTGTAATAGGGTTGAATAAACTGTAGGTTTTGGTGATAGGAAGGGAGGGTTAGGGGACTGAGGTTGTAATCTTTAGATAGTTTTGCTCTGGAGGAGAGTGGGGCCTGTTTTTATCTGTTTTCCCCCACAGGAACATGAACAACGAATATTGAACGCTGAACATTTTGGGGCCCAAATGCAAATACTCAGCCAAATATTCCAAATAAGCTATTCACCCACCTGTACTACTGTGAACACATACACACACACACACACACACACACACACACACACACACACACACACACACACTGCCTTCCATGGTTGGTACTGAAAACAGTACTCCCCCCACCCTCACAGTTACAATACTATTGGCTAGTTACAAAGCATTGCTGAATGTGCATCCTGCACACCGCACCACCTGTGGCAACAAGTATAGTAATATGTTGATGATCTCTTACCTGTGTACTGGGGCGGGGGGGGGAGATGTAGGAGTCTTGGAGAGCCAGCATCCATCAGACCTGTAAAATAAAATATGGGAGAGGGGTCACAAAGGATGCTTAGTTCTTAGGGAGTAAACAAGAAGGATAAAATCAGTTAGATGTAAAGTAATGCTTATCTGACGGGGAAGGAATTAACATCCTTCCAGACCTATTAAAATGAATACGCAAAATAGGTAAATATGGAGAAAATACAGTTCCAAGAGGTGAGCAGGGGTAGAGACTGGAGTGATATGAATGTGTATATGAGAGCATAGGAGTAAAGATAAAAGCAGCTTTAGATAAGTTACAGACAGGACAAAGCAGGAAGACAGAAATACAGAGAATGAAAATAATAAATGAATAGTTGGGACAGGAAAGAAAAAACGTGGTGCTTTTGGGGGATGGGGTGCAGCAAAAACACCACCAGTACTGGAACTGCATTTCATGAGAGCTTTGGGAGTTAAGGGACCTATAAGGGTGCTATCTCTAAATGTAACCCCCATGCCTTCCCATTATACATCCTGCAGCAATGCATGTGCTACCAGGGCTCATTTCAGAGCTAGGTTAGCTGAGCCCTGGCACCCCCCCCCCGCCGCTCACCTATGGTTTATGTCTCAAGTGCTATGGTAGGGAGGAAACTGTATGGCCGTCAGGAATACTGTTGTGGAAGGGAATACCACCAGAGCTGTGTTCCTAAAAGGTAAGGGTGTTAAACTATAAAGAGGAGAGGCAGAGTGTGGCTTCTTGCCCCTTCCCCTGTAGCATTGGGAGGCAGCCGGTGCTGCCAGATAAAGCCGCAGTGCATTCAGCTAGCTATCTACTGATATATACAGTGCACCAACAGCAATGGAGCTTCTTCACACTGTAGATATCCAAGGGAGGACTGGGACTAGGGACTGAGTTATTTATTTCTTTAATAATTGTGAAAAGTAAACAAATGTGTAACCCCTAGGTGGCGCTATCCCAAGGGCTACTACCCCTGCCTATTTGACTACGGATGGGTTGAGGGGCCTAGGTCCTATGGCGGGTGCCTCCACCCAGAGGTCAGGGTTTGTAGTGGTTAGACTAGCTTGGTCACAGCCTTCTGGGACACTGAGATCCCCTTTTATACCCTCTAGTGGCTCACACAGCACACTGGAGTTACAGCCCCAATACCCCACATATACACACTGTTCACTCATATAGATACCACTTACCCTCGATACTGATTCTGCAGCATGTCTCTGAGGACCCCCTGTAAAGTAAGGTTAAACAACATACACAGCAAAACACAATACTGTTTCCATAAGTACCAACACCACAGACAGTATAAAGTATAACAACAACAAATCTGATTTATTTAGGGGACAGTAACAAGGAGGGGGGCAATCAGGTTGATTTGGTTTGGAAATATTCAAATCACAGTACTGTGCACGCATACAGGGTCTGAAAAGTCACAATCTGGGTACCCAGGTTGGGGGGGGCTAGCCAGATCCGCTGCCCGGGGTTGGCCAGCAGGTGCAGATGGATAGGGACCTGTAGAAGAAAATATATGCGCAACACCCAATTGTAATCCAGCTCTGGAGGGCTCAGTCCGTGAAACAGCGAAACAACAAGAATTAGGTGACACACTTGTGATTGAAAACAAGCTGCAGGGAAATACCCTGATTTGTACTCACAACACCCAAGCTGAGGATCGGATGGAGAATGTCCCTCTGGATTGCCAGAAAAGCAGGGCATGAGGACAAGGGCCTTGTGACTGGACCCCACTGCAGTTGATAGCAAATGGATGTAGTCCGAATTAAGCTGGGGGTTTACTTAAAGCTTCAGCACACAATTCACAGTACAGGGGATTTGAAATAGCGATTCCCCACAAGCACTATGCACATTTATATGTAAAAGGAAAGTACTATACCAGGCAGGCTGCTTCTCGATCCTGATCGCAATTCCTGCAAAATACCCGGGAGCACACACAGCAGCTTCAGTTCCTGACAGACCGAGCGCGATTCAGCAATTTCTCCAGTCTTCTACAGGGTGAGCCTGGTTTCCACACTTCTAGTGCTTCTTTCTCCTCACAACTCGGATTCAGTCCAAATTGGCACTCACATAGGCTGCAGACCGAAACTCAGGGCCTCACACGCGCTTCCCACGTGAAACTATACACCCCAGAAGCACACAGCTCCTTCTCTCTTCACTGCCACAACTGATCTGATCTTTCCAGTCACAGAGCAGGGCATTTCCTTTAGCTCCACACTATTCTGTTGGCTGATTCAGCTGTCACTCACAATAAGGCTCCCTCTGTTGGTAGAAAAAGGCGCCAAGATCAAAACTACATTTCCCAGGATCACTGCCCATACAATCCCCTTGTGGCTGGCTCAAAATTAAGAGTTCAAGTTCTGATTCATCCACATGCTCCATTTTAGGGAACCCTTAACCCATTTGGCCCAGCACAGCAGTTTAGGTCCAAAATGGAGGGGTAACACACACAGAGTCCCAGCTGCAAGAAAGGCAGGTTAGACAAACTGCATTTTACTTAACACTCAAACTGGTTTCAGGCAAACAGTTACATCTTTCATTTAGGCTCCCTCTGTGCTCTTAGCTACTGCAGAAACAGAGCGATTTCTCCGCAGCTCGGGCAGGATCCGAGCATTAAATACACAGTCCCCCCATACAAACTAATTAAGTCTGCAAGCAGACAGCTCTTAAAGAGACAGTACGCGGAGGCTCAAATAGCACTCACTTGGAACCACATTTAAACAGCTCAGACGCCGAACACCGCCCAGACTTGGAGCATTCAGGCAAGCTCCTGGAAGACTTTTGGGAACCCCCATTTGCAGGGGGGTTACACCCTTCCTGGCCTGGAAAACTTGGCATCCCGCGTCAAGTAAGTACCCCCATAGGTTTCAATACAACCATATACATTTACATCAGTATCACATTAGGCTTATACATGTACTGTAATCATCAGTCAGCATATCACCTTACCAGAAGCACATTTCTGAAACTTTTCAGTACATCACTTTGTACACCGTATTATACACACATTGTACCATAAATCAGGTTATTACCTCCTGTACATGAAACCTGAAGAGAGGGGGCCCTTCTCTATCAGCTACCTTGGGGCTGGATGGGGCAGGGGCACCATACCTAGAGGGCAACACAATTAACTTGGAGTTAACACTGATGTTCAGTTTGGGCAATGAGCTTGGGGACACATACACTCCTTTATGGACAACATTGAGAGGCAAGTCCACAGACCTCCCAAGGGAATCATAATTGAGGTGCACCACAGGCTTAACAGCTCGGCCAGTCTTTCTAGGGGGAACTGTTACAGTCTCTGCACTCTGAACCTCATTTTCAGCATTGTCCTCACTTGTCAGGGGAGTCTCCATTGGGGTAGAGAGGCTAGAACTTGGGGCACTTTCAGCTCCAGGAGTTACAATCGCTGAGTCCACAATACTTGGCTCACATGGAGAGCTTTCGGACGCTGGCAGTGGACCATCAGGGCACTCAAAATACTCTTCTTGTTCTGGTATATCACCAGTCTGTTCCAGTCCATCATTTTCCTCCTCTGAAAGCTCAAACAGTTCAACCATACACAATGATTCCATATCATCTGACTTGATGCTTTGCAATTCACTTTCTGGGACCATTGGCTCCAGGGACAAAGCTGGGGGCTTAGACAGTCCAGAAGGCCCAGCATCATCTCCAGGATTGACTAGGGGATTGCCCCGAAACAATTGACTCAGTTCGTAAGAAGGGTAGTATTCAAAGCCACACTCGCTTTCCTCTGACATGGACTGACAGTCATGTTTAACTGGGACTTGTGGAGGGGAACACTTTAACTCAGGTTCTGTAGGTGCAGACTTTCTTGATTTTTTCTTAGCAGCAGCTCTAGTCACTGGTCCAGAGGGGGCATTTTCTGGGGGCTCAGACTCAAATCAAGATATGTCCAATGGGCAGTAAATGATTTCTATGCATTGTTTTAACATCCTTTGAATTATTCTCAGGCCTTACTTCCTACACAGGCAGATCATCTTGTTTGCCCACTACAATGTGAGGGAGATGGTGCCATCTGTCAGCAATCTTATGTTTGCCATGCAGTCCCAGATTTCTTAGCAATACCTGATCTCCCTCCTGGAGTTCCTGTGCTTTCACCTTTTTATCATACCTTTCTTTGTTGGCCAGATTTCTTTTGGCAGACATGGTTTGAGCCAGTTGGTACGCATGATTTAGCTGGGTCTTTAACTTTTGCACATACTATAAATAGTTGTCAGCTTGAATCCCATCAGGAGAGACTCCAAAACACACATCTACCGGCAGTCGAGCTTCTCTTCCAAACATCAGGCAGTAGGGGGAGAACCCAGTGGCATCACTTTTGGTGCAGTTGTAGGAATGTACCAGGGTGCTAATTTGTTGGCTCCATCTAGGTTTGTCCTTTGGGTGGAGGGTGCCTAGCATATCTAGCAAAGTGCGGTTGAAACATTCAGGCTGTGGGTCCCCCTGGAGGTGGTAAGGGGTGGTTCCGGACTTTTGCACTTCCCACAGAGAAAGCATCTCTTTGATCAGATGACTCTCAAAGTCTCTCCCTTGATCAGAATGGATTCTTTGTGGAGCCCCATAGTGAACAAAAAAGTTTTCTACAAGCACTTTTGCCACAGTGGATGCTTTCTGGTCCTTGGTGGGGAAAGCTTGGGCTGGGGTAGATGATCTAGCCACATAAGGACGTGAGTTAGCATTTTTGGGACCTTCACTGCGGTCATTTCGTGCACCTCTTAACCACTGTTTTGTGCTCCAAAGCTCTCCTTGTAGCCGGCTCACCACTCTCTCTAAATCTTTCCGAGACCGGCATTCCCTCTTCATGTGCCCATCCTTCCCACAGTTATGGCAAAATATGTCTGCTGAAGTTTGGGGTGACTGAGGCATCACATTGGGGGCTGTGGCATTAGTACTATCAATAGAAAACCTTGGTGCCACCTCAACCGGCGGTGGGTTGGACATTTGGAGACATCTCTTCAGTTCCCTCACTTCCATAGTCAAGGCATCAAGTTTCGAACTGTTGTCTACATGAGGTACCTGGGTAGGCACCCCCACCTCTATAGCAGAAGCAGTCGGGCAAGTGTCACTGCCTATACTGGTAGGAGTGGCCTTCATGATGAGACTGTCTGTTACTTTCCTAATCTCCCTCAGCAGTTCACCCCATGGTGGCACACCCTTTTCCTTCTCAGAACACTCTTTAACTGCCAACCCTTGCCCCTGAACTTCACTTGACGGGTCACCCTCAGTCACTCGGGTCGTAGCAGCAGCTATTGGTGCAAGTCCCTCCTGGGATCGCCTTTTCTCAACTCCTCGAATTTCTCTCATTAGCTCATCATAGGAGGGTGGGGATTCCAGTCGATTGGCCAGACGAATCTGAAGCAACAGCAGTTCTGAGAAGGGGGCAGACTTAAGGATCCTGTCAAGCCTAGTTCAGTCCAATTCAATCACTGACAAACTACCCTTTCTGAGGCATTCTTGCAACAATTTTTCCAGCCAAGATACATACTCAGACAACAACTCCCCTTGGTACTGTTGTGCATTTCTTACTCTCCACCACAGGTCCTCATCGGAATCTGGGCTCCCATACACATTCTCCAAGGCCTCAAGATAGTCCTGTGCAGTCGCTTCAGGGTTACGGGCCAGTTTTGCATGGATGGTAGCCAGGGCGGGACCTCAGAGGCTCTCACTTATCCTCTTTCACTTTTCTGCTTCCGAGCATTGCCATTCTAGCACTTGAGAGGCAACATAGTCTATCCAGGTCTCCCAGTCATCCTCCCCTTGTGGGGTGGGGAGGGTGGTGGAGAAAATTTTCAACCTGCGGTAAGAGTCATAACTATTGGCAGGTACAGACATAGGGACTAGCACTGGCACAGCAGGAGGGGCAATAACGGGTGCTGGAGGGGGAGAGGGTGTTGGGGGAGGAACGCTCTTAAGTGGCAATAACAGTTTCTTTAAATCCTCCACAATTTTTCCTTCCTCCAGCAACAACTTAGCAAATTTCTCCTCAAAAGTTTCAGATAGTGGGGGAGGCTCATTCTCCCTGGGGTCTTTACTGTCTTTGGTTATCACTCTCCAGACAGTGAGGGTTTCCCCTGGGGTAATAGTCTGTGGCACTTTAGAACTGTCTACAGGGTCCTTACACTCTATTAGGGCCATGAAAGTTTGGGCGAGCAGATCAGCCTGTCGCCCCACCACCACAGAGTCTCGTAAACATTCAACCTTGGAAAGTACTCCCTCTACAGTGTCCATACTGGTATCCAGCGGGATATCCAAGATAAGTATAGCATTTTGGGGGTCGATCTCCTGCCCAGTACACCACTTCACCAACTGGTGTACAGCCACTTCTGTTGGGGTATCCATTTATTTTTAACAGTAATTCGTAAATGTGGCCACTAGAGGATGCTAATCCCAGCGGTGCCTCCAAGATGTAACCCCTAGGTGGCGCTATCCCAAGGGCTACTACCACTGCCTGTTTGACTACGGATGGGTTGAGGGGCCTAGGTCCTATGGCAGGGGCCTCCACCCAGAGGTCAGGGTTTGTAGTGGTTAGACTAGCTTGGTCACAGCCTTCTGGGACACTGAGACCCACTTTTATACCCTCTAGTGGCTCACACAGTACACCGGAGTTACAGCCCCAATGCCCCACGTATACACACTGTTCACTCATATAGATACCACTTACCCTCGATACTGATTCTGCAGCACGTCTCTGAGGACCTCCTGTAAAGTAAGGTTAAACAACATACACAGCAAAACACAATACTGTTTCCATAAGTACCAATACCACAGACAGTATATAGTATAACAACAACAAATCTGATTTATTTAGGGGACAGTAACAAAGAGGGGGGGCAATCAGGTTGAGTTGGTTTGGAAATATTCAAATCACAGTACTGTGCACACATACAGGGTCTGAAAAGTCACACTCTGGGTTCCCAGGTTGGGGGGGCAGCCAGGTCCATTGCCTGGGGTTGGCCGGCAGGTGCAGATGGATAGGGACCTGTAGAAGAAGATATATGCACAACACCCAATTGTAATCCGGAGCCAGAGGGCTCAGTCCATGAAACAGTGAAACAACAAGAATTAGATGACACACTTGTGATTGAAAACAAACTGCAGGGGAATACCCTGATTAGTACTCACAACACCCAAGCTGAGAACTGGATGGAGAATGTCCCTCTGGATTGCCAAAAGAGCAGGGCATGAGGACAAGGTCCTTGTGACTGGACCCCACTGCAGTTGATAACAAACGGATGTAGTCCGAATTAAGCTGGGGGTTTACTTCCAGCTTCAGCACTCAATTCACTGTATGGGGGATTTGAAATCGAGATTCCCCACAAGCACTACGCACATTTATATGTAAAAGGAAAGTACCATACCAGGCAGGCTGCTCCTCGATCCCGATTGCAATTACTGCAAAATACCTGGAAGCACACACATCAGCTTTAGTTCCTGACAGACTGAGTGCGATTCAGCAATTTCTCCAGTCTTCTACAGGGTGAGCCTGGTTTCCACACTTCTAGTGCTTCTTTCTCCTCACAACTCAGATTCAGTCCAAACTGGCACTCACAAAGGCTGCAGACCGAAACTCCGGGTCTCACACGCGCTTCCCGCGTGAAACTATACACCGCAGAAGCACACAGCTCCTTCTCTCTTCACTGCCACAACTGGATCTGATCTTTCCAGTCACAGAGCAGGGCATTTCCTTTAGCTCCACACTATTCTGTTGGCTGATTCAGCTGTCACTCACAATAAGACTCCCTCTGTTGGTAGAAAAAGGCGCCAAGGTCAAAACTACATTTCCCAGAGTCACTGCCCATACAGTCCCCTTGTGGCTGGCTCAAAATTAAGAGTCCAAGTTCTGATTCATCCACAGGCTCCATTTTAGGGAACCCTTAACCCAATTGGCCCAGCACAGCAGTTTAGGTCCAAAATGGAGGGGTAAGACACACAGAATCCCAGCTGCAAGAAAGGCAGGTTAGACAAACTGCATTTTACTTAACACTCTAACTGGTTTCAGGCAAACAGTTACATCATTCATTTAGGCTCCCTCCGCACTCTTAGGGACTGCAGAAACGGAACGATTTATCCACAGCTCGGGCAGGATTCAAGCATTAAATACACAGTCCCCCCATACAAACTAATTAAGTCTGCAAGCAGACAGCTCTTAAAGAGACAGTACGTGGAGGCTTAAATAGCACTCACTTGGAACCACATTTAAACAGCTCAGACACCGAACACCGCCCAGACTTGGAGCATTCAGGCAAGCTCCTGGAAGACTTTTGGGAACCCCCATTTGCAGGGGGTTACAAATGTATAAAACATAAAGAAAATGCTGCTCCGAACCTACATTAACAACCTCCAAACAAAACTCCCAGTGCCACAGTTATATTTCGGGGGGGGGGGGACCGGGTGATTTGTGCTGAGGGATTGAAGGGGTGCGGGTGTTACAGTGCACAGTGGGCAGTTGCAGGAGGGTTTACTTACACTCTAAATCTGCTTGCCTGCATGATTTGGGAAGACAGGGCTGGGGCGGTACAGCACACAGTGGGCAGTTGTTGGAGTGTTTCTTTAGGAAGGAATGTGGAGTCCCTTTATAAAAGCATAGTAGTTGATCAGGGGCACTGGGAAGGGGGTGGACTGGTGATGGATGGAGAGAATCCGTTTGGTTTTTTTTAATTAGGGAAAAAATGCAGAGTCTTCACTGGGAATCTTCTAGATCTTATCCATAAAAATCAAAGTGCTGCTACACAGAACTGAACCAGGTTACTTAAAAATTTTCTGGCAGTACATTTGTAAATAGTCACAAATGTCCCTGAGAATCCCCATACAATAAGATTGTACATTGTGGCCCCATGGAAGTCTAAAAAAAAACAAAAGTCTTGCCAGTGTTACTGTAAAATTAAGGAGCATTTACCATCAGTAACCATAAAGTTAAGATAACCAGCATATTAACCAAAAAGTCTTACAACTGGTAGCCATAGTATTCAAAACTAGTCGCGCACATTGAGTTACTTACTGTCGACAGACTTTTAAACACATCTGGTTTCTTGCTGCTCCCGAGGAAATCAGCTTGTTTTGCTCTTAAAGAGGTCTGGGAAACAGTTTAATATAAAGTCATTACCGGCTATACGCTATATGGCAATGCGGCACACCTATTTCTTCAGTTTAGGGTCGGGTTTTGAAGAGTGAAGATGTGCCAGCGGTACAACCCCTGATGGGTAATAAGGGCTGCGGGGGGGGTGCTCAGAGGGAGGGTCTGGTGGCCCAAAAGACATTGATGGACACTTTTCTTGTCACAGTTGTAAAATAAATTAGAACAAGCATTTGTCAATGCCAAATGTTGTTACGCTGGCATTGGTAGTGCAGTACGGGAAAACATTTTGGGCAGGATGTGAAAAATGACAGCTGTACAGTTCATAAGGAGGTGTAAAAAAATGCCAGTGTTGCGTGTGTGTGTGGCATGTAAATATAGCAAATTTGCAAAGTTACAAGGGTGCATGGAAAATGTACAATGCACACTTGGAACACAGTCATTTTATGGGCGTTTGGCACCAGATTTTCAACATAGGCATTTTAGCACCTCTGCTCATGTACAGTGTCATTGTTATTTCCTCAAACTGTCCCAAAAAGTGATTTCGCACAGTGACCACGCTACTCTGCGCTGGAAGTGCGAAAACACATTTTGGGCTGGATATGTGAAATGACAGTTGCACTGTTCATCAAGAGGTGTGGAAAATGACAATGGTGAAAATCCAAAGAAAATATTACAATGCACTAGATGCTACGAAAAGGCGGTAATCTGCCACCCATTGTGAATACAGTAGTTTTATGGAGTATCGTCACCAAATTTTCAACACAGGCATTTTGGGACCTCTGCTCATGAACTGTGTCACTGTCATTTTCATAATCTGGCCCGAACACTGATTTCCCACAGCGAATGCACTATTGTGCGCCGGAAGTACGGAAACACATTTCAGGCAGGATGTGGAAAATGACAGCTGTGCTGTTCACAAGGAGGTGTATGAAAATGAAAATGTTGAAAATCTGGCATGAAAATATTGCACGTTCGTGAAGTTATGAGCCTGCGTAGCAACTGTGCAATGCACACTCGTAAAACAGTCATTTTTTGGATTTTTTCCACCAAATTTGCAACATAGGCTTTTTGAAAGGCCACCTCATGAACACTGGTGCTGTCGTTTCATTAATCGGTCTTGAAAGGTGATTCCACGTAGTAACTGTGAAATCACCTTTCAAGGCCAATTAACGCCATGACCGTGCTAGAATTCATGAAGAGGGGTCCCAGAAACCCCATGTTGAAAATTTGCTGCCAAAATTCCAAAAAATGCCTGAGATATGCAGCAAAGTTGAAAAAACCCTATTCACTCCATTATACAGCTTACCGGCATTTCCTCAGTTAGCGGCCGGCTTTGAAGAGTGCAGACGTGTTCCCGGTCCACTGAAGAGCGTCGCACCGAGCTCCGGAGGTAAGTATGGGGTGAGGGGGGTGTGGGGAGGCAGGGTGTGCAGTGGGTGGGTGCAGGTTGTGGGAGGGGGCCTGGGAGAGCTCCGAGGTACTGTTTCCTTCTTTACAGGGTGCAAAAAAACATAAAAGGCATCGGGGGACCATTTTCCTGTTTAACAGGTGCTTTGGCATGCTGGGGTGGGCTCCCAGCATGGCATGTGTGTGTGGGTGGGTGGGTATGTTAGCCGACGGGGGACTGGGCACCCCCATCGGCAAACAAGGAAGGGGGGAGCTGCAGGAGCCGAGGGGGATTGGGCACCCACTCGGCTATACAAATGGAAGGGGGATGACATTATGCCGACGAGGAGGGCTCCCCTCCGGCAAAGGGAAACGGTGGGGGCGATGATGCTGAGGGGGATTGGGCACCCCCTCGGCAATCAAAAAAGGGGGGGTGTTACATGATGCCGATGGGGATTAGGCACCCCCAT
Source organism: Neoceratodus forsteri (assembly GCA_016271365.2). NCBI lineage: Eukaryota > Metazoa > Chordata > Ceratodontiformes > Ceratodontidae > Neoceratodus > Neoceratodus forsteri. The sequence continues at coordinate 382,322,861 of CM028134.1, read as the reverse complement.
CAGCACACACTAAAGGAAGGGGGGTTTGCACGCAACAGAGGCAGTCACTACCACCATGTTGCCTGCACTTAGGGAGAAGGGTGCTGTGGTCACGCTGCATGAGAGCTTCGCTCTCATTGCAGTGGACCTTTTGATTGATCTCTTCGCCTCATTAGCCAGGCAGGGTGTTGACCCCTGCTGCTGGCTGATTGGGGAATGCAGGATGCACCTACTGGTGCGTGCTCTGCATTCGCCCAATAGCGACTGCGCCTCCAAAGCTGCACTGTCCCAAGATGTTGGCTGCACAAGTGCGCCAACATAAAAAGAATGGCAATGCCGATTGTGAACCGGGTGATTTGTGAAGGGCTGAGGGGGTGCTCAGAGGGAGGGTTTGGTAGCATAAAAGACATTGATGGAAAGTTTTCTTGTTACGCTTTTAAAATAAATAATAAAAAAGGAGGCTGATCGTGAACTGGGTGATTTGTGAAAGGCTGTGGGGGTGCTAAGAGGGAGGGTCTAGTGGCGCAAAAGACATCGATGGACAATTTTCTTGTTACAGTTTAACAGCAAAAAAAGGATGCCGATGCCGATGCCGATGCCGATCGTGAACCAGGCGATTTGTGCTAAGGGACTGGAGGGGTGGGAGCGGAACAGTGCACAGTGGGTTGCAGGAGGGTTTACTTATATTCTGCATAAATTGGGAAGATGGGGCTGGGTGGTACAGCACACAGTGGGCGATTGTGGGAGGGTTTTGGAGAAAATATGAGGTTTTCTTAATTAGGGTCATTGAAATAGCCAGCAATGGAGTGAAAATAGGAACTTAAATCCACTAGCACTTTAAATGATTCACCAGGGAACGCTCGTCGTGAGGAGTGTCATCGGTGCCGCTGCATGACAAGCTTGTCTCTGATTGCAGTGGCACTTTTCTTAGAAGTTTTGTCCACTTTACATAATGTTGGTGTCAGTGCATGTCAGCACTAGCATGCTGCCTTATTGGGGAATGCCGGACGCACCTACTAATGCATGCCCTGCATTCGCCCACACTGACGCACCTACAAAATCTGCCACTACCGCAAGATGTTGACTTGCGCGCAGGCGCAGCAAGCCAACATAAGACTCACTGTAATCCTGCTGTACTTCATGGATCTCACCAATGGTGATTTTTCAAATTGCCACCCATGAGGTTCCTCCTCAGATGCCCTGACAGTCATTATAAATGCCGCCGACTGCATTGTTGTATGAAACTGCCATGGCTCATTTCAAACTGCCCTCAATGCAGCTCTTCTTCACATGCCCTAATGGGACTGCATGGTCTAAAACTGCAGACGAGCATGACTCTTGTAGCTCCTGACAGGGCCATCACTGCCCTTATTTACACAAAAGAACAGAACACCAGCTTACATGCAGGTTTGCTGCCACCTGCTAGACAAATAATACAACTGTACTCCAAGACTAGGACTACTTTTTTCCATAATGCAATTTAGTTTACATTTTTCTTGTTTTTACTAATTTCAAATAAAAAGCAAAAACTCAAAAAATACTATTTCCTATTACTTATGGACCCATTTCATAATCACAATCATGCACTCCGGGGTGGGGGTGGGGCGGACATTGTGGGGGGTGGGGCGTTGTGGTGGGACAACAGCCCTTCGTAGGTGATGGAAGCACTCGGCTTTGCCTTGTGCTTCAACCCACCTGAGGTGGGCTGCTATACCACCACACCGCCCGCCCTGTCATGTCTCGTTGCTTAATTCTTCCTCCCCAATAAACTGCCCCATGCCTTCCTGCCACCCAACTAAAATCCCACTCTGGGCACAAACCCAGATTCCCCTGCACTGCATGTGAGCAAACCAGCTTCTAGGCTGATAGGTAGGATGTGCTCAAGCACTCCTGATCAACTTTATGGGGAACAAAAACCTTGTTTTTTCACATATTTTAATAGAATTTATTTTTCTCCATATAGGCAGGACAGGCAGCTACTCAACCCTGCCCCCACATGCTGCAACCATCCCTTACCTTCTCCTGGTCGAGGTCCATATCCTCCATGGCTTCCCCCCATGGTACGGCCAGAGAGGGAGAGCTGCCCCCCCCAGCACACACATCCAGATCTGCTCAGCCTGGAGTGGCAGGGCATGCTACAGAACAGTGGACAGGGCTTCACGGGCCCCATCCTCCATTGTTTCCTCTTTATTCTCCCTGGGCCCATGGATGTGCAATGAGCTCAAATGTACGAGCTCTGCCTCTGTGGAGATGCCCCCAGTGCTCTGAATATGAGATCCCTTCCCACACACAGTGTGACTCACCCTGGATTCTTCCTGGTGGCAGTTGGCAGTGAGCCATATCAAACTCCCTCCCAGAGGAAGGAGAGCAGTCCTAGGGACATTCAATCCTCCCTTCCCCAGTTGGTCCCCAAGCAACCCATGTCTGTTCCCGAATCGAGGTTGACAGTGTGCCAGAAGGTAAGCTACTCAGCGCCTCAGCCCTACACAACACTGAGCCAGCTTATTTTATGTTGTTTTATAAATATTTTTATATAATTAGAAATGTGGCAATGCATGAAATCAGCTTAATAGCCACACTGTATTGTTTCATGTGCTACTTTTGAAATAGTCCAGTTTGTCCTTCAGCCCCCACCCATCGTCCACTACTTCTGGCCTATGATCATCCCCATTCTGCCTGCCTGACTAACATCCTACCACTGGGCATGCACCTCCAAGCTCCCCCGTGTGGTCCATCACTCCTTTATGTCTATGGTTCATCCCTGCTTGGGGTCCCCCACCCAAAAGCACCACAGGAGAGAAACACATTGAAGCATGCAAAGAGGGTCTGGTGGTGCAGGCAGGGAAAAGTGGTGGCTGTTATCTGGTGCTCTGGTGGGGCCAGTTCCACTTTTCTGTTGCCCGTCACCTTCATATGGTGTGCCCGCTGTGGCATCCGGTAGGCGAAGGCATGCTTGATGTGTGAATACCCATGTCATACAAGCTACTGCAAGCCACCAGGAGCAGCTTTTAGAGTGGCCTGTGGCAACCTCCCCCCACCCTAGGCAGAGAACATAGGCTTGGATGCTGTGTAGTTCTCCCTGTCGGCCTCTGCTCCCGGCGTCGGGCTCGGAGCATGAAATCAGGGTGCCAGTGTTCTGAGTGTGCACCTCACTGTTCAGTGCCATGGAGCTGTCAACACACATTTTTTAATTACTTAAGAGTTCACTGAACATTTCAGTAAACCTCATGCAAGTTCTGTATTGTAGTATGAAGCTGTATAGCACTAAAGGGCTTGTGTGAGGCAGGAGGAGGCTGGATGCAAAGGTCAGTTTCAGTTTCAAATTTTATTTGTTTGGTCATAGACCATTACAATAAAACATAATAATCATAATAATCACATGTGTGTGTATATATATATATATATATATATATATATATATATATATTATATATACTATTTCCTACAATTTATAACCATATTTATGCAATACACAATACATAGGGAAGATCAGTGCCATATAATTTAAACTCTGGCAATTTGATAAACTCTTTCACTGCATTACAAGTGCTATACTCCACATGATGTAAATCCTTTCTATAGATACATTAGTGAAAGGAGAAAGTCCAGAGGGGGTATTGCTAAGATCAAAGGGGATAAGGGGGAGTGTGTGGAGGAGGACCAAGGAAAAGCATCTATCCTAAATAGATACTTATGCTTAGTATTTACTAAGGAGAAGGTAGGGCAGGGCCCACAGCTTAGCACCATGGACACGGGGGGGGGGGAGGCACAAAAGAAAGGGTCCTACAAGAGCTCACTAAGCTCAGGGTGTACAAGGCTATGATATCTGATGGCATACATCCCAGGGTACTAAAGGCGCTAAGAGTGGAACTAGCAGTGGAACTAGCAGAGCCATTATCAGAATTGTTTAGTGAGTCTCTGAGCACAGAAGAGGTCCCAGAAGACTGGAGAAGGGCTCTTGTGATCCCACTCCACAACCGTGGTAGCAGGGAGGAGGCAGGGAACTACAGACCAGTCAGTCTTACCTCAGAATTGGGCAAGATTATGGAGGCACTCTCTAAGGAAATGATAGTGCAACACCTGAAATCCATAGGAGCACAGGATCCAAGACAGTAAGGGTTTACAACAGAAAGGTCCTGTCAAACTAATCTCATAGATTTCTTTAACTGGGTAACCAGAGTGGTGGACCAAGGGGGTGCAGTTTGTGTCGCCTACCTTGACTTCAGCAAAGCTTTCGATACTGTTCTACATAGAAGATTGATTAACAAGCTGGGTAGGCTTGGTGTGGGTCAGAAGTTGGTCAACTGGGTGGCAAACTGGTTTGCGGGCAGAAAACAGAGAGTGGTGGTAAATGGTATACAGTCAGAAGAGATGCAAGTCACAAGTCACAAGTGGGGTACCTCAGGGATTAGTCCTGGGGCCAGTCCTCTTCAATATCTTCATCAGTGACATTGCAGATGGACCGGAGGGTAAGGTTTGTCTTTTTGCAGAGGACACCAAGATCTGCAACAGAGTAGATAATCCAGATGGGGTGGGCAGAATAAGAAGAGATCTTGATAAACTGGCAAAATGGTCGGAAGAGTGGTAACTGGGGTTTAACGCAAGAAAGTGCAAGATCATGCACATAGGAAAGAGAAACCCTGAAGCCACCTATAGGTTGGGAGAGGAGTTGCTGCAATTACAAGGAGAAGAAAGAGACTTGGGCACCATCATCACAGATGACCTGAAATCATCCAAGCAGACCACTACAGCAGTAGGTAAGGCTAGAGGGATGTTGGGGTGTATTAGTAGGGGTATCACAAGTCGTAAGAGGGAGGTAATAATCCCTCTTTAAAGACACTGGTTAGGCCCCATCTGGAGTACTGCATGCAGTAATGGAGGCCACACCTGCACAAGGACATTAACAAAATGGAGGCAGTCCAGAGAAGGGCAACCAAAATGGTGCAGGGACTGCATCAGAAAACATGAGGACAGATTAACGGAGCTCAATATGTATACCCTAGAGCAAAGGAGTGAGAGAGGTGATATGATTTAAACATTCAAACACCTTAAGGGCATTAACAAGGTGAAAGAGTCTAACATGTTTCAATATAAGAAAAATAGCAGAAGAGGACACAGCATGAGATTAGAGGGAGGCCGATTTAGGGGTAATGTGAGGAAGTTCTTTTTCACAGAAAGGGTGGTGGATGCATGGAACAGCCTACCTCAGGAAGTGGTGGATATGAATACAGTGCAGGGCTTCAAACAGGCAATAAGATAGGCATAAGGGAGTCATACAGATGAGTATGAATAGATAGGCCATTGACAGAGTACAGACCTATGGCACATTCATAAGGTAGAAAAAAAATGGACAGACTGGATGGACCTTGCAGTCCTTATCTGCCGTCAGCTTCTATGTTTCTATATACAGAATCAACATATACCCTCACCGTGCACTCTATAATTATAATTGTTAAAAAATTCTGATTTAACATATATTCTACTCAGTACTATGTTTCAAGTGAATTATGGTAATTGCATTTAAATAACCAGCCACTCTATTAATTGTTAGGTCATCTTCTACTGTAAACATTATGTTTAGTAAAACCTCCTTATTTGAGGATTGAATTGTATCCCATAGTGGGTACAGCCAGTAGTTCTTTGGTTTATTATACCAATGACAACAAGCATTTGTCAGTGCCGAATGTTGCTTGCTTATATGTGCTGTTTAGGTATTTGGAAGTGATAGTACCATTCTTAAGAACTGTCATGTGCCCCCCCCAAAGACATCCACTGTGTCTTTCCGTTCAGTATTCGCAGAAGAGCGTGAGGGGTAAGGGCCACAACAGTACAGCAGTTGTCAAGGCGGTGAAGAGGTGGACAACAGTCCATTCACAGGCAAAAGAATCCTGCAGGAGCTGACTAAATTGAAGGTGGACAAAGCAATGGGACCAGATGGCATACACCCAAGGATATTAAGAGAACTGTGAAGGGAGATAGCAGTACCTCTGGCAGTCATGTTCACTTGAGTTATTCAACACAGAGGTGGTACCAGAGAATTGGAGATGGGCACATGTGGTCCTTCTACACAAATCCAGCAACAGGGAGGCAGGGAACTATAGGCCGGTCAGCCTCACCTCAGTAGTGGGGAAGATCATGGAGACATTGCTTAAAGAAAGGACAGTGGGGCATCTAGAAGCCATCGGAGCCCAGGACCATAGGCAACATGGATTCACAGTGGAGAGGTCATGTCAGACAAATCTGGTTGATCTCTTTGACTGGGTGACAAAGGAAGTAAATCAGGGTGGGACAGTGGACAACGCTTACCTTGATTTCAGCAAAGCCTTTGACTCCCACATAGGAGGCTGATAAACTACCTGGGTAGGCAGGACATTGGGGGAAAGGGTGGCAAACTGGGTGAGAAACTGGCTAACAGACAGGAGGCAGAGAGAGGTGGTAAATGGGGTGCAGTCTGGGGAGAGGGGGTTGTCACAAACCCACTCAGCAGGTCAGGCCCTCTACTCCCAAAGTGCCAACCTCTGAGTGTAGTCTTGGGTACAGTTAATAGGACAAGGTAACCCTCTTGTCTGTTCCTGTGGATTCAATCTACCTTTGGTCTCAAGTCTTGGAGGGATTCAAACTGTGAACCTCTTGTTAGTGTACCCAATGTTCAGGCTCAGATAATTCTGTCTTTGGGGGGGCCAGATATCTTTGCCTATGGGAACCTAACCAGGTGTACAGAAATGAACCCTTAAAAACTTTAATAAAGACCTCAGATTTAAAATGCTTCTCTTTCCAGTTCCTAACCACTTTGAATGGTCCTGCCCACTCAGCCTGCAGCTTGTCTTTCCAGACCGGAATAAGGACCATGACTTCCTGACCCACCATGTACGAGGTGAGCTCTGGCTCTGCGGTCATACCACACTTTCTGTTTCTGTTGGGCAGCTGCCAGGTTGTTTTGGGCTGTCCCTATAAGCTACTTCAGCCTTTCCCTAAACCTAAGGACGTAATCCACAATGGGAGTTCCCTGGGTGGCGTGCTTGCCTTCCCAGTCCTCCCAGATCAAGACTAGGGCCCACGACTATCTATATAAGAGTTCAAGGGGAAATCCTGTCGACTATTGGGGGAACCTCCCTGTATGCAAACAACAGGTGGGGGAGGTATTTCTCCCAGTCCCTCCCATGCTGTTCAGCAAACGCCCGGAGCATTGACTTTAGGGTACCACTGAATCTCTCCACAAGCCCATTGGCTTGTGGGTGATACGGTGTCGTGCATCTCTGCACCACCCCACATTTCTCCCATAAACATTTCATCAGGTCCAACATGAAGGAACCCCCTCGATCAGTGATAACCTCCTGCGGAAACCCAACATGAGAGAAAATCCCAAGTAAGGCATCTGCCACTTTGTCCATCCTCAGTGAGGATAGGGAGACTGCCTCTGGGTACCGGGTGGCATAATCCACCGCAGTCAGGATGAATCTCTTCCCTGGGGAGCTGGGGGTATTTAAAGGCCCCACAATATCCATTCCCACCCTCTGGAATGGTTCCTCTACTATAGGCAAGGGAATCAGGGCGGCTTGGGTTTTCTTGCCTGCCTTTCCTATTTCTTGGCACCGGTGACAAGACCTGCAATACTCCTTCACCTGCTGGGTGAAGTTAGGCCAGTAGAACTTCTGAGCTAACCACTGCATAGTGCGCGCGATTCCCAGATGACCAGACAAGGGAATATCATGCAATTTTGAGCAACTGCTCACGATACCTCTCGGGAACGACAAGCTGCCTGCCTAGCATTCCTCCCTCTGTCTGTACTGCCTGAGTATACATAAGTCCATTTTCCCAATAAACCTTATGCCTGCAGTCACCTCCTTGTGCTCCGTCAGAGTCTGCCCAAGCCCTCAGCTTCTCTAAACTAGGGTCACTCCTCTGAGCAGCTGCAAACCCCTCACACGATCCCAAGGCATGGGACTGGTCCCCTTCAGTCACTAAACTAGGGTCCCTAGCACTAGCATCAGGGCACTCAGGATCACTGTCAATCCCAACCCTCTAACAATGGGTCACCCCTCCCTCTTCGGAGTAACCCTCTGTAGTGGGGTGGTTACTTGCTACTGAGGAAATTTCTACCCTCTTTTCATTAATCTCCATATCAGGAGACACAGACTGGGGGACCAGCCTCTCAGTGGTTTCCACAATGGCTTCTGTGGGGTTCAGGGAACTACAATTTACCCTTGCTGCTTGGCTCCGGGTAACTGCACATACCATCCCTTGTTGGAGATTGTTGCCCAGGATCACATCCACTACAAAGGTTTTGGCTACAGCCCCCGTTTCACAGTTCCCCGTTTCACCCCAGTCTAAGAGAACACTAGCGAGGGGTATTGCTTTCTTTTCACTAGTGAACCCTTGGACAGTGACATATTTATTGGGTATAAGCTGACCAGGCTGTACCAGATCCCCTTTTACCAATGTCAGGGATGCCCGTGTGTCCCTTAACCCTTGCATCTGTACACCATTCACTATGACTGGGTGCATGTGTTCCCTTATGTTCACTGGCATGCTTCTAGGGACACACAAACAACCCATTTCTTTTCTAGCACCTGGTTGTGTATTATTGCTCGCCTTTTTGGGACACTGTCTGGCAATATGCCTAGTTTCTTTACACAACCAACATTCATTTCTTATCTCAGAGAAATCTTTTCTCTGAAACCTGGGGTGAACTGGTACCGGTGGAGGCAGTGAGGGTTTTAACTGCCCTGAAGGCGTGCTTTTCCCTTTCTGTGCTGCCATGCCTGCCCCGTTCGCTCTCAGAGCAGGTCTGCTCTTGGCATAGCTGTCCGAGAGTTCCGCAGCCTCTTGCACTGTTTTCGGATCTCAGTCATCTAGCCAGGTTTTTAGCTCTGCTGAGCATGCCCAATAAAACTGTTCTAATAAAATCAGATTTTCAATTTTATCAACAGAGTTTGCCTTAATTCCTTCCCACCGTTTTAAAAGCTGACGTTGTTTCGTGTCTAGCTCCTCGTAGCTCATATCAGGGCTTCCCCTGAGCTTACGTAATTTAGCTCTGTATGATTCAGCAGTTAATTCAAACTTTTTTAACAGTGCAGCTTTAAGTTTTCTGTAATCATCACTGTCCTCATTGCCATTTAACCCTATGCATCCTGAACTTTCCTGGTAAGTAGCGGGGATAACTGGAAGCTATAGGACTCTCTAGGAATTTTAGCCTGAATACAAACTTTTTCAGAAGAATTTAAAAAGGCATCCATATCCTCCCCCTCTTTAAATTCAGCTATTAATTTGGAATTCAATTTGTAACCCAGTCCTGCAGTCCCAGTTAAACCCAAGCCACTTACCTGCTCTGGTGCTGCTGGTCGGAGTCGTAGCTTCTCCAGTTCATGTTGCCTCTGGCGCTCCTCTCTCTTCTCCTCTGTAGCTCGCTGGCACTCATGCTCCTCACGGTCTGCATCTCTCTGTTCTCACTCTGCCTCTCATTGTTCCCACTCTCTCTTCTCCTGGAACTCCAGCTCCATCCTGGGCAACTTAATTTGCAGCATGAGTACCTCTGGATTCAGGATTCTGATGACCTTCCCCTGCTGCCGTGGCCCTTCACTAACAGTGGCCCTGTTGTCATCCCCACCGGATCTGGACACTGCACTGGCTGCTAGTCCTGCCACACTCAAGGCTTGGTCCTTTTCAGTCATGGTCTGTGACTCACTGCTCTGGGTATCTGCTACCATCAGGGCATCTATGAGGTTCTGCTTTTTGTCTGTCACCTCGAACAGGACTCCTCTGTCCCCGCACAACTGCTTTAAGTAATCTACAGTGTGCCTGCTGTAGTCGGAAGCCATCTTCTTCCCTGACTACTGCTACTCTGACTTGCACTTTGGAAAAAAAAATAAAACGGGTAGAAACTTGACTGTATGCCAAGTGGGTAGTTCTGTTTCCTTTTTAAAATAAAACTCTGCCTTTTTCTTTCTTTGCAAGTGAGCTTATGGTCTCAAGCTGACACAGAACAATAAAAGCTTGTAATACCAAAATTATGCCACTGCTGCCAACCAATCTGTCACAAACCCACTCAGCAGGTCAGGGCCTCTACTCCCAAAATGCCAACCTCTGAGCGTAGTCTTGTGTACAGTTAACATAACAAGGTAACCCTCTTGTCTGTTTTTGTGGATTCAATCAATCTTTGGTCTGAAGTCTTGGAGGGATTCAAACTGTGAACCTCTTGTTAACGTACCCAATATACAGGCTCAGGCAATCCCTTATTGAAGACTGTTGCCCAGGATCACATCCACTGCTAAGGTTCTGTCTTCGGGGGACCAGATATCTTTGCCTACGGGCACCTAACCAGGTGTACAGAAATTAACCCTTAGAAACATTAATAAAGACCTCAGATTTAAAACGCTTCTCTTTCCAGTTTGGTATCACCATTCAAGCTTATGCCTACTGTCAGCTATAACCATATTTACTTTTCTTGCAAATGAAAGAAATTCAAAGACAGACCAAGTATGCTCTAAAAACAGTTTTACTAAAATAGATAAAAATATGTAAAATACAAAATACAGAACTATTATATCATAAGACATACAAATCTCTTAAACAAAATGGGTTTTAACAGTGCAATTCATACTACAGTAATTAGATTTGTCTCTCTCTCTCTAAATACCTGCTTAAAGTGCTCACAGGTGTTTCTTTGTCAGAGTCTAGATAGAAGTGTCTCTGAAGGAAAACAGAATAATGTTTAAAAGCTGGTTTTCCCCACCTATTTTGTATGAGGTCACCTAGCTCCTCCCTGTCAGAATATATATAAAAAGAGATATCTATATAAAAAACAGGATGTCTTTTCCAAGTGTTAAATTCTGGAACCTCAGCATGACTCATGTTCTTCAAATGACATTTCTTTGATCTTATGCTGCATCCTCTCTCACATAGGCTTCAAAGGAGCATTTACAACTTCACACCCGTGTGTGATAACCTTGATTTCCCTCCAAACATCATAAAATGGATATGCTCTTTCCTGCCAGCTGGCCAGCTATAATTAAGCTAAAAATATGAGATCCTTGATCAAGGCCTGTTCTACTCTGTAATTAGCATCTGGTCTTCCACATAACACCTTGTATCTAAAATATGTGTGTGTGTGTGTGAGATCTCACATGCTGTTTCAGCATTTCTCATGGGAGACAGTTCATTAACACATTTTTTTTTTACAAAAAATCATACAGCACTCAGAACTGGCTGTCCATGGCACAGGGGTGACCAGTGGGGTGCCGCAGGGATTGGTCCTGGGGTCAGTTCTGTTCAATGTCTTCATTAGTGACATTGCAGAAGGGCTGAAGGGAAAGGTCTGCTTGTTTGCAGACGACACCAAGATCTGTAACATAGTGGATACCCAAGAGGGGGGTGGAGAAAATGAGGAGGGACCTGGGGAAGCTTGAAAAATGGACTGAAGACTGGCAACTGAAGTTTAATTCAAAAAAGTGTAAAAATTATGCACCTAGGACACAGAAACCCTGGGGAAAGCTACAGGATGGGGGAGGGAGGGGGGAGTTGCTGACAGTCACAAAGAAGGAAAGGGACCTGGGGGTTCTTATTTCAGATGACCTGAAAATGTCAACGTGCTAAAGCAGCTGGGAATGCCAGTGACATGCTGGGGTGCATAGGCAGGGGTATCACTAGCATAAGGAGGGAGGTAGTGATGCCATTATATAAAACCATGGTCAGGCCTCACATGGAGTACTGTGTGCAGTTCTGGAGGTCGCACTTTCGTAAGGATATTGACAGGCTGGAGATGGTCCAGAGAAGGGCGAATAAGATGGTACAGAGCTTGCAACACAAGACTTATGAGGAGAAATTAAGGGACCTCAATATGTACTCACTGGAAGAGAGGAGGGAAAGAGGGGATATGATAAAAACATTCAAGTACCTCAAGTGTATAAATATAACTACTGAGAAGCAGCAGACAGCTGCTATAGGCACATTTGCCAGTTTCTGTGTGATATTCTTTTGTTCTTATAAATCTGTAATCCCCAGTATTTCAGTAACCACATGACCACACTGCCTTCTTTAAGCAGTTTTACACTGGTTGATGCCTGGTGTCAGATGGCAAACAGAGGGCTCACCAGATTGTGTTGCCATTTGAAAAACTTCTTAGAGTGTTCTTTTACTGGTGAGCGTTTTGGAAAGCTGATGAAGGTCTCACAATTTTTATTCTGATTTTATTTCCTTATGTCTGTCCCCTTTGATCCCCATCCCCACACCCCAACAGTCATCGGTGGCCACAGCTGCAGCCTTCTTCTTACCAAAGTGGTGGGAGAGCAGCTGCCTTTAGTGTCTGTGAAGTCTGACATCTTTCAGTGCCGCTTATTGGTCATCTTCCAACACAGGCGAGGTGCTGCCAGTCCAAAACTAACTCGAGACAAGCAGCTTTCAAAGTGGGGAAGAAATGGAGTGAGCAAGAATCAAGTACTCATTCAGATGCAGCGTCTATTTTTAGATCAGCATACCGGTGTGGTCGCTGCAAATAGAACCCCAGCTCTTTAAGCAGCCTTATGAAGAGTAAAGGCTCCTCGAAGCACTGGGGTTCTGTTTATTGTACTGTAAGTGGGCTGCATCTAATCCGGTAATTTACTGTACCTTACATCTGGATGTATGGTAGGCCCAACTTTAAATAAACACTGCACCTGAATGAACACATGATGCCATAGAAACATAGAATTTGTCAGCAGAAAAGGACTGCTCAGCCCACCCAGTCTGCCCAAGTGTTCTCTACCTACTTGTAACTCCTGCCTGTATATGTTACTGTATGTCTTAATCTGTCTGCATCCATCGGGACCTTCTTCTGAATGAACTTGCTCAATGGATTTTTCCTGCAATGAACTTGAACCTACTCCACCTCCATAGCCCTATTGATCTCCATTGACCCCCTCCTTCCCCTTTTTCTAATATACCCCTATGTTTATCCCAGGCATGCTTCATGTCCCCTAGCATTTTAGCCTCCACCACTTCTTCTGGCAGTCTGTTCAAGGAGTCTACCACCCTTTCAGTAAAGAAATATTTCTTGACATCTATCCTGAACTCCCCCCCAGCTTCATTGTATACCCCTTGGTTTGGGTGCTCATCCTCATTTGAAGGAAACTCCCCAACTGTACCCTGTTTACCCCAGTGAGGTACTTTGTAGGTCTTGAGCATGTCACCTCTCGCCCTCCTCTCTTCCGAAGTGTACATGTTGAGATTCTTCAGCCTTTCCTTGTAGAGATTCCTGTGAAAATCCTGAACCATTTTAGCTGCCCTCCTCTGGAAAACCTCCACCCTATGTCCTTTCTGAAGTTTGGACTCTAAAACTGGATACAGTACTCCAGCTGGGGGTATACCAGGGAGTGATGCAATGGCAGCACAACATCCCGCCTCCTCCTACTAGAGATGCCACTCCTTATGCACCCCAGAACCCAATTTGCCCTGCCCATAGCCTTGTCACACTGAACTGCCACCTTGAGGTCCTCTGATATAATAACCTCAAGGACCCTTTCATGTCTAGTGAATATCAGTACCTCCCCCCATCCTATACCCAGCATCGGGGTTCCTATGCCCTAGGTACATGATTTTACACTTGTTCGCATTGAACCCTAAGTAAGTAAGTAAGAAAATGGAATTGATTTGAATGAATTGCAGGCTTTTAAGCAGCTTTTTGGGGAGTGTGTATGTGTGTGTGTGTGGGGGGGGGCGGCCTCTGCTACTGTAACTATTTGCTTTTGATTTTGGCCTCAAATCAGGTGCACTCCTCTAAACAGATAAAACACGTTTAAGAAAGACTCATAAGAAATGTCATAAAGTCTTTGTACATTAGCCAGGGCTGAGCTGGCTGAACCCTTAACACTGCACTGCAAGCCAGCCCGGTGGCACTGAGGGTTGAGGCGCTGGACGCCACACCTCGTGCTGCGCCGGCGACCCGGGTTCGGGAACGAGCCTGGGTCGTCGGGGGTTGGACTGAGATTGAACATTGGGAGACAGCTCTCTCAGTCCTGGGGTGGGCTGTGGACTTTACACCGTGCTGCGGCGACCCCTGGGGACGCCCGGAGGTACCACATGCAACGGTGTAACTGGGGGGTGGGACCGCGGCAGACGTCTGCACATATGTGCGACGTCATTGCACGTCCAGGTTCCCTACAGGAGAAAGAACAGGGCAAAATATGGCAACATGGTTCTGTGGCAGCTTGATGGCCACAGCTCCGCCAGCTGACGATGCCTGGAGGCATGTGCCGGTACTGGTTTCCTCGCTGGGCGTGGGAGCCATGGGGGGGCCCTTTCATAGGTGTAGCTGCATCTGCCAGCTGGGCATGCGAGCTTCGGGGTCAGCAGCGGAGTGGAGTGGTGGCTGGATTGGAAGCAGGGACTGTGGCTGCAAGGAGGTAAAAACTTTTAAATAAAAAAAAAAACACTGCATTGCAGACAAGAGAGATGCAGCCTGTTCCTAATTAATGAGCTTCCCACTGGTCACCTGTGAGCCTCTTATAATAATAATAATAATAACATTTATTTAATAAAGCGCCTTTCAGAATTCCAAGGCACTGTACAAAATGAATACAGATAAAATATATACAAATACATATCATATAAAATCATAATAAAACCGAAAATGCCTTTCCCCATAGAAAAGTTTTTGGTGCCTGCTTAAAACTCCCCACCATCCTGCATTCCCAGAGCTGACGGGGCAGAGAATTCCAGAGGGTAGGTGCCGCAAATCCAAAAGCATGCGCACTGAATGACTTCAAATTAACCTTCAGAATCTCCAGCAACCCCTTATGGGCCAGAGCTCACTACACAAGCATGTGTCAATGCCGAATGGTTGCTTGCTGTCATTAGCAGTGGAAGTGCAGGAGTTAGACAGATGGGGCCCGATTCTCAAAGCCCTGCGTTGCATGCAAGGTGCCTGCGCTGAACAGATATGGTGCAAGGTGCACCTTGCGTCACATGACCGCCCTCCGTCTGGAATTCACAAAGGCGGCCTGCATCGACTGCAGAGGGCCGCCCTGCCCCAAACAGGGCTTGTACTCAGTTCTGCACCCTGCAATGCACTGCGGCACGGCAGTAGGGAGACTGCAGCTGATGCAAGCTGCATCCTGCGATTCACAGACATCACCCGGCCGGAGAAATCCGAAGTGCCCTTAGACCAGCCAGGGAAGGCGTAAGGGGACTTAGACATTCTCCCCTGGGTGACATGCCTGTGTGTGGCACATCATGGGTGATGATCCACCTACCATACACCCCCGAGTGTGGCCCCGTATGTGTGGTCCCTGTCCTAGTGGTCCAATGGCACCCCTCACAGCTCCCTAATGCCACCTATGTACCACGTTGGTACCCCAATCGTCATGTTACCCATACTGGCAGCTGCTCACCCAATCCTCGATGCCCACCCCATCAGCACAACTGCAGCACCAACTTATGGTGGTACAGTGCCCACCCATGTCCCAGCAGGTGGTGCCCACCCCCCCGTACACCAGTCCTGACTGCTCACCGGCGCCCAGCACATCCCACCACTCACCTCCATGGCCAGGCACCAATTGCACCAAACATGGTGGGGGGACACCAGCCCACCAGGTTGGGTCCACATGTCCATTCCCTGGTGGGACAGGGGTCCAGTGTTAGTCTCTGGTGGCCTTCAGCAGACCCGTGCGGTGCACCAGGGATTTGCTGCACAGCTCCAGTCGGCACAAGCGTGGGAACTTAGCCACTGGGACCCCTCCTGTACCTGAATCAGGTGCAGGGTCCCTGGTGCACTGGGCATCAGTGCAAGCTGCTGTTTGCCACAGCTTGCGTCAGACGCAGGCCCCTATGAGAATTGGACCCATGCAGTATAGGAATGGCAGTGAAGTACTGAACTGATGCCAACCCCACTCCCACCCCCACCCTGCAGAGATGGACAGGCATTGGGGTGTGCCTTTGGGTCGACACCCATAATGGTCACAACATTTCACCTCACCCTACCCTGCA
Organism: Neoceratodus forsteri; assembly: GCA_016271365.2. Classification (NCBI taxonomy): domain Eukaryota; kingdom Metazoa; phylum Chordata; order Ceratodontiformes; family Ceratodontidae; genus Neoceratodus; species Neoceratodus forsteri. Next base: position 382,306,925 of record CM028134.1, on the reverse strand, counting down.
GACACTGACAAGTGTTGAGGTGTGCCTTGGGTGTCCGGGCTTTATTCACCTCAATCCATAAGGAAATATGCTGAAATGGGTGCAGTATAGGAGAATGGGGTGAACTCTGGGGCCAAAGAGTCCAAGGTGCACCTCGATGCCTGTCACTGGCTGCAGGGTGGGGGTTGGGGTGGAATGGCATGAGCATTACTGTCGACAATCCCAAGTCACACCCCTGACACCTGTCAGTTCCTACAGGGTAGGGCATTATGGTCAAAAACCCTAACGCCCTGGGTGTTTCTTGGTATTTTTACTCCAGGTTTCAACATGGGCTTTTTGTGATCCTACCGCATGAACAGTGACTATCAGTTCGTTAGCTGAAAGGTGATTTTGCACAGCGACTGCACCATTTGGCGCCACAGGTGCGAAAACACATTTTGAACAGGTTATGAAAAATGACAGCTGTACTGTTCATGAGGAGGTGTAAAAAATGACAATGTTGAAAATCTGGAGTGAAAATATAAAAAAACTGGTGAAGTCACGAGTGTGCGTAGAAACTACGCAACACACACCCGTAATGTAATTAGTTTGGGGATTTTTTACAGCAGATTTTCAACACAGGCATGTTAGGACCTCCGCTCATGAACAGTGTCACTGTGATTTTCTTAATCTGTCCTGAACACTGATTTCCCACAGCGATCATGCTATTCTGCACCGGAAGTGTGAAAACACATTTTGGCCAGGATGTGAAAAATGACAGCTGTACTGTTCATAAAAAGGTGTGGAAACATGACAATGTGGAAAATCTGGAATGAAAATAGTATGAATTCATGAACTTACGAGGATGCGTGGAAATTGCACAGTGCACGCTTATAACACAGTCATTTTATGGACTTTTGTCACCAAATTTTCAACATAGCCAGTTTAAGACCTCTGTTCATGAACAGTGCCACTGTGATTTTCTTAATCTGTCCCGAACATTGATTTTGCACACCGACCATGCCACTGTGCATTACATGTGTGAAAACACATTTCGGGTGAGATGTGAAAAATGACAGCTGTACTGTTCATAAGGAGGTGTGGTAAAATGGCAATGTTGAAAATCTGGAGTGAAAATATTAAAAACGCTCGAAGTTGAGCAGCCCAGTGGTGCTGAGGGTTGAGGCACTGGACACCACACTTCGCTCCACGCCAGCGACCCAGGTTTGGGAGTGGACTTGGGTCGTTCGGGGGTCAGCGGGGCGGAGAGGAATGGAGAGCGTCCAAGGAACTGCTCTCCCTCTCCGGGGGGGGGGGATCCCAGTTGTCGGTGCGCTATCAGCTCCTAGCAGAGGCTGGGGATGGTACACCAGCAACAGTACTGGGGAGCTGAGATGGGGCACGGCGATGGGAAGAGTGCGTGCGGACGCATGTGCACTCCTTCCCTGGGTGCCATTGCTTGCCCCGCTCACAAGGAGTAAGCAGAACAAGGGAAAACGGCTTGGTGACCGGTCGCGGCAGCTTGATGGCCATCCTACGGGGGCATCTGGCTCTTGGGGACATCACCGAACACTAGATCCTGAAGCAGGTGGAGTTGGGGCACTCTGCACCCCGCCGCGGGGGGTAATCTGCAGGGGTATAAGGCGAGGGTCCCTAAGGGAGCTAGGGGACTCCGGATGGTGGCTGAATAACAGGATGCGCAGAAGACTGGGGCAGACAGGGAGCCAGGTAGGGAAAAAAGGATGTATATAAAAAAAAATGCTCGAAGTTACAAGCGTGCGTAGGAACTGCTCAATGCATGTTTGTAAAACAGTCAATTTTGGGAATTTTTCACCAAATTTTCAACGTAAGGTTTTTGGGGGCCTACCTCATGAACTGTGACACTGTCATTTTGCTAATCAGTCCTGAAAGGTGGTTCCGTGCAGTGACCGTGAAATCACCTTTTGGGACTGAATAACAAAAAATGACAGTGACTAGTTCATGAGGTGATCTAAAACCATGTTGAAACTTTGGTGAAAAAATTCCCAAAATAGTCGATATGTACCAAAGTTGAAAAAACCCATTTATGCCATTATGCAGCTTACCAGCATTTCTTTGTTTGGGGGCAGTGGAGCTGATGGGATTGGCCACCCATGGGCCATACAGACTTTTGCCACACTGGGGTGGGCTCCCAGCATGGCACCTGGAGTTTTGTCTGGGGGGCAGTGGAGCCGACAGGGGACTAGGCACCCCTGTCGGCCATACAGTGTGCTGGGGGGGCGAATGAGCTGAGGGGGGATTGGGCACCCCCCTCAGCATACAACAAATGGGGTGGTGCATCATGCTGACAGGGATTGGGCTACCCCGTCGGCAAATTAACTGGGGAGGGGATCATGCCAACAGGGGGATTGGGCACCCCATCAGCTTTTTTTTTATTTATTGAAATGTTTCACCAGGAAGGCACACTGAACAGTGGGAAGCTGCTTTCCATCAGCTTCGTGGGGACTGTGAGAGGCCGACGGAGAAGCCACCACCATGGGCACACCGCCCAATGCACCAAAACAGCTGATTGCATAGTGACGTGGCCGAATTTCTTTACGCATTGTTGCATGCTCATTAACTGCGGTCATCAACAGCATGCTCCTCTGTTCGCTGCACAGAGAACAGCCCAAGAACGGACTGCTGCCATTCGGCACAACACTGCCACGCCTCCATAACTCGCTTTTGAAGGAAGCTGACACAATGTGTTTCTTGCACATGTGTGCAAGCAACACAAAAATGACATGATGTAAATCCTCACTTTCTGTCCATGTACAGGCACAGAATTTCTCTGTTGGTTCACTTAATTTTAAATATCTAGCTCTTAATACATTACTTGGAAAAAATTCTAAACAAAATTGAGTGTACAATTTCCTGTGAGAGTAGTCTGTTAGAACATCTGAACAGTATCTATAAACATGTCTGTTGTCATTGTTAATAAGCCATGGAGAAATTTTCAGAGGATGTTGACTATGTCCTTTGCCTTATTAATATTAATAATCTTCTTGGTTATATAAGTTTTGTATTTTAGGCTAATCAGAATTCCCTTCTTAACATATTCCCTTAAAAATTCCAAACCATAAACTCTAAGAAGCAAAAAACATTGCACAACCATTTTGACTGACTACAAAGAGAATAACAGATAGGTTACTGGGCATTACTGGTGAGTAATACCATCGAGAAGTTCTGGACACATGGGAACCTCAAGAGTGAAGCTCGAGAGGTTCTTGTGTCCAGAACCTCGAGATGGTAGGTCTCCGGTAATGCCCAGTGACTCCATAATTTTTTTTAATATATGGATACAGTTTTTTATTTGTTTGTCGCTTAAGGACTGTGTCAGTCCTGGCCAAGCGCCGCACTGTATAGCATTTCGATTGCTTTTCTCCGGCCCGCCCAGCTGCTCACTCGCTAGTTTGCTTACTCACTCACTCACTCACTCACTCGGTTCACTTGCAACACATGCAGTCCTACCTTTTCTTGTTTTTGGGGAACGGGGAATGCAGGATCAACCAGATGTCTCAATTTAAAAAAAGTAAAATAAAGTAGAACATTTTTGAGGAGTACTACTCTCGCTAGCGAGAGACTGGCCTCATGTTTTTTAACTGTTCTGCCCACCCACACAGGGAAAGCAGCCAATGAGGAGGCACGCTTAGGATGTAGGGGGCAGGAGGTATCTTTTCGTGCGCTTGCAACGATACTATTACCAGCACAAAACTATACTATTAAAAGTGATTGACAGTACTATTATCATTGAACCTTTGAGGGTATTACCGGATTTTTTTTGTATGCTTTACACACCTATTAAATTGAAGATCCATATATTAAAACCCAATAACCCCCATCTTGTTTTCTCCATCAAGCACTTATATGGAAGTCTATAAACATCCAGTCTGGTAAGTCTAATCCAGTAATTGATTTTTCTAGTCTCCAACAAAGCTTTTAGCCTTACCATTCCAAGTTCTGCTTTCAGCAGAGAGGCCAGAACTGAATTACCAACCTCCAGGGCTATTTTATAGTTTACGTGGAATTTCCAAGGATTTCATATTATTTAAATCCCAAATCTCTGAAAAAGAGCTTGAGAAAAATATTTAGCCTTAATTGCTTCCAGTAAGGGCTTAATGGAATTACCACCATATCGTTTGTTAAATCTTGTTAGTTTTATTTATTTATTTTATTTATTTAAGTTTCGGAATTACAATACCTTTGAGTCAGAGACTCATTTACAAAAGCTCCATGACAGAGGGTGCTCATACAGAAAAAACAATGCAAAAAGGTTTCAGGCAAGGAATACAAAATGGGAGCAATGATATACATAATACAAAGTGAATATAATGGCAGTGAAATACAGACTATGGCACGAATCACAGCAACACACTAATTGCTACAGAAGGAGAAAGTTTAAGGAAAACACATTGAATGGCAATAAGATATTGTGAAAGCAATCCGAAAAGGACTTTGTGAAATACAAAGGATTTTTTTTTCAGTTTCTTTATTTATCTTGCCTACCTCCTCGGCTGGGGTGTTCCCTGTGGTCCCCCAATCCGGTCTACTAGCGGCTCCTGCATCGGGCGTTGAGTCCAAGCTTTGACCTCTTTCCATCTCCCTCTCTATAGGCCACATCGTGATGCAGAAGACCAAGGGGTCAGGGCCAGAGGGAGCTCCTGGAGCATCCGGTGCAGTGCTGCGGTAGACCCTCACAAGTGCCGGAGGATTCAGCATGGTTTTTTCCCATAATTACCCCATGGTGCAGGTGTGCAAGGATGCCAAGGACGCTGCGGCATGCTCTCCTGCACACCACACATCTGATGTCCACCCATGCCGTCCCTTCCACTGGTTCTTGAGCAGCAGTGCCCCTTAGCTGCTGCCAGGAGCCAGCACCTTCATGGGAGTCCCTCCCCACCCTCCCCAGAGGAGGAGGAGCGCAGTCCCAGGAATGCTCAGTCTTCGTCCCCCAGCTGACCCCCAATGACACGAATTCACATCTGAATCCGGGTTGCCGGCATGGCGTGAGGTGTGGTGTCCAGCACCTCAACCCTCAGCACCACCAGGCCATCTTAAATACATAAGCATTAAGCACCAAGAAAGGAGGCTTCTACTAGGCAATTGATGCATGGTTGGGGGGGTTGTGGCACGAGGCCGAAGGCTGTGCCTACAACCACCCAACCATGCATTAATTCCCTAGTAGAAGCCTCCTTTCGAGGGACTTAATGCTCTTGTAACATGGGACACTTGTAATTCAGATTTAGTGGACTGGTCACTTTTATTTACTATACAGAGAGATAGATGTAGTGTTTCAAAATATGACTATACATGATAAAATTCCAATAAAACACATTTTCTTTGCACCATATTTATTCATATAGTGGTGTTTTTTTGTCACAAAAAATTAACACTGCTGATTTTTACAGGGACAACTATGACTTATTAAATCGCTGTATTTTTTTTTTTTTGTACTTTCTATTTTTCCCTTCTCTCTCCCCTCAACTCCAGTCTCCTTGGGAGTACCTAGGAGTCATCCCACTACGGTTTGTTCCTACCTTGTCAATCCTCCATCGCCCATGTAGCCTCGGTTTGCCCCTTGGGTGGGGTCGGGGTGGGCTCCAACACCCCGGAATTCTCTGGCGGCAGCGGTCAGGAGGATGCCAGGAGGGCGGCCGTAAATCGTGGGCAAGCTTTGGTTTTCCGTCTCCACCAGAGCTGAAGGGGTTTTTTCCCTGAGAGTGGCCAGCACCCTTATGTCAAGGCCTCACCGATGTCTGCCACTCCCTGCCCCTTTGCTACGCTTCTCTGGCACTTGCTGTATCTCTGGCATCCGCCAGAGGTCAGCCGAGCGCCGAATAGGGACCCCTGTTCCTCCTGGGAGAGGACAGCTGTCCTCTGGATGCTCAATCCTCTCCCTCCCCTGCTGACCCCCAGCAACCCGGGCTTGTTCCCGAACCCGGGTCGCCGGCGTGGTGCAAGGTGTGGTGTCCAGCGCCTCAACCCTCAGGGCCAATGGGCTGGCTAATCGCTGTATTTTTTTTGTAAAGTACATGTACAATTTCTTTTCATTTCATCCACTACATAGCCTGTTCTTTGTGGCTTCTCAGTGCTGTGAGGTGGCGGTTTCTAATTTGCATATTTACCTCATGTCACCTTCGCTTGTTTCCACTCGTAGGGCTTGTCTTGTTTTTTTTCTTCTTCTTTCTCTGTGTGTAGCATAATAGTAGTAATTTACTGTGTCATGGATACTGAACTTTGTAAGGCTGAAGGGGTTAAATGGCATGTGCTCACTCACACAAACTCATGCTGAACTATTCTGTGGTTCATGGTAATATCCTACATACTCATTTGCATATTCTGCTGTCATTTTAACAAGAAATTTCAAACGTTGGTTTTCACTCCAGCAACATATATTTATATGGTGGGTTGTACTGTTCCCATTTTCTCTTCAAAGTTTATAGTACATATGTAAAAGTGTACTAAGATCTTTTTATATTTCACATGTTGTGAAAACCTGTAGTTATATCACTCGGTAAAGTTTTCAACAATGCTAATGGAGCAACAAACTATGGGATTTCTTTTCATGCTAATAATGATTTGCTTTCTAAACAACTCTTTTTTTCCTCTTAGGAACAATATAATCTTTCTACATTTAGCACATTTGGCTTAAGTTTGGATTGATCAACTACATTTCAAAAGTGTCCCATTGCATTTCTACTTTCACAATCGGCAACATTTCTAATCGTCATGCCCAACATCTGCTGATGTCGCTCGCTTCTGACACGTGTTAACAGATGCATTTTCTTTTTATCCTGCTGGGACCTGTAATTACACTTCACTGGGCTATCTACGGTACATGTCATTTAATTAAAACGGGACAATTCTCACTGTTGCATTTCTCTTTTAAAAACCTCTTTTGGGAGAACTTTCGGTGCCACATGCAATTTTATGTGTGTGTTACTACTTACTCGTTTTTCTGTATTTCTGGTATTACACTTTTACTGCAAGTAGTTCAGTATCAACCGGGTGCTTGGATGGGAAATTCACTGATGATGAGTTATCTACTACATCGTGGCGATCACAGTGTGGAATACTTTGGAATTGCAACAGTGGCTCACGTCATGAGCTCCCTCTCTTATCTGGCAAACCTGTGGCACTACCTCAGCGGGCATTACTCTGGGATTAATCACTGCTGCTTTCTACCCATATGTTGTCTTTACACCAATAGATTTTGTCGATTTCAGGTAATATTAATTGCCATGTCACAAAGAGGATTAAGGAATAAAGATGGACAAAATGCAGGAGATAAAAAAGGAAGTACTAGAATAGTCAGTGCAAGAGATAGAGTAGAGGAAGTACTTGACTAAGCAGAAACCATCCGAATTGACTTAGTCACCAGTAACAAGTAGAGAGGAGAAAATGGGGTCTGGGTGAAGGGCTGGGCACCCGCCCAGGCTAGAGACAGTCACAGCTGTAGGTATCAAGTAGGTGCAGAGGGAGTTTGGATTTAAAAGGACTTAGCTTGGGTTCTGCCAGGACATCAGAAGGGGGGCCATTTAACCAGACAGGTGCTGTATGCATGAATGCCCAGTGCCCCTGGGTAGTCCTACAGAAAGGAACTTGGTGTGAGACTTTGGTGGAACTCCTCGTACCATGGGGGTAATGGTTCAAGTAAGTAGTTTCTGTGCTGAGGGAGGAGTGAAACCACGGCATATCTTTTTAGCCAGTAGGCAGGACTGGTAGGTAAGCCTGCTTTGAGGTTTAGCCAGCTAGTTTGGTCATAGAGGTCACAGATGTGGTGAACCTGGTTGCACTGTGACCAGATGGCAGGCTTTGTTTAGGGCAACCATAATTCTGTTGAATATAGTGTCAGTTGCAGAGCCATAGATGACAATCCCATAATCAGTTATAGAAAGGACCGAGCTTGTTACTGCAAGGTGAAGGGCATCAGTGGTCAGACAGTTCCCGTGCCTGCAGAGTAGCCCAATTCTTGTGTTCACAGCCTACAGACTAGGTTAACATGTTCATGATAGGATAGGGAGCAATTGAGGGTTATCCTGAGATATTTGAAGCTGGTAACTTGCTCCAGTGGTAGGTGGTGGCTGTTGAGGATGCTCAGGCATGCCCCCTTATGTTTGTTTTGGGGGTTGGCGAATATCATCACCTTAGTTTTTTTGTAATTAATTATGAGTATGTGGAGCACAAACCAGGACTCTATTTTGGTGAAGCTCTTTTGAAGAGTGTTCTCCAGGGGAAGGGGGTCCGGGTGACTGGAAAAGATGACAGCATCATCTGCATAGAGGAGCAGATTGCTGGAGCAGGCTTGTGGATGGGTGTTGAGGAAAAGGTTGAAGTGAAGGGGACTAAGAATAGAACCTTGGGGGACACTGGACTGAATGGGTAGGCTGGAGGAAAGAGTGTCAAGGATTTTGACATGCTGCATTCTCCCACTTGCCTCCTGAGAGAGACCAGTAGCAGGAAGAGCAGCTACTAGGAGGGCATGATTAATCATGTCAAAAGCTTTCGTAAGGCCAATGTAAATAGACTCTAGGATGTGACCACGGTTGAGAGCTTTATTAATAAAATCGGTAAATTCAAGAAGGGCTAAGGTGGTGCTGTGCCCCTTCCTGAAGCCATGTTGCTGGTGGCATTGCAGATTGTACTTAACAAGGTATTCAGTCAGTTGATCAGATACAATCCTTTCCAAGGCTTTAGACAGGGATCATTGTTTAACCAGGAGTAGCACACTAAGCCGAAGCTTGTTTCCAGATGCGACCTGGAAGCACAAGGAAGATAAGTGACTTGCTCAGGATCACACAGTATGCACCTAGACGGCTGTGGAATTCAAACCCAGGTCTCCAGATCTGCAGCTCAGAGCCTTAACCCACTGCACTATACTGCCAAAAATGTCAAGGGTCAAAAATGAGCACCTGACTTATAGACAGAGGGGGAAGGATGGATAGTGGGCGGAAGTAGCTGTGGGAGGCCCTATCAACACTCTTGTGGACTGGAGTCACTACAGCAGCTTTCCACTGTTGGGGGAACTGTCATAGACAGAGGGACAGATTTAGTAGTTTTGTGAGGGGGGATATGACAGTGTCAAGTGCGAGGTGTAATAGCTTGAGGTCCAGAACATCACTTCTGAATCTGGATTTCCCAAGAACTCGCTGGATGTACTTTTTGGCTTCAGGCAGGGAGAGAATCTGGAAATGGAAAAAGGGGGTAGAAGTGGGACCACGATTCAAATGTAAGCCAGATGAATTAGGAGAATTAGAGAAGAAGTCAGGGGGAGGACACCGCTAAGGTCTGTAAAGGCGGTGTTAAAGGTGTCAGCTATGAGCTGAGGGTCTTGGTTAGTTCACCAGCAGCCAGTTAGTGCACCAGCAGTTTGTTTAAGCTTCATGATCAGTCCTTTTATACGTTTTGCCCAAGTGCCATTATTAGACATAGTTCAACCTAAATAAACATAAGTACTTACTGTGGTGAATTTTCTGACATCAATTTTCCATTTTAGTTCTACATTTTTAGAGCCAAAAATGAGCACCTGACTTTTGTTTAATTTATCTTCAGGTTATATTTTTCTGGATATGACACGAGTATATCTAGCTTTTGCTGAAGGCCATAATAGGAAAGTGAGAACAAGACCAAGTCATCGGCATACACCAACACTGGGCAGCACGTATTTCCTATCTGAGGGAAATCCGATATAGATTCTGAAAGCTGTACTAAAAGATCATCAATGTAAATGCAAAAGAGCAATGGTGCTACTGCACAGACCTGCCTAACCCCCTTGTTTGTTGGCATAATTGTTGAATATTGGCCATTATTCCCAATCCTGACCTGAGCCCAAATATTTGAACAAAGCTGTCTCACAATACTAGTAATAATAGGATCTATACCCTTCTGATACATTTTTTGCCATAATGCAGCTCTGGAGATTGTATTGAAAGCAGAACTAAAGTCGATAAAAGCAACATATAACTTCTGTTTTCTTGGAACTGTATATTTTTCATAAAGATGCCTAAGTGTGAAGCAGTTATCTATGGTGGAATATCCAGAACGGAAGCCAGCTTGAAACTCTGAGAGCCCACCCAGTTCTCTTATTTGTGCTAAAAATCTGGATAAGATAATTTTTGAGAAAATGTTCCCAGTAATGTCCAAGAGTGAGCTGGGTTGGTACATTTTTGGATCACTTTTATCCCCTTTCTTATAAATTCAGATAATAGTAGCCCCTTTCCAGGCTTTAGGGATGACTCTGTTCACTAGACTTATATTGAAATATAGTAGAAGAATTTTAGACCATTGGGATGGAGCTACTAAAAATAACTCTGGTGGAATCAGATCAGGGTCAGGTGCCTTCCCTCTTTATAAGGAAGCAATTGCTAAGTACAGCTCACTTATGGTAAGTAATTTAACATGAGATGGTCAGTTACTGCCATTTATGAGGAGTGACTCCTGAAAGCCTAGTGGCGGTGATTGACCTTTTGGAGTTTCCTGTGGCCAGCTCAAGCCCAGAGGCTTTGGTCATGGCCTATAATAAAGGCATCTCTGTAGCTCTGTACTTGATTGCTCCTGTCCGTGTTTGTCCTCTCCCCCTTAGCCCTTAGGCCCCTTGGCTTGATGGGTCTTTGAGGGAGTTGCGGCAAGTAGGACGAAGGTTAGAACGGTGTTGGTGGAAATCTGCCCTAGATGTGGACCACCTTAGATTGGTTGAGCATTATCAGACTTACCAGTGATCTCCCGTAAGAAGGCAGAATTCCTGTCCAGGGAGATTGCTGCCACTCAGAACTGACCAGCTCAGCTCTTCCGAACTGTTGATAGGCTGTGCAACCCAACCTGTCTTCAGCTCCGAAGACCTTTTTCGTAATTGGAGTGCGATGAACTTGCTCGGTTCTTTGCAGATAAGGTGGCCGACATCAGGTCAGAAATTCTCATGACTCGCTCTAGGGGGGTTGTGGGTGATCAGTGTTTGGTCACCTCACCTCGAGCTTCCTGGAGTACCTTTGTCCTGCTGGAGTTCACGGATGCCATGCGGCTTGTCCAGTGTACGTGCCCTAAGTGCTGTAGTTTGGATCCGGGCCCAACTACCTTGATTATGGGTTGTTGTGATATTATTGGCCCGGTTCTGGCACAGATAGTCTGGTGCTCCCTGGAATCCAGTGAGTTTCCAAGCTCCCTGAAGGAGGCAGTGGTGACACCCCTCCTAAAGAAAGCTTCTTTGGACCCGGATTCTCTGGCCAACTATAGACCAATCTCAAACCTTCCCTTTATAGGGAAGGTGATTGAGAAAGTAGTAGCGGTACAGCTGGAGGACCACTTGACCATCCATAAAATCTACGAACCTTTCCAGTCCGGTTTTCAAAAGAGGCATAGTACCGAGACCATGCTGGTTCGGGTGCTCAGTGATCTCCTGATGGTGAGAGATCGGAGAAACCATTCTATCTTGGTGCTCCTCAATCTCTCTCTCTCTCTTCAGCCTTTGACACTGTGTACCATGGGGTGCTGCTTGGGCACCTGGGGTCCATCTGTGGCCTGACAGGTGTGGTCCTCAGGTGGTTTACATCTTTCCTTACTGGCAGAAGTCAGAGAGTGGTGTCTGGGATTTTTTCCTCAGACCCATTCTCTCTGCCATGTGGGGTACCTCAGGGCTCAGTGTTGTCCACCATGTTGTTTGCTGTGTATATGCTGCCCCTCAGAGACATTGTAAGATGGTACGGGCTGAGGTTTCACTGCTATGCTGATGATACCCAGCTCTACCTGCCTTTTGCACCTGACCAGGATAGAGCTGTCGCAGTCTTTAATAACTGCCTTGTTGAAATCCAGGACTGGATGAATTCGAGCTGGTTAAAGTTGAACGCTGGAAAGACCGAGGTGATGGTGGTGGACCCAGGTCACTGGATAGAGGGGTTATGGGCTGGTCAGCCCTCTGGACTTTTTCTTGGGGGCTCCCAGATCCCTTCCTCTGAACGAGTGCGAAACCTGGGGATAGTGCTTGACAATGGGCTGACTTTATGAGCTCAGGTGTCGGTGGTCGTCAAGTCTTCCTTTTATCATTTTAGGAATATCTCCAGGATTAAGCACTTTGTTCCGTCCGGGGATCTACCTACGTTGATCCACGCCTTCGTGACCTCACGCCTGGATTATTGCAACTCCCTGTACTTAGGGCTACCAGGGGCTGATATCCGCTGCCTACAGCTCATGCAGAACGCTGCAGCACGATTGTTTATGGGGGCTTCTCAAGCCTCCCATATTACTCCTGTGCTGCGCGATATGCACTGGCTGCTGATTAGGTGGTGGATCACCTTTAAAGTTGGTTTACTGACTTATAAAGCCCTACGTGGACTTGGCCCTGACTACTTGAAAGAGCTTTTTGTGCTTTATCACCCAATTCGACAGCTCTGTTCGGCTGACAAGGGGTTGCTGGAGATTCCAAGGGTGTCATTGAAATCTTTAGGGGCTCATGCATTTATGCAAGCGGCCCCTTCCCTTTGGAATTCTCTACCCCGTTAGCTTCGGGAGTGCACAACTGTGGGAGATTTAGAACAGGAGTTGGAAACTTACCTATGGCGACAGGCATTTATTGGTACTGAATTAGTATGATCCTCAGACAGCTATTAGTATATTAGTTGGTTGCTGATTTTATTATTGTTGTTTTATCTTGTAAAGCGCCTTGATGGCTTGAAAGGTGCTTGTGTGAAATAAAGTTTTATTATTTATTATTATTATTTATCCAATGTGGTTTCCCACTGAGGGCTCAATTCAGTGATTTCCAGGACATAAAATATGTCTGTGTAATACTTAACCCATTGTTCTATAGAAATATGGGAATCTAATTCAAATGTACAACTGTTTAGTACCTTTTGCTACCAGAAGACAATATGACTGCTGATCTGTGTTATTAATTATATGCAACATTTGATTCCATGGTTTTAATTGAAATTCCTTCTGTTTGCCCTTTAAGAGTAATTTGTACTCTTCTCTGGCTTTGTTCAAACTCCTGAATTTCTTCTTATCTCTGGAATTTTTAATGGACTTCATTAGCTGAGTGAGAGCCATTTTTCTTTTATAACTTTCCTGATCAAACCATGTGGTAGGTATTTTTACTCAAACCTTGTTCACTGGTTTATAGAGGAATATTCTAATCCTATCATAACAATCCATCAGTGTCTCCTGTAGTTCCATACAATAATCCATAGACAATGAGTGTAACAACATGGGAAGTAGCAGTTCTTGTAAAAGATGCCCAATTGCCTTCTCCCATCCCGAATCCCACTTGATTTTAGTGAAGTTCCTTATTTCAAACTTTTGTGGTAGACTAGATAGTGGGCTTTGAGTATCATCTCTAACTGTACCATCCCAAGAGAGAACTAATGGAAAATGATCACTTTCTCCTCTGTTTAAAACTCTAAAGGAGGCCCACCTAGACACAGATTCATTCCCAAAGGTCAGAGGTGGGTCTCTGTCAGTCACTGTTTCTGGCTCAAGGGGTGGGAACAGAGAAGCAGGGCCAGGAGGGGTCTCCACTAAACTACTAAGGTGGCTACTATAAGCTGAAATTTGGCACTTGGTTAGGGAGAAGGGCCTCTAGACTACCAGGGATGGCAACTACCGATATATCTACAGGGATCAGAAGGGGGGACCACTGGCACCAGGGATGTTATTTTTATTTTTATTTTCCTCACAAACTATATTGCCTGGACCAACCAGCCCAGGGATCCATGGTTTTAACAAAGCACTATTTTTAGAGCTTTATTAAAACATGGTTGCTAAAAGCAGTAAAATAGTGCTTCACTGATGGACTGTTAGCATTCCAGGAACCATTGAATATATTATTGCACACTCTATGCATTCATTTGCATAGGTGCATGGTATTTGCTAACTTATTACATGATTTTTTTTGCACTGCATTTACTAATTGTTAGTGTCAGTGGCTCAGCAGGTAGCACACTCACCTCTGAGGCCGGGAGATCAGTAGGCTGTGGGTTCTAGCCCCACTCCAGGCACTTGGGTTAATATCCCAATACTGACACTGTAGTGCAGCATGAGGAGGGTGCTGCACTCCCGAGGTGCCATCTTTCGGATGAGACGTTAAACCGAGGCCCCATATGCCTGTTCTGGTGGTAGTTCAGGTGGATGTTAAAGATCCCATGGCACTTCTCAAAAAGAGCAGGGGAATTTCCCCGGTGCCCTGGCCAAATTTCCTCCATTCATGAAAAATACCACCAACAGCTTAATCTGGTTCAAGGTCAGTTGGCATTCATCTGTATCCCCCTCTCCCGGGTCGTGCCTGAAAATAGGCAGGATTTGTCTAGTGCACTTACCGGTCAACAAAAACAAAATAAATAAAATAAAATAATTATGTAATACTTTGTTCTGCATTTGCTGATTATGTGATGTCTTATGCTATATTTACTAATTACATGATGCTCTTCTCTGTATTTGCTGATTAAGTGATGCTTTATCTTGTATTTGCTGATTACTCAACATATTACTGTAACCCCCCTGCAAATGGGGGTTCTCAAAAGACTTCCAGGAGCTTGCTTGAATGCTCCAAGCCTGAATGGTGTTTGGCATTTAAGCCATTTATCAGTGAGTGTTTTTAGAGCCTCTGGTACTGTCTCTTTAAGAGCTGTCTGCTTGCAGACATAATTAGTTTGTATGGGGGGACTGTGTGCTTCTCTGAGTACCACTCGAGCTGCTGCCAATTCACTTCATTTTGCAGTCACTAAGGTGCAAAGGGAACCTATCTGAAAGGTGTAACTGTTTGCCAGAAATTATTTAGAGTAATAATGAAATTACAGTTTGTCTAACCTGCTTTCTTTGCAGTCAGAACTGTGTCTGCTAGTTCCCCATTCTAGTTTTGAACTGCTGAACTGGACCAATCAGTGTGGGGTAAGCTAGCTCTAAAATGGTGCCTTGGACGAATCAGAACTTGGACTCATAATCTGAGCCAGCCACAAGAGGATTGTATGGGCAGTGACTCTGGGAGATGTAGTTTAGACTTCAGTGCCTTTTGGACCAACAGCAGCAGTCTATTGTGAGTGACAGCCAATCCAGTCAAGAACTGGGAGGAACTCAAAGGAAGTGCCGGTTTTGTCGGTTGGAGTTTCAGTTGAGCTTTGGCAGTGAAGAAGGAAGGAGCCCTGTGCTTTTCAGTGTGCAGTTTAGTCAAAAAGTGTGTAAGGCCCAGAGTTCGGTCTGCAGCTTGTGTAACAGCTTGTTAGGACTGAATCCGTCCTGTGAAAAGAATCAAAGGATCTCTGAAGAGTAGAAACCAGGCTCACCCTGTAGAAGACTGGAGGAATTGCTGAAAATTGCACTCGGTCTGTCAGGAACTGAATCTGCTGTGTGTTCTCCCGGGTATTGTGCAGTAATTGCGATCGGGATACAGATGCAGCCTGCCTGGTATAGTGCTTTCTTTTATATGGATGTGAAGAGGTTTGTGTACCTCAAGTGAGCCCTGCTGACATTGAAGGACCTTATCTTATTTGGAGGTCGTGAGTACTAATTCAGGGTCGCTCCCTGTTGAATTGCCACATTAAATCCAAATGGAATTACTGTACTGCTGACTGTTTAATTCTCCTTTCTCTCTGTGTGAAGGGCCCTACCAGCTGCCACGGTTTGGACTAGCCACTAGGGCTTGGGTACCCAGGGACAGTAACTGATAGGGATAGGCCTGTGCACAGAGCCATAGGTAGATTATTAGAGTGATAAGCTAATTAACCTGATTTCCCCTGTCCTTGTTATATCCCCTAAATAAATCAGAGCTGCTTGTTTCAGCAAAGTTATACTGCCTGAGTGTTTGTCTATGTTAAAGTACTGTACTGTGATTGTTTTCATGATCTCATTTCACAGGATGTCCCAGTGCGGAACCAGACCTGGGGGTAAGTGTATACTGTGAAGGTAATTCTGATATATTGTGTGGGCCACTAGTGGGAAGAAAGGGGGGTTGCAGTGTCCCAGAGGGCTGTGACCAAGTTAGTTTAACTATTGCAAACCCTGACCTCTGGGTGGAGGCACCCGCCATTGGATCCAGGCCCCTCAACCTGTTAGTGGCAAATCAGGCAGGGGTAGTAGCCCCTGGGATAGCGCCATCTAGGGGTTACATTACTATGCATCTGCTCATTACTAGTTTACTGGGTTTTATAGACATAAGGAGGCCAAGGCCCATCTAGAATGTCTCCCACACTAATGTGGATGAATTACTTGTAGTTATTGTCCCATTTTAGATGGGTGTCGAGTCTGTTCTTGAAGATTTAAAAACTCTCAGAATCGACAATACTTTGTGGGAGTAGGTTCCAGCATTTAACTGCTCTAATGGAAAAGAAATGATCCCTTTTGTTAGTAGTAACATGAGAGATTACAATGTGCTTATTATGACTTCTGAGGGGAATGGGACGGTCAGAAAAATAAATACTAGTCATGTGTGAGGGCTGGATCTTGAAGAATTTTATATAGCTGGAGAAGATCTCCGCGTTTTTGCCTTTGTTGTAAAGTGACTATACTCAGCCTTTCCTCTACGTGTTATTTTTTAAGTACAGTATTAATTATGTGACCCTACGCTGAATCTGTTCTAATGAGTTAGGTACTAATTCCCAACGCTGAATTTCCCAACATTCGATATCCCGACCCCTTAATCCCGACCTGTGTTTTGCCCGACAATCATATTTCCTGATACAAAGAATCTCGACATAGTGCATATTCAAGATTACTTGCGCATGGCCATTTGCATCAGGCACGCACTCTTCTCTCTGCATTTCCTGGCCGCTGATCTTCACGATGGGAGGCCTTCACCTTGCCCTCAGGACCCCAGCAACATGCCCTGGCTGTCCAAAGGACTGTGAGCTATCAGTGCTCTCCTCTGTGCATTTCGCTGCCTCGAAAAAATATTTACTCACTCGCAGTTTTAATGCTTTAATAAAACCTTGTTCATCGTGCACACACTCCAGATAGTTACTGCCTCCCTTATTATGTTTTAACAAGCTTTAAACAATTTTAAAACATACCGCTTCATGGTGCTTATTTAATGACGAGAAGCAGAAGGTGCTTATTTAGTTATTTAGTTATTTAGTTATGAATGCGTGCTTGTATTATAGAAGTATTGCATAAAATGACGAGAAGCAGAAAGTGCTTATTTAGTTAAGCCCTAGTCGGGATTGTGTGCTTTGGGAATTTATACTGTCGGGCATTTGCACTGTCGGTATTGCAATCTCGGGAAAATGATTGTCGGGCTCTCAGTTGACAGGAATTAATACGGATCCCATTCTAAGGGATTGTCTTGTTTGAAATGGGGGTTCCAAAAAGGGGAGCAAAAATCCAAGTGTGGTCTTATGTAGGTTCTATACAGTGATATAATGCAATTTGAACTTTTATTTGTAAAGGAGAATTTGATGCAGTTTAGTATTCTGTCTACAGTATGTGAACCTTTTTTGCAGTGTGCTGCAGAAGAAAGTGAGTTATTGATGATGACCCCTAGATCTCGTTTCTTAGTTACAGTTTTAAGTGGCTTGTTATTTATAGCGAGGGTTGTTAAATCCTAAATGGAGAACCACACACTTATCTTGATTAAGTGACATTTTGTTTTCAAGTGTCCATTTTGTTATTGAAATCATTAACTAATGACAGGTGTTTAGCTAGCGTGTTGATTTCAGCTATTTTTGCATCATCTGCAAATTTTGCAGTGTGGTTCTTAATATTGTGATTGATGTCGCCAATAAAGATGTTAAACAAAGTAAGGCCTAGGACTGAGCCCTGTGGCACACCACTGCAAACTCCCCCAGATAGGTGAGAGGTTACCCTTTATTCTGACTTGCTGAAGTCTTTAAGTGAAGCTTTACTATGCATTTGCTGATTAAGTTTTCCTCTACTTTTTACTTCCTCAGTATGTGACTGATGCTCTACTCTGTATTTACTAATGACATGATGCTTTACTCAGTATTTGCTGAACACATGATGCTTTACTGTACATTTACTGACTATGTGATGATTTACTCTGTATTTGCTGAGTACAGGATATTTTACTCTGTATCTGTTGATTACCTGATGTTTCACTCTGTGCTTGCTGATTATGTGATGCTTTACTCTGTATTTGCTAATTATATGATGTTTTATTTTGTATTTGCTGATTACATGATGCTTTTACTCTGTATTTGTGTACTGTGTGATGTTGTACTCTTATTTGTTGATTATCTGCACTGTATTTGCTACTTACATGATGCTTTAAAGTGTATTTGCTGATTACATAATGCTTTACATGGTATGTATTTATTTTGATTTTGTTGACTGCGTGGGCCCGCTGAGACTAGAAGTCCCCTTTTCAGGGGCGTCCTGGGTTTAACTGCTTACAACAGTCAAAACAAGCGTCAACAACAACAAAAAATCAGTAGGGCAGTTCAAGGTAAGGTTTTCCATGGCATTAACAATGAAGAAATGGGACAATTTACAATAAATGGCAAAAACAAACATTTGACAGTAATTTAAGATAAACAATGGTTATGACTGCAACAACAGTTAAATAAGCAGAAGCATTTGACAAGAATGAAGGAGTGTCTGCAACAGAATTGTGCAGCTACCTCAGAGAGGCTGTACAGATCATCAGCCCGGGCAAGTACACGGACAGTATTTCAGAAGTAGGTCACTGAGGGAAGTTTTAAAGAACCTGAAGTTAGAGCAGGCTGGCAGGTCATTCCATGGCCTAGGGGCCACAGAGGCAAAGGACCTCATGCCAGCAGATGCTGTAGATTTCAGGATCAAGAGGAGAGAAGGGGAGGAGGATCAAAGGTCTCGGCTGGGCTGTCTGAGAGCCAGTAGAGCTGTAAGATGGGGGGGGGGGAGTACACAGTTTTCTGAACCAGGCACAGAGTGGCAAAGTATATCCTCTTTTCTTGGGGGGGGCAGTTTAGTGTGGAGAGAGAGTCTTGCAGTGATGTTCCCTTTTTCCAGCAGCCACCACTAAGTGAGACACATGATGGTAAAGGGATTTTAGTTTACTGAGTTCACCCTCTTTGAGAGAAGAGAGGACAGGAGCACCATTCAGGATGGTGGGTAGTGTGACACTCAGACAGCTGGTTCTGATTAATCTATGCTTTTTGTAATATAAAAATGTGTTATTGAATGTCTCTCATGAGAGATGCTGACAGTCTGTGGACTGACAACCCCCCTCCCAGGTTTTAGCTAATAGGTGTTACCTGGAAGGCCAAGAGATAATTACAGGTTAGAAGAGACTTAACATTTTGGATATCCTCTTGGTGTGACTAGTTGCAGCTAGCCAACTGCCAAGATAGATCATAAACTTTTATAACGTTCAGAGGAAACACAGTTAAAATTCACATGGTGATACAAAGTGTGTTGCACCTCCGTGAGATCTAGTAGAGAGACATAACAAGTCTGATGTCCTGGAAAGGGAAAGCTGCTCATAGATCAAAGTGTCATATGAGAAAATTAGTTTTGCTGAGGTCACAGAATGTTAATTTACCTTTGAAAAGACATCCTGTTGGTATGATTTTTTTTATATTCTGACAGGGAGGAGCTAGGTGACCTCATGCAAAGAGGTTGGCAAAGCCAGTTCTAAAACAGTATTCTGTTTTCCATTTGCACACAAATGTTTGGACTCTGAAAAAGAAACATCTACAGCACTGTGAGATAGGAATACCTTAGAAAAGACAATTCTAAGAGTACTGTGGTAGGATATTTTGTCTGCACTTTTAAACCTGTTTTGTTTAAGTGATTTGTATGTTTTGTGATATATGGTTCTGTATTTACACTTTACATTTTTATCTATTTTTAAATAAACATCTTAATTTTTAATAGACTATTTGTGTCTTCCAAGTCCTTCTGTTTTTGCCTGTGATGCGTGGATGGTTATGAGTGTGACAACACTGTGCATGAGCTTATATGGTAACATCAACTGGGAAAAGGTAAGAGTAATCTGAGGTCTTTATTAGAGTTTTTAAGGGTTCATTTTGTACACCTGGCTAGGTGCCCATAGGCAACAGATATCTGGCACCCCCGAAGAGCAGAATTATCTGGGTCTGTATATTGGGTACGCTAACAAGAGGTTCACAGTTTGAATCCCTCCAGAACTGAGACCAAAGGTGGATTCAAACCCACAAAACAGACAGGAGGGTTACCCTGTTTATGTTCCCTGTTCAGAAGACTGTGCTCAGAGGTTGGCACTGTGGGAGCAGAGGGCCTGACCTGCTGACTGGGTTTGACAGGTAGTAGGATGCTGTTTGCTATGGATAGCCTAGCTTCAGTCAAGAGGTAAGGATTCAGCCAATAAAGGAGCCTCAGCTGTTGGTTAAATGTTTTGGTTGTTCTTTCAACATGAGGCCTGAGTTAGAGCTCCTGGTCCAGGATGACACCCAGGCACTTGAGTGAGGGTACCGTCTCAATGGAATCACCTGTTAGGGAGGTGATTTTTAATAGTTTGCTCCTATCTGAGCCTAAATGACTAGGGCCAAAGAGGACAGACATGGTTTTGTTAACATCTAGCAGCAGGTTGTTTGCCTTAAGCCATGATTTCAACAGGAGGAAGTCAGCTTTGAGGTCCCTTTCAATTGAGACAATGTCAGAGTGACTTTTGTAGAGCACAGCATCATCAGCATAGAGAATGACACTAGTACTGCCATGGTCATTAATGAAAAGAGAGAACAGTAGGGGGCCAAGGATGGAGCCCTGGGGAACCCCATTTGTGATGTCTCATAGGGAGAAGAGGCACCCTCTCCACTTTACTAACTGCTTACAGACGGTTAGATAACTAGTGAACCAACAGTATGACACTTATCAAACGCCTAGTTTGTTGAGTTTGAGTTTGAGGAGCAACTTGTGATCAACCAAGTCAAAATCCTTAGTCAAGTCTATGAAAACTGCTCCAGTTGCTCTTTTAGACTCCAGGGCTTCAAATATGTTGGTTCTCAATTAGACTAGGATAGTGTTGGTCCCATGGTTCATGTGAAAGCCAAGTTGGGCAGCAGTAGCCAGAGGGCATACTTCAATGTAGTCCTGGATCTGATTGAAGATCAACCTCTCTAGAAATTTAGATAGAGTACACAGTATGGAGATGGGTTGGTAGTTTTTAACAGGTTCTCTAATACCACCTTTACGTAAGGGGACTACATGGGCAACCTTCCACCTTTGTGTATAGGGTCTACCTTTCAGTCACTTGGAAGCTCACCATGCAGTAGGGACATGTTGAATAGAGTGGTTATGTGTGCAGTGAGGGTGTAGGCTCCAGATTTGAGTAGCCTGGGCAGTAATTCATCATGGCCTACTGATCCCTCTCCCTTGATTCTCTGGAGCTGAAGTAATACCTCCTAGCAAGAGAAGAGCCTAAAGTGGAACTCAGGCTGGTGAAGTGACTGGAAGTTAGAGGAAGATGGGGCAGTACTGGGGGAGGGGTAACCTGGGAAGGGTCTTTGAACCTGGCCAGATCCATGAAGAACTTATTAAAAGCCTCAGCTGCAAGGGCTGGGTCATTTGTTGAGTTTGCATTGTACAGTATGTCTTGGGGGGGGGCAACTTTGCCTTTGAGAAGACTATTAATCTGTGACCACAACTGCTTTGGGATTTGTAGGTTGGAGGACTGAAGTTTCTTGAGATACAGTGCCCTTGCCTTCTAGAGACTGGACTTACAGCGGTTTCATAATGCCCTATATTTTTTCCACTCAGAGCTGGCCAGAAGCCCTGAAATAATATTAGGCCTTATCCCTATTCTTTGTGAGCACATGCAATTCTGGGGAGAGCCATCTGGAACACAGACCCTTTATCCTTCTGTGAATCATAGGAATTTGTTTGTTTGCTATGCTGAGTAGGTTGCATACCAAGTAGCTGAGCACAGTGTCAACATTGTTTGGCCTCCCTTTTTCAGACCAGTTTACAGTTGCCAAATCCATGAGGAAGGCCATTACATTAAAGTGATTTAGTCAGTTTATGTAATTACAAACTGACTTACCTAAATTATGGAATATACTTCCTCAAGTGATAACTAATTCTAGATCCCTAGATATATTAAAATCTGAGTTAGATAAATGGTTAAAATTAACTAACAATTTATAATGACCCTCTGTTGAGGGGGACAATCACAATGGGCCTTGTGCCTCCTTTTGTCCAGTACAAATCCAGTACATCCAGTACCTTACTTTGAATATTATGTCAGTAATAGTCAGTTCACCCCATTTCCTTTTTTTTACTTTCTATTTTTCCCTCCTACTAGCCTTCCATCTCCGACCCTTCGGAAGCACCTGGGAGTCATTCCTCTGTTGACTACCCAACCCATCACCAGACTAGTGCTCCATGGAGCCGCGGTTATACCCCCTGGGTGGGTAATGAGGTGGGGCCCATACACCCCGTACTGTTACTTGATTTCATCAGGCAAGGTGGTCTGGGTGGTTGGTGACACATCGAGGGCATGCTCCTGGTGCCTTGTCTTCCTGTTGAAGGAAGGCTGAGTTCCTCCAGTTTTCTCCCCTCATGTGGTGTGCGCCCTGACGTCAAGGTGCTGTGCGCCGACGTCCTCCACACGTCATGGCCGCCCCCCTGTGAACAGGGCTTGCTGTACCTTGAGCCTCCGCTCGGGGTCAGGCAAGTAGCGGGCATTGGCCCTCTCCCTCCCCCCAGAGAAGGCGAGCTGCCTAGGGATGCTCAAGCCATTCTCCCCCGGCCAGCCCTCCAGTGACCTGAGTCCACTCCCGAACCCGGGTCGCTGGCGTTGCAAGCGGGAATCCAACCTCTGCACCAGTGGGCCGGCTCAGTTCACCCCATTTTCAATAATTTATTCACTGTTTGTATTTGGATAAAAATGACTGTACTTTGGCCCTGACAACATGGGCCAGCCAGTTCCTTTACTTCCCCATTGATAAACATGCCCTTGCACTATGACGTCCAGCAAGGGACAGCATGGGGTCACACCCCATTGAAATGCATGAAGCTCGATTTTTCATCCAATGTAATACCTTATAATGGCGAGTTGGAAACTAATGAAGGCTACTGCTCAACTAACAAGTTGAAATATCAACTGCACCGGAACAATTTTTATTGGTATTTGCAAATCAGACACTACATAACCTCGCTTTCAACAGCTGCCCAGAACCCTAGCAGCTACCCTGATCTCATCTCATATTTATTTATTTATTAAATTTTGGTGACTGGGTAGGCCCACTGAGCCCAGGAGGTCCTTTTTTCAGGGGCGACCCAGGATTACATTACATAGTAAAAATACAAAGAGAGAGGCAATTCATTACAATGTACAGGCAGTAACTTTTCAGATTTCTAAGCATTCATGACAGTATACAGTACCTTAAGAAAGTCTAACTATGTTGGTGTAGAAAGAGCAAGGAAACAGTACTTAGCAGATATGGATAGAGGCAATGCTTAGCTAAAGTTGCCTGATGTAACGTTTAGGAGTGATAGGGGGGATCTCAGGTGCCATGACAGTGGCATGTACTGGCTGCTATCATGTGGGCCTTGAGTCTAGTGCAGAAGTTCTTAATTGAGGAGGCTTTCTGCACCAGGGTGGAAGTTTGTTCCACAGAAAGGGGCCGGTGTAGGAGAAGAACCTGCCACCCACCTTGGTCTTAACTCTGGGTACTCCCAGAAGAGTTCGGACTGAGGTCTGGAGGCTCCGAAGATTGTGCTTGATGGCGATGATCCCAGAGAGACTGGGTGGAGAGGAAAGGCTTAATAATTTAAAAGCCAGGCAGAGCAAGGGGTACTGGAAGTGAGTGTCAAGTGAGGGCCAGTGTAATAGAGCTAAGGTGTCACAGTGGTGACTTCTGGAGTGATCCTGTGCAGCAAAATGAGACACCTTGTTGTACAAAACCTGCAGCCTGTTAACCTCTTGATTCACCATGCCCTGTGTGACTTCATCACCATTATCAAAGCAGGCCCTCAACCACATATGATTTGGCAGCTCTATCACACTCTACTGAAGACTATGAACATAACATCTGTAGCAGTGGTGCAAAATTGGGAGACGGACATGAACCTCCCTGCAGATGAAGATACTTGAGCATGGCCATGCTGCCATGCTGCAAAGGTTATTAGTTCACACCTATGGAGAGAATATGCCTTGAAACACCTCATCAGGTGTTTCCATACCCCAGTAGTCACAGCCCATTAACAACCATCATCTTCGTCAGCATGCTGGAGGCTGTGCAGTGAACAAAAAGCCTCACACTACCATATTATGTGGGACTGCCCAACCCTGCAACCATACCTGGAGGACATATGAAATGAACGCCAAGATATATTTGTATCCTCCCTGCAACTGTATATCTTACCGCAATACCCAGAGGGTTGTAGAGATCCCTCCTCTCGCTATCTGCTGGGAATATTAATAACCACAGTCAACAAAGCCGTCACAAAACTGTGGTTAACTCCCACACCCCCTAGAGGTGACAACTTGGAGGACACTGGTCTATCAGATTTATCAAATGGAAAAGCTTACATTATCACTTAATGATTGCTCTGAGATTGGTACAGACCGCTGGCAGAGATAGCTGATTTGTGCCATGAGAAGGGATCCCACTATAATCCCATAACTACAGAGGTAGAAGAACAATAGATGGAGGTTCACCCATATACAAGGTCCATCTTGAGGACCTGCCCCAGGGATTTGCTTCTCCCCACTGGTCTCCTTCCCACTTCCGGCCCGGGAACCAAACTCACGATTGGGTGCAAATGAATATGACATTACATCAATACAGTACGTCAAGCATTATCCAAAGAAATAGACAGAAGTTGAAGATGTAACTGAAATCCCTCTTCCTCCTCTCTCTGTGACAAAGGGAGAGAGGAAGAGGATAATATGCAACAAAGGCTTGAGTATATGTAAACAAAGTTGTACCAGATCACTAATGTCTGTACTATGTTAAGTGCTCTTAAGAGGATGTTCGTGCTGTATCTGGAAAATTTTCAATAAACATAATAACAAAACCCAGCTGCCATACCCTTGTCCACTCCTCCAGTTTTTTCAGATCTCTGCCCCTCCTTTCCACCCCCCCAAGTGTCCACTCTGTTGCAGATCTTGGTGTCATCTGCAAAGTCAGATCTTCCCTTCCAGCTCCTCTGCTATGTCACTAATAAAAACAATAAAGAGGACCCTCCTCAGCACTGAACCCTGAGGTAATCTGCTGGTCACTAACCCTTCATCAGAGCAAACTCCATTTACCACCACCCTCTGTCTCCTATCTCCTAACCAGTTACTTACCCAGGTTACCATCTTGTTGCCCATTATGTGATGCTTTACTCTGTATTTGCTGTTAACTTGATGCTTTACTCTGTATTTGTTGAGTATAAAATGATTTACTCTGCATTTGCTGATTACTGATGTTTTACACTGTATTTCCTGATTATGTGATGCATTATTCAGTATTTGCTGATTACACGATGCTTTATAATTTGTTGATTATGTGATGCTTTACTCTGTATTTGCTAATTGTGTGATACTTTACCCTGTATTTGCTGATCATGTAATGCTTTTACTCTGTATGTACTGATTACGTGATGCTTTTATTCTGTACTTCCTGATTACTTGATGCTTTACTATGCATTTGAGTATGTGATGCTTTGCTCTATTGATTGCCTGATGTTTTACGCTGTATTTGCTGATTGTATGATGTTTAACTCTGTATTTACTGATTGTTATGTTGTACTCTGTATTTTTTGATTATGTGGTGCTTTACTCTGTATTTGCTGATTGTATGATGTTTTACTCTGCATTTGCTGATGGTGCTAAAGTGCAACTAATGCTTGTAACTAATTATTTTGGGTACTGGTCTGTAATCCAGTTCTTCTGTGATGCCCTCACTTCTGTATTTTGTAAATTGCTATGACATGAACTGCCTGTTAGCACTAATTGTAACTAATCCCGGGTCGCCCCTGAAAAAGGGACCCTTGGTCTCGGTGGGCTCACCTGGGTATCAAAATGCCATAAATCAATAAATTATTCCTTACTCTGTATTTAATGATCATGTGATGCTTTACTCTGTATTTGCTGAGTATGTGATGTCTTTCTCTGTATTTGTTGATCATGTGATGCTTCGCTCTGAATTTGCTAAAACCTTGATGCTTTACTCAGTATTTGCTCATTACGATATTTTACTTTGTATTTGTTGATTACTGATGCTTTATTCTGTATTTGTTAATTACACAATGTTTTCTCTATATTTGCTGATTTTGTGATGCTTTACTCTGTATTTGCTAACGGTGGGATGTTTTAGTCTATAGTCGAGTATATGGGCCCCCATATACAGAGCCAACTGGTAGGGTCAAGCAGCCGGTAGTACTGTGCAGTAGATAGCACATGGCCAGCTCTGAGCACTATATTCAGACATCTGCATGCTCTGATGGAGTGCAGTAACTGTCTGAATATGGGGCCCTGCCAGCACAGTGCAAAGTGACTATGCATTGTGCTGACATGGGCCTTGGCTGAATATGGACCCCAGGGCCCCACTGAAGATAGTGCTACCCAAAACAAGATAGCACCAGAACTCTTGTGAGCCATATAGAAACATAGAATAGAAACCCAGAATATGTCAGCAGAAGAGGAACACTTGGCCCATCTAGTCTACCTAAATGTTCCCTGCCTAATCTGTTTCCACAGACTCTAACTGGTCTCTGTTTACCCTCCTCCTCCCTCCTCCTCCCTCCCTCCTTTTACTTACATATCCCTATGTTTATCCACACATGATTGAAGCCCCCCACTGTTTTTGCCTTCACTTCTTCTGCTGGCAATGTGTTCCAAGTATCTGCTACTTTTTCATAGAGGTAATACTTTCTCACGTCCCTCCCCAGCTTCATTGCATGTCCCCTAGTCCTGGTGCTCTTTCTCCTTTTGCCTTGCTGCTCCCTGTTCACACATGTGAGGTACTTGCAGGTCTCTATCATGTCCCATCTGACATTCCTCTCTTCCAGGGCGTACATGTTGAGATCCTTCACTCTCTCTTCATAGGGCTTCCCCTGCAAACCGTGTACCATCTTAGTTGCCCTCCTCTTGATGTCCTCCGCATGAAAGCATGATGCTGTACTCTGCTTTTCATAATTATATGATGCTTTACTCTGTATTTGCTTGATTACATGATTTATTATTCTGTACAATATTTGCAGAGTGTGAGGTGTTTTACCCTGTTATTTCCTAATTATGTGATGCTTTACTCCGCATTTTCTGATTACATGATATATTACTCGGTACAGTATTTGCTGAGTACGTTATGTTTTACTCTGAATTTGCTGATTACATTATGCTTTACTCTGTATTTGCTGTTTACGTGATATATTACTCTGTACAGTATTTGTTGAGTATGTGATGCTTTACTCCGTATTCTGATTACGTGGTGCTTTACTCTGTATTTGCTTATTACGTGATATATTACTCTGTACAGTATTTGTTGAGTATGTGATGCTTTACTCTGTATTCTGATTACATGATGCTTTACTCTGTATTCTGATTACGTGGTGCTTTACTCTGTATTTGCTGATTACGTGATGCTTTACTCTGTATTCTGATTATGTGGTGCTTTACTCTGTATTTGCTGATTACGTGATATATTACTCTGTACAGTATTTGTTGAGTATGTGATGCTTTACTCTGTATTTTAATTACGTGGTGCTTTACTCTGTATTCTGATTACGTGGTGCTTTACTCTGTATTCTGATTACATGATGCTTTACTCTGTATTCTGATTATGTGATGCTTTATTCTGTATTCTGATTACATGGTGCTTTACTCTGTATTTGCTGATTATGTGATATATTACTCTGTACAGTATTTGTTGAGTATGTGATGCTTTACTCTGTATTCTGATTATGTGATGCTTTACTCTGTATTCTGATTACATGGTGCTTTACTCTGTATTTGCTGATTATGTGATATATTACTCTGTACAGTATTTGTTGAGTAAGTGATGCTTTACTCTGTATTCTGATTACGTGGTGCTTTACTCTGTATTCTGATTACGTGATGCTTTACTCTGTATTCTGATTATGTGGTGCTTTACTCTGTATTTGCTGATTAAGTGATGCTTTACTCTGTATTCTGATTATGTGGTGCTTTACTTTGTATTTGCTGATTACGTGATACATTACACTGTACAGTATTTGTTGAGTATGTGATGCCTTACTCTGTATTCTGATTACGTGATGCTTTACTCTGTATTCTGAATACATGGTGCTTTTCTCTGTATTCTGATTACGTGATGCTTTACTCTGTATTCCGATTACATGATTCTTACTCTGTATTCTGATTACGTGGTGCTTTACTCTGTGTTCTGATTATGTGATGCCTTACTCTGTATTCTGATTACATGGTACTTTACTCTGTATTCTGATTACATGATGCTTTACTCTGAATTCTCATTACGTGATGCTTTACTCTATTCTGATTACGTGGTGCTTTACTCTGTATTCTGATTATGTGATGCTTTACTCTGTATTCTGATTACGTGATGCTTTACTCTGTATTCTAATTACATGATGCTATACTCTGTATTCTGATGACGTGATGCTTTACTCTGTATTCTCCATTACGTGATGCTTTACTCTGTATTCTGATTATGTGGTGCTTTACTCTGTATTTGCCGATTACGTGATATATTACTCTGTACAGTATTTGCTGAGTATGTGGCGCTTTACTCTGTATTCTGATTACGTGATGCTTTACTCTGTATTCTGATAAGATGGTGCTTTACTCTGTATTCTGATTACGTGATGCTTTACTCTGTATTCTGATTACATGGTGCTTTACTCTGTATTTACTGATTACGTGATATATTACTCTGTACAGTATTTGTTGAGTATGTGATGCTTTACTCTGTATTCTGATTACGTGATGCTTTACTCTGTATTCTGATTATGTGGTGCTTTACTCTGTATTTGCTGATTACGTGATATATTACTCTGTACAGTATTTGTTGAGTGTGTGATGCTTTACTCTGTACTCTGATTACGTGATGCTTTACTCTGTATTCTGATTACATGGTGCTTTACTCTGTATTCTGATTACATGATGCTTTACTCTGTATTCCGATTACATGATGCTTACTCTGTATTCTGATTACGTGGTGCTTTACTCTGTATTCTGATTATGTGATGCCTTACTCTGTATTCTGATTACATGGTACTTCACTCTGTATTCTGATTACATGATGCTTTACTCTGTATTCTCATTACATGGTGCTTTACTCTGTATTCTGATTATGTGATGCTTTACTCTGTATTCTGATTACATGATGCTTACTCTGTATTCTGATTACATGGTGCTTTACTCTGTATTCTGATTACATCATGCTTTACTCTGTATTCTAATTACATGGTGCTTTACTCTGTATTTGCTGATTACGTGATGCTTTACTCTGTATTTGCTGATTACGTGATGCTTTACTCTGTATTCTGATTATGTGGTGCTTTACTCTGTATTTGCTGATTACGTGATATATTACTCTGTACAGTATTTGTTGAGTATGTGATGCTTTACTCTGTATTTTAATTACATGATGCTTTACTCTGTATTCTGATTATGTGATGCTTTATTCTGTATTCTGATTACGTGGTGCTTTACTCTGTATTTGCTGATTATGTGATATATTACTCTGTACAGTATTTTTTGAGTATGTGATGCTTTACTCTGTATTCTGATTACGTGATGCTTTGCTCTGTATTCTGATTACGAGGTGATTTACTCTGTATTTGCTGATTACGTGATATATTACTCTGTACAGTATTTGTTGAGTATGTGATGTTTTGCTCTGTATTCTGATTATGTGGTACTTTACTCTGTATTCTGATTATGTGGTGCTTTACTCTGTATTTGCTGATTACATGATAATTACTCTGTACAGTATTTGTTGAGTATGTGATGCTTTACTCTGTATTCTGATTACGTGATGCTTTACTCTGTATTCTGATTACATGGTGCTTTACTCTATATTTGCTGATTATGTGATATATTAATCTGTACAGTATTTGTTGAGTATGTGATGCTTTACTCTGTATTCTGATTACGTGATGCTTTGCTCTGTATTCTGATTACAAGGTGATTTACTCTGTATTTGCTAATTACGTGATATATTACTCTGTACAGTATTTGTTGAGTATGTGATCTTTAGCTCTGTATTCTGATTATGTGGTGCTTTACTCTGTATTCTGATTATGTGGTGCTTTACTCTGTATTTGCTGATTACGTGATATATTACTCTGTACAGTATTTGTTGAGTATGTGATGCTTTACTCTGTATTCTGATTACGTGATGCTTTACTCTGTATTCTGATTACATGGTGCTTTACTCTGTATTTGCTGATTATGTGATATATTAATCTGTACAGTATTTGTTGAGCATGTGATGCTTTACTCTGTATTCTGATTACGTGATGCTTTACTCTGTATTCTGATTATGTGGTGCTTTACTCTGTATTTGCTGATTACGTGATGCTTTACTCTGTATTCTGATTATGTGGTGCTTTACTCTGTATTTGCTGATTACGTGATATATTACTCTGTACAGTATTTGTTGAGTATGTGATGCTTTACTCTGTATTCTGATTACATGATGCTTTACTCTGTATTCTGATTATGTGATGCTTTACTCTGTATTCTGATTACGTGATGCTTTACTCTGTATTCTGATTACGAGGTGCTTTACTCTGTATTTGCTGATTACGTGATATATTACTCTGTACAGTATTTGTTGAATATGTGATGTTTTGCTCTGTATTCTGATTATGTAGTGCTTTACTCTGTATTCTGATTACGAGGTGCTTTACTCTGTATTTGCTGATTATGTGATATATTACTCTGTACAGTATTTTTTCAGTATGTGATGCTTTACTCTGTATTCTGATTACGTGATGCTTTGCTCCGTATTCTGATTACGAGGTGCTTTACTCTGTATTTGCTGATTACGTGATATATTACTCTGTACAGTATTTGTTGAGTATGTGATGTTTTGCTCTGTATTCTGATTATGTAGTGCTTTACTCTGTATTCTGATTATGTGGTGCTTTACTCTGTATTTGCTGATTACGTGATATATTACTCTGTACAGTATTTGTTGAGTATGAGATGCTTTACTCTGTATTTTAATTACATGATGCTTTACTCTGTATTCTGATTACGTGATGCTTTATTCTGTATTCTGATTACGTGGTGCTTTACTCTGTATTCTGATTACGAGGTGCTTTACTCTGTATTTGCTGATTACGTGATATATTACTCTGTACAGTATTTGTTGAATATGTGATGTTTTGCTCTGTATTCTGATTATGTAGTGCTTTACTCTGTATTCTGATTACGAGGTGCTTTACTCTGTATTTGCTGATTATGTGATATATTACTCTGTACAGTATTTGTTCAGTATGTGATGCTTTACTCTGTATTCTGATTACGTGATGCTTTACTCTGTATTCTGATTAAATGGTGCTTTACTCTGTATTTGCTGATTACGTGATATATTACTCTGTACAGTATTTGTTGAGTACGTGATGCTTTACTCTGTATTCTGATTACGTGATGCTTTACTCTGTATTTGCTGATTACATGATATATTACTCTGTACAGTATTTGTTGAGTATGTGATGCTTTACTCTGTATTCTGATTACGTGATGCTTTACTCTGTATTCTGATTACATGATGCTTTATTCTGTATTCTGATTACATGGTGCTTTACTCTGTATGCTGATTACGTGATGCTTTACTCTGTATTCCAATTACATGATGCTTACTCTGTATTCCGATTACGTGGTGCTGTACTCTGTATTCCGATTACGTGGTGCTTTACTCTGTATTCTGATTACATGGTGCTTTACTCTGTATTCTGATTACATGATGCTTTACACTTTATTCTCACTACGTGATGCTTTACTCTATTCTGATTACGTGGTGCTTTACTCTGTATTCTGATTATGTGGTGCTTTACTCTGTATTTGCTGATTACGTGATATATTACTCTGTACAGTATTTGTGGAGTATGTGATGCTTTACTCTGTATTCTGATTACATGATGCTTTACTCTGTTTTCTGATTACATGGTGCTTTACTCTGTATTCTGATTACATGATGCTTTACTCTGTATTCTGATTACATGATGCTTACTCTGTATTCTGATTATGTGGTGATTTACTCTGTATTCTGATTACATGATGCTTTACTCTGTATTCTGATTATGTGATGCTTTACTCTGTATTCTGATTATGTGGTGCTGTACTCTGTATGCTGACTACATGATATATTACTCTGTACTGCATTTGTTGAGTATGTGATGCTTTACTCTGTATTCTGATTATGTGGTGCTTTACTCTGTATTCTGATTACGTGGTGCTTTACTCTGTATTCTGATTACATTGTGCTTTACTCTGTATTTGCTGATTACGTGATATATTACTCTGTACAGTATTTGTTGAGTATGTGATGCTTTACTCTGTATTCTGATTACGTGATGCTTTACTCTGTATTCTGATTACGTGGTGCTTTACTCTGTATTTGCTAATTACATGATATATTACTCTGTACAGTATTTGTTGAGAATGTGATGCTTTACTCTGTATTCTGATTACATGATGCTTTACTCTGTATTCTGATTATGTTGGGCTTTACTCTGTATTTGCTGATTACGTGATGCTTTACTCTGTATTCTGATTACATGATGCTTTACTCTGTATTCTGATTATGTTGGGCTTTACTCTGTATTTGCTGATTATGTGATGCTTTACTCTGTATTCTGATTATATGGTACTTTACTCTGTATTTGCTGATTACGTGATATATTACTCTTTACAGTATTTGTTGAGTATGTGATGCTTTACTCTGTATTCTGATTACGTGATGCTTTACTCTGTATTCTGATTACATGATGCTTTATTCTATATTCTGATTACATGGTGCTTTACTCTGTATTCTGATTATGTGATGCTTTACTCTGTATTCTGATTACATGATGCTTACTCTGTATTCTGAATACATGGTGCTTTACTCTGTTTTCTGATTATGTGATGCTTTTCTCTGAATTCTGATTACATGGTGCTTTACTCTGTATTCTGATTACATGATGCTTTACTCTGTATTCTCATTACGTGATGCTTTACTCTATTCTGATTACATGGTGCTTTACTCTGTATTCTGATTACGTGATGCTTTACTCTGTATTCTGATTACGTGATGCTTTACTCTGTATTCTGATTACGTGATGCTTTACTCTGTATTCTGATTACATGATGCTTTACTCTGTATTCTCATTACGTGATGCTTTACTCTATTCTGATTACATGGTACTTTACTCTGTATTCTGATTACGTGATGCTTTACTCTGTATTCTGATTACATGATGCTTTACTCTGTATTCTGATTATGTGGTGCTTTACTCTGTATTTGCTGATTACGTGATATATAACTCTGTACAGTATTTGTTGAGTAAGTGATGCTTTACTCTGTATTTTAATTACGTGGTGCTTTACTCTGTATTCTGATTACATGATGCTTTACTCTGTATTCTGATTATGTGATGCTTTATTCTGTATTCTGATTACATGGTGCTTTACTCTGTATTTGCTGATTATGTGATATATTACTCTGTACAGAATTTGTTGAGTATGTGATGCTTTACTCTGTATTCTGATTATGTGATGCTTTACTCTATATTCTGATTACGAGGTGCTTTACTCTGTATTTGCTGATTACGTGATATATTACTCTGTACAGTATTTGTTGAGTATGTGATGCTTTACTCTGTATTCTGATTATGTGATGCTTTACTCTGTATTCTGATTACGTGGTGCTTTACTCTGTATTTGCTGATTACGTGATATATTACTCTGTACAGTATTTGTTGAGTATGTGATGCTTTACTCTGTATTCTGATTATGTGGTGCTTTACTCTATATTCTGATTACGTGGTGCTTTACACTGTATTTGCTGATTACGTGATATATTACTCTGTACAGTATTTGTTGAGTATGTGATGCTTTACTCTGTATTCTGATTACATGGTGCTTTACTCTGTATTTGCTGATTACGTGATATATTACTCTGTACAGTATTTGTTGAGTATGTGATGCTTTACTCTGTATTCTGATTACGTGATGCTTTACTCTGTATTCTGATTACGTGATGCTTTACTCTGTATTCTGATTACATGGTGCTTTACTCTGTATTTGCTGATTACGTGATATATTACTCTGTACAGTATTTGTTGAGTATGTGATGCTTTACTCTGTATTCTGATTACGTGGTGCTTTACTCTGTATTCTGATTACGTGATGCTTTACTCTGTATTCTGATTACGTGATGCTTTACTCTGTATTCTGATTATGTGGTGCTTTACTCTGTATTTGCTGATTACGTGATATATTACTCTGTACAGTATTTGTTGAGTATGTGATGCTTTACTCTGTATTCTGATTACGTGATGCTTTACTCTGTATTCTGATTACATGATGCTTTACTCTGTATTCTGATTACATGGTGCTTTACTCTGTATTCTGATTACATGATGGCTTTACTCTGTATTCTGATTACATGATGCTTTACTCTGTATTCTGATTACATGGTGCTTTACTCTGTATTCTGATTACGTGATGCTTTACTCTGTATTCTGATTATGTGATGCTTTACTCTGTATTCTGATTACATGATGCTATACTCTGTATTCCGATTACGTGATGCTTTACTCTGTATTCTGCATTACGTGATGCTTTACTCTGTATTCTGATTACGTGATGCTTTACTCTGTATTCTGATTATGTGGTGCTTTACTCTGTATTTGCTGATTACGTGATATATTTACTCTGTACAGTATTAGTTGAGTATGTGATGCTTTACTCTGTATTCTGATTACGTGTTGCTTTACTCTGTGTTCTGATTACATGATGCTTTACTCTGTATTCTGATTACATTGTGCTTTACTCTGTATTCTGATTACGTGATGCTTTACTCTGTATTCTGATTACATGATGCTTACTCTGTATTCTGATTACGTGGTGCTTTACTCTGTATTCTGATTACATGATGCTTTACTCTGTATTCTGATTACATGGTGCTTTACTCTGTATTCTGATTACGTGGTGCTTTACTCTGTATTTGCTGATTACGTGATGCTTTACTCTGTATTCTGATTATGTGGTGCTTTACTCTGTATTTGCTGATTACGTGATATATTACTCTGTACAGTATTTGTTGAGTATGTGATGCTTTACTCTGTATTCTGATTACATGATGCTTTACTCTGTATTCTGATTATGTGGTGCTTTACTCTGTATTTGCTGATTACGTGATATATTACTCTGTACAATATTTGTTGAGTATGTGATGCTTTACTCTGTATTCTGATTACGTGGTGCTTTACTCTGTATTCTGATTACATGGTGCTTTACTCTGTATTCTGATTACATGGTGCTTTACTCTGTATTTGCTGATTACGTGATATATTACTCTGTACAGTATTTGTTGAGTATGTGATGCTTTACTCTGTATTCTGATTACATGATGCTTTACTCTGTATTCTGATTACGTGGTGCTTACTCTGTATTTACTGATTACGTGATATATTACTCTGTACAGTATTTGTTGAGTATGTGATGCTTTACTCTGTATTCTGATTATGTGGTGCTTTACTCTGTATTCTAATTACGTGGTGCTTTACTCTGTATTCTGATTACATTGTGCTTTACTCTGTATTTGCTGATTACGTGATATATTACTCTGTACAGTATTTGTTGAGTATGTGATGCTTTACTCTGTATTCTGATTATGTGATGCTTTACTCTGTATTCTGATTACATGGTGCTTTACTCTGTATTCTGATTACATGATGCTTTACTCTGTATTCTCATTACGTGATGCTTTACTCTATTCTGATTATGTGGTGCTTTACTCTGTATTCTGATTATGTGATGCTTTACTCTGTATTCTGATTACGTGATGCTTTACTCTGTATTCTAATTACGTGATGCTATACTCTGTATTCTGATGACGTGATGCTTTACTCTGTATTCTGATTACGTGATGCTTTACTCTGTATTCTGATTATGTGGTGCTTTACTCTGTATTTGCCGATTACGTGATATATTACTCTGTACAGTATTTGCTGAGTATGTGATGCTTTACTCTGTATTCTGATTACGTGATGCTTAACTCTGTATTCTGATAAGATGGTGCTTTACTCTGTATTCTGATTACGTGATGCTTTACTCTGTATTCTGATTACGTGGTGCTTTACTCTGTATTTGCTGATTACGTGATATATTACTCTGTACAGTATTTGTTGAGTATGTGATGCTTTACTCTGTATTCTGATTACATGATGCTTTACTCTGTATTCTGATTATGTGGTGCTTTACTCTGTATTCTGATTACGTGATGCTTTACTCTGTATTCTGATTATGTGGTGCTTTACTCTGTATTTGCTGATTACGTGATATATTACTCTGTACAGTATTTGTTGAGTATGTGATGCTTTACTCTGTATTCTGATTACGTGATGCTTTACTCTGTATTCTGATTACATGGTGCTTTACTCTGTATTCTGATTACATGATGCTTTACTCTGTATTCTGATTACATGATGCTTTACTCTGTATTCTGATTACGTGATGCTTTACTCTGTATTCTGATTATGTGATGCTTACTCTGTATTCTGATTACATGATACTTCACTCTGTATTCTGATTACATGATGCTTTACTCTGTATTCTGATTACATGGTGCTTTACTCTGTATTCTGATTATGTGATGCTTTACTCTGTATTCTGATTACATGATGCTTTACTCTGTATTCTGATTACATGGTGCTTTACTCTGTATTCTGATTACATGATGCTTTACTCTGTATTCTAATTACATGGTGCTTTACTCTGTATTGCTGATTACATGATGCTTTACTCTGTATTCTGATTACGTGATGCTTTACTCTGTATTCTGATTATGTGGTGCTTTACTCTGTATTTGCTGATTACGTGATATATTACTCTGTACAGTATTTGTTGAGTATGTGATGCTTTACTCTGTATTCTGATTACATGATGCTTTACTCTGTATTCTGATTATGTGATGCTTTATTCTGTATTCTGATTACGTGGTGCTTTACTCTGTATTTGCTGATTATGTGATATATTACTCTGTACAGTATTTGTTGAGTATGTGATGCTTTACTCTGTATTCTGATTACATGATGCTTTACTCTGTATTCTGATTACGTGGTGCTTTACTCTGTATTTGCTGATTACGTGATATATTACTCTGTACAGTATTTGTTGAGTATGTGATGCTTTACTCTGTATTCTGATTATGTGATGCTTTACTCTGTATTCTGATTACGTGGTGCTTTACTCTGTATTCTGATTATGTGGTGCTGTACTCTGTATTTGCTGATTACGTGATATATTACTCTGTACTGCATTTGTTGAGTATGTGATGCTTTACTCTGTATTCTGATTACGTGGTGCTTTACTCTGTATTCTGAT
The DNA here is from genome assembly GCA_016271365.2 of Neoceratodus forsteri. Taxonomy (NCBI): domain Eukaryota; kingdom Metazoa; phylum Chordata; order Ceratodontiformes; family Ceratodontidae; genus Neoceratodus; species Neoceratodus forsteri. The sequence continues at coordinate 382,269,523 of CM028134.1, read as the reverse complement.
TACGTGGTGCTTTACTCTGTATTCTGATTACATTGTGCTTTACTCTGTATTTGCTGATTACGTGATATATTACTCTGTACAGTATTTGTTGAGTATGTGATGCTTTACTCTGTATTCTGATTACGTGATGCTTTACTCTGTATTCTGATTACGTGGTGCTTTACTCTGTATTTGCTAATTACATGATATATTACTCTGTACAGTATTTGTTGAGAATGTGATGCTTTACTCTGTATTCTGATTACATGATGCTTTACTCTGTATTCTGATTATGTTGGGCTTTACTCTGTATTTGCTGATTACGTGATGCTTTACTCTGTATTCTGATTACATGATGCTTTACTCTGTATTCTGATTATGTTGGGCTTTACTCTATATTTGCTGATTACGTGATGCTTTACTCTGTATTCTGATTATGTGGTGCTTTACTCTGTATTTGCTGATTACGTGATATATTACTCTTTACAGTATTTGTTGAGTATGTGATGCTTTACTCTGTATTCTGATTACGTGATGCTTTACTCTGTATTCTGATTACATGATGCTTTATTCTATATTCTGATTACATGGTGCTTTACTCTGTATTCTGATTATGTGATGCTTACTCTGTATTCTGATTACATGATGCTTACTCTGTATTCTGAATACATGGTGCTTTACTCTGTTTTCTGATTATGTGATGCTTTTCTCTGAATTCTGATTACATGGTGCTTTACTCTGTATTCTGATTACATGATGCTTTACTCTGTATTCTCATTACGTGATGCTTTACTCTATTCTGATTACATGGTGCTTTACTCTGTATTCTGATTATGTGATGCTTTACTCTGTTTTCTGATTACGTGATGCTTTACTCTGTATTCTGATTACGTGATGCTTTACTCTGTATTCTGATTACATGATGCTTTACTCTGTATTCTGATTACGTGATGCTTTACTCTATTCTGATTACATGGTACTTTACTCTGTATTTCTATTGTGCTTTACTCTGTATTCTGATTACATGATGCTTTACTCTGTATTCTGATTATGTGGTGCTTTACTCTGTATTTGCTGATTACGTGATATATTACTCTGTACAGTATTTGTTGAGTATGTGATGCTTTACTCTGTATTCTGATTACATGGTGCTTTACTCTGTATTCTGATTACATGATGCTTTACTCTGTATTCTGATTATATGATGCTTTACTCTGTATTCTGATTACATGGTGCTTTACTCTGTATTTGCTGATTATGTGATATATTACTCTGTACAGTATTTGTTGAGTATGTGATGCTTTACTCTGTATTCTGATTATGTGATGCTTTACTCTGTATTCTGATTACGAGGTGCTTTACTCTGTATTTGCTGATTACGTGATATATTACTCTGTACAGTATTTGTTGAGTATGTGATGCTTTACTCTGTATTCTGATTATGTGGTGCTTTACTCTGTATTCTGATTACGTGGTGCTTTACTCTGTATTTGCTGATTACGTGATATATTACTCTGTACAGTATTTGTTGAGTATGTGATGCTTTACTCTGTATTCTGATTATGTGGTGCTTTACTCTATATTCTGATTACGTGGTGCTTTACACTGTATTTGCTGATTACGAGATATATTACTCTGTACAGTATTTGTTGAATATGTGATGCTTTACTCTGTATTCTGATTACATGGTGCTTTACTCTGTATTTGCTGATTACGTGATATATTACTCTGTACAGTATTTGTTGAGTATGAGATGCTTTACTCTGTATTCTGATTACGTAGTGCTTTACTCTGTATTCTGATTACGTGATGCTTTACTCTGTATTCTGATTACATGGTGCTTTACTCTGTATTTGCAGATTACATGATATATTACTCTGTACAGTATTTGTTGAGTATGTGATGCTTTACTCTGTATTCTGATTACGTGGTGCTTTACTCTGTATTCTGATTACGTGATGCTTTACTCTGTATTCTGATTACGTGATGCTTTACTCTGTATTCTGATTATGTGGTGCTTTACTCTGTATTTGCTGATTACGTGATATATTACTCTGTACAGTATTTGTTGAGTATGTGATGCTTTACTCTGTATTCTGATTAGGTGATGCATTACTCTGTATTCTGATTACATGATGCTTTATTCTGTATTCTGATTACATGGTGCTTTACTCTGTATTCTGATTACATGATGGTTTACTCTGTATTCTCATTACGTGAAGCTTTACTCTATTCTGATTACATGGTGCTTTACTCTGTATTATGATTACGTGATGCTCTGTATCTGATGATGCTTTACTCTGTATTCTGATTACGTGATGCTTTACTCTGTATTCTGATTACGTGATGCTTTACTCTGTATTCTGATTACATGATGCTTTACTCTGTATTCTGATTACATGGTGCTTTACTCTGTATTTGCTGATTACGTGATATATTACTCTGTACAGTATTAGTATGTGATGCTTTACTCTGTATTCTGATTACGTGATGCTTTACTCTGTATTCTGATTACATGGTGCTTTACTCTGTATTCTGATTACATGTGCTTTACTCTGTATTCTGATTACGTGATGCTTTACTCTGTATTCTGATTACATGATGCTTTACTCTGTATTCTGATTACGTGATGCTTTACTCTGTATTCTGATTACATGATGCTTTACTCTGTATTCTGATTACATGATGCTTTACTCTGTATTCTGATTACGTGGTGCTTTACTCTGTATTCTGATTACGTGATGCTTTACTCTGTATTCTGATTATTGTACTTTACTCTGTATTTGCTGATTACGTGATATATTACTCTGTACAGTATTTGTTGAGTATGTGATGCTTTACTCTGTATTCTGATTACATGATGCTTTACTCTGTATTCTGATTATGTGGTGCTTTACTCTGTATTTGCTGATTACGTGATATATTACTCTGTACAGTATTTGTTGAGTATGTGATGCTTTACTCTGTATTCTGATTACATGGTGCTTTACTCTGTATTCTGATTACGTGATGCTTTACTCTGTATTCTGATTACGTGGTGCTTTACTCTGTATTTACTGATTACGTGATATATTACTCTGTACAGTATTTGTTGAGTATGTGATGCTTTACTCTGTATTCTGATTACATGATGCTTTACTCTGTATTCTGATTATGTGGTGCTGTACTCTGTATTTGCTGATTACGTGATATATTACTCTGTACAGCATTTGTTGAGTATGTGATGCTTTACTCTGTATTCTGATTATGTGGTGCTTTACTCTGTATTCTGATTACGTGGTGCTTTACTCTGTATTCTGATTACATTGTGCTTTACTCTGTATTTGCTGATTACGTGATATATTACTCTGTACAGTATTTGTTGAGTATGTGATGCTTTACTCTGTATTCTGATTACGTGGTGCTTTACTCTGTATTCTGATTACATGATGCTTTACTCTGTATTCTGATTACGTGATGCTTTACTCTGTATTCTGATTACGTGATGCTTTACTCTGTATTCTGATTATGTGGTGCTTTACTCTGTATTCTGATTACGTGATGCTTTACTCTGTATTCTGATTACGTGGTGCTTTACTCTGTATTTGCTGATTACGTGATATATTACTCTGTACAGTATTTGTTGAGTATGTAATGCTTTACTCTGTATTCTGATTACGTGATGCTTTACTCTGTATTCTGATTACATGATGCTTTACTCTGTATTCTGATTACATGATGCTTTACTCTGTATTCTCATTACATGATGCTTTACTCTGTATTCTGATTACGTGATACATTACTCTGTATTTTGTTGAGTATGTGATGCTTTACTCTGTATTCTGATTACATGATGCTTTACTCTGTATTCTGATTATGTGGTGCTTTACTCTGTATTTGCTGATCGTGATATATTACTCTGTACAGTATTTGTTGAGTATGTGATGCTTTACTCTGTATTCTGATTACGTGATGCTTTACTCTGTATTCTGATTACATGGTGCTTTACTCTGTATTCTGATTACGTGATGCTTTACTCTGTATTCTGATTACATGGTGCTTTACTCTGTATTTGCTGATTACGTGATATATTACTCTGTACAGTATTTGTTGAGTATGTGATGCTTTACTCTGTATTCTGATTACATGATGCTTTACTCTGTATTCTGATTATGTGGTGCTTTACTCTGTATTTGCTGATTACGTGATATATTACTCTGTACAGTATTTGTTGAGTGTGATGCTTTACTCTGTATTCTGATTACGTGATGCTTTACTCTGTATTCTGATTACATGGTGCTTTACTCTGTATTCTGATTACATGATGCTTTACTCTGTATTCTGATTACATGATGCTTCTCTGTATTCTGATTACGTGGTGCTTTACTCTGTATTCTGATTATGTGATGCTTACTCTGTATTCTGATTACATGGTGCTTTACTCTGTATTCTGATTACATGATGCTTTACTCTGTATTCTGATTACATGGTGCTTTACTCTGTATTCTGATTACGTGATGCTTTACTCTGTATTCTGATTACATGATGCTTTACTCTGTATTCTGATTACATGATGCTTTACTCTGTATTCTGATTACATGATGCTTACTCTGTATTCTGATTATGTGATGCTTTACTCTGTATTCTGATTACATGATGCTTTACTCTGTATTCTGATTACGTGATGCTTTACTCTGTATTCTGATTACGTGGTGCTTTACTCTGTATTTGCTGATTACGTGATATATTACTCTGTACAGTATTTTTTGAGTATGTGATGCTTTACTCTGTATTCTGATTACGTGATGCTTTACTCTGTATTCTGATTACTGGTGCTTTACTCTGTATTTGCTGATTACGTGATATATTACTCTGTACAGTATTTGTTGAGTATGTGATGCTTTACTCTGTATTCTGATTACGTGATGCTTTACTCTGTATTCTGATTACATGGTGCTTTACTCTGTATTCTGATTACGTGATACTTTACTCTGTAGTATTTGTTAAGTATGTGATGCTTTACTCTGTATTCTGATTACGTGATGCTTTACTCTGTATTCTGATTACATGGTGCTTTACTCTGTATTTGCTGATTACGTGATATATTACTCTGTACAGTATTTGTTGAGTATGTGATGCTTTACTCTGTATTCTGATTACGTGATGCTTTACTCTGTATTGCTGATTACGTGATATATTACTCTGTACAGTATTTGTTGAGTATGTGATGCTTTACTCTGTATTCTGATTACGTGATGCTTTACTCTGTATTCTGATTACATGATGCTTTATTCTGTATTCTGATTACATGGTGCTTTACTCTGTATTCTGATTACGTGATGCTTTACTCTGTATTCTGATTACATGATGCTTTACTCTGTATTCTGATTATGTGGTGCTTTACTCTGTATTCTGATTACGTGATGCTTTACTCTGTATTCTGATTACATGGTGCTTTACTCTGTATTCTGATTACATGATGCTTTACTCTGTATTCTGATTACGTGATGCTTTACTCTGTATTCTGATTACGTGATGCTTTACTCTGTATTCTGATTATGTGATGCTTTACTCTGTATTTGCTGATTACATGATATATTACTCTTTACAGTATTCTGAGTATGTGATGCTTTACTCTGTATTCTGATTACATGATGCTTTACTCTGTATTCTGATTACATGATGCTTTACTCTGTATTCTGATTACATGGTGCTTTACTCTGTATTCTGATTACGTGATATATTACTCTGTACAGTATTTGTTGAGTATGTGATGCTTTACTCTGTATTCTGATTACGTGATGCTTTACTCTGTATTCTGATTATGTGGTGCTTTACTCTGTATTTGCTGATTACGTGATATATTACTCTGTACAGTATTTGTTGAGTATGTGATGCTTTACTCTGTATTCTGATTACGTGATGCTTTACTCTGTATTCTGATTACGTGATGCTTTACTCTGTATTCTGATTACATGATGCTTTACTCTGTATTCTGATTACATGATGCTTTACTCTGTATTCTGATTATGTGTGCTTTACTCTGTATTTCTGATTACGTGATGCTTTACTCTGTATTCTGATTATGTGATGCTTTACTCTGTATTCTGATTACGTGATGCTTTACTCTGTATTCTGATTACGTGATGCTTTACTCTGTATTCTGATTACATGATGCTTTACTCTGTATTCTGATTACATGATGCTTTACTCTGTATTCTGATTACATGATGCTTTACTCTGTATTCTGATTACATGATACTTTACTCTGTATTCTGATTACGTGATGCTTTACTCTGTATTCTGATTACATGATGCTTTACTCTGTATTCTGATTACGTGGTGCTTTACTCTGTATTCTGATTACGTGATTATTTACTCTGTACATATTTGTTGATATGTGATGCTTTACTCTGTATTTGATTATGTGATGCTTTACTCTGTATTCTGATTACGTGATGCTTTACTCTGTATTCTGATTACGTGATACATTACTCTTCAGTATTTCTGAATATGTGATGCTTTACTCTGTATTCTGATTACATGATGCTTTACTCTGTATTCTGATTACGTGATACATTACTCTGTAGTATTTGATATATGGATGCTTTACTCTGTATTCTGATTATGGATGCTTTACTCTGTATTCTGATTACATGATGCTTTACTCTGTATTCTGATTACATGATGCTTTACTCTGTATTCTGATTACGTGATACTTTACTCTGTAGTATTTGTTGGTATGTGATGCTTTACTCTGTATTCTGATTATATGATGCTTTACTCTTATTCTGATTACGTGATGCTTTACTCTGTATTCTGATTACGTGATGCTTTACTCTGTATTCTGATTACGTGATGCTTTACTCTGTATTCTGATTACGTGATGCTTTACTCTGTATTCTGATTACATGATGCTTTACTCTGTATTCTGATTACGTGATGCTTTACTCTGTATTCTGATTACGTGATGCTTTACTCTGTATTCTGATTACGTGATGCTTTACTCTGTATTCTGATTACATGATGCTTTACTCTGTATTCTGATTACGTGATGCTTTACTCTGTATTCTGATTACATGGTACTTTACTCTGTATTCTGATTACGTGATGCTTTACTCTGTATTCTGATTACATGATGCTTTACTCTGTATTCTGATTATGTGGTGCTTTACTCTGTATTTGCTGATTACGTGATATATTACTCTGTACATTATTTGTTGAGTATGTGATGCTTTACTCTGTATTCTGATTACATGGTGCTTTACTCTGTATTCTGATTACATGATGCTTTACTCTGTATTCTGATTACGTGATGCTTTACTCTGTATTCTGATTACATGGTGCTTTACTCTGTATTTGCTGATTATGTGATATATTACTCTGTAATTTGTTGATTGTGATCTTTACTCTGTATTCTGATTATGTGATGCTTTACTCTGTATTCTGATTACGTGGTGCTTTACTCTGTATTTGCTGATTACGTGATATATTACTCTGTACAGTATTTGTTGAGTATGTGATGCTTTACTCTGTATTCTGATTACGTGGTGCTTTACTCTTTATTCTGATTACGTGATGCTTTACTCTGTATTCTGATTATGTGATGCTTTACTCTGTAGTTCTGTTAGTATGTGATGCTTTACTCTGTATTCTGATTACGTGATGCTTTACTCTGTATTCTGATTACATGATGCTTTACTCTGTATTCTGATTATGTGGTGCTTTACTCTGTATTTGCTGATTACGTGATATATTACTCTGTACAGTATTTGTTGAGTATGTGATGCTTTACTCTGTATTCTGATTACGTGATGCTTTACTCTGTATTCTGATTACATGGATGCTTACTCTGTATTCTGATTACATGATGCTTTACTCTGTATTCTGATTTGATGCTTTACTCTGTATTCTGATTAGTGATGCTTTACTCTGTATTCTGATTGATGATGCTTTACTCTGTATTCTGATTACATGATGCTTTACTCTGTATTCTGATTACATGTGATGCTTTACTCTGTATTCTGATTCGTGATATATTACTCTTACAGTATTTCTGAGTATGTGATGCTTTACTCTGTATTCTGATTACGTGATGCTTTACTCTGTATTCTGATTAGATGGTGCTTACTCTGTATTCTGATTACGTGATGCTTTACTCTGTATTCTGATTACATGATGCTTTACTCTGTATTCTGATTAGTGATGTACTTACTCTGTATTTCTGAGTACGTGATGCTTTACTCTGTATTCTGATTACGTGATGCTTTACTCTGTATTCTGATTATGTGGTGCTTTACTCTGTATTCTGATTACGTGATGCTTTACTCTGTATTCTGATTATGTGGTGCTTTACTCTGTATTCTGATTACGTGATATATTACTCTGTACAGTATTTGTTGAGTATGTGATGCTTTACTCTGTATTCTGATTACGTGATGCTTTACTCTGTATTCTGATTACATGATGCTTTACTCTGTATTCTGATTACGTGATGCTTTCTCTGTATTCTGATTACATGATGCTTTACTCTGTATTCTGATTACATGATGCTTTACTCTGTATTCTGATTACGTGATGCTTTACTCTGTATTCTGATTACATGATGCTTTACTCTGTATTCTGATTACATGATGCTTTACTCTGTATTCTGATTACATGGTGCTTTACTCTGTATTCTGATTACGTGATGCTTTACTCTGTATTCTGATTACATGATGCTTTACTCTGTATTCTGATTACATGATGCTTTACTCTGTATTCTGATTACATGATGCTTTACTCTGTATTCTGATTACATGGTGCTTTACTCTGTATTCTGATTACGTGATGCTTTACTCTGTATTCTGATTACATGATGCTTTACTCTGTATTCTGATTACGTGGTGCTTTACTCTGTATTTGCTGATTACGTGATATATTACTCTGTACAGTATTTGTTGAGTATGTGATGCTTTACTCTGTATTCTGATTACGTGATGCTTTACTCTGTATTCTGATTACATGATGCTTTACTCTGTATTCTGATTACGTGGTGCTTTACTCTGTATTTGCTGATTACGTGATATATTACTCTGTACAGTATTTGTTGAGTATGTGATGCTTTACTCTGTATTCTGATTACATGATGCTTTACTCTGTATTCTGATTTGTGATGCTTTACTCTGTATTCTGATTACAGTGGTGCTTTACTCTGTATTTGCTGATTATGTGATATATTACTCTGTACAGTATTTGTTGAGTATGTGATGCTTTACTCTGTATTCTGATTACGTGATGCTTTACTCTGTATTCTGATTACGTGGTGCTTTACTCTGTATTTGCTGATTACGTGATATATTACTCTGTACAGTATTTGTTGAATATGTGATGCTTTACTCTGTATTCTGATTATGTAGTGCTTTACTCTGTATTCTGATTACATGGTGCTTTACTCTGTATTTGCTGATTACGTGATATATTACTCTGTACAGTATTTGTTGAATATGTGATGCTTTACTCTGTATTCTGATTACGTGATGCTTTACTCTGTATTCTGATTACGTGGTGCTTTACTCTGTATTTGCTGATTACGTGATATATTACTCTGTACAGTATTTGTTGAGTATGTGATGCTTTACTCTGTATTCTGATTACGTGATGCTTTACTCTGTATTCTGATTACATGGTGCTTTACTCTGTATTTGCTGATTACGTGATATATTACTCTGTACAGTATTTGTTGAGTACGTGATGCTTTACTCTGTATTCTGATTACGTGGTGCTTTACTCTGTATTTGCTGATTACGTGATATATTACTCTGTACAGTATTTGTTGAGTATGTGATGCTTTACTCTGTATTCTGATTACGTGATGCTTTACTCTGTATTCTGATTACATGATGCTTTACTCTGTATTCTGATTACATGGTGCTTTACTCTGTATTCTGATTACGTGATGCTTTACTCTGTATTCTGATTACATGATGCTTTACTCTGTATTCTGATTACATGGTGCTTTACTCTGTATTCTGATTACGTGATGCTTTACTCTGTATTCTGATTACATGGTGCTTTACTCTGTATTCTGATTACATGATGCTTTACTCTGTATTCTGATTACGTGATGCTTTACTCTGTATTCTGATTACATGATGCTTTACTCTGTATTCTGATTACGTGGTGCTTTACTCTGTATTTGCTGATTACGTGATATATTACTCTGTACAGTATTTGTTGAGTATGTGATGCTTTACTCTGTATTCTGATTACGTGATGCTTTACTCTGTATTCTGATTAATGGTGCTTTACTCTGTATTCTGATTACATGATGCTTTACTCTGTATTCTGATTACATGATGCTTTTATTCTGATTATGATGTTTACTTGTATTCTGATTACATGATGCTTTACTCTGTATTCTGATTAGTGATGCTTTACTCTGTATTCTGATTATGTGGTGCTTTACTCTGTATTTGCTGATTACGTGATATATTACTCTGTACGGCATTTGTTGAGTATGTGATGCTTTACTCTGTATTCTGATTACGTGGTGCTTTACTCTGTATTCTGATTACGTGGTGCTTTACTCTGTATTCTGATTACGTGGTGCTTTACTCTGTATTTGCTGATTACGTGATATATTACTCTGTACAGTATTTGTTGAGTATGTGATGCTTTACTCTGTATTCTGATTACATGATGCTTTACTCTGTATTCTGATTATGTTGAGCTTTACTCTGTATTCTGATTACGTGATGCTTTACTCTGTATTCTGATTACATGATGCTTTACTCTGTATTCTGATTATGTGGTGCTTTACTCTGTATTCTGATTACGTGATGCTTTACTCTGTATTCTGATTATGTGATGCTTTACTCTGTATTTGCTGATTACGTGATATATTACTCTGTACAGTATTTGTTGAGTATGTGATGCTTTACTCTGTATTCTGATTACGTGATGCTTTACTCTGTATTCTGATTACATGATGCTTTACTCTGTATTCTGATTACATGGTGCTTTACTCTGTATTCTGATTATGTACCTTACTCTGTATTCTGATTGCATGATGCTTTATTCCTGTACTTCTCATTTTCTGATTATGCTTTTCTCTGTATTCTGATTACATGGTGCTTTACTCTGTATTCTGATTACATGATGCTTTACTCTGTATTCTCATTACGTGATGCTTTACTCTATTCTGATTACATGGTGCTTTACTCTGTATTCTGATTACGTGATGCTTTACTCTGTATTCTGATTACATGATGCTTTACTCTGTATTCTGATTACGTGATGCTTTACTCTGTATTCTGATTACATGATGCTTTACTCTGTATTCTGATTACATGATGCTTTACTCTATTCTGATTACATGGTGCTTTACTCTGTATTCTGATTACGTGATGCTTTACTCTGTATTCTGATTACATGATGCTTTACTCTGTATTCTGATTATGTGGTGCTTTACTCTGTATTTGCTGATTACGTGATATATTACTCTGTACAGTATTTGTTGAGTATGTGATGCTTTACTCTGTATTCTGATTACAGTGGTGCTTTACTCTGTATTCTGATTACATGATGCTTTACTCTGTATTCTGATTATGTGATGCTTTACTCTATTCTGATTACATGGTGCTTTACTCTGTATTTGCTGATTATGTGATATATTACTCTGTACAGTATTTGTTGAGTATGTGATGCTTTACTCTGTATTCTGATTACGTGGTGCTTTACTCTGTATTCTGATTACGTGGTGCTTACTGTATTTCTGATTACGTGATATATTACTCTGTACAGTATTTGTTGAGTATGTGATGCTTTACTCTGTATTCTGATTAAGTGGTGCTTTACTCTGTATTCTGATTACGTGGTGCTTTACTCTATTTGCTGATTCGTGATATATTACTCTGTACAGTATTTGTTGAGTATGTGATGTCTTTACTCTGTATTCTGATTACGTGGTGCTTTACTCTGTATTCTGATTCATGGTGCTTTACTCTGTTCTGATTAGTGATATATTACTCTGTACAGTATTTGTTGAGTATGTGATGCTTTACTCTGTATTCTGATTACATGGTGCTTTACTCTGTATTTGCTGATTACGTGATATATTACTCTGTACAGTATTTGTTGAGTATGAGATGCTTTACTCTGTATTCTGATTACGTAGTGCTTTACTCTGTATTCTGATTACGTGATGCTTTACTCTGTATTCTGATTACATGGTGCTTTACTCTGTATTTGCTGATTACGTGATATATTACTCTGTACAGTATTTGTTGAGTATGTGATTCTTTACTCTGTATTCTGATTACGTGGTGCTTTACTCTGTATTCTGATTACATGATGCTTTACTCTGTATTCTGATTACGTGGTGCTTTACTCTGTATTTGCTGATTACGTGATATATTACTCTGTACAGTATTTGTTGAGTATGTGATGCTTTACTCTGTATTCTGATTAAGTGATGCTTTACTCTGTATTCTGATTACATGATGCTTTACTCTGTATTCTGATTACATGGTGCTTTACTCTGTATTCTGATTACATGATGCTTTACTCTGTATTCTGATTACGTGATGCTTTACTCTGTATTCTGATTACGTGGTGCTTTACTCTGTATTCTGATTACGTGATGCTTTACTCTGTATTCTGATTATGTGATGCTTTACTCTGTATTCTGATTACATGATGCTTTACTCTGTATTCTGATTACGTGATGCTTTACTCTGTATTCTGATTACATGATGCTTTACTCTGTATTTTGATTACGTGATGCTTTACTCTGTATTCTGATTACGTGGTGCTTTACTCTGTATTTGCTGATTACGTGATATATTACTCTGTACAGTATTTGTTGAGTATGTGATGCTTTACTCTGATTCTGATTCATGTATGCTTTACTCTGTATTCTAATTACGTGATGCTTTACTCTGTATTCTGATTACATGATGCTTTACTCTGTATTCTGATTACATGATGCTTTACTCTGTATTCTGATTACATGATGCTTACTCTGTATTCTGATTACGTGATGCTTTACTCTGTATTCTGATTACATGATGCTTTACTCTGTATTCTGATTACATGATGCTTTACTCTGTATTCTGATTACATGATGCTTTACTCTGTATTCTGATTACGTGGTGCTTTACTCTGTATTCTGATTACGTGATGCTTTACTCTGTATTCTGATTATGTGGTGCTTTACTCTGTATTTGCTGATTACGTGATATATTACTCTGTACAGTATTTGTTGAGTATGTGATGCTTTACTCTGTATTCTGATTACATGATGCTTTACTCTGTATTCTGATTATGTGGTGCTTTACTCTGTATTTGCTGATTACGTGATATATTACTCTGTACAATATTTGTTGAGTATGTGATGCTTTACTCTGTATTCTGATTACGTGGTGCTTTACTCTGTATTCTGATTACGTGGTGCTTTACTCTGTATTCTGATTACGTGATGCTTTACTCTGTATTCTGATTTTGTGATGCTTTATTCTGTATTCTGATTACATGGTGCTTTACTCTGTATTTGCTGATTACGTGATATATTACTCTGTACTGTATTTGTTGAGTACGTGATGCTGTACTCTGTATTCTGATTACGAGGTGCTTTACTCTGTATTTGCTGATTACGTGATATATTACTCTGTACAGTATTTGTTGAGTATGTGATGCTTTACTCTGTATTCTGATTACATGATGCTTTACTCTGTATTCTGATTATATGGTGCTTTACTCTGTATTTGCTGATTACGTGATATATTACTCTGTACAGTATTTGTTGAGTATGTGATGCTTTACTCTGTATTCTGATTACATGATGCTTTACTCTGTATTCTGATTACGTGGTGCTTTACTCTGTATTCTGATTACGTGATGCTTTACTCTGTATTCTGATTACGTGATGCTTTACTCTGTATTCTGATTACGTGATATTTACTCTGTCAGTATTTGATTAGTATGATGCTTTACTCTGTATTCTGATTACATGATGCTTTACTCTGTATTCTGATTATGATGCTTTACTCTGTATTCTGATTCGTGATGCTTTACTCTGTATTCTGATTACGTGCTTTACTCTGTATTTGCTGATTACGTGATATATTACTCTGTACAGTATTTGTTGAGTATGTGATGCTTTACTCTGTATTCTGATTATGTGATGCTTTACTCTGTATTCTGATTACATGGTGCTTTACTCTGTATTTGCTGATTACGTGATATATTACTCTGTACAGTATTTGTTGAGTATGTGATGCTTTACTCTGTATTCTGATTACGTGATGCTTTACTCTGTATTCTGATTACGTGGTGCTTTACTCTGTATTTGCTGATTACGTGATATATTACTCTGTACAGTATTTGTTGAGTATGTGATGCTTTACTCTGTATTCTGATTATGTAGTTGCTTTACTCTGTATTCTGATTACATGGTGCTTTACTCTGTATTTGCTGATTACGTGATATATTACTCTGTACAGTATTTGTTGAGTATGTGATGCTTTACTCTGTATTCTGATTATGTAGTGCTTTACTCTGTATTCTGATTACGTGGTGCTTTACTCTGTATTTGCTGATTACGTGATATATTACTCTGTACAGTATTTGTTGAGTATGTGATGCTTTACTCTGTATTCTGATTACGTGATGCTTTACTCTGTATTCTGATTACATGGTGCTTTACTCTGTATTTGCTGATTACGTGATATATTACTCTGTACAGTATTTGTTGAGTATGTGATGCTTTACTCTGTATTCTGATTACGTGATGCTTTACTCTGTATTCTGATTACGTGATGCTTTACTCTGTATTTGCTGATTACATGATATATTACTCTGTACAGTATTTGTTGAGTATGTGATGCTTTACTCTGTATTCTGATTACGTGATGCTTTACTCTGTATTCTGATTACATGATGCTTTATTCTGTATTCTGATTACATGGTGCTTTACTCTGTATTCTGATTACGTGATGCTTTACTCTGTATTCTGATTACGTGATGCTTTACTCTGTATTCTGATTACGTGGTGCTTTACTCTGTATTCTGATTACGTGATGCTTTACTCTGTATTCTGATTACGTGGTGCTTTACTCTGTATTCTGATTACATGATGCTTTACTCTGTATTCTCATTACGTGATGCTTTACTCTATTCTGATTACATGGTGCTTTACTCTGTATTCTGATTACGTGATGCTTTACTCTGTATTCTGATTACGTGATGTTTACTCTGTATTGTGAGTATGTGATGCTTTACTCTGTATTCTGATTACATGATGCTTTACTCTGTATTCTGATTACATGGTGCTTTACTCTGTATTCTGATTACATGATGCTTTACTCTGTATTCTGATTACATGATGCTTTACTCTGTATTCTGATTATGTGGTGATTTACACTGTATTCTGATTACGTGATGCTTTACTCTGTATTCTGATTATGTGATGCTTTACTCTGTATTCTGATTATGTGATGCTTTACTCTGTATTCTGATTATGTGATGCTTTACTCTGTATTCTGATTACGTGATGCTTTACTCTGTATTCTGATTACGTGATGCTTTACTCTGTATTCTGATTACATGATGCTTTACTCTGTATTCTGATTATGTGGTGCTTTACTCTGTATTTGCTGATTACGTGATATATTACTCTGTACAGTATTTGTTGAGTATGTGATGCTTTACTCTGTATTCTGATTACATGATGCTTTACTCTGTATTCTGATTACATGGTGCTTTACTCTGTATTCTGATTACATGATGCTTTACTCTGTATTCTGATTACATGATGCTTTACTCTGTATTCTGATTACATGGTGCTTTATATTCTCATTACGTGATGCTTTACTCTATTCTGATTACATGGTGCTTTACTCTGTATTCTGATTACATGATGCTTTACTCTGTATTCTGATTACATGATGCTTTACTCTGTATTCTGATTATGTGGTGCTTTACTCTGTATTTGCTGATTACGTGATATATTACTCTGTACAGTATTTGTTGAGTATGTGATGCTTTACTCTGTATTCTGATTACGTGATGCTTTACTCTGTATTCTGATTACATGGTGCTTTACTCTGTATTTGCTGATTACGTGATATATTACTCTGTACAGTATTTGTTGAGTATGTGATGCTTTACTCTGTATTCTGATTACATGATGCTTTACTCTGTATTCTGATTACATGGTGCTTTACTCTGTATTCTGATTACGTGATGCTTTACTCTGATATATTCAGAATGTGATGCTTTACTCTGTATTCTGATTACATGATGCTTTACTCTGTATTCTGATTACTTGATGCTTTACTCTGTATTCTGATTACATGGTGCTTTACTCTGTATTCTGATTACATGATGCTTTACTCTGTATTCTCGATTACGTGATGCTTTACTCTGTATTCTGATTACGTGGTGCTTTACTCTGTATTCTGATTACGATGATGCTTTACTCTGTATTCTGATTACGTGATGCTTTACTCTGTATTCTGATTACATGATGCTTACTCTGTATTCTGATTACGTGATGCTTTATCTGCTCTGATTACATGATGCTTTACTCTGTATTCTGATTACGTGATGCTTTACTCTGTATTCTGATTACGTGATGCTTTACTCTGTATTCTGATTACGTGATGCTTTACTCTGTATTCTGATTACGTGATGCTTTACTCTGTATTCTGATTATGTGGTGCTTTACTCTGTATTTGCTGATTACGTGATATATTACTCTGTACAGTATTAGTTGAGTATGTGATGCTTTACTCTGTATCATTATTCTGATTACATGATGCTTTACTCTGTATTCTGATTATGTGGTGCTTTACTCTGTATTTGCTGATTACGTGATATATTACTCTGTACAGTATTTGTTGAGTATGTGATGCTTTACTCTGTATTCTGATTACGTGATGCTTTACTCTGTATTCTGATTACATGGTGCTTTACTCTGTATTTGCTGATTACGTGATATATTACTCTGTACAGTATTCGTTGAGTATGTGATGCTTTACTCTGTATTCTGATTACGTGATGCTTTACTCTGTATTCTGATTACATGATGCTTTATTCTGTATTCTGATTACATGGTGCTTTACTCTGTATTCTGATTACATGATGGTTTACTCTGTATTCTCATTACGTGAAGCTTTACTCTATTCTGATTACGTGGTGCTTTACTCTGTATTCTGATTACGTGATGCTTTACTCTGTATTCTGATTACGTGATGCTTTACTCTGTATTCTGATTACATGATGCTTTACTCTGTATTCTGATTACGTGATGCTTTACTCTGTATTCTGATTACATGATGCTTTACTCTGTATTCTGATTACGTGATGCTTTACTCTGTATTCTGATTATGTGGTGCTTTACTCTGTATTTGCTGATTACGTGATATATTACTCTGTACAGTATTTGTTGAGCATGTGATGCTTTACTCTGTATTCTGATTACATGATGCTTTACTCTGTATTCTGATTATGTGGTGCTTTACTCTGTATTCTGATTACGTGATGCTTTACTCTGTATTCTGATTATATGGTGCTTTACTCTGTATTTGCTGATTACGTGATATATTACTCTGTACAGTATTTGTTGAGTATGTGATGTTTTACTCTGTATTCTGATTATGTGGTGCTTTACTCTGTATTCTGATTACGTGGTGCTTTACTCTGTATTTGCTGATTATGTGATATATTACTCTGTACAGTATTTGTTGAGTATGTGATGCTTTACTCTGTATTCTGATTACGTGATGCTTTACTCTGTATTCTGATTACGAGGTGCTTTACTCTGTATTTGCTGATTACGTGATATATTACTCTGTACAGTATTTGTTGAGTATGTGATGCTTTACTCTGTATTCTGATTATGTGATGCTTTACTCTGTATTCTGATTACGAGGTGCTTTACTCTGTATTTGCTGATTACGTGATATATTACTCTGTACAGTATTTGTTGAGTATGTGATGCTTTACTCTGTATTCTGATTATCGTGATGCTTTACTCTGTATTCTGATTACATGGTGCTTTACTCTGTATTTGCTGATTACGTGATATATTACTCTGTACAGTATTTGTTGAGTATGTGATGCTTTACTCTGTATTCTGATTACATGATGCTTTACTCTGTATTCTGATTACATGGTGCTTTACTCTGTATTTGCTGATTACGTGATATATTACTCTTTACAGTATTTGTTGAGTATGTGATGCTTTACTCTGTATTCTGATTACGTGATGCTTTACTCTGTATTCTGATTACGTGATGCTTTACTCTGTATTTGCTGATTACGTGATATATTACTCTGTACAGTATTTGTTGAGTATGTGATGCTTTACTCTGTATTCTGATTACGTGATGCTTTACTCTGTATTCTGATTACATGATGCTTTACTCTGTATTCTGATTACATGGTGCTTTACTCTGTATTCTGATTACGTGATGCTTTACTCTGTATTCTGATTACATGATGCTTACTCTGTATTCTGATTACGTGGTGCTTTACTCTGTATTCTGATTACATGATGCTTTACTCTGTATTCTGATTACGTGATGCTTTACTCTGTATTCTGATTACATGATGCTTTACTCTGTATTCTGATTACGTGATGCTTTACTCTGTATTCTGATTACGTGATGCTTTACTCTGTATTCTGATTACGTGGTGCTTTACTCTGTATTCTGATTACATGATGCTTTACTCTGTACAGTATTTGTTGAGTATGTGATGCTTTACTCTGTATTCTGATTACATGATGCTTTACTCTGTATTCTGATTACATGATGCTTTACTCTGTATTCTGATTACATGATGCTTTACTCTGTATTCTGATTACATGATGCTTTACTCTGTATTCTGATTACGTGGTGCTTTACTCTGTATTCTGATTACATGATGCTTTACTCTGTATTCTGATTACGTGATGCTTTACTCTGTATTCTGATTACGTGATGCTTTACTCTGTATTCTGATTACGTGGTGCTTTACTCTGTATTCTGATTACGTGATGCTTTACTCTGTATTCTGATTACATGATGCTTTACTCTGTATTCTGATTACGTGATGCTTTACTCTGTATTCTGATTATGTGGTGCTTTACTCTGTATTTGCTGATTACGTGATATATTACTCTGTACAGTATTTGTTGAGTATGTGATGCTTTACTCTGTATTCTGATTACGTGATGCTTTACTCTGTATTCTGATTACATGGTGCTTTACTCTGTATTCTGATTACGTGATGCTTTACTCTGTATTCTGATTACATGATGCTTTACTCTGTATTCTGATTACATGATGCTTTACTCTGTATTCTGATTACGTGATGCTTTACTCTGTATTCTTATTACATGATGCTTTACTCTGTATTCTGATTACGTGATGCTTTACTCTGTATTCTGATTACATGATGCTTTACTCTGTATTCTGATTATGTGGTGCTTTACTCTGTATTTACTGATTACGTGATATATTACTCTGTACAGTATTCTGATTATGTGATGCTTTACTCTGTATTCTGATTATGTGGTGCTTTACTCTGTATTCTGATTACATGGTGCTTTACTCTGTATTTGCTGATTACGTGATATATTACTCTGTACAGTATTTGTT
The DNA here is from genome assembly GCA_016271365.2 of Neoceratodus forsteri. NCBI lineage: Eukaryota > Metazoa > Chordata > Ceratodontiformes > Ceratodontidae > Neoceratodus > Neoceratodus forsteri. The sequence goes on along the minus strand of CM028134.1, from coordinate 382,249,940 downwards.
GAGTATGTGATGCTTTACTCTGTATTCTGATTACATGATGCTTTACTCTGTATTCTGATTACATGGTGCTTTACTCTGTATTTGCTGATTACGTGATATATTACTCTGTACAGTATTTGTTGAGTATGTGATGCTTTACTCTGTATTCTGATTACATGATGCTTTACTCTGTATTCTGATTACATGATGCTTTATTCTGTATTCTGATTACATGGTGCTTTACTCTGTATTCTGATTACATGATGGTTTACTCTGTATTCTCATTACGTGAAGCTTTACTCTATTCTGATTACGTGGTGCTTTACTCTGTATTCTGATTACGAGATGCTTTACTCTGTATTCTGATTATGTGATGCTTTACTCTGTATTCTGATTACGTGATGCTTACTCTGTATTCTGATTACGTGATGCTTTACTCTGTATTCTGATTACATGATGCTTTACTCTGTATTCTGATTACGTGATGCTTTACTCTGTATTCTGATTACGTGATGCTTTACTCTGTATTCTGATTACGTGATGCTTTACTCTGTATTCTGATTACATGATGCTTTACTCTGTATTCTGATTACGTGATGCTTTACTCTGTATTCTGATTACATGATGCTTTACTCTGTATATTTGTAGTATGTGATGCTTTACTCTGTATTCTGATTACATGATGCTTTACTCTGTATTCTGATTACATGATGCTTTACTCTGTATTCTGATTACGTGATGCTTTACTCTGTATTCTGATTACGTGATATTACTCTGTACTGTATTCTGATTACGTGATGCTTTACTCTGTATTCTGATTACGTGATGCTTTACTCTGTATTCTGATTATATGGTGCTTTACTCTGTATTTGCTGATTACGTGATATATTACTCTGTACAGTATTTGAGTATGTGATGCTTTACTCTGTATTCTGATTACATGATGCTTACTCTGTATTCTGATTACATGATGCTTTACTCTGTATTCTGATTACATGGTGCTTTACTCTGTATTCTGATTACATGATGGTTTACTCTGTATTCTCATTACGTGAAGCTTTACTCTATTCTGATTACGTGGTGCTTTACTCTGTATTCTGATTACGTGATGCTTTACTCTGTATTCTGATTATGTGATGCTTTACTCTGTATTCTAATTACATGATGCTATACTCTGTATTCCGATGACGTGATGCTTTACTCTGTATTCTGCATTACGTGATGCTTTACTCTGTATTCTGATTACGTGATGCTTTACTCTGTATTCTGATTATGTGGTGCTTTACTCTGTATTTGCTGATTACGTGATATATTACTCTGTACAGTATTTGTTGAGTATGTGATGCTTTACTCTGTATTCTGATTACGTGATGCTTTACTCTGTATTCTGATTATCGTGATGCTTTACTCTGTATTCTGATTACGTGATGCTTTACTCTGTATTCTGATTACGTGGTGCTTTACTCTGTATTTGCTGATTACGTGATATATTACTCTGTACAGTATTTGTTGAGTATGTGATGCTTTACTCTGTATTCTGATTACGTGATGCTTTACTCTGTATTCTGATTACATGGTGCTTTACTCTGTATTTGCTGATTATGTGATATATTACTCTGTACAGTATTTGTTGAGTATGTGATGCTTTACTCTGTATTCTGATTACATGATGCTTTACTCTGTATTCTGATTACGTGGTGCTTTACTCTGTATTTGCTGATTACGTGATATATTACTCTGTACAGTATTTGTTGAGTATGTGATGCTTTACTCTGTATTCTGATTACGTGATGCTTTACTCTGTATTCTGATTACGTGGTGCTTTACTCTGTATTTGCTGATTACGTGATATATTACTCTGTACAGTATTTGTTGAGTATGTGATGCTTTACTCTGTATTCTGATTACGTGATGCTTTACTCTGTATTCTGATTACATGGTACTTTACTCTGTATTTGCTGATTACGTGATATATTACTCTGTACAGTATTTGTTGAGTATGTGATGCTTTACTCTGTATTCTGATTACGTGATGCTTTACTCTGTATTCTGATTACGTGGTGCTTTACTCTGTATTTGCTGATTACGTGATATATTACTCTGTACAGTATTTGTTGAGTATGTGATGCTTTACTCTGTATTCTGATTACGTGATGCTTTACTCTGTATTCTGATTACATGATGCTTTACTCTGTATTCTGATTACATGGTGCTTTACTCTGTATTCTGATTACGTGATGCTTTACTCTGTATTCTGATTACATGATGCTTTACTCTGTATTCTGATTACGTGATGCTTTACTCTGTATTCTGATTACGTGGTGCTTTACTCTGTATTCTGATTACATGATGCTTTACTCTGTATTCTGATTACATGATGCTTTACTCTGTATTCTGATTACGTGATGCTTTACTCTATTCTGATTACATGATGCTTTACTCTGTATTCTGATTACGTGATGCTTTACTCTGTATTCTGATTACGTGATACTTTACTCTGTACGTATTCTGTATGTGATGCTTTACTCTGTATTCTGATTACATGATGCTTTACTCTGTATTCTGATTACATGGTGCTTTACTCTGTATTCTGATTACGTGATGCTTTACTCTGTATTCTGATTACGTGATGCTTTACTCTGTATTCTGATTACGTGGTGCTTTACTCTGTATTCTGATTACGTGATGCTTTACTCTGTATTCTGATTACGTATGCTTTACTCTGTATTCTGATTACGTGATGCTTACTCTGTATTCTGATTACGTGATGCTTTACTCTGTATTCTGATTACGTGATGCTTTACTCTGTATTCTGATTATGTGATGCTTTACTCTGTATTCTGATTACGTGATGCTTTACTCTGTATTCTGATTACGTGGTGCTTTACTCTGTATTTGCTGATTACGTGATATATTACTCTGTACAGTATTTGTTGAGTATGTGATGCTTTACTCTGTATTCTGATTACATGATGCTTTACTCTGTATTCTGATTACGTGGTGCTTTACTCTGTATTCTGATTACGTGATGCTTTACTCTGTATTCTGATTACATGATGCTTTACTCTGTATTCTGATTACATGGTGCTTTACTCTGTATTCTGATTCGTGATACTTCTCTGTATTCTGATTACATGATGCTTTACTCTGTATTCTGATTACATGATGCTTTACTCTGTATTCTGATTACGTGATGCTTTACTCTGTATTCTGATTATGTGTGCTTTACTCTGTATTCTGATTAGTGATACTTTACTCTGTATTTGTTAGTATGTGATGCTTTACTCTGTATTCTGATTACGTGTGCTTTACTCTGTATTCTGATTACATGGTGCTTTACTCTGTATTCTGATTACGTGATGCTTTACTCTGTACATATTGATAGTGATGCTTTACTCTGTATTCTGATTACATGATGCTTTACTCTGTATTCTGATTACGTGGTGCTTTACTCTGTATTCTGATTATGTGATATATTACTCTGTACATATTTGTTGAATATGTGATGCTTTACTCTGTATTCTGATTACGTGATGCTTTACTCTGTATTCTGATTACGTGATGCTTTACTCTGTATTCTGATTACATGGATGCTTTACTCTGTATTCTGATTACGTGATGCTTTACTCTGTATTCTATTCATGATGCTTTACTCTGTATTCTGATTACGTGGTGCTTTACTCTGTATTCTGATTACATGATGCTTTACTCTGTATTCTGATTACATGATGCTTTACTCTGTATTCTATTACATGATGCTTTACTCTGTATTCTGATTACGTGATGCTTTACTCTGTATTCTGATTACATGATGCTTTACTCTGTATTCTGATTACGTGATGCTTTACTCTGTATTCTGATTACGTGATGCTTTACTCTGTATTCTGATTACGTGATGCTTTACTCTGTATTCTGATTACATGATGCTTTACTCTGTATTCTGATTATATGATGCTTTACTCTGTATTCTGATTACGTGATACTTTACTCTGTAGTTCTGATTGATGCTGTGTACTTTACTCTGTATTCTGATTACGTGATGCTTTACTCTGTATTCTGATTACATGATGCTTTACTCTGTATTCTGATTACATGATGCTTTACTCTGTTTCTGTTACATGATGCTTTACTCTGTATTCTGATTATGTGATGCTTTACTCTGTATTCTGATTCGTGATGCTTTACTCTTCAGTATTCTGATATGTGATGCTTTACTCTGTATTCTGATTACGTGATGCTTTACTCTGTATTCTGATTACATGGTGCTTTACTCTGTATTCTGATTCGTGATTATTACTCTACACTGTTATTCACATTATGATGCTTTACTCTGTATTCTGATTACGTGATGCTTTACTCTGTATTCTGATTACATGGTGCTTTACTCTGTATTTCTGATTACGTGATATATTACTCTGTACAGTATTGCTGAGTATGTGATTCTTTACTCTGTATTCTCATTACGTGATGCTTTACTCTGCATTCTGATTACATGATGTTTTATTCTGTATTCTGATTATATGGTGCTTTACTCTGTATTCTGATTACATGATGGTTTACTCTGTATTCTCATTACGTGAAGCTTTACTCTATTCTGATTACGTGGTGCTTTACTCTGTATTATGATTACGTGATGCTTACTCTGTATTCTGATTATGTGATGCTTTACTCTGTATTCTGATTACGTGATGCTTTACTCTGTATTCTGATTACATGATGCTTTACTCTGTATTCTGATTACATGATTCTTTACTCTGTATTCTGATTACGTGATGCTTTACTCTGTATTCTGATTACTTGGTGCTTTACTCTGTATTCTGATTATGTGATGCTCTTAATCTCTGTATATCTGTTCACATGATGCTTTACTCTATTCTGATTACGTGATGCTTTACTCTGTATTCTCAATTGCAGTGCTTCTCTGTATTCTCATTACGTGATGCTTTACTCTGTATTCTGATTATGTGGTGCTTTACTCTGTATTCTGATTACGTGATGCTTTACTCTGTATTCTGATTATGTGATGCTTTACTCTGTATTCTAATTACATGATGCTATACTCTGTATTCTGATGACGTGATGCTTTACTCTGTATTCTGCATTACGTGATGCTTTACTCTGTATTCTGATTACGTGGTGCTTTACTCTGTATTCTGATTCATGTGATTACTCTGTCAGTATTGCTAATATCGTGATGTTTTACTCTGTATTCTGATTGCATGTGCTTTACTCTGTATTCTGATTACATGGTGCTTTACTCTGTATTTGCTGATTATGTGTAATTACTCTATGTATTCTCAGTATGTGATGCTTTACTCTGTATTCTGATTACATGATACTTTACTCTGTATTCTGATTACATGGTGCTTTACTCTGTATTTGCTGATTACGTGATATATTACTCTCGTAGTTTGTTGATTATGTGATGCTTTACTCTGTATTCTGATTGTAGTGCTTTACTCTATATTCTGATTACGTGGTACTTTACTCTGTATTGCTGATTCGTGATATATTACTCTGTACAGTATTTGAGTATGTGATGCTTCTCTGTATTCTGATTACATGATACTTTACTCTGTATTCTGATTACATGTGCTTTACTCTGTATTTGCTGATTACGTGATATATTACTCTGTACAGTATTTGTTGAGTACGTGATGCTTTACTCTGTATTCTGATTACGTGATGCTTTACTCTGTATTCTGATTACGTGATGCTTTACTCTGTATTTGCTGATTACATGATACTTTACTTTGTACAGTATTTATTAGTATGTGATACTTTACTCTGTATTCTGATTATCACGATGCTTTACTCTGTATTCTGATTACATGGTGCTTTACTCTGTATTGCTGATTCTGTGATATATTACTCTGCAGTATTTGTTGATGTGATGCTTTACTCTGTATTCTGATTACGTGATGCTTTACTCTGTATTCTGATTACATGATGCTTTACTCTGTATTTGCTGATTACGTGATATATTACTTTGTACAGTATTTGTTGAGTATGTGATGCTTTACTCTATTCTGATTACATGATGCTTTATTCTGTATTCTGATTACATGGTGCTTTACTCTGTATGCAGATTACGTGATGCTTTACTCTGTATTCCGATTACATGATGCTTACTCTGTATTCCGATTACGTGGTGCTGTACTCTGTATTCCGATTACGTGGTGCTTTACTCTGTATTCTGATTACGTGGTGCTTTACTCTGTATTCTGATTACATGATGCTACACTCTATTCTCACTACGTGATGCTTTACTCTATTCTGATTACGTGGTGCTTTATTCTGTATTCTGATTATGTGATGCTTTACTCTGTATTTACTGATTACGTGATATATTACTCTGTACAGTATTTGTAGGTATGGATGCTTTACTCTGTATTCTGATTACATGATGCTTTACTCTGTTTCTGATGACATGGTGCTTTACTCTATGATTCTGATTGCGATGCTTTACTCTGTATTCTGATTACATGATGCTTACTCAGTATTCTGATTATGTGGTGATTTACACTGTATTCTGATTACATGATGCTTTACTCTGTATTCTGATTATGTGATGCTTTACACTGTATTCTGATTACATGATGCTTTACTCTGTATTCTGATTCTGTGGTGCTTTACTCTGTATTTGCTGATTACAGTGATACATTACTCTGTATTCTGATTATGTGGTGCTTTACTCTGTATTTGCTGATTACGTGATGCTTTACTCTGTATTCTGATTATGTGGTGCTTTACTCTGTATTTGCTGATTACGTGATGCTTTACTCTGTATTCTGATTATGTGGTGCTTTACTCTGTATTTGCTGATTCGTTATATATTACTCTGTACAGTGTTGAGTATGTGATGCTTTACTCTGTATTCTGATTACGTGATGCTTTATTCTGTATTCTGGTACACAGTGCTTTACTCTGTATTCTGATTACATGATGCTTTACTCTGTATTCTGATTATCTGGTACTTCTCTGTATTGCTGATCATGATATATTACTTTGTACAGTATTTGTTAGTATGTGATGCTTTACTCTATTCTGATTACTTTATTCCTGTATTCTGATTACTGGTACTTTACTCTGTATGCAATTACTGATGCTTTACTCTGTATTCGATGACATGATGCTATATTCCATTCGTAGTGCTGTACTCTGTATTCCGATTCGTGGTGCTTCTCTGTATTCTGATTACGTGGTGCTTTACTCTGTTCTGATTACACGATGCTTTACACTACTCTCACTCGTGATGCTTTACTCTATTCTGATTCGTGGTGCTTTATTCTGTATTCTGATTGTGTGCTTCTCTGTGTTGCTGATTCGGTATATTACTCTGCTTTAGTGTTGTGGGTATTGATACTTTACTCTGTATTCTGATTACATGATGCTTTACTCTGTTTTCTGATTACATGGTGCTTTACTCTGTTCCAATTACATGATACTATCTGTATTCTAATTACATGATGCCTCTGTATTCAGTTATGTGGTGATTTACACTGTATTCTGATTATGATACTTTACTCTGTATTCTGATTATATGATACTTTACTGTTCTGATTACATGATACTTTCTCTGTATTCTGATTATGTGGTGCTACTCTGTATTTACTGATTCGGATGCTTTACTCTGTATTCTGATTATGTAGTGCTTTACTCTGTATTTGCTGATACGTGATACTTTACCTCTATTCTGATTATAGTGCTTTACTCTGTATTTGCTGATTCGTGATGCTTTACTCATATTCTGTTATGGTGCTTTACTCTGTAGCTGAATTCGTTATATATTACTCACCAGTATTTGTTAGTATGTGATACTTTATATTATTCTGATTACATGATACTTTATTCTGTATTCTGGTACATGGTGCTTCTCTGTATTCTGATTACGTGATACTTTACTCTGTATTCTGATTACATGATGCTTCTCTGTATTCCCATTACATGGTGCTTTACTTTGTATTCTCATTCGTGATGCTTTACTCTATTCTTTTACGGTACTTTACTATATTAAAGTGCATGATGCTTTACTCTGTATTCAGTTATGATGCCTTACTCTGTATTCTGATTATGTGGTGCTTTACTCTGTATTAGCCAATTCGTGATATACTCTGTACAGTATTTGTTAGTATGTGATACTTCTCTGTATTCTGATTATGATACTTTACTCTGTATTCTGATTACATGGTGCTACTCTGTATTTGCTGATTCGTGATATATTACTCTGTACAGTAGTTGAATGAGTACTTTACTCTGTATTCTGATTACATGATGCTTTACTCTGTATTCTGATTACAGGGTGCTTTCTCTGTAATTGCTGATTACCTGATATATTATTGTGTACAGTATTAGTTGAGATATGATGCTTCTCTGTATTCTGATTACAGATACTTTACTCATATTCTGATTACATGATGCTTAATCTGTTCTGATTACATGGTGCTTTACTCTGCTTCTGTTCGTGGTTTACTCTGTATTCTCATTACGTGAGCTTTACTCTATTCTGATTACGTGCTTTGTCTGTATTCTGATGCAGATGCTTTACTCTGTATTCTGATTATAAGATCTTTACTATATTCTAATACATTACTATACTCTGTATTCGATAGCGTGATACTTTGCACTCTGCATTACATGATGCTTTACTCTGTATTCTGCATTATGATGCTTTACTCTGTTCTGATTACGTGATACTTTACTCTGTTCTGATTATACTTTACTCTGTATTTGCTGATTCGTGATATATTACTCTGTACAGTAGTAAGTATGATGCTACTCTGTATTCAACATGATGCGCCTCTGTATTCGTTACATGGTGCTTTACTCTATATTCTGATTACATGATGCTTTACTCTGTATTTGATTGACATGGTGCTACTCTGTATTCTGATTACGTGGTGCTTACTCATATTTTGCTGATTACGAGATAATATTACTCTGTACAGTATTCTGATTACGTGGGCTTTACTCTGTATTCTGATTACGTGGTGCTTTACTCTGTATTCTGATTACGTGATGCTTTACTCTGTATTCTGATTTGATGATGCGTGGTTGTCTCAGTGACCCAGCACAATGGGAAGATCACCTCACGGTTCTACTGCTCATTACCCTCCCTCGTAACCCAGCATCTTATTTGCCTTGCTTGCAGCTCTGTTACAATATGCAGATGTCGGGGGCTGCAGCTGGCAGGATCAGATGCTCTTCTGACAGCTGAAAAGAGCAGAGAATGTCTACTAAAAGCCCCACAGATTGTCATTAAAGGTTGATCTTAATGGTGGCATTGTGTGCAGCCTACTGAGAGAATCATTTAGATATGTTTTTGGCACACCAGACAGCATGGGGAATGGGGAATCCAAAGAAATCAGCCCCACAAGACAGTGGTTGCACGAGGTCAGGTAAGCCACTAGAACAGGCGGGAGCTAGCCATGTGGAACACAGGAGCAGGAAGCCAACCAACAGAGCACTTCTCCAGAAAAAGACCTGGACCAAAAAAAAAAAAGCAGACAGTCTAACAAACAGAATAGCAACAATGGACACTAAAATTTTACAAGCCACTGTGACTGTGGACTCAGCAGCTGAGAAAGCAACTAATACAGCTATTGTGGTGAGGGGGTGCTTGTGGAGAATAATGTGCTGCGTCTTCGGATGGAGCAATTAGAAAACAACGTTTGCCCAGCCAACCTGTGCTTTTTGGGCATCCCAGAGAAAGCAGAAGATCAGACACTGAAGGATATCTGGAAGCCTGACTCAACAACTCTTGGGGTACTGACATCTCAAGGCATACTCTCAAAGCACATAGGATTGGACCACAGCACCCAACCACATACCATGCTAGCAGTGAGTAGTGGACCCCATAAAAGATTTGGCAACAGCTAAAACTAGGGGACAAGTGACTCTGGAAGATGGCTCGCTGATTCACTGCTTCCCAGACATCAGCTTCACGACCTGCCAGAGGTGCAACCCATTCAACTTGGTTTGGTCTGGCCTGCACCTTATGGGGGTTGCCCGTGTTCTCCAGTTCCCAGCCCAGCTGTGGATTTCATATGCAGGTAAAACTTTTCTTTATTCAGACCTGGCCGAGGCCATGAAGAGATCAGACTGCATCTAGTGACTGTGCCCAGTAGTAGCCAGTTGTAGGAGGAGGAAGGGGAAAAAGGGGACTGAAGGCTTGGTATGCAAAAATACTGTAAGTGTAGACTTTGTAATGCTGTTTAGATGTAAAACACGTGGATCTGTACTGAAAAGTTTTGTCTTAGGCTGCAGGGCTAATATAATAAAGCTGCTGTTACATACAAGTGTGATGGGAGATCCTCAGATATCAATTTTAGTAAAATAAAATGTGGCAGGCCTCGGACAGCTTATTGAGATAGAGCAGTCAGAGATTTCAAACTTGCCATAACCATGAGGTCAGCAAGCTATCTGCCTGCACAAGGACAGTCTTTGGTAACTGGGTAAGGTGCACTAGGCACAAGTCCCTGTTTTAGAGGGGGTGACCTGGCAGCACTGGGGGGTTAAGTTACTTGCTCAGAGTCACACAGTATGCAAGTGGAGTTTGTGGGAATCAAAGCCAGGTCTATCAAATGTACCAAGCTCATTCATAGTTCGTTACTAACCTCTAGGCTATACTGCCTGCTTCTCAGCCCTCGCCTCTGCAGCCTGAAAGCAATTTTACTGTGGAAAGGTGAAAAACAGCACATCTCACTGATTTAAAGCTACAAAACTGTTTAGTTCTTTAGCAGCCTAAAACAATAAGCTGTTTACTACAGACTTTATCAGTACGTTGGCGTAACATGGGGTTGTCTGGAATGGCTGGGGGGGGGGCTCCTGCATGAGCATCTGCAGGAGTTTTTCAGATGAATTTTTGATCTTACAGGGATACATGGATTATAACACTGTGCAGTTCAATGTTTTTTGTGCTGTGGCACACAAACTCAATTTTCGGACTATACCCATTCATGAACAGTACATGGTCACTACTGTGTGGTATCTCGGATGATTTCTAATACAACTATGTGCAAGAATGCCTCAGATATGAGCAACAATGGGAGTAGAGTTTATAATCCAAGGTATGTGATTTACTAGGCATGATTTTCTCTACTCGGAACCAAGTAGGAGTTTTTTCACTGTATTTCTACATTCAAAATGAATAAAAATAAATAAATAAATAAAAACATATTGAAACCCGTAAAGTTCCAGCAGCCTTTCTCAGCCTAGATGTAGAAAAGGCATTTGATCGGGTGTCATGTTTCTTTTTATGGGACACCCCATGGACTTTTCGGTTCTCCAAGTCATTCTTGACATAGCTCAAACATATCTACTCATCCCCGAAGGCGTATGTCCAGATTAATGGTGGCATATCTTCACCATTCCCTCTACACCAAGGCACATGCCAGGGTTGCCTGCTATTTGCACTCTACATTGAACCTTTAGCAGCGCCTCTAAGAACATCCGCAAAAATAACGGAATTCTCTACACCAAACAGAATACAGGATTGGTCTGTTTGCAGATGACATCCTTTTGTTCTACTACCTCAATTCTGGAATCCTGGAATATATTAACAAAATTTGAACAAATTGCTGGCTTTAAAATAAACATCTCTAAGACAAAAGTTTTACTTTCCAACCATACTCCTCCCAAATCTTTTAAACAAATTCTCCCATTAAACTGGAACTCGACCAAAAGGAAATACTTAAGATACATATCCCCTTAACCTAGAGGTAATGGAACTAATAAACTCACAACCACTTTCCATCTCGATACAACAGGACTTGGAAAAAATGGCATACACTTCCACTCACCTATTTTCAGAAAACGAGACAATTCGCATGAACATACTACCCCGTCTTCTATACTTATTCCAAAACATCCCCTTTTTTCCTTCCCCATATTTCTTTAAATCCTGGGATGACATGATCTCCTCCTTTATATGGGGCAATAAGCATCCAAGAATAAGGTTGCAAATTTTCAAACTTTCATTATCCCAGGGAGGAACTAACCTACCAGACCTCAAGAGGTACGCAGAGGCAGCTTTCCTGCGCATTCTCCTCCTCTGGATACTAGAAAATTACAATGCCCCTTGGGAAAAACTGGAATTTCACTTGAATGATCTATATGACTTAAAAAAAATTCTCTCTGCCTCAGCAGGGAGAACCCCTTCCCTAAAAGACTTTACTAACATGACATCACACATTCTCAGGGTGTGGTTTCGATTTGTGAAGGAGTCTTTTTGTCCATCTATGAATACTGCAAAAATTATATCAGAGGATGAATTGTTTCTCCGTCACAAACTGATTTGTCCTTTTCATGGTGGAGAAGGATGAGTCTGGAACATGTCTTTCAATTTCTAGGAGTGACAGGGGTCCATTCTTTTGAAGACCTAACAAAGAAATTTATTTTATCAAGATGGACATGTTCCATTACTTTCAGGCAAGAAACCACATCCTGAGAAACCAAATTATACAAGCAAAGATTCCCTGCCCCTTCCCTCCTCTCCTAAAACTATTTCTGGATCATAGTCAAGGAAGCCAATGGAGCCATTTAATAGAAAACTTATACAAGACAATAAGGGACCTTACCAAAGAATCTACGATCTCAGTACTAAATAGCTGGAATAGAGACCTAAACCTAGAAATTTCCAAAGATCAGTGGGAGGACGCAGCTCCCAAGCAGTGAAAATAACCTTTCCCCATACCTGGAGAGAATTCCCTTTGAAATGCAGATATCGATTTTTCAGGTCCCCAGCAAATAAACAAAATACTTGCCAGATAATTAGGGACACTGTTGGAGGGCTGTGACTGCACTCTAGCTGAACTGGCACATATTATGTGACAGTGACCACTCTCATGCCATACTGGATTCCCCTACAAAATGAGAGTTCACAGTATATGGGGAAAATATAGAACTTACAGCTGAGGTGGTTTTACAGGCTATATACTCGACCATTCCCTCCATGGGCAAAATCTTTGCTCCCAATATACTTAATTGCTGCAAAAAAAGTTCTTACCAGAAAGTGGATGTCCACAGATATTCCCACAGTACAAGATTGGAAACAGCTTCTGATTACTATTTATCAAATGGAAAGCCTACCGGCTAACATGAATAATCAATCACGGCCATTCCTTAGGAAATGGCAGAAGTGGGTACTCTGCCAATCAGAATCTGATCCAGATTTCTGCCCCTAGCTGGGATCGGGGGAGGGTGGTGGGGAGGGTGAAGGATAAAGAACATAGAGGATAATGGCTGGGGATCAGGTGATAACCACGCTGTAATCACCTCAGTGGTTGTTAGAGACATGGTAAACCTCAGAGCGCAGCTCGAGAGGTTTACTGTAGTCTCAGCTGTACTCACTTAGAGGTGATTTCAGCTGGTTGTCACCCGATCCCCAGCCATCATCTTTTATAGTGTATGGTCAAAAAAACACTGTTTGCATTCTATGTGTGAGAATTATGGAACTCTAGTGCATTCTTTTTTGTTATGCCACTGTTTGGAAGTTCCGAAGTGTGGTTAACAACTTTTAAAATTCTAAACAGTGCATAGCAAAGCTGTGCAACTGCTGATTATGGTTGTTAATAGGCACTTACCATACATTATATAGAGGATAATGGCTGGGGATCAGGTGATAACCACGCTGTAATCACCTCGAGTGGTTGCAAGGGCAACATGGTAAACCTCGAGAGCGCAGCTCGAGAGGTTTACTGTAGCCCTAGCAACCACGAGAGGTGATTTCAGTGTGGTTGTCACCCGATCCCCAGCCATCATCTTTTATAGTGTATGGTCAAAAAAACACTGTTTGCATTCTATGTGTGAGAATTATGAAACTCTGGTGCATTCTTTTTTGCTATGCCACTGTTTGGAAGTTCTGAAGTGTGGTTAACAACTTTTAAAATTCTAAACAGTGCATAACAAAGCTGTGTGACTGCTGATTATGGTGGTTAATAGGCACTTACCATACATTATAACAAGCTAATAGTTCTGGGAAGAACCAGTAGTGAAAGTTTAGCAACACACTGTTAAGTAGATGGTGAACCTAGATACAACAGACTTGAATAAATATGTAAACTGATCCTGTACAATTTTAGAAGGCTGATGTTAAATATAATGATTAACTGTGTTCTTGTGCATCTCTAAACCTTGGAAAATAACTTAATAAAACAAATTAAAAAAAATTTAAAACAAAAACAAAACAATGGGCTGTTATTTTAGGCTCTCTGGTACCCTAGGTCCTTTCCTTCCTAGTGCTTTCTGGCACCACTCCCACATTTCTTATTGCACCTCTTAAGTCCCCAATGCATTGCATTACATTTTTTTTTGCATTGAAGCTCAGCTGCCAGATCTTTGACTAGCTCTCCAACCCTCCCAGATCCTCCCTGTGTTCCCTTATCTCTACCTCAGCGTCCACCCTTGCTCAGACCACTGCATCGTATGCGAGGAGGCAGATCTTACCCATAATTCCCTACCCTTTGTCACAAATGAATACATTGAAAAGGACTAGGCCCAGAACAGACCCCTGAAGTACTCCACTTGTTACCTCCCCTGCCTCTGAAAACTCCTCAATAACTACAAGCTTTGTGTTCTTCCTCTCAGCCATTTCTCCACCCACGTTGTCAATATTTTTTCTCACCTCTAAGACCCTTATCTTCTTGACCAGCCTCCTGTGGGTGAAAGAATCAAAGGACTTGCTGAAATCCAGGTATACCACACATCTACAGCCTGTCCCCTATCAGCTGCCCTGGTCAACCAGTCAAAAAAGCTGACCAGATTTTCTGGCAAGACCTTTCCCTTGCCACCACATGTTGTCTGGTGTCCTGTAGCCCAGTTCCCTCCAGAAAGTCCACCAGTTCCTCCCTTAGTAAAGACTACATGATTTTTCCCACTAAAGAAATCAAGCGGACTGGTCTATAGTTCCCTGCCTCACCCTTCCTTCAACTCTTGTGTGGAGGCCATTTCGCTGTCCTCCAGTTACTAAGGACCACCTCTGTTGCCAGCGAGCAGTTGAATGCATCAGCAAGTGGCCCTGCTATCACTTCTGCTACCTCCTTCAGCATACTCAAGTGTATGCAATTAGGTACTCATAAATTTCCATCACATTACAAGATGGAGTTTTAGTGCAAATGAGAGTTTGTGATGGAAAATGTAGGGGGAAGGGGAAGGAGCTCCACGAGAGGCAATGTCAACAGAATCAGTCCACACCACTTTAGAAAGCCATGAGATTTAATTTAATGTCCCAAAATAAAATCTATTCATTCAGCTACAAATAAAACTATACCATTATATTTTCAGGGACAATAATATCAGTTATATACCCACTTACTGCTTCATCGCCACTCCTCAGTCCCACCCCATTCACTGCTGGTAATTCTGTTAAGTCATTAAAAACCTCCTCATCGTCATTTGAGCTGGAATCCTCATCCTGCATGAAAGTGTCTTTCTATTTTGGATAGTAGCTTGACAGCCTTGTCTGTATCCAAGAACTGAAACACCTCATCTCCATGGACCACCCTTAAACTTGCAGCCATAAAAGTATGGATGTACACCCAGAGTAGAAGGCGAGCCTGACACCGTCAAAACTCTTTCTTCACATCTGGGTAGCACAGCTCTGGTCTGGAAATAGATGAATTCTAGCTTCGTTCCATTGTAAGGGACTTGTATTTTTTTTTGCACTCTTAAGTAGCATATCTCTCTCCGAAGAGGTACGGAGCTGAAGTAGAAGGGTTCTTGGCAGGGATTCTCCCATGGCAGTGCAAGTTCTTCTGCCACGTGGCAAAATTCTGTAACCTTTTAGCAAAGCAAAGTCCTCCTCCAAATTCAATAGTTCTTTTAATCAGTCTTGCAGGATTGTTAAGGGATTCTCCCCTTCTATCACCTCTAGAAAACCCAACAGGCGGATGTGAGTAGATCAGACAGTGTTTTCAAGATTCTTCTAGCCGTCTCCATAGCTGGCCATTTTCTTTGGTCAGATGCACTGCCACCACTAAGGCTTTATCTACAGTGTTAGTAGCTCCTTTTGTGTCTTCAGTCAGCAATCCCACCTTTGCATCGAGCAGCTTCAGCTGCGAGGAAAAATCCTCCATTTTCCGATCCAGTCCCTGTATCGCTCTAAGCTAAGCAATGCTGCGTCTGTGGACTGAGATGAGTCGGTATCTCCAGCTCCAGCCTGTGGATCTTTGCTAGTGCTTTGGTTCTTTTGGTCAGGCACTCTCAGCACCGGGCTCCCGCCTTGTTCCCTCTCACCATTTTTGTTGCGCAAAAATCCCCAACTGTTTGAGATCTATCAAGTGAAGTAGTTATCTGGTAGAACTTTCAGCAAATTAAAATAGTTTTTGTCAGAAATCCACTGTAAGATGTGGAGCTGTTCACAACTCAGTCATTGGCTATGCCTCCCTATGACGCTCCGACTGGACTCTTTTGAACTGAATGGTGTACACAAAATACCGGTTTTGTTTAACACTATGTTGGTTTTATTTATTTCTCTTTATCTCTCAGGTATCAGTGTATCCACATAGTTCATCGGCTGCTAAATTATATACAGACTCTGTAGGGATAGTTTAAAAATGTTCTAAACTTCAGTACATCTACTGTTACGCGTGTAAAGAACAGAATGCCAATTATTCTTTACCAACAATGTTTGAATATCTGGGATAATTAACCCTCTATTTAGAGCAAATGTTGTTTGTTTTTGCATTTTTGGTATCCCTGCTCATGGCTATAGTGGTAATTTTTGCAGACAGTATACTTAGCTATTTAGTTCTGGATCATTAAGAGGTACCTTAGTTAGTGCTAATTGTTATAAAAATATGCCCCCCCCCCCCAAAGTGATGTAACAAAATACAGGGGTGTTTTGAGACGGTATACACTACTGTTAAAAATGCTGTAACTGGCTTGTTTAAAGCTATGAATTTAAGACTGCAGCATGTTGTATTTATTATTGATTCGGATTACAAGTACCTTTGAGCTGAAAGCTCTTTTACAAAGGTTCCATGTCAGAGCATGTAATGACAGTTTTACATAAATTCAATAAAATATAATTAAAAAAAAAGGTCCCATAATTTTATCTGCTTTAGCCCTATAGGCTATAGGTGGGATTGCCCGACTGTCCAAAGCTTTTAGGGGTATTAAAACCCATTTGTTTAGTCTTGCATACAATGAATTTTAAATGAAGTTGCCCTAGATTCATTTTAATATTGTTTTAATTATTTATTGATTTTATTATGTTATGTACAGGCGCCTTGGTTTTAGAAAGCGCTTTTTATAAATAAAGTTTGCTTTGCTTTGCTATAATCTTTTCCAACACCCATTTCTCCATTATTTTGGCCATATCATTTGAGCCCTTCCTCTCCCTCCCTTCCTCTAAACCCCACTTTCTGGCAGTGGCCAGTCCTCCCTAAAATATCTGTTCAGTATCTCTGCTTCCCCTTTGTCCCCCTCCCATCCCATCTCGTCATTCTTCAGATATATCGAGGAGAAGCAAAGGCGGTATTGTGAGATCGCCTTTTCCCCTCGTTTCCCTCCCTTTTCTAGCCGGAGTTCCGTCTCTGCCTCGGCCTCCCTCATATTCCCGTTGGCCACCTTTGTTGCCTCCAGGTATCTCTCCCTATCTTCCTCCTGTAGGCTTCCCTAATATTTTAAGACTGCCCTCCTATTGGCTTTTACCACCATCTTTACTTCGGCTATGAATTCCATTGGACCCATTGACCTTTTTCCCTGAATTACCTTTGCGGTTGAGCTTTCTGCTTCTATCATTGCTTTTTTTTTTTTTAAGTCTTTAAATTCTTGGTGGTGGTGGTAGAAGCTGCAAAAGCCCTGGACCTTACATTTCAGGTCTCCCAGCTGGGAAGTTCTGACAGAGCTAAGACATCTACCAGTCACTCCACCCCTTTTTCTGCTGACTGTTTCCCAAGAACCCTTCCTGAGAAAGGACACAGGGACGCACCTGCAAGCAAGCCTGACAAATCACTTAGCCATCTGCCTTCTGCCAGCGCACCCTGTTATGATGCCTTTGTGGTCCTACATCATCATTTATTCCACTTTGTGCGCTGGTAAACCAATCAAAGCACATTGCAATTAAATCACAGAAACAATAAATAAACAGGCAGTATACACAGATACAATAACCATTAAAGCAGCAACACTGGGCAAAAATCTGACCCTGCCCTTTTCCAGGCATCTTCCAAGTTCATTTGGTGATAACATTTTGTAGACTCACCAAAATTTGAATATTTTATAGATATTTTAATTTAGTTTTTTTTCTCATGAAAAAGATGGTCACTGAATTTAGCTTGAAATCGCACTTTACACCTAGGGCTGGGATGTGAAAAAAGTCATGGTGCACAGCATAGGAAGTAGCTTGACAAGTACATTTGATAGGTATGCTGATATCTGTATTAACTGTAGCTGAAACTAGTTTTTTGGAAAATGCATTTTTCGCTGTACTGGTGCTTTAATACAGCACAGCCAGTCAACCCCTATACTTTCACTTAAAGAGAAATTAGAGCATATCATCAATAGTCCCCCAAGTCCTCCCCAAAAATGTGATAATCACCCTAAATTCTTTATTGGCTTCACTAATCCCATTCTCTGTGGATGGGAGATCCAAAAACCTGGCGCTGCCACAGCAAATGTCACATTACCCACACAACGAAGCCTGGCCACAGGTACTGCCAACAGGCTGTCAGTGGCAGACCTAAACTGGTGCTCTGGAGATGTATGGCATGGATGGTTTGGCAATACAGGGTGAGCCAAGAGCGGCATAGGGCTTGAAAGGCAAGCAACAGTGTTTGAAAACAGAAACACCATCTCAGAGGCAAAGTGCAGGGCCCTCAGGCTACTGGAGATGTGCTCATCAGCTCCCCCCCACCATCAGCAACCACACAGTAGAATTATGAACACTAGCAGACAGATGGTGCATAAGCTTGAATCAGAGCCCTGTATGCAAGGCATTTTCATAGTTGAGCCTACACGTGATGAAGGCATGTATTATTTTCACCAGACGGGAAGCCAGAAGCAACACACTTTTTGGATGTTTCATAAGTAAAAGAAGACTCTCTGGACAAGGACTGAGACCAAACGCTAATGACTGGTCCAGAACAATGTGGACTATGTGCCACCCTACCAAATACAGTTCCTGCTCGTTAACTGTTAAAGAAGACAAAAGCCACGGCAGCCTCTCCAGCGGTTTTCCCTGCCAAACTGCAGCAGCTCTGTTTCTTGAGGCTTGAGCCGCAGCTGGCGGTATTAAGCCAGAAACCATTACCTACCCTCCTCAGTGGGGGAGACTGCACTCTTGGATGCTCTAGCTGGGTGAGTGATAAGGATAGCTGGTGTAGCCAGTGGCTAATAAATATCAAATGTGGCTAATAAAAAATACAATGTGAAGTATTAAAAACAGGGGAATCTACAGTTTATCACAAATATTGCAATTTATGTATGTGGCTAAACCTTTTACAGTATCCTCCAAGCGCTTCTCAAGCTGTGCCACCCTCCTGTCACTGACAGCCCTGGGCTCGGAACACTGGCTTTACTTTGCAAAACATGTTCACCATCACTGTGACTTTACTGGGTCTGACACATTTTTTATTCATTTAGGGTTTTCCCCATTCTCCCTCAGCTGTGTTGTCAAACAGTATACCCTGTTCAGGCCTGGTGTTCTCCCATGCCTTGGGTCCAGCTGCCACCTGATGACTCCCATGGCTTCCCTGACATGGATAGGGGTACACGGGGTGGGGGAAGGGTTGTGTTCCCCCCACCCCCCGAGGCAGTCCACACAGAATCTAGTGTTGTGGGCGCTAGGACCCATGGAAGCCAGGAACTTCAGCCCTCATTTAGACAGTTATGGGATTTTGTCTCATTTTCTCTCCTGTCATCCTTCCTCCCCAGGCATGGGCAGAGCCTACTGACAGCCTTGGATGCATACAGTGACATCTGGGGAGTAAGCTCCTCAGGCCCACCATAGGGGTTGCAGCAGTACTGGATGTCAAATGCCTTCCTTCCTAACTGAACTGCACTGCACTGACTGACGCTCCTATGGTCTGGGCTGCCTTCCAGTGACTCAAGTTCACTCCCAAACCCATCTTTTCTTTTCACCCCCTATCATTTTTCTTCATTCCCCATCTGGCCCCAACAGGTGAACCCCAACAATCACTGCACATATACAACCGTGACACTTGGCCCAACAGCACCAGTGGCTGTCATTTAGAAAGTAGGGGTCGTTTGGCCTTGATTCTTCCTGCACCCTTGTGCCTCCCTCAACCACAAAATGCTCACATCTGTGGTTGTCCTCTGCAGAGAAGGAGCAGCTGCCTGCCCCCAAACTGTGTTCCTGCATGCCATCACGCTACCGCTGGGCTGTTGGTGAACCTACCCCATATCTATTTTTAAACAAATGTACATTTACTTCATCCAAGCCCCCAGATGTCAGGAGTGGAGGCTGGCCGTGTGGATGCTCTTCTCCCAGGGGACAGGGTGGACAGTGTACTGCTCCAGCTCTAAGGTGATCAAGTGCCATTGCAGACCAGCGCACGCCAGTGGCGGCATGCACGGCCATGAAAGGGTCAGGAGAAAACAATGGAAAATGGTTTCAGCCGGGACGTGTGACGTGTCGTATGCTGGCCCCTATGCAAACTCCCCATGCCACCAGATCCTCTACAGCACCATGTACCGGCCACGGTTTCAGGTTCAGATGCTTTTTCCCCTCCCCCTGTGTAGCAGCAGAGGGTGTAACCCCAGAAATGGATAGATCCGGAACCTAGGACTGTAGACATTCTGGAGAGCTGGTGACATGGGACAGTAGCACAGCAGGGAGCCCAGTGAGTAGCAGAGTGCAACTTGGGCCCAAAGGAAAGGATGCATCTGGGTACCTGAGAGCAAGAGGTCCTTAAATTGACAATACAATAAAAAATGACTTAAAAAACAATCCGTTTCCTGACTTGGGCACAGGGCTGCAAGGGTTAATATCTCAGAGACAATGCCCTCCAGCAGAACTGAAGGTAGGCATACAGGAAGGCCACAGTGAAGAGCAGCACCTCATACAGTAACCCGATGAGGTGACCTCTAGTATTACCAGGGATGAGCTGAAGAGATGTGCAGGGGAGGGAAGCTGATGTGGGTGCACTGTGTTTCTGCAGCATCACATCAGACTGCCAACATGACAGTATATTGTGTGCACCAGGCCCACAGGCAGATTCTTGGATCCTCTCCCAGCAACTGTGAGTACCGCCAAAAGTTCATTAAAAGATCTTTTTAAAAGTAGGTTGAAGGTCCTGTTGTTTGTTTAGGCCTGTGGTTGTTTATCTGACTGAGTAACAGGCTCCGTGTCTGGGATACGTGACCAGGGAACACCATAAATACAGAACTATTTGTACAGGTAGGTACTGCAAAGCCTGCAGGAGGTGTGTATGAGGTTGGGAGGAGGGGGAATGAGGTACAAGCTGGGGTGTAAATCGAGACATTTCTGCTAATGACAGCTGAACAGACCATGTCGCCCGCCCCCAGTGCAAGTGTGTTTGCAGCTGAAATTCTTGCTGAGTACACTGCAGCTCATGATCTCTCTCTGCGATGGATAACCACTTCCTTTGTTTCTGCAAACTGCACTAAAAACACTCTGAAACACCCCGACCAACAAAATCTGGAAACTACCTGCTCCAGCTGTGGGACTTCCAAAAAGGGTCACTGCCCCCTGCTGTCTTCAGGCTGACAACTGCAGTTGTAGTAAGAAAACCAATCTCAGAGATTCTCACTCAATACTGGTCATTACACCATCCCTGTTGCAGCATAGTTTATCCTGCATGCCTTCTCTCTTTTCTATAAATTAGAATAGTCCAAGTGTTTGTTACGCAGCACTCCGAAAGAGAGAGAGGGAGTGTGTGCATGTGTTTGATAGATAGATAGATAGATAGCCAGACAGACAGACAAATAGGTATACACACGCATACACAGATGAAGCACAAGGGGGTTGGGGCAAAAATCAGTACCCAAAGTTACAGTTCAACTGATGGTGATGGCAGGATCTGAACTGGGGATCTTCTGTACTCTAACCTCCGAGCCATGCTGCCTCCCTACAGCCTGCTTCAGCAGTGGCATGGTTTACCCCTGGGCAACAGCCGCATAAGTTTCACATCTCGAAGCATTTAATGCCATCATCATGTATCAAGATTTAGGGGACGAACAGAACAGAATGGAGGAACAAACTTTGCAGCCATTAATATTCCCTTCCCCCACCATTTCAAGTACGTATCGGCCTAAGGAAAACACCCGCGAGACTATGGATGTTCAAGAAAAACAAAGGACACAGTAACATACGCAGTAAGCAAAGATTGAAATGGACTCCAGGTCTATCAAGTCCGCCACTCCTCTTTACATAAGCAGGGATGAAAAAATATATTAGGAACTTCATTATCCTTATCTGGTGCACCCCACCTCCGATTGCAGTCAATAGAGCGTACAGCTCCTCCAGAGAGGCAGATGAGCACCTTCCTCTACCGTCATGAGCAGCTACCAGTCAGAGGAGTTGGAATCGAGGGGGAATCTCCCCAAAACAGTGACTGGGGGCAATCCCCGCCCACAAATTAGCAAGCCCCACTGTGTTATGCTAAACATTTCCTCACAGTACTACACACACCAGCAACAGCCAGCTATCAAGAGCAGGAAATGATGTATTAGTTCAAATACAATAGTAATCTGGAGCTGCCCCAGATGGTTTTCTAAACTACACACTGAAAGGGCGCACTCACAGAAAAATCAATTTCAAACAGTTCTTCTTTTATTAGTGACCTTCATTCATTTATATGCCTTTTCTGCAATGTTTCACCTTCTTCGAGGGACAGCCCTTTTTTAAGTTTTCATATACATACTTATTGTATCCGCGTGACATTTGTCATTCAGTTACATTTTCAAAAGCTCTTAGTTTAAAGCTGACCGCTGGCGCAGTGACAAGGAGTCTGCCTACAATGCTGACATCCCGAGTTCTGGAACAGACTCAGAAGTTGGAGGCGGGCGGGCGGCGGCGGGGGGGAGGTGGAGAAGGACTTAGCATCCAAGGACAGCTCTTCTTCTCCGAGGGCCGAGTGTCCAGTGTGATACGGACCCCTGGCCAAAGGCTCCACTGCGACCGGCGCCTGGATTACTGGGAGGTGGGACAGACGCCAGGCTCGTCCCACAGACATCACTGCACATCCCGCCTCCTGGGGAGCACAGCATTCCAAAAATGGTTCCGCTGCCGACAGATGACGCACCACCAAACGGACTCCCACTACCATCCCTGACTTAAAGTCTGCCAGTCTCTACCAGCGGCCCTGCCCCTGGGGGGTAAGCTGGGGGGTGCTTGGAGAATTGGGGGTCTCACGGTGTGTGCTGGGGCAGAGCATGTGGCCAAAGGGGCCTGGTGTTGGACTGCAAAAGAAAAAGCTCTTAATTTTCCTGAAAGCGCTATTGAGACCTTTCATATTTTTGCTTTTTATATTGCCATTTTAATCACTCTCTTCCAGTACTATGCTCCTCTCCAGTGCGCTATGAAAAGTGTCCAACAGCACTGCCAGGCAAACAAAGAGCTTATATGCTATCACCAGAGGAAGCCACAAAGAATGGCAAAACTGTGAGGCAACGACATATAAATAAATGATCACCACTAATAAAAGAACTGTTTGAAATTGATTTTTTGTTTCTCCCAACCACTCTTGACTAAACTTACCAACAGTGGGAGACAAGGTTTTTTTGGCCCCTGCCACTGTCAATATGGGGATACCATGGACGAATTCCATGTTCTAGTGTCCAGGTTTAACCTTCGCCAATCTGATTTATTTCGGTTACTCCAGCTTAAATACTATCTACAACAATGGCAAAAAAGCTATCCCCAAAGATTCCCTTATCACGCCACCATCCTTTAATCATACAAACTGTTACCTTGGGAACATCTCCCATCTGAGCAACTGACTATGTAAGAATTCACTGGGAACAGGACTTGGCTGTTGAAATCCCACCTGCCCAATGGAATACATATACACATAAACCCATTTCCTCATACATCTGGAAAGAATACTGTGGAAAGGGATTATACACTATTTCTATACCTGTACAACAGGTTAAATATGCACCACAATATGGGGATCGCTGCTGGAATCAATGTGGTTCATTCCGGGCCTCACATGCTCCTATCTTTGGCTTTTGCTGCAAATTACAGCCATTCTGGGACCAGCTGCAAATAAGAGTTATGTTCAATTTAAACCCATCCACTTTATTATTTCTTGATCTGCTGGAGGGCTTGAGGGCCCCCTCTAATGAAAAATTACTATACATTTGTATTCTACCAGCCCAGAAAACCGTAATGAAAAATTGGCTTACTCCCAATTTACCCACCATTGTCTTGTGGCAGGACATTATGATTTTCATTTATGACATGGAAAAACTTGCAGTTGAGGTCTCTCAAGCTTTACTTAACTTTGAATTGGTGTGGAGAAGATGGGTTATCTACATTATGGCCAGGAGAGGTGATTTTGTTCCGTAATGATTACAGTTTTAGACTAAAGGTCCTTTTTTCTTTTCAGACTCCAAAAGGCATCACTCCAGTTAATTTCCACCCCTGTCACGCACCAAAAAAGGCGGGCAGCATTTCAAGACTTGTATTGTGTTATTATGTTTCCTCTACAATGACGCTACAGGATATAGTTTATTTACAGATGTACTGTTGTTTATACATGTTGTATGACAAAAAACTTTTAATAAAAAAGAAAAAAAAAACATTTTTGTGAGAACACACACACACACACACACACACACACACACCTTCAGTGTGCAACAGTCAGCCATCTCCTCAATCCTATACACACTGGCAACAGTCAGCTATCACGTCACTGTCCTATACAGACAGGCAACCACCAGCTATCCGCTCGTGTAGATAGCCTTACAAAAACGATAGGAAGGAAACTGGGAGCTATATGGTGTATTTCTTACTGCCTAACTAAAAGTGATCAGCTATTAACTGGAGGCAGTATAGCGCAGTGGTCTAAGGTTCTGAGCTGCAAATCTGGTGACATCCAGCAGACCAGACCTGGGTTTGAATCCCACAGCTTCCACTTGCATACTGTGTGACCCTGAGCAAGTCACTTAACCTCCTTATGCTCCCAGGTCACTCCTGTAAAAAAGCTTTCGGCTTAGTGTGCTATACCTGGTTAAACAACTAAATAAAAAAATAAATAATTGCTAATCAACTACTTATTCCATTGTTAGTTTATGGGAGCCATGACCTGACAAATGCAACGGCTTTGACTAAACTTGATGTGACGTATCATAAAATTGCTAGATATGTGTCGAGGTGTGACTTGTACACTCATCACTGTGCGCTGTATCAGGAACATGCCTGGAACTCATTACAAAACAAAAGGAACAGAGCATGGTCCATTCTGCTTTTCAAAATACTTAAAACAGAGCAACCCCAGTGACTAATAAAATCATTAGAAAGGACTCACCACAAATTCTGTCTGAGGAAAAGAAACACATTGCAGACACCTAAAGCTAGAAACAAGTTTGGAGTAATGACCTTTGGATATCGCTCTGCAATTACTTGGAATAATTTCCCAAATCACCTTAGGGATTTGAACAGGTCTGTAGATTCTTTTAAATCCAAACTGAATCAGAATTTTATACATGAATGCAAATGTTATTAGAGTTTTGTTGTGAGTATATAATCTACATGTTAAATGGGATTGTATTGTTCAAGTATAATGTCGTGAATTTTTTATGTTTTTTATTATTATTAGAACTGTAACTGGGGGGGGCGCGCTTGGGAGCCCGAGCAAGATTGAGGCTGCTTAATGGAGCTCTACTAATCGACGAAGTAAAACTGTTAAAAGTGGTGGAAATATCTGCTTCTACTGACCTGTCGTCTGTTGGGGGTTACTTCTCACTATATAACAAAATGGGAAACCCTCGACGAGATCAACAACGGAGTCACGGTGATAAATCAAACAAACCTTCTGCAACTTCAACTCGTGCTCTGGACCAGGCCATGGGGAGGACCAAACCGAAGAAGCTACAGAGGAAACACTGCAGACCATCGGCTCCAAACTTACCCGACTGATTAAGTCGGTATCGAGTTTAGCTGACGAATTTGATGGTTTAAGTAATCGAGTGGCAACATTAGAAACTTCCCTTGATACTATTCAGACTACCTCAGTAGAAACCTCCAAACGAGCAGATGCGGCAGTGGGTGCTGTTTCCTCACTCATAAAGGAATCGTCCCGATGGCAGTCCCATACTGAGATGCTGGTGAACCAGTTTCGAGCATCTGATCTCTGAATCCTAGGGTTACCTAAGGAAAGTGAAGGGGACCACCTACTATTGTTTGTTCAGGAGTGGACTGGGGAGCAACTAGGAGCCAAGGCATCTTTAAAAGTTCAGCGCGCTCAAAAAGCCTACCTTGTCACACAGCGAGGGCGTCCTGATAACCCCGATGCTCCGCGAGCTGTAATGTTGGTCACGGATGGCCCAAGTACAAGGTACTCCCTGCTGGCTATGGCCCATAGAAAGGGGCCACTTTTATATGACAGGCAGACCGTTCGGTTCTTTCTGGACACTGGCTTTGCGACAAGACAAAAACGCAAGAGATTTGATGGGGTGAGAGCAATACTGAGAGAGGCCTCTGTTCCACATGGGATGATTTTTCCAGCCCGCTTGAGGATCGCATACCAAGGAAAGGTCTTTTTGTTTAATGACCCTACTGACACCCTGAAATGGTGCCACAAGCATGCAGCTATGAAGACCCGAGAAGCAGATGGGGAAAATGCCTCGTCATCGGAGGACACTTGAAAGATAAGATTCTTTCCCCTTTTTTTTTCCTCCACGTGTCTTTCACCTCTCTTCAACGGTGAAGAGTGAGGTAGCAAAGTCGTTGCTACACTGCTCAGTAATGTAGACATGAAAAGCCTGTACCCACCTCTGTTTAATTAGAAATCGCTTTTAGTATAAATTTACCCTAACTGTTCTCTGTTATCTGATGCCTTTATTAAAAATGTATTGTAGGTCAGTCCATTTGGATATCTCCAGACTCGGATAGTGTTGCTCTATGTGTCAAATGTTCGGATTGATATGTTTTTGATCTTAGTTTGTAGCAGTTGACTCCACTGCCTGGAAAAGAAGCAGTAAAAGCACAAACTTTAGAAATGCATGGTGTAAGTTACCTTACTCTTGGTAAGGTTTATTTGGATTTTTCATGGACTTTCTTACCATGCTGCTCTTGGATTCCTATACAGCATTAAGTATATACATAGTGTTATAGTTATCTTCGATAGTACCCTCACAGGACATATCAAAAAGCAACAGATAAGCAAAATTGAGTGTATTCAGAGGAGTGGCGACCTCAATGTGTACAAATTTATGTATCTAAATGTCATTGCTTGTGATTTCGAACTGTATGTTTGAATTTTATAAAACTAATAAATATAAAGTATAAAAAAAAACAAAAAGACTAACTTGAAACATGTCATCTACAGGATTACCATGAAAACAGGGCTCTAGTAGCCCCATGGTAAAAAAATGTGCTTGTCAAATGATTGCCTGTATAAATAATAATGTTTTTACTACTACTACTACTAACTACACTGTCCTATATGCACAGGCAACAGACAGCTATCCCCTCGCTGTCCTATGCATACAGAAAACAGCCCGCTATCCCTTCACAGTCCTACATACACAGGCAACAGCCAGCTATCCCTTCACAGTCCTACATACACAGGCAACAGCCAGTTATCACTTCATAGTCCTATATACAAAGGGAACAGACAGCTATCCCCTCACTGTCCTACATACACAGGCAACAGCCAGCTATCCCCTCACTATCCTACATACACAGGCAACAGCCAGCTATCCCTTCACAGTCCTACATACACAGGCAACAGCCAGTTATCCCTTCACAGTCCTATATACACAGGCAACAGCCAGCTATCCCTTCACAGTCCTACATACACAGGCAACAGCCAGTTATCCCCTCACTGTCCTACATACACAGGCAACAGCCAGCTATCCCTTCACAGTCCTACATACACAGGCAACAGCCAGTTATCCCTTCACAGTCCTATATACACAGGCAACAGCCAGCTATCCCTTCACAGTCCTACTATACACAGGCAACAGCCAGTTATCCCTTCACAGTCCTATATACAAAGGAACAGACAGCTATCCCTCACTGTCCCACATACACAGGCAACAGCCAGCTAACCCCTCACTGTCCTACATACATAGGCAACAGCCAGCTATCCCTTCACAGTCCTACATACACAGGCAACAGCCAGCTAACCCCTCACTGTCCTACATACATAGGCAACAGCCAGCTATCCCTTCACAGTCCTATATACACAGGCAACAGCCAGTTATCCCTTCACAGTCCTATACACATGGGCAACAGCCAGCTATACCCTTACTGTTCCATACACATATGGGCAAAATCAAGCTATCCCGTCTCTGTCCTGTACACACACAGGCAACAGCCAGCTATCCCTTCACAGTCCTACATACACAGGCAACAGCCAGTTATCCCTTCACAGTCCTATATACACAGGCAACAGCCAGCTATCCCTTCACAGGCAACAGCCAGTTATCCCTTCACAGTCCTATATACAAAGGGAACAGCCAGCTATCCCCTCACTGTCCTACATACACAGGCAACAGCCAGCTATCCCTTCACATTCCCACATACACAGGCAACAGCCAGTTATCCCTTCACAGTCCTATATACAAAGGGAACAGCCAGCTATCCCCTCACTGTCCTATACACACAGGCAACAGCCAACTAACCCCTCACTGTCCTACATACACAGGCAACAGCCAGCTATCTGTTTCAGCCCTATACACATGGGCAACAGCCAGCTATACCCTTACTGTTCCATACACATATGGGCAAAGTCAAGCTATCCCTTCTCTGTCCTGTACACACACAGGCAACAGCCAGCTATCCCTTCACAGTCCTACATACACAGGCAACAGCCAGTTATCCCTTCACAGTCCTATATACAAAGGGAACAGCCAGCTATCCCTTCACAGTCCTACATACACAGGCAACAGCCAGTTATCCCTTCACAGTCCTATATACAAAGGGAACAGCCAGCTATCCCCTCACTGTCCACAGGCAACAGCCAGCCAACCCCTCACTGTCCCATATACACAGGCAACAGCCAGCTATCTGTTTCAGCCCTATACACATGGGCAACAGCCAGCTATACCCTTACTGTTCCATACACATATGGGCAAAGTCAAGCTATCCCTTCTCTGTCCTGTACACACACAGGCAACAGCCAGCTATCCCTTCACAGTCCTACATACAGGCAACAGCCAGCTATCCCTTATTTATTTATTTATTTATTTGCACATCAGTTTACAACCTTTGAGTCAGAGGCTCATTTCCAAAGGTACCTCGTCACATAGAGGACAAATACAAATACAGGCATTCTCGGTTCCAGGATACAGGTTACACAGTTTGCAGGCTCATGTGATAATGAACATGACAAGTACATATACAGGCATTATAGGTTCCAGGATATGGGTTACATAGATAGTAAGCACATGTGATAAAGACAATTATACAGATAAGCCAGTTTGGTTACAATGGCGCATACTAGTACAACAGTAAGAGCAGGCAACAGAGTAATAGCAGTTTAATCAGAAGCGGTACATACTTGCACGGAGAAAGGGCAAGCAACAGGAATAATGGGAAGTATAAACAGAAAGGGGTAGGATTTAAGAGGTGTGGAAGGAAGCTGCCCAGCGGGCATTGTCAGGACACAGAGTGTTGCGCTCCAATTATAGGCAGGTGCAACTATGCGTGTTGAATACACATTCCTATACACAAAGGGAACAGCCAGCTATCCCATCACAGTTCTACATACACACAGGCAATAGCCAGCTGTCCCATCACAGACCTATGCACAAAGAGAACAACCAGCTATTCCCTCACTGTCCTACATACACAGGCAACAGCCAGCTATCCCTTGACTGTCCTACATATACAGGCAACAGCCAGCTATCCCTTCATAGTCCTATACACAAAGGGAACAGCCAGCTATCCAGTTAATTCTATACACACACGGGCAACAGCCAGCTATCCTCTTACTATCCTGTACACACACAGGCAACAGCCAGCTATCCCTTTACAGTCTTACACGCACAGTCCTATACACAAGAGCAACAGCCAGCTTCCCCTCTCAGTCCTACACACACAAATAGCAAGCTATCCTCTCACAGTCGTGACACACACACCAGCCAGTTGTTCCTTTACTGTCCTATGCACTAGGCAACAGCCAGCTATCCCTCACAGTTCTATACACACAGGCAACAGCCAGCTATCCCTCACTGTCCTATACACACAGGGAACAATTCGCTATCCCTCATTATCCTAAATGCACAGGCATCAGCCAACTAACCCCTTGCAGTCCTATACACACAGGCAACAGCCATCTATCCCTTCACTGTCCTATACACACAGGCAACAGCCAGTTAACCGCCCACTGTCCTATACACAGAGGCAACAGCCAGCTAACCCTCCCACTGTCCTACACACATAGGCAACAGCAATCTATCCCTTCACTATCCTATAAACTAAGGCAACAACAAGCTATCTCCTCACTGTCCTATATAAACATGGACAACAGCAAGCTATTCCTTCACAGTCCCACATGTACAGGCAACAGCAAGCTATCCTCTCACTGTTCTGTACACACATAGACAACAACAAGCTATTCCTTCACAGTCCCACATGTACAGGCAACAACAGGTTATCCCCCTCACTGGCCTATACACACACAGGCAACAGCCAGCTATCTGTTTCAGTCCTATACACATGGGTAATAGCCAGCTATCCCCTTACTGTTCCATACACATATGGGCAAAATCCAGCTATCCCTTCACTGTCCTATACACACACGGGCAACAGCCAGCTATTCCCTCACAATTCTACACATGCAGGCAGCAGCCAGCTATCCTTTTACAGTCCAATATACAAAGGCAATAGGCAGCTATTCCCTCACAGTCCTACACACACAGGCAACAGCCAGCTATATCTTTACAGTACTATATAGAAAGGCAACAGGCAGTTATTACCTCACAGTCCTATACATACAGGCAACAGCCAGCTATCCCTTTACAGTCCTATACACACAGGCAACAGCCAGCTATCCCTTTACAGTCCTATATACAAAGGCAACAGCCAGCTACTCCCTCACAGTCTTACATAGAAACATAGACTTTGACGGCAGATAAGGACCGCATGGCCCACCTAGTCTGCCCATTTCCCTACTTACTGGATAAGCTGCAGATCCTAGTTAACAAACAGCCTATTTCTTCCTACCCCCCCACAAGAATTGCCTTATGTCTGTCCCATACATTCTTGAATTCTCCCACAGTTTTTTAGACCCCATACCTTCTCCAGGAAGGCGGTTCATACACCACCTCTCTGGAAAAAATATTTCCTCACATTTCCCCCTGCGCCGTCCCCACTCTATCTTCAAATTGTGTCCTCTTGTTCTTGCAGATCTCTTTTTCTGAAAAATACTACCCTCTTGGACTTTGCTGATTCCACTGAGGTGCTTAAAAGTTTCTATCATATCCCCCCATCCGTCCTTTCCTCAGGGTATACATATTAAGCTCCTTTAGTCTTTCCTCATATGGCTTCTCTTGTAGACCCTGCACCATTTTAGTTGCCCTCCTCTTGACTGCCTACATCCTGTCTATGTCCTTGTGGAGATGGAGTCTCCAGAACTGGATGCAGTACTCAGATGGGGTCTCACCAACTGTCTGGACAGAGGATAACAACTTCCTGTTTTTCTGCTGGTGATGCCTCTCCCTATACATCCCAGTGTCCCCCCAGCCCCTCCTACTGCCTTCTCACATTGCTTGCCAACTTTAAGGTAATCTGATATGATTACCCCAGGTCCTTTTCCATTTCTGTTGTTGTTACTACCTCCCCATTGTGTACCCTTCCCTGGGTTTTGCTTCCCAGGTAATGGTAATTTGCACTTCTTTGCACTGAACCAAGCTGCGCGTACTTCTGACCATTCCTCCAACCTTGCCAAGTCCCTTCTCATCCTTCCATGCCCCTTGTGTATCAACCCTGTTAGAGATCTTTGTGTCATCTGCAAAGAAGCTACTTTTCCTTCCAGTCCATCTGCAATGTCACTTATAAAGACATTAAAAGGACTGGATCCAGTACTGAACCCTGCGGTACCTCACTAGTAACCCCTTTCTTCAGAGTGGACTTGTTTACTATTACCTTCTGTGTCCTGTTGTCTTCCAATGTTTTGCAGTCTACCACCCTGGGACCCACTCCCAGGCTGGCTAATTTGTTTATTAATCTTTTGTGTGGGACTGTGTGAAATGCCTTGCTAAAGTCTAGTTAGGCCATGTCCACAGCCCCTCCCTGGTCTACTACTTTGGTCACCCAGTCAAAGAAATCTATTAAATTCATCTGACATGACCTTCCCGCTGTGAATCCGTGCTGCCTTGGGTCCTGTACCCCACTGGCCTTTAGGTACTCAACAATTCTTTCCTTCAGAAGTGATTCCATCATTTTCCCTACCACAGAGGTCAAACTGACAGGTTTGTAGTTTCCTGCCTCTGTCTTGCTCACACTTTTGTGAAGGGGAATCACGCCCGCCCTCCTCAAGTCCTCAGGTACCACACCATCCTCCTGTGATTTATTAAAAGGGTAGTCAGTGATGTCACTAGTTCTCCCTTAATTCTTTTTAGAATTCTGGGGAATCCGTCAGGCCCATTGCTTTGTCCACCTTCAGTTTTAGGAGTTCTTTCAGAACCCTTTCTTCTGTAAAGGACTAGGATCGACCCCCCTTTCCAGAGTGCTTCTGTTTATTGGATTAGGTACCTCCCCTCCTCCTCTTTTGTGAATACTGAGCAGAGTATTCATTCAGTATCCTGCTTTTCACTGTCCCTCTCTGCCCACCCACCATTCATTCTATTCAGCCTCACTATCCCTCCTTTGTCTTTCTAGCTCCTAATCTACCTATAAAGGTTTATCCCCCTTCTTAACCGAACTGGCTGTCTTTTCCTCACTTTGGGCCTTTGCTATTCTGACTGCCTTTCCTGCTTCCTTCTGCCTTAACTGGTACAGTTCTCTGTCCTGCCCCTTCTGTGTTTCCTTATACTTCCTAAATGCTATCTTCTCCCTAACCTTCCACGCCACCTCTTTTGAGAACCACAGTGGCTTTTTTTTTTCGTTTTGATTTGTTTATTTGCTTTGCACACAGGCTTGTTGCCTCTGTGATGGCAGTTTTGATGTTTCTCCATTGTTGCGCCACCCCTCCTTCTTGCCTGTTTGCTAGTGCTTTTCTAAGGCACTCTCCCATTTTGCCAAAGTCATCCCTCCTGAAGTCCAGTACCCTCACTTTTGTATAGCATGACTCTGCAGCTGAGTTTATCGTGAACCACACTGTTTGGTGGTCACTTGTTCCCAGATGGCTACCCACTTCTAGATCTGAGATCCTCTCACTGTCCTCATTTGAGTACAAGGTCTAAAATTGCTCCTCCCAAGTGGGTTCCAACACTAGCTGTCTGAGGCATGCCCCTGTAGGGCATCGAGAATGGCCCTGCTCTTTGATGTGGCTGCAGCAAAGGTGCTCCAGTTAACATCTGGCACATTCAGGTCCCCCATCAACAGTATCTCCCCTTTCTCTGCCATCCTAAGGATGCCTTCTATCATATCCTTGTCCATTCCCTCTCCCTGAGATGGGGGTCTGTATATAACCCCTGTGCGGATTGTGGTGCAATTTCCAGTCTCTAAGGTGACCCACAGTGCCTCGTCTACTCCCAGTTTACTCTTTTGTTCCGTTACCTTTATCCCTTCCCTTACATAGAGAGCTACTCCTCCCCCTCTTCTACCCTCCCTGTCCCTCCTGTAGGTTGTGTACCCTGGTATGTTAACATCCCAGTCATGGTTCTCTGTGTACCATGTTTCTGTGACTGCCATGATATCCAGGCATCCCTCTTCCATCAAGGGCACCAGTTCAGGGAGCTTGTTGCCCAGATTACGGGCATTGGTACTCATTACCCTCCATTTCTTGATGGCCTAACCCCTCTTTGCCCCATCTCTGTCCTTACTGCCTTTGTCATTTCCTCCATTTACCCCTGCCCTTCTCCCTATCGACATCTCTATCTTGGTGTTTACCTCACTATCTTGATTTTTTTTTGGGGGTTGGAATTCCCTGCTTCTTTTCAGTGCCTCCCCTCTTGGCTAGTTCCATCTTGCAAGTGAGCCCTGCTCAATGGTGATCGCCTGGATAAATAAAGATTTTGATTGATTGATTGATTAAATGCTTGCCAATGAAGCACTGAAACCCATCACCTAGGTTCCTGGTTCCCCTCCTGGACAGATGCAGACCATCATGCCAGTATAGGCCTACATCATTCCAGGTGGACCCCCAGTCCCCAATGAAGCCAAACCCCTGAGCTCTGCACCAGTTTTTCAACCACTGATTGAATCCCATGGTGTGGAGCACCCTAGCCTCACCCATGCCATAGACAGGCAGCACCTCCGGGAAGGTTACTGTGCGTGATACTTGTCTAAGGCCCTTCCCCAACTCCACAAACTCTTTCTGCATTGCTCTGATCCCTTTCCCAGCCAGATCATTTGTCTCTATGTGGACAATGACATCCAACTCCTCCCCATGCAGCTGCTCTGCTAATCCTGAGATTCGCTCCCTGTCTCTCAGCCATGGCGCCAGGCAGGCACCTACCTCCTCTCCCTGGCCCTTCCTCCCCAGTTCTACATTTCCTAACAATGGAGTCCCCACCAGGAATTGTTTCCTTCCTTGTGGGGTCCCATGCCCCCCCCTCCTGTGGGTCTCCTTTGTGGAGGTTCCCAGCATCCTCCTTGGACTCCCTGCCCGGTGCCTCCACAGAGGAACCACACTCTGCCAGAACGGCATAAGAACTGTGGAAGGTACAACTGGAGGGATGCGCCTCTGTTCCACCACCCTCCCTGAGCCCACTGTGGTCCAACCGCTCCTCTTTCTTGGCAACCTCTGAGGCAACAGCGGTGGCCCTGGTGGTCCCTGGGTGGAAGAGGAGGTCCCCAAATCCTGGCCAACTCAGCCTGGAGATAAGCAACCTCCTCCCTCAGCCCAGAGAGGTGCCTGCAGATGGGACAACACCGCATCCTCCAGAACGTCTCCCGGAAAACTGCTGCTCCACAGCCACTGCACTGGACCACTCCCATCATGTCTTATTTCTGGCTCCTTAACTGTTGTTTTGAATACTTACTCTTTCTTCTATTTAAAGGAAAAAAAAAATCTCCCTACTTACCTGCCTCAGTGCCCTTTAAGCTCCTGATCTTCCCTGTTCTGAGACAAGAAGTTCCTATATTTCTCAGTAGTCTCCTTACTGGCAGTACAGCCTAGATTAGAGGAACGAGGAGTGAACGAACTTGATACATCCAGCAGACCAGACCTGAGTTTGATTCTCACAACCTCCACTTGCATACTGTGTGACTCTGAGCTAGCCACTTAACTGCCCAGTGCTCCCAGGTCACCCCTGAAAACAGGCATGTGTGCCTAGTGGGCCTTACCCAGTTACCAAAGACTAAAATAAAAATAAAACTTGCTCAGAGTCAGACCTCCAGCTGCAAGAGGGGGATGGAGAGCTACTCTTTTCCTTCTAGGACGGTGACTCTTTTGTGGCTCTGTGATCACTCCCTTCCTGCTCCCAAACAGGAAGTTCCTATTGTCAGTCAAATCCTGTGCCTATAAAAGTAGAACCAGCTAAGGGGGAGGGCAATATAGCCTCAGTAGAGAAGTATAGTTATAATAGCAGCTCCTTCCTCTTGCTGTTCTCAGCCTACGATCCCGTTACAGTCCTAGATACACAGGCAACTGGCCAGTTATTCCCTCACAGTCCTATACACACAGGCAACAGCCAGCTATCCTTTTACAGTCCTATATACAAAGGCAACAGGCAGCTATCCCCTCACAGTCCTACATGCACAGGCAACTACAAGCTATCCCCTTGCAGTCTTATACACACACAATAGGGATGTGTAAATCCGAAAAGATTTAGACCCTTATTAGCAGGGCAAGAATCCATGTCAGAGTCCTGATATGTTCTGACTGGTCCTGATTCAAATCAGAACCTTACGAAAGTTAATATTAATACAGTGCAGCCCTCTTAAATGCATACCCTTGGGACGAGCAAAAAGTATGCGTTTAAGAGGGCTTTGCGTTTATCAGTGCTTGTATTCTTTTAATGGTGAGCGCATCTTGCAGTATATGCCAGGGGGCGGGTAGGGAAAAGAAATGTCAACAGCACTTCAGTGCTTCTTTGGTTGGAATAAAGTGATTTCTGACATGCTGTGGCATTCTTTAGTCTGATGCCTATGCAAGGGAAGGTGCTTCTGGGATTCACGTAAAATGCTTCCGTGACATTCTTTGGGGTTCTTTGCTTTGATTTTAGGGTGAGGGCAGGGTGCTTCTGTGACTTGGTGTGATGGTTAAAAGGTTGAAGTAGGTGATTAATGTGCGTAGACAGCCAGTTCTGAGTGCTGTATTATATATTTTTTAAATAAAATGTATTAATGTCTCTGCTGAAAATCAAATGCTCTAGGAATGACCTCTCTCATCCCCCAGATTTTAGCTGACAGATGCAGGCCAAGAGAACTTCTGACAGTTACTGGAAGACATTTATTAAGGATCCTGTTTCTCTGAGCTAATTACAGAGTTGTTAAGTTAATGTTGTTAAGAGAGAAATCATAAACTAGGTTTATGACGTTAAAATAAGGGAAGCTAGGATGTTACATAGAGGTGTAAGGTTGTAAATTACCCTATGAAGCCTGTGTGAAGAGGGTACAGCATGAGATCAAAAGAGGTGTCATTGAAGCTTGAGTTATGCGAAGGTTGCAGAATTAATACTTTGAAATTACATCCTGTGGTTGTATAAAAATATATTTTTGTTAGATATTTGACCAGAGGAGGGGCTGGATGACTTCACCCAAAAGGGGTTGGCCAATACTGCTTGAAAAGTTTATTCTCTTTCACTATAGAGATGCATTTTTGTATCTGACACTGACCAAAAAAACCTCTGAGCACTGAAAAGAGGTATTTAGATAGCTAGACAAAATCTAAATAGAGTTGTAGGAATTGCACTGTTTTAAACTTTGTTTTGTTTAAAGATCTGTAGTCTTGTGATATAAGACTTCTGTATTGTATGTTTGACAAATTATTATATATTTTAGTAAAAACTCTAATTTTAGAGAAACCTGGTCTGTCATTGAATTGCTTTCTTTGCTAAGAAATATTTATGGTTCATCAGACATATAGCTTGTATGGTGGTATCAAACTGGAAAGAAGAGTTTTAAATCTGAGGTCTTTATAAAAGTTTTAAAGGGTTCATCTCTGAATACCAGGCCCCTAAACAGATATATCTGAGCCTGTGCATTGGGTATGCTAGCAAGAGGTTAACAGTTTGAATCCCTCCAGAACTGAGACCAAAGGTTGATCGAACTCACAAAAACAGACAAGAGGTTACCTTGTCTGTTACACTGTTCACAAGACTCGCTCAGAGGCTGGCACTTTGGGAGTAGAGGGGCCTGACCTGCTGGGTGAATCTGTGACAATTAACACCTCATTTTAATAGAGCAGACCATTAACAGACAATTAATTGTTAATTAGTAAAGGCAGCTACATGCAGTGTCAGTAAAACTGGGCCAGTCAGTCCACACTTGAACAGCAAATCTAAGGAAAACTATCATTTAAAAGGGCTCCTTAAATGCTTTTAATATCCTATTTAACATAGGACCTATAGGAAAAAAAATCGGACTTGGTAATTTTATGCATTTATCAGGTATGCAGTTAAGTGGAATGCACTGTACCCAATAATCAAAAAGCATTAGAAATTAGAAAATAAAGTTTTTTCTTACGGAGTTACTTACTTATCTGGCCTGTTTCTGACTCCATTCTGTGCACTCATCTGCGACAACAGATTAACCGCTTGTGTTCTTTACCCTCTCTGTATGAGCTGGGGCATGGTATCACTCCACCATTCTGCCCAAGTAATTATACATATGCCCTAGCCTGTCCCATCTGATGGCAATGCCCCCAAACATGCAGCACATCCCTGGGTCCCTCCTATTTGCTAACACCCACACCCCCCAAGTATGTACACCCCTTTCCGCTCCATCTGCCACCAGACACACTGTCCCAGTATGAAAATCCCTGCCCCTTCATCTACTGCTACCCACTCTGCCACAATGAATACCCCTACCCCCTCATCCACTGGCATGCATCATCCAAGAACAAAGTCTCTGCCACCGTGTCCCAGAAAAAATACATATGCCCCCTCTGCTGTCCCAGTATTAAATACCCTGGCCCTTCTCCCGCCATCTTTTTTTTTTTTTATTACTTCTTTTATTTTTCCCGCAGGGCTACCTGCGGGATATCCAGCCACCGCCTTCCACTGCCTGCGAGCCAGCAGGCTCACTCGCATGGCAGGCCTGGTGCAGCTGCTCCCATACATGTGGAGGGACTCCCCTATGCCCCTCTCGCTGGGCCGGGACCAGGCCCACACCGCGATTCCACAACAGGCCCCCCGGGCGGTGCTAAGTGCAGCCATCAAGCTGCTCAGTCCCGGCTGCATTTTTTTTCTGGTAGATGCCCCTTGGAGTGCAGACGTGCAATGACGTCAGAGGCACAGCATGCTGATGTCCGCGCATTCTGCCCCAGAACACCACTCACTCTGTGCAGTGCACCGATCTCCATCGGGGCCACTGCAGAGCAGTGAAGACCCTAGCCCTATCCAGGGATAGGAGGGCAGTCCTCTGGATGCTCAATCCTATCTCTCCCCTGCCGACCCCTGACGGCCTGGGCACATTCCTGATCCCTCCATCTTTTGATAGCCACCCTGTCTCAATATTAACACCACTGCTGCCTCCTCCTAGTTGTGGTACCCACCCTATTCCAGAATGAATACCCCTACCCCCACCTTCTGTCTGCTGAAATCCAACTTGTCCCAGAATACCAACCCACCCTGTCCCAGAATTAAATGAATACCCCTACCATCTGCTGATACCCACCCCTACCAACACACGAGATGAGGCCTGCTGTTACCACCATGCTGCCTGACGATGCAGTGATCAACAAAATAGCCAGCATAGTAATATGCTTTGCACGCTGTTGCCAGCCTCATAATTTGATGAGGCAGACTGCTCTTGCACTCACTCTCTTGTGCTTCAAGCATGCTCACTTGAATCGCTTGTGACACAGGACACAGCACACAGCCATGAGCAACAGGTGGCAATACAAAAATAAAATATTTTGTGTCGCTGTGGGATAGGAGGTGTTTGGCAGATGGGATAAGGTATTGAGTTGTTTTTTTTTCTAATAAATTGTATAGCACAGCAGTACATGAGGTGGAAATGGTACACCAGCCATCCAAAGTTTGGATCTAACAGAGTCCAATGGACATTGTGAGATCCGGGGTTCTGATTCTTTTTGGACTGGTACGTCCATCTCTAACACACAGGCAGCAGTCAGCTTTCTCCTCAATGTCCTATACACATGGGCAACAGTCAGCTACCCCTTCACTGTCGCATACACACAAGCAACGGAAAGCTATCCCTTCACTACCCCACTACTACTACTTCACTACCACTACACACAGATTAAAATCAGCTGACTGGCTCCAACAGTCAGGAGGGGAGGAGCTTCCAGGAGATTAGTGGGGGTGGGGATTAGGACACCCACTAGCAATTTTTAAAGGTTCCTCACACAATTACAAGGTTCTTATTCTGGGAAAATGCCTTCTTTTTAAGGAAACAGTAGTCATCAAGGTTAGTTTAAGATGTTTGCATGGAACATATGGTGCATTGGGGCTGGCTTGTTGGTGGGCTGTCTGCACTGCCACCTGCAATGCGGTATACCATCGAGATCACGCCAGAATAGCGCATAGGCGGCTTCAAGTGGTCAAAACAGCATGAGCGGTATGGAATTTGTTTATTTAATTTTAGTGCAGTTTTGCACCGTGCAATTGTCGGGTCTCCACACGGCATGCTACCTGACCGCTTAGCCAACTGCGCTTATATGCGGGCGAACCCTTGCAGTGCTGGCTATTGGGGTTCTGTCCCAAAACTGGGAGTGACAGTGCTGGCAGGAGGAGGAGTATTAAGTATACCTGAGGGCACTCGCCT
Organism: Neoceratodus forsteri; assembly: GCA_016271365.2. NCBI lineage: Eukaryota > Metazoa > Chordata > Ceratodontiformes > Ceratodontidae > Neoceratodus > Neoceratodus forsteri. The sequence continues at coordinate 382,209,802 of CM028134.1, read as the reverse complement.
TCTCCCAGAGGGACAGCCAACTGCTTATCGCTTCAAGTTTATAGTAAAGGCCTTTTGGCAGCAACGACTTCATAGATTGCTAGGGACAGATACAATTTTAAGCCCAGAAATGGTCCTACTGTCTGTTCCCCTTAAGATGTCAGATTCTCCTCCAGATCTATGATATATATGTATCTGTTAGCAGCTAAAAAGGCAATCACGAGATTGTGGAGCCAACCACAACCCCCTACTATACCTATGTGGCACAAGATTATTAATGAACTGTATTCCCTGGAATGACTTTCTGCTAGTTGTATGGTAAATGAAACATGGCTTGAGTTAAAATGGAGACCCTGGGTGTTCTACTCTGAGGAGGACAGGTCCTTTATTCTATAAAGGAATTGAGGGTGGATGAGCGGGGTCGGATATGGTCCCTTGTGAGGTTTTCGGTATGCTGATGCTGGAGCCGCCTGGACTCTGAAAGGTTGGTTATGCACAAACACTGGACCTAATATCTGGCTTGTAGTTTTTGTTTTTGAGGTTTATAGCCACTGAGATAGTTAGTATTATTTATGAATAGAATATAAATCCTGGGAATTTATATTTTGAATATTCCTCTGTATTACGACCTGATGCATGAGATGATAAAACATTTTATGTACCTTTTGCCCGAGATGCTAAATAAAGAATAAAAAAAAAATTTAGAACCAAACGGAGCTTTTGCTGCATGTAGGTGACTGCAGGTGGCAGTTCAGGTGGAGAAGAAGGGGTGAGACAGTGCAAACTCTTCATGCTATAGCACCCCTTATGTCTGCGTGTTTTGGATGCATAGCCATCGGCAGTCTGTTAAACAGCCTTGCTGGCTTGCACTGAACAAGGTAACATTTCAGAAAGTACACCGGTTGGGCTAGTGGAATATCTGAGGGAGCAGTGGATGTTTGTTTAGCCATACTACTGCAAGACTTATTTTCAGCTCCCGTGTGAGTGTGTGAGAAAGGAAGGGAGGGAGGGAGAAGACACATGCATACAGTGGAGGTACATCACAAATTTATGCATCGCAACCAAAGTATACTGCGTTATGCAATTCTGTTCTTTCACAAAGACAACAGCAACACGGAACTCCCTAGCAGGCGTCAGGCAGGTGAGTCAGTCTTGGTAGGCAGACACCATCTTCTGCAGTATTTGCAATAGTTAAAGGGAAACGGTCAGCACTAACAGCTGCACACCCAAATGTCTGCAAACACTTCTTTCTTTTCTCTTACAGTTTTCTGCAGTATAGTAGATTGCAACAGACCGATTCTGTTAACACCTAACATTTTCTGTAATACAAATCCCAGAATTCCCTGCAGCTGACATCAGAGCAGGGCTGCAGCACTGGGAGATTCAGTAGCTTGTAGTGCATGCTGGAGCTTTTATAAGATCGATCTGATGAGCAGAGGTTTGCTGGTCCCACTGTTCTCTCTCTGGACGAAGTGCAGTCCTCTGTGACTGTACTTGGCTCAAGGGGGACAGCAGGACCAGTCACCAGCAACCAAAAGATCAGTACTTATAAAAACTCTAACATGCGATGCACAGCAATTGTTTGAGCTAGGAGGTCACCAAACAAAGTCCAAGGCTGGGGAACAGGTGCGAAGAATACCAAAGTAGAGGAAAAAGCTAGCTCAGTACTGGTATCACTTGCTACACTGGTGAACTAAATTTGGCAATGGACTTAGCTCGCTAGGGAGCTGGGCTGGGGAGGGAGGCGTGTGTGTTCCAAGGACAGCTCTCCTCCCATGGGGAGGGGGGATCCTGTGTCCCGCTCTTCGTCTGCCACCCAGAAGAGTCTGGAAGGCAGTACAGTCAGGACGCACACGCTCAGGAAGAACTCATCCCTCATGCTCATATGTATGTACATACCTCTGCACCTGTGTGGTGCACCATTTTATGCTGGTCATCCTTGTGGGTGAAAACCTGAAAGGCGGAGAAACCCTAACTGTAGTGGGATGACGCCCTAGTCCCTCCCACATCCTGTGTCACGGACTACAGTACTCACATCTGGATTATGTTCTGGAGGGGCTGGGCCACCCCTTCTGGTCCCACCACGAGAAGAATTAATGGGGATCCTGCAGAGAGGAAAGCCTTAGAGATGGTGGGTGACAGGACTGGAGGGGCTGGGCCACCCCTTCTGGTCCCACCACGAGAAGAATTAATGGGGATCCTGCAGAGAGGAAAGCCTTAGAGATGGTGGGTGACAGGACTGGAGGGGCTGGGCCACCCCTTCTGGTCCCACCACGAGAAGAATTAATGGGGATCCTGCAGAGGGAAAGCTTAGAGATGGTGGGTGACAGGACTGGAGGGGCTGGGCCACCCCTTCTGGTCCCACCACGAGCAGAATTAACGGGGATCCTGCAGAGAGGAAAGCCTTAGAGATGGTGGGTGACAGGACTGGAGGGGCTGAAGGCAGTAGGGAGCATGCTGGAGACAAGGAAGCAAAAACAAATGATTAAGGAAAAAAAGGACCCGACCCAGAGGAGAAGACAGCTGAGGCACTGATGCTTCCCGATATGCCACGCCAGTGACCAGGTTCAGGAATGGGCCAGGGTTACTTGGGGGTTGCCGGGGAAAGAAGGATTTAGTGTCCAAAGACAGCTCTCCTCCTTTGGGGAGGGGTGACAGCACATGCCGCTGCTTGCCTGCCACGTAGGGAAGGCTAGGTGATGCAACATGCAGCCGCATTGCAGATGGCTATGAACAGACGTTCGAGTGCGTGTGGCATCTTTGTGATGCAAGCCCATGACACTGCATATGCGCTGATCTTTGGGAAGGGGGAGAGAAAACATAGGAATCTGAGCTGGCTGCAGTGACAGCAGTCCCTCGCAAGCCGTGTGCCAACAGACACCCTCTTCCACCAGATCTGGACATTCGAACAGGTACATCCCCAAAGGCCCCATAATTAGGGGCATGCCATGGACCATGAGGGACAGATGACAGGGTACGTACCTGTAGAAAGTGGGTGATGGGGCTGAGAGGTGCTAACCTGATAGTGGTAGGCCAGCGAAATGGGGAATAAACAAATAATAATAAAAAAAAAAAAGAAAGAAGATGAAGGGGGAAAAAAAACACCACCAAAAAAACTCCCTCCTTGACTTCCATCCCTGAATATATTTATATTTTAAACCCTCCCTCCTGCTGGTTCCCTCCTTTCAACCCGATCCCAGACCCCAGCATTATAAACCCCAACATGTGCCCCACCCACTGTTGGGTATGGGGCAAGTTGATGATTTAATAAGAACACATTGAAGTGCAGAAAATGCGGGGGGATGGAGAAAGGAGTAGGAAAAAAAAATGACCACAAACACAATACTCCAAAAATCCCATAATACATGGCCATGACATCATTCACAACTGTGTATAATAGATGTGTATAAGTAGAATCTACAGACTTCTCGAAAACTGGTTTGAAATGCATCATACCAGTTGTTATATATAGAATATACATGGGGTGGTGTGTTTAACAAGAATTTTACGCACACCTGACAGCAAAGCTTGAGGAGTTTGTTTAAGCATCCAACACTGAAGGTGTTTGTAAAATTCAAGTTTTCATACCACCCCAGGTTTAATTTTATATTATTGCTGGGGAGCATTTTTTCGCCACAGCAATATATAAAATAGAAACACATCACTACGCAGCCAGGATCAGGTTCAAACTTAGTCCACAGTCAGATTCAAGTGGCTGTTGTAACATTTTCTTTCTTTTTTTTTTTTTTTTTTTTTAAACTGGTTCATCCCAAGTGTACTTAGAAGGGCCGAGTTGATTTTTTTAACATTTACTTATGGTGGAGTCTGAGTGCGAGAGGTGAAGCCTCAGGCATTACGAATGGAAGACAACGAATGGCGCATGCGTGGAGCGAGGGAAACCTAGCACATGTTTGCTGTTATAACCAGCTGATTATAACTGGGTTTCCCTATGGGGAAAAAATGCTCTCTGGTTAATATATGTACTTGGTGCGCTAGTATCTTGTATATCACAGTTGCTATGGTTTTTGATTTAGTAGATATTATTCTTGTCCCTTTTTGGAAGATAAATGACTATGAATGCATGTCAAGCAGGTTGAGAACTGCTGCACACAAGAACATGCAGATCAAGGTAAGAAAGAAGACCATGAGGCCACCAAGCTCTTTCCCCCCACTGAGTGGGAACACTCTGTCGCCATACTGAGTGGGAAGTGGGTTGTTTTGTTTTCTTGAAATCAGGCAGTTAAGTGATTGGGCTAGAAGGCACTGGCAGAACCGGCGCAGTCACCAGCACAGCATGTGTACCACCCTGGAAATACTAGTACAGTGGAAGGCTCAGCATGTTTCCAACAGCTCTACAAGGCTGCAGCAGACTCAGTAATGTGGCAGGCACAATGTGTGTTTAGTTGTATACCCATGCTAGTAGCCCTGGGTCACTCGGCAATGTGGCTAGCATAGTATGTGTCTGTCTACCCATACTAGTGGGCCCTGGGAACAGCACAGCACAGGCACAGCATGTGTCTGCCTCACACTAGTAGACTCGGGATACTCAATAAGGTGGTGGCACACATGTATTTGTCCACAACAGTAGGCCCTGGAACACACTGTAACATAGCTGGCATAGTATGTGTTACAGTCTACCAATACTAGTAAAGCCCTGAACACTCTAGGAACACTGCTGGCACAGTATGTGAGTGCAGTGTGCAAACAAGATGCTGGGATGCATATCTAGGGGGATCAGTAGTAGGAGAGAGGATGTTATACTGCCCTTGTACAGGTCACTGGTAAGGCCATATCTAGAGAATGGAGTTCAGTACTGGCGCCCACACCTCAGAAAGGACATTAACCTGCTGGAGAAGGTCCAGAGGAGGGCTACAAAGATGATAACGAGTCAGCAGGGTGAGGCATACGAGGAGAGGTTGATTAAGGGGCACTGAACATGTACTCCCTGGAAGATAGGAGAGAGAGGGGACATGAGTGGGACCTTCAAGTACTTGAAAGGGATACATAAGGTTGATAAGGAGAGTCTCTTTAAAGAGGGACTCTGGCCTAAAATGGTACATTGCTGAATTACAAAAAGCGTGCCCCCAATAAAGCTCATACCAAATATTAGGTTTCTACGTTACTTTATTTTAAAGTTATGAGCCATTTTGTAACCCTGATTTCACTACCTGTTCAAAAAAGCCAGTATCAGTGAAGAGTGACTGATGATGTCATCTCCTGCACTTACAGGCTAGTCCTCCCTGTCAGCAAGTGTATAGGACCTGTTTCTCTAACAGGTAAAGATCTTTATGCAGTGGTTTTCACAAGTAAAACAGGCAGCACCATTTTAAAAACATTGCTATAAAATCTACGTGTTTCAGGTTTTGTAACAAAGTTGACACACATGTATTTTTAATGCTTTTTTGGTGTGGTTCATTTCTCCAGAGTTGCAGGATGCTGAGTCAGCATGCCTACAGGCTGCTGACACCATTTGTGGTGTCACTCTACAGTGCTTGATAGGAAGTTGAATTGCTACAAGTGTTGTAATGCTGGCAATTTCTTTGCTGTTTGTCAGTGTCTGCTTTAGAAGTAAGCATTAATCTCTGACAGCGGAGGGCTCTACTAGGGGATTAATGCCTGGCTGGGGGGGGGGTTGCGGCCTCGTCCTTCCAACCATCAACCAGGCATTAATCCCCTAGAAGAGCCCGACTCTGGAGGGGATTAATGCTCTGTAACATGGGTAGTGTTGCATTAATACCTGTAATATGTTACAGATAAAGAAACATGCACTGTTGACAAAAATATGCTTCAGAATAAAAACATAGACAACTTCTGATTTTGTGACAACCACATTTATTTATATGGTGGTGTTTTTCTTCATAAATATTAAAGGTTTCTGATTGAAAGGCAACACAATGATTAGTCGAATCGTGTGTTTTGCTTCAATAACTATGCGCAAAATTATTTTATTTCACTCATCTGCTGTTATCGATGTCGGCTGCTAATGATGGGATGCTGTACTATCTACTTTGCATATTTTGTGCATGTCGGCAATCTATTTTTTTTTTTTTTTTTTATTTTCATCTTTATCCTCCTCCTTCCTACCTCCGGTGCCCCCTCCTTCCGTCCGCTCATGTCCCCCCCCCCCAGTACCTACCTTAGGGATCTGCCCCTAGAGTGCCCATCCTCCTCTCCTCGCACAGTGGGGTCTGTCCTATAGGTGGTTCGGTGGACTTAGGCAGTCTTCATCTAGGGCTGCCGGAGGGATTTCTGGTTTTCTCCCCCCGTCCCCACATCTCCCCTAGGGACGCTTTAGCGCAGGGGACGACGCCCTCGAAGTGGTAGCGTGCTTACGCACGCAGACCCTCATGCACCGCGGACGCCCCTCCCGGCTCCGACAGGCGAAGCCGCCTCCATCCTTCCACTGCGGTGCTTCCACCATTACGGAAGAATGCAGAAGCGCATAATGCGCTCTTGTGCTCGCCCCTGAGGGAGAGAGCATCCGTTGGGACGCTCGTCCTCCCTCTCCCCCGACCCCAGCCACCCGAGTCCGTCCTCGATCCCGGTCGCCGGCGCAGCGCGAGGTGTGGCGCCCAGCGCCTCAACCTCAGCGCCACTGGTCGCTGTGTCGGCAATCTACACATCGGTTTCCTGCAGATGTGCTGCTCGCCTGACAACATCATCTACTTTCCCATATTGTCGATCGAGCCCACGATTGATGCACATTACTGGAGGTATCGGTGATTTCCAGGTACAATTCTGTATTTCGTGTGGCTGCTTCCATATTTCTATCTGTGTGGATATAACAACATCCATCTGGGGGCAGGGGGGTCAATATTCCTTGCTCTGTTCTAAAGGGGCATTGTGCTACTTCTTTTACCTTGCTACTGCGGTGCCGGGGAATATTGCATGCAACGTTGATCTTCAGTGGCTGTGTCTGGGATAGCAACAGCGGGCATCACTGCGGCATTAATACCCGCCTGGTTTTGATCAGCTGCTGCCTTTGCACGAATCGGAATGCTCCATTTCCGTTGTTATTAATCACCATGTTACAATAATTTTTAATAGGGGCATTACATGTGTAAATTCCTACTAAGGGTGAACGTGCTAGTCCTCGTAAAACAATCATTTTAATGTGAAGTACAACTCAGATGAGCCTGAATCCAATCAAGTAGCAGCCTGCCAAGGAGAAAACAGAAAATGATCTCTGCACAACGGAGTATCCCATTTATTTGTACTCTGATGGTGAATAAAACTGATTGATTGGACATTGAGCTGACTACTACACAGAAACTCAAAGTCAGGTTTCAAAACAGCATTACCTCTCCCACCCCCATTTACGGGGTGATGGAATAATTGTTTTCAAGGGCCATCCTGAGAAATCACCTAAATTGAATGACGTGTGAATGATCACGGCGTTTCACTACATCAGAGATAGCCAGTCTGCAAATCTCACAGCAGTGTGCTGTGACTCAGCATCCAGCAACCGTGGAGAAAAGGACCACAACAAAAGAGCACCGGAAACAAACACAAAAAAATACAAATTTGCCCACTCTGTTACAAAATCTGAAACACAACATAGTTTTTAAAGCAACGTTTATTGAATGGTCCTGCCTGTTTTATTGGCGAAACCTATTACATGTAATCATAAACTTTGGAGAAACGGGTCCTACAAGCTTGCTGACAGGAGAACTAGACTGTGAGTTCAGGAGACGACATCAGCAGCAGCAGTTCACTGAAATTGGCTTTTCTGAACAGGTAGTGAATTTAGGGTTGTAAAATGACTTGCAACTTTTAAACAAAGTAACTTTGAGATCTCAATTTTAGCATGAGGCTGATTGGGGCTTTGTTAATCCGTATTCTGAATTTATTAATGCCAGTCATTTTTTACCATAGTCCTTCCTTAAGCTGAGTGGTAACCATAGTACGAGGGGACACAGTCTTAAGCTGGAGGGTGGGAGGTTTAGGAGGGAGGTCAGGAAGCACTTCTTTACAGAGAGGGTGGTGGACACTTGGAATGCACTGCGGAAGAGGTTATCTTGTTGAAGACAGTGGGCAGCTTTAAGAGAGGCTGGGATAGGCATAGGGGGAAAGTAAGGTTCAGGGGTAGGGAGGAGTGGGGAGGGAGGGCAGGGACAGCAGCTGAAGCTATGGACCCTGCAATACGAGCAGACTTGATAGACTAAATGGCCTTCTTCTGCTGGCTTCTTCGTATGTTAGTATATTTATGAAACACACAGAAACAGAAGAGAGAAAGAAGTGAGCGCCTCAGCTGGGACTTGAACCCAGGCTACCTGGAATACTGTTTTGATTGCACTACCAGCTGCACCACTAAGGCAACTGGAAACTGGGCTGTCCCTGAGCACATTACTCTTCCTCCATTGCACAACCTAGTGAAAGAAGTAAGTGCCTCATGGACCGATATTCTGGTGGCTGCTGCTAAGTCCCAGATGATGCACTTACTTCTTTCACTCCTCTGTTTCTATGTGTTCCATAAATATGCACACCACACTCATGTGATTGAAAATGTAATTTATTTGTGCAGCACTGGGCTGTGCATTAGAGAAAGAGTAATGTGCTCAGGGATAGCCCAGTTCCGGAACGGTATTCCTGGCAGCCTGGGTTTAAGTCCTAACTGAGGCACTTACTTCTTTCTCTCCTCTGTTTGTATGTGTTCCATAAATATGTACACTGCACTCGTGATTGAAAATGTAATTATTTGTGCAGTACCAGGCTGTACATTGAAGAAAGAGTAATGTACTTAAGGACAGCCCTGTTTCCAGTTGCCTTGGTGATGCAGCTACAGTAGTGCATCGGAATGGTATTCTGGGCAGCCTGGGTTCAAGTCAGCTAAGGCACTTACTTCTTTCTCTCTTCTGTTTCTAACTGGCACAATATGTGTCTACTCATACTAGTAGCCCTGAAACACTCAGCAATGTGGCTGGCACAGTATGTTTGTGCCCACACTTGTAGGTCCTGGACATTCAGCGATGCGGTTGGAACAGTATATGTCTCCCCACGGTAGTAAGCCCTGGGGCACTTGGTAAGGTGGCTGGCACAGTATGCGTCTACTGCCTAGCCATACTAGTGAGCCCTGGGTCACTCTGGTATAGTTGGCACAGTATGTGTCTACCCATACTAGTTGGCCCTGGGAAGCTTTATGGCGTGGCCAGCATAGTATGTGTCAGTCCTCACTAATAGGCCCTGGGACACTCAGTAATGTGGCTGGCACAGTGTGTGTCTGCCCATGCTAGTAGGCAATGCGACACTTGGTAACATGGCTAGCACATTATATGTTTGCCCACACTAGTAGGCACTGTGACACCCAGTAATGTGACTGGCACAGTATGTGTCTGCCCATGCTAGAAGGCACTGCTACACTCAGTAACGTGGTTGGCACAGTATGCGTCTCCCACACTAGTGGGCACTGGGACACTCCCCACCGTGGCTGGTATGGTATGTGTCTGCCCACAGTAGAACACTGGGGCACTTGGTAATGCCATGAACATAAGAATAGAGCACTCCAGTAGCTGGTTAGATTCAAAGGCAAGGTTTTTAATTATTACAAGGAAGATTACAAAACCCCTTTGAAGCGACAAGCAAAGTGCAGGGTTTTTAATCTTCCTTGTAATAGTAAAAACCTTGCCTTTGAATCTAACCCTTCACGAGTGCTCAATACTATATTCATATTGACCAGGCCAGGCTAACACCTCTCATTTGGAGCACCAGCGTTGAAGCTACGCTTGTCTTTTACTGTTTTTCTTGCACTTGGTAATGCAGCTGGCGCAGTATGTGTCAGCCACACAAGTAGCCCCTGGAACATTCAGTAATGTGGCTGATGTGATCGTCTTTCTACACTGAGTGGACACTCAGAAACACGGCTGACATAGTATCTGCCCACACTAGCAGGCCCTCAGATACTCATTAACAAAAACCCTTGTGCTTACTACAGAACACGGGGATTTAAGTCAGCTTTTAAAACTTCACAAGGGGCACAGTGGAGAGGGAGGTGGTATCTATTTGGGGGTGGAACGGTGAGGATATTATCTCAAACCATGCGTGATGGGAGAGGGATGGGTGACTACGACCACAAGGGTGGGGAGGTTTTCTTAACCTTTAAAAAAATAATCGCTGATGAGATTGGTGAGAGGTCAGGTATTCAAGCTTCACATGGTTCTCCAACATCGCTAACTCCTTTATTATCAAATTATACATCATAGCATCTCTACTCATTACAGCAAAATGGAGTATATGGAGTAGGCAAAGATGAATGTGTGACCCCACTGCAATCCATTATGTATTTAATACATTCCATACTACTGCCAATGTTTTGTTTTTTCAGTTTTATTTATAGAAATTTATCATAAATAAAATTATTTCATTTTATTTATTTATTTTAACACTAAGCTGAAAGCTTGCTTACAGGTGTGACCTGGGAGCACAAGGAAGTTAAGTGACTTGCTTAGGGTCACACAGTATGCAAGTGGGGGCTGTGGGATTCAAACTCAGGTCTCCAGGTTCGCAGCTCACAGCCTTAAACCACTGCGCTATACTGCCTCCCAAAATTAAACATGATACATTTACAAACAATGAATCACAGCAGTGTTATTAAGATCACATACAAAAAAATTAATAAATTCACATTTTAGATAACATTAAGTGTGGGAAGTACCCATTTTAAAGAATATACACAAAAGAGAATTGCATTTGGAAATACTCTAATACAATTTCAGTGAGCATAAATGCAATTAGTGGGAATTTATTCAGTTTACCAGGGTACTAGTTAGCTGAATAGGCCCAAATTGCTGCCTATGTATACGGTTTATAAATCAATTTATATATTTGCAAATTCCTGTGCTGTTTTTTATCCTTTTAAATTCTCAAAAAGCTGAAAAAAAATGATTTATCAATTTAGTTATTTCTCTGTAATAACGTGACCCCAATATCAGCTTGCTTGCTGAAGATTTCAACAGCTATCAGCCAGGTGTGGCGTCACACCAAGTTGATACATCATCAGAAATTGATATGGAGCAGAGGGATGCTTGTTCATGTCCGTTCTACTTATTTTTGGTACCATACTAAGAGAGGGTCTCATGTGGTGCAGTATGTAGCAAAGAGTTAGGCAAACATATTCATTTTCTTAAATGAGCGCTGTAGTTTGTTTTATTTTGTCTGTAAAAAAAATAAAGCTTTACTTCTGGCATGCACATTATATGTCCCCTCAGCTCCACCCACACTAGTTTGTGGCCGTGTGGAGCCAATATATCAAACGGACCGCATGTGAGATTATTTTTCCCTATATGTAATTTTATCCCCGTTTTGTGCCTCAGACCTGAGATCCGGCAGACACGTGATGTGCATGGAGGCCATCGGCAGGCACCGCCTGCCCCTTCTGCCCTACCTCTGCATTTGCTGCCACCTTCACTTCCAACTGACCTCCACCTGGTGGGAGCGGAACTACGGGTAAGCGGACAACCACCCCGGGAGGAAGCAGGTCAATCCCGCCTGACCCCCGATCGGCTCCCCAGCCACCGAGGTCATTCCGAACCCAGGTCACTGATGTAGTGTGAGGGGCGCCTAGTGCCTCAGCCCTAGCATATGTGAGATGATTTTTTTTTTTTTTTACAAATTTTAGGAGTATTTATGCATTTTACATTGCTAAAACTAGCTTCTCACACCTTTGTTTGTACCTCTCAAATTCGACCAAAGGCTGACAGTGTCCCTTAGTCTTGTATTAATTTACTTTAAAACAAAATAAAACATGCACCAGTTATTATAAAAAAAATAAAGCACATGTAGGTGTGTGATGTGCAGTTTTATATACAGTATATATATATATATATATATATATATTTTTTTTTACGCACATTTGGTGTGTGATAATATATAAACCCCTCAAGCTTCACTATCGAGGTTTATATATCATACACCTTGGGTGTGTAAAAAAACTGCGTATCACACACCTACATATGCATTATTCTCTATATGTCATTCTTTTTAAATAATGTTTATTTAAAGAAATCAGTCCATGTCCATTGTATCTAAGTGGCCTTTCACAGGCTTAGGCCTTCTCAAGTGATGTCCTTTTTAAAGTAGAGCATCTTCCCCCTGCGTCTCTCATACCTTCTTTACATCAGGGGGACATATCTGTCTCCAAATCAGTGGCTGTGTTAGAATCTGGATTATCTTTTAGAGAATCTGCTCCTAAGGGAGATACAGTATCGGTTCTTTCTCGGACGTTCTCTTGCTGTCAGGTTTCCCCAGAGAAGAGTCAGTAGATAATGCTAAATTCTCCAGAATAAGACATTTCTGGAAAGTGAAATAGGTGTATAACTGGCCTTTTTAACTGTTATAACGGTTTGCCATGTACAAGTCGGTGTCCATACTTTTCAATCGGTTTAGATCAGCATTCAAATGCTGCTTACCATAGCTTTCTATGAAAGATTTGAGTGGGTCGACATAAAAAAAAAATTCCCCTTAGTGTGATCTATAGTTACTTGGGCTTTACATGGTTATAAAATAGCCCCCCCTTCAATTTCATCCCAAAACTGTAAAAAGTATCTTTTTCGCACTTGTGTCTGAGGGGACAAGTCAGGGTAAATATAAATGCTTGAATTCTTATATTTTATAGCACCTTTTGCCATGGCTTGTCTTCTAACAGTTTCTTTGTCAGATTCCAGGATGAAAGAAACAAGGAGAGTAGCTGATTTTTCTCAATGTGCCTTTGCAATGCTAATTTGCCATCCCCCCCCTCCCCCGGCTGGTATTCTAATAGCTCTTACCACTCGTGGTTGAGGTTAAACTGCTTGAACATTTCTTCATCATGTCTCACATGGATATCTCCACTGGGTTCCAACATCGGACTCCAAGACAATGTGAACTGTTCTGTCTGGCATTCTAGATTTTTTATTTTTCTAGTCAGAAAAAGATTGTGCCGTAGCACAGATGAGGATAATGCTTTCTGAGTTTCCAAACTCTGCGTGAGTACATTCATTTCAGTCATAGTTTCTTTGTTACTTTTTTCAAGATGATTTCAGTCTCTCAAGTTTCTCATTTTGTTTTAGATTTTTGTCTAGTTTTTGGCTAAAAGTATTTACAGCAAGTGCCAGCATATTAAAGGCTCTTGAAACATCCTCGAATTACTGGATTTTCATAATCTGTATTTCAGGATCTTTTCCTGCCTACTGAGTCTCTTCAGTATGCACTTTCTCCGTTTCATTTATTAGTTTTACCAGGAAAGTGGATCTGATCCGAGACCCTTTTTTTTTTTTAACCACGCCTGGTGAAGGGCAAAAGGAATTCTTTCAAGGGACCCGAAACAAGCCAGGTAGCTTCCCTCCCTTGAACCACACCTACTTGAGGACTACCACGCGGATTCAATGCCAGAAACTTCTCCATCAGACCCTTGAAAGACCTCCCATCAGGATTTTCAGTGTCTGTCGGAGAAAAAAAAATGACATCCTTTCTATTTGGGTTCATCACACCTGCTCCCGTAGTAATTTTCTTCCCTTTTTTGCTTAGTTTTGCCGCAGTGGATGATTCTTTTTCAGAAGGCTGCATCGCAAATAACAAAACAGAACACAAAGTATGTTGGACAGAAACACCTCGTGTTATAATACCGAAATGCAGAATGCCAAATCATATTCACACAAGTCTTTGCTTTCAGTTTTTTCCTTCGATAGTAAACGTCAACTCAGGTACACTCGGTCTTCACTTTAGATTTTTCAGCGTCAGCAACCAGGATTCAGCTTACTGAACTACACCACAGATGCAGAGTTGCCAGAGTAAACAAAAGACAATATAGTTATAAGGTTGTAAGGCTAATAAAAATATAACTCTTGGTCCGGTTCTCAGAGTAACCATTACATGTGTCTGCTCAGATCCACCATTTTGGAACCCCATTGCCAATGTTTTTATTATTGTTTTACCTGATTTCAGCTCAAAACTACCTCTTTTTCTTTAATTTATTTTTGTTTGTTTTTCTGGGTTTTAACTTTTTGGGGTGCTTGTGGAAGGTACTAGATTGACAGCACTGGAACCTGAAGTCCTCCATTTATCCACATGGCAGGTTCATACAGCACGTGCGATCACAGTTCAAGCTTCCCCACACTGTCCCGCCAATGTGCCTCAACCCTGCCATGAAAGGACCGCCACACAGGTAAGAAGATAGTTCGGACTCCATGCCCATTCATCCTTGGCCTCTCATGTGATACTGCCAACAAAGGTGCCAATTAGTGCCAGTTGTGTCTGTGGTCCTTGTGATGTGGACACCTGCACACTGGGAACTGGACTGAGACCACTACAACTCATTTCAAATAAGCCACTGAACAGCCCTCAGGTGATAATTGGCTTTCAACCACTACTGACCTGTGCTGGATTTGAACCAGTGACCTAGAGGTTAAAGACTCCTTAACCCACTACCAATCCACTAAGCCATTCAGTTTCATTTAGAAACTCTCCATCCAGTTCCTAGTTCTCTGGTTCTAGTTCCACATTTTAAGTGGAAATAAAATGTTCTAAGTGTCACTTTGCCACTCAGGAGATAAACAGACCAATGCAGTTGGAGCCTTCCAACTGCAGTTTCAGTGAAACACAGAGCCATCCTTGTCTCCTTACAAGGGTCTTTCTCAGTCAGCTAGTCGTGAACCAACTAGGAGCGAAGCAGTGCTGGACCTGGTGCTTACAAACAGGGATGGCATTACAGACGTCCACAGTATGCAACCCGTAGTTACCCGTGGATCACCATACAGTGTGGTTTAACATTAAGATGGGAACAGAAGCAAACCACATGAGGACAAGGGTCCTAAACTTTAGGAGGGCAGATTTTAAAGAAATGGGAGACTGCCTCATTGAGGAGGGGGTATTGCGAGGAGAGGTACAGTAGGGAAAGATAGGGAGGTCATAATTAAAGCAAAAAGTCTCTGCATGATGGAAGTGAGTAAAGGCAGGACGACAAGCTTTGGCCAGAGCCAAAAGGGCTGCATGTGTTGGGGGTGGGGGTGAAGCATGCAGATGGCCGTGCCATTCTTATTCTTTGTGAAACATGGCATGGTACAGAAACAACTACATCCTGCCCAACTCCCTCTGTAGTCCTTGGTGTGTTTCAGAGAGTACATCACAAAATAACCAATCTTTATTTGTATAAAGCACCTTTCTAAAAACCAACACACTTGTACAGCTTTAAAACAGCGAGATAACTCAGCATAACAATCAATTAAAATCCTAAAATCCACAGTTTAAAACTCAATAGATTACAATGGTGGCCTAAAAGTCTAGTTAAGCCAAAGTAAATAAATAAGTTTTGAGTGCTGCTTTAAAACTCTACACAGTCAGGCAGTCCGGTACCTGATGAGGCAGAAAGTTCCACAGGGTTGGGGCAACAAAACCAAAGACCGATCCTCAGATGTCTTGCAACAGACCCTGGGAACTTCTAGCAATCCCTTATCGGTGGGTCGGAGGGACAGAGGGGACAAGGCGAAGGAGATCTTGCAAGTAACTGGTTCCTTGATCGTGTAGGGCTTTATGGGTCAGCAAACCGACCTAAAGGTAATCCGCCACTGTATTAGCAGCCAGTGCAGTCAGCAGAGCACAGGCGGTCAGGCGACTGGCCCCAGAGGTACCAGTCAACAGCCTGGTTGCCGATTCTACACCAGCTGCAATCGGCAGATATCAGCCCAGGTAGCCCTAGGTAAAGGGCATTGCAGTAGTCAAGGCGAGGTAATGAAGGTGTGGACTAATGTAGGAAGATCATCAGGAGGAACCAGGTTTTCACCCGGCCAATATTTCTCAGATAAGAAAACAAGAAAATAATATCATGAAATAAAAAATAAATAAATAAATTAAGCACAGACCTCACCCTAGATATAATTTGGCGTAACAAAAGTCAAGCATGTTAGAAATGCCTTTATAAGCAGTCCTCCAGTCACATAGTTCTCTAACCAAAACTGTCAAACAGTGTTGCATTTCCGAGAATCAGCACAAGTTATACAGTAGGACAGTGTAAACCTTCCCAAAACGCATATCATCATG
The DNA here is from genome assembly GCA_016271365.2 of Neoceratodus forsteri. Lineage (NCBI taxonomy): Eukaryota > Metazoa > Chordata > Ceratodontiformes > Ceratodontidae > Neoceratodus > Neoceratodus forsteri. The sequence goes on along the minus strand of CM028134.1, from coordinate 382,193,815 downwards.
CTAATTACAGATAGGAATGCAACAGCAAAACACAGCATGACATACCCTCTCAACCTCCTGTCTCATAAATCAGGGACAACGCCAAAAATCAGGGACAAAGGACCAAAATCAGGGCCACATTTAAAACTTGGCGATATACACTCAGGAAGCTGGTAGAATAAGGGCTTAGTGTAAAAAGTGTTTTCTAATGAAGACAAGTCTGTAACTTTAATGTTTGACATCTTTTTGTGCTTACAACCCCACTGTTTGGGAACACAATTTTAGAGGGACAGGGTAAAATTTTGAGGCAATCAGGGACTCCCTGAAAATCAGGGACAGTTGGAGAGGTATGCAGCATGAAACCATTTAAAAAAAATAGTGAAGCAGAAACTATAAACTATATTGAGGGAGGCAGTATAGCACAGTGGTTTAAGGCTCTGAGCTGCAAATCTGGAGACCAGGGTTTGAATCCCGCAGCCCCCGCTTGCATACTGTGTGACCCTGAGCAAGTCACTTAACTTCCTTGTGCTCCCAGGTTGCACCTGTAAACAAGCTTTCAGCTTAGTGTGTCTCACCTGGTTAAACAATTGGAAAAAAAATAAACTGATAGAATTACAACATTTCTAAAGTATAAAAAAAAAAAGAATTACAACATTTCAGATGTGCTCTAAAACTAAATGTATTTGCTCACTCAATCAATCAACATTAAATCAGGTTAACTGACTGTATGACTAGTTGACTGCTATGCATATCTGCTTTACAGTAGTCCTCCTAACTTTTACTGTCCCTGAGCTATGAAGGAGGGTTTCATGTATAGTACAGGGAATTTGGGAACGGAAGGTTGGGGTTGTTACAGCACGTAGTGGGAAAGCTTCTTTCGTGGTATGGGGAAATAGGGGACAGGAACGGAGGGGTGGGGCAGTATAGTGCACAGTGGGCAGTAGTGGAAGGGCTTCTTTTGTAGTGCGGGGAAATAGGGGAAGGGAATGGAGGGGTGGGGGAGGTACAGCACACAGTGGGTGGTAGAGGGAGGCTTCTTTTGCAGTATGGGGAAATCGGAGATGGGAACAGAGGGATGGGCCAGTACAGTGCACAGTGGGTGGTAGCAGGAGCATTTCTTTTGTAGTATGGGGACAGGAACAGAGGGAGGGTGGGTTGGTACAGCACACAGTGGGCAGTGGCGGGAGCGTTTTATAGAGCAGGGAGGAGAGGAGCGGGGCAGAGCTGGGTGGGAAGGAGCTACTGCAGCCCTTAAAACATAGTTGATAAGGGACACCGAGGAGGGGATGGACTGGTGATGGGCGGAGCAGGGACGGGGAGGAGCTGTTTGGATTGCAATACAGCATGGGCCAAGACAGGGGACAAGGTAGTGATGGGCAGAGAGAATCCAGATTTTTTTTAATTAGGGAAAAAATGCAGAGTCCTCACTCTGTGATAGTTAAAGGACTGCAGGGCCACGCCCCCCTGCAGCCCTAAAAATTACCACATAACAAGCCAATTGGCACAACTTTTCAGACAGTGACCTTATAAGAATGAAAAACTCTGAATGGAAACTGAAAGAAACTTTAAAAAAAATTTACATTTTTTTAACAATGCTTATGCAACCCCCCCCCCCAAAAAAAGGGGGAATTTAGTAGTGCAGCATCATTAAATAGAACACCACTACTATATGCATCAGAACTTCTGACTCTCAGCACTTCTGCAACTTCATAAATGCAAGACTAACTGATGCATTATTGGACAAAAAATAAATAAATAGACACATGCACCAGTACATAATTAGATAAATAATATGATTATGAACTGAATGCATAGATTTAACAGCTTGCACATTCAGCTATTATGTCCACTTGCAGTGCAAAGTCAGCGATCAAGTCTCCACCGCTAGATCAGGTCAGCAAGCAGGCAGGGTGAAAAAAAAGAGACTTAAAAACACAAATAATGTAACAATGAGCAAATGCATATGGCATAAATTATTTGTTAGATTAAAACTATGCATACTATGGATGGGACTCTGGTGCTTACCTCACATTGTGAGGGGATAATTAAACAGCACACCCAGAGAAATGAACCACCCTTGATAAAGTGCTTTTGAGGCATGAAATGCCCTCGGTGTTATTAGCAGGCTGTCAGAGTGTGTTATAGGTTCAATATTTTTATCCTGTTGTAAGTTAATAACAGAATGGTTTTATCTGAATTTTTCTGTGTGTATTTATAATGTTTGTTATATTTCAGTTAGCTGGATTCTCAATGTGTGAATTACTCTTTAGCATGGTTATCTACGGAAGCACTGAGAAAGAAGTTGTGCAACAAATGAAGAAGGAGGCGTGAGCACTTGTACCAATGAGATCTGAAACTATTTAAAGAAAGATAAGACAAAAATATGAGCAAAAGATAGTCATTGAGGTCGCACCAAAGAAACACAAAAAATGGACTCAGTGTTTTCTCATACTGATATTCATATATCCTCATATTTGTGACTTACACCCCACCCCACCCCGGTCTCACTGTTACAAGCGGGCATGTCTCGTTTGCCACCTGTTCCACAACTTCTAAGTGCTTCCATAGTTAACCATGGTAAAAAGAGTAATTCACACATCAGGGAGCCAGGTCACTGAAATGTAACAGAGAACAAAGTACAGGGTGGTGACACTCCTTTATAACGGCAAATAACACCACAGGTTTCTCTACAGGAGAAAGTGAAACCAGTTATTATAAAAGCATTATAAATACACAGTTTTATACACATATTGTTTTTACAGAATAAGCAGTGGCAAACGAATAATCCAGAATAAACCTAGCTATAGAAGTAAATATATCTAACTATATCCTCAAGGACTGTTTTTTTTTGGGGGGGTGGGGTTCACAGTAGTATCCTTATAGATTTCAGTCTATCATAGAACTAAGGAAATGGGATTTTAGCGAAGATATATGCACTCCAAGAAAGGCGATATTCCATATAAGAGAAGCTTACTACACCCCCAGTCCATTTTAAAAGAGGAAGAGAAATGAGATTTACAGAGAAAGTACTCATGAAAAGGAATATATCTCAAAGCGCTCATTCAGCCCAGGGGTAGTTCAGCTACCCAAAGAGAACATCCAAAATGCTTCATTTTTCAGCAGTGCTGTAAATAGGTTTCCTCCTCTGGGACCAAGCAATACTTTGATTTGATATTTTATATTAGGGCCACTGAGGCAGAGAGACCTGAGAATATTTTGGCAGCTCACGTATGCCATGCAAGCAGTACTGGTGAGTGTCTGTGGCAGTGCTCCCAGATCGGCCAAAGCATTTTCCTGTAGAAGACCCTAATTTTTCCTGCATTTTCCCTGTAAAACTTTGGTGAAATTCCTGTATGCTCATTTTCTATCCCTGCTTCTTGCCCCCTTCTCCCTTCCTATCCATCCCTGTCACAGCCACATCAGCAACACCCCCACACTCCTCTCTTCTACCAACAGGCATAGAGGGTTAAAACGATCTGTGAGCCTTAGACCAAGTGCCCCCCCTTGCCTTCTGCCCATCTCGTTTATTAAGAATGTTACCATCAGCTTATTAAAGTCTGCATGTTATGCATTTTTGTGGATATGCAAAATATTCCAACCCCAAACCAGAAAAAATTACTAAAACATCTTGACAGCTTCCCAGGCATCCTCCCAGGTAAATATCCGATTGCACATCAATGTCCATCTGAAAATAATAAGCTACACAGCCAGAGTTACAACTAATACTCTACCAAAACGTCCTTGAACAACACAGCTGGTACACTATAGTTCTCCAAGTCGGGAGACTGGCTCCCTGACCATGCTGCACAACATCTCTCCTCCACTGGGCTAAAGCATGATTCACAATTATAGGAAGAATTTAAACAAATCATCTCCTCGACCTCCCCCAAGTTGTTAACCATACTCATAGCCAAAGCAGCCAACAGTGACGCATGACTCAAACTTATCTCCTCGACCTATCCGAGTACAAGTCCCAGCCAAAGCAGCAGCAGATCATCGATGCATTAGGATTACCTCGGAGACAGGTTTGGTACCCAAATTATTTTTCATCCTCAATGTGAATGGGAGTTTTCTGTTAATATTCATGTTTAAAACTAATTATCTCCTCGACCTCCAACTACACACTGTCCCCTGGACACTTAGGGAGGACATATTAAACATTAAAATGACATATTAAAAACTAACAAATCTCCCTCCTCAACCTCTCTCTGCCAAAGCAGCACAGATTCATAGAGACCAAAGCAGCACAGGTTCATAGAGGTTTCAGCTAGTAGCTCAATTTAATTTTATGCCAGCCCAGACTCAGAGAGAGGTTATTATTTTTTTTTTACCTTTTTTTGCAAATGATCGTCCAGTGAGAAGCCAAGAAAGCAGCTCGGGATCTGATCAGGCTCATCTCTCTCTCACTCTGTTTTTGAATCCGAGTCTGTTACTGACACTTCTGCAGTAAAGAAAGCCGATGAAATGGCACGGACTGGTGGCAGGTCAGGGTCCTCTCGATGCGGTGGGGTCATTTAAAAAAATTTATTTTGATGATTCAAGGCAACAGGCTGGTCTCTCTCCTTGTCATCTCTGGCTGCCGAAATTAAAAACCGATGAAATTCATCGTAGCTCTGCTCTCTCGGATACTGAGGTCTCGGGTCGGTGAAACAAATGCCGAAAACACATAGCAGGCTGAGGCGGTGAGCTGTGGATGTGCGGGGCCGATATCTCCTCTCTCTCTCTTCTTTCTTCAGCAGTGGGCGACAATAAATACTAAAGTGAACTCCAAGCAGGAATTAAAGCACTGGTAGCCAGTTTAAATATTCCGGGCAGCACTCTGCATCAAACACTTATAGCACAGCCAATCAGAGACCACAGTCAGTGCGTGATCAGAGCATGACTGGGGTCTCTGAACCAATTAGGGGCAGGCTTGTGGTAATCATGTCTGGGATTGATCCGGGTGAACTCAAGAGACTCTTGCTGTAACTTTCCAGATTTAAAGTGGCCAGCTGAAGGGTCAATTTCTCCCGTATATTTTTAAAAATGACAAATTCCTTCCCGTACCCCGTTTTGAGCCCTGAAACCCCGTAAAATATGGGAATCCCCGTAGATCTGGGAGCACTGCTGTGGAACCCCTGGGTTGAATGAGTACTTCGAAATATCTCCGTTTTTATTGGTACTTCATCTTCAAATCGAGTTTCTCTTCCTTTTCTTAAAATGGATTGAGAGGGCAGCAAGCTTCTTTTATATATATATATCTAGATTTGGAGTAGCTCCCTTTTTTGGGAGTAGATACAGGTACATCCCTCCTAAAATCCCATTTCCCAAGTCCTATGATTCTACTCTGTTGCAGCACTGTTTTGTTGACCAATCACTAGACACTAATTTTAAATTTTGGCTAGTGAAATTGAAAAGGGAATATAATTTCTCAGTGAATGTGTCTCCTGCTTCCAAGTAACATGTTTTTACCAGAATTTACTACGTTAACAAAGGTGGAAATAAAAGGCAGTAGTAATAAAACAAATCAGTCAGTGTTTGGCTGTTTACCTGATATGCTGCCTGTAATTTCTCCGTCAGCCCAGAGGATACAAAGTGCAAGTTTCTAAAAGAAAAATATTGCAAAACAGGTTTCTGGTGTGCAAATGCAAGTGCCATTTATTTTGTGAGAGTCAAGGGCAAGTAACAGAACATACAGATTTTAATTGGGGAATCTGTTGTTTTGTTACCTGCCATTGGCGCTATAAAATAAACGTTGCATTTACACACCAAAAATGTATTTTGTAATATTTTTCTTTGGGATCTTCATGAATGTACCTCTATGTTGTTGGAAATTTTAGTTCAAGTGTAGCATTTACCCAGATCTCCTGGTAGCACCCAAAAACTGACTATTTCTCTGTTGCTGCTGTCTTTGTTGGCTTCTCTTTGAATCCCTATTAACAAGCTTATTAATACAATACATCTTTTGTTTCACACTATATGTCTCTGACTAGAATTGCATCCTTGCCTGGTGCAGTGCTGTTTCTGCCCCTTTGGACTCAGTAGTTTACCTGAACAACCCACCTCACTCAACACCTCCACTTCGGACTGCTTTGTCAGCATTAAGACCTTACAGAAGCAGCAATTTAAATATCAATGACTTCTTCGTAAGGGGGTGGGGCAGTGTGCTAATGCACACAGAGCACTCTGCACTTTTACTCACTTGTGGAATAGGTTCAGATCAGTTAAAATATATCTGGTCTGGGCTCCATCTGGCAAATGGGGAGAAAGTGTGAGGGACATCAGTCTTCTAATTAACAGAACAATGCCGCATGCTGTCCCAGTCCCAACTCCCACTGGCGAGAGGGGGTGAAGTTAGACAAGAGACTTTCTCTTCTGCGGAGAGAGCACGTCCCCCAAAACCAGGGCTTCTTTTGTAGTATGGGGAAATAGGGGACGGGAACGGAGGGGTAAGGTGGTACAGCTCACAGTGGGTGGTAGCAGGAAGATTTCTTTTGTAGTAAGGGGACAGTACAGAGGGGTGGGGGTGGTGCAGTGCACAGTGGGCAGTAGCAGGAGGGTTTTTTTTTACAGCAGGGCGGAGCTTGGTGGGGAGGATCTACTGCAGCACTAAAAACATAGTTGGGGGAGATAGACTGGTGATGGGCAGAGAAAGGGCGGGGAGGAGCTGTTTGGATAGCAGTACAGCATGGGCACCAGAGAGGGCGGGTTGTGATGGGCAGAGAGAATCCGGGTTTTTAATGAAGGAAAATATGCAGAGTCCTCACTCTGTGATCGTTAAGGACAGGTCTCCATGCAGCCCTAAAAAGAGACCATTATGGTTCTCTAGGAAAGTGGTGAAAAAAAGGGTGGCATTTGGGAGGTATAAGGAAATGCAGACAGAGCAAGGGAGGGAGGTGCACCAAGTAGAACAGAGAGAAGCAGGAAAGGCAGTGAGACAGCAATGACACAGACAGAGGGAAGGATCTAACCAAGGGTGTAGCCGAAAGGGATAAGACTTTCTTTAGGTACGTAAGTGAGAAAAGGAAAGCAAGGGGAGGGGTAATGAGGATATGGAGGGCGGCACGGGGGACTGCACAGAGGAGGACCACGAAAAAGCTTCCAACTTAAACAGGTACTTCTGCTCCGTCTTCATTGGGGGGGGGGGGATGTACCACAAGAGAGCATCAGGAACAAAGGGGTAAAGGGTGTGTACACAAGTCAATTTTCAGAGGAAAGAGTCCTGCAGGGACTTGCAGCTCTGAAAGTGGAAAAGGCTATGGGACAGGAAGGGATACACCCAAGGATGCTAAAAGAACTCAGGGAGGTGCCAGGGGCCTCAGTCATGGCCTTATTCAACAGCTCTCTGGAAACAGGCATGGCTACAGAGGACAGCAGACATGGTCCCTCTATATATGAGCGGCAGCGGCAAGAAGGCTAGTAACTATAGGCCAGTTTTACATCAGTGGTGGGGAAATTAATGGAACGTTGGAAACCCTGTTAAAGGAAAGCTTGGTAGAGTAACCAGCATCACAAAGCTTGATTCATCTAAAACATTAACTTCTGCTTATAGAAGACACCTTCCTGTTCTTACTATGACAGCAGCTGGACTGTACATAGCTGCTTTATGCCAATTGGTTTGATATTATCACCACTTCAAAGCTTCAGCAGTTTTGTACTTGCATTCTGTATTTGCATTTTGAAAAGACTCACACCCCTATATAAGGAGCTTCAGCCTGCACCGTGTAATACACCAGAAGAGGAGGCTGTACTTTAGCCCTTCGAAAGTTTATATCTTTAACTTTTCATGAGCCTAATAAAGGTATAGTATTACCTTAACTCAGCAAAATGATTCTCTTTTTGTTTCTCTCTTGCTTTTGTGTGGGCTAACACGGTGCAACCCTGCTTTTTTCATGTCCAACAGGCCTAAAGTGGAAATAAATCATTTATTCAATGTTAGGTGGGTCATCAGCATTTATTTCCACTTTAGGTTGGTCACAAAGAAGCATCTTATAAAATGGGCAAGACAAATCCTGCCATCTGACTGGTTGACACTGCCTGGCACCCATACCTTTACCTCGGTGTAATTCCCAGGTATGAAAACGTTCCAGGGGGATTTAGAATTTGGGCAAATCACATACAGAATTCATGACCTATTTCACTCATCCCTGAATGCCATCACAAACATGGCTGCCACCTTTACACCTTACTGAAATCCTTCAAAAAGGCCCAACGAAGTAAAACTCCCTTAAATTTCAATAAATAAAAAAAAAAATAAACAGTCTTTCCTCTCATGATCCCTTTTCTACACAATTCAAAAAAAAAAAGTATTATTTACAGCTTTAATTCTGATGTTTTCTTGGTGACCATGAAAATCACCCTCCTATCCTCTCAAGTTTGCAAGAGCAATCTCCGCCTTTACTCTGCCACTGATGAAACTGAGACCATGGCTCCATATAAGGCCTTCTGTTACATGTCAGAGGGTGAACATTCTGCCAAAGGAGTGCAGAAGTCTGAATTCCTGTATTCCTTAACAAACAAACATTCTATCTACTGAATGTGTAAAAGGCAGATAACTGACAGATAGGAGGGACTATGTTTTACTAGTGACTTTAAAACAGAAAATATCTGTTTTTAATACAAAACAAAAATTGGCATATTTAAATTTTTCCCCAGTTTTCATATCTTATAAATGCAATAATTTACAGCAAAATACATGTAATTCAGATGCACAGCTCAGATAAAACAGTGCTAACCAATGTACACAGTCAAGTTCTATGCTTTTACTTTTTTTGTTAATGTAAAGGTTGTAAACCAATGACCCTTACCTATGGCACCTGACTCATCATGGGTCACTTAGGTTCTCTGTTTTGCAGTGTCACCGTGCTTGTGGTGAAACACCCTCTCACCTTCCTCACCACCATTTCCTTTCACTGGTACCTATAGTAGGAGGCTATGATCTGTACTGTCTACAAGAGCTGGTAACCTCAGGTTCTTTGGGCTCATTTCTAAGCTGCTTTGCTTAGCACTGTGCTTAGTGTACCAAGCATACTGCCTGCAAATCATCAGTGTAACCCAGGGAAGCAGAGTTGTGTTTGCAGTGCAAGTGCCTGCTCTGCTGACAGCTGTCCAGCATCAGATATTTGAGGTCTGCACTGCATCCATACTTAGTACTGAAGACAGCGGTCTTTTTGAGGCTAGAAAACTATGTTCAACTCTCCACTCACACAAGTGAAGTGAGCTTGGTCACGTCTCAGCTCTGTTCCCAGAGGTCAGAATGTGACGACTGAATCCGTGAGCCCTGAAGAAAGGGGTGGTACTACCTGGTCGGGTTGCTGGGGCTGAGAAGCTACAGACGGGAGCAAAGTTTGCATTTCAGCTCACTGCACTGTACCTAGAACATAAGAACATAAGAAAAGTGACAGCAGAAGGGGATCTTTTGGTCCATCTAGTCTGCCCTTTTTCTTGCTACCCCCCCCCAGCTAATTCTTTCTTGTCATGTTTCCATAGCACCTATCCCATGTTAACTTGAACTCCCTGACCGTCTTAGACTCTACCACTTCTTGTGGCACACTATTCCCGGGGTCCACAATCCGTTCCGTGAAAAAGAATTTCCGAGTGTTGCTTTTCAACCTACCTCCCTTTAGCCGCATGCAATGCCCTCTGGTGCGAGCAGTCTCGTATAAGTGAAAGAGGGCTTCCTTGTGCACAAATTTTATTCCCTTAATGTATTTAAAGGTTTCTATCATATCTCCCCTGTCCCTCCTTTGTTCCGGTACCTCCCCTGGAGATTAATACAAGGCTTCAGTTTTAGACATCATCATTCTACGTTAATTTTTAAAATATTGTTTTATCCCACAAAACATTTTCTCCCAACCGCAGATAGTCATGACCCATGTCCCCTTCTTGTGTCACAACCTCAAAGCTTCAACACCATGGGTCCCTGCAGGACCTCTTTAAGCAGTGTAGCACTTGACAGTACTAGCCATCACCTTGACAGGACTAGTCTTTTTTTTTTAACTCTGCTTTTTTGCTGGTGTCTGAAAGTGTACTAGCTGGTTCCACAGCACATTAAGATCCATTGCAAACAATCATTACATTAAACATTTGGTAATGCATTTGTTCACTTTGAGAGTCCACAGGTCTGTTATGAATGACAGCTTCTTCAGCATGAGATGTTGTACCCCGCTTTTTTTTCTGGTTCTTTCTGCACGCTACCACCCACAGCAGAGTTGCACCCAACCATGATGGCCCCGTGGAAACACTGCACCAGTGGTGTGGGAAGGTGACCTCTCTATATCACTGCCAGAGGGGTTGCTGTTGCCTCAGAATCACGATGCCTGGGGTCAACCCCATGGCCCATGAGTCGTGCACTGTACTCTCATGCCAGAGATCTGGGTTGTGGAGTGAACTCAGGAGCTGGTCAGGCTGTCCGGAGGGGCCAGGGAACGCTGCTTATTATAAGTCAAACACAGTTTGATTATTTCTAAATTCCTTCTGTGGACACTGGGGAGTCTTGCACAGCCTGAATGGAGACTCTACAGTGTCCATTTAAAAATATAAATAAAATTTCACGCACTTTAAAATATAAATAAAATTCCCCACACTCGTGGTGGCAATGCACCACAGAGCCAACTGAGAGTCGGGGTCCATGTGGGATCTCTGCAATTCAGACCTGGCATGTCATACAGGCGAGGCACTCAGCTCCTGCTGTAGCTGGGAGCAGGTCACCTGGCACTGGTGCAACCACTACTGGCTGACCTTGCAAAGGCACCAGCATCAGCTGTGAAGACAGACACCTGCCCACATCTGTAGCCAGAGGAAAGGCGCAGCCGGGCAAACTCAACATTGAGGCAGGAGATGGGAGAAGCAAAAAAGAAAATGTGGAAAATAATACTACACTACTGCTCATGATGCCAGCAATCGGGGTTCAGGTGCAGACCTTGATTACTGGGGCCAGCCAACCGGGGGGGGGGGTGGCGGGGACTGACTGACCCAGAAGCTGCTTTCCCTTTTTGGGGAGAAAGGCTGTGTGCCACTATAGCCCCACCCAGTGGTCACATGTGGCATTACAGGCAAGGGGAAGGGGATGCTGGAGAAGACGCACCGCTGCACACTCTGTGTGTCTGCACTTGGCATTATAGGGACGGCATCCTAGTGGGAGCCAGGGGTAGAGAACTTGCAGGAAAATGACTCCCACTGTCTGTAGATGATGGACCCTAGTATATCCGGGCTCCGTGCCTCAATGCCTGACACAGACCACTGTTAGGAGGATTTCTCCCAACTCTGACCCCAATCCAGTGGCAAGATGGAGGCAGGTGAGAGCGAGGGAGAGGCACAGGGCTTGTTATGTGCCTGGGGTTTCCTAAGAGAGGAAGCACAGGAGCAGAAGAGAGGGGACAAAAAAAAATATAGTATTCAAAATGTCCAGACTGACTTGGCTAAAATAGGTGAACAACAGGATAAGCAACCCCCCCCAAAATGAAACCCTAGCAAACATCAAGACTGTATTTCTAGCGCAGATAATTATCTTGTGGGTAATGTGTTCTTCCTTTCATACAGGGTGAACACAGTAAGCTTCTCTCTAAAAAGACCAGTTTTTTTTTGTTTTGTTGGCGGGGGAGGAGACGCAGGTTTCAGTGAGAGACTATAACCTCAATATTTGTTTATCCGTTTCTCTTTTTAGTGATAAACTGTATGGATGTGTTTGGAAACAGACACTGAAAAACACCTATTTGTTTGCAGGAAAAGATGCGCTGGGTCAGGAAACATGGAAGGGAGGTGGACGACACCCCAGACCTGATGTGGAACCTTCCAGGCAGAATTCTTGGAGATGTTCAAATAAGTAATTAGATGCTGTGACATATTTTAGATAGCTTTTACCCATGTTATGCATTATGCTACTGACAAAGGACCGTCATTACCAACAATATTATAAGATGGCAAGACACAGCATCTAATGTGGGTTAGCAACACGGCATTGCCACATGAGAGAACTGAGGATCTACTCCCAAACATACTACACAGCATCTAGGGGGCCACGCTGTACTACACAGTATTTAGCGTCCATGCTGTTCTATAAAAAATAAATAAATTTAAAGAAAAATTGAAGTAGCCATCTAATTTACCAGGGTGGAGATTTTGATATTTTTATATCTGTATGCTAAACTTAGCATTTTTTTTTTCAGTTTTAGTGCAGGAATTTCCCTTTGTAACGATTATTTGCGCAAAGCCCCGTAGTGCAAATACTTCATGCAAAACCTCCATTTGTACTAAATCACCATGCAAAAATCTACTGAGCTAAATACCAAGCAGTAATGTACAATATGCTGATTTGCAATCACTTTTGGAAAAAAATGGGAAAAAACAGAATTTAAAGGGAACATGAACCTGGTTTTCATTTCTCAATGTAAATCTGGGATTGCGTGAAGTCTGTTTAATAACCCCAGTGTACTGCTCTGAAATAGTTTGATTTTTTTCTTTATTTAGGGTCACTTCTTTTAATCCAGTCTTTCTCCCACCAGATTCTCATTTTAACAGCTGCACAGCGAGAGCTATGCTGACATGTTTGTTGCGAACAAAAGCAGAAAAGTAAAGGGTCTGAGTGAAATTTCTAACACAGCATAGCTGTGTTCTTACGGCGAGTGGAGTTGAAGCACAGCTTCCTGGAAATGTCTATGTCCGCCTCATTCAGTAAATGTGTTTCCTTCTCTCTGCCCCCCCCCGGCGTAATATTTTCTTGCTCCTGAGCCATGTATAACAATTGTAATAAGGTACTTGTGGCAGAAACCATCTTTGCTGCTGCTGAATGGCATGCTTCAGTCCCCTCAGTGCTCCCCATCAGCAAATGATTTGCACAGGGAAAAGATCATTGCTGCAAAGGCAGGGCCCGGGGTCCCTGCCGCCATGCCTCTCCCATCTCAGGAAGAGGAACCCAGATCCATAACCAGAGCAGTGTGTGGCTGTGTTAGTGAGAGGTGCCCACACAGTAGTTAGCCCTTGGCATCCTTACATGAAAAGCAGAAGGAACGACGACTCCTGCTAAATGGACAGCTGCTAGAGCCCCTCTTGTTTTTTTTTCCCTTTACTGCTCAGACAGCTCCTGACTGTGCAGACTGTGTTGAAAAAGAAAGAAAAGCCTACCAGTGGACTGCAGCAGTTTCACTCTCGAGGGCTCAGTTGCTCTACCCACTCACTCACTGCACTTTACCACTCACTACAACTACCGCACGCGTGGCTGCCATTCTGCTACCACTTGCCCGCCACTTGCAATTACATTCTCCTAAGATACCACTGATACTGCCAAAACTACATTTGATTTGTTTTATTTTGTTTTGTTACAGTGGGACAGCTAACTGACAACAATATCAAATTAGCCTGCCACTGACCAAGAAATACAAAGGGATCATTCCTTGACAAGCAGTCAGTGAGGTGGATGAGGGGCATTTCTTTTGTTTTACAGCTTCAGACTTTGATGAAAAAGAAAGAAAAGCCTTCCAGTGGACTGCAGCAGTTTCATTCTCGAGGGCTCCGCTGCTTTACCCACTCAACCAGTTTATCACTCTGACTGCTATCGCTCACGGGCCACTCACAATCACATGTATTTTTTCTCTATAGTATGTTTTACGACCCCGGATGGTTCCCCATCGAACCACGCTCCTGCCGCCTCCCTGTCACCAACTTGGGACCATGCTCCGTCCAAGTGTTCCTCCCTGGCTTACTCCCAGGGCGGGGCCTCCGGGTCTCCCCACTTCCCTGACACCACGCCAGCTGCCCTGGGAGGGCGGGCCCCAGCCAACAACAAGGGGGCTACAGCAGGGGGGGCGAGCATGCTGCCTGGCCCAAGGGAGACTGTATGGATTTTTGCATTCTGGGAGGCACGGGTGTAATGACACTGTGGCATAGAGACACCAAGCATCCGGCACACCTCCCAAACTCAACTACTGATCCCCCAGTAAACCACCCCTGTGGTCACCCAGGAGTACCATGGAGTTCAGCCTTGGGACCCCCCTGAAAGTCCTTCCCCTGTGGAGATGGTCAGCTATCGCTCCTTAAGGAGTGTTGATCCCGAGGGACTACTGGTGTTAGCTGACCTATCTAGGGTTGATGCAGCATGTGCGACTGGCACTGGAGAGGCTGTGGCCTCCTATAATAGGGCGGTTACTGAAGCTCTAGATGCCATCGCACCAGTCTGTATACCACCCAAATCCTCTCACTTGAGATCCCTTGGTTTGATGGGGATCTCAAGGTGATGAAGATCAGGGGTCGGAAGTTGGAGCATTGCTGGCGGAAGTCCCGGCTGGAGGCCGACAGGCTGGCCCTCTCTCTCACTGTGCTGAGTACCAGGGCAATTTCCATAAGAAGACAGAATTTCTGTCCAAGGAAAGTGCTTTAGGAGAAACAGACCATCTCAGCTGTTTTGGACCGTGGACAGGCTTTACATCCTGCCTGTCTCCGGCCAAAAAGCTTTTCAACTTCTTTATGTGAAGAGGTTGCTGTGTTTTCTCCGACAGAGTATCGGATTCCACGAGGAGGCTTTTGCCTTGCAGTGATCAAGTTGAGAGTTTCAGAGGCACTCCATCTGCTTGGGAGGAGTTCAGGCAAGTGGAGGTGTCTGAAGTGACTAAGGTAATCTTGGAGCTGAAGCACACCTTTTGCGAACTGCATCCGGCACCAATGTGTTTCTTAATGGGATGTGTCGATGCCGTTGACCCGGTGTTCGCCAGGATTGCCAGGTGTTCGATGATGGAGGGAGCCTTCCCAGTTGCTTTGAAAGAAGTACTGGTGAAGCCCCTCCTAAATAAATCTTCTCTCGACCCAGACGTTCTGGCGAATTACTGTCAGATCTCCAACCTGCCTTTCTTGAGTAAAGATGTTGAAAAATTGGTGGCACATCAGCTTGAGGATCACCTGATGTCCTGGATATCTATGAGCCTTTCCAGTCAGATTTTTGAGCCAGACATATCACTGAAACTGCTCTAGTAAGAGTGCATAATGATCTGCTCAGAGCTAGAGACAGAGGAGACAGGTCAGTTCTTATGCTGTTCGATCTTGCTTCAGTTTTTGAAACTGTGAATCACATCATGCTTCTTGATTGACTCTGTGAGTTTTGTGGACTTGCCAGTACCCTTATCAAATGGTTTGAGTCCCATCTCTCAGACAGAGTGAAGTGGGTGGTGATGGGGAATTTCTCCTCCTCCCCAATGCCTCTCTTGTGGAGCACCTCAGGGCTCGATCTTGTCGCCGATGTTGTTCACAGTGTATATGCTGCCCCTGGCGAGATTATTCGACAATACAGTGTGGAGTTTCACTGCTATGCAGATGACACCCAACTGTATTTGTTTTTTGCACCCGGAACATCGGGAATGGTCGACGTGCTTAACAGCTGTCTGGCTAAAATCAATGACTGGATGGCTTCCAGCTGGCTGAGACTCAACCCAGCTAAGACTGAGGTGCTGGTGATTGAGCCTGGTTGTGGGCGTGATGGGTTGCCACGGGGCGACTCTGGACTTGTTCTGGGATCTGCTCCATTGGTGGTTTCTCCAAGGGTGCGAAATCTGGGCATGATCCTGATTGCAGATTGACCTTTGAAGATCAGGTGTCAGCTATACTCAGAAGTGGTTTTACCCTTGCAGAACACTGTCTGGATTATGCCTCTCATTCTGCCTGAGGACCTGCCGACACTAGCACTTGCCTTCGTGACTTCTAGGCTCGACTACTGTAATGCCCTGTACTTCGGGGTCAAGGGAGGGACCCTCTGCAGGCTGCAGCTAGTGCAGAACGCAGCGGCCCGGTTGCTGATGGGCCTTTCGAGGTCCAGTCATGTGACTCCGGTCCTGCGTGCTCTGCACTGGCTGCCAGTCAGGTGGAGGGTCCTTTTCAAGCTGTGTCTTCTCACCTCTGAGGCCCTATATGGGCTGGGTCTTGGCTACCTGTCCGGTCCCCTGACACCGGTGTCCTCTGCTCGCTCCCATCGCTCCTCCTCAAGGGGGCTCCTGGATGTTCCCAGGGTTTGGCTCAAGAACTCGGGAGATCATGCTTTTAGTGTCTCTCGGCCGACCCTGTGGAACTCGCTTCCACCTGCAGTCTGGGAGGCTCCCTCAACTGAAGTATTCAGGGGAGGCTAAAGGCCCACCTCTTCAGCCTGGCCTTTGACTGTTGACATCTTGCTAGTTTTGGCCAGTCCTCTTGAAGCCCGACTTCTGGAGCCTCTTTTAATGTATTTTAATCTTGTTATGTTTTATGAGGTTTTATTATGTTTTGTTTTATTGCTGTTTGTCCTCATTTGTGTTCGGCACCCGAAGCCTCTGGGATTGGGCGCCCTATAAATAAAATTGCCTTGCCTACTGTACTGAGAGGCACGATCCCCCCTACCCTGGGGATGGCGAGCGTTCAGGTTGCCACTCCACCCATCTCCTCCCAGCTGACCCTCCGACCACCCAAGTCTGCTCCCGAACCCGGGTCTCTGGTGCTGCAAGCGGTAGCTCTACTGCTGCACCAGTGGGCCGGCCTTAATCACATTCTCCTAAGATACTGCTGAAGTTACATTTGCTTTTTTTTCCTGCTACTGCTCACCCGGCTGCTCACAATCACATTCTCCTAAGATTGGTTTTTTTTACACAATAGGACAGCTGACTGACAACAGTATCCCATTTAGCCTGCCATAGACGTAGAAAACAAAGGGATCAGCTCATGCACTACAGAAATTACCTTTCAACAGATATGCCACTCTATGATACAGTAGGTAACTGCCACCATATTTGCTACAGTATACAGAGTGATTTGTGGATCGTAGTTCCAGCTAGATCAGCTGTACTTAAAAGTATGTAAAGAGCTGATCATAGCTGCCAGTTCTGGTGCCCATGGGATTGCTTGTATGTGCGTGTGTGGCGCTGAAGGCAGGAATATTTGGTACAGCCTGCTAACCTATTCACTGTTAAAATCAAACAGGATGCCAGTAAGAATGAACAGCTGATTGAAGTCATCATTTCAGCTTATTGTAACATAAGTGGTTTGACTTTTAGACTGTTTAATGCGAAACCACAAAAGAATAACTGAGCAAGTTTTGCAGGTTCGATTCCCACCTCCCTGATACCCCTAACCCAACCTGTGAAAAAAAGCCAGACTAATACAGTCAGACATTACAAGGTATGACAGGCTTAAATAATGGAATAAGAAAAAATTAAAATAACCGTAATACATATAGAGGCAGCAGTCTGCTCTTACACTCATCCCAGCCCTTCCCCCCAACCTTGCACTTGCGCTCACCATGCCTCTACTCTATCACCTATCAGACTGATGCGTATACTCCTAGTGAGCTGGCCTATTCTAAAAGAGGGTTACAGTATCTTATATGCTCTTCAATGGAAGTGAGTAAATGTTCCTTTGGAGTTTGGCAGTGAAAACGATCATGCACATTTTTATGACGTCAGTATATTAAATATTAGAATCAAAAAGGCAATAATTAAACAAAAAAAAAGATAATAGCGGTACCAATGTTTTTTTTTTCACTACAAAACTCCAAAAAGAACATTTTCTCACTTCCCACTGTATGAGCTGCTATACTATTAGTGTGCTCACAAGAAGAAGACGACAAATATTACACCATAAACTTCTTTTAGAAAATGTCAGGTCACTCTGGTCCTGTCCACACCG
This sequence comes from Neoceratodus forsteri, assembly GCA_016271365.2. Lineage (NCBI taxonomy): Eukaryota > Metazoa > Chordata > Ceratodontiformes > Ceratodontidae > Neoceratodus > Neoceratodus forsteri. The sequence continues at coordinate 382,176,223 of CM028134.1, read as the reverse complement.
GCAACAGTAGTTAGGTAACGTTTTCAATAACATTACAGGACTTACCGTGCTCATGGGTGTAGACAGGCATACTCACTGTACACAGCTGTGTACAGTTTCATTGAGTGCCTGTCACAAACCATATGCCTTTCTGTTAACTTTTTCGTTCTAATCTGTAGTATTTGGGTTAGTGTAGGCCACTGAGGAGTGTATCTGTTTAAACTTCTGTTGTTTAGGAGACAGATACATGTATAACCTTTTTAGAGATTAGAGGAACCATCTGACAACAATCTGACTTGTTTAGAAGGGGGTACCATTTGGAGAGGATGTGTACATTTCTTAATGGGGGGGGGTAACTGTTGGAGATTGTGTGTACAAAATGGAAATTTCTGGCTACACTTCTGACCATGCTAGCGTGTCCTTACTGCCATATTTCCGTGTGTTTTGTTCTTGAACTCCAGAGTAAACTGTGCTAAGGAGACTTGGGGTTTTATACATCTCGTCAGCTGTCCCATAAGAAACACGCTACAGACTCCCATCCACACCACTGAGGTAAGCGTGTCTGAAGCAGAACCATGTTGCAGACTGTGCTAAAACCCTGATAGTATCAAGGTTTGAACATGGTTTTCAAACACGGTTCTGTACCGCTTTCCAGTGTGACGCCAAGACTGCAGTTGGGCTCCTGTAATGTTTTTGCCTGCTCGTAACATTACAGGATCCCTAGTGTGACAGGACCTATGAGCATGTACACCAGTCCGATACCTGGTGTAGCACAGGCACAGTGATTTGCTGTCAGTGTGATTGTGCAAGGCTGAAGGACAGAGGAGTGATGTGTGAGAGCAGACTGCTGTCCTTATATGTATCACAGTTATTTATTTTTATTCCATTATGTCAGCCTATCATAACTTGTAATGTCTGACTGCATTAGACTGGCTCTTTTGTTGCAGGTTGGGTGAGTGGTATCGGGAGGTGGGGATCGACCTGCAAAACTTGCTTAGGCATTCATTTACGTTTGGCATTAAACAGCCTAAAATCAAACTAACTGCATTACAATAGGTTGAAATGATGTCTTCAATCAGCTGTTCATTGTTACTAACATCCTATTTGAGTTTAACAGTGAACAAAATAAAAGAACTCAGTCAGCAGTGGTGCTATGAAAGCACATCACGCATGCGTTTGCTAGATTAGCTGTTCCTAGCTGCCATTTTAGAGGTACTGAATGGCTGCAGCAATCTGTAGCTCTAATGCTCTTCTGATCCATTTTGTTATTTACTGTTATTTTGTTGCTCTAACAATCACTGTTGCAAGTGACATTTGGGAGCAGTTCAAACTCCTCACGCTTTGCAACCAGACACGCCTGACAGTGCTACATCGCTAGCATATATTCAGGCTGCCACTGACTCAGAAACGCACTGAGGTGCTTTCATGTCATAAATAAATGCTGTTTTAATAGTCCTGCTACTCTGAGTGCTACCTTATTGCTATCCCAATTGTTTCTATGTACAATCCGATTTTTGGTAAGGGAACCTAAAGACGGAATTTATTAGTGATGTGTGTAACTGTCATTTCAGATGTAATGAATGGCAGCAGCACTTGGTATCATTATTCCTCTTCTTGTCCTGTTTTTAATTTTTTATTTTGTACTACTAGTTGTTCTGGCATTTGATTTTTTTTTTTTTTACAACGGGACAGTTGACTGACAACAGTATCAAATTAGCCTGCCACTGACCTAGAACTGCAAAGGGGATGGCTCCTGCACTACAGAAATTATTTTTTTTTTTTTTTACAACGGGACAGCTGACTTACAACAGTATCAAATTAGCCTGCCACTGACCTAGAACTACAAAGGGGATCGCTCCTGCACTACAGAAATTATTATTATTTTTTTTTTTTACAGTGGGACAGCTGACTGACAACAGTATCACATTTAGCCTGCCACTGACATTGCAATACAAAGGGGATCACTCCTGCACTACAGAAATGTAAAAGACTGGAGGTGAGCGGATGTAGTCCTGCTCCATAAGCAGGGTGACAAGGAACAACTGGGGTAAGCACAGACCTGTCAGTCTTACCTCTATTGTTGGTAAACTGATGGACAATAAATAGCCAAAGAGGACCTCGAGGACTACCTGGAGAACAATGGACTCCAGGATAGTAAGCAGCACAGGTTGTGGCAGGGAGGTCTTAGACCAATCTGATAGTATTCTTTGACTAGTAACAAGGATAGTGGATCACGGCCACGCTGTGGATTTACTGTACACAGATTTCAGTTAGGCGTTTGACTCAGTGCCTCACAAAAGGCTGCTGAAGAAGCGGGAGGATCTGGGTGCAGCAAAGGACACAGATGGGTGAGAAACTGGTTGGAAGGCAGCCAGCAGAGGGCTGTGGTTAAGAAGTCAACTCAGAAGAGAGGAAGAGCACCCATGGGGTGCCACAAGATCTGTCCTGGGTCTGGTCCTTTCCAATATGTTCATCAGCTACATGGGAAAAAGAATCCTGGTCAAGATGCTGCCTTCAGATGTCACTAAGCCCTGTGGCAGGGCAGACAGTGAGGAGGGGTTAAGGAGATGCAAAGAAACTTGCAATGGGTAGAGAGGTGGTCAAAGGTTTGGCAGTTAAAATTCAGTATCAAAAAGTGCAAGGTGATGTACGTAGGGAAAAAGAACCCCAGGACAGAGTACTGGATGGGGTTTGGTAAAGCTGGGCATGACCTCTGAGGAAAGAGGCCTGAAGTCAACCTCAGTGACTCCCTGAAACAATCACGCCAGTGTAGCAAGGCCTACAGTAAGGTAACCAGACTGCTGTAGTGTATAGAAGCGGTACTGACAGCAGAAAGAAGGAGGTATTACTAACTCTCTGTAGAGCACTGGTGAGGCTCCACCCAAGTACTGTGCCCAGTTCTGCAGTCCTCACCTGAGGAAAGATAAGGATAGGCTGGAGGCGGTGCAATGTAGGGTGACCAAAATGATTAAGGGCTACAAGTACAGATCTTATGAGGACTGGCTAAATGCACTGAACATGTACTTGTTGAAGGCCAGACGAGAGAGAGAGAGGAGATATGATAGAGACCTTCAAGTTCCTGAAAACAATTACTAGAAAAGAATGAACACGGTAAACTGCAAGGAACTATTTAGCATGGACAGTGTATTTATTATATGGGGCAAGACTGGAAATTGATGGGGAGAGATTCAGGAGGACGGAGAATGTTTTATTCTACAAAAGGGCGGTGGAGCTTTGGAACAATATACCAGCTGATGTAGGGTACCAAAACCATCAATGGTTTCAAACATGAATGGGACAGAGTGAAGGGCTTAGTGCTTGCCCAGGGTGCTAGCAGTAGGGCAGGGAGCATGGGGTGGATAGTGTTAGTTAAAACCCTGTATGGACAGTGGGTCCCACGCTTGTTAGGGTTTTATGGGCAGACTGGATGGACCAATGGTCTTTTTCTGCCATCATTGTCTATGTTATAAACAAAATGCTGGGATGCACAGCTGGGGGGGGATCAGTAGTAGTAGGAGAGAGGAGGTTATACTGCCCTTGTACAGGTCACTGGTAAGGCCACATCTAGAGTATGGCATTCAGTACTGGTGCCTACACCTTAAAAAGAACAATAACTTGCTGGAGAAGGTCCAGAGGAAGGCTACAAAGATGACAGCTGGTCAGCAGGCTAAGGCACACAAGGAGAGGTAGAGGGCACTGAACATGTACTCCCTGGAGGACAGAGAGAGAAAGCAGCTATGATTGAGACCTTCAAGTACTTGAAAGGGATAAATAAGGTGGATAAGGAGAGTCTCTTTAAGCTGAGTGGCAACCATAACACAAGGGCACAGTCTTAAGCTGGAGGGTGGGAGGTTTAGGAGAGAGGTAAGGAAACACTTCTTCACAGAGAGGGTGGTGGATACTTGGAATGCACTCCTGAAAGAGATGATCTCGTTGAAGACAGTGGGCAGCTTTAACAGAAGCTGGCATAGGCATGGGGAATGTAAAGATCATGGGTAGGGAGGATGGAAGGAGTGGGGAGGAGGGCAGGGACAGTAGCTCAGTTGTGGACCCTGCAATATGAGCAGACTAGATAGTCCAAATGGCCTTTTTCTGCTGGCTTCTTTGTATGTTTCTACGCTTCAATTAATTCCATGAGTTGCAAGCACTGCATCATGGGTATGCAAATTATAAGTGATGTGCAACATTTCTGCCATTCCCTGAGAAACAAAGTTCTAAACAGTTGCAGATGTGGAATGAAGACAAGAGGTAAAATTTCAAACAGAAATTGGAGTTGCACGAGAAAACTCTACCTTGCATTTTCAAGCTTTGTGATTGGGCAAGGACTTCAAAGGAAAAGGAGGAGAAAGGCAGAGAGTGGGTAAAACTGGAAGGAGATTCAGTATTCTGGAGCTGTGACTGGTGGAGAAGGACATGCCCTAAAGACCTCTCCGACCTCAGGCTGATAAATGATACTGTACAGGAAAAGGGCATCAACAAGGACCCTACAAAAGAAAAAAGGACCATTTCAAAACCACACACTGAGGTTATTAAATAGACTTCAGTCATGCTCAGATTTACAGTTCTATTAAACATGTAAACAACAGGGCTAATGTTCCCTTTAAAATCCATTTCTAGCCGGCCCGGTGGCGCTGAGGGTTGAGGTGCTGGATGCCACACCTCGTGCCGCACCGGCGACCTGGGTTCGAGAATGGACTTAGGTTGCCAGGGGCTGGCAGGGGGAAGGAAGGATTGAGTGTCCTACGACAGCTCTCCTTCCTTCGGGGTGGGTTAGGGATATGCGCCACACTGCAGTGACAACCAGCAGAGGCTGGGTGTTTGGCATGTGCAGGCATTAACATGGCGGGGAGAGCTGGCAGACGTCTGCACGTCAGTGCACTGACGTCATTGCACGTCGGGCTCTCTAGAGGAAAGGAGGAAAAACATCTCCCAATCCTCCTAGATGATGACCGCTGTTGCCTGCTTCGCCACCCGCCGACTAATAAGGGGCAGACTCTGCTGTGTGCAGCTCGATCACTCGGGGATAGAGGAGGGTTAGGAGGGTTCCCTCCTCGCCCCGCCCGTGGGGGTAATCCGGGCCATCAAGGGACCCCGAGGATTCGCGAGTGTGTGGCACTCTAGGAGCAGACTCTGGGGTAGTCGGTAGGGTCAGGAAGCAGAGCACCTTGGTGGCCTGAAGGAGTGGAGGTCAGGAGACTGTAGAGGCACAGAAAATAGAAAGTAGAAAAAAAAATCCATTTCTTCCACTAAAAGGAGTGCAAACTGGCATGTTACTATTGAAGTAAGAGGATAATTATATGCATGCCTGCTACTAAACACCCAGAATGACAACATACTAGTAATGCACAGGTGACACTGCATCAGAAACGCTGTGGCTGTATGCTATTTATCACTATCATTTTTCATGGTTACTTTTCTTTTTTTATTAGTTCTGGGCCTCTATGTACGTGGGGAGTAATACAGCCAAGCTGCAGTCATTGAAATGGTTATGTAACTCAGCACCTTCAAGTGCATGTGATTACACAGATTCACTGTCTTTGATGTAGGTGTTGTGGAAAATCTTAATTGAAGAAAAGCCAGCAAACAAATTACTAAGGCCACTCTTTCTGTCTTTGCATTTTAATAATACTCGTACTGTGTTTTTATATATGTGTATGTATCTCTATTATACAGGTGCAGTAGTGCCTGTATATTAGGGTTGAGCAAGCACTTTAATGTTAACCTCTCATTTTTGCACCTTAATAACTTTTCCTCTGCTCAACTGATTACATGAAATTTTGAAAGCACAGAGATGGTGCCAGGACCTCTGGATTCTGAAACTTTCACAGAAATTGGTTTACTGGGGCAAATACCCAAATCACCAAAATTAAGACTTTTTTTTGCTCAACTATAACTACAAATTTAGGAGGATCTGAAATCTGAAAATTGCAGTTTGGCCCAAGGTATGTGCTTTTGTGTTTTTATGTCCCAAAGTTAAGTAGTTTTAATTATTTAAGAAAAACATTCGATTTTTGAGCATGCATTGTTTAAAAAAATCTGCATTCTAAACAGTTCACAAACACAATGGTTTCGGTCCGGGAGATTGTGCCAGACCAACCTCATAGATTTTACGACTGGGTGACAGGGACCTGGACAGACAGAGACCAGTGGACGTCTTATATCTGGATTTTAGTAAGGCGTTTGACTCGGTACCCTACTTGGGTTATTGACAAAGTTGGGAGGGGGTGGGGGTGGAAGACAGTTGTTTAGATAGGTGGAAAACTGGCTTACAGATAGAACACAGAGGGTGGTGGTTAGTGGGATTGTTTCCTCCCTAGGAAGGTCTTCAGTGGGGTGCCCCAGGGTTCGGTACTGGGACCACTCCTGTTGAATGCCTATGTCTCCGATATAGGGATGGGAGTTAGGAGTAGGATGAGCCTCTTCGCAGATGACTCTAAACTGGGAGCATTGGCCGACGGGGAGGAAGCGAGGGTGGCAGTCCAGAGGGATCTGGATACCCTGGAAGGTTGGTCAAGGAGGTGGGGGCTGAGGTTTAATCTGGAGAAGTGTAGGGTGATGCATCTGAGGGTCAGAAACCCAGGGCATGTATACACCACGGGAGGGGTCACACTGCAAGCCACTTCGAGTGAAAGGGACCTCGGGGGGGGGGTTGGTAGACACCAGAATGAACAACAGTGAGAACTGCAGAAGAACGGCTGCAAAGGTAAACAAGATACTGGGCTGCATAGCCCGGGGAATAACGTCCAGGAGGAGCGAGGTGATCCTGCTTCTGTACAATGCCTTGGTCAGGCCGCATCTTGAGTATTGCGGCAGTTCTGGAGGCCGACTCTTAAAAGGACATAGTATTGTTGGAGAGGGTCCAGAGGAGGGCAACCAGGATGATCCGGGACATGACTGATAGGACCTATGAGGATAGGCTGGAAGTCTTTGGGCTGTATTCACAGGAAGAGAGGAGAGACGGGGGGGGACATGATTGAGGTTTTCAAATATGTGAAAGGGATTAACAGGGGTAGAACCAAAGAAATGTTCAGGCTAAAGCAAAGGGGCACAACCAGAGGGCATGAATGGAAGCTGGAGGGAGGAACCTATAGGGGAGAACGTAGAAGGCATTACTTCACAGAGAGGGTGGTGGAGCCATGGAATGCATTGCCCAAGAGTCTAGTCAAGCAAGGCACTGTGCAGGGCTTCAAGAGGGGGTGGGACAGATGCATGGGTGTACTGAAGCCAAGGTTGACCCTCTCAGGGACCGGGGGGAGAGGAGCTAGCGCCCAATAGGGGCTGGCTACCGAGCAGACATGAAAGACCGTCAGGCCTATTCTGCTGGCTTTTAGTATGTTAGTATGTAAAGATAACTGAATTTTTTGCTACAACATTATTTATTTATTTATTTATTTATGACTTTGGTAACCGGGTAGGTGCACTGATCCCAGGGACCGTTTTCAGACACGACATGAAGTCATGTTGTCTTATTATGAGACAGCTGTCATTTGTAAGCTGGCAGGGCCGGCTCCCTGCTGACGAATCCATCCTGCGGTCTTCGTTCAGCAAGGATGGGGCTACATGTCAGTGTGTAGTCCTGCCCCTGCTGAGCATGGTGTGTGTGCGTATCTTTGCCGCCATTAGCAGCATAGGCTGCTTTATTCATTTCGACTGGACACCAGGGGGCCCAATCCCTGGTGTCAGTTAAATATGATATTTAATAGCAATACTCTAACACCGGAGTGCCTACTTCCGGTGTCGGTTTGTTCCCCCCTCCCTCCATATGGCCCCCCCGCCATAAACCAGTAATGTCAAGTTGTCAACATTGGGGTGCCCAATCCCCAGTGTCAGGGTACACAATCTCCCTTCCCACCCGGCAGTCTGGGACATTAGGGTGCCCACCCCCAGTGTCACACAGTATCATGCCAACACTGGGGTGCCCGGTCCCCAGTGTCAGAACTAGTGTTAAGTGTTCTGAAACAAAGAAACCATCCCACAAAGTCTCTTTTTTTTTTATATCCTGAAATAAAGAAAATGGTCCCTCGTCTTCTACCATGTCCCCAACCCGACCTCCCACTCAGCAGCCAGCACCCCCCCCCTCACCCTATACTTACTGAACCGAGGACCAATGCCATAATCCTCTATGGACCAGAGACATGTCTTCACTCCTCAATGGCGAACCGTGAACAGAAGGAAACAGTTAAAGGAGAACTACGGGGTAACTGGAGGTCCCGACTGGTGCACAGATCGGGGCTTCAGTACCCCATTTCTCCCTGCTGTCACCAGATAAGTAAGTTTATTAGCTTACCCCATCCTTCATAAAATCTGAAGTTCCCCGGGCTGCAGCCAGCATACTGTAAGTGCCGGGGAGCCGGCTGCGTGCCCGCCCCGAGATCTTGCTAACTAAATCATGAGATAATGACGTGGTGTTTCCGCAGCCTATAATGTGCCCCTATGCACGGGCACAGCTGAAATGGAGTTTATTAAAACTCCATACATAGGAGCACATTATAGGCTCGGGGGTGGGCACCCAGCCGGCACCACGACACTTACCATAAACATGCCGGCTGCAGCCCGGGAACTTCAGATTTTACGAGGATGGGGTAAGCTAATAAACTTACTTATCTGGTGGCAGCAGGGAGAAACTGGGTACTGAAGCCCCGATCTATGCATCGGTCGGGGCTTCCAGTTATCCCGCAGTTCTCCTTTAAGTACCGTACCATGTATTTCAATGGCATTTTGAACTTATTTTCATAACTTGGTCATTTTTACAAATTTTTTCATCGAATTTTCAATATGGCCTTTTTGGGACTCAACCTCATGAACACTGATGGTGAAATTATGTTAACTGGGTCCTAAAGGCGATTTGGTGGTTGCTGCACAAAATCACCTTCCAGTCCCAATATCAGACAGTGACATCCAGTTATTTACCTCACATTTTTCTTTTCATTCCTCACAACAAAAACTGAGATGAGCTGCCAGACCCTCTCTGTGTGGAGACACACAGATGGACAGTGCACCTCAGAGTGTTTTGTAAACAAAGCAACGCTCACATTCCCTAGCAGTTGTCTTCAGAGTGAACATGTCAGCTGTGGCGGAGTGACTGCTCACTGTAGCTAATGAGCTGTCTAATGCTCCTGAACACAAGTCTGCATCTACATAACCCTGCCCTTCCAAGGCAACCAAGATACCAAACAAACACAGACACACACCAGAGTGGTTGGTGCACTTCCAAAAAGCTGAACAGCCGGCAGGAGACACACAAAGCGAGGCGTAGCAAAAATCCATCAGTAACACTGCAGCATACTTGCTAAATGGACTTCATTGTAGGTGAACAGGTGCACAATCCTTGTATTGGAGTGTACAGGCTGAACGCCCTTACCCTTCTGTAAGTGCAGTGTGCACATTTCCACCTACAGTAAAGTCTATTCAGCTGGTACGCTGCAGCGTTACTGACAGATTTCTACTGTGCCTCGGCCAAGTTACCAAGAACTGACCGATATTCAACAAAGTCTTGGGCTTTACAGCAATGGTGTGTTCATGAGGCAACCTGATAAATCCACCACAGGGCACAGCAGAATTGTGACTGATTAAAGTTCAGAAGGGAATCTGCTCTTGAAAGTGCTGTGTAACCTGAGACTGTAGAAAGATGAACCGGACACAGTGGAAAGTAGGCATGAGACAATGACGCAGCTGAAGCAAAGTGTCTTAAAATACACATTAGAAAACTGCACCCAGTGTGGTCTGCAGAAGGCTACTGCAGTCATCAAAGCTATTTTAGAGCCTTGTGGTAAAAGACCTTAAAATGCGGTGGTTCCTCTACAGTTTGTAGACCAGTCATACATTCCAAGCAGCTCTTACCTTTGTACACTACATCTGGAGGATCCATAAGAGGGCTCTGCTGTTGGGGAGGGGGGATGAATTGCAGGGATACCACACTGAGGGGTGGCAAACAGCTAGGGATGCATCTCAACTGCCCCTGATTGGGAGAGATGTCCCTTATTTTGCCCCCAGAGGCTCTCTGTTGTCCCAGAGTCAGCAGGTGCAGTCCCCACTGTAAACTGTTTATGTCCCTTGTCCCTGACCATGCCCTCTTCATGCTGGCCTCCCCAGCCCCATCACACAGCTTCTCACAGACTTAGCCTACAGCTAGTCTTCCATGGCTCCTCCACCCATGGTGAGAGCAGCAGGCTGCCCAACTCCCACCACAGTCCGGATCCAGTTGGAGAAGGTGCCAAGGCTTTGTGTAGGGCCTGCAGGAGGCTGTAGTTCATCCAGTCTGGTCAGGTATTTATTTTGCTTTTGCAGTCCCAGGCCCTCAGGACTCCAGCAGTGTGGGTCGTCACAGTAATGCACGCGACGCGCATTGCACCAGCTGGCAGTGCCCACCCACATAGCTGCTCCCATCTCGCACTGCCACCTGTGATCACCCAGGTGGCAGTATCCCAGTGGAGCCAGCTGCCCTCTACCGGATGAGGATACTGTCCTATGAGATGCACCATCTTCCTCCCCGACAACTCAGGCTCATTCCTGAACCCATGATATTCAAACTCCTCCATAAAACAGTGAAATCTGTTCCCTCCTGGGAGTACCCTTCAGGAGCCAGCATTCTTGCACCCAAATGCCTGCGCTCAGCCCCCCTCGGTGTCACAGAGGGGGGAGCGGGGCCTCCGCAGTCTCGCCTTTATAGGCCGGGCAAAGCCCATTATGGACCACATCAATCACTACTCCCCTATGCCCCCTCCCAACCAGGGAACAACAACCAGACAAGAGATCTGTACCTCATACCACAGGCAGCTCAGATGACTGTGGATCTCGGCGACCCCCTGCCCTTCTCCATCTTTCAATCCAGCTCCGAAGTAACGTGATGTAAGCGCCAGTTTAGGGTCTGTGAATGATTTAGAAGTTTATCAGAAGCCAGAATGATTAATCGTGCTGGTAAACCAGGGAGAAAGGGCAAGTCAAAGCATGGAGTTCTTTTGACTTCCGGAAGGCCTGTCTTTCTTGCTGTAGTTTCAGAGAGAAGTCCGGAAAAATGTGAACCTTACTCCCGCTAACCAGGATATAGTCCACCTTCCGTGCAGCTGTCACAACTCGCTGCCTATCTTGATACCTCAGACATTTCACAATGATGTTATGTGGTCTCGGGTTAGGACCAGGCCTCCTACCCATTAAGCGGTGGACCCTCTGGATCTCAAGTCGTCTGTCCTCAGGCAATTGAAGGGTAGTCACTAGCCATTTTTGTAGGTATTCTGCACAGTTTCTGCCTCGACCCCCTCTGGGAGGCCAACCAGTCTCAGACTGCATCATTTTTCTCAATTTTCATGGTCACTGAGCACCTCCTTAAATTTCTCTATTTCCTACAAGGCCTGCTGCAGCTTAGGATCAGGACTGCTCATCTTCCTGAGAGCTGAGCCGCTACTCCAGCTCTAAAATCCAGCCTTCATGTTTATCGACCCTGTCACCCATAGCATTAATAGTTTCCTGAAGGTGAGTGAACTGTGCGTTAATATTTGTGAATCCCGACTGCATTTGTTGTGGTCAGCTCGTATTTCATACTAGTAATGACTTGCACCAGGTGTGAGGTAGACGAAGCAGGCTGTGCAGTCATCGATGTTTCTATCTCGTGTTGCGGGTCGGAGAGCATTTTGGAAGCCACCCTCATTATGGGGTGATCGGGTCCTGGCTGAAGCCCGCTTTGAAAATCAATTGAGCTTGTCTCCCCGACTTTGGTGAAGTTGCCATCAGTGAGGTATTGTAGACACTATTTGGGTAGGATCCATCGTTTATTCTTACTTTGGGGCAAAATTTGTAGGTATGGGCATGGATCTCATGGTTTAAGCCGCCATCTTTGTCCCTGGCTTGGCCACGCCCCCCCCAGAAAAAAAAGAAGACTGACAGTAGCCACCCAGCTGCTGCTACCAATCCTAGAGCACAGAAGCATAGTCTATCAGGGGTTCTCAAATGGTGAGGCCAGCCTTCCTGGGGAGGCCCCAAGCTGTTCCAGAGGAGGCTCAAGCAAGTATTAAAAAGTATTATATTTCACTATTGAACTGTATAGATTTTGTGTGAAGGGATAAGGCAAACTGAAGGAGGATAACAGTAGGTGGATTTATGTATTTATTAAGAAGTCTGTGACCAGGGAAGGTACTGTACACTGAACCATGGCTTATTTCAGGTGTACCCAGGGAACGGTAATGAGAAAATACAATTCAAAATGTAACTGTAGAACACTCAAGCAATACAAAATGAATAAAAGTACAAACAAATTAAGAACAATAAACTAACAATGCGAGGAACAAGTGATCAATTAGACTGGAAGGAACTGTCCAAATACAAGAGTCAACAGGTGCTAGGAATAATAGCAGGAGGGAGCAAAATGATCCCTGAGAAGTAGCTTAAGAGCAGGGGAAGAGGCTGATGTCAGCAGGAAGGTTATTCCAGTTAGAGGGGAAACAGAAAAAGCAGTCTGCTCCATGAAGGTATGGCAGTAAGGTGTAACAATGGTTTAAGAGTCAAAATATTGGAGCAAGCAGGTTGTCCTGTTTTTTTTTTTGGGTACAACAAGCTTAATAACCTGAGAGCCAGCTATGCAAAGAGGTTTCAATTTTCCTGATGTACCTGTGAAAAGTAAGCTATTTTTCTATGGGAGGCCCAAAAATATTTCAGTATTTTGGGGGAGGCTCAAGATCTTTTCCATGGCTTAGGGGAGGCTCACAATGACAAAGTTTGAGAACTGTTGGTCTATCAGTATGCAAGCAACTACTTCCCAGAAAGACTGGTCATAACTTATCATACGATGGCCAGATTCATCCTCAGACGCCCGTATCATACACACCACTGGGAGATGCTCAACAGTTTAAACTGGAACTCCCTCAAAACCAGAAGGCAAAAGTCCAAGGCAATCGTAACTTACAAAAATAATCAATGGCCAGATAACCATATACCAAAACTAAGTAAGCAACTTTCCCAAAAACCAATACAACATGCGAGAGACCAAAATCAGAGGCCTCCACATTCCCAGGGCCCGAGTATACAAGGAGAAAATGATCCTCTTTATTCCAAACACTTGGAACTCCCTGAGGAGTCCCTATCTCCTGTACCACGTGGGAGTAAATCCCTGTCTGAATCTAAAACCATATTACAAACAGAATTCACAGAACTCCAATTAAACTGAAAACCACTGCCTATGTGATCCTTTAACAGTGTAGCAACTTCCCGACCAACAGCTGTTGGTTTGGCTCAACACTGTGTTGTACACCCTACCTGGCAATGCAATGTCAAGCAGTGTCAGTGGCTCAGCAGGTAGCACACTTGCCTCTGAGGTTGGGAGATCAGAACGCTGTGGGTTCTATCCCCACACCAGGCACTTGGTTAATATCCCAATACTGACACGGTAGTGCAGCATGAGGGGTGTTGCACTCTGACGCGCCGTCCTTCAGATGAGACGTTAAACTGAGGTCCCATCTGCCTGTTCAGGTGGATGTTAAAGATCCCATGGCACTTCTCCAAAAGAGTAGGGAATTTCCTGGTGCTCTGGCCAAATTTCCCATTCACAAAAATACTACCAACAGCTTAATCTGGTTCAAGGTCCGCTGGCATTCATCTGTATCCCTCCCTCAGGTCATGCCTCGAAAATAGGCAGAATTTGTCTAGTGCACTTACCCAGTCAACAAAAACGAATAAATAATGTCAAACTCAGATAATGAGTTTACTTTCCTGTTTGCAAATGTCGAAACTACTGTAACGTATATAACCATAGGACAACTTTGGAAATAGGCCCATGGTGTGCTAACTGTTCTTAGCCTGTCTAAAAATAAAGATTTTACTACCCTTGTAGGTTGCCTGCATAAAGTGTGCTGACACACATGCTGTGCTCAAACACATCTGACATGTCTCTCCCCCATATGTCTTGGCATCTGCTCCATACTTGTACACTTAAAGGTGGTGCTAGCACTGTGAGGCAGTCATCCCTCCTTCCCAGAACAACACACCCACTGGGATGCTCAATCCTCCCTTCCCCAGTGGTCCCCTGATGACCCAGTCTTGTTTCCATATGTAGGTCACCACACTGCCAGTGCAGTTTGAATGCTGCGCCAACGAAATGGCCTAATGGGTGGTTTTCGCAACACTATGTTTCCATTATCTAACCCACACAGAACAGATAACCCACGAGAACAGATCAAAATCTGAATTAATACAACATCTTGATACACATTGCACCTCACAAAGCCATGAGTTCAATACATTTTGTGCTCAACATCTTAAGCACAGTCATGGACTACTGCATTAGAACCTGCTTTACTTGGTGATGGAATTAGTCTTTTCTTTATTTCTGAAGTATCGCTAGATATTTAACGCTCACCTAGCTAACCACTACAGCCATGCAGAATGGACCTCGGTTTCACATCTCATTCAAAGAACCACACCATGTACAGGGCAGCAGGACCCCTCTTCTCCTGTCCTGCATCACTGTGTCAGCTTTGAGTATGAGCCATGGTCATCAGTGTGGGGTGTGGTCCGAAACCTTTTGACACAAGGGTGGAAGTGCTATCAACTAGGCCATATAGACCTGAAAAACCCAGCATCTCACCCCACTGTGCTGTACGGCATGTGCAAGCATGTTACAATACAAACAATTAACACTTGGTGGGGGGGGGGGGGGATGTGGAAACAGGGTTCATGGATCGACTCATGTGTCCTGTCCTGGGATTGGGGTAGCACACTGGTAATCGGAGAATTGAGTTCACATGTGGACTTGAGGGTCCAGTTCTGGGATGAGGGGGCTGGCACAGTGGTAATGTGGAGACCAGGCTTCACATGTAGACTCACATGCCCTGTCCTGGGATGTGTGTTTGGGGTGAGTTGGCACAGTGCTAATGTGAAGACCAGGGTTTACATGTGGATATATGTCCTATTCTGGGATGGGGTGACACAGGGGTAATGTGGAGAACTGGGTTCATATGTGAACTCACATGTCTGGTCCTGGGATGTGGGTATGAGGGGTAGGCACTGCTAATGTGAGACCAGGGTTCAGTTGTGAACTTACATGTCCTGTCCTAGGACTTGTGGGGAGATGAGGAGGCCAGGGTTTATGTGTGGATTTGTGTGTCCTGTC
Source organism: Neoceratodus forsteri (assembly GCA_016271365.2). Lineage (NCBI taxonomy): Eukaryota > Metazoa > Chordata > Ceratodontiformes > Ceratodontidae > Neoceratodus > Neoceratodus forsteri. The sequence continues at coordinate 382,161,147 of CM028134.1, read as the reverse complement.
CTGAGATATGTGGGGATGAGGACGACACGGTGGTAATGTGGAACCACGGTTCATGTGTGGACTTGCGTGTCCTGTCCTGGGATGTGGGGATGAGGAGGGTGGCACGGTGGTAATGTGGAGACCAGAGTTCATGTGGACTCACGTGTCCTGGTCCTGGGATGTGTGGGGAGGAGAAGGTGGCACGGTGGTAATGTGGAGACCTAGGGTTCATGTGGACTCATGTGTCCTGTCCTGGGATGTGGGGATGAGGGGTGGCACAGTGGTAATGTGGAGACCAGGGTTCATGTGTGGACTCATGTGTCCCATCCTGGGATGTATGGGGATGAGGTAGTGGCACAGTGGTACTGTGCGGACCAGGGTTTACGTATGGAATTACATGTCCTGTCCTGGGATGTGTGGGGATGAGGGGTGGCACAGTGGTAATGTGGAGACCGAGGTTCATGGTGGACTCATGTGTCCCATCCTGGGATGTATGGGGATGAGGTAGTGGCACAGTGCGGACCAGGGTTTATGTATGGAATTACATGTCCTGTCATGGGATGTGGGGATGAGGGGGTGGCACGGTGGTAATGTGGAGACCAGGGTTCATGTGTGGACTCATGTGTCCTGTCCTGGGATGTGTGGGGATGAGGGGGTGGCACAGTGGTAATGTGGAGACCGAGGTTCATGTGTGGACTCATGTGTCCCATCCTGGGATGTATGGGGATGAGGTAGTGGCACAGTGGTACTGTGCGGACCAGGGTTTACGTATGGAATTACATGTCCTGTCATGGGATGTGTGGGGATTAGGCAGTGGCACGGTGGTAATGTGGAGACCAGGGTTAATGTGCGGACGCTGGTCCTATCCTGGGATGTGTGGGTATGAGGGGGTGGTAATGGGGAGACCTAGGTTCATGTGTAGACTCGCATCCTGTCCAGGGATGGGTGAGATGAGGGGGTGGCTCAATGCTAATCTGGAGAAATGGATTCATGTGTGGATTCACATTCCTTGTCCTGGGATGTGTGTGTGTGTGTGTGTGTGCCGGGTGGCATGGTGGTAATGTGGAGAGCAGGGTATCCTGGTAGTTTTGGTGATGGGAGTGGTATTTCATGCAGCTGAGATCCACCAATAACAAGGTATGGAGCTGCCTGGGTTTTATATACATACTCCCATCAGCTGATTTCAGAACAGTATTGGCATGGGATATGTATGGAGTCACGTACCCAGGCTACCGACAGGAGGACTAGGTCTGCCCACACTGGCCTGATGTTTGGGGCAAGGCCCCGCCCTGACCCTCCTAAAATTAGTTGCACATCTGGCAGATATGCAGTACACTCCATAACACCACTTATGTGGTCGTAAAGGAGGGTGGTAACTTGAAAATCAGATACATTTTTGTTAAAAATGGCAAGTTATAAACAAAACTGAGGTTCGAACTGCAAACGATTTGTACAACATGGAGAGAATCACATTTGGACTAAACGAACGGATAGAGGTGTTTACATCCAGATGGAATGCCTGGGTGATGTACGTACTGCAGCATGAAACCAGCTTTGTCCCATAGCTGGGGCTGAGTAAGGAATGGTCAAAGACATATTCAGCAGTGGCAGGACCACTCTAAATGGGCAGGACAGGGTCCAGAGGGAGAGCGCTGGAATAAGGGGAGATCAACACCTCTTCCTCTCATTTAGCACAAGAAGATGTACTCTTATTGGGAAACTGATAACACAGAAACTCCTCCTTCTCCAAAGCTGAGTTGAGGGATAAGAGGGCCTCAATTTCCTGTTTACACGTCTGCAGATGCCCTGTATCCCATGTAGTCATCTTCTTGCACTCAAATGTACTGTATGCTGGTCACATTGCACCGTGTTGCTCAATATTTACAAAAAAAAAAAAAAAGACATTCTGCGCACACGCAGTTTGTGCATTTGGGGCTTCATTTTTTCCCTGATCATCTTGCAGGTTCAGCAGACTGTGGCCAGCCAAGATGGAGGAGGGGCTGTGCTAGTTGGCCGCTAAGGGAGCTCAACATTTTGAAGGGGAGGCAGAAGGTTGGGGGGAGGGGATTTTTACAGGGAAGGGGCCTCTGGAAAATGATACATGACAACAAGGAAGGAAGGAATGGTAACAGGATTGGGCACATGACAATCAGCATTTTTCATTTTTAAAAACAGCAAATGCAAACCTTTTGTGCTGGGGAGGGACAGGACAGAGACCAGCACTGGCAGTGGAGAGCGACTCCTGAACTGTGATCATGTGAAACAATATGGTAACGTCACAGTAAGCTTCAGAGCCCTGATAAGGGCTGGCAGTATAGCCTAGAGCTTAGGGTAACAAGCTGTATGTGAGCCTGCTACATCCAGCAGACCCAGGTTTAATTCCTACAGCCTCCACCTGCATAATGCGTGACCCTGAGCAAGGCAGTTAGCCTCCCCAGTGCTCATGGGTCGCCACTTTAAACAGGCCATGGGCCTAGTGGGCTTTATCTGGTTACTGAAGGAAAATAAATCACTTGCCTCTGACTGCCCTGAACATGTCAGAGGCAGTGATGTGTGAACTGCTCTTATTTTTGAAAAATCTGGTCTTTTTCATGTTTTGCTCATCTCTAGCCAAAAAAACCCCAAAATAAAACACTAAACCAAATTTCACCAAACTTGCCACATTAGAAGCATCTGGGCAGCAGATCATGCTTAAAGGTTCTGTGAGAATCCATCATGACATGTCCGAAATACAATCTGCCAAAATCGTAGTTTAACATTAGTGCCTATCCAACCCTGAACTACAGTGGCACTACAACACCACTGTGGGGGCTACAGTTTGAATGAGCGCCATGATAGCCATAGTAGCCAATGGCTAATGAATAGGAATGTAGCAATTAAAATTACAACATTGTTAACTAACAATACTGGAATTTTTTTTTTTTTTTTTAATCAGAAAACAGTACATTTGCAGTATGTCTAAACTCCCCCAACAGCTCACCTAGACAGTGCTACTATTAAAAAGCCATGCTGTACGTGCATGTCCCTTGCTATGTTTTACTTAGGGCATGCAAACCCTGTGGTACTGAATATACTGTATAGATAATGAAGAGAAGACGTAAGTGGCTGCCCTGGACAGAATCTGCTATGAACATACTGTACTGTAAAACAAGGCTACTTTTGTTCCTGCACTGTCATTGTCTTCATTTTTGGCCTTCATTTATATTGCCATATCTCTGCAGAGTATGTGCAGATGCCCATGCTAGCCAGCGAAAAAAGTACAGAGCAAATAAAATGTGTTAGGCAGTCGTGATGCATGCAGTAGATTAACATACTGCCTCAGACTTACCCCCCTCCCCCAGGTGGGACAGCTAGCCAGGAGGAGAGATTTGTGCTCTACTAGTGCCTGAAAAAAATTACTTTAAAGTATGTAAACATTCAAGACCTCACCCCTCTCAACATAAGACATGTTTGACAGGAGAAGTTGAGCCACGGATCACTGATCAGCTGACATCCATGCTAGCCTGTTATGCAAGGCAGTCTTTGCAGAATGCACTATGCCCCCCGCCCCATTCCTGAGCCCTTGTTCGTGGCAGGTTTGTTATTTGGTAGCACTGCTGGCGAGGCTGCACCAAGGGTGGAAGGCAGTTTGTGATGTCATCCACCAAGAGTTCTTTATTAGTATTCATGACTGAGCCCCTTGACATTACAAAATAATCTCTTGGCCCTAATTTTGACTGGCTCGCATTGCCTGGTATTCTTTAGTTCCTTATCTACTGTGACTCCCAGGTCTCTTTCTGTTTCTTTAGACTCCAGTTTGTTACCTTCCAAAACGTAGGAAGCCCTGGGGTTATCAGTTCCTGTGTACAAGACAATGTACTTGTCATCAAAGAAGCCCACCACCTATGGTTATGTTTACTTAATCAGTTTGTCCAAACCACTCTGAATTGTGCTGGTACTGTGGTTATCTAATCTACTGCCTAATTGTGCGTCATCTATATACTGTATGATTCAGATTTCAATTCTCTCATCCATATCCACAGCACAAGTCTGGAATAAGGTTGGTCAGAGGGGAATATTCTTCAGAAGAGAAGGTGTATGATAAGAGGGCATTCAGTGAAGCTGGAAGGGGGGGCGTAGGAGGAATGTGAGGAAGAAGAGTGGTGGATGCTTGGAACTGTCTTCCAGTGGAGGAAATGGGGGGAAACAGTGGTGGGCTTCAAGCATGCATGGGATAGGCAGAAGGAATCTGTGTAGGAAAGTGGGGTGGGGGGGAGAGACAGCCAGAGAACAGTTAAGTCTATGGTTAACAGTACAGGCAGGGAAAACTGGGTGGGCAAAGCAGTCCATATTTGCCAACAAATTATATGTTTTATGTCCCTCTCAAAGGACTACTGTATTACCTGGAATGAATATTAACTTTCAAAAGCAGGAGTATTTCGTTTCACTTTTACTAATTAAAAGATTTTCTACAGGACAATACTTGGTTTGACGTGTGGAACAGCACCTGAAGTCTGACATAGCTAGCTCTTTTCAGGTGTCAGTGTGACTCAGTTGGTAGCCCATCCGACTCCAGGACAGAAGTTTCTGGGTTCTAGTCCCACGAGAGATTGGACTCATACATTAAATGCAGGCACCTGAGTGCAGTAACAAGGGATTGCTGTACTGTCAGGGTGTGCCGACCTTCAGATGAGACATTAAACTTATGTCTTGTCTGATTTTTGGTTGTTCAAGTGGACGTAAAGATCCCATAGCACTTCTAAAAGAGTAGGGATTCCCCAGTGTCCTGACAAATTTTCCAAATTCACTAAAAATACCATCAACTGCTTATTTCGGTTCAACTTCAGCTCGTTTGCATCTCTATTCTCCACCGTCCCATACGAGGCTGAACATAGACAGTACTGTCTAGCTCTCCTTTCCTGGGCAACGAACACTTAATAAATATCCCTCCTCATACATCATCAGCCCTATGACCTCACTGTCTATGACATCATATCTGAACAAGATGAGCCAATTACCTGCTGTAAGATCAGTCACTTGTGATGTCACAAACAAATGCTGACACAGTATGAAGAGGAACAGTGCTAGGTATGTCAGGTTCCAGATAAAGTACCACCCTTTACATCACACCATATATTATCAGGTGGAAAAACTTCTGAGGAAATGGAAAAAGAAAAATACTACTTCAGAAATAACAAGTAACAACTGACAACTTATAAAAATTAATCAACATTTTATGCTTGCTGTTTCTTTAAAACAGCAGGGCAATACATTTGGATTAAGCAAACCAAGTTCTTTATTACTACTACTACTATTCTGTTTTTACACGTTTCCCCCTGTTCTCCCCCTCCCAGTGTTAGGGACACGTGTCCACTAGGAACCGAACAGCAACCAGTGCAACTCATGTCACATTGGTCACCGATGTACAAACATCCGAGGAGTATATTTATTCATAACGGATCCTGACAAAGTTCAGACTAGTGCCAGAGATTGCAACATACAAAAGCACAGGGAGAAAACTAATAATAAATTCACAAGTCTATACATTAACAACTTGATCAATAATTATGAGCACATTTGCATAAAAGTACATGAAGAAAACAAGCAACAAAACCAGGAAAAAACAGATAAATACAAGATGCCATGCTTCTTAGAAACGTGCTGCATTTTTAAATGTACACTTTATGCCTCCTTCCCATCTCCGGTGCCCTCACTTTCTGGAACCCCGTGGCACCATCCCCACTGCCCCCACGACCTACCTCACCATCATCCGAGAGCATCAGCTTACTCCCCAGGGCAGGATATGAGAAACAGAAAATATTTATTTATTTGAATTTTAATAACTGGGTAAGCCCACTGAGACCATGCAGTCCCTTTTTCAGGGGCGACCCGGGGGAGGGTACATAGGGTAAAATAATATACACCGTACATAGATGCACAGAGCTATACAAGGTCACAGTTAACAGAGAAACTAATATACAACATACATAGATGCACAGAGTTAAACAAAGTCACAGTTAACATAAGGATGATTGTATCACGGAAGTGCAACATAATAGGGCCAAGGGTACATATTGAGATTCACAGTATAATATATTAACAGCAGTGTTCCCCAAGACAATTCAGATTACCATAACTGGTTATGGAGGACAGGAGAACTGAGTTTTAGAGTTGTAGGGGGATCAGGGTAAGAGCAGAAACCTTTGAGTCAGGAGAGGCAAGTACAGGTTCCTGAAGCAGCAAGGTGGTTCTACAGGGCAAGTTTGAAGCGAGGGAGGGTAGAGCAGGAGAGGATAGATGGGGAGGGAATTCCAAGCCAAGGGGGCAGTATGAGCAAAGGATCTTCTACCTGTTGATAGACGTGTCTTAGGTACGTCAAGGAGTGGAAGAGAGGTAGAGTGAAGAGATCATCTTGTCTGTTTTCGTACAATGATGTCAGATAGCCTAGATCGAGTGCGGAGATGTGTGAGACTGAGGATAAGGCATAGCAAGGAGTGCTGGAATTTGTGTTTGAGCTGTAACCAGCCCAGAGATGCTAGTACTGTGCAATGGTGTTGGCGTGGTGGGACTGCTCCAAGTGCAAAGTGCCCAATCTTATGGTAAAGTTGTTTCAGCTGGTTTGTTAGAGAGGCCTTGCTTGATAAGAATAATGGAGCCCCATAGGATAGCAGAGGTAACAGAGAGGCAGAAGCAATTTTGAGACAGGATGCAGCAGACAGCAAGGGAAGAAGACAGTACAAGAGACTGATCTTTTGGTATATGGTTTTGGTGGTTTTGTGGATATGGGCCTTGAACGAGAGGTTAGGATTAAGCAAGATGCCCAGTTACCTAAAGGAATTTACTGTTCCGACAGGTTCCCCATTAATTGAGCAGATGGAGAGTAGCGGGTTGAGGGCAGCTTTATAGGAGGGAGGATGGAAAAGCATTGCTTTGTTTTTTTATGTTAAGTAGTAGGTTATTTTCAAAGAACCAAACTTTTAATTGGCTGAAATTGGATTCCAAGTGCTGACTGAGCCATTGGGTATAAGCTAAGGAATGGTATATGATGGCGTCGTCTGCATACAGCTGAACTGATGCCCTACTTCAGAAGTTTGGCAAATAAACCCCAGAATGCACTAGACATCAGGAGGCACAGTGAGGGAGGGGACCAGCACTGGACGTACGGAATCCCATCAGGCAAGCACTGGGGTGGCACTTTCCTGTTCCTCCCTTGCTCCCCTGAAGGATGCCAGCATGCTAAGGAAACCAATGTGCATGCGTACGCAATGCGTGTTCAGTCCCTGGCAGGTATCCTCCCCACCTTCATGGCCCTTTTCAGCACTGCCACCTGTTTTTACCCACCCCCTCCCTCATAGCACCTTTCTGCACTGCCACCTGTGATCCAGCCACCCCCTCCCTCGCAGTGCCTTTCTGCACTGCCACCTGTGGTCACCCACCTCCATCCCTGCAGCACTTTTCTGCACTGTCACCTGTGGTCACCCACCAATCTCCCTCACAGTGCCTTGCTGCACTGCCTCCTGTGGTCATTCAAGTGGCAGTATTGAAGCGAAGATTTAGTCCTTCCTTCCCTAGAGGAGGGAAGGATGACCCCTATTGTCCAGACTCGCTCCTGAACCTAGGTCACCGACATTGCAAGGCAGCCTTACCGCTACACTGATGGCCTGCCAAATATGCTGGCTATGTTACGGTGTGCATTCCTCTTCACAAGAGGTGGAGTGCAGAAGAATAGCTCTGAGTTATAATGATTGTATTTGATATATTATACTTACTGTGTGTATTTTCATTAAGCAATGTTTACCTATTATTGTCTCTCTGTTGTCAGTAATCATCGCTTATACAAGTTCAGTGCAGTCCTTCAACTATCTAGGGGTTACATTGGACCTCACTTGATTTTAACCACACATATAGAAAACATGCAAGGCATGTTAACTCTAGACTGGGCCTGTCATATAGGATTAGGCACACTCTTACTCACCATGCCTGCCTGTCAATTGCACGTGGTATACTGCTCACTAAGCTCATGTAAAATGTTGCAGTACATGCACCCTCAGCATCCAAGCTTGTGCTGAGGTGGTGGGATGTCACCTACAACACAGTATGTCGCTTTGTACTGCCCGACAGCAGATTTCACCATCATTGTATGCAGTATGAGAAGCTGAACTGGCTACCCCCTGAAGCGTTGAGAGACCATGCTCTAGGAAGCATTGGCTATTTAAGTAAGCAGCAACCACAAAAGCTCAGAATGTAACTGCGGCCATATCACAGCCCATATTTACTAAGATCCTCAGACTGTGGCCTACTTGAGGTACCCAAGTTGAAAACAAACCTTGGCCTGATTACATGGGGTCGTAACCTATCCTTGGGAATGCCTGCCACTGAGGTATTAGAATTTAATTGTCTGCTCATGATGATGATAATACTGCGCATACTGTCCTTCGCTATGTACCACTCTCCCAATCAAGTCTAGCACTATTCCTGCTGGAGGTGCGATACACCCTTCTGCTTACCTTGTCTTCATCGTTTGCAATCTGAGAATATGTTGTACATTGCTGTATACTGTATATGGTCTGGTGTTGCATCACCTTTGTTGCAACTCTCCCGAGTCGCACCTGCTTCTGCCTAGTGTACCTACCTGGTTAACAAAAACTACATAAAACAAATAAAGTTGGCCATGTACACCATGCCCTGTACGTTGTTTATGGCTCTTGACAACTGCTTCTGCTGCTGCCATCCTTAAGGCCCAGGACGTGCCTGAAAATGGTCCCTGGGACCAGTGCCCCCACCTGTTGCACAACTAAATAAAAATAAATCAAAAGGTAAGATGGATGCACAGACACATTATAGCTAGCACATTTTTCTAAGAGGCACGGCATATCTGATTAATGCAATGTCTCTATCAGAGCCGATGACCCCCCCCCCCAGTCACTCATATGACAGATGGCTCCACACAACTCCCCTTTTCTATTTCAGAGCAGTCTCACCAAAACAAGCCAAAAGTATCTTCAGTGAGTGTTGGGAAGACTCATTTCAGCAGTGACACTCTGGACCAAGAAAAATTACACACCTTAATAATCTTGTTTCTTCCCAGTGATACTCAGGTATTCATAACTTTCTATAGTAAGCCCTTTAGGTAGGACTGCCTAGAGAGAATAGAACATATGCAAATGATGGAATTATTTTGCACGTGACAACTTTTCAAATGCTGCCCTATACTAACTGCCAGTGTTCTAAACTTCCTCAGATTTCCAAAGAGCCTGAATAGGCAGACCCATGTAAGCAGACTACTGTGAGTATTTATGATTAAAAGAATAAAGAATAATAATAATAAAAAAAAAAAACCAACAACAACAAAAAATCTCTTAAGAAAGAAAGAAACCTCCAACTGGAGAAAACACATTAATTAGAAAAAAAACCAACAATGTCAGAACCACCTGAAGAGGGGTGAGGACCATAAGCCTTGTTTACCCAAATTATACCACTATGTGGCAACATATATGCAGTCACAGTGATGTACCCTTTACGGTAGCACAGCATGTGGAGTGCAGAAGCTTAAGTTCTGGAAGGAGGGGAAGTTATGAATACCCGAGTATCACTGGGAAGAAACCAGATTACTAAGGTGAGTATTTTTTCTTCTAACCCCAGTAATACTCAGGTATTCATAACTTTCGCAGACTACAAAGCAGTACCACTAGAGGTGGACACTGAACATTTATTTAGGAAACAGACTTTGCAGGACTGTTGTGCCAAAGCTAGCATCACTTCTAGACTGGATATCCAGATTGTAATGCTTCATAAAGTGTGTACTGTCTTCCAAGTAGCTGCTTTACAGATGTCAAAAGTGGAACGTCTCTGCAGCTGCCAGAGTAGCAGCTGTTCCCCTGAAATGCACCTCAACCCTGTTGGAGCTCCCTATCAGCTTCAAACAGCAGAACTGAATACACTGGACTATCCAGCAAGAAAAAGATCTCTTAGAAGCTGGATTACCTTTTTCCACACATCCCCATAGGTCAGAAACAACGGTTTCCTGTCCTGCCCTGTGGTCCTTAGTGGCTGTCATGTCATAACTGAGAACTCCCTTTACATCCAGTCTATGACGCTTTTCACCAGACGTGGAATGCTCAGTGGAAAAGACAGGTAGGTAATTTATTTATAGAATTTTGTTGACCGGTAAGCCACTGAGACTAGAAGTCCCTTTTCAGGGGCGACCCAGGGGTGGGAATACAGATGGTAACCAACTGAAACTGAACCAGATTAAGCTGTTGGTGGTATTTCTAGTGAGTGGAGGAAATTTGGCCAGGACACCGGGGAAATTTCCCTACTCTTTTCGAGAAGTGCCATAGGATCTTTAACATCCACCTGAACCACCACCAGAACAGGTAGATGGAACCTCGGTTTAACGTCTCATCCAAAAGACGGCACCTCAGGAGTGCAGCTCCGCCTCATGCTGCACTACAGTGTCAGCAAATGGATTGATTGAGAAAATCAGAGACTACCTAAGGAAGGACTTTTCTATTTGTTCTCAGAATTACCAGTTTCTGTGAAAAGAGATATAATCCTGCTCCACAGAGAAAATGGAGCTTTCTTATTCTTCTTGCAGAAGTCATTGCTACTAGGAAAACTGTTTTCCAAGGGACATATTTAAGGTGAGCTGTAGCCATAGGCTGAAAGGGAGGTCCCATGAGCTTGGCTATACAAACATTAAGGTCCCATGCTGGCACAGGTGCCCTGTGAGGGGGATGCAAATGGGCTAAGCCCTTGAAGAACCGCCTAAAAATGGGTTCTGAGGCTAATGTTACCCTGGCACCAGCGGAAATGTAGGCAGACAATGCTGCGAGGTGGACCTGAACGAACTGGGCTATAGACCCAGAGAGTAAATGAGAGAGGTAATCCAAGACAGCTGGGACCCCAGCCTGTAGTGGAATCAATTCTTTAGTTGAATACCAGATTTTTGAAGAGTAAGTTTTCTTAGTAGAAGGTTTCCTACAGCCCCTGAGAATGTGAAGCACTGATTCAGAGAGTTGTAAATCAGCATATTCCAATTCCTCAAGAACCAAGCTTTGAGGTTGAGGGACTTGAGGTTTGGGTATAAAAGGGTCCCCTGGTTGGAGGTCAACAGGTTGTACCTCAGAGGGAGTCATATTGGCTTGGCCACAGACATGGAGAGCAGTAGACAGTACCATGGCTGCTAGGCCAATCCGGAGCTATTAAGATCAGTGATGCTGAGGGATCTGAGCTTGAGTAACACCTTGAAAGGGAGGGAAAGCATACAGGTACCTCCCTGATCAATCTAGAGCACAGGCATCCAGAGGCAGAGTACCCTGATCTGGTGGCTTGCAACAATACTGTGGCAAGTGGTGGTTCTGGTGGGATGCGAACAAGTCTATCTCTGGAGTGCCCCACCTTCTGAAAATTACTTGCACCACCTGCTTGTTCAGAGCCCATTCGTGATGGGCCTGGTTGATTCAACTTAAGGCATCCGCCAGGGTATTGTCCTTTCCTGGCAAATGGATCGCCTGCAGGAATACTCCTAAAGAGTATGCCAGAGTCCAAATTTTCATAGCATCTATGCAAAAGGGGCCTGACCTGGTGCCTCCTTGTTTGTTGATGTAGTACTGTGGTGGTATTGTCTGTTCTGACCTGTACCACCTTTGTCTGTACTAGTCCTGAAAAAGTTTTCAGAGCCAGAAAAACCGTTCCGAGTTCCAACAGATTTATGTGCTGGAGGGAATCTGCAGCTGACAAGGTACCCTGGGTTGTATGGGTTCCCAAATGGGCGCCCCAACCCAGGAGGGATGCATCCGTTGAGAGGACAACTGAGGGAGATTCTCTCTGAAAGGGGACCTCTTCTCTTAGATTGAGTTCTTCCTTCCACCACTTTAAAGCTTGCAGCAAGGTTCTTGTGACTAGAATAGGTTTTGAGAGAGAATCTTTTCTTTGACTCCAGTGAGCCCTGAGGTGGAACTGGATGTCCCTCATTTGAAACCTGGAACCCAGCACTGTACCTGTGGACGCAGCCATATGGCCCAGGAGCTGCAAGAACTGTCTTGCAGGCTTGCTTTTGTTCAAGATGAATGAATTTGCCATTAGCTGAAGATTTCTGATCCTGTCTAGAGGGAGGCAGGCCCTGCCCTGCAGGGTGTCTATTTCTGCCCCTATGAACTGCAACTTTTGTGCAGGAATGAGGACAGATTTCTTGTGATTGATGAACCCCAAGGATTCCAACAGGCCTTGGGTGAGGTTTAAATACTGAGTGACCTGTTGTGGTGATTTGCCCACCACCAGTCAACTGTCCAGATATGGAAAAACTGTCACACCCTGCCTTCGAAGATGTGCCACCACTGGTGCTAGGCACTTTGTAAAAACCCTTGGGGCCAAGAGAGGCCAAAAGGCAGGGTTGAAAACTGGTAATTGCCTGAAGGAGTCTGAACCTGAGATGTTTTCATGGGACTCCTTTATGGGAATGTGGAAAATAGGCATCTTTTAATCCAGTGATGCCAATAAATCCCCTTTCTGGATTGTTGGCAGAATCAGTGCCAAAGTTACCATTTTAAACTTTGGCTTTTTTAGATGCTTGTTTAAGGCTCTGAGATCCAATATAGGCCGCCATTCCCCACTTTTCTTTGTGGTGAAGAAGTATCTGGAGTAAAAGGCCCTTCCTCTCAGTAGGTTTGGAACAGGTTCCACTGCTTTCAACACTAACAGTTTCTGGACCTCTGCCAGGGAATGTGTACTGAAACCCCTGGCTGCTACAGGAGGAAGGGATTTGAAAGCCAGAGACAGACCCTGACCCACTACCTCCAGGACCCATTTGTCTGTGGTGATGTTCTACCAAGCCTGGAGGAGTGGGAAAGTCTGCCTCCACAGGGAGTGAGGAGGCAGCCTATACTTCAGGTGGTCTGCTAGGCTTGGGGTTGAGGCTGTGCTTGTCACCCACGCCTAGAACACCTTGACCCCTGTTCCTAATGTACCCTGCTGTGGGTACTGTTCATACTGGGGTGTGGCCACTGGCTGGAAAAGGTCTGATGTGGAAGGACCTGCCCGCCTCCCTTCCATAAAGCCTGGTGGATGGAGATGCTCTCTCCTTACTAGAGTTGCTTCTGTATGTGGCCTTGTACTCATCCACCTTTTTCATGTATGTCACTGTAGATTCTCAAAAAGCATTCCCCTCTAGAGGAAAATCCAGGGCCTTAGACTGAGCATCAGAAGTAAGATTTGTGGCTGTTAGCCAGGCAAATCTCTGCTACGTGTTTGCCATCCATCTGGCTGCAGTGTCATTTGTATCAACAGCCATTTGGAATTGGTATTTAGCAGCTCTAGCCCAAACCTAGCTGTTTCAGCTAGGTCATCGGATGGGGTGAGGGAGTCTTCTGAGACATGGCTAAAACTGACTGCCACGGGGACTTTTAATACTGGGCATCATAGGCCTGGAAGTTAGCCTGTCTTATGGCAAGAGGGCTGACAGGTTCCCTTCCTAGCCATACTATCTATTTTTGGGAGTCCTTATCTAGTGGGTGGGACGCCAGAGGACTCTAGCCGTGTCACAGGCTGCTTGTTGAATAACCCTTGATGATCTGATGGGAAAAAGGAACTCTGCCCCTTCCGCTTCCAACTGATATTTCTTATCTGTCCCCTTATCCAGAGGGAAGATAGAGTTTGGGGTTTGCAACAACTTAAGAGCATCATTTTTAAAGAATGTGTTCACCGGGAGGAGGAGGAGGAGGGCTTTGGTGGGAGTTAAACCCATCATCTCCAGATATTCTATCTCCTCCTCATCCTCCACTTCCTCTCTTGTGGAGATGTCCAGGGCATCTGCCATTTTTCTCACAAAAGTAAAATAAGAATAATAATCTTCAGACATTCTAGGGGGTGAACCAAACTCTTGTTCCAGGGATACCTCAGGTAAAATGGGTTCCCCTTCATCCTCCTCATATTCACTGTATTCCTCTTCTTCAGGAAGGGGAATTCTGCCAGGCTGTCCTGCTGGAGCAGATGGCGCTGAACAGGAGGCACTAGGCCCTGCAATGCCTGAGTGACTTTAAAAGCCTGTGCAACTTCTTGAGGAGTAGGCATAATACTGGCAGGCACAGAAGTCCCCTGATCAGGATTTGGGAGTTCTGTGTGCTTCAATTTTCTTGCCTTCTTTGAGGGAACCGGGGAGTTAGCCAGTTCAGAAACCCTCTTGGTACCCTTATCACCCGTCTCGAGGTGGAGGTAATAACAGATGTGGGTTCAGCCACAGAAATAAAGGGTATCGGCTGGTCAGAGCCAGAGGGACCCTTGGGGAGTTTCATTTTCAGCCGTTCCAGGTGTTTCTCAATGTTTTTTTCAGGGAATGTCAGGTAGATTTGACAATCCTCTTTAAGATGCTCATATCGAAGGCAGACCACACATAGGGTATGTTTATCTGCCTTAGCAAAAACGTCCCCACATTGTGTACAATTTTTAAAACTGGGCTCACCCACCGGTCTCTTTCTTCGTTTTTTCTGCCATTGAACCAATAAAAAGGTAACCGCTAAGTCAGAAAGAGTTAAACAATAATACTTGCGGTTTCGTTCAGTTCCAGAACTGATTAGGAACTGAACTGATAAAGAATTTGGAACCAGTCTTAGCGGTTCAGTATCCAAACAATAGTTACAAAAAAAAAATTTAAAACTAAATTTACAAAACAAAATGGTTTTTTAGTCAGAAACCCAATAAACCTAAAACCTAACCCAGTTCCCTCCCAGTTATACTGAACCGAGAGGAGCCAGCAAAACAACTAAATTACTACAAAACTAAGCTTAAAAATAATAAAACAATCAATATAATGCAGCAGACTAATAGAAACGGTACTTATATATATTTCATACGCTCTTCATCGCCAAAAACAGTTGATTGAAGAGCGACACTCCGAAGCGACTCAGACTGTTCAGGTGGAGAGGAAATCTGAGGAAGTTTAGAACACTGGCAGTTAGTATAGGGCAGCATTTGAAAGTTGTCAAGGCAAATAATTCCATAATTTGCATACGCTCTGTTCTCTCCAGGCAGTCCTACCTAAAGGGCTTACTGCAGAAAGTTATGAATACCCGAGTATTACTGGAGTTAGAAACTACTTCACCTCACCTCGATGTGGTCTTATCCCCTCACCAAGCTGCTAAACCTGTCCCTGTGTCTTGGACACTCCCACACATAGGAAGGTAGCTGTTGTGAACCCTGTACAGTAAAGTGGCGACAGGGCCTCCCAAGGTAATTACTGCCCAATATCCACCCTCCCTCCCCTGTCTAAAGCTCTGGAGAAGATCGTAGCAGACCAACTGACCGAGTACTTGTCCAAATACACTCTGCAATGCCATCAGCAGCATGGCTTCAGGAAGGGGCACAGAACTTCCTTTGCCCTTCTTGAGTTCTCTGACTTTACACACAAAAGCTTTAGATCGCAGTCACCTCGCAGGCTCAATTCATATAGATTTAACAAAGGCCTTTGATACTGTCAACCATGCCCTCCTACTCACTGCACTCTCTGACATTGACCTCTCGTAAGTAACCACATCCTGGTTCTTCAGTTATCTGGGAGGCAGGTCCGAGCAGGTAAAAACTGCGTGATGCACCTCAGACAGCCGCCCCTGCATTTCTGGAGTCCCTCAAGGCTCAATGCTCGCCCACTTCTTTTCAGCCTTTTCCTCAATGCCCTCCCCAAGTCTGTACAGACAATCTCTCCTCCTTTGCAGATGACGAGTTATTTTTGTAAGTCATCCTGATCCTCTCCCTCTTGAAAACATTCTCCAGTGTAGTTTCACTGAAGTCGAATCCTGGTTTGGGCTCCATAAACTTGTTCTCAACTACAAAAAAAACAAGGTTATGATATTCGCCAACCCCCATAACAAACACAAATCAGCTCAACTGTTCATCCTCAATACCCGCAGTACAGCACTTGAACAGGTCAATAACTTTAAATATCTGGGCATGATCCTTGACAGCTCCCTCTCCTACCATGAACACATAAACCTGGTCTGTAAGACACTTAACTCCAGAATTGGACTCCTTTCGAAATTCAGGTACTGACTGACCCCTGATGTCATCTGTCTGACAGTAACAAGTTCTGTCCTTTCAATAATAGATTATGGGCTAGTTATCTACGGGTCCGCAACCAACACTGCCCTTAGTACAATCAAAATAGCTCTTAATTAAGCTTGCCGACTGGTTGCTGGTGCAGACAGGCATACCCACACCTGCAATCTGTATGATCGCACCAACTGGCTGAACCTCAAGAGCAGGATCACGTCTCAATCCTGCCTGATGGCAAAAAATTACTCTTGTACTCTCCCCTTCCTACACACAAAAACTCCTCATACATGCCACAAACCCTCGGAGCACCGCTAAGGCTTTCTTTCAAGTCCCTTTCTGCCGAACAGGTCATGGGCAACGGGCATTCATGTTCACGGCACCTACCTGGCTAAATGGCCTACTCACCCATATTCTGTCTGAACACGAGTTAGGACCTTTCAAACTCAAACTCAGGTAGCACTTCCTCGCACTTAGTAGCTGTGACTGCTCATAGTACTCTGTCGAGTTAGTCCGCCTAATTCCCCACAAGCACCACTTCTGCCCTGCCTCCACCTTTCCTCTCTTACCCACCTCCCACCCTCCCCTGCTACCCCTTTTCTCCACTAATTCTCTTCCTACATGCATTCAGAGCTTGACGCTACTGACAATATCACCTTACTGACAGCACCCCTACCTATCCAACAGGGTGTAGCCAGGAAGTTCAGAACTGTACTCAATCCTGCCCACCCGCCCAATGTTGCCGCTTTTTTCCTACCTCACGGCATTTCATCAGTGGTGTACACTCAAAATAAAAATACAGTGTATTACACCACCTACACACACACACACATTGAACCAATGGTTCAATTCACCCCATCAGGCAGACTTTTTTCTTTAATATTTTAGTAAACTTTTTTCCTTTTCAGACTGACATAAAAACACAGAATCTCCTTGCCTCTCCCAAACAGAACTATATGCCCCTTACAATCTCAGCAATAACTTCACAAACACCTCAATGTCTCCCTGTAAAGCCCCAGGGGATGATGGTATTCCAGTAGGACTATACAAACTGATGCCACACACAGTCACCACTCCCATGCAGACCATGTCCTGTCATGTACTCACAACAGGCATACTGCCCTACACTCTCGGGGAGGTAACCGTCATTCCCAGAAAGGGCAAGGACAAGTGCCACCCAACATCTCTGATTGACTGACTGACAACCTTTTTCTTACCCTATCGGACCCTGAGAGGTCTGTCCCAGGCTTTGTTATCTCCATACAAAATCTTCAGTAATCAAAGGGGCTAAAATGTTACTGGAAGTAAAATCCTGGTACTTCCACTAACAAGTGTTGCATTCCCACTCCTATAATGCAGTCAAATCTAGAGTGGGCCCCATCAAGCATACTTAGAGATGAAGGTGGTATCAGAGCTGAAGCAAGTCACCCAGCTGAACCTGGCTCCCCTGCTGAAGGTCCTGCAGGAGGAATGTAACATATAGAAAGCATTAAATCTCTCTCTTGTTGGCAAAATTGAGGCCCTATGTATTGGTACCTCTGCTAAATTGTTGTCCTGTCCGAGTTATTTCTCAACTGTCATACCCATTTAGTGGTTTCATAAGACAGACAAATGAACTGGCTCCTCTCTGTGGGATGGATGACAACGCATGTACAGCAGGGAAAACTTAGAGGTCACAAGTCTATGGGAGGTTGTGGACTCCCATGACTACAGGGCAACCATGAGGCATATGTAGGAACTCAAACTCTTCTATTTCAGAGATTACAGAAGCGCCACAATCTTGGTATGGATGGAGAATAGTGTAGCAGAAGGTTTTTCTCCTTGTATCTATTTATGTAATACACTTTCGCCAATGTCAAACCCATCCTCCATTTCAGCCTCTTACATGAACTGGAAAGTTCTGAATGGAAATTGTGCTGCAGTAAGGCTTTCAACACCATTCCACACAGGAGGCACAACACATAGGAGGCACATAAGGAAACTGGGTAGCTTAGGGGTAGGTCCAAAGGTGGCAAACTGGGTAACAAATTGGTTAAGGGATAGATGACAGAGGGCGGTGGTTAACAGAGTTCACTCTGGGGAAGGAAGAGTGACCAGCAGTGTACGACAGGGCTCAGTAATTGGACTAGTCCTCTTTAATGTCTTTATAAGTGACATTGCAGATAAGCTGAAAGGGAAGGTCTGCCTCTTTGCAGACGACACCAACATCTGAAATAGATTGGACACTCTAGAGGGGATGGAAAGAGAGTGCAGAGACCTGAGAAAACTCAAGGGATGGCCAGGGGCATGACGGCAGGGTTTCAATGCAGAAAAAGTGCAAAATGATGCACTTAGGGCACAGAAACCCAGAGGCAGAATACAAACTGGGAGAAGAAGTACTGGCGAGTCACCAAACAGGAAAGGGACCCAGGATTAATAATTTCAGATTACCTCAAGGTGGCGAGGTGGTGCGACAAGGCAGTGGGGTAGGGCCAGTGAGACGCAAGAGTGCACAGGGAGGGGGTATTGCCAGCAGGAGGAGGACGTGGTGTTGCCACTGTATAGCTCACTGGTGAGACCCCACCTGGAGCACTGTGTCTAGTTCTGGAGGCTACATCCCAGGAAGGACATAGAATGGAGGCAATCCACAGAAGGGGAACTGAAATGGTGCAGAGACCCCTCCCCCCAAAAAAAACCTTAACTTTAAGCTTTCCAACCTACAGGTCCTTCTTCAGGAAGAGAATATTCTCCTGTAGGTCCAAAAACGTAGTTTTTATTTTTGAAATCTCTGTTGGTCGAATAAAAGGTATCAAATCACCTATTTAGGTGTAAATAAGGTACAGGAGGGGAGTATTTTTCGGAAGAAAAGATGCACGAGAACAAGGGAACATGCAATGAAGTTGGAAGGAGGTAAATTCAAGAGAGATGTGAGGAAATATTTCTTCACTGAAAGAGTGGTGAATGCCTGGAAGTCTCCCAGTAGTGGTGGTGGTGCTGGTGGCTGAAACAGTGGTGGACTTCAAGCATGCATGATAGGCACAAGGATATCTTACTAGGAAGCAAAGGGGGTTCAAAGATCAAGTAAGATCAGTGGTGACAGTATAGGCAAGGAAAAAGAGCAGACTGGGTGGGCCAAGCAGTCCTTATCTGCCGTCAAATTCTATGTCTGCTGTCAAATTCTATGTCTCTATGTAATTAACATTTCACTTGTATCAGTTGTGCCCTGGCTCAAGATAACCCT
Source organism: Neoceratodus forsteri (assembly GCA_016271365.2). Taxonomy (NCBI): domain Eukaryota; kingdom Metazoa; phylum Chordata; order Ceratodontiformes; family Ceratodontidae; genus Neoceratodus; species Neoceratodus forsteri. The sequence continues at coordinate 382,141,928 of CM028134.1, read as the reverse complement.
CTGGTATTGAAAGGCTGGATGAAATGTATTGTTTGCTGAGGATCTTGAGATGTAGTGTACAACAACCTGGTGGTCTTAGCTTGTTCTGCCTCCACGCCAACCCACAGTGGCCTCCTCCTTTGTGTGGGCAACAAATGCCAGAGCCCTAAGACCTTGAGCCACGAATACTGCATAACATGAAGCAGGTTGACTGCCCTCCATCTTGAGGGAGCTGAAGTTTGCCAGTTTTATTCTTGCCCCCCAAAAAAAAAAGCTGCTCACTTTGCTATCAATTATTTTAAAAACTTGGCAGGGATGGCTGAGATGAGGCACAAGATCTCTGGTACAATGCTCATTTTCAGTGCCAATACTTTCCACTAAAAGGAGAGCTTCAACTTACTCCATTTGCCAGCTGGGCTTAAATTTTGTGTAAGAGGTATAACGTTTTGTTAATGAACTCATTGTCTCTCTATGTAGTGCCAGGCCTAGGTATGTGATGCTCTCCTTTGAAGCCTAGCGGGAAGGGGGTGGGGGAGCAATATAGTAGTAGGGCAATAATCTTCAACAGGAGCAGTTCCAGATTGTCCCAATTGATTTATAGCTGCTTATGGCCGAGAAATAATTAAAAGACTCAAGCCCCTGGATTCCTGGGCCTTCCAGAGAAGGAGTGCCAGGGTCTCTAAGGCCAGAACAAATAACCTCTTCTTGCCTTTGCCCAACTTTAAATGTGGTATAAGATAGCCCATTAGTCGATAGCACGCCAGAACTCCTGCATATAGTATCTGAACCCATGAGACAAAAGTGTCATACAGGCCAAAATGGAATATGGCATGGAATAGCCCCACTGCACCCAATCAAACACCGCTCTCACTGCCGAGTGATATGACTGCTATTGGTGAAGTGGAGCTCTGAGCTCCATACATGAGACCAATTAGATATCTGACTTAGTCATAGGCCTTGTGGTTCTTTACAAAGCCCACTTGGTTCTGGTGCACAAGATCTGGCAGAATCAACAGACTTGAACCTCAGTGCAAGGATCTTGCCAGTATGTTGTAGTCTACAGACAACAGAGATCTGCATGTAAGTACAGTACATACATCTGAAATAATTGTACATACGTTTTAATCTCTTACACATCTGTATCTTGTTTCAACATGGATCCTAGGCATGGCTAAAAATTAGCCCTGTGTCTCAACCCATCTAACAGGTTAAATAAATAAATAAAAAATAAAAGGCAGTAACTATCCGGGTCATTTGACTGCTTTCCTTTTTTCACAATACTCACTGTGATCACTTTCTAAGCAGATCAGGGGGAGGGCACCTATTTGTCTAGCCTCCTTACATACCTTTTTCCAGCTCCAATGGCAGCAACACCCTAAAGGTTTTATGTAACTCCAGCAAGTAGCCTAAGACTGTGCCAGTTATCGCCAGTTGAATAGATTGTAACAGCTCCCTTTCTGTGATGTCCACCCCCAAACTTTTGAAGGCTGATTAGATTCCTTCCCGCCCTCCCCTTTGTGTCCCTCCACATAATACACCTGGCTTTGTCTGGACCATGGCCACCACTATTTAAAAGGCCCATGGACCCACCCCCTCCCACCACAAAAAACTCCAAGGCAGTAGTATTATGCCATCTACCTGTTTTTTTTTGTTTGTTTTTTAACCTGGTCACACAGTTTTTGTTTCCTCCATTCAGTGCTTGCAGTGTCATCCGGATTTCGATACTGCCACACTGATTTGGCTAAAATGCAAACAAAAAAAGAAAAGTTCTGCTGTGATTCTCTGCCAAGCCAGTTCCTCTCCCATTAATTCCCATACTGGCTTTGTGTGTAATATGTCATAACAGCATCCGTGATGTCCTTTGTTCTACTGCACCCCCACCCTATAGCGCCGGAGGACGCTGGCGCTGATTACTTGAAAATCCCTACTGACCCTATGGTTCAGGGTTCGGTAGGAATCTTGGAGGCTTACCGCTGCTGGCATATGGAAGTTGGAGGATTCCAACTACGGAAACCATTCCAAATGTTGCTGGTCATGTTCCTGCCCCCACCCATTGAAAATGCACATTTAACTGGCACAGCATGAGGGAATGGTGTGTCCAAGTCAGGGACGTGCTTGTTGCAGCACATAACTAGGAGGATTTGCTACCCCAGGTAAAATTAAATGCACGCAGTAGCGTATACTGCATACACCTGTCGACGCCCATGCTACCCAACTGCTTTTAATGCTCCGGCAACTTATCTGTAGGTGCTATTGTTGTAACCAACTCTGTAACATGCTTGGAAACTCTGTTAATGTTAACTCTATAACAATCTAAAATTGTGACTCTGTACTCTCTGTATCACCCAACTTGAATTGTTGTTTGACGCTTTATGAATTATTGTATGTTGTTGTATTATCTGTTTGTCCCTGTACTCTCGAATGGAACCTTCATAAATGAGTCTCTGGCACAAAGGTACTGTAATTCCAAAACTTAAATAAAATAAAATGAAGATTAGACAGCTGCCTACATCTATGGGAAACTTTTGGAAACATAAAAATATTCAGACACAATTCAGCTTGTATTTCATATTTCTTCTATAGATTTCTTTCACATTATTTGTAACTGATGAAATTCTAACAAAAACAGATCTTTATCCCTTAGGGTTCATCTGTTCCAGTGACTTATTCCAACTTAAAGTCATAATTCTGTGCTGTGACATCACAGTCTGTTGCCGTGGTAATAACTATGATATCATAAGCAGAGTATTATGAATTCAGGTGGAAATAAGCAAGTAGAGCAGATTCTTTCTAAAGGAAACTCCTATTGAGTCCCTAAGTCCGGCAGAGGCTGCAGAAATTAAATCTGCTATTTGCTGGTAGCCCTCATTAGCATAACCTTTATGGCAGAAGTCACCGGGGGAGGGCCACGAGATTTTCACCCAGGGCTCTGTTGCCATTATGAAGCAAGCAGATCTTTTAATTATATAACCCCGGACCCCTGCCTTTTGCAAAATGACAGGTGGCATGCTGTTGAAGCTGACAGCAGTCCTGGTGGGGACTGGGTCTGGGAGGACTAGGTTACTCGGCACAGGGGCCTAGGTTTGGCTACTGTGCACAGGGCACCCAAGTAAATCCAACACAGGAAGCAATAACTGTAATGTCCAAAACCAGGAATGGGATTCTACAGTGTGGCTTTTTTCCACATCCAAACTGAACAAACAAAGCATAGACGGACCCCCACGGGGCTACATTCCTGGTAATGCAGATCAGAGACAACAGAACACTTCTTCACATTTCAGCCCTCAGGCTCTGAACCCACCAGGCACACAGCCCGGATTTGCACGCAACTTTGGGTACACAGCCCGACTTGTACACTACTTGGGTTTTCCCCATGGCCTGGCTCCCCCGCCGGCCACTTGATCCGCGGTCCATTTTGGGAATGAACCAGTTTTCCTATTGGTGGCTCCCCAAACCACCTTAGAGCCTTCGACTCCTAGAGGGAATTTTCCTTCCATCCCACATCTGGGTACTTCCCTCATCACTGGCCAAGTGCATGAGGCAAAGTAGAAATCCACAGAGCAAATCCATAGAGGTGGACCTGGTTACTAAAGATGTGGGGTCTCCCACCTCCAGCTCCCACAATCCATACCCAGCCATTTCTCTGGAAACTAAACAACTCTTTTGAAAGCTTGGCAATGTAGACTACTGGGTAGACGTATGTCACATCTCCTCTACATGTCTTGACTTGCCCTATGTGCTGGACTTGAACATACTTATACTTTTGGCTAAGCCTATTACCCTAGGCCTCCCACTACTTCAGTAGTCCAATCCCCACTTTAACACAAGTACAGGGTGAAACATGGGCCCTTTAGGAAGAGCAGAACTCGCCCTCCCGTTGCAGGTGCCCCACAGGCGAATCACAAAATCTTCTTGTTTCCCAGACTCTTGGACAAAATAAGGCAGCTTCTTCACTAGCAGTAGCCAGGGGGGTTGCCCCTGGATATGCAGGCAAACCTTCCTGCCCCATCCCTCAGGGATGGGGCACAGAGAGACCTAACCAGCAGTCTCCACCACTTTAAAAATAGCTAACTGTGTCTCTTTTGGGTGGAAACACACACCTTCCCTAATTGTAGCCCTATTTCACGGCTGAGGCTCCAAGAGCCTAGCACAGAGCTGCTGTGCTCCTCTTACAACAAGCTCCAAACTCCAACTGACTACAGACTACTGTTCAAACCTCCCAACATTCTACTCTAACTCCCTTCTGCAGATTCCACTGTGGCTCATGCAGCTGCAATAGTTCTATGGTGATGTCATACTTCAGTCTCAGCTGAGACCGAGAACAGAGAGAGACTGTGTGAAATCCATTTAACTAGAGTTTCACAAGCTGCCTTCCCTGCCTACCACTAGGTCTTACTGGGATTCTAGTAACCCCGGGTAACAAGGGGGTTACAATTAAAATTCCAGGAACCAGGTAATGAAAAAATTTACTTTTATGTTAAAAGCCTTAATTGGGTGTTTCCGTAGCCGCTGCTGCACTTAGGGACTCAATAGGAGTTTCCCTTTAAGGAACAAAGTTTATGTTCCAAGCAAATTAACTCAGTAGTCCAATAATGAGGAGGAGAAAATACAAAACTAATGTTAAATATAGATATGTATGGAATTATGGAATACATGATTTATTCAGAAGAGCAGTTTGACTCAGGTAGCTCACAAGGGTATAAGCCATGAGTGAGGTGTCCAAGGTCAACTGTTTGAGTGCAGATAAATCATGTATTCCATGAGGTTTCCATTGCATATCCAATTTATGCAATAGGGATAGAGTTTTAAGAGTGTGTAAAAGGGAGGGATTGTTTATCATCATCTGTATGTTACTGCGTGGTTTAGGGCTGGTTGTCAGGGTTGGTAATGTGGTTGTTAGGGAAGCGACACTTGTACACTTATGCCGTGCATTCCTATTGGTGGAGAATGGCTTTTGGGAGGGATTTAAAAAAAAAAAAAAAACATGGTGACGGTTTGTTTCATTTACCAAGAAGCTAACTTCGTAGACTTGTGTAGTGGTTTGTTTTTATTTTTAAATATCTGGTTGATCCTGCAAGTTACTGGAACTTTGCTGAGTAAGAATACTGTATATTGTGTGGTTGATCCACGTTTATGTCATTTGATCTGGTTGATCTTGCGTTCGGCGACTGAAGGTGAAGAGAGGTAGGTCCTGCTAGGTTCGGTTGTGGCTCTGCTCATTTTTGTTGCAGTTCCTTATTTTTTTGTTTGTTATGTTTTATCTGGTTCATCCTGCGGAGTTTGTCAGAACACGCCCCGTCTTTTATTTGGTTGAGCCTGTGTGTGTGTGTGTGTGTGTGTCCAGTTCGGCAGTTGTGGAGGCCAGAGAAGGTGCGAGCTGGAAAGGAGTTTACGTCAGAAGCAGTGTGGCCAGACAGGAAAGCAGTATGCGGCTTCCTCTGGTAGGGTTTTTCTAAAGTTTGTTTTTCTTTCAGAAAAAAAAAAAAAAAAATGGGGCAGAATTTTACTGAGAAAAAAAAAATACAGGGCAAGTCTTTACATAAAAAAAATGGATGTTGGAAAGTGCAGTGTGCTGTAGAAAGGGAAAGTGCTTTTACGTGAAGATTGGAAATCTGTTTCCAAAGTACTTGTTGCCGGTGCTTCAATAGAGATAGATGTTGAATGTCATGGTCACTCCATACATTTAACAGTGGCATTCTTCTTTTTTTTTTTATTCTATTAAATCATAGAATTTACTTATCTTGTATGAGAGGTGCGTAGACTGACAAAAATGAAACTGAAAGTATGGGTTATTGTAAGTGGTGCCAGTAGGAGGGGGGATGACTGATGGCAGTGTGTTAAATAAATGGTGGCTCTATGATTTAACACCCGTGAAAATAAACACATTTATTTAACTGTTTGTCCACCTACACCTATTGCATAAATAGAGAATTCTGATTGGGCAACCATGCACAACCAGCGGTGCTTCCAGAGGAGGGGTCTAACTACATCAGGCCTCAAGAGAGAAGCTCGAGAGATCCGACGTAATCAGAAGCCCAAGGCAGCAGCACAGGCTGGTTGGTCATGTGTTTACCCAATCAGTATTTTTTTAAGTGTATAGTTTTTTTGGTTTTTAAACAGAAGTGTTTTCACAGTGCTCCGTCACAGCAGTGAACATGCTGGCAGTTTCGGTTTAGAACTTTGAGTGCTTTGCACGTGACAGTGCTGTGTGAACCACCATTTGCCACGAAGATTTCTGATCAGTTAGAACGTTACTGTACCACAGAAGGGTACAACTGTGTTCCATGACCTCCGAACTGTGGTACAACAACATTTCAGCGCCCATGGAAATCCATGCAGAACAAACCTTCACTATGCACTATAAGACTTGTGTCTAAATATATTTTTCATAGGAGGGGTTAGCTGCTCTTTAAACTGCTGTACTCAGAATGTACCACAGAGCATCTGTGATGTCATAAAGCAGTATGCAAGCTGCTCTCCCATTGGTTAGGTATTCCACTGCGACAGGCTTGAGATGAGAATATTTGCTGACGACTAGTCTAAATTAATACATTTTCACTTTAGGCTAGTCACCAACAAAAATATCTCAAATATTCATTCATTTAGATTCTCATAGGTATTGAAGAAATAGAGAAAATGAATGGAATGTAATCAAATTGTGTCTATATATTTTGTGAAATGTTTAACTACAGACAGAAAAATTGCTTTAAAAACAATAAAGGAGGGGTCTGCACCATACCTTGGCGGAGCACATTTCTCTGTCACCTAGGAGACCAGGGTCACACATAAGTTACGGAATCAAATGCTGGGGGCCCTGCAGTTAAAATTTCCCTACTTGATTTTCAGATTGCTAGTTTAGTCTCTTTCTGAAATTTAAGAGGGACAAAAAAGTAACAAAACTAGGGGGCAGGGTGAGACAGTTTGTGAGCTAGTGGTCAGGTCTGGGCCACTAGCTTTCATATCCTGGTAGTCGAATCAATATTTTTGGGAGTCATCATTTTTAAGGGGGTAAGGGAAATTGTTTAACCAGGAGAGGCACACTAAGCTGAAGCTTGATTCCAGGTGTGACCTGGGAGCACAAGGAAGTTAAGGGACTTGCTCAGTTTCACACAGTATACAAATGGGGGCTGTGGGATTCAAACCCAGGTCTCCAGGTTTGCAGCTCAGAGCCTTAAACCACTATGCCATACTGCCTCCAAGTGGGCAAGTAACCAGTTGGTTGGTAAATTTAAAAATTTGGTAACCAAACCATTTTTTTTTTGAGTTGGCTACCTGATCTGTCCCACCATGCTGGGGAGGGGTGCAGTGGTAGTACATTGCATGGCTGCCCGTAAGACCAGGATTGTTGTGCAATCTCCAGAATTCGACGTGGAAGACCAGCATACTGTGGCAGTGAGGCACTTGGCTACCCCCCAAGAGGGTGGGACCAGGCTACCTGGCGCTGAAGCCGACCTTCATTTGCCAGTCTCTGAGTGAGCTGCAAAGGCATTCACTTGCTCACCCACCTGACTGGAGGAAGGGGGCTGCTTAAGGTACTTTCTTTATGCCCCTTGGACACCAGCCATGCCCTTTTCTGTTCCAGCCTCCCCAGCCCCATCACCCAGCTCCTTGAAGACTTACCTTGACTCTGGTTTCCCATGGCTTCCCCCCCAACGGGGGAGTGACAGAGCTCCCCCAACTCTTGCTGCATGTCATGATCCAAACCTCGAGGAGCGCCATGTTACTGGTGTGGGTCTATGGAGGCTATACTTAATCCTGCTGTTGGCCAGGATTTACCACTTTTCAGACTCCTTTGGGCCATTAGTATGCTAGGGTTTGCAAGCTACATGAAGAAGTGTGCTTAGCACATTAACTAGCCTGTGTCCCCTGCCCTGTAAGCTGCTCAATATGCACTGTCACCTATGATCACCCAGGTGGCGGTACTGCAAAGGAGACAGCTGCCCTCCCTCCCTAGAGTAGAGCATCCTCTGGGACACCCAATCCTCCCTAAGCTGACCCCAGCAACTTGAGTTTGTTATGAACTCAGGTCACTGGCATTCCAAGTGAGCCCCACCTCTGAGCTGGCAGACCGTCCTCAAAACTATAATAAGTAAAAAAAAATTATTGGGAGTTAGGCCCCCATTTTGGTGGCAATGTACAGCAAATGTGAAAGGGTTAACCAGTTCGACTAGAAGTCTACTTTCCAGCTTTAACTTGCTTTTATCAAGGTTTGTAAACCCCCCAACTATGCACAAGATAATCGAATGTGGAACTCAAGTTGCCATAACAACCTGGTCTAACTGCCACAATTTTAAATGTAGCTTGGGATTATTTTTAAACCACCCCACTTGTCTTTACTTCTCTAGAGCAACACTGTTTTCAGCATGTAGACTGATGAAGGCTGTGCCCTCAAGCTTCTCAACAAATCCCAACACCCTTGACCAGCCTTCTGGGAGAACTGCAAAAGATGTACATTCACACTGGTTAAGTCTGATGGGACAGTGGCTGGGACAAAGTCTCTGATACAAAGAATTCGGAAGCAAAAAAATGTTTTGAACCCCCCAAAAAGTTCTTTCTCTGTGGCAGGCCCAATCTGCCATCAGCTCCTTGGTGTGCTGCCCAATCTTTCGCCAGAAGCAGCTTGCTCCTCTGCATCATCAGACAGTCGGCTACATATGACACAACGCAAGAATCCTTCAGATCCAGTTCATTGTGGGAGAACAGAATTTGGCAACCATGAGAGCTTGTCTGGTCCATTAAACAGGAAGGAGTTGCCTGGTACAGCCCAGCTAGCCAAGACCTCCCTGGAATCTGAGTGGGCTTTTTGGGCTCCTCCAGAGCAGGGATGGGAGTCGGGCATGAAACAAAACCCAGCACAGTCAGGCAGATGTTGTAACATTTGAAATGTGGTACTCAATACACACCAGACATGGTATCACTGCCTGCAGGGGCCACCGCGATGGCCCAGCGGCAATGCAACTCACTACACTGCAGGCGGCCAGGGGTTTGGGAGTGAGTGCGGGCCACTGTATTGGGAGGCAGGCCTGAGGGCAGCAGCCGCCACTTGGCAGTGCACTACGGTTGGGAAGGGATGGTGTTAAACTCCAGTGCCACATCAGCCTCTGTGGTGCGCTAAGAGAGCTTGCTCCATCCACAGGACATCACTGCGTGCTGCCAAGGCCACTTGATATGCTACGCCCACACCACGGGGAGCAGGAAGGAAGCAGAGTGAACACTAGGGAGGAAAAAAAACTTAACTATCTATATGACAGCCTGGGCTCCGAGGTCTCTCATGAATCCTAGTGCCAAATGACACTGGGTCTTAGTCTACACAGTGGACTGCCTCATAGAGGAGGGCGGGACGGTGGGGGGGACGGGACCATGGAGGATGCTGAGAGGGGCAGGGACCCTAGAGAACAGAAGTTTATGGGCCGGAACAAAGTATATCCCTGATGGACATGGCTAGAGAGGAAAAGCGCTCTGGGAAAAAAAAAGGCACTGCTGGCAGTGTGCAGATGCACTGTTGCAATATTTAAGCAATAAGGCATGACAGGGGGTGCATAATGGTGTGGTAACAGCCCACCTTGGGTGAACTGAAGCACAAGGTGAAGCTGAGTGCTTCCACCACCCAAGAAGGGCCATTAGCCCACTATTCACTAAAAATACTACCAACGGTTTAATCTGGTTCAAGGTCAGTTGGCATTCATCTGTATCCCCTTCCCCCGGGTTGTGCCTGAAAATAGGCAAGATTTGTCTAGTGCACTTACCCGGTCAACAAAAACTAAATAAATAAAAAATAAATAATGCACCCCTGGAGTGCCTCACTGTGATTATGAAATGCAGAGTTCTTTTTTTTAGTAAATTGGATGTATTTTTTAAACATATATTTGTTGAGCAATTTTCAGCAGGGTGGCTGTGCTGGGATAACAGCCCAGCTGAAAGAACCTCCTAGCCAATCAAATGTCAACATTATTTCTACCCATTTCATAGTATGTATTTAAAACCACTGTTGAAAGCCACCCCAGTGGTGTGGAGGGCTGAAGCAGCGATGCTTTACCTCCTGCTACGCCAGCGACCCGTGTTCGTGGTCGTAGCAGGCCACCGGGGTCAGCTGGGGAGGGAGAGGACCGAGTCCGGGGGACAGTTCTCCTCTCCTGAGGAGGGAGGACTGGTGCTCCCGCCAAATGACCGCCCCCAGGTGGAGGCTTGCGGGTGGTACAGGTCTGTTGGGTGCCTGGTAGGGGAGGGTGCTGTAGGACTTCTGCTGATGTGTGTGCGCCTCCACGCACACACGTTTGGCTGTGCGCCCCAGCAACAGAGAAAGGGAAATAACGGAGGAAAAACCCTGGTGGCAGGACGACGTCTAACCCTCCGCAGGTTCCGCACCCGGCGACCGGGCTGAAGGTAAGTCCCGGTGATACTGGGGTGACAGGCTCGGAGGGTCATACAGAAGGGGCAGCCGAAAATGAAGGAGATAAACAAAAGATGGAAAAAAACACTGCTGAATGTTGTAAATCTTTTTCTTCCCACCCCCACCCCACAACACTTCCATGTGTGCCAAAATGTTAACACTGAGGGGACCCTGTGAACATACTTCCAGCCTGAACACCATCACTGATGCAATCTTCACACAGTGGTAGCCAACCTGGTCCACGCAAGGCCCAAGAGTACGCTGCCATCATGCTGACAACAGAGGGACATTTTCCCCATTTTTATTTATTTATTCCTTGGTTCTGCCATACAGCTTTGTGCACCCCAGGTCTCCACCTCTGCCATTCATTTTGTTCCTTGTGCAAGCAACCTCCCAGCCCCACCTGCTGCCCCCCCTCCCCCACCGGAGCCGGTGGGGATCCCACGATGTGGGCCCAAGATTTCCCACAGCCATCATACAAGTGGCCTGGAAAACACCGTTTTTTTTGTTGTTGTTTTTTTGGAGTTCTTTTTTAGGTTTTCTCTCTTGTTACCAGACCCTGCCACCTCACCAGGTTTGGGCAATGTTCCCTCAGGCCTCACACACATGCAGTGCCACCACAACGGAAGAGGCAAGCTGCTTGTCTCACACTAGGGGTTCACTGCAGCATAAGAGCCACAGCATCATTCCTCCGCTGCTGGAAGCGCTGCTAAATGGCAGCGCCACCCTGAATTCATTTTTAAACTTAGGTCTCTGGCACGGGGAGCGCAATGCATTACCCGCTGTACCATCAGGCCACGCTGTGTTATTTTTCAATTTCAACCCCTTGACCCGCCCACCTCCCTGATGCTGTGTATTCACTGTTACTGTTGCACTGTGTCTGCAGGCAGTGAGAGCGCCAGGTCCTGCCCCTTACAGTGGAGCTTACTGCCAGGGATGCAATACAGGGCTGCTGTGGTGGTGGGCATTGGTACCTCCACTCAGGCTGGGACGTGATGTCAAATGCAGCACTACTCAAAGCTCTGACTGCAGTCCCCCAGTCTGCTCCCCAAACTCAGTCTACCTGCATGGCATCAAGATGGGCTACTGCTTGCCCACTGGATTGGCCTTTTAAACAAAGCTGTTGAAAACAGATGATCAACTTGTGGCTCGTGGGGTTTGAAATAATGCGAGGACTCACGTTTTCTGTTTTCTCCCCTGCGGAGGGGCGTGGAATGGCGCCAGCGAAGGGGCAGCGCCGCGTGTCGTCCACGCTCCTCCAGGCATCTGCCCTATCTCCGTCCCTCTTCCACCAGGGGCCAGTCGGCGTGCGAACACTGGCGTCCCCCTCCCCCAGAAGAAGGAGAGCAGTCGCCCGGATGCTCAATCCTTCTCCCACTCTCTCCAGCCCCCGGTGGCCCGTGCTTGTTCCAGACACGGGTCGCGGCATAACTGAGTGTGTAAGGCGTCCAGTGCCTCAGCGCCACTGGGCCGGGCGTAGTACAGATCTGTTTCATTCTTGGCTCTGATCCTGTGGAATGCAATTCCTTCACAAGTACAGAAGAACACAGGTATTTTAAGGAGATCTTCTAACAATCAATTTTATCCATAGAGCATTAATCTTTGGTCTCGGAGCCAGTAGTGACAAAACCCCATGGGAGAAGACTTCTGAACTGGGTGAGGATGTCACAAGGCGGCATGCACATGGCGCTGCACACAGCGGTTTAGGCCTAATGTTGCTGTATTATTTTAAACCTAAAATTCCCCGTGGAAGCAAGACAATAAGTATATTTAAACACGACCACGGCTGTTGCAGCTACAGCAGCAGTGGGATCTACATCACTGTTTTAGCTTACTTTCTCACGAAGTTATGGGGCTGCTAGAGTAAGAGTTGCACTGCACCCTCCTATCTTCTGAGTTCGGTGATTTTACTAGGACTTAATGCTGTACAGTGCCTTGTTGGAGTACAGTGTCACTAAATTACAATGGCAGCTGCCTCCAATAAACCTCAGCCAGTCACCTTTAGGAGTGAGGGGGAGAAATGTATGCAAGATAAAACAAACAAAGAAGTAGTGCCAGCATTGGGTCATGAGCCTCACTCTATGGCATGTCCCCATCTCCCATACTGCATTGTCAGCATTAGGCAAGAGCCTTAGTCACTAGTATGGGAGCCTCCCCACACACACGTAACTGCACTGTCAGCACTGGGAATGAGCCTTGGTCCCTGGTATGGGACCTCCTGTACTGGACTGTCAGCATTGGGAATAAGCCTTAGTCCCTGGTATGGGACCATCCCTGTACTGCACTGTCAGCATTGGGAATGAGCTGTAGCCCCACATGCCTCCCTCCCATACTACATAGATACACAGATACATAGACAGTGTCGGCAGATAAGGGCCTATGGCCCACCCAGTCTGCCCATTTGAGCTTGTAAGTTCAGTTTATGTTTTCCTAGAAGTCTGTTGCCCCTTACCCCTGACCTCCAGAATTCCTTTATGTCTATCCCATGCATTCTTAAATCCTGTGATTGTTTCAGCCCCCACCACTTCCTCTGGCAGGGTGTTCTACTTGTCCACCACCCGTTCTGTGAAGAAATTCTTCCTCATGTTTCCTCTGAATCGTCCTCCCTCCAACTTCATCCCATGCCCTCTAGTCCTGGAACATCTTTTTCGCTTAAAAATAGTGTATTCCTGCACCCTGTTCCTCCCTGTGAGATACTTGTATGTCTCTATCATATCCCCTCTCTCCCTCCTCTCCTCCAGGGAGTACATGTTCAGTTCCTTCAACCTGTCTTCATAGGACTTGTGATGCAATCCATGCACCATCTTTGTTGCCCTCCTCTGAACCTTCTCTACCCTGTCTATGTCCTTATGTAGGTATGGTCTCCAGAACTGTACACTGTACTCCAGGTGGGGCCTCACTAGTGTCTTGTAGCGGAATTATGACCTCCCTTTTCCTGCTGGTGATGCAACTGCCTATACATCCCAGCATCCTATTTGCTTTACCTGCTGCCTTGTCACACTGTTTCCCACTTGAGGTCATCAGAGATGATAACCCCAAGATCCCTTTCCTGCTTGGTGCATGCTATATCCTCACCCCCAACTGATATATTGTGCCAGGGTTTTGTGCCCCATGCATTATCTTGCACTTCTTGCATTGAATTTCAACTGCCAAACCCCTGACCATTCTTCAAGTTTCTGCAGGTCCCTTCTCATTCTGTCTACACCTCCGTGTGTCTACTCTGTTACAGAGCTTTGTGTCATCAGCGAACAGTGAAATTCTGCCTTCTAGGTCCTGTGCAATGTCACTGATGAAGATGTTGAATAGGACCGGTCCCAGCACTGATCCCTGTGGTACCCCACTGGTCACTCTTCCCTCTGTGGAGTGACCGCCATTTACCACCACCCTCTGTGTCCTGCCACCCAGCCAGTTACCTACCCACCACACTACTGTCCTGCCCACACCCATATTCCCCAGTTTGTGTAATAGTCTTCTATGTGGCACAGTGTCAAAGGCCTTGCTGAAGTCCAGATAGGCCATGTCCACTGCCCTCCCCTGATCCACCTCCCTAGTCACCCAGTCAAAAATTGAATGAGGTTGGTCTGACATGACCTCCCCAGTGAAACCATGCTGCCTTGGGTCCTGTAGTCCATTGACAACCAGATGTTCCACCAATCTCTCCTTCAGTAGTGCTTCCATGATCTTTCCCACTATCGAGGTGAGGCTGACTGGTCTGTAGTTCCTCCGCCTCCTCTTGTTCCCACTTTTGTATAAGGGGACTACATCTGCTGTCCTCCAGTCTTTGGGTACCTCCCTGTTTCCAGTGATCGGCTAAACAGGATAGCCAGAGGTTCAGCCACCACCTCTCTTAGTTCTTTTAAGGACCCTGGGGTGCACCCCATCTGGCCCCATTGCTTATCAACTTATTACTTCCAGTTCCTTGAGGACCCTTTCTCGTAAAGGGACTTGTGTCCATTTCTGCACCATTCTCACCCCTTGTACTCCTTCAGACCATTTACCTCCTCTTCCCTCCAGTAAAGACTGAGCAGAAATACCTGTTCAATATGTCGGCTTTACTGCTGTCATCCTCCACGCCGCCCCCAACTCCCCCTTCAGTCTCACTCATCCCTGCTTTGTCTTTCTTTTTTTCACTTATGTACCTGTAAAAGGTTTTGTCCCTCTACCAACTGATTTTGCAATGTGTTCTTCTGTCTGAGCTTTGGCTTCCTTACTGACCTCCCTGCCTCCTTGCTTCTCCTGGTACTTTTCCCTATCCCCTTCTGCCTGTGTCTTTTTGTATTGCCTGAATGCAATCTTTTTGGCTTTCACTTTCTTTGCTACCTCTTTGGAAAACCATAATGGTCTCCTCTTCCTTTTCCTTTTGCTAACCTGCTTAATGCATAATTCTGTTGTTCTTGTAATCACCATTTTAAATACTGCCCACTGTTCCTCAACCCCTGATTCCTGTCCCATTCCCCTTAATGCCTCTTTCAAGTATCTCCCCATTTTCCCAAAGTCTGCCCCCCTAAAATCCAGGATACGTGTTTTTGTGTGGTTTGGTTCTGCTCTTTCTGTGATTTCAAACCACAATGACTGGTGGTCACTGTTCCCCAGGTGCTCCCCCACTGTTACCCCATCACACTGTCCCGCTTGTGAGCAAAGGTCCAGTATTGCCTTCTGCCGAGTTGGTTCCATGACCAGTTGCTTGAGGAAGACACCCTGAAGGGAGTCCAGGATAAATCTGCTCCTAGTTAATGCTGCTGCTGGGATGCTCCAGTCCACGTCTGGAATATTGAAGTCTCCAACCAGTACTACCTCATCCTTGTCTGCCATCCTTTGGATGGCTAGCATCAGCTCCCTATCTGTTTCTTCCTCCTGGGCTGGTGGTCTATAGACCACACCTGTACTGTCAGCATTAGGTATGAGCCTTAGTCCTTTGTATGGGACCCTCCCATCCCCGTACTGCACTGTTAGTATTAGATATGTATTAGTATTAGTATTAGGTATGAGCCTTAGTCCCTGGTGTGAGACCCCCCCAAACACACACATGTACTGAACAGTCAGCATTAGGTATAAGCCTTCGTCCCTGGTATGGGACCCTCCTCCATGTACTGCACTGTCAGCAATGGGTATAAGCCTTAGTACCTGGTATGGGGCCCTCTCAGTACTGCACTGTCAGCACTGGGTATAAGCCTTAGGCCCCCCTCAGTATGGGACACCCCCCAGTACTGCACTGTCAGTATTAGGTATGAGCCTCAGTCCCTTGTATGGGACCCTCCCATCCCCATACTGCACTGTCAGTATTAGGTATGAGCCTTAGTCCCTGAAATGGGACCCTCCTCCATGTACTGCACTGTCAGCACTGGGTATGAGCTTTAGTTCCTGGTGGGACCACCCCCTGAACAAATACCAGCCTGTACTACCCAGTCAGCATTAGGTATGAGCCTTTGTCCTTGGTGTGGGACCCTTCCCAGTACTGCACTGTTAGCATTAGGTATGAGCCCCATTCCCCAGCATGCAACCCTTCCCTCCCTATACTGCACTGTCAGCACTGGGTATCAGAATCAGTCTCCAGTATGGGACCCTCCCCTACATGTATTGCACTGTCAGCACTGGCTATGAGCCTTAGGCCCTGGTATAGGACACCCCCCCGTTCGGCACTATCAGCATTGGGTATGAGCCTTAGCCCCCATTATAGGACCCTCACCCCCATAATGCACTGTCAGCACTGAGTATAAGCCTTAGCCTCTGGTATGGGACCCCCTCAGTACTGCACGGGACCCTCCCTCAGTACTGCACTGTCAGCAATGGGTATGAGCCTCAGTCCCTGAAATCCCCCACTGTGACAGTGCTGTCAGCACTGGATATGAGCCTTATTTCCTGGTATGGACCCCCATACTGCACTGTCAGCACTGTAACTGCTTCAGTCCCTGGTATGGGACCCTCCTCCCCATACTGCATTATCAGCACTGGATATGAGCCTTAGCCCCCGTGGTGGTACCCTCCCTAGTAATGTACTGTCAGCACTGGGTATGAGACAAATCCTCTGTAGCCCCCCTTTTCCTGCACTGCACTATCAGTACTGGGTATGAGTCCTAGTCCCTTGTAACGTGACCCTCCCAAGTACTGCACTGTCAGCACTGAGTATGAGCCCTAGTCCCTGGTACAGGACCCTCCCCTTAGTACTGCACTATCTTCCAGGGCTATGAGCCCTAGTCCCTGGTATCTTCTCCCCCTGACTGCACTGTCAGCACAGGTTAGGAGTCCCAGTCCCCAGTATAGGGCCCTCCACTACTGTAGTACTGCACTGTCAGCACTGGGTGTAAGCCCTAGTCCTTGGTATGTCCACTGCCCTACCCTGCACTGAACTGTCAGCATTGGGTACAAGCCCTAGTCCTATGTATGCCCCCCTTCCCTGTACTGCACTGTCAGCATTGGGTATGAGTCCTAGTCCCCAGTATTGCACTGTCAGCAATGGGTATGTGAACCTTTTTCTTGCGTACGGGAGATAATCCACACCAACACCATTTGTGTGTCATGTGACCTACAGCTCTCACAAGGATGTGCCTCACCCCTTGACACAAGTGCAATGAAGTTTCCTTTTCTTCTCATTTTAAAGGGCTTGCTTCGCATTGTACATTATCCTGCACTGGTTGCACTGAAGGAAACACAAGGGACTTTCCTTCAGTCTCCTCACAGAACTGCTGTAGTCTGCATCTGAGCTCGAATACTACTAGACCCTGAGCTCCAACAGGGACTTTTCCAATCAGGTGCAGAATACAGAGACTAGTAGACCAAGGTTAGAAGTTCTGCCAAGGAAAGAAGCAAGAGATGAAACCGAAGACTCAAAGATCCTGTTTTCATGCAAATGCTGTTAGGAATAAAGAATATGGGGTAAGAATAAAGGTGCAGCAGTGAACAAGAAAATGATTTTAAGGAATGGAGAGGTTATGCTGTGGGAAAATTTTAAGACAGACTACGTGGCTTCCTGAAAAAAGAAAGCTGAGAGGAGGAGACAGGATTTCAGTTTTAAATTGTTAAAGGGATTGGATAAGGTGGATGAAGGGAATCCTTTTCTGTTTGTTCAAAGCAGAAACATGGGGCATATCCTACCCGTAGGGGGCTGTGCTTTCTTCAACTGCTGGGGACCGCAATAAATCCAAGAGAAGCTGTAATTGATTGCAACTAATATGCTGTATGTTTTGCATATGATGACTTCTGTAATATTTTTCTACTCTGTAAAGTTTGTGTATTTGCTTCTCACTTAATGTATGTAAATAATTTTAAGTCGCCCCTGAAAAAGGGACAGTCCTGTCTCAGTGGGCCTAGCCGGTCATCGACATTCAAATAAATAAAATACATCCGTAAATAAATACATGAAAAGAAAAACAAAGTCCCTGCAAGGCAGGGAGCTGTCTCCAGTTACGAAGGACAGATTGACAAGGTTGAGGATTATGGGATAAGGGGCATGTCCTCATACTCTCAGACTTTTATATCTGCCCTAGCTGAGAGGGGAAGACAGCCCATACCAATTCACTACCTGACCGCAAGAGCCAACACACAACTAGGGGTTATGTGAGGATGCATGTCTTCAGAGACAGAGTAGTTAACCACGGAACAAAAGACCTAAAGGAAGCAATATATGCAAGGGATAACACGTGGCAGGCTGTGTGGTTATCGGTAATATAGTATGGCTAAAGCCAATAATCCATGGACAGGAGCACTTTTCCAAATACGATAATCCCTGAGTTTTGATTGACAAGCAGCAATAATCCATTTCTAAGCATGGATTATCGCTACGTGTCAATGACTAACAGTGGATTATTGTAAAGTGACAGATAACTGTGCTCACACTACTGAAAGCCAACTCCAGCATGACTCTTTTCACACTGCTGCCATTGTGCTTCACTCACTCTCACTTTCACATTCAGGAAAACCCATCGACTGAATTACCACCACACTTGCCCATCATTTATTTTATATATATTATTCTATATATAATGTACATCTTGCATGGTTGTCAGGCATGAGACAAACATGTAGAGGATGCCTCCTTCCCTCCCTTCCTTTTTTCTTTCCATATAGGTTTTTCTCCCACTAAGCTGTCTGCGCCCATCCTCTTTCAGTTACCCACCATCCTTGGGATTTACCTGGGGGAGAATCCCCCATGGATATTTGGCCTGAGGTAGGATCCAGGGGGAGAGCCATCCCCCCTCCCGCAGAACACAATTCAACGTCTGCTGGTCTGCTGGGTGGTGGGCAAAGGAGGACTCAGACCCCAGCGGAAGGAGAGCTGTCTTAGGATGCTTAATCCTCCCTCCCTCACCTGGTTGCCCCTGAGGTGACCCTGGTCAGTTTCCAAACCCGCTCACCGTGTGGCAGGAAGCAAGGCACCAGTACCTCAGCCCTTCACACCACAGGGCCAGCTCTTTAACACCTTTTCAAATGCATTTCTGTGAACTGATAAAGTGTAGTGAAGCAGGTAAATTATTTCAGCATGCAATGGCTCTATTTACAAAAGGGCGTTGCTCCAGGGAGGAATGGAAGAATGTAGTTATGACATCTTTAGCCATCTGCAAGAAGGCTCATGCCTGAGCCCAGTCCGAACTGTGACTGTTTTGAATAGAGGGATAAGGAAGAACCCCCTCACACTTTCCCGACTAGTAAGCCAAGCTTCAGAAAAAAGGGACGGGAGAGTCCGAGAACGTGTGTGTGGTGTTGTGGGCCCCAACGAACCTGCTGCCGAAGACCCCACTGTTAACCATCATTACGGATACATGATATGAACTGCTAAAGCTTGATGGCTGATGTGTATTACAAGATGACTATGTGTTAAATGAGACAGTTATAAACTAATTTCCCCCAGTAAAGGGACTACATATGATCTGCCGCTCTGGGTGTCAGGTGATCATTTACACTGCTGTTTCCAATTCACTGTCTCAGGGGAAATGTACAGAAGACTGGCAGCTGTGCTGCAGCTGTTTGCAAGGGGACTCCTAGCAAGCCAAACCATCTTTATACCCTTAGGCACAGGAGTCACCCTGGGTCATGCCCACCCCATCACATGCAGGATCAGCTAGCAGGCTCAAAAGGGCAGCTCTGTTTCCGCTTGTTCTACCAGAATCTATCTATCTATCTATCTATCTATCTATCTATCTATCTATTTTTTTTTTTTTAATGCTTCCATTTTTCTCTAGTAAACAAGCTGGTTACTTCCTTGGTATATGCATACCATTGCAAGCTTGGCAAGGTTTAGGGTTAGGATCAGAAAAATAAACGATATACCGCACTGGATAGGAAGCAGCAGGAAAAGCAACTTTTAACAGGTATGCTGCTATTTTCATTAACTGTAGCTAGATACTACATGCAACGTTTCCACAAAACATTTCTTGTTGCGCTGCTGCTTTCAGGAACAAAAACTGACTGCAGTGCCGCTTACGACGCTGGCTTCCAGAATTTAGAAGCAAGTGTAGGTCATTGGAGGCCAAACAGTGGAAAGAAGATCTAGCATGTTAACGCATGCTCTCCTCATCTGGGGACAGAGAGAGGGCTGCACTTTCCGCTACTACACTTCCACCTGCAGGTAATCACAGGTGATAGTGCAGAGAGGGTGATGGGGGGGAGGGGAACGCTGTATCTTGGAGCCCTAGCTGCACTGTCCCAGGGGGCAGAACAGAAAGTAGGAAATATCCAACAGGCCCAAGGCAGACAAAGGCTGTTGGTTCTCCCAAGGGAGTACACCACACCAGGGAATTGCTCTCTCAAGGAAGGAAATGTCCCCAGTGAATCACATGAGACTGGATAAGAGACAGAGAAGGGATGTAAATGAGGCTGGGAGGTCACCTGGAAGAGCAGTGCAGCAGCAGTGACCAGGAGATGAAGACAATATTAAAAAAAAAAACACGATTACAGTTCCCTTTGGTGGCTCGAAAGGGCAGCAGCAGCACTGACGCACCACGCCAGTGACCTGGATTTGGGAAAAGACTCTGGTCACTCAGGGGATGGCTGAGGGAGGATTAAACGTTCCCAAGAACAGCTCTCTTCCCTGGGGAAGGGGGGCTCTGCATTTTGCTACTTGACTGCCACCTACTGGAAACCAGATGACAGCAGCAGGAGTCCATAGATGCGGAGAGGGGTATCTATTGGATGCCAGGTCCACATACATGACGTACACATGCATGTGCATCGTCACACACGGGCACTCTCGGGGAGAAAACCAGGAGCTGGAGAAAAAAGCCCTAGTCTGCCACTGCAGTGGCACTCCCGCAGCCACGCAGGCCCACACACGACCAACATGGCAGGCCACCTTCCACTATCGTGGTCCTGGTCAAGTGGTGAATAATCAATAAGTCCATGAAAAGGTTGGCGACAGGACAGGACGGGGGGAGGGTGCAGTTGGACGAGCCAGGGGACAAGTGAAAGCTTGATAAAAATAAATATATTATGTAGTAGGGCTGAGTAGGCTGTTCAATGTTAAACTCAAATGTTTACACTTTAATAACTTTGCAACCATTCATCAGATTTGCACAAAATAAGGCAAAGCGCCATCCTGTGGGTACGCCTCTTGATGTGGCAAGTTACGCTCCAGTTGGATGTGCAGTCTCTGAGTTACGGAGAGGTGAAAAACATGTTTTCGCCATTGACTTTGCTGGGACTTTTCTTTGAACTTGCCTACAACCCAAACAGTTTGGTTTTGGGGTCTGACATTTCAGGGTGGAAAGGGACTACCCCACAGATGTGCCTTTTGCTAGTCTGGTGAAAAAATAATAAGAAGTTTTCAAGTAATAGCAATTTAAAAATGTGAAAAAATTGCTTCTGAGCATGCTCAGTAGGCACTTCAATATAGCTGTATGAAATGAAGTAGGAATCCTGCTCCTTATGGAGAAATTCCTACTTCATATGGCCGCCATCTTGTTTTCAGTTTTGCCTGGAAATAAAAATTTGGAAACCTCCCACAATGATATTCTGGGGAGGAACCAACACATGTAGCTTGCTTACTGGGACCTCCTTCAGTGCATTCTGCACATTACTGGATGAAATATGCCCGTAAAATGTGTTTTAATTAATTCCTAGCTCGTATCGGTGCAGTACAACCTAGAATCCTACTTCGTATGCAGAGATGCAATGTAGGATCCTGCGTCGTGAGCCAAAAATAGGATTATTAATTAAAAAATAAAATGTTTATGCCAACATCAGGGTGCCCAATCCCTGTATCGGCACTAGACGACCCACCAGAATGGGACACTGGGGAGCCCACTCCCAGTGTCCCCAATTATATCATGCGCCCCCGATCACTACCAGTACTGTCACTGTGGGATACTGGGGAGCCCCCCCGTGTCCCGAAATGTTTGCTTATTTAAATGATGCCTGAAATAAAGAAAACAGTCCCCCAACATCTTTTTATTTAAAAAAAAAAAATCCTGTAAAAAAGAAAACAGTCCCTCGTCGTCTCCCCCTGTCCCCCTTCCCCAACCTCCCTCTGCGCACCCACCTTTCTGCAACCCCCACGCCATACTTACTCCTCCAGAGATTGGCGGCTGTGATCTTCTCTTGGACCAGGTATTATCGCCACTGTTCAAACAACCGCGAACTGAAGAAGTGCCATATAATGGCTGTCTATGGCGTTTTAACTTATGTTGATATCTCGGAGCATTTTTCAAACTTTTTGCACCAAATGTTTAACATAGGCTTTTGGGACCCCAACCATGAACACGGCACTGTCACCACATTTCAGTCCTGAAAGGTGATTTCGTGGTTGGAATCACCTTTTGGGACCGATTAATGAAATACCAGTGCCAGTGTTCATGAAGGGAGTTCTAAAAGGCCCATGTTGAAAATCTGAGCAAACTCCAAAATTGGCTGCTCATAACTCGCAATTTTTAATATTTTCACCCAGATTTTCAACGTTACCATTTTTACACCTCCTCATGAACAGTATGGCTGTCATTTTCACATCCTGCCCGAAACATGTTTTAGCACTTGTGACGTAGAATGGCATGGTCGCTGTGCAAAATCAACTTTCGGGATGGAATAATGAAACCACAGTGCCAGTGTTCATGAGGTGGGGTCCCCCAAAAGGCCATGTTGAAAATTTGGTGAGAAAATTCCTGAAAATGCCCGAGTTACATGCGTCCGTTGAATTTATTCTACACACGTGCATAAATTTTGTACTTTCTTTTGCTGCCAAATTTTCAACATAGCCATTTTATCACACCACTTCATGACCAGTACAGCTGTCCTTTTTTTACATCCTGCCCAAAATGTGTTTTTGCACCTGTGACACAGAATGGTGTTGCGGTTGGGCATAATTACGTTTTGCCTTGCATTTCACAATTTCTCTGTACCAGGGTACATGAGGTGGGGTAATAAGATGGCTATGCTGACAACTGGGTCACTGTTGTTGGGACGGAAGCACAGGCCCAGAGGGCTGAGCGCCCACACCTACATACATATGCATCTCTCACAGTAAAATAAGAAAACTATTATACTATCTCAAAAGAAGGAAATTCATTGCAAAAACTCTAATACAGCAGCTGGGTTTCTATTACAGCAACAAAAATTGGAAATTCAGTGTTAAGGTTACCGACCCTACCACCCCACCCCACCCCACCCACCCCTCCACACACTAACAGGTGACAGGGTGTCCTTAGGCCTAACTCTCACCCCATTCTCCTATACTGTAACATCTCATCTGGTTTACACATGGAATGGGGTGAGAGTTAGAAGCCAATCTCAAGGCACACCCTGACGCTGCTGGTGCGTGGAGGGTGGGGGTGGGGTGGTAGGGTTGGTAACCCTAACACTGAATTTCCAGTCTTTTGTTGCTGTAACAGAAACCCTAACTGATGCATTAATGGGTTTTTTTTGCAATACATATATATATATATATATATATATATACATACACACACATATACACACACACACACACACACACACACACACTCAGGCCACTGCCCCATTTACTCTCACAAGCAGTCTTTTTTTTTTAAATCCTGCTTTCTCTTCTCTATGCAGATTCTCCCAGACTGTGAGCAGTGTGCCCAGTGACCCAATCCTCACCAGGGGTCAACGTGGCAACGAGCTGACCATGCAGGTAACCATCATTTAGACAGCTATGTGGGTTCTGCCCATTTATATCTCTGGTCCTTCCCACCACCCTCCTGGTGCCACTCACAGCACACCACAGCTTCCTCTGTTGTAGGAGGTTGAACCCACCACGGCCCACCACGGGGCGGGTGCTGTTACCATGGAATGTGGATCTTACCCTCCCCAGGCTGGGGAAGCCTTGCCACCAGCAGCAACGATACCCCTTCTGCCACCCAGACCAGGTCAGAGCATAGTGCGGTATCATAGGGCCTTTAGGCAGCCAAAAGCATTCTTCTGATGTCTCTCAATTAGTGTCAGCCTCTAAGTTTGATAAATCCTGTTCACTGTGCCACACCATCCCCCGCCCCCGGTTTGGGGATTTTTTTTTAAAACCACTTTTAGTAATACATATCTTTACTACTGTAACCACAACGGAAACTGCAGTAGCTATTTGTGCACTTCAGACCGTTTATCCAAAAGTATCTTGTTTGAAGAAATTCTTTTCTAATAAAGTATGAAAGCCTGAGACTGAATTCATTGTTTGCCAGATGACAACAGTAATAGCCCTGTAATGTGAGTGAGCGAGTGCACATGCCTGACACATTCACCAACTCCCACACACTCAGGAGTATTGTACACCTATCAGAAGTGCAGCAAGGCCAGCATTAAACAGAGAAGCACATGCAGCCCTTAGTAGATGGCACATCAACCAAACAGAGATTCTGCGGAAGTGTTTACTGCCTTCTCCCCTAGGTCGGAAGAGGTGCGGAATATTGTGCAGAAGCAGTAGCCAACTGACAAACGGGATCCAGCATTATGGAGACCTGTCTAACTCCACTAGGATGGTATCCAAGTGTGGAAAGAACATCAGGGACACTTTAGTGCACTCCATGAACCCAGTGACTCAGTCTAGCATCATCACAAGGTTGCCATATCTACTCAAATGGGTGCCACACCTCTGGCAAATGTAATCTGCAAAGTTCTGTGCAAATGCAACACAAGGGTGTTTGTGAATCGCAGAAATGGGCACATGATGGAGATCTCAAGGTAGCTCAATGTAGTAGTATTTGTAGTGTTTATTTCATTTAGTGCCATTTAGGCCATGCCACTGGTGCAGCAGCAATGTGTCCTAGTGCCATGTAGATAACCAAGATTTGGGAACAGACTCTGTGTGCCACATCTGGTTCCGTCACCACAGCATGGAACAGGAAGCTTACTCCTGCCGCCAAGGGGGACACTGTGCCCGTGCCAGATAGACACAGGCACTGGCCCGTGCACGGGAAGGTGGTGGAATAAAAACTAGGGAGAAAACCACTGGCCACTGTCTACCCGACAGCCGGGCTTTCCTCGGCCTGAGCAGGATATATCCATGATAACAGGGTACTATATATCCTTGCAGACAGGCAGCTGGTTGGGGCATAAAAAATGTATATGGAAACAGATAAAATATATCACCTTTGTAAGGCTCAAGTCACAGTACAATTTCCAGAAGTCATACCGAAAAAGAAACAAGGAGATTGTACACAGCAAACAAACTTTCTGTAACAAAATTACATACAGCCTGGAAAAGCAAGTTTTAAGAAAAGATTTCTCATTTTAAATTTTAAAAGTACCATGAGTGAGGCTGGCCTGTCAGCACAACACTAGCGTTACCACTGGTAGGCTGTTGGTTAACTAGGATCTGCAGCTTATCCAATAGGTAGGGAAATGGGCAGACTGGGTGGGCCAAGTGGTCTTTATCTGCCATCAAAGTCTATGTTACTTATGACGCCGGTGGTCCAGGATCAGGAGCAATCTCGCGTTGTCCTGGGCCAGCCAAAGGGAGGAGGATTTGGGAAGGAAGGGATCCTGTTACCGTCACACCACGGCCACCTGGGTGTTCCCAGGTGGAGGCAGAGGCACCAAGTCGAGTGGGGGAGGAGAGGCACAGAATGTCTAGCGGGGTGCATGGCCATGCTCTGCACCCTGCTTAGCACCACCTGGTGTCTCCTAGTGGTAGGGTTGGGAAAAGAAGAAAATGGAGCCCTCCAGCATCGTGGGATGATGTGCCACCAGCCTCCTAGATCTCGAGTTGCTGACTGCCCACCTGCCCCCAGAACTGTGTAGTCGGTGGACAGCCTGGGCAACACCCCACCGCCCCACCTCAGAGGGGTCAGTCCATTGGTAGTAGGGGGCAGGATAAGAGACAGGGATGGGTCTGGGAGCTGGGACAGTGCATGTATGGAGGCAGCTGTGTGGAGGGTGGGAGTTACCATGAGTGGGGGCAGGACAGATATCTACCAGTAGAAAGCTCCAGATGATTGGGAGGGGGAATGTGGTGTGGCCACCACAAATGCTTATCACCAGTCGATTTCAGCCTAGAAGGTGGCACTGTTAATATTCAGTCAACTGACCTTGTCACTCTGGAGGGGTATAAGGGGTCAGGAGATACATTGTGCTGTGGCCCAACCTCGGTCACAGTTTTAAAAAGGAGGAACCTGTAGTCCCTACCACCATAGGACAGGGCAGTTAGCCCTGCATCTAAGCGACAGGGTAATATGATCCAATTTCCATACAGAAGTGTGAAGTCTAGGTGCGGCATTCTAGATTAGCCTCAAACAACAAATCAGACTATGAGGCAAGCCCTTATGAGCCCATTACAGTAACCCAATCTTGCAGTGATGAAGGCCTGCACTACAGTGGCCAGGATGCTGGTCATGAAAGGGGAGGAGTCTGGCAATATTTCTGAGATGGTAAAATCAGCATCTGACATCCACTGACACCGAAATTCAAAATGACAGCTGGTCATTAAGGATCGTTCATAGATTATACGCTTCCCACAAAGCCTTCAGTGTAACCTCCTCAAGAGAAGGTAGTCGGAGGCTTCACTGTACTGCTGAGATCTACCTAATCCAAGTTAACCAGTAAGAGTTCTGTCTTGCTCTAAGAAAACTCAGAAGGACGAGAAGGCTTAGAGCTGTGATACTCTAGCAGCCCAACAAATAGCTTCTTCTCAGAAAGGTACAATAGCTCATACCGCCTTTTAGAGAAAACGTTAAACTGAGATCCCTAGTCGGCTCGGTGGTGTGGAGGGCTGAGGCGCTTTCACCTCACAAGCCACCACGCCAGTGACCTGGATTTGGGAACAGACTTGGGGTCACCTGGGGATGGTCAGGCGATAGGAGAGGATTGAGTGTCCAAGAGACTGCTCTCCTCTCCCGGGGAGGGAGTGCTTGGTGCTTCTGCAGTCAGCTGCCACCCAGTGAAGGGTGAGTGGCACTACAGGTCAAAGTGGCACACAGGGAGTTCGGTGGGGAAAACCTCGCAGCAGGCTGCATGCCTCCACACACACGCAATGACATGCATGCCCCAGCAGAGAGTGGGAAGAAAATTGGAGGATACCTGGCAGGATCAGTACCACTGAGCACTGCGCATCCATCCACCGCCCATGCCACCACCAGGACCCTAAGCCCCCACTTCTGGATTTGTGTATCAGAGGTGAGGGGCAGAGGAAGAGGACATACCTCCCCCTCTTGCTCCTGCCGCAGGGGTTAATCTAGGGGGCTCTTGGGGCCAGTTAAGTCCTGGGAGGTGGTTGAGTAGAGAGGGGCAGGGACAGAGTGCTGATGAGCCACCGTCCCTGCCCAGGAAGAGATAAAACCTTTATAGGAAAAACAAAAACTGAAGTCCCTCCTGTCTGTTATAGTAGATGTTAAATATTCCACGACACATCTCAAAAAGAGTAAAGACATTTCCCCTGTGTCCTGGCTAAATGTCTTCCTAGTCACTAAACCACCAACAGATTACACTGATTAAAAACTGATCTATTTTCATCTGGACCTAGAGAGTAAGATAACTGTTGAGTAGTGTACTGGCAGAGAATGGTGGCCGTATTCCCCCCTCCCCCGAAGTGGCTACACTTCACTGAGTAGTCGACATGTAGTTGTGTCGTGACTGTAAAGCGTTACAAGATGCTCGCAAGAAAAGTGCTATAGAAATGCAAAATGGTATGATAAAGTAGGCTAGTCAACAGAAAGCAATCTCTTTCTTTCCCTCCTTCAGTCCCTAAATGCTGAACAACTAAATACCAAAATGATTACATCCTGGTTTGTAAATTCACTTCTTGTGGTACTAACCTGTTTGAAGACAAAACTGTCCCCGAATGTATTTAGTACTGTAAAGCAAACTTAGCAGTTTTTTTAAACATATGAAACATTTCAAACATGTTTCTTACTAAACAAGCTGTTTTCTAAGTACAATAACCCAAGGTGTGAGGTAAGGCTGCACCTTAGGCCTCACAACGCGACTGGGGAGTACAGCAAGATCCGTCTTACTGCACATACACCATGTTGTGGGTTGCCGCTTACAAAACCCACTTTGGGGTGTGTGATAAGACAGATCATATCATATCATACATCCCAGTTGGCTGAAAGCACTCCGCTCTGCCTCATGCCTCACAAAGCACCTGGAGCACGCAATACAATCAGCTTTACTGCATGCCATTTTATGTCACTGTGTGTGTGTGGTAAGAAAGATGTATAATACCACACCTCACAGACGGTTAAAAGCACTCAGCTGCACCCTGTCCCTCACAATGCTTCTGCGGCATGCTGTATGATCAACCTTACTACACACCCTGTTGTGGGTTATTGTTTACATAATCTGCTCCAGGATGTGTGGTAACACCACCATCACACTTACCAGATGGTTAAAAGCACTCAGCTGCGTATCGTGCTTCACAGTGCGCTTGGGGCATGCAATAAGAACAGCCTTACTGCACACCCTGTTGTGAGTTGTTCACATAAAATCCTTGTATTAAAGCTGACTGCCAATTCTGGCAGCTTGTGTTGCAAGGGTCCTTCAATACATACACGCACACACACTCTAACCAGCTCCACCCACTTCCCACTTTTTTTTCTTCCTTCATTGGTGCGGCACACTTTTGCCTAGCCACCCTCTAGCACCTTTTTTTTTTATACTTTATTTTTAGTTTTTCATATGTAAAACACACGTTAGTTACATATCCAAGACACTCCAAATACAGATTTTATAGCACAGGTAGGAAACCCCACCTTTAATCAAAGGATAGATGCCTCGGATATATTGATACCACTCTGAGGGGTATACTAAAAACTATGTAACGCATTCTAAAGTAGTTCCAGCTCTGAGCTATGTTGCTGAGCCCATGAGCAGTGTGACTAATTGCAATATACTTAAAAGTTCGTTGGAAAGTCCAGAAAATCGTGTCCCACGTTGAGACTTGATGCGTCA
This sequence comes from Neoceratodus forsteri, assembly GCA_016271365.2. Lineage (NCBI taxonomy): Eukaryota > Metazoa > Chordata > Ceratodontiformes > Ceratodontidae > Neoceratodus > Neoceratodus forsteri. The sequence continues at coordinate 382,113,241 of CM028134.1, read as the reverse complement.
CACTAACATCTAAAGAAATATAAATGACACTATTTTGTTATAGGCAGCATTATCCATACAGAGTACCCAAAACTATTGAAGATAAAAAAACACCATTAATCATATGATTAACTAGCAATCGATCCTCCTACGTTAACTTATGGAGCTATAAAATAAGTAGCTTCACTAATCATGTTCTGTTAGCTTAATTCTTTTACTGAAAAGCCCTATTAAACCAGGAACATAAAAACTATAAAGCTTCCTGAGGATCTTTTACTTTAGACAAAACCAGTTCTTAAGTCAGTATGAAATAGGGGTCAGCCTTCTTCTGTCCCGACAACATCCAGATCGTCCTCGCTCAGTTCTCTGCCCTGATGTTTGGAGCTAATACCCATACGGGAGACCCATTTATTTGCATCTGCTGGATCAGAAAACACCCATACTTTATCTTTGTATACAATTTGGAGCCTTGCTGGGAAAATCATAGCGTGCATAATGTGAGCCTCTCGCAACACCTTCCTGCTGGGATCAAACTTTTTGCAGTGCATCCTATTGGCATAACTTACATCAGGAAATAGGTAAACAGTTCGATCATCCTGCAAAATCGGGCTCACTCGTCTGGCTAGATTCAAAATTTTATCCCGGGTACCGACTCCATCTGTGATCACTGGTAGTGTACGTGGGACCTCCAAGGTATCTCTGTATCCTCGTGGGGTTATTCGATACACCTTATGGAGCGCAAATCGAGCATTTTGCCCTTCAGGCAGCAATTTCTCACCCAACCAGTCCTGGATAAACATGAGGGGATGATCCCCCTCTATCCCTTCAAGAAGTCCCAAAATTCTTATGTGGGAGGAACGGGCCTGATTTTCTAAAGTTTCCTGGCGCGCTCGAAGGTGCGCATTTTCCTTAACTACCAAAGTGGTTGTGGCAGCTGTGGTCTCCGACTGTCTTTTCATGTCGGACATTCCGGTTTTCAGTCCCGCTACCTCCGACTCAACAACAGTGATTCTGGTATTAAAGGTATCCATTTTTGCACTAAGGTCTGTAATGAATGAGATTATTCACTGTAGTTTAGTCCCAATCGAACTCATGGTTTCTTCTGGCTCCTGCGAAGAAGCAGCCTGCGCTTCATAGCTGGACCGCATGGGCTGAGACGTCTGTCCCGATTTTCCTCTGGTTCCTCCACTCTTTGTCTCTCCGAGGATTACCCATTTAGTAATTGTAGAGTTCCTCAGTCCAATAAGCTGGAATTATTTCGTAAATAATTGCTGAAAAGTAGAAATCTTGATGATTTAATGGAGAATTGCTAGGAGCTGTGCATAAGTGCTGCCACCGAGCTCGGGCTCCACAGTGCGCCGCCCCCCCCCAGCACCCTTTTCAATTCACTTGACTAGCATGCACCACTCACGGGGGTGGGGTGGGGTGGGGGAGCTCCATTAGGGTGAGCTATTCTCCTCTCCAGTCTGTTTAATGTGCAGGAGATTGTGGCTAGTCCATTCAGAAGGATCCGAATGGTGTTAACATCATAAGGTGTCAGCGGTGGCTCAGCAGGTAGACATCCTCCTCTGGGCTAGAAGGTTCCTGGGTTTTAGTCCCACACTGGGACTGGGTTCATACCATAAATGCTGGCACCCCATGCAGTACTACAGGGATGCTGGCTTGAGATGAGACTTTAAACCGAGGTCCTGTCTGCCTTCTGGTGGTCAACAAAAACAAAATAAATCAGTCCTACTGGATCTGACACTGCGGTGCAATTTTGTGTAATTTTAATTGGAAAATATTTTTTGAATGATTTTATTTTTATTTATCTGCTTTATTCTGAGGTGCCCAGGGCCCCTTGGAATGGGAGTGATATAAATAGAGTTACTCTGCCTTGCCATACTGTTCAGCACCAGGGCTTTCTTCTTTATTTTACCATGGGTCACCAGTGTGCATGGCGCAGTGAACACATGCACCACCAGGGGTCCTCATGCCAGACATGGTCGGGCGATCCCCAAACCTTACCGCCCAACTGCAATGCTACCTGTGGTCACCCAGAGGCCAGTGCTGTAGCAGAGCTGCCTTCCACCAACCCCCAAGACAGAGAGGTACTGGGACGCTCAGTCCTTTTCCTTTCGGCCAGCCCCTGTCGAGACCGAGGCTCATTCCCGAACCCGAGTTATCGGCATTGCAGCAGTACCACTACCACTGTGCTGACAGATCATCCTCACACTCACCAATTTTTTAATTGGGACAGCAAAATCTATTTTGAGTGAGTAAAATTGCTTTGATCTAGTAAAAGAAGAAAAAGAAAAGTACAGTTTTTTCAGGTTTGGGGCAAGAAGATCTGTTGGGGGTATCGAGAAATCCTGCACACCATTTTGTAAGGAGAATTTCTTGAAAAAAATAGTTAGAAAATAGTCTGTTGACCGCGTTCCGCCAACTAGGCTTGGAATAACATGGAAACATAGAATCTGACGGCAGATAAGGACCGCTTGGCCCACCTAGTCTGCCTATTCTTCCCTACCTACTGTATTAAAAAAGCTGCAGATTCCAATAAAGAAACACCACCAGACCTGGACAATGCTAGTGATACAGTTTTTTAGAATTGTCACCGGAGGGGCAGCTCTCTTGAGGAAACCTACGGATCTGGTTCGAGCAGCCACAGAAGGCAGGGACAAAAAAAAGAAGACAAGGAGAAGACGATGCAGCAGGAGGCAGAAATCAACAACAAGAAGTGAACAGTGGGAACAAACAAATGCAGCAGCAGGGAGGTTATCAGAACAGCGGACGTCAACAGTACAACAAGTGGCAACAGAACAACAGGGGACCACAGAGGAGGTGAATGGGGGCCCAAACCCAGTTCAAGCGCCAATGCAAAAGACACAGGAACAATATCTAGTGATAAATATTTCTTCCTATATGTTATCAGACATAGAAGCACAGGTTTTACAGAAAGGTCTGTCGTTTGTTCCAAAAAAAAAAGAAGTGATATCTTTGACTGCATGCTAGAACTAAACAAATTCACAAGAAAGCTTAATTTAAAATATTTTTTCCTAAAAACAAACAGGTGATGATGAAACTGGGCAAGTGTCTGATAATATTAATAGACAGGGGCATTTTAAACCAAAATCTACCTTTTGGCCCCCACCACTCCTGCTGTGCTTGCTTTTGAGCAAGTATGTGAAGTGGAAATATGAACCCTAGTAGAGAATGCACCCAAATATAAATATGTTAACATGAGTAATGCAGAGCGAGAAGCTTTGGATAAGTTAGAAAAAAAACATGGACACAACCATAAAACCAGCTGATAGGGGAGGGGTCCATTATAGTAATGGATACACCTGCTTATGTAGCAGAGGTTCCAAGACAACTGGGAGATGAAAAGGTATACGAAACACTAACGAGATCCATCAACAGAATTCAGAAAGAGAACAGCTATGTTTTTGCATTACTCATGCGAGGAGGGTGCCATCAGTAGGGAATAAAGAGAATTCTTGAAGGTCCAACATCCAGTACTGCCCACAATATACGCTCTCCCTAAAATTCATAAAGCAGAATCCGCCCGGTCACCCCATAGTGGCGAGTATAGGGAGTCTAAGGGAAAAACTGTCAAAATATGTTGACTACTATCTCCATCTTCTTGTCTGCCTTCTGCCCAGCTATGTTAAGGATACAACTGATTTACTATATAAATCACACACACGTTCCATTGATCATGAATGTTTACTTGTCACCTTGGATGCAACGTCGCTATATACAAATGTACCCCATGTGGGGGGGTCATACATGCAGTATTTTTTTTAGAAAATGAGGGAGTACACAATTCAGAATTTATAGATTTTTTTGATTTCCTGTACAGAATTTGTGCTCACCTGTAACAATTTTATTTTTCAAGGACAACACTTTCTACAAATCCATGGTACAGCCATGGGAGCCTTGTTGGCTCCCAACTATGTGAATCTGTATATGGGCCATTGGGAAAACACGTATATTTAGAATGAGGTACTAAATCCATTTCATGACAAAATCAGAGCATATTATCATTACAAAAATGATTGATTTATTTATTTGGAGGAAAACTCAGAATGAACTTGCAGAGTATGTAAATTACTTGCGCAGCACAAATGAGAAGTTAAATTTTTTGTGTAAACTCAGATGTAGAAATATGTACGACTTGGGGGGGGGGGAGGAATCTGGAGGTGAACCTATATATGAAAGCAACGGATAAAAACTCTGTTCTACAGGAATCTTCAATGCACCTGATTAACAATATTCCTCGGGGTCAGTCTTTGAGGGTTCACTGCAATTGTAGTCGTGAGGACAGCTACGATATGAGGGCGAATGAAATGAAAGATAGGGTCCTTATGAGAAGATATAGGAAATCAACAGTACAGGGGGCACTGGATTGGGCACACCATAAGGATAGAAATGCACTCTTAAAGGAAAACTCCATCCTGGTCTCCTCCACACTGTAGTTCCACTGTTTGGCTTTTAACAGCAAGAGTGGCATTTTTTCTGTGTCAACTTCCTGTATTTGAGTTCTAAAGCGTCCGTACGGGAGGAGGGGGCCCATTTGCCGGTGTGGCGACGCATCACTCTGCTTCAATACTTTCGTATTGAAGCCGAGCAGCCGCCACACCTTTCAGTAATGGAGCGCCCCGCATCCTCCGTATCTGGATTTCGGACTTTTAAATTAAAATACAGCAAGTTGTGCCAGAGAAAAATGCTGTTTTGCTGTTAAAAGCTAAACCGGAGGGTTAGCTTTTCGGGTGCAGGAGACCAGGATGTGTGGAGTTTTCCTTTAAATCATTCAAGAGATACTATGGCCACCAAGGAACCTGAATCAAAATACAAGACATAAGGAGCATGATATTAAAGAACTGGAGCATAACTGGTGCCGACCCAACTTTAAGTCCTGTGTACAGAAATAACCTGCCCAGGATGCTATATCAGAGGTTCAGGAATTTAGGAGATAGGACTGTACACTCATATCAACCGATTAGACAGGAGTAGCCTACTATATTTGCGCCCCCCCAACCGTACAAACTGTGGTAGATGTAGATTTTGCAAATTCGTTAGAAAAGGAAAATGTTTTAAGCATCCCACTAGAGACCAGATTTTCAATATATGTGATCTGATCACATGTGACACCCAAGGAATTATGTACTTAGCTACATGTACATGTGGGAGTTTTTACATAGGTAAAACGAGGAGGATGTTTAAGATCAGAATGGGAGAACATATTAAGAGATATAGCTAATGAGGACGTTACAAACATTCTAGCAGCCCATGTAAAATACTCTGGCTCAGGTACTGAACACTCATGGATGTATATGGGTATCGAGAAGGTGAAGTTGGGATCAGGAGGGGGGCGACCTCAATGACCTCCATTTAAAGAGAGAGGCAAGGTGGATGTGCGTCTTGAATGCACTGAATAGTCCAGGTCTAAATGGCGAATTCGACAGCAAACCATTTTAGAAATAATACGGTCAAATATGACATTTGCCTTTTTGTAAAATGTGAGTCTTAAATGCAATTGTCTGTGTTCTTTTTAAGACTGTGGTTCCATTCCATGTGGTGAAGCTGCTTACAACTGATACAAGTACACAGCAGGATTTCCGCCCCCAGTATGTTGACTGTTGTCATGGTGTGAGCCGGAGTATCAGATACACGGAGAGAGATGAAGTATCACATGATTACCATGGATACTGATAGAAGAAAAAAGACATATAAGCACCAATCTGAAAACAGTAATTGAATAAAGGACTAATTCATATTGAAAACGGATGCTTCTTTAACACTAACTGACATCTCTTGGGGGAGCTGTATACTTCTCCTGCTGACTGATAACGTTTTAAATGTTACTGCTATGTATAAGTAATTGATTGATTTGTTTCTGTTAGCTTTAAATGTTACTGATATGGGATTTATATTTGAATATTTATAAGGATGTGCATGAGGATTTCGTGACTAATTTTATTAGATTTATTCATGGGTAGCTTTAGCACTTGTATAAACAGTAATTTGAATGTATAATCTTAACCCTAGATAAAGCATCCGCAGAAGTGTGAAACAGCTGTTGGGGACTTTGGTTTTCCCTGTGGGGCATTTTTCACTTCTAAATATGATGCACTATATTTTTATCTTGCAACAAATAAAGATGCTGATTTTTATCTCCATACTGGAGTAATTTCCTGTTTTGGTGTTGTGAGCAAGTGCGGGGGTTTTGTGCTACTGCTACTGCATTACAGACCCTACTTGCTGTTTGGCTCTAACCCCACTTGCCTTACCACTAAGGTTCCCTTATAAAAGTCACTCTGGCAGTCGGTCCTGTGGCGTGAGGGTTGAGCGCTGGGCGCCACACCTCGCCAGAGACCCAGGGGTTGGCGGTGGGGAGAGAAGTTGAGCATCTGGAGGACTGCTCTCTCTCCTCACTCTCTCTCAGGGGAGGGTCCCATGTCGTCCCGCTCACTGACTGCCCTCTGGTGGTGACTGGAGGCAATACGGGTCGGAAGGCATGCTCTGTAAGAAGAGGGGGAACGGGACGAAAACAGGAGGAAAAAGGAGCCTAGCAGGGTCCCATGATGGTCTGCCGCACTGAGGGCCGACCCCAGCTTCTAGTTTGGGTCCCGGGAAGGAGCATTACATTCTAGCCCCGCCACGGGGCAAGCTGTGAGGAATTTCTGGGGTCGGCTAAGTGCAGTGCAGCAGGATCCAAGAGAAAGTCCCTCCTTTGAGGGCCAAAGCCCCTACCAGGGTCTGGAGGATAAAACCTGTATATAAAAAAAAAAAAAGGTTACTCTGGCAGATTCTCACTCCCTGCCATGGGGATATATCTAGGAATGGTGAACCAAAGCATACTGTGGGAGGGGGGTTCACTTGTGTTCCCGCTCCTTAGTTTGGGTGGTTATGGGGAGGAGAATTGACCCATCCTGGCCAGCCACTGATAGTGCAATTCTGATGCTCCCCCAGGATGGCTTACCCAGAGGGAGAGGGGATCACAGGATGTATGTAACACTAAGGAGGAAAGGTGCAGTGCTCAGGATTTTCCCTCTCATGATTAATGATTATAGTTGCCGCTACAGCTGAAGACAACAACTGTATGCATGCTACACAGCACGGCATTAGTGGTGACTGTGGAAGGGTGGTGGGGCACGCTAGCTGGGAGGCTCGCAAAAGTAGGCCCAATGGGACCATCATGAGTCCACCACAGTTAGTTTTACTGGCAGCTGGCACCTGTCACTGGGGAGGACGCACGTGTGAGCAGTGATGTCTTTAAAACATGGCAGCCACAAAAGGGAAATGAGACATAAGGCTCCATTTTCAAAGCCCCAAGTATGCCGCAAGCCCCTACGGCGCCGATCGTTTGAGGCACAGGGCTTGCCACATTCTCCCGACTGGTGATCGGGATTTTTCAATCCTTTGCGCCAAATACTGCAAGTTAGACCAGCTTTTCCCTGGTCTAACATTTGTCATTTGGGGGACCCTTTTTACGGGGCTTGCGCCAAATGTTTTGCTGTAAATTGAGGAAACTGTCACAATGGCACCTGATGTGCTAAAATCAGGTGCAGCTGTGTCAGAGGGGTTTGGCACAGCTGTGCCAAAAAATAGGTTTGCCGCAGGGCTTGACATGAGCCCTGTGTCACCCTTTGAAAATCGAGCCCACGGTGTGCAAGAACATTGCCAGAGTTAGTTGGGAACCTGACTTCACACCTACTTTATTTTACACTGGTAGCTGGATCGGGCTGGGGAGACCTCTCTACAGGACCCTCGCTCTTGCTGTGTGTGGAAGGGGGCATGATGTGCCTTCACACAAACTACTAACAGTATGTCCATGTAAAAGAACTAGTTTGAGTGTTAGCACGATTAGGTGTAGAACAGGAGGGGAAAAAAATATCAGTCTTTGAGTATGACCGGGTGGGGGGTTGGGCGCCAGGGCAACAGTTCACTCTCTTGCTAGGACAGCAGCAAGATCTTGATGTCGGCTGCGACTATGGGCACACTCAGAACGACGTGGAGGCACCACTTACTCCCAAAGCAGATTGGGAAAGCAGCCTTTGCAAGGTGACACCTTAGTGAACCATACATCAGCAGATCACGTTTGCCTGAAATTGCAAGCACACAAACAGAAAACAGATTATGTATAGTTTGTTCCCACAAATGATGTGAGGTTGTTCAGCCCTGGAAGTGAAAGAAGTCTGGTTAATTACAATTTATTGTTTTTCTGTTCTTAAATGTTAACTGCGGCACCAACTGTGCAAGTTCATCCTGTTTCGAGTTGCCATTAGATTCTCTTCACAAAGGTTGTCAGTAATAAGTTTTGTAGACAACAGCAACATGATTCCCCTATACTTCTATGACAGGTAAAGGCTTCATGCCTGGGTTATAAGATATAGGCCCATACAAAACATACTGTAAGATTGGGTACCCTCACAATAGCATCATTAAATGTTCAAGGGATTAACTCAGTGGTCAAAAGGACAAAAATTCTTACACAACTGAATAAACTGAACTGTGACGTGGGGTTTCTCCAAGAAACTAGGTTAACTGACTCGGAACACCAGAAATTAGCACAAGCCTGGGTGGGAAAGGTGGTGGCATCTTTACGTGACTATGGGAATAGGGTATCTACAGCCATTCTCTTCAGGAAAAGTATTCCCTTTGCTATCACAACCATGGAGACCCTTGAAAATGGTAGACTGGTAGTGGTTTCTGAGCAGGTGTTTCTACTGAACTTCCATTTCTTTAATTTGTACGATCCAAATAAAGACAGCCCCTCCTTTTTCACAAGGGTATTTAGGAAGATAATTTCATTAACAGAGGGCACCATATTGATTGGGGAGACTTTAACTGTGTAATCAACCCTCAGTTAGATAGGTCTTCGGGGAATGTTACCAATAAGCTGATACGAAAGGCAGTATGGACTGGTATGGAGGAGAAGGCCCTAATAGACACATGGAGGGAATTTCATCCTGCCAACAAAGATTTTACACTCTTTTCGAATATCCATAAATCTTATTGATGATTAGATTTGTTTCTAGGCAGCAAGGTGGATCTGTATAAATTCTCAGACTGCAACATACATCGAACGGTAAACAAGGACCGTGTTGCAGTCATAGCTGAAATAAGGCCAGAGGACTGAAATAGGTCCATCTTCTGGAGAATGAACACCTCCCTCTTGAGTGAAGAGGATTTCCACAGAAGGATAAAAGAGGTAGCAGCGGAACATTTGAGGGTTCACCAGGGGTTGGAGTCAAAGGATAAGGGGATCTGGGACACACTTAAGGCAAAACTAAAGAGGGTAATTACATCCTATTCAGCACAACTTAAAAGACAAAGAACAGAAAAGTACACCAAACTAATGGCCAGCCTCCACATTAGAGGCCCAGCACACAAAAAAAAAAAAGCCGGCCCATCGCGCAGCGGTGGATTTCCGCTGTGCCTAGCGACCCGGTGGGAACGGACTGGGTCGCTGGAAGGGTCGGCTGGGAGAAGGATTGAGTCTATGGGCTGCTCTCTCTTCTCCAGGGGAGGAGGCTTGATGCTCGGAGCACGAGCGATCCCCGGCGGAGGCTGGGAGTCTCACAGCTACCGGCACACAAAAGACACTTTGGAGGCGGGACAGGACGTCAGGCGTCATTGCACGTCCGCCTCCAGGAATACAGAAAAATGGCTGCGGTGTGTCCTCTATGAAGCCCGCCGCAGCTTCAATTAACCCCAGGCCGCCCTCCGACCTAATACAGGTCCTGCAGGGTGTTGGCCCTCGCATCCCGTAGCCCCGCCGTGGGGGGGTAAGCCATGGGGCTTCGGAGGGCTCAAGGCCGTTCTGGGGGGTGGAAGCCGTCGGCCCGTGACCGGGCGGATACCCTGGACGACCGGGCAGGAGGAGAGAAAAAGAAAATAGAAGAAAAGAAAAAAAAAAAAGAAGAGTTTGTAGCAACCACATATAATTTAAACTAAGAAAGGGTGGGGCTAAGACTTGGGAAACAATCTCATGGGGCCGCAGATTGCGGAGCCTTTTGCCTCACCCCGTCAGCTGGCGATAAGGGAAGTGACAGAATTCAAAAAGGAGGTAGTGGGGGGGCAAGAGAAGGCAAGGGGGCAGGGGTCTGGCTGGAGGTGGTCTCTATAAATGCAAGAGCTTGGGAATAAGTTACCAGAGCTCCAGGCACTGATGGCGGGGGTCGATATAGTTGCCATCACAGAGACATGGGCCAACCAGTATCAGGACTTGCACTTAATGATCCCAGGATACAGACTGTTTAGGAGAGACAGATTAAATGGCAAGGGAGGGGAGTGGCTTTATTCATAAGGGATGGGATAGGGTGCAGTAGGGAGGAAGGGGAGGAGGGGCGGGCAGAGATCTTGTGGGTTAACATAAAAAACGCGAGGGGCAGGAAAACTAGGCTGGGGGCAGTGTTTCGACCACCCTCCCAGTCTGAGGAACTTGACAGAGAGTTGGTGGCTACATTATGGAATCACTGCAGCAGGGGAAGGATGGTGGTGATTAGTGACTTCAATCTACCAGGGGTGGACTGGAGTACCGTGACTTCAGCTAGCACCAGGGAACAAGTCATACTTGATGCCTTCCAGGATACATTCCTGTTATAACAGGTAAATGAGACAACTAGAGAGGGGAACATTTAAGACCTGGTATTATCAGAGGAGGACCAGGTATGTGATGTGAGGATAGAGGACCCCTGACAGGGAGGAGCCATCATACAGTATGGTTCTCCCTTGATTTGGGAAGGGAAGGGCCACTTACCAAAACTAGAATAGTGGATTTCAAAATGGTGGACTTTGGCAGGATGGCAGCTATACTTGGGGGGCATGTGGCCACCATCAGCCCAGATATGGATGCCAACCAGAAATGGTTCGTCTTGAAGTTGGGCCTAGTGGAGGCCACAAACTCCTGCACGAGGACCAGCAGTAAAAAGGCAGGGTCCAGAAAACCAAGTTGGTGGACCAAGGAGGTGCAAGGGAGGGTGAGAGAAAAAAGAACAGTATTTAAAACTTACAAGAGGACCGGTAGGGATGCAGATAAGGAAGAGCACAACAAGAAATCCAGGGAGGTGAGCAGGGTTGTAAGGGCAGCCAAGGCCTCAAAGGAGCTAAGGCTTGCACAGGGCATTAGAGAAGGTGAAAAAGATTTCTTTAAGTACATCATGGAGAGGAGGAGCTGCAGGGAACAAATCACAATACTCAAGAAGGAATGAGGGTGGGCAGAGAATGGAGCAGAACAGGCAGAGGTACTTAATGAGTACTTCTGTTCAGTATTTACCAGACAGCAGGGTGAGTCTATACCTCAGGGAAAAGACAAGGTATGTGTTTTGGGGGGGGGGGGGTATAACGGATAGAAAAATCCCTGTGAAAAGAGTGGCGGGCTTGAAGTCCTTACGGGCAGACACGGCGACAGGACCGGATGCGATACATTCAAGAGTCCTGAAGGAACTGGCAGAAGTCCTGGCAGCACCTTTGACTGACTCATTCAAAATCTCCCTATAGTCAGGATGTGTGCCTCTAGACGAAGACGGTACATGTGATGCCCCTCCATAAGAGTGGATTCAGGGATGAGCCAGGTAATTACAGGCCAGTCAGCCTCACGTCCTCCATAGTTGGGAAACTAATGGAGACTATCTTGAAAGAGAGGATGGTGGCGTTCTTGGAAAAGAATGGTCTTCAGGATGACTGGCAGCATGGGTTTGCCCTGGGGAGGTCCTGTCAAACAAACCCAGTGGACTTTTTTGACTGGGTGACTAAGGCATTGGATGGCGGTCAGGCAGTTGATGTCCTGTATCTGGACTTCAGCAACGCCTTTGACTCGGTGCTGCATGGGAGACTGACTAGCAAGCTTAAGCACCTGGGGCAGGGGAGAAGTTGGTCAGGTGGAAAGGCAACCGGCTCAGGACCAGACAGCAGAGGGTGGTGGTGGGGGGAGGGGGGACTCTCGACACCCTGAGCAGTCATCAGTGGGATCCCACAAAGCTAGTTTCTGGGGCCAGTGCTATTTAATGTCTTCAAAGCTGATAGCTGAAGGGGTTAAGAGAAAGATGAGCCTGTTCACTGACTCCACCAAAATAGGCGCGTTGTGGATAGCTTACCTAAGAAGGGAGGGTACCCAGGAAGATCTGGAAAGACTTGAGCACTGGTCAAACACATGGCAGCTGAATATCAATGCTAGGAAGTACAAGGTCATGCACTTTGGAGCCAGAAACCCAGAGTACTGTTAATATTTGGGTGGGAGCATTTATCCATCTCTGTGGAGGAAAAGGATCTGGGGGGTCACAGGAACTATGACTCACTCAGCACAGTGTAGAAAAGCAGCTGCCAAGGCCAATAAAATGCTGGGGTGGATTGCTAGGAGGATCACCTCTCTAGGAGGGAGGAAGTAATCCTTCCACTGTACAAATCATTAATGAGGCCTCACTTGGAGTACTTTGAATTCTGTGTACAAGTCTGGTTGCCCCTATTTAAAGAAGGACATCAGGCTTTTTGAGGGGTCCAGAGGTGGGTGACTAAGATGGGGATGGGAGAGAAAACCCTACGAGGATAGGGTGAGGGACCTTAACATGTACGCCCTGGAGGATAGAAGGGACAGAGGTGATATGACTGAAATATTTAAGTACTTAAAGGGCATAAATACAGTTAGTACTAAGGGTATGTTTAAGTTGAAGAAGGAGAGGATCATGAGAGAGCATAGTCTGAAATTAGAGGGGGGTAGGTTCAGGAGGGAGATGAGGAGGCGCTACTTCACGGAGAGGGTGGTAGCAGCATGGAACGCACTGCCGGAGGAGGAGGTGATCTCTCTGAAATCAGTGGGGAGTTTTAAAATAGGGTGGGGTAGGGTTCAAGGCAGAATACAAGTCGGGGGGGGAGAGTTAACCAGAGTGGGGAGCTTAGCAGTGGTAATAATCGGGGTGGAGGGGCAAGGCGAGGCAGCAGCAGTTGTCTGAACTGTGAGCTGTACAACCAAGCAGACACGATAGACTGTGAGGCCTGTTTCTGCTGGCATTTTCGTATGTTCGTATAAAAACTTTCAGTGGCAGAACACAGAAACACAACTGAAAGCAGTCAGAAAGGAATTACACACACTTATTGGATATTCAAACTAGGGGTGGGCAAACTGTTCTGTGGGAGATCCGGAACCCCGGACTGAACCCGCAATTCACGGACCCGGATAAATATGGAGTTCGCGGTAGAAGTCCAGTTCCAGGTCCGTGGAGATGCCGTTTCCACATTTTTTTCCTGTCGCCTGGGGGATGCCGTCGGGATGTCCAGGCAGCCGGCAGCATTCCACTCAAGCAACAGAAGGTCACGTGACGCACTCACTGGTATATAAGGCTGGTGAGTGCCCCATGCAGCCCAGAAGGAGGAGGATTGCTGAGCTGTACAGAGGAGCTGCTGATGAAGCAGCAGAAGAGTGAGACTGGAGACTAGAAGTGCCAAAACAAAAAAGCAAAAGCACTAAAGTTAGGGGAGGGAGGGAGAAGAGATTCCCTATCATGGAGGACGTGGGATGGGTGAAGTTGGTCGGATGATGATGGGAGGGAGTGTTGGGAGTATGGGGGGGGGTCATGAATGATTATAGTTACAGAAAATTCCAAATGAAACTTGTTCTTGGCCTCAGACAATAGTAGTTGTGTGTACAAAAAGTGTAGGGTGGCTGCTGGCAAACTCTGACTTGTGCTATTCCAGAACCAGTGAGAAGAGAGCACTGGTGGTGGTGGCCCAGAGATTACAGTTACAGACTATCCCAAATGAAAGTTGTTTGTTCCCTTGGCCTCAGACAGTGTAGCTGTGTGTACAAAAAGTGCAGGCTGGCAAAATCTGACTTGTGCCATTCCAGATCTAGAGGAGAGAGTACTGGGGGCCCAGAGATTATAGTTACAAAAAATCTCAAATGAAACTTTTTTTTTTCTTGGCAGTAGGGTGGCAAAATAAATCTTTGTGACGTAAAGGGAGAAGGGGAAAGAGACTGCAGGGTGGTCCACAATAAATGTGACATGCCAGAAATCCCAAATAGTTTTTTTCCTGGCTTCAGTGCGGCTGTGTGTACAAAACAAGGGAAGCAGGGTGGCAAACTAAATCTTTGTGACATAAAGAGGGGAGAGGGAAAGAGACTGCAGGATGGCCCACAATAAATGTGACAGTCCCAGAAATCCCCCCCCAAATTTTTTCCCTGGCTTCATTGCATCTGTGTGTACAATCCAATCATGAATAATGTCACCTAGCTTCAATCACGATTTCACGTATTAAAAAAATACTGTTCAAACAACATACAAGTTAATGCTCCCGCCCTGTGCTGTTGGCTGTGGGTAGCCCAGGGGATAGTCTGACTGAGTTGTAGCAGGTCTTCAGGTGGCAAACTTTTTTATGACTGCACCACACTTGACCAATGCAATGCGTGACTGGCTGCCTGCGTGGTGATCACAATGTCTTTCGTTTTTCTTCTTTAAGAATTCAGCATCCATTCCTCAGCATGTTGATCAGCTTCAGTAGACGTAGTTGCACTAGAAAACATTACCACCTCTTGGACCAGGTAGTGTACCATATACCACAGTACACTGGGGCGTGCAAAGCAGCTGCATCATTCACATGGGTAGGGTAGGTGGGCTCTCTTAGTGCTGCTCATTTGATCATTCATATCCATTTCTTTGACTTGTTCGGCTCTGACTAGAACATCCATCAAAATAATACCCACACAGCACCATTAATAAAAAAAAAAGAAATCTTAGCTGCCTGGCACTGCCTGCAGTGCTACGATATACTGTAGGTATTTGCATCTGTCTGTCTGTCTCTCTCTCCTCTCTCTCTAGCACACTCATGTCACGGGCCAGCATGATATGCCACCATTATAGGCCAGCCATGAAGGGGCTAGTAGTGACGGCTTGCTTTTTTATTTAGCAGTTTAACTTTAATTTTTATACAAATAATCCATTAAATCATTTCCTTTGGGCCTCTGTGTCAAATATGAGCGACTCTGGCCACTTTTATGCATTTTTTCAAATATTGGTCAATACATCAGAACTAATCAGGATTAATCAGGACTTCACCGTGTTCAGGTTCTTATTTAATAAGGGCCAGAACTTCACAGAGTTCTCCCATCCATAATTAAAACTGAAGAGAAACTATGTTACTTAAACCAAAAATATTATGAGCAAGGCAACAGGGCAGGTCACCTACTGGTAGTCAGGTTCAGAAAAGCTCAAGTACAAAGATCTGTGAAACACATCTTCCAACAACATGATAGGGATAAATCAGCTTATACCCCGAAAGAATCACCAGGCCCTGATGGGATTAATGTAGAATTCTATAAAACATTTAAGGACTAGGTGATTCCAATGCTGGTAGAGCTATTCAACTCGGAGAAGGACAGTGGAGACCTTCCAGAATCATGGTACAGTGCATTCATAACAGTAGTATCCAAACCTGGAAAGCGGTGGATCAATGTAATTCTTTCAGATGTTATATCCCTTTTAAATGTGGATGCAAATATCTTCACTAAAGTATTAGCCAACTGGGTAAACAAAATTATTCGGGGTTTATCCCAAACTAACACCTGGCAGATAACATCAGAAGGCAGCTGAACAGTGTGTATGGAAGCAAAATATTTAAACTGCCACACATTGCCACTACAATCGATGCAGGAAAAGTGTTTGATAGGCTGAATTGGGAATTCCTGCTTGCCACACTCACAAAATTTGGTTTTAGCGCCAGATTTCAGTACTGGATTAAAGCACTACATGCCCACCTGCATGCTAGTGTAACCCCTAGGTGGCACTATCCCAAGGGCTACTACCCCTACCTGCTTGGCTAGTAGCAGATAAAGGGCCTAGGTAATGAAGCAGGTGCCTCCACCCAGAGGTCAGGGTTGTTAGTAGTCAAGCTAACCTGGGCAAAGACCTCCGGGACACTGTAACCCCTCTCTTCCTTCTAGTGGCCTGAACAATATACAATAATTACTTTCACAATGACCCTTATTTGCCAGGCAATTACCACCAGGGCTGGTTCTTCTAGCTTGACTCTGGGGACCCCCTGTAAAACAAGGTTAAACACAACAAATAGCAACAGTACAATACTTTTGGCACAAACTGGAACCACAGTCAGGTTAAATGCAAACAAAGTTAAATCTGATTTATTCAGGGGACTTGAACAAGGGAGGGGTGTAATCAGGTTGATTTGCTTAAAAGCTATATTAATCAGACAGTTATGCATGCAGTTCAGAGTCCCTACACAGTCACACACTCTGGATACCCAGGTAGGAAAACAGTGGGTCAGCCAGGAACGTGGCAGCTGATTGGGGCCCTGTGATGGAAAAAAGCAACATGCACAACACACACTATTTGTAATCCGGAGCCGGAGGGCTCAGTTCGTGAAAGAAAAGGCAACAAGGCAATCAGATGACAACACTTTAGATTTAGCTGTTGTTGCAGGGAGCTACCCTGATGTTTACTCACGATACCCAATACTGGACACAGGCAGGACAAAATTGAGACTGCAGGCTGTTGAGCTGGAATACCCAGAGTAGTAGGGCCCACACAAATCACAGAGGCGTCGTTCCTGTTCAAGGCATTGAGCAGGGGTTTGATCCCCAGGCCAGTCTCTCGATGATTACTTTCTCTGCATAGCAGGTATTCTGGCTGGGCCAGTGTAGCAGGGCCCAGGCAAACGGAAATCGATACAGATTCAGTCTGTGAAGCTGGATACAGTCTCCAGCAAGCAAAACACAGTTCAGACACACAGTGGGGAGCAAAATCATGACCCACTATAAGCACACAGCACATTCACGTGTAAGGCAATTCCACTGTACCAGGCAAATGGCTCTCCGCACGCAATTACAGAGTCTCTGCACAATCCGGGAGTTCAGAGGTAGTTGGAAGTCCTGACAGGCGATCGCATTCAGCAAATCTTCGGTCTTCTTCAGGTTAAAGCCTGGTCACAATTCAGTGGCTTAATTTGCTCTCCAAATTCGGATTCAGTCCGAAAAAAAAAAAGCACGTGTTCCCTCTCAGGAACAGCATGCAGGCCAAACTCAGGCCTTTCCACAGTTCTCCTGCTCGAATCCACTATGGATTGCTGCTCGAACTATCTCGAGCTGTTACTTCTTCACTTCCCAACTCATATCTAATATAAAACTGCAAGCAGTGTGGGACTTTCCCCAAGATCCAAAAGGTCCGGTTAGCTGATCTGTCTGTCAGTCACAACAAGGGCTCCTCCTCCAGGTTATTTTAGGCGCCAAAAGCCCAAAACTACAATTCCTACAATTTTTGCCCCACCAAGCCCCTGTAGGCTTCTCCATTTTAGAGTCCCAAATGTACTGATTGGCCCATTCTGCAGTCCAGGACCAAGATGATGGAAACAAACAGAACTGTCCATGCTGCAAAGAAGGCAGGTTAGAACAAACTGCAATATTATTGCTACTCTAACAAATGATCAGCAAACAAGTACATCTTCTAACAGAATTCCCTCTCAGATAGCCGGCCCGTCGGCGCAGCGGTGGGATTTCCGCTTGCGACACCGGCGACCCGGGTTCGGGAACGGACTCGGGTCGCTGGAGGAAAAATCGACGGGGAGGATAAGCCCTATGGTGCTCTCCTTCTCCAGGGAAAAGTGAGTTGATGCTCGGTGCATGAGTGACCCCAGCGGAGGCTGGGAGTCGCAGCTACGGCACAAGAGGACACTTTGGAGGCGGGACAGGGCGTCATCGTCATTCCCGTCCCGCCTCCAGAAAGCGGAAAATGGGCGGCTGCCGTGCGCTTCTGCGAAGCCCGCCATGCTTTGATTAGCCCCCCAGGCCAGTCCTCCAACCTATCACACGTCTGCGGGATGTTAGCTCCCTGCATCCCATAGCCCTACCGTGGGGGGTAAGCCACGGGGTATCGGAGGGCTCGAGGCCGTTCTGGGGGGTGGAAGCCGTTGGCCCGTGACCGGGCTGATACTCTGGACGACCGACAGCTAGGAGGAAAGAAAAAGCAAAATGGAAAAAAAAAAAGAATTCCCTCTCAGATTAATTATGACTGCAATCCAGGCAGCTCTTAAAGAGACAGTATACAGATGCTATACAGGCATTCTCTGGCAATACATTTAAACTGCTAAAATGCAGGACACCAGCCTGGCAGTGAGCATTTAAGCAAGCTCAAGGAAGACTTTTCAGGAACCCCCATTTGTTAGGGGTGGGGGTTACACCAGACTCAAGGTGAATGAGGTGACTGTCCCAGTCTCAGACCCACTTAATACAGAAAGAGGAACTGGCAAGGCCGTCCCATGTCACCCATTTTATTTGCCTTAAGCACTGAACCAAGGGCGGCCATGATAAGGTCACACCAACAGTTAGAGGGCATCTGAGTGAGTGGGGAGGGGAACAGGATCTCCTCATATGCAGATGACACTGCTACATCTGTACTGAAGTGAGTGGTGCAGCACTGCACCATTCCAGTTAATGGAGCCCCCCCCCCCCCCGCATCCGCCATACTTCCAGGTCACGGACTTTCATCAAATAAAATAAACTCTGTTGCGGCATGAGGAAAATGCCGCTTTAGTGTATAAAGCTAAACCAGAGGGTAAGCCTTTCAGGGGCAGGAGCCCCTAATTTGGACTCTTTTTTCCTTTATGGCTGCAAGCAGAAAATCTAGTGGGCATTGCTACCTTTTATGGTTTTAGAGAGAAAAACAGAGGGCTGTTCTGTACTTTCCCAACATAATATGAGGCAAGAGGGGCGGTAGGCTCAGGGGCAACTTGAGGAAGTACTTTTCACAGAAAGAGTAGTGGATGTTTGGAACAGCATCCCTGCACAGGTGGTGGGCGCAAAAATGGTAGGGGAATTCAAGAATGCATGGGATAGACATAAACGTACTCTCACAACAGGGAAGAGAGGGTAAGCCACAGATCAACTAGGGTCTGCGGTACTGCATTAGGTAGGGAAAAGGGGCAGACTAGGTGGGCCACATGGTCCTTATCTGCCATCACCTTCTATGTTTCAACCGGGTATTAGAATATAAAGATGGGTATTAGGATACAGACTTGAATGCCATCAACAACTAGCCAAGTAAAGTAAGACAAAATAAACTGACAGAAAGGAGCTGACTACCAGTTTTATTCTATACCGACATTATTGTACTTTTGTACTGAAGTGGCGGTGTGTCATCACCTTTTCCAGCAAATGGGCGTCCCCTGCCTCCTCCATACTTCCAGGTTCCAGAGTTTTGAAAATTAAAATACAGGAAGTTGCGGCGCAGAAAAATGCCACTCTTGCTGTTAAAATCTAAAACAGAGGGTAAGCTGTCCGGGGGCAGGAGCCCAATTTTGGACAGCTTTCCTTTAATGTTATTTGTGCTTTAAATGTTTTGCCATTTTATAAAAACTGGAAGAAGAAAGAATAAGCTGACGCAGAAACGTATGGACATTTGTAACCCCCCTACAAATGGGGGTTCCCGAAAAGTCTTCCATGAGCTTGCCTAAATGCTCGCTGCCAGGATGGTGTTCGGCATTTAGCCATTTTAAATGTATTGCCAGGGAGTGCCTGTGTAGCCTCCCTGTACTGTCGCTTTAAGAGCTGCCTAACTTACAGTGATAATTAATCTGGAAGGGAGGCAGAGTGTTGGCATGCTCGAGTCCTGCTCGGGCTGCCAGGAAATAGCTCCGTTTCTGCCATCGCTAATTGTGCAGAGGGAGCTCTGAAGAAAGATGTAACTGCTTGTTGAAAGTCATTTAGAATGATAGAGATATTGTAGTTTGTTCTAACCTGCCTTCTTTGCAGCAAGGACTGTTCTGATTATCTCCACCACTTTGGTCCCGAACTGCCGAATTGGACCAATCAGTACTTGGGGACTCTAAAATGGAGCCTGTCTGAAAGGACTGTGTGGATTACAAGCTTGGGATTTGTAGTTTTGGACTGCTGGCACCTTTTTGTAACTGAAGGGTGAGCTCTTGCTGTGACTGACAGCTGAACTGACCAACCGAACCTTTTGGATCTGAGGGAACTCCCCTGAACTGTCTGCTGGCAAAGGAGATCTAAGTTGGAAGCTGAGAAAGCAGCAGCTCGTGATAGTTCAAGCAGCAACTGTGTAGTTTTCGAGCGGGAGAGCTGTGGGAAGGCCTGATTTTCAGCCTGCGCGCCTGTTTACTGTTCTGAGAGGGAGAGAAAGTGAGAGAAAAAGTGATCAGACTAAATCAGTGTCTGAGTGTAAACGAAGTAAGCTACTGAAAGGGGATCAGGCTTTACCTGAGTGCTGAATGCGATCGGCCTGCCAGAAATCCCTTTTCCCTTCAAGACTTCTGCGTGGTGCAGAGAACTTAGCGATTGTGACCAGGAGTGCTGTGCCTGGTTCAGTAGTTTATTTTACATATAAATGTGTTGTGTACTGGAAGGGGTTCGTGAATTGGCTCCCCACGTTGAGAACTATTTTGCTTGCTGGAAGTTGTATCCAAGCGCAAACAGGACTGAACAGCTGTTAGCTTCATGTGGCTGGGCCTTGCCACGAGGGCCCCGCCATCCTACCCTGCTGCACAGAGAAGAGCCATCGACAAGAGACCTGCCCGGGATCAGCCCTACTCTGCGCCTGAACAGGAACGATGCCGAGGTGAATCGTGTGGGCCCTGCTTCTCCTGACAATCCAGAAAATTCATCTACTGTCTCAATTTTCGTCCATCCTGTGTCCAGTCTTTGGTATCGTGAGTAACCATCAGGGTAGCTCCCTGCAACTATCTTTTAATCTAAGTGTGTCATCTGGTTGCTGTGTTTCTTTCTTTCTTTCACGAACTGAGCCATCTGGCTCCGGATTACAAAAGTGTGTTGTGCAAGTTGTTTTTTCCATCACAGTGCCCCGACTAGCTGCAATGCCGGCCTACCCTGGGCAACGGTCCTGGCTAGCCACCTTTCTTTCCAACTGGGTACCCAGAGAGTGTGACTGTGTTAGGGACTCTGACTGCATACACAGCTGTGTTATTGATAGAGTCATTAAGCTAATTAACCTGATTACCCCTTCCCTTGTTCAAATTCCTCTGAATAAATCAGATCTACTCGTTTCTGCATTTAACTAAACTGTGGTTCTAATTTGTGCTCGAAGTATTGTATTGTTGCCATTTGTTCTGCCTAACCTTGTTTTACAGGGGGTCCCCAGGGTTGAACCGAAGCAACCAGCCTTGGTGGGAAGTGCGAACTGTGTGGGTACTTGCAAAGCATATCAGAGGGATTGTGAAAGTAATTACTGCATATTGTGGTGGCCACTAGCAGGAACAGAGGAGGGTTACAGTGTCCCAGAGGGCTGTGCCATAGCTAGTTTGTCCACTACCATCCCTGACCTCTGGGTGGAGGCACCCGTTTCAGAACTCTGGCCCCTTAACCTGCTACTAGCCAAGCAGGCAGGGGTAGTAGCCCCTGGGATAGCACCACCTAGGGGTTACACATTGATAGAAGAGGAGTACTGTATATTGATTTTAATGTATAAATTAGATTACAATGCCAGGTTGTAAAAAAACAACCCTAATGGACTTTATTCAGCAAAAAAAAGTAATGGACTTCATATCCTAACTTACTGCAGATGCCATAATTCTTGGATGTGAAGGACAAGGGACATTATATACTTGTATGGCTGCTGCTGTAATATTTTGTACATCAGCTGGGTCTACGTATTTGCTCCACTCTCTAATTAATGAACTAAGCAAAGTTCCACAACAAGTAAATAGCCTGTTACTCCTCTTATGCTACTACAGCACTACTGAACACACTCAACATGAATCATGTGGATCCATTTAGACTTTGTCTCCCCCTCCCCGACAATGACCCTACAGAAGGGTGAACAGTACCGCTTCATAAGCTCGACTGAGGTCCTATGGCTGTAACAAAGGCTTGCCACAGTGACTGGATGAATCACACTATTTTCTCTACTGCATGAAAACACAGAGCAAAAAGAAAACTGCCAGACCAGAATTACAAGCATTCTGAAATCCTGTTCCAGCTCTTTTTTTTTCTTTTTTTTTGGTGTGTGTTATCTTTTTCACCCTTCTATCAGCCCAGCTACCACTCCTTTGAGCCAAGCCCCACCTTCCTTCCTCTGACCGCCAACCACTGTCCCTCATCATGCCGCTCCCGGTTGACCCAGTGTATCCCTTCACCGGGGCAGGAGGGGAAGACTTCCAGTGCCCACTGGCACCTTCTTTCATCTATGCTGGAAGCAATGAGGGTGCAGCACGGTCCGGGAGAGCAGGCCACAGTCATCCGATGACTAGACAGCCATTTTCCTTGTTCCAGCAAATTCGCCCCCTAGAACGCACGCCACTACATCCTGGCGATATCACACATGCAACGTGAAGTCACCCATGCTGCAAAGCACGATGCACCACCGGGCGCCAGGAGCCGCCAAAGGCAGTGCGTTCTTGCCCCCCGCCTGGGAGGAGAGCGTCCAAAGGACGCCTGAGCCTCCCTGCCAGCCTCCAGCCCTGTCGCCCTGGTCCAGTCCTGAATTACATCAACCCTAAGGGATCAGGTAGTCGGGCCCATTAGTGCACCGGCAGGGTTGCCACGAAGACACTAGTGACCCGGGTTCAGGAATGAGCCTGGGACACTTACGGGCCAGGGGGAGGAGGAGGCACTCACAGCAGAAGTTGAACAAGGATGAAACAGAACGTTACTTGCATTACAAGGAAATCAGGCCTAAAGTCCAGGTTTTAATTTAACCTGAAAATTGTGACCTTATATGGCCCACAGCATCTTAAAAGACACTTGCCTATACCCAGGGTGGGAGGCCAACTGTTCCCCACAGTACCAGCGCCACCTGAGAGGTCTGGAATTGGTAAAGGCTACTTAGGGACAGTAGTGGGAGAAAAAGACTTATTGACACATGCGTGCATGTCGCATGTGTCACATTTTTTTAAAATTAGCATTTTATGCCCCCTTCCTCTGGTGGTGGCTCCCCCTGGAACCTTCTAGTACCTCCCTCCCTCCCACCTCTACCTACGTTCATACATCAGTTCCCATGATGCCCCAGTTTATCCTAGCAGCTGGGTTTGGGGTAGGGGGAATATATACCCTAGCACACACAGCGCTGTAGGCAGGTGAGGCAGTGGGAGCTGGCCTAGATATATAATGGTCCCCAGGAAGCTGGTACTAGGGACATTTTTTCCATTTCCTTTGTCTCCGTTCCCTGGAGGATGTCAGCACATGAGGGGGACCAATGCGTGTGTGCACACTGTACGTGCACAGCATGGGACCCTGGCCAATGTCTTCCCCTTCCCACTGGGTGCCCTCAGCTACAGTGCCTCCTCTGGTCACCCAGGTGGCAGCATCATAGTGAGGACAATGTCCCTTCCTCCCTTGAGAAGAAGAGTGTCCTTTGAGATGCACAATCCCCCAACCCCGCCAGCCCATGATAACGCAGGCTTGTTACCTATCCTGGGCCACTGGCATAGCAAGTGGTAGCCCCACCGAGTCACCGCCATTGCGAGCAGTTGCCCCACCACTGCACAGACAGGCTAGCTGCATGTGTCACATACTAAAGCCAACGTCAGAGGGTTGGGAAGAAAAAGGAAGGCACACTCCCCTACAGGATGACTGGCTCCCCGCAGGCAATGCATTGCTGACCAGATGCCACTGTGTAAGCCTGGGGCCCACAGGGATACCACCTATCCTCCCTTTAACCACCCTGAGGGGGCCAGCCTGGGTTCTTGAAGGCTGCAGTATAAACAGGTACAAATGATAAAGAATCCAAGTGGTGCCTCTAATGTAAGCCTAGGCTCCAGGTGGGGGTTGTCACCTATCCTACCTTTCACTTCCATGGGGCGGCCTTGGTTCTTGAAGGCTGCAGAATGCGGGGTACAAACGACAATGAATGGCACGGTACCACCACCTGGGGTTGCAACATGAGATACCTATGGGCTATGCTCAGGAATATTACCCCCTAGAAATAAAGGGATCCAGATCAATGAGCTGGAGACAGGCTAGCGGAGAGGAGCAACACTTCTCACTGCTGACACAGTGGTGCAATACAGGGGCACATCAGTCCTCAGAGATCTTTAAAACTGTTAGTAATCTCAGAGTTTCAGCCCAGCAAAACCACACTGTAGCAGATGGACCCCCCCCAGTATAATGTGCTTTGGTTATTTGATTCCCTTTTCCTTAATCTCATAATTTAGTTTGGTGTTGATTCATTATAATCTACCCTCTGTTGCCAAATACACACGCAAAGTTGTATACTTTATTTACAAAGCCTCCAGCTTACTTCACTAGGAAAACATCTCTAGCTACAGCTCCCTTGTTCCTCCTTACTGTAGGCATTCGAAGAAAACAAATGGCCCTTGCCTGTGACATCATAATCGCTTAATGCAACCAGTTGTGATGTCACCTGTAGACAAGTAGCCACAACAGATAAAAACCCAAGTGGCAATTCAGTCTGTTTCCATGAAAACTACATTAGTAAAGTAGGAGAGGTAGGGAAGTGGGTGAAATGATTTTCTTTAAAAGTTGTCTCTATGGTGTGAAGAGGCATGCTTACAGGAATAAGCCTGTCTCATGAAAGAACTGAGATAAAAGGGTACAGAATCCGACCACCACATAATTTAACATTTCTCAAAACATACAATATGGGAAACGTTTTTCCATTAATTGTTCTTTTTTTTTTTTTTCCCCATAAAGGATTTTATTCTTCTTCACGGTGTCTGGCCCCCTTCTGCCCCTGGACACCCACCTTCCCAGGGACTTACCTCTAGACTCATATCCTCCACGTATTCCCCCATGATGGGGCAAGAGGGAGAGCCCCCCCCAACAGACTCTCATCCAGATGGTCCCTGGAACGCTGTCAGGGGTGCGGGATCTGTGTCTACCAGCAGCACCAGTTTTTTCCACCCACCTCCCATTATGCAGCAAGCTGACCCGAAGCCATCCACGCACGTGTGGAGCATCATGCGAAGGAAGGTTCCCCAGACTGCCATACAATACTGCCTGTGTTGGCAGGATGCTGCGTCACCTCATCTGACGCGGAGAGTGCTACCACCCAGCAGCACCATCCCCCAGCCCTGGGCCACCCAGCCAGCTTCCCCAGTTCATTCGCCAAACTCAAGTTACCTGCACGGGAGTGTGATGCTCTACCTGTTGGGCCACTGGGCAGATTTTAAGTACAACATATATAACAGCAATGTACCTCTTAAGGAGAGAAGAAACATCATTGCTCAGTACCACCCAGTACCCTATAACCTAGCTCAAGTACTGTAGTTATTAACCCATGTATCTTAGCACCTCTCATGGCCCATGACATTATAAAGAAATATGATAACTAGTCGTAAAGAATACATAATAAACAAATGGAGGGGGGGAGTTTAAGGAGGGTGTGAGGAAGTACTTCACTGAAAGTGCAGCTGATGCTTAGAACAGACTGCCAACGGAAGTGGTAGAGGTGAAAATAGTAGGGGGCTTCAATCACGTGTGGAATAGACATAGGAGAATATCAGCAAACATGCAGGGAGGAGGGAGGGTTGCCAGAGACTAGTCAGGGTCTGCGGAGGCAGACTAGGCAGGGACTATATGGGCAGACTGGGTGTGCCAAGCAGCCCTTTTCTGCTGACAAATTCTGTGTTCCTGTGTTCTCTGTTTCTATAAACAGCAATATCCAAGACAGCATCTATGTCAATCTAGGTGCATCAGAGTGCCTCTGGTGCTCTGTGTTGGGGAATATAAAACCACCAGGGTGTAAGTTGGGAGAAAATGGGGCTAGGGTCCTGCCCGGGGGTACCTGGATATACCTATCCTTCCATCTGGCCCACCAGCTAAGCCTATCCCCAAAAAGTTACAATCTGATGTGTGCTGTAAACTGTTCATGAGCCAACTCGGCCATCTAGCCAGAAAACAAGGGTATGTATAAAGTATATGAAATAACTATGACAAGGACCAGACTCCTGGCTATAATTCATAACACAGCGTTTACATGCAGAAGCAGTCATACTGGCAGCAGCTTCAAGGGGAAACTCATCCCGTAATCAAGGGACCTTTGTCCCTGCATAGTTTTTAATTAAGGGATCTGGAATGATGTCTTATCGGCAGAGCTCAGCAGGCATTTTGATTTCGATAATTAACATACATTTGCAATGGACACTGTTTGCTGTCCTGCCCGCTTGTATATGCCGCCCTTCAGAAAAGCACACAGTGACAGCAAACAACGTACGTAGCATTGTGTTTAGCACTCACAAAGCACAGCAGTCCTGTTAAAACTGAGGACCAGAGAACCACAATGGTCCAGAGGTTCTGAAAGGTTCGGATAAGCCATAAAAAAAGTTCTGACTGTTATCCAAGTCTTTTCAGAACCTTTTAGCTGAAAGTAAAAAAACTTGTTAAATATAATTAGTGTCATATAGCTAGTTAGTACCCCTTGTGTCACAACACTAAGTATCGCCACTTAGTGTAGATCTGGCCTACTGGGTCCTTCCTCTGCTTCCAGACTTCTTCCTGGGTCTTTCTACAACCAGCAGCAGCCTTCTTTCTAAATAAAGGCCTGGTTGGGGAGTGCATTTAAGCAATAAAGCATGACAATGTGTTCTTTAATGTTGGATAATGGTACACCTTGGGAAGTGAGGCCCGAGGCAATGCCAAGTGCCTTATATGCCTCGGAAGTGTCATTCCACAATTACAAACACCTGGAGTGCCTTATTGTAATTATAAAATGGCTTCTCGGGCGGCTTTTATTTTAAGAATCGAGTAATGAGGTTCCAAAAGTTATGTATTTCTGACCTGTACTGCTGTGCTGGAATAATGCATGGCCATGTGATCACATCTGACCAATCTCCAGTCTTGGTTTCTCGTATCCATCTTATATGAAGGACTAAAATCAGAGTTTTAATAATTAACTGAACATTACCTGAAGCTGAAAATAGTTCTGATAAAGTTAATGACACCAGTTCTCAACTTATCCAAACTAGTTCTCCAATTCTGCATTATTAAAATCAGTAAGGGTGGAGATCAAGCAGCAGGACAAACCAAAATCCATGGCCTGGGCCCAAAATGCAACCTCCCGCCCAAAAACACTAATCAACTTGTAAGCCATGGCCTAGGCATTCTAACACCTATGAATGTCTGCTATTTAACCCAAGTCTCATGTAGGCAAGAGTGACGCTCTGATGCTGCAGAGTGCTGATGAGTAGCAGGTCTGGCCTTTCCTTCAGGGTTCAGAATCACTGTGGTCCAGCCTGGTAGCCACAGAAGGTCAAAACTGCACTGCAGCTCAGAGACCCTGGATCCCACTCCCTCCACTGGACCAGTGTCATCTGAGGTGCACTGTGGAGTGACAGGGTCCATAGATCCCCCACTACTACTGCACCTACTTGGGGAGAGGAAGAAGTGACATAGCACACCGTGGGTTGACCAGCCTTCTTCCTTCTGAGTATGGTGAAAGCTGGCAGCTTAAGCAAGGGTGGGACATAGAAAGAAATGAAGAGGGTGTGTGGCGAGATGGCACTGGTGATCGAGCCCATGTTGCAGAGTCCTGGGGTCTCCTCGAGACTCTCCAATTAGGAGTGCTAGATCCTGGATTAAAGAGATGCATCCCACTGTGGGTGAGAACCTTCAGAGCGCCATCATATAAAAAGCTGACCCGACAGATCAGAGCAGCGCAGTGTCCAAGTGGGGTACAGACTGAGGGTACTGCAGTCCCCACTGGAGATAAGGCACAATTTCAAAAGAAGGCAGTGCCACTTCAAATTGCTTGCTTTGCTTAAAAGTGCAACTAGTGCATTTTTTCAGAAAGTGCAAATAAAGCATACAGAAGTGTTGTGAATTGGGTTAAAGATCTCCTCCCCAAGATACATGAGAACAGATCTTTTTAAAGCATGCGGCTTTGTAACCGTTACACAGCTAAAAAGCTGCACTGAAGATGCAGGGGAAGGGTCCCCTATTCCAGAGATAACTGACAGACACAAGTTTGAGAAGGTATGCTCTGCCCCCTCCCCATATCACAGAGTGCATGTCTCTCCCACTAACCAAGTGAGATTTGATACTGAAGTCAGTGAAAAGGTAGCCCCTGTGCTGCCCTCACCTTCGGAGGCAGCTAACCTAGAAGCAGGGGCTGTGGAAAAGAATTTTGTTTTAAAGACTGAATACACTGATCAAAGTGCTTTTATTCCCCCTGAAACCATGGTAAGAACCCCCTTGCCCAACAAACAGGTACAGCTTTTTCCCCAGTATGTTACTTTACTTATAGCTTTTTTTTTTACCCAGTATATCCTTTACCTATGAATGCTGTCACTAGCTGATGTAATTATCTGTTATGCAACGTTCTATAAGCTAGGGACCACCATGAAAATGAGATGTTACATCTCATGGTGCTGTTTCTGCTATCTGTTAAACTTTTAATCAATAAAAACTTTCCATATTCAGTCTCATATTTTTTCAAACCTGTTTGGTCGTGCCAGCCTGGAGCAGCAGCAGGGTGGATGCTCAAGACGCAGGTATTCTGGGCTCGGGAACAAGCCTGGGGATCAAGGTACAGCCAGGGGAGGAAGGATTGTAGACTCCACTGTGATACCACCACCTGGAGTGACCAACTATGGCAGTGCAGTCAAAGCGGCAGACTGGAAGGAGGATGCGGGCTGTGTCATAGCATGTCCGATGTGCCCACACTTTCTCCCCGATGCCTTATATGCCGGCATCCTAGGGGTGAAAACAAGTAGGAAAAGCCCTAGACCCCGAAGCATAAAGCTGGCACTCCCTTGGACCTCTGCAGACCCAATTGGCTGCTTGGGATCCTACACATTAGTTGGGTCTAATGGGGGCGCTTCATAACCTCCCCTCCGACAGAGCCCACCATGGCTGCAAGGTCTGTACTGTGAACCAGCTGGAGCACAATGCAAGAGCAGGTGAAGGGAAGGATGGTGGGGGATAGCTAGACAGAAAAGGGCTGCACCACTGAAAGGGGATAAGCAAATGCTTAAGTCATTTGATTGCCCAGAGGGTAGCACATCGGCTCCCGCGACTGGCAACTCAGGTTCGGAAGCTGGGTTGGGCAGCCAAGGGAAATGGATTAGTGCTACCATAGGGCAATGCTCCCAGCCAGGTAGGGATGGCACTGTGGTTCTGCCACCACAGAGACCCAATGCAGTGGGACAGGAAGCTTGCCTCCTCTGCAGCACCACTTCTGCATGCATGAGAGACCTGATGGGGCACCGCCCAGCGACAGGAAGGTGGAAGAGCTAACAGGGGAATGGCAGGGAAAAAAAACAAAACAGAAAAACTTCACGTCTCTCAGGCCACACGTATGAAGGTTGCTGGTAATCTCGAGCTGTGCTCCGCCTAGATCCCCACTGGCTCAGACAGGGGGCAGTAGATGGGGCTTAGATTGCCAACGGAGGACCTCTAGAAGCAGGAGAAGGCAGTGGTCTGGGGACAAAAGCTGTATGAAATAAAAAAACTTTAGTTCAGGGACCCTATGTTCTGAAGTCTTTCTCCCAATTCTGTACCCATGGAAAAAAAAGTCCTCTGAAAAATCTAAGACTCTGGGTATGCAGCAACCCTGTTTGTGGTAATAAGATGGACTAAATAAAGTTCGGGTCTCGTGTTTAAGTGCTCCATAAATGTATGCTTTGTATTCAGTCTTTCTTCAGACCCTCCACATTAACTGATGCCATGGTTACTTCCCTGTGAACATGGTGCAGTTTTGGTCTACACACTGCACCTCCTGACAGCAGAGTCCCCCACCAATATATTCCAGGCAGTATAGCCTAATGGTTAGAGCACAGAGCTGTGAAGCTAGAGACCCAGTAGACTGGAGTTTAAATCTCACATCTGCCACTTGCATACTGTGTGACCTTGAGGAATCCCGTGCTCTGTCACAGGTCATACCTGGAAATGAGCTTTGGCTCAGTTTGTCTTATGCTGCCCCCAATTCTAAATTCCCAAAAACAGAAATCCTGCAGTTTCTGCCAGTGTAATCTGAGCTTGTCATTTCATCAGCGTCTCTAAATTGGGAGTAACGACATGCAAACAATCCCTGGTCCCAATCATATTGCAGACAGAACTTAGCACAAAGTGCTCTGTCAGAGAGCAATCTTGCAGAAACAGAAAACTGAAGGTAACAACTGCATGCCATCAGTGCCTCAGCATACTCATGAACACGACACAAGTTTACAAGCTCATCGCCTGAACATTCACAAGCTGCACACCATTCAAAGATTTGTTTTGGGAGGGCAGCATCCTTTTTCTCCCCTTATGGAATTCCCTATACAGGTGGTGTGGTCAAAGATAGTCAGGGAGTTCAAATTGGCAAAGGACAGGCACTGTGGAGAACTTAACACACTGGTCTGAATTGGGGTACATGGGCAGACAAGATGATTTACAGGGACCCCATCTGCTGACACATTTTATGTTTCTATGAATTAATTTCATATTGATATATATATATATATATATATATATATATATGTATTTTTATATATATATCTCCTTGTTGACCTTCCCAGCACTTACATCACACAGACCAACCCCGTTGCTTAACCCATATGGCAGGGCCTGTTTGGGGGGCCCTTCCTCCCATCTTCTGGAATGCTGGTCTCGGGCACTGATGCTCAGGGAGACAGGAGGCCAGACAGTGTCATGGCAGTCATTCTGTGGCTGGAATTTATCAGTCACACTTTTCCTCCAGTAATCGATCCCTCTCTAGGGGATGCAGGACGCTACTGGTACAAAGGATGTCTACCGAGACAGTCAGCGTCCCCATCCCTTGGAGATTAGTCGCTGAAGCTAGAGAGCTCTCTCACCCTCTAGCCAGCCTGCAGTAGCAAACCAAGCTTGGGATACGAACCCAGGATGATGGGAAAGCGATGAACCCTCCAAGCCACGGCATTAAAAGCCTACCTCTTCAGAGAATTTAACAGAATCCAGACATGCTGGAATGAGTCTAGCCAGACATGCAGAATCATTTTAGGGTACTGTTTTGCTTGCGGGGAGGGGGTTGGTTGGGTGTAGGTTTTTAAAGAGGCAGCACTATACTTTCTAGCATGAGCAGACCCATTTTGCAGTCAAGCAGTGTTAATAATGGAGCTTTTTGTTTCAGATAGGTGTCCAGCTGCCAGCGGACCTAACTGTTCTACGGTCCACAAAAACAGGGAATGTCAAGCCGTTCCATTCTTCTGTTTCTATGAGTAATTACATGAAAACTCAATTTTGACCTTGCAGTTCATGTACAGCTGGGGCCTGTTCAAGAGCCGACCTCAGAATGTCCTGCCTGTGACATCACAGCAACAGACTGATGTCATCGTACCAGTAGCAGATTAGGACTTTAGCTGCAGTCCTGGCCTCAGCTGCAAGTGAACTGTTGGCACAAAGATTCAGTTTCCAGGTCGATTTCCTGAATAATAATAATGACCAGAATGGCTCCACACGAACATTTCTGTTGAGGCCAAAAGTGATTGTTTTTGCTTATGACTCTGCAAAACCCCTCTTTAACCGCTCCCCCCCCCAAAAAAAACCCAGATCTCACACATGGCCGATGCATGTCTATTATCTGCAGGACTACTGGCCAGTGTAACACCAGATTTCAAGCTAGAATACCATATTCCACACACTGGCATGCAATACCGCTCCACTGTATCGCAATGCTGGAGGTACAGTATACAGCCTGTTTCTGGGTTTCATTCATTTTCTACCACAATTTGTTTTGTAAACTTTTTCATATTGTTTGCCTGGTCCTCCAGGTTCCTCTTGTCACACATTTTGTTTCTCGACTTGTTACACGGTATTCGTAATTTTCCAGGTCATACCTAGAAATAGGCATTTATTTGCCTAATATACCCTACCCAGTAAACAAAAACCAAATCAATATTTTTTGGCGCCACTTTGCGTCATTTCTTCCAGCTCCCACATCCCGGCAAGTTTTTCAACACTACAACTCGGAGGCTGCTTACTAATACAATGGAGACACACAAACGTCACAAACGTCTTCTCCCAGCTCCTTGCCCGCAACCCCTCCCCCACCCCAACAAAGCTAATCATTTGTACTGCCTGTTTGTTTTTTCTAGCTAGTTTCACTGTAGCAATCCCCACCGGGGAAAAGGGCTGGTGTTTGCCAATGGCACTCCTGAGCGTGGGAATAACAAATGAACAACTCCCCCTTTCCAACCACCTCCAGACTTGCACCTGTCCAGGAGAAACATAGACTTTGACGGCAGATAAGGACTGCTAGGCCCATCTAGTCTGCCCATTTCCCTACCTACAGGATAGGCCGCAGATCCTAGTTAACCAACAGCCTATATCTTCCTGCCCCCCACAAGAATTGCCTTATGTCTGTCCCATGCATTTTTGAATTCTCCCACAGTTTTAGACCCCACAACTTCCTCAGGAAGGCTGTTCCTTCATCCACTACCCTCTCTGTGAAATAATACTTCCTCACATTGCCCCTGAACCGCCTCCTTCTATCTTTAAATTGTGTCCCTTGTTCTTGCAAGTCTCTTTTCTGAAAGATGCTACCCTCTTGGACTTTGTTGATTCCCTGAGGTACTTGAAAGTTTCTATCATGTCCCCCTCTCCCTTCTTTCCTCAAGGGTATACATATTAAGCTCCTTTAGTCTCTCCTCATACGGCTTCTCTTGCAGACCCTGCACCATTTTAGTTGCCCTTCTGGACTGCCTCTATCCTGTCTATGTCCTTGCGGAGATGGGGTCTCCAGAACTGGACACAGTATTCAAATGGGGTCTCACCAACTGTCTGTACAGAGGGATAACAACTTCCTGTTTTCTGCTGCTGATGCCTCTCCCTATACATCCCAGTATACCCTAGCCCTCCCTACTGCCTTCTCACATTGCTTGCTAACCTTAAGGTCATCTGATATGATTACCCCAGGTCCCTTTCCTGTTTTGTTGTTGATACTACCTCCCCACCCATTGTGTATTCTTCCCTGGTTCTTGTGTCCCAGGTGCATTATTTGCACTTTTGCATTGAATCCTAGCTGCCATACGTCTGACCATTCCTCCAACCTTGCCAAGTCCTTTTCATCCTTTCCACGCCTCCTTGTGTATCAACCCTGTTGCAGATCTTTGTCTCATCTACAAAAGGCATACTTTTCCTTCCAGTCCCTCTGCAATGTCACTGATGAAGACATTAAAAGGACTGGACCCAATACTCTGAACCCTGCTGTACCCACTAGTAACCCCCTTTCTTCAGAGTGGACTCCATTTACAATTACCTTCTGTGTCCTGTTGTCCAGCCAATGTTTTACCCAGGCTACCACCCTGGGACCCACTCCCAGGCTGGTTAATTTGACTAATAATCTTTTGTGTGGGACTGTGTCAAATGCCTTGCTAAAGTCTAGGTAGGCCATGTCCACAGCCCCTCCCTGGTCTACTACTTTGGTCACCCAGTCAAAGAAATCTATTAGATTCGTCTGACGTGACCTTCCCGCTGTGAACCCATGCTGCCTTGGATCCTGTGCTCCACTGACCTCTAGGTACTCAACTATTCTTTCCTTCAGAAGTGACTCCATCACTTTCCCTACCACAGAGGTCAGACTGACAGGTCTGTAGTTTCCTGCCTCTGTCTTGGTCCACTTTTGTGAAGGAATCACATCCCTTCCTCCAGTCCTCGGGTACCACACCATCCTCCCATGATTTATTAAAAGAGTAGCCAGTGGTTTCACTAGTTCCTTCCTTAATTCTTTTTAGAATTCTGGGGTGAATTCCATCAGGACCCATTGCTTTGTCCACCTTCAGTTTTAGGAGTTCTTGCAGAACCCTTTCTTCTGTGAAAGGACTGGGATCGACCCCTATCAAGAGTGCTTCTGTTAACTGGATTAGGCACTTCCCCTCTCTTTTGTGAATACTGAGCAGAAATATTGTTCAGTATTCCTGCTTTTCACTGTCCCCTCTGCCCACCCACCGTCATTCTATTCAGGCTCACTATCCCTCCCTTTGTCTTTTCACGCTCGCTGATGTACCTATAAAAGGTTTTATCCCCTTCTTAACTGAGTTGGCTATCTTTTCCTCAGTTTGGGCCTTTGCTATTCTGACTTCCTCCTCCTTCTTTCTGCCTTAACTGGTACAGCTCTCTGTCCTGCTCCTTCTGTGTTTCCTTATACTTCCCGAATGCTATCTTTTCTTCCTGACTTTCACAGCCACCCTCTTGAGAACCATAGTGGCTTTTTCTTTCGTTTTGATTTGTTTATTTGCTTCACACAAAGGCTTGTTGCCTCTGTGATGGCAGTTTTGATAATTCCCCATTGTTGCTCCACACCTCCTTCTAGCCTGTTTGCTAGTGCTTTTCTGAGGCATTCTCCCATCTTGCCAAAGTCAGCCCTCCTAAAGTCCAGTACCCTCACTTTTGTATGGCTTGACTCTGTAGCTGAGTTTAACGTGAACCACACTGTTTGATAGAAACATAGAAACATAGAAGTTGACGGCAGATAAGGACCGCAAGGCCCATCCAGTCTGCCCAGTCTGTTTGATGGTCACTTGTCCCCAGATGGCAACCCACTTCTATATCTGAGATCCTCTCACTGCCCCCGTTTGAGAGTACGAGGTCTAAGATTGCTCCCTCACGAGTGCGTTCCAAAACTAGCTGTCTAATGTCTGCCACCTGTAGGGCGTCAAAATGGCCCTGCTCTTGGATGTGGCTGCCGCAAATGTGCTCCAGTTAACATCTGGCATATTCAGGTCTCCCATCAACAGTATCTCCCTTTCTCTGCCATTCTAAGAATGCCTTCCATCATATCCTTGTCCATTCCTTCCCTGACATGGGGGTCTGTACACAACCCCGGCAGGATTGTGGTGCCTTTTCCAGTCTCCAAGGTGACCCACAGTGCCTCCTCTCCTCCCTGTTTACTCTTTTGTTCAGTTTTTATCCCTTCCTTTACATAGAGAGCTACCTCCCCCTCTTCTCCCTGCCTGTCTCTCCTGTAGGTTATGTACCCTGGTATGTTAACATCCCAGTCATGGTTCTCTGTGTACCATGTTTCTGTGACTGCTACGATATCCAGGTATCCCTCTTCCATTAAGGCCACCAGCTCAGGGAGCTTGTTGCCCAGACTACGGGCATTGGTACTCATTACCCTCCCAGAGAAAAAAAGAAATGCGACTGCGCACTCTGTGTACTCACCAAGACGGCTGGTTCAGAACACTGCAGCTCGGCTAGGGGCCGGAACATCTCCTAAACAGCATGTCCCGCCAGTTCTGCCCACTCTACAGTGGCTGCCTATTTAGTATCTCATTGGCTTCATGATATGCTTGTAAACATAAAAGGCCACACACAGTCCCGAGTTCTGGCGATGTAAAAGAGGTTGTGTTTCCATAGGCCCCTATCCACCCTCTTTGCTCCACTGAGCTCTGTGGTCACCGGTTCCGCTCTGCTTTCAGGAGACACAGTAATCAAGAAGGCTGCGCCAGCCCTCCGGAATCTGTTGCCACCCCATGACGACTCTATGCCCACTCGGTGAAGCCTTTCAGGGAACACTAAAGGCTTATTTATTGAACGAGGCTTACAGCCGTAATTAATAAATTTACATACTGTCATATTTATTGACCGATTTATTGGCTATTATTTTATTAATTACTGCTGCATTTTAATATTGCTTGTTTTTCTGTATGGTGCCCTAAGTGTTGTTTGGAAAGGGCATCTTATAAATAAATGTTGCCTTGCCACAATAAACTGCACTAATGAAGGGTATTCCCTTATTTTTCTTTTTTTTTTTTTCTTTACTCCTGATCTGGTTTCTCCTTTCCCCAAGCCCCATTTTGAGTTCGCCATGACAATGCCCTTCCTCTGGCCACGGGCAGTAAAATGCGCAATCGCCGTGCCACTAGGTTGCCCCTTCAATCTCAAAAAAAAGCCGGCCCAGCAACTTGGCGACAGCACATTGTTCTGCAATAAGGAGGGGGCTGGGCAGAGAGGGACTTCAGAATTCTCATTACCCCAAGCAGTGTAACTTAGTGTTTCCAGTGAAGAGCTGTGAACCTAGAGATGCGGGTTTGACTCCTACCACTGCCTGTTACTCGCTGTGCGACCAAAAGCAAGTCCTCTAACCTCCCTGTGCTCAACACCCCCTTTTGACCCCCCGTTTTCCTTAATCTCATTCAGCCTCATGTAACCGTGTCATGCACACATGATGGCACTGCAGCTGTTGATGGCCTGTAAAGTGCTTTGGGATATTGTGTGTATAAAAGGCACTACATAAAACAAAAGAATATATCCTTTTTCCTCCCCTCCTTTTCTTTCTCAGGCCAGTTGAGAGCAGACACATTGTTAAGGTGATGGGTTTGCCTTCACTGTATATTCGGGGTGAGTGGGGCGTAACTCATCACAGAACAGGCTCCTATGCAGCGAGTTCATAATCAGGATCAGACATTGATCTTAGAGTGCACCACTCTTCCAACGTGGCCTGTGAGTGCTGAGCTGCAGTGATGCACCAAGATACAGTACTGGGGAAAAGATAAACAGGTAGATGCAAAGAATACAGACAGTTAACCAAAGACGCGCCATGCAGCCAGCCAACCAATCCTAGCGCCAGAGTTAATTCCTGAATCAAGGTCACTAGGCCATTGGCGCAGCATGCCCAGCCCCCACTTTGTTCCTACTAGTCACAGTCCAAAATGAATGCATTTCTCACCAGCGCAGCAGTAGAACTACTGCCTGCAACCTCAAGGGTCTTTTGTGTGTATGTGGGGGAGTTGATAGTGCCATCCCAGTGACTGCAGGTGGCAGTGTAGTCTGGCCACTCAAGTGCAGACGATGTCTTTTGATTTCGGCTGGATGGCATGCACTCCATCCTTGCTGTGGCATCCTGCGGCCAGGAAGAAACATGGAGGTAGATCACAGGAACAGCAGCAGAGCTGTATCTTCCGGGGCATGCTCACCCCTCCCCATGAGTGAACACTTCAGACCTAGAAAATCGGAGAGGTTGCCCTAGCTGGCCATTCTGTCTGGGGCCGAATCAGATAAAGAAACTAAGGCGAGGCAGGTAAGAGGGTTTCGTCGGTGAGCAGATAAGGAAAAAGCCTGAAAATAGGCCTGGCTGGTGTTTAGTGCAGAAAAAGGAAGTAAAAACTAACAAACAAAAAAAACACCAACATATTTTCCAAGCAGCTGAAAACATTTCTAATCAGTGTGCTACAGAGGCAAAGGCCTTTAAAGTAGCGGCTTAGCTGCACTTATACTATGATATAAATTTTCTGTCTCAGGACTTAAATAGCCATTTAAATATTTCTGAGGACTTAACAAGTTTTTGGAGTTGCTTAAGTCAGTGGCTACCAATAAAGAAATGTGAGTAGGAATGTACTATTTAGCCTGGCAATGCTGAATGTCAAACAGGATGCTCTCTTCCGTGGGAAGGGAGGGCACACAGTCTCCGCCGCACTACTGCCACCTGGGTGACCACAGGCAGCAGTGCAACTGGAGGTGGTGAGCACGAAGGAAGAACACCAACGTGCTCTGATGCATGCTGACACACGCATCAGCACGCATGCGTGCATCCTCGGAACTTTCTCTGTCAATGTCCTGTGAAGTTAGGATCTGTAAAATGGGAGCAAAAATGACACAAAGCAACACAACATCCACCAGCCCTGCACTGCCGGCTGTGGCATTCATACTATAACTCTGTCGGGGGGAGTAAGCCAGAGAAACCAGGCACTGAGGTAGGTCCCACAGGTGGGTGATGAGGTTGGGTATGGGAAAGGATGGAATGAGGACCAGTTATGGAGAGCAGGAAATAAAGCACAGTAGATATAAAAAAAAAATTGTTAATTGTGATCAATTCTGAGTCAATTTGAGGAGTTACTCTTTATCACTGAGCTTGTACATTCTTATATGAAATGTGATGGACTTTTTAAGAATCCCATAATGTAACACACATTTACTTATCTGTTTTTGACACCTGGTAAGAAAATATTAGGCCTACCTATGCCTATTTTCAGGTACAACGTAGGAGAGCTGGCAAGTAGGAAGGAAGGATGCCAATCTGCTGTGATGCACGGTGACACACATCAGCGCAGTATGTGCACATCCTCACAGCTCTTGCTGTCAGTGTCCTAGGGGTTGGGATCTGAGAAATGGGGTGGGCTGAGGGAACACAGCAACATGACATCTGTCCCTTGTCACAAGCCATACACTGCTGATCGTGGCACTCACGCTTGAGCCGAGCTCTAACTCCATCTGGGAGGGTCCACCCAAGCCAGGAGGACCAGGTGCTGAGGTAAGACCCAGAGAAAGCATGTAACGGGGTGGGGTGGGAAAGGATGAAGAAGGGCAGGTTAAAGAGAACAGGAGATAAAGCAGAGTAAATACAGTAAAAAAAAATGCCTTTAATTGTGAATCAGTTCTGAATCGATCTCAGAAATTATTTCCCTATCATTAATGTTTGTACATGCTTTATATGACATGTGATGGTCTATTTAATAATCCCGTAGTGTAACACATTTACTTATGTGTTTTCGATACCAGCTAAGAAACACTAGGTGTACATACAGTACGCCGATTTTCAGCACAACTTGGGAGAGTTCCAGTACCAATTTAAAACCCTCATCGACAAGGCAGTAACATTCAGAAAATAACAGCTGGGGGGCACCTTCACATCTCGGTGGAATTCCTGGGTGCTGTACATCATGCAACAGGACTCAAACTCTGTCCCATGAGAGCATGGGCTACCAGGCCGGGTGGGGGGAGGTGGAGGTGGGAGACGAGGAGAGGATAGGTGGAGTGTGATGGTGAGGGATATGTGTAGGAGAATGGGTGGTCCCCATACCCTTCTGTAGCGGTACGTGGCACCCAGACAATGTTATGAAAGCAATTAGGTACTGGTCCCCAAACACTGTGTCGGGGACTTGGGGAGCCCAGGAACAAATTAACTCCAGGGGTTATGGTGCTATATTTTGTCAGTGGTACTCTCTACTGCCTCTGGCCATGTATTTGGTAACTTGATGTGCAACTTTATTGGTTTTAATAAAAATATATTTACAAAGAAAGAAACATCAGTGGGGTCACAAATTAACATAAAAATATAACAAGTGCACAACAAAACAGCAGCAAGAGTGTAATTAGTAAATAAAATACACTTACAATACAAGTGACACAACATAATATCAGTGACTAAGAGACGATGACTGTTCGCACATGAGATAAAAAAACAAAGGTACTGGCTGTAAGTTAGCATTTAATTAGCGTATTTTAAACGTACGGAGGCCGGAGATCTGAATAAAATAGCAGCAACTAAACTAGAAACAAGAGTAGAGTGCAGTGCAATGTTGAGCTAAGTTGTATTAG
This sequence comes from Neoceratodus forsteri, assembly GCA_016271365.2. NCBI lineage: Eukaryota > Metazoa > Chordata > Ceratodontiformes > Ceratodontidae > Neoceratodus > Neoceratodus forsteri. Next base: position 382,074,066 of record CM028134.1, on the reverse strand, counting down.
GGACAAAACAAGGATGTGCAGAGTACTGGGAGAGCAACACATACAGTATTTGGGGAATGGAGTTCCAGGAATTGAGGCAGAGACTGCAAAGGCCAGCTGGTTGAGGCCCATGGAACATTTGCACTCTAGGAGACGCAGAGAGTCTGTTGATCTCTGTGAGGAGGTAGGAGAATGGTACTGCAGGTGGGACACTGAGGAAGATGGGGGCAAACCTCAGAAGTTTGTCAACAAAACCAGAGCAAAGGAACGTCAGTCAGCAGGGAAGGCCCAGCCTCAGCTGGTGTAAACTTATCCGTGAACTATCGTTAAGGGTCAAGCTGAAACTGAAAATAAGCATGTGTTTGCCTACATGATATGCAACAATGGTAGTTTAAACTGTGTAAATACAGTATATATAGTTTTTTTTTTTTTTATTAGGTATTTGTGTTTTCACGGTTTCTGTATTGTATGATGAATAATTTAATAAAATGTAATTTTTAAAAGAATTATATAAAAAACTTCAGTGAAGTAAACACTATGTCGCTTGTCAGTTACACAATAAAGTATGTTACTGAATTCTGAACTGTGTACCTGGCAAGCTACTGCAGCCCAAAGGGAAACAGCCAAACCGTACCTTCCACCACCTTCCGCATTAGCTGAATATCTGGCAATCTATAAGTCAGCAGCAAACTGGTGTAAAGGACCTTCCTTCAGAAACTTTAAATAAAAAAAAAAAGCCCAAGGCAGGCACAGATAGTTTCTGGAATATGTTTAATAAAAAATCAATAAAACTAAATGAGTTGCAGCTTACAAGCTGCGTGTGGACAAATGCTTGCAGGAAGTGTGTGGTGGTGGGGGGCTGTCAACAACTGCCCCACCACCAACACCATCCACTCCAGCAGTTTAAGTTCCTGACATGCAAAACAGGGAGGGTGAGTGAGCAAAAAAAAAAAACAATGGTAAGAGAGCCAGAAAAACCACCAATGCTGCATCGTGGATCTTTGCAAAAAGTGAACTGTTCTGCCCCCTACCCTACCCCACCCCACGAACCAACACACACAACTTTCTGCATGTGTCAGCCTGCACTCCCCAGTGCACACTACTACGTGTTAACTCAGTAACGAGTTCTACCCTGCTGCCATAACATATGAACATACAGTATACGCCTTCAGACCTATGGCTGCAACACAGCTAAACAATTTCATTTGCAACTGTTACACAGAGAGTTCCAGTCTGCATAACTCTCTCTCTCTCTCTCTCACTTGCACTGTTAGTCTCTAAAAGGTAATGTCAGCAGGATTTCTTTCTGCTGATCTACTTCCCCAGACAAAAGCAAAGACATTCGTTTTGCACTCAAGACCTTAATCAGTTTGGTTTGAGTAAATAAAAACAAAAAGCTTCGCTTACCTGGCTGGAGCTCTGCAGGATCCACGTTCTCTCTCCCCCACCAACCAGCCTGCTATGCAGTGGTATGATTGCATAGCTCTGAGTCATCGGCTGAGCTCATGGCTTGCAAAGCCCAAGGCCGGCTCAGCAGAGAAAGCGAGAAGGGAGGGTGGTGGTGGAGGAGGGCCTTATTTCCTTCTGCTAGGGATTGCACAACTAACTCAGAAAAGGGAGCCAGGCGGTGGACAGAGTCTATTAAAACAAAATAACCAGATCTTCAACTTTGCTTTTGCAAGGCTGCCTTGTGATCCCAGCTCTGTGCCCGCCCTCTTCCTGATGCCCATATAAGGCCCAGAAGGGACACTTCCTTCCAGCTCAGTAAACAGGCCGCGGCTGCTGTGGGGACTTTCCAATGTAGCTCAACTCCAGTGATTTTAGGGAACTTTTGCCACTGATAAATGATATGCTCCTTTTATTTTCTTTACCTCCCTTTTTGCACAGCTCGAACTGCCAGAGTCAGCCCCTCTGTCAGGAAAATAAATGAACAAAACCACATTTTCTCAGAGATAAAAAAAAAGTGCTTTTATTGCTTCTCCCAGCAGACACACATGCCTGCCTCATGTACTGTACTGTACTGTACTGTACACACACACACACACACACACACACACACACTCACACAACATCCACAGTCGCCTGCCTCACTTTTACTGCTCCAATTGTAGGCCTGCTCAAGCAAGCAATAATACACTTGAATAGGTGCAGTAAAGCATTTGTGTTGGCAACCCAGGGTTGTAAAGTGCAGGAGGCCAAGGCTGAGACTCCTTACAAACCCTGTAAAGTGCATCAGAAATGCTATAATGCACACCCTACAATGTTTTATTTTATTTATTTTTGTTTTAATCTTTAGTAACCGGGTAAGGCCCACTAGGCACAAGTGCCTGTTTTCAGGGGTGACCTGGGAGCACTGGGCGGTTAACTGACTTGCTCAGAGTCACACAGTACACAGTATGCAAGTGGAGGTTGTGAGAATCAAACTCAGGTCTGGTCTGCTGGATGTATCAAGCTTGTTCACACCTCGTTCCTCTAACCTCTAGGCTACACTGCCAGCCCAAAATGTATTACTGTGCTTATAAAAGAAATTTGGCAGGTGTGAAAAATGGGTTATGGGACATAAAGAGTGGAGGACTGTGCAGTACTAGTGCAATGTAGGGTCATGTGCAGGCTCACTGAAATTTGCAGGAAAAAATTCCCCAAATGTGCAGATTTATTTGCAGAAACTGGGGAAAATTGTGGAGTTGTATTTTGCATCCCAAGTGCTCCACGCTGTATCATTTACTGTTTTCTGAAGCAAATACCGCCAACTTAAATTGTTAAATGTAAAGTTTCTTGTATATGCTTACAACCTGAAGAAATGTTTATGTTGTTGAAATTTATCAATTTGTAGCATATCTTCTAGAATCTAAAAATATCAACCGCATGCAGCTCACTTAGGATCTGTGACATCTGAAGCTGGCAGGTACAATGGTCAGACTAGGTGGGCCAAGCGGTCCTTATCTGCTGTCAAATAAACAGGTTACTCACCTGTAACAGTAGTTCTAGGAGTGGTATATGTTGTTCATCCACACTGTTTGGCATTGTCCTTTCCCTTTAAATCTTGCCAGAAAGTCTTCAAGCTGGCTCCTCCCACCCACTTGGGTGGTATATCCCTCGGTCTGCCCCATGACGCCAGATCTTGCCCGCTAGAAAGCAGAGTGTGAGCACCGAAGCCGGGGAGGTCGGGTGGGTTCGTGTGGATGAACATCATTTACCACTACTAGAACTACTGTTACAGATGAGTAACCTGTTCTTCTAGGGATGGATATGTTGTTCTATCCACAGGAGAACTGAGGCCCCAAAACCAGCATCCCGACATGACTCAAGATCAATGTGGTAATGGGAAGTTAAGGTGTGTGCTGACTTCCAGGCAGCAGCCCTGCAGATTTCCTGGATAGGGATGTATAGAAGCAGCGCACCGACGCAGCAGTATGGTGGATGGAATGAGCCCTTAGCCCTACAGGAGGCTCCCTATCTGCCAACTTATAGCAGAGATCAATGCATGATGTACTCCATCTGCCAATCGCCTGCTTGGCTGCAGGTCTGGCAGGTGCGCTTCAGCACAGGTGACAAACAACTGGCAAACCTCTCCCCAAACTCTGGCCGTGCGCTCTTTGTAATAGCTGAGCCTCAGGTCCAAAGTATGGAGCCTGTATTCGCATCCGAGGTGTGATTTGGGTAGAACACTGGAAGCGCCATCACCTGATTTAGGTGAAACCTGACACAATCTTCGAAGGAACTTTGGGTTGGGGTACAGGACAACCTTGCCCCTGTGGACGATCACGTAAGGAGACTCCATCGAAAGCACCTGGAGCTCCCCAATCCTTCAGGCTGACGTAATGGCCACCAAGCAGGTGGTTTTCCTCAACAAATGCGACATCTCACACTTGTACATTGGTTTGAATGGCTTGCCCATGAGCTTTGCCAATACCAGCAGTAGATCCCATGGAGGTGGAGGTTCACGCACCGGAGGGGATATGTAATCTAAGCCTTTGAAAACGCACCAGACCACTGTCTCCTGCGCCACCTACCAGCCTGCGCCTGATAAGCGGAGATAGCTGCCAGGTGCACCTTAAGGGTCATCGAACGAAATCTCCCTTTGGAGAGAGACCACAGGAAGTCCAAAATGCCGGCCACTGGACAAGTCAAGGGGTACAGCACCTTGCTCTGACACCAAATGAAGAATCTCTTCCACTTGAAGACATGCCATTTTCTAGTCAACTCCTTCCAAGAAGCCTCCACGACACTAAAGACGTCTTTGGAGAGACCCAAAGCCTGGAACTCTAGCGCCAGGAACCATGCAGTCAGGTTCAGAGATTGACGGTCCGGTGGAGTACCTTCCCAGTTAACTGAAAGCAGATACGGGCATACTGGAAGATGCCTCGGAAGCCTGTTGCTGAGGCTGAGTAGATCGGGGTACCAATACTGAAAGGACCAGTCTGGAGCGACCAGAATCAACTGTGCCTTGTCCCTCCTGACCTTGACTAACACTTTGTGGATCAAGGCAAGAAGAGAGAAGGCACAGAAGAGGCCCAGGGTCCACGGCCTTGAGAAGGCATCTCCCTGCAGCAAGCCCTGTGGGGGGGGGGCACAATACAGCCTCAGCTTTGCGTTCTCCCTGGAGGCAAACAGGTCCACCTAACGGGTGCCCCACTGGGAGAACAGACTGTATGCAACCTCTGAATGGAGAGACCACTCATGACGCCTTGCCCAGCTGGCTGAGAGCATCCACTAACTAAGCGGAGGCTAGGAGATCTGCCTCCAGGCTATGCACCAGGGTCCAGATGCAGAAAGTTTCCCAGCACAATGGCCTGGAATGCATCCCTCCCTGCTTGTTGAGGTAGTACATATTCATGGTGTTGTCCGTCTGGACTTGAACCACTTGACCCCAAACGAACGGCGTGAATGCAGTCAGCGCCAGCTGAACTGCTCAGAGCTCCAGCAGATGTATTTATTTTTTTATTAAACTCTAGGATTACAAATACCTTTGAGCAAGAACTGCTCATTTACAAAGGTTCCACATCAAAGGATGGAGGGTAACATATATACAAAGGTTGACAATGGTTTACAGTCAAAACACACTTTAGAATTACAGACATTACTAGAGAGCAACTTAATAAGCGAGCTTAGATTAAGTTACAGAGTAAGAGATTATAAAATAAAGGACAGTTAGCATGAGCAGGGTAGGTGGGGGGTCAGGAAGAAGTAGGCAGGCTGAGGGGCCACTGTCGGAGGGAGGGGTGGCTAGAAATAGTGCAAGTAAACCTGGCGGTGAGGGTCCGATGACTGAGAAGTGCCACAGTGGTGGGAGGGGATGGGTGAGGTGGGAGGGAGGGAAAAGGTCAGGGGTGAAGTAGAAAAAGCAGGAGACAAAAGAGTAGAATGCCCTGGTAGGATACAGATCACTGGTCAGGAGCAACTGGGTTGAGGTTGGGGCAGTCCCTTTAGGAGAAGCAGTCACAGTGAGTGGCTGAAGTGAGGTAAAGTCGGAGATTCCTTTTAAAGGGTCCAAGCGTAGCACAGGAAAGTGCTTCTTTGTTGAGGGTATTGAACCACTGAGGAGTCCTGTGGGTGAATGACCGCTGACCCATAGTGGTCCGACATCTGGGAACCGGGAAGGTTTGATATTGAGCACTACGTGTATGCTGGGTACTACTGTGGGCAGTAAAGAGCATTCCAACACCTGGAAGCATGAGCCCAAGGAGAACCTTTCTGGTTAACAGGCAGGTCTGATATTGTATTCTACTGAGGAGTGAAGCCAACCAGCCTGGGTGTGTAGGTCACAGGTGTGTGTTAGGCGGGCAGCACCCGTTAATAGCCTGTAGACTTTCTTGAGCGTCACTGAGATCCTGCGGAGGGCAGTTGTTGAAGCAGAGCCATAGAAGGCAAGACCATAGTCAATGACAGAGGTGACAGAGCTGTAGATAGCCAATCTAAGGGCATCCGCAGTCATACAGTGCTTGTGGAGCAGTCCAATCTGTGTGTTGGCGGCCTTGGCAACAATTTCAATATGCCGAGTGTAGGAGAGGGTACTGTCCAGCGTGATACCAAGATACTTGAACTCACGGACATGTTTGAGTGAAGTTCCAGTGTGGTTCTTGATGGTGAGGGACAGAGATTTGTGCCTGCTCCGTGCGTTACAGAATGTCATGACTTTAGTCTTACTGTAGTTCAGGACGAGTTTATGTGTGCCGAACCATTCTTCAACATGCTTGAAGTCAAGCTGCAACCAACTTTCTAGGAGTTTAGTGTCATGATGGCTAGTGAACAGGACTGTCATCCGCGTAGAGTAGTATTTTTTGGTGGCAGATGCTAGGGAGGCTGTTTAGAAAGAAGGAGAAGAGAAATGGTCCTAGTATAGACCCCTGGGGGACTCCGAAGAGGACTGACTTTTCATCAGACGTGACACCGGCAATCCTAACATGTTGGACCCGACTCCCGAGGCAGCTAGCAAACCACAGAAGAGCATCATTGGACAGCCCGATAGAGGACAGTTGCCCGAGTAGTGGAGGGTGATTTACGGTGTCAAAGGCCTTCGTTAGGTCAATAAATACTGCCCCCCCACAGTTTCCTTGGTCAAGCATGGCGTGGATGAAACCGGTATATTCCAGCAAAGCCATGGTGGTGCTGTGCCCTTTTCTGAAGCCATGCTGTTCTAGGCATTGGACTTCGCACTTATCCAGGAATTTGACTAATTGTTCCGATACTATTCGTTCCAATGCTTTGGATAAGGGGGAAGAGGAGTGAGATAGGTCTGTAGTTGGTGTGTAGAGACCTATTTCTGTTTTTGTAAACCGGTGTGACAGTTGCCTGTTTCCAGAGTGAAGGGAATTGACCCAGTCTTAGAGAAAGGTTGAAGATCTTTGTCAGGGATTCAAGGATTTCTTCAAGAGCTAGCACAATCAGTTTCAGGTCAAGGGAGTCACCACTGTACCCACATTTGCAGATGGCCTTGCAGATATAGGTACTGGCCACATGTGTTGGAATCTCTTTGAATAAGAACTATGGAGCTATGTGCTTACGTGGGGGGGTGTCGTGGGATGTACTGGAGGTAGAGGTGTCAAAGAAATTAGGTTGAAGGACACTGCCCAGGTTAGAGAACGCATTGTTGAAGGTACTGGTGATAGTACCAAGGTCAAGTGTTGGAGTTCCATCAGTGTTGAGCATAGTGGGGGGTCTTATGATCCTTGCCTGTGAGGTCTTTCAGGTTATTCCAGAAGTTTTCCCCATCTCCCCAAGAGTTGGTCAGTGACTCCTTGCAATATTTGCTTTTAGCATTCCATATCTCACGAGTGCAGTCATTTCTGGCTGCTTTGTACTTTTGTATGTTTCCTTGCATCGGTGTAGCTCGAGCACAGTGCCAGAGGTGGTCCCTGTGTTTGAGCTGTGTTACAAGCTCAGCGGTATCCAAAGGTTGGACCTTCCTTTGACCGTCATCTTTTTCAGTGGCGCATAGATGTCGCAGGCTGCAGTAAAGTGGTTGATGAAAAAGTCCAAGGCTTTGTTAGTGTCACCGATTGTGTCAATTACTGCCCAGTCCAGTCTGCTTAGATGGGATTTTAGCAGCTGAAGGTGCCACTGTTTAAGTACCCTGGTGTGGATTAGCTTGGGAGGGGGCTTGCTGAATTTGTTAGCCCAGGAACAGTTTACAGGTGAGTGGTCACTTATTGTGTCAGGGAGTATTGAGACATGAGATATTCGTTCGGGGCAGTTTGACAGAATCCAATCCAGTAATGTGAAAGTCCCAGTCCTATAGTTGCATCGGTGGGGGTGGGGGGGGTTGAGGACAAGCTGTGTGAGGTGCTGTGCCATGACAGCATCCTTATAGACACAGGCCTCAGGCTAGAGCCAGTTTATGTTAAAATCGCCCAGGATTATGGTCTCTGAGTTGTGATGCAGGCTCCTTAAGTATTCCATGATGCTGTTGAAGCCAATGGCCTGGTCCTTAGGGGGTAGGTAAACAGAGACTATAGTGAGTTCCTTATTATGGGTGCCACGGAGAATTTTGATGGTGAGGACCTGAGAGGTGGAGCCATGGTTAGGGGATGGAATGACATGATGTGGCATTGGGATTCTTTGGGGTTCCAGAGCCTGTGGACTCTGTGTTCCCCCAGATAGGCACCCCAGCCCATGAGAGAGACGTCGGTCATCAAGATGACCGTAGGCTTGGGGCGGACAAATGGAATCCCTTCCTGCAGATGTTCCAGGACGGTCCATCACTGGAGAGCGTCCCACATCTTCTGAGTCACTGTGACCAGCTGGTCGAAGTGACCTCTGTACTGGGACCATTGACTGGTCAGCTCCCACTGCAGGGAGTGTATATGCCACCAGGCCCATCAGACCATGGTGGTGCAGGCTGCCATGTAACCCAGAAGTCGCAGGAAGTCCCGGGCAGGGCGCAAATGCTCAACCAGAAATGACTGGGCAAAGGAGAAGAGAACCTCCGCCCTTCTGCTGGGAGCCTGGCTCTGGCTCGGCAAGAGTCGAGCTCCGCTCCAATTAAACTGATCACCTGAATGAGCACAACTTCCAGCTTCACCTTGTTGATGAGGAGGCCCAGGTTGATGCAAGTCTGGAGTGCCAGGTCCCTGGACCGCTCCACCTCCTGCCTGGAGGGACCTGTGATCAACCAGTCATCCAGGCAGGGGTAGACCCGGACCCCTCTATGCCCAAGGTGGACCGCCACCACTGCAATGCATTTAGTGAAGACCCTGGGGGCCAAGGAGAGGCTGAATGGCATGGCCTGGAACTCGTAAAGGGCTCCCTCTGCCCGGAAGTGGAGGAACCTTCGGTGGGATGGACAGATTGGGACATGAAAGAACACATCCTAGAGATCCAGAGAGCAAAACCACATGCTTTGCCTGAGAGATGGTATGATCTGGGACAGAGATACCATCCTGAAGGTACGAGACCTGAGAAACTTGTTCAGGTCATGTAGATCTAGAATGGGGCACCAGCCCCCCATCCGTTTTGGCACCGGGAAGTACCTGGAGACAAACCCTGGGTGTGCAGAAGGATCCACTACCCTGGCCATTACCTCCTTGTGGAGGAGCTGGGTTATGTTGTCTCAGAGAGCCGACCAAGTGTCTGCGGATACTAAGCCTT